>JAQPZY010001670.1:0-2400000 GCA_029931535.1 Margaritifera margaritifera | reverse complement strand
ATTTAAATATCAAATTGAGTCCAGATGTTATGCCATATGTTAAATTATAAATGCTATAATTTTGTGTGTACTAAATCAAACTAATGATGTTTGACAGTTTTATGTTCCCTGCAAAGCAAATAAAAAGTGCTACAAGCTATTAGGAAGATTTGTCATTCCTAACAAAATTATTTAAAAATTATACAGCTATTATGAGAATATAGAAAAAACTTCATTCAAACTGGTTGACCATTTGTTGTTTGGTTTATCTTTCCTATGTTGGCAAAAACAATGAGCACAATACTTTGAAGCTATACACTTGGTTTACACTTTCAGAAATACAGTATTATTATGAGATACAGTATTCTTTTCCAACCAAAAACATAGTTTTAAAGCTTTCAATGTGGAATTGAAAATCTGATCTTAACAATCTTTTTATGAAAACAAGAGTTATTTGTGAGCAGATCACAAGCAACCCCCACTTCTGTAGCACAAGTTGGTATTTTTAAAAGAGTGTTAAATATACAACCGTAAGTCTGTCACAGCCACCCAGTTTTGGTGTGTGACATAGCTGCTCCCAAGAGGGACCTATAATGTATGTTTGGTGGCTAGAGGTACAAAAGGTGTGGAAATCTGAACACAACTCAAAATCAAGCTTAAGAGGTCATATTGCCCAGTTTTGATGTATGAAGCATGTTCTTCTCAAGATTTATCCTCAGAGTATGTTTGGCAGCAACAGGTGAGAAGGTATTTAAATTAGAAGCCATATACCATTGTAACCAGTTCTTATTAAATCCTGTTAATTAGGTCATATTAACCATGTTTTGGTGCACATTCTAAGAAGCACACCTCTAGTGTAAGTTTGCTGGCAATAGGTGACAAAGTATCCAAATTACAGAGCACAGACATGATTTGTAACCAATTTTTCATCAATGGTAGCAGTGAGCGATAAACATGCTCAATTTAAAGATATACCCAGAGCATAAAAGTAAGTTTGATGTTAATCAGTGGAAAGGTATTAGAATTATGGCCTTGACACAATTCTGAACCAATATTCAATAAATTGTAAAACGAGAGAACAGTACATTATATGCCTGCCCTGTGTTTAACAGTTATGTTATTTGGGCACAAACAGGGCATGGCTGACTCAGAACAGCACTGAAGAAAAGTTAAAGTGACCTTGAACTTTGACTTTTTAATCTAATAAGCAGTATGTTTCAACCAGGCCCACATTGAAAGGTAAACCTATATGAGAATATATTGTGAACTAAGTCATGTTACCAAGTAAACTCAGATGAGACTGAAATATATGAAGACATGCTTCACTGGAGATAAAGATGAACAAACAAATACTGTGATTATTTTGCAGAGAACATCTTAGTGAAGAGGGTTGGGGCCAACACACAGACTTGCTTGACTCCACTGGTAACTGGAAATGGTTCAGATTCAGATGACTCACTGTTTTCCACAACATGAGTGAGCATGCCATCATGGAATTGCTGAACCATCAAGATGAATTTCTGTGGGCAACCAAATTTTGCCATGATCTTCCAAAGGCCCCTATGACTGACTGTGTCAAAGGCTTTTGTCAGGTTGATGAATGTCATGTACAGGTTAGAGTTCTGTTCCTGGCATTTATCCTGGAGTTGACAAGCTGCAAACACCATGTCTGTGGTCCCTTGTCCTTTCCTGAAGGCACACTGACTCTCAGGCTAGAATTCAGCAGAATTCTGGCAAGTATTTTGCTGGCTATTGACAGCAAGGAGATGCCCCAATGGTTACAGGATTATCTGTTGCCTTTCCGCTTATATAAGTGGACAACAGATGCATCCTTGTACTCCTGTGGTATAGTTCCTTGAGTCTGCATTGACTGGAAGAGTTCAGTCAGTTTCTGTGCCATGTGCAAACCTCTGTCTTTGTAGACTTCTGCTGGTATGGCAACTGCTCCAGGTGCTTTGCCATCTGACAACAGGTCAATGGCTTTCTCAGTTTCAGTCAGCATTGGAGGATCAGTAAGTGATATGTTGATTTCCACTTGGGGCAGCCAATCAATTGCCTCCTCACTGTCAAATGACTGTTGATTGAGGATGTTGTTGAAGTGTTCAGCCCATCTTAGTAGTATCTTTTTTTGTCAGTGAGCAGTGTGGTACTGTCAGCACTCAGTATTAGAGATGTTCCTGATGACTGTGGCCCATAGATTGTCTTCAAAGCATCATAGAAATTCTTCATGTCATTCCTGTCTGCGTAGGGCTGAATCTCATTTGCCTTGTTGTTCAGCCACGGTTCTTGCGACTCTCTGAATTTGCATTGGACAGTCATCTTTATGTTGTTAAAGGCTGCCTTCTTATATCAAGAAGTGCTGTCTTCTAAACAGGCCTACTGTACCCAGTGTTTCTCATTCAGAAGTCTCTGCATGGCAGCACTGTTCTCATTAAACCAATCTTGATGTTTAAGTGTGGTGGGACTGAGGGTTTTGGATGTAGTTGAGTAAACAGAGTCTCTGAAGGATGCCCAGTTTTCCTCTACATTTTCAGAGTTCATATCAATTGTTTCTAGTTGGCTGCACAGTTCTTCACCAAATGCCAGTTTCACATTCTCCTGCTTCAATTTGGAGACATTAAGCTTTCTGGGCACTTTTTTGTCTGGATATAGAGTTTTGGAGACTATAAGCCTGTGGTCAGTCCAGCATTCTGCACTTCTCATGGCCTTTGTCACTCAGACATCCTGCCTGTCTCTTCTCCTGATGATGATGTAGTCAATGAGATGCCAGTGCTTGGAGCATGGATGCATTAAAGATGTTTTGTTGAGGTTGGGCAGGTGGAAGACTGTATTGGAGATTAGGAGGTCAGTTTCAGCCAAAGCCATTTTGCCAATGACATGTGACCATGTCTGATGATCTGTGCCAACTCTAGCACTTTAGTCACCAAGGATGATGAGCTTGTCTGCCTTCAGTACTTTTGCAATAAAATACTCCAGGCCTTCAGAAATTTGCCCTTGATCTCATCTGGGTTGGTTATGGTGGGTGCATAGGCTCTGATGACAGTTGCATGTCTTTTCCAGACAGTGGGAGCCTCATCTGCATTAGCCTGTCATTCATGCCCTTTGCGAGATTTGTGATCTTGCTGACTAGCTGTGATTTGATGGCAAACCCTACACCAGCTTCACATCTACTGACATACCCATATTCATGATGTTAAAGTTTTGAAGAAGTATTAATTTTATCACTGTTGGAAGTGTACAGCAAACAAGACTAGAGATGTGGAGGGTGGGGTGGGTGGGTTTAAATGCCTTTCTTAAACTTTTTTATCAAGCAATATAAAACAGGTGAAATGTCTTTTGTGGAATTTTAAACAAAGGAAGATTGCAAGGACTGTAAAATAAGATAAATGAAGTGAATGTGCACTGAAAAGTGCTGCCAGTGTGTAAGATTAAACTAAACAAATCTGTCAGTTCAAATACATATAAATAAAACAAAAACAATGTAGAGTGCTCCACATCAAAATGCATAAGAAAATAATTATTACCCAGTGATGTACAGAAGGGTAGCATTAGTGGACACATTGCCTTCCATGGAGTGGAACCTGAACCACATCATTATTGACATCTGACTTCCCACCAGTCTGTAAGCTGTCTCTGGCATGGTACTCAATGCAATACGTTCATCAAACACAATGTCATAACTGGTGGAGGCATCTATGATGAAAAAATGAAATGCTTTTATCAAACTATTGTATAAAACATTTTTCTGGAATGGTCTAGATAATGATACGTGTTTATATCAGATGTAACAACAAAATTCCAGTATCCATATACATCTGTAACAAACAGCAGTGGATCTAGGATTCTTCCTATCAGAGTTTGATTTTGTAAAGGAGTGTTTCATTTTACTTAAAAAGGCCAAACATATCTGTTTATCACTTATAAGTATACCATTTTAACTAGATAAAGGAAGTGGGGAGGGGTTCAGTTGAACCCCCTGATCCCCACATTTCCAACCTGCCAATGAATAAGATTGTTTCATGGCTATTAAAAACAGGAGTTCTTGAAGGAACTGATACTCTGTCCAAAAAGAATTCCAGGTATCCAAGATCAGACTATTTCTTCTTTGTAACTGCTGAGTATTGACACCATCTCTGATATTCCTGAGAAACTCCAACATACCAAATTTGGTAACAAAAATATTCTCTTGCATATCTGAGTTAACACGTTCACAAGATGTTTCTAAGTGCAGGGCAACATTCTTTGTCATGGCCATTAACATTTTCTGAAGAAAACAAAAAGTTACTTAAGTGTCATCATTCGAGGTATTCATCGGATCATCAGACATATCCACAAACTGGATTTGATAAAGATGTATTCATACTTGTTTGTGTAATCATGTGAAGCTAAAAACCTGACTGAATAACTTTGACCTTAAAATCAATATCAGAGTGCTGACTATCAACTTGTTCATTAGAATGCAACTAAATACAAAGTCTGGTAAAAAAAATCATTTGTATATGTACAAGTCAGTGTTCATAAGCTCAATAAAGTACAAAAATGCAAGCATTTACCTCTTACTTGACTCCAAGGTCAATTAGGCCTGATTTTCAAAATATTCCTTCACAAAAGTGTGAATATGTTGATCGTCAGATCTGAACCATTTTCATGAATAACCAATTAAATATTGCAAAAAGTGGTTTTTGTGTGTGAAAACCCCCATGGCACTGCCATCATTCAAGCAAGAGAAACAGACTGATAACAAGCTTTTCAAGATGGCCACTATGCTACCATGTTGAAGGTCACATGAATACTGTTTGCTACATATTGCTATAATAATGTTTTAATGAAAATCCCATGTTGATAAGACCATCCATTCAGAAGTAGCCATATAAAGATTTTCAGGATGGCTGTCAAGGTAGCCATTTTGGCGGTTTGATAGGCATCATTTTCATATAGGAATAACCATATTTTGCAAGAAAGAAGTTTTTTTTGTTGTTGTAAAATGTTGAAATGGCCATACATTTAAGAGAAGTAGCTGTTACTAGATATTTTCAAATTTCAGGAGGTCAAATTGGCATAATTTTCAAATAGGACATGCTACAACTAGTGACAAGTGTTTTAGTGAAAAACCCATGTCAACATTTTCATCCATTCAGAAGGAGTTGCGATAATAAGATTTTTAAGATGGATGCCAGATCGGCACCATTTTCATTTAAGATCAACTGGACATCAAAAGAAGTCTTCTGGTGAAAACCACATATCAAAATAACTTTTCATTATAGAGTAATGCTGACAGCATTTTCAGGATCACTGCTATGGTGGTCATATTGGATGTCAGACGAGCACCATTTCATTCAGGACCAACTAGACATCGTATGAAGTCTTTTGGTGCAAACCCCATGTTGATATTACCATCCATTATGGTAGAATAACGACAAGAAAATTTTCAAAATGGTTATAATTATAATTCAAAGGTTTTTTTTTGTTAAGGCCATGGGTTTCTTTACTCTAGTTAATTAAATTTGAAGTGTTTCAGGAGAAAAGTATATTGGGGTTTTCGTTTTTATACAAAAAGGTAAAAACATACAATAGTACACAATACATAAACAGATGGAAAATGTTTCAGGCACTTTTAACATGGCAATACTAGCAACTGTCAAACACTATTTCACATATCAAACTTGCTTCCAAATGATTCAGATTTTCAAATTTTTAAAAGTTTTAAGAAATAATTGTCTGAAATTTTTGTATAAACTTGGACATGGTTTTTACCACAAATGCATTCTTACTTGAACAAAATAAATATTAGAAAAGAAAAGAAATTAATTGCAAACAAATATCTATAATCGTGTAAAGAAATTCTGATCCTTAATCACAACATTTACTACACAGTTTGTGTTAGCTTCCAAATTGTACATTTGTTCAAATAATATTTTATATTTATACTTTATCTCCATATATAAATTAAAAATTATTCACTTTAATCCCTAAAGTGTACTAATTTGCACGTCTTGTATTAAAACTTAATTTTCTTTATATCTGGTTTGGATAATTTTTTCCTAGGATAAGAACTGTGTAATCCAAACTTGTGATTTTGAATAGTCAATATCATGGGTTAATTCCCTTGCTTTCCTTCAGAGAGACAACAGAATTTTAGAAGGGGAAAAAATAATAAATTACATAATAATAACTATTTATAGTTCTAGAGTGGTAACAAGTTGAGCCAATCAGTTGAAAGATCACCTCATTAAGTGTGGATCTTGCTCATTATTTAAATTATATGAGATCTTAATCAGATAAACCTACATTCCAAGTCTAATCAAAATCTAATCAGAAATATGGCCTCCATAATGGTAATAAACCCAGTCAATCAGATGCAAGATCATCTCATTATTATGTGTGGATCTCACTCATTCTTGAACTCATCCAACAGCTTGATGATATAGCCCATATTCCAAGTTTGATTAAACTTGAATTAGAAATATGACTGTCAGAATGGTAACAAGATCAGCTAATCAGATTCAAGTTTGCCTCATTAATATGTGTGTATCTCACTCGTTATCAAATCTGGCAGGGATCTTGATGATATAAGCATATATTCTCAGTTTGATTAAATCTGGATCAGAAATACAGACTTTAGGTTGGTAACAAGAGCTCAGCCAATAAGATGAATATCAGCTTAACAGTATGCATGTATCTCACAGATTATCAAACTTGTCTGAGATCTTGATGATAAAAGCATATATTCCAAGTTTGATCAAAATTTTATCAAAAACATGGTCTCCAGAGTGGTAACAAGTAAATGTTGACAAAGGGACCTGCAAAATTCTAGAAGATAAGGATTAAAATGGATTCATCAAGTAAAATCCTCATTTGTTTTAGCAGGGGTCTCTGATTTGGGCATTACATTGTAAAGTTAACTTTCCTAGAATCTTCTTTCTTCAAAGTCTAGGAAAACTTGAGGTAAAGTAAAACCATGATTAAATTCTCAAATTTTCTACTACGTGACTGTAACCCTCAAATTGTTTAAAAGATCATTGTGTAAATAAAACTGCTGACAGAATATGGCAATAAATAAAACTGAAGGCCAAGCACTAAATATATATACCCAGTGAAAAAACTGTATTTCAATTTAATAAATCTATAAAACAATTTCTCATTTTTGTACAAGTCCAAATTGTATTTTGGACACTTCCTTCTGTCATTTATAGTGTAATTTATATTTAAATCATATATATATATATATATATATATATATATAGAGAGAGAGAGAGAGAGAGAGAGAGAGAGGGAGGGAGGGAGGAGGAGAGAGATAGTTTTGAAGATACTGCTGGTGAATTCTAAGGATAAGACTACATTGTTCTTACTTTTACATTTCATTTCAACATAGGGTTTCCCTTGTGGACACTGACAGATATAATCTGTGATAGTTGACCTACAAGTGCTGCCACCTTGACAGGGGTTGCTGTCACATGGATTGGCAGCAATCTCACATTGCACTCCACTGTATCCTAAGTAATGATACAAAATAGGTTATTGTTCATAGATTATGTAAACATTCTCACTTTCCAACTCAAACTCCACTAAACTTCTGCCATCTTATTGGCTAACATCAAATCATTCACTGACCAGTCAGATGTAAGAATTTTTTAGTTCAGTCTCAGTTAAGTGTCAGAGAACTTTGTACCTTGGAAAAGATCAGCAAGATGAAAACCTGGGACTCAAAGACAGGATGATATTGAAACAAACTATGCCTAAGATTTCTAGCCAAGAAGATAATAACATTATTTAAAGCCTTGTATTTTTGAAATTATTTTGGCACATATCTCCTACTCAGGCTCAGTTTGACCTTTTGAAAACTTTATGACATACTTTAAACCGGGCCAGAATAAAGTTAGAATCACACAATATTTTTCACTTCCTTCTCTTTAATTCCCCTTTTTGCATGCTACATTTCAAAAGCAAAGAGATACAAGTATCACATGATATTTATGGGATTGGTGTTTGAATTTATATTTTTGTTGTCATTCAATAAAATGCAGAGAATAATGATCAGATTTCAATATCATCCAAAGTAAATACTCTACTATTTTAAATACAAAAGGACAAAAACCAAATTGAGCTTGTATGAAATCTTAACCATTCATTAAATCTATGCTATGCTCATATATATATATATATATATATATATATATATATATATATATATATATATATATATATATATATATATATATACAGGTAGATGCAACAAGAATCATGCAATGATGGACAAGAGAATGTTTTAATCAGATAACAAAACTGATCAACTCAAAATTGTAAGATTTGTCCATCAATTCTGGCAAGTTTGAGTAGCAGACTATGGTAATAAATATATCTTGACTTGGAAAGAAATCCTGAACACAGTAGAAGATTTATGGTAAATCATTTATTTTTTTAAGGAATTTTATACTTTGCCTCTATTACAAATAGACTGACATATAGGGAGATCTTGAAATGTGTCCATATACAAAACTTGCAAACCCTTCATACCAGGATGCTATCTGTCATATTTTCTGTCAAATTCTGGTGAGTGGATTTTGAGAAATAGTTTAAGGGCTTTTCTACTTTTAGCAACAGTTGCCATACTTTATTGTCGATTGGTATCATAAATAAAAAGAGTTCCTTGAAGGCACTAATACTCTATTCATTGCAAAGAATTTATAGGAATCCACAATAAGCCTGTTTCTTCTATCCTTGTATCCTTTTTAACTATGGAGTATGGAAAACATCTCAGATATTCTTGAGAAATTCCAACATACCAAACTTTGGTAACAAAACTTTTTCTAACATGTTTAAGTTAACATGTTCACAAGATACCTGTAAGTGCAGTACAAAATTCTTTGTCATGGATTTTGACCTGGAACTGGAAATCATTGATAGAAGAAGCATGTTTAAATATATAAGTATTAATTATTGGGGGGGGGGGGGGGAAGGGGGAAAGCTGGGGAAACAAAAACAAGCTAGTTAACTGGCATAATTGAATGTATTCCACATATATATCCACAAAGTGGGTCACTGCATGCATAATCTCAATGAAGTACAAAAATTCAAGCAATGGTCTTAGATCTGACCCCAAGATCAATTGGGACTGATTTTTAAACTCCTTACAAAAATATACATTTGTTGGCAGTCAGATCTGCACCATTTCCATCTTAAACCAAGTATATATTACAAGATATCTTTTAGTTAAAACCCCATGTCAATGCCATAATTGCAAGAGAAGTAGAAACAACAAAACGCCACTATTCATGCAAGAGAAATAGAAACAACAAAATGCCACTATTCATGCAAGAGAAGTAGAGACAACAAAATGCCACTATTCATGCAAGAGAAGTAGAGACAACAAAATGCCACTATTCATGCAAGAGAAGTAGAGACAACAAACATTTCAAGATGGCCACTATGGTGCCATGTTGACAATCAGAGAAGCACCATTTCCATTCACAACCAGTTACATGTTTCTATAAGGCTTTTGTGAAAACCCCATGTCGATACAATCATTCATTCAGGAGAAGCCAAGATTTTTAGGCTAGCAGTCAAGGCAGCCATTTTGGAGGTTGGATCAGAATCAATTTAATATAGGAACAACTATGTCATGCAAGAAAGAATATATTTTTTTTAAATTAAAAAAAACATGTCAATGTGACCATGCATTCAGAAGAAGTAGCTTTAATGAGATTTTTCACATTTTAGTAGATCACATCAGCATCATCTTCAATTAGGACCATCTACAGAGAACGATGAATGTTTCAATGAAAATTCCATATCAATACCGCCATACCTTCAAGAGGAGTAGTCATAAGATTTTCAAGAGGAATGCCATGGCCATCATACTAGAAGTCTGATTAGCAACATTTGTATTTAGGACCAACTAGGCATCATAAGAAGTCTTTTAGTGAAAAACTCCATGTTGATATAACCAGTTATTCAGGAAGAAGTAGAGATAACAAGATTTTCAATATTGCTGCCACTGTGGCAGCCATACTGGATCTCAGATCAGCATATTTTATTTAGGACCAACTAGACATCACAAGTCTTGTGAAAACCCAATGTTGGTATGACCTTCCACTGAGGATGACTAACAATAACAAGATTTTCAACATGGCCATTATGGTGACTCCAAAGGACACCATTTTCATTTAGGCTCAACTAGACCTTGGGATCAATGTGTGGGTAAAGTTTCATGGCAATCCTGCCAGTAGTTTTAGAGGAGTAGCGATAACAAACTTGTGCTAATGGATGGAAAATGAACAAATGAAGGATGATGGACAGGCCATCCCATAAGCTCTTCTGGTCTATGACACTGGAGCTAAACCTCTGAAAAGCCTTCAGGCCAGGATGCTTTCTGTGAAATTTGGTCAAACTCTGTTGAGATGTTCATGACAAGAAGCCATTGAAAGGTTTGTCTATTTTAGTAACAGTGGCCATATCTGATGAAAGATTGGCATCATTTGTGTAAATTTGTTAGCTGCTCATACCAGAATGCTTTCAGTCAAATCTGGTCAAATTCTGTTGATTAAACATTTTTCAATTATTGGTAACAGTGGCCATATTTGATGGTAGCTCATTTAGCCTAACAGCCAAGTGAACGAAAATCATCATATCGTGACAAAAGAATGTCAATAATCTCTCCAAAGTTTTTCTGGGCATCAAAAGCTGTGGGACTAGTTCCGGATATAAAAATTATTATATAAAGTACATACATTTAACACCAAAAAGAGAATATAACTCAAAAAACTTAAAAGAGTCTAATGAAAAAACGCCTTACACACATGTTCCCTTGATATCAAAAATGTCTGGCAAGTTTCAGGGCAACTGATCAAAAACTCTGGGACTTGTTGCCCATACAAAAATTATTATATATAGTACATACATTTAACACCAAAAAAGGAGGCATAACTAACTCTAAAAACTGATCCGAGTCTAATAAAAAAATACTATAAACACGTGCTCTCTTGATGTCAACAATGTCTGCCAAGTTTCAGGGCAACTGATCAAAAACTGGGGGCCTTAACCACACACAAGAATTATCATATACAGTATATGCATTTCAAATGAAAAAAGGGGAATATTTATAGAAAAACTTATAGGAGCTTGACAGCAAAATGTTTCACATGCGTTCACAGATGTCATTATTGCCTGCCAAGTATCAACACGGTCTGCTGAAAGATATAAGATAGCTGCAAACAGAAGTGTTATGGAACACATGTATGTAATGGATGACCAGACAAGCCTAACACTCAAGAAGGCCAACAGATATAATAATTCTTGCTCTCAGGTGTAGCCACAATGTGTATAATATGAAACACTCATAAACTGACACTCTTACATTAAGTTCTGATACATTATGCTCTGCATGCATATTGCCAGACATTAAGTTCTGAATGTGTATTGCAAGACATTGCTCAAAACAATATCTGAGAGCTTTCATTATCATGCAACTAAATCAGTTACAACCCCATCATTTCTTACTAAATATTGATGAATATCTGAGAGCTTTCATTATCATGCAACTAAATCAGTTACAACCCCATCATTTCTTACTAAATATTGATGATGAATTCACTGCCCACAAAACACTATATATCAATGTTAGTTGGGAAAAAATTGAACAACTGTGAGACATGTATAAGACCACACATCTGTATGTAATAAGGCATCATGACCAAGAAAACTGCAGTTACAGGCATGACTTCTACAACGAAGATATGGCTACCTGTTTTACATTGACATTTGTATCCAAGGGGCTCTAGTAACACACATTCCCCTCCATTCTTACAGACAGATGTACCATTCTCCAGGTTACACCAGTCCTTCACCTGTTCACAAGCTTTCCCAGTGTAGTCTGAAAAACAATAGCACAGCTTAAAGGGATAGTGATGGCATACAAGACATACTATTCTGACAAAGTCCAATTTCTAACTGTCACAACTTATTACTTATTGGTTATACTGTACTCTACAAGTCCATGAGTGAACTGTCGGTTGTACTATTCAATTCTGCTGAATGAAAATATTACTGTAACATATAGTGACATGACAACAAATTAGTGCTGAAATAAATACCAGACTTTACTATTCGAATATCCATAGCCTGTATTCAATTCGTATTTGTTGTGATGTCATCATGAAATATTTACTATCGACATTGCCAATCTGGGTTGAATCAGAGGCCACAAAGCACAATTGCGACCAATCTCCTTTGCATATTGATTTGTTTTGTCTTCCACATACCAGAATTACTAAGCTACATAACCCTTTTACAATTAAAACAGAGTGGATGCCATTTTAGAAAACACTTACAAGAAATTTCTTTTGCTGAAATGTGGACCCCCCCCCTTCATTCCCATAAAATCAACCACTGTTGTACCTACATAAGGCAAAAAAAAATTATATAAGTGGATGTATATGTATTATAATTAAGGTTCAACGTGAGTAAACGTTCTGCCTTAAGAAGAGTCTTTATGTATTTATGTCTCCTTGGCAGCAAGTTTTGTTGGTGGATGAAGACCCCAGGAGCTCTTCAGTCCAATTTCAGGAGTAGAACCATGAACCTTCAGCAAACAAATGGAAATTTTCTCACAAACAGGCTCAAGGAGAACTGGACCTCTGCAGTTTATGGTGACAACTCAGAAATAAAACCATTATCCGTTTCATACGTTTTAATTTCCTGGCTATTTGTTTTAACGTATACATTTAGCATGGAAAAACAAATATATGTCTGAAAATGAGCATGGTGAATTAAGTTTGCTTAAAACCATCTACATGTCTGTCAGACTTGATTTATACTAGAGACATTTCTAACCTCATATCCATCCTTGTCTGCAGCTGTTGGCAAAACCAAACAGAGCATCCAGTCTTCTTTCAGGCTGAAGACTGGGTGTTTTGATTGAAACAGGTCATGAATGTCCAACCATGATTCACTGACAATAAATAATTGCCACCATTGCTGTGACAGCAGTTATTAAGCTTCACAGTGAGTAGAGTAGAAGAGACGCTACTTCCACACGGCATGTTGTTTATTGTTCATCATTGCGCATGTCCGTTTTACAAGCAAACGAGCGAATAAAACAGAGTATCTGATTGCTACTTTGGTATGGTCTAATTTGGTGCAAATCGTCATCGTCACAGACGGGGTTGGCAACTTGGCAAAAATTTTTTGTTGTTGTTTTAGCAAAAAAAATGGTAGGGTCTGAGGCTGAACACTAGGGTCGGTCGGGTAACCTGAACCAACCATCTTTTTTCTTTTGGCCTAAGGGTACAGGCTGATTCAGACCAGGCTTAATCAGACCATATTATGGGCTGATTCAGACCATGTGAAATATTATTAAGCTTCATCTTAGATGTAAATGTGACATTTACACTTGTTTAAAATATGAAATTTCTCATTATTTCCTAGGTACATTAAGTATTTCAAAATAGCACTGAAGGAAAGAAAACCCCAATTTTACATGAGATAAAGGCGTAATTCAGAATACAAATCAAGTTAAATAATTTAAGACTATTTATCTTACATTGCGAATTTAACAGGGAAATATTTTGAAGGAGTTCATTCACCTTTGTGCAAAAATGAAGTAGTTTATTTTGTGGAAATAATACAATTACTAACACTGAAAAAGATCGTGAAAACAGGGCCATGCAGTAGCATTTTTTTGCATCTATATATATATATATATATATTTTGGTCCTAGTATGTTAATGCTTTTATTCGATTTATGTAGAATTTATCTATTTACCATACCGGTATATTGTGTTACATTCTAACAGTACTAAACGAAACTTATATCTTAAACAATGAAACTGGGGTCCTGTTAAATTCATGATTTAATTCAACACAATATCAAACATCTATATTCTGTGAATTTTTTGGACCTCATATTAATTATGATAATAAACTATGTTTACAAAAACAGGAATAGATACTAAAATAAAACGTGTATTCCATTGTTTTTCTTTATTACATAATATTTCACACAGTCCAAATCAGTCTGGCATTTGGTCCAAATCAGCCCGTAATTTGGTCTGAGCCAGCCATAGTCCAAATCAGCCTTGGTCCGATCCAGACAGCATTTCTGCATAATCAGTGACAGCCAATGAAATAAAGAATATATGGGAGAACTATCTGAGGGCTATTCTGTTCTTTCTACTTATTGTCTCAAGCAAATGGTGCAGGCCATGTACGTATGTATTCGCCTTTAATACCACCGTGACACAATAATAATAATAATAATAATAATAATAATGTTAATAATACTTTATTTGCTGAGGGTGACTCATTTAGTCAAGGAATATGCTCCCTTGAGGCCATCTTAAGAAAAGTATAACAATCTGCATCATACAAAAGATAATAGTAATTACTATTTATTTTAACATGTCTTTACTATTATAGATGCTAAATTGTATTAAAAGTTATTAATAACACATACATAATCATGATATCTCTTCTTAAATACTGTAATATTTTCTGCAGATTTTACATGAAGTGTAAGCTTGTTCCACAGAACTGTACCAAAGTATTGGAAGCTTTTCTTAAATTGCTCTGTTCTTGGTTTTGGTGGCTGAAGGCTTACATGTAATGTTCATTTCAACTGGTAATGTGTTGCATATGGCCTGAATAAATCCTGAAGATACTCTGGTGCAGCTCCATGTAGACATTTAATATAAGAACTGCCTTGGGAAAATCAGTCATTTCATATATTATAAACTATTTTAGTTCTGTAAACAATGCTTTTGATGAATAATCAATAGATGCATATAAAATAATGCATGCTGCCCTTTTCTGAAGTTTATAAATCTTATCAATCTGAGATTTGGTACAGTTTACCCATACAGTTGAACAATAAAAAATCCATTGTTGGAAGAATATATGAATTGTAGTATAGAATGTGAGTTTCTTTAGTTAAATATTTTCTTGATTCTGCTGAGTAGGGCAATTTTGGATGAAAGTGCTTTACAAACCTTGTCAATATGGTCATCCCATTGCAGATTATTATCTACAGACACATCTGTAAGCTTTTCATGTTGGACATTTCCAACTGACGATTATTTAGATAATTTTGGGTTCCCTAACTTATTTAGTTTTTGTGAAGTCCCAAAACTCATACATTCCGTTTTACCTTCATTGATTACCATCTTATTTTGTGTGCCCAACTTTGAACTCTAATAAGGTCGGAGTCTACTCTTGTCTGGATAACTTCTGTATCAGAACTAGATGTATACAAGGTTCCATATCTGTGAACAAATCTGTATTTGTGGATTCAGTATTTAATGGAAGATCATTTAGATAAATAAGAAAGAAGAGAGGACCTGAAACAAAGCCTTGAGGGACCCATGGTATGATCTAAACCAGTTTAAAGAACAATTATCAAACCTGTAATGGCTATATGGTAGCAATTAAAAGTAAAGTCGTAAAAAGAAGAACTGCACAAAAACTTTAGGAAGATAACCCTTACAAATAAATTTAAACATGAAGTAATACAAGATAAAATATAAAAGGTAAAGATCTTAAAATTCTGTAAAATGTATATACAGTAGAATATAAAGGTAGAAAATATAAAACCCTAAAACATTATTTTGTTACATAAAACACATTCCCTCAAAAAGACCAAGATTTTCTATGGTGGTATATTATCATGATGGTTCTTCATTGAGTTCACATCAAAAAACTTTTGTCCTGCAGGGTGGAACTTGACACACTTGACAAGAATGTGTTTCACTGTCAGTGGACACTGACAGAGTATGCACTCTGGTCGAGGTTCACCCTTCAGGAGGTATGCATGTCCAATATATGATCAACACAATACCACCTCATCTTTGTGATTTCTTCTGTATGAGGGATGCTACTCTCCAATGATGGGTCTGATGATATGAAGCTTGTTTGTTGAGTTTTCATTCCACAGATTTTGCCAAGTATGAAGAACATGCTGATTAATATAATATTTTAGGTCACTATATAGAATCTTCCATTCAGAAATGGGTGACTGCAGAACTACTTTGGCTGCTTTATCTGCCTTTCGATTCCCTTAATACCAATGTGACTAGGCAGCCAACAGTAAAAATACTTTTTCTAGATTGTATGATATAATCATGTTTCTGTAAAATCTGGAATATTAACAGGTTATCAAATTACAGGTTTGCAAGGCTGAATGAGAATATGAAAAGATGATGAAATTTGCTTTTTGAGAGGTTTCATTGTGGTTGAAAGATTTGAGCATGGTTGTAATTTCGGTGGTAAAAATGGAGGCTTTATCTGGTAACTGGCTCGAGATAGAGCCATGGGGTGTTGCAAAGGCAGCTCCAACCTTGTCTCCGTCTTCCAAACCATCTGTGAACAAGGACATATGGCCACAATAGGAGGCTCTGATTTTATTCCGTACACTGTGAACATGGAGACAATTTGTAGAGGACTTTTTGAAGTGGCAGAGATCAAAAATTGTTTTATGTGGTTTTGATAACAAAAGTGGTGATCTTGAAACAGATAATTTTGCAGTATTTCCAGCTTTGATTTTGCTCTTTCTAAGTGAGGACGAATTTGTGTGCCAAAAGGTGGAATGACATTTGGCTTAAGAGCATACAAGGTTTGGTATTTGGATCTAAAGATTACATCATATGCAGGATTAGATGGATTAGACTGACTGTATCAGATCAAGCATCTGTAGGTAAGATATACAAGCTGATCCATACATAATCAAGCCAAAGTAAAGTTTAGATCCTGCTAAAGACCTTTATTACCAGAGCAAGACCTTCTGATCTACTCTCTAATCTGTGTTTGCCATTACCCATATTAAACCCAGAGCTTTTTTTTACATTTGTCTATGAGGTATCTAATATGTTGAAGGAAAGTTAGTTTATGATAAAAAAAATAGGACCTAAAAATTTGGTCTCATCCACAACAGGAATAAGACAAGCGTCAAAATAGAATTTTGGGTCATCATGAATTTTATGTAATTGGCATCATATGGATTAAAAGATAGTCTGGCAGCATACTGAAGAGTCAATTTCATTTGTTTGAGATAAAGCGATAGTTTGTTTGGTTCAACATAAAGGCTTTCTGAAGGCGGAGTTCTAAATGCAAGCAGACAAAGTTTAAGTCCCTGACTGTGTATTGGATCAAGTGTCTGCAGGAAAGCCAAACTCAAAGCCAGATCTTACTAAAGACCTGTATAACTGAAGCAAGACCTTCTGGTCTGCTACCCAATCTCTGTTTGCCACAACTCATTAAATCTGTGGCTTTTTGACATTTATCCTGAGGTATCTAATATGTGGAGGGAAAGTTAGTTTATGCTAAAATATAACCCCAAAAATTTGGTTTCCTCCACAAGAGGGATTAAAGAATCACAACCCGTACAGAAAAATCTCACCAATTCACATGAGCTTCTCATAAGCTGCACAAAAGAACCTTGTTAGAAACGTATGCAAATTGGGTAGATTTTGCAAGCTCATGTGTGCAGTTTGTTAGATCTTGTGAGCCATTGAAAAACTAACCAATTTTCTCATGTGCAGATATTGCTCACGTGAGAATTTGAATGTTCTCATGAGAAAGTATAACTTAGAAAACGTTCTTTCCCCTTACATCTATGTTTTAAAATAAGGTGGAGTTCTAATTTCTCACGTGAGAAATTTGGACTTAGATTCTGATCAGACACATTTTAGATTTATTCTAAATTGGTTTTTCTCATGTGAGTTCGAGACCCATCCCATTCTGCGAGCATTCTATAAAGAATTATGCTTCAAGAATTTTGCTTTCAAAAACCAAATTAAATAATAAAATAAAATCACATCAGATTAAATGTGGTTTTTCACGACTGAGACCTAATCCATTATCGAGACAATGACGTGGGTTTTTTCCTTTGTTTACAGTCTGGAGACTGGTTTACTGACCGCAAAATATGCACATAACTTTTTGAAGCTACTACAACACAACTACCATGGTAGCCTTGCTTTCAAATAGGTGCCATTTTGAAAAAATTGAAGTTGGAACTGTCACAATTTCGCTCGTTACTTCGGGAAATTTCATTGCAAGCCCAATACACGTGTAGCAACTGATCATAGAAACCAGGAGATAATTTAAAATCATGGAATTATCATGTTGTTGAGTAAAATCAAGACCGTATTGCATTTTGCCTGTTTATGGGTACAGCAGTTTGACTGCCGCTTTCGCAGTTTTGCCCCCACGATTTAATGCGTCAAATACATGTAAGATGACCTTGTAATCTTGCTCCTAATAATTATTGAGACGATAATTTTTCAGATCATTATTATTTACTGCTGCACCTGCCAAACTGCAGTTCTCGATGCAATGTTGTTAGTTATTGACAATAGGGTGACGAGATTATAATCCTCGAAGTGCTATGGTTCGTGCCCTCAACATTAATTTTAACGTTTATATTATAATATTGGGAGAAACTATTGAAATCGCCATAGAAGGTCTTCAACTATATCTGCTTCATATATTCATCTTTATAAGCTCTCCAAATTCTTTGCGAGCTACTGTTTTTCCAAGCATGTCTAAATTTGTCTTTTGCCGGAATTATATCTATGGTTCGTGCCCCTGAAATAAAGTCCACGTGACATAAGATTGGAATGTGACAATTAGGTCAATATTTACTTTAGAAATCAATCGTGTATGATGTCCCCGTATTATTAATATTTGCATATGCAATAAAACACTTATAAATAATGATGGCAAAAATATAAAAGAAAAAAAAAACATGATGCATTTTTTAATTTAGTTTTTTTTTTCTTCAAAATTATCATATTTAAAGATACTGTAAAGTTTTAAAAGATTTTTTTTCATGCTATTTCATAACAGATTTGTTTCCCTTTGGCCAAATAAAAAAATATATGTGTTTCCAATCGGCCGACCATCCCTGTTTCTCATTGCCGGACCCTAGCACTTTTTCCCCACCCCCACAACATTTTTTTTTTTTATTAAAACAAAATCACATTGTCGAAATTGATTTGTGCATCTAATTGAGCCAGTTTTGCCCAGTACTTTGAAGTGCTTGAAATATTTTTGCTTTATCTATAATGAAAAAAGAAAAAAACTACCTGCCTACCCTAATTTTAAAACCAGTGCAATAGGAAACACACATATTTTTTTGGGGCCCTTATATTAAAATATTGAAATGAAAAATTTCATACCGTATAGTTTTTCATTGGATTTATTTTTTCTAACATGATATAAGAAGTGCGTGTTATAATGACCAAATTTTTACATTGCCTTTGCGGTCTAAAAAATCTCTGTCTTGGGTTTCCTGCTAATCAAAAGGTAAAGAAAACCAACATGTGAACAGCAGCCCTGGCTTGAATGGCTAACACTCACGCCAGGGCCACAAAGTGTATGTCATGAGTCAAATTTGCCATTTTCATTGTGTTTTTTTCAATTTGATTTGTATTAAGTATTCAAATATGTCTTAACCAGCACTTACTGTTACTGTCAACGAATGCTAGTGACCCAGTTGATTACATCAGGATCTCAAAACAAGCATGTGAGGTCATGAGAAACATGGCGCACAAATCAAGGATAGGCATGAAGTTAGGATGGTTGACGATAAATTACATGCAAGCTTGTTAATCTCATTTCTGTTTTAGTCAGGGACTGTTTTTCTTCTAGCATATCAAATTCTACAATTGTCTTCATGCAGTGAAGTTTGAACTTTAACTAAGGCAAGTTCAGAAGTCGTATACATGTAGGTATGATTCTAATTTTTATACTTTAAATTTGTCAAAGAATATAGCAGTTGATCTATTTCAAAGGTTTTAAGGTGTAAAATGAGTAATTTCATATTGCTTTTTTTGTTTGTTTAAAGACGTAAAGTACCAAACGTTTGACAGATATGATGTTGCAGCTTTCAAACTGGATGGTGTTGAATAACACTTACAGATGTTTCTAAGACTCGTGAAGTGATTTTCCAATGTTGAATTAAAAAAAAAAATGCCTTTGCCAAACAGGTATTTAGTCACATTTGTTGTCCAGGTTACATAGAATATGTTGCTGCATGTAATCTATTTCAGTGTACCTGAATCGTACAAGAAGCAGGGAAGGATTTAGGATTTTATTCTGAGAGGATTTGTTTAGAAGAGGTGGTTCAGTGTAATTCAAATGGCTAACATTCTTATTTTTCACCTAATAGTGTACGATTTTAACAGATGAGGAGAGGGAACCTTTAACCATCTGACAACATCCCCCTCCCCAAAATGGGTTTTTATATGGAAGTGAAGTAAAAAGTGTCTAAACCCATACAGAAAAAAGTGAAGATTTCCCACGTATTCAAGAAAGTGGCTGTGAGAGGTTCCTTTGACTGAAGAGCTTGCCTTTCTGAGTACCACATATTTGCGAAAGCGGTCGTGTAAGATTCCTTAGACTGATGAGCTTGACTTTCTGTGCATCAGCTTGAATTTTCTGGAATTTTTCTTTAATAATACATTGGATATGATCTAGATAATACATCCACTGTCTCCTTAATTTGCTCCGCATGCAACAATTTTGCAAAGAATGCAGTATGCTTAATTTAAAAAGACATCGTCACAGCTAATGAAATATATTTTGTGTTCAGAGTGTTTTACAAAAGAAATTGGACAGAATATCAGTACATCATGGTACTCTATTGAGAGGTTTCATTTTAACAAACTTTTAAATGTTATGATAGAAACTACTGATATATTGCACAATGGTACAAAATAATGTTTAACTTTGATAAATACAGTTTTAAGCAATTATGATAAATATTGTTTCAAACAATTATGAATTTGTATTCATTCCTTCCCACATCGTTTCCTTTGATTTATTCAGATTTTAGGGGTCCCCAGTGAAATTGTATGATTAACAGCAGACAAACTGAAGCACATGTAATGATTTCTAGAAAGTTTGCATATGTAAAACTAGATACATGGCTCAAAATTAGGATTTTTTTTCACTAACCCACAGGATTACCAAAATAATATTTTCATTGATCCTGTCTTAATTTCACTGATCTTGCTAAAATCAAACAGAAGCCAGTTCAGTTTCTAATTCAACATTTATTATTCATTAACATCAACTCAAAACAATAACTGTATTTCACCAACAACACAGTCTCTCCTTGTGGGACATCAGAGCAGGGTGGGAGGAGGGGATCCTGCAATAGTGACAGGTAAGTATTACATTATTAAAATTACTTCCCCCCCAACCCAAATACATTTTAATATCAGCAATACAACACCTATCACTATTGCATTGCCAAATATGCCAGTTCTTTTTTATGCTGATAGCCTAAAAAATCTGGTATACAAATTTATATACTCAACGTTATGGTAGGAATGTCCACTATTGTAAGTAGGCAGCAGACTGAACCACTGTTTGTGCTATAACTACTTGGCCTAAGGTATATATGCCTTTGGTCTGGTGTGCCCAAGACTAAAGGTAGAAGGTGGGAAGGTGTAAGCGAACAGACGATCCCACCCCAGACTGAATGCGTCCATTGCCCAAGCCTCTGATCTGGTGCTGGGGAGATATAAAAGGTGAGCTTGTTGTTCAGTCTTGTCATGAACAAGTCCACAAATGGTCTTCCCCCCAGTCTGAACAGGGACTCTGCTAAGGACCGGTGCCGAGACCAATCTCTGAGGACTTGTCTCTCCTGGACAAACTGTCTACCAGAATATTTTTCTTGCCCGGAATATTGCTAACCCGGAGCATAATCCCTTCAGAGGCTGCCCAGCAGAGGTTCCAAACCTCCACACAAAGAGAAGTAGCATGTGCATCTCCTTGATTTCTGAAGTATGCTAATACTGACATGTAATAGGAGGAAGCTATTACATGACTCCTTATTCAGTTTATGCACCCCTGTAGGGTTAAGAATACTACCCTCATTTCCAAATTGTTTATGTGAAGGGTAGCTTCTTCCTGTGACCACAAACCCTGAATAACTACCCCCTCTGGCTTGAAGTATGCATCCCAACCAAAATCTGACATGTTGGTGTACAGAAAGGAGTGGAGTTTGGGGGCGTGCATTGGGACTGTGGATAGAAACTGATCCTGATTTGCCCACCAACTCAAGTGGCAATGAAAATCTGGTCCCAGAGAAATTCAAGCTGACTGGCAATCCCTGTGTGGTTTCCAGTTTGCCAAAAGGAGAAACCAGAGAGGGTGCAAGTACAGTCTTCCTTGGGGAACCAAGTATACTGCAGAGTTCAAGGTCCCTTGGAGGGAAAGGTAAAGGCAAGCTAATGAGGTCTTGGCTGGAAAAGCCGCCAAAAAAGCCAGGATTCAATCTATCCTGTCCAGTGGAACACAAACTTGCCCTGAATTAGTGATGGTCAATGGAAACTGCCGAGTCCCCACACCTTATAACATTCCTGACTGAGGCGATAGTCTCCATCTTGAATGGTTGCTCCTAAAGAAACTTCTTTAATGCAGCAAGATCAATGATAAGCCAAAACTTTCCACCTTTTTTAAGATACCAGGAAAATCACAGAGTATAAGGCCAGAGACTGGTCATTTTCTACCATCTCTACTGCACCCTTCTGCAGAAAGGTGTGTACCTCTTCCCTTAATAGAACCAGTTTTTACTCATCAAAATTGGATGGGGGTCCTTGAAAGAAAAGTGTGCTCCCAGAAACAAAGACGGTAGCCCTTCTTTATAATAGAAAGGACCCATGTATCTTCCGTAATGCTCAACCAAAACTCTTAAAAGAGATCTAGCTGAGCACCCATGGGAATCCCGGGAAGAGGGATGCATGGCAGGAGAGGGAGTGAGTCCCTAGGGCTGTTCCCCCCCCCCCCCCCCACACACACACCTTACTGAAAGGAGAGAGGTGCATAAACTTCCTCCCTGGGCCCTTCTGGCCGCTTTGTCTAGCTACAGATAGGTGAAAGGGAGGCTTAAATTGGGGCTGCTTCCTGGACTGCAGCTGCATCCTTTTGAAGAACTTTGCTGAAGGCCTCGAGAGTTGATCAGGATGAACAGGCTTCCTGGCCAGGAGCAGATGCAAGGGACTGGTGTTGTTGGTCCCTCAGGTCCTGGGATGCCACAGAAGGAATGAAATCTCCAAAGACCATCTCTGCTTACAAGAGAGCAGCCCTAAGAAGATTCTTAATGTGATCTAGTAAGACCTTTGAAGTGCCCAGGGCAAACTCCTGCAGAGTTGGAGCAGCTCCACTGACAGCGCCATGGACACAGACAAGGCATGCCAAGAGGTTTTTGCAACCACCTCCAGCAAGCACTGTAGTGTGTCTGGAGATAGAGATTCCTCCTTTTGAAGCCTGAAGGAGTTTGCTGAATAAATATCTTTGTGCAAGGCTATGGTAGTGAGTGACCTCGCCCTAAGTTACAACACCTCCTAACTGGAAGGCAAGCCAAGGTCCCTGTCAAAATCCCCACTTCCAATGCCCCAGTGACTGGGCAGGCATGGGGCATAAGGGGCTGAGCAAGGGAGTAACTGGCTGCTGAGACCAAGGAAGGACGGACCACCACTTATATTGCCTAGTAAACTCCTTGTCTTTCCAAAACTTTTGTGAGCCCCTAACCACAGCCAAAAGTAGGAGTTAAAGGAGATCGTGGCATGAGGCAGCCCCTGAGAATCTCTTTGCACTGGAAAGAATTTTCTTGTCCCCTAAGCCCGAGGGCTTGGCATACAAATCCATGGGAAGAAGGCACTTTGTCATGGACAGGGGTGGAAAGATATCCAAGAAATATAAAACCTCATTTGTTCTACGTTACGTGCGTTCTTCTGTATGTATCCTCAGCCAGGCTACTGATAAATACACAGATAAAAAGAAAATTATCAATTAGTAAATTTGTTATGGCTTTTACTGACCAATATGTTAGTTAAAAATCCTCTTCTCTGGTACAGTTTATTATCAAAAAATTCCACAAATTTAGCACCAAAGATAATGTGACACTGTCCAAAATTACTGACCGCATTATCTCCCTTGATTAGGCCTAAAATAAACTAAGCATCCTGACATTTTGTAAGTGATGTGATGATATGGTTATTTCAAATGGAAATAACAGCTATATGTACCACATGCAACGTGTTGGTGTTGTTTACTTTAAATAATTACTACATACAAATAGAACTTGTGTTAAAAAAAAATAGCTAAAATCATGTTTTTATTTTTTTCTTATTATTTAGGGGAAGATATACTGACAAAATATGGATGACTAATTAAATCCTGAACAAATGTTGCATATCATTGAAAGCTTCAATGGCTTGCTTTTGATCCAAGCAAATATTACAAACCATGAATGATCACAAACACTTTTTAAATTTGAATGAGGATTCAGACAAATTCAGGCAAGTGAACCTGACATGGGGTAAATATGCTAGATAGAATATTTTAAAAAAATCAACTAAAAAAAATAATTTATTTGATTTTTTTTTATTTGCACCTACTGCATCAAAACAAGAGTCCCTCTAAGGGACTGACATTCTACTTCCAAAAAGAATTTCCAGGAATTCAAGACAAGACCATTTCTACTTTTTAACCGCTGAGTATTGAAACCATCTCTGATATTCTTAAGCCATAACAAGATTTTCAAGATTACCACCAAGGTGGCCAAAGTACATGTAAATTAAGCACTATTTTCATTGAGAACCATCTAGTCATCATGATAAATCATTTGGTGAAAACCCCCATGTTGATATGACCATCTATTCAGGAGGAATTGTGATAACAAAATTTTTAAGCTGGCTATCATGGCGGGCATATTGGATCAAAAACTGGCACCCTTCTCATTCAGGACCAACCAGATATAATACGAAGGCTTTTGATAAAATCCCAAGTCGATATGACCATCTATTCTGAGCGCATAGCAATAACAACATTTTTAAAATTGGAAGTCAGATTGGCACAATTTTCAGTTAGGACCAACTAGATAACATAAGAACTTCTCTGGTGAAAACCCCATGTCAATATGACTTTCCATTGAGGGGTGCAGCAATAACAAGATTTTCAAGATGGCTGCCATGGCGGCCATATTGGATGCATGATAGGCACCTTTTTTAAAGCCAACTAGACAGTATATTAAGTTTTAGGGAAAACCCCATGCTGATATGACCGTCCCATTCAGGAGATGTAGCGATAACAAGATTTTTCAAGATGGCCACCGTTATGGCCATACTGGATATCTGAGCATTACCATTTCCATTTATGACTTACTAGACCTTGGGATAAATGTGTATGCAAAGTTTCATGGCAATCCTCCAAGCAGTTCAGGAGGAGCTGAGATAACAAACTTGTGCTGACAGATGGACGGATGTCGGACGATGCATCACAGGCACCAGGCCAGCCAATAAGCTCTTCTGGTCTATGACCAGTAGAGTTAAAAAAAAACATCAAGCAAACAATAATAAATATATTTTCTATTTAAAGAAATGTACTGTTTTAGAAGTTAAAGGGTGAAGTTTAATAGGGTTTATATTTACTGTTTCAGTTTACTGCAATTATTGGAGTTACTATTGAAGATCAAGAAAAAAAGATAGGTATTTGATCTAATTATTTTTCCTCTCTTACTTCCATCATAGGTTAGAAAATACACTGCATTAAATGCCTAGGTTGCTATGATGCACTGGACTTCACTTTATTATTGTATTTCTCCCTGTCAATGGGCATGATGTAAGTTTATTTTCCTTTTATTAAAGCTACAATGTCTGTATTTTTCATAAGTTTAGAAGTTTAGAAGCGGCTGAAATCTACACATTCTATCTGACTTGCTTTAATTAGTCCTTTCACACATTTTCAATTACATTGGCTAAGAAATAAATGAGTTTCAAGCCAATTTATTCTCACAGAATTTTAAGATTTCTCAGTTACTTCATTCTATTCTGGGAGTTCCAAATATGTAAATAGTTGAACAGAATAGTTTAAAACAAACAAAAATACATCATTAACAACCATGGGCTCCTTATGTCAATAAAGACATGATTTAACAACAAAATTATCATTTTAAGGCATGATTTATTTCCAAGATAGATTTGGTAGTGATGCATATATATGAAAGCAGATAGTTCATTTGAAAACAGACAGCAGCTGCACTAATCTGGCTGTCCCTGCCCCATCAGTACCAATCTGACTCATGCCTGGTTATTTCATCAGACTGAGTGAATTTCAGCAATAAATATAAGAACAAATACTACAGACATTGCAGCTTTAAGGTATTGATGACAATGTAGTGTGTACATAACATTGGTCACCTAATATCTCAGATTTCCTCAAGATTACTGTTGCACCGTTCATTTCTTAAAATATCATAGACTCATTATATTACCACCTCTAGTTTAGAATGTTTGTTGTTCAAGCTTTATGTCACTTCCAAAGCAGTATCAGGTAAGATAATGCCAGCTCAAATATTAGTGAGGAAATCATTTTTTTATGCAATAGTTCATAAATTACACTAAATAATTGTATAAGAACAGATATTGGGTTTTCAGAGGTGGATAATTAATATTTGACCTTAAATTTTTCAAATGTAATTAGCTTTTAGTCCAGAAATAACTTAAATGCAATATTAGACTAAAAGTCAAATTCAGGAGAAAAAGATGGTAAATATACAGTTTTCTGTGTGTGCAAATGTTAAATACTACTGTTAGAGTTAATAAGCAGTTGTAGAAAGCCAATATAATCAATCAGGGTTCATACAACTTTGGTGTGACAAAATTCAAGGACTTCTCAAGGACTTTATCCAATTTTTTCAAGGACCCCGATGCCTAGTGCACTTTAGGTATATTTATAAATGGCCATTTAAAGGATTAGTGAGAATGTTGTAATTTCCTGACAAGGGGCTTGTTAATATTTGTGCAATAGGCTTGAGAGGCAGGAAGGGGTTTATAGTGGCCCATTGTTATCAAAACTGATGGGAAATTTTTCAGTTTCATGTAAAACTGGTCTGGCCTATTGTCAATCTAAGACACTGCGTTGTGACTGATAATACCCAATAAATCAGATGAGATGAATAAATGCACAACTCTTACAAACAAAAATCAACAGGATGGAAATTTTGATGGAGATTCAGAGTTGATAGACCTGTTATTTGGTCAAGGCAAATTTGTAGAATGTTTCATTATGGGGGTATAATCCACCATTATTTCACTTTCAAGTATATGGGAAATTAATTACCAGGTCTTGTATTCTTGTTTTTGACACCAATTGGGGTTGAACACACACTTCCCTGGCATTTTGCTCCAAGTGAAATTGGTAAGCTCTCGCAGAATAATACCCAGATAAATCTTCCATATTCTCAATGCCACATACACATGTTTATCCTTTGGTGGGTGTGAATGCAGCCTCCTGAATATTCCTTAGTGATCAGAGTTTACGGAGATTGCCAAAGTCCAACTTCTCTCTCCGACACACTTCACGAAAACACATCAGCTGAACTCATATATAGCGATTTGCATAATTTATGCATACCTGAAGTTGTCCGCGGTGGGCAAAATCAATTTCTCGAATAACTTCGACGCGTGATATGATGCATTCACGCGGCATCTTTAAATCGTCTGCCGCGTGTCACCGCGTCCAATTTTTTATATCTGCTGTTGCGTGATTGCTCATCGAAATTTTACAGGTACATTTACATGTAGATGTAAGTACATTGTTTAGAAAGGAGCCTTTGTATTAACAGGCATACGGTCGTAATTTACGCCCAAAGTTTGGTTGCGACGCCGAAAAAGTCAATAATAGACTTCCAGCAGACTTCCGAATTTTAGATCATATGCCGAAAATCAGAAGCTTGGACGTACAATAAGAACAAATTGTGACCATTTTTGTGTATATTTTTCATTATTTTTTGTTTAGAGAATTTGAACAGTTGATTCACCATGATTTAAAGTACAAAGATGTACCGCTGCCACAGAAAAAAAATTGATGAAAAAGAATGATCGTTGAAAATGTATACTGTGACGATTATATGCATATTATTTAAAAACAATAGTTTATTCTATAACAAGGAATTCGTATGTTTATTTATAATGTTTGGACGCACTTTTTAATCAGCATTCGCGGAATCGTCACTCGTTTGCCTATTACAATAACTGAAATTGGTAAAAGATTGGTCACAATCAAATGAATTAAGAATGCATTCATTGTATTTGTTTTAAAATATTAGCATTATAATTATGGTTGTCATACAACTGATAATTTTATCTGTGAAAATTTGCAGGTGTTACTTGAATATTATTGTTGGTGATTGTTTAGAATATGATAACAATTTCTCAATAAATCACGGTAGCTTACTAATCAAAACATTATTATCACAGTCTAATGATTAACTATGTTAACTCGAGAAAGAAAACAAACACGGGGGAAATATCACGTAGACAAACACAAACTATTATACATGCACGAGTGCTGCATGTATGTCAAATATTGTGCTCACATTTTTGTAAACATGTATTCGGTCATTTAGAGCAATTTAGGGGGTTTTTTTGGACCAAAAATAACTTTAAATTCCTAATGTAAAGTAGATTTGGTATCGTATATAACAAAATCAATATATATACGTATTAAGGTATTAATTTAGGTTAACAAACACAATAATGCATTTTACTACTGAACAAAGAAAAGATTCATGCACTTTTTAATGCTCTCTATCAGGTAAATGCGCAATTATAAATATCTGATTGGTCACGTGTTGTAAACCACCCAATAGCAAACAGTTTTATTTTGATTACATGACATAATAGTATGAAAAGAAACTTTCGCACATTTGTTTGTCGATTAATTATATATTTTTCAAGGACCGAGGCTTATTTTCAAGTACTTTTCAAGGTAAAAATGATTTTCAAGTACTTTTCAAGGATGAATCGAAATTCAAGTACTTTTCAAGGTACCGTGCGAACCCTGTCAATGAACAAAATTTGCAGGTATGATAAATTATCAATTTCCTATAAAAATCTCAACCCACTGATAAATTTGCTGAGGTTCTTAAGTCAGTTCTTAGATTCCAGGAAGTCAACTGAAATTCTCTTGATTTCTGCTTGGCAAATTTGTTTTTACAAAAAATACAAGAATATATTCTTGTACTTTTTGTTCAAAATTAAAATATAAAGCAGTGAACTTTTGTCTTGAATTTTTTTCTATTGTTTAAAATATGTATTAAAATAATTTCAATTGCTGAAAATTAGAATGAATAATAAATGTATTTATTCTAATTTTCACCAATTGAAATGCCCACACTGTGTACTGCACCTGCATCTACAAAAGCACAGAATTTCTTACTTTATTAGTGTAAGCATATATGCCCTAGTGGTCTAAAGCATAGGCATGAGGTGGTTAACTCTAAATATGGCAGCCACGGTTTCGAGGACACACACAGGTGAAGTTTCTATCCAGGCCTTATAGAAGTACCGAGTTTCATAGATTAACAACAACAATCACTCTAACATAACAACATTGGAGGGGGGGGGGAGCAACTAAAGTAGAACTTTACTGGAAATTTAGAAAGATATTCCAAGATCTGACACTGCTGCATATTAATTTCATCAGCTTATATAAACTCAACTCCAAATGGCAAATATATATATATATATATATGTGTGTGTGTGTGTGTGTGTGTGTGTGTGTGTGTGTGTGTGTGTGTACACACACATGCACCAAAATTTATAGTGTTCATTTTGTCAAGACTTTTCAATACCTAATTTACAGGAGCAGATGGCTGAGCCCTCCTTCACTTGACAGAACCCATTGTTTGTACATGCATTGGTGACCACATCACACACAGCAAGTCCTGTCTCACATGTCACACCCTTAGTGTTGCCTGGACATCTAGAGTATAATGAAACAAAAAAGTCGCTGGATGAGACAATAAATTCAGAAGAACATTATTTAGGGGGAATTCTGTAGAAATGCTGGTCAGTGTTATTTGCTTTATAATAGGGATATGCCTTTAAAACTGTAACAGATAATACTTTAAAGCTAGATTAATTCCCTGATGAAACCAATTTTAAACTAGTATGTAGCTTTGCAGATCAGAACTATTTAAAATGATTGTCTTACCACCAAAATCCACCCAGATTTAACAACATGTGATACTGCCTGTCTGGATGTAAGTACAATCAAAATCCACCCAGACTGACCAGTTTGGTTTGTCATATCCATGCTTTTCATTTAAAAGGTGGGGATTGTCTGATACTGCCTGTCCTGATATGCATATGACCACAATCCACTCAGATTGACCAGTTTGACTTGTTATACCCATGCTTTTCAAAGAAAAGGTGGGGATTATGTAATACTGCCTGTCTAGATAAACATGCAAGTATGTGAGGAATATGTGATACTGCCTGTGCAGGTGTGCATACAAAAGTGTGTGTGTCTTTTGGATCATGCAACTCCTCTTTCATTTTGAAGATAGAAACTTTACAAACTGGGATATAAATGAGCATGGTCTGTAGATGTGTACTATGGTTTCTGAATTTGAATTTATCCCCTGGGTATGTTGATTGGGGGATTGGGACACTTTTGCATCTATTGAATATTATATTGACTGTGGGATGATTTTAAAATTTTGTTTGTTGTGCAACTCCTACATGGTTCAAGATAAAGGTTTCAACTAAACCTTGGGAAATGATTGGGGTTGTCTGTAGATATTCAAAATAGTTTTAAAATGTTATTTCTTCTCCTTGGCACAGAGACTATCTGATGGAGAAACCTTTGCATTAAATGAATAGACTACTGGCAAGTATATAAACTGTGCACTAATTTTACAAGTTTTGTTGTGCACAATTCCTCCTATGTAATTCAAGATATATTTCAAACCTTGGGATATGACTGGTGGTCTATTGATGTGCCCAGTGGTTTTAGAATTTTGATTTGACACCCTGGGGTTTGGGCTCACAGGATACTGGTAGGTTTCACATAAACTTTAAATAACTCCCATGTTGTTAGTTTTACATGATTAATAACTGGTATGTGTAATCATTTAGACAAGCATCAACATGTATCATCACACCTTGCATACCATATCGCTAAAATCGCTGGAGGGTGAACCAACACCTAGGTGAATGAAGTCTTTGTGTTTTCTCTTAAGTTATTTCTGTATTCCAGATAAGTTAATTGTATAGTTATTGTTGCTTTATAACTTTTTCTGGAATCAAAAATGCACACAATGCCAAACATACCATGGAAAGAGAATTTGTCATCTGTTCACCTTAGCACATCTGATACATCTTTTTGTTTATCAAGTTGATCCATTTATTATTAATATCGTGGGTGACCTGGGTTTTGATTTTAATAATAATTTATTTGGATGGTGTTATCATAGCTAACTTTATAATTTAAGGACAGGTTGAGTAAGTGTTACTTTATAGTTAACATTGCAATTCATATGCTAAAGACTACCTGTGAACTTAAAATAACAAGAGTACTGTGAATGGCACAGTATATGCTCTGTTCAATGTTGAATAGTCCTCTATGTAGGCACAAGAAGGGAATGGTTGCCTCTGGAGAAACTGAACCAACTGGTCTCAATATCCTTGATCTTTGGTTACGGTATGGAGTCTTTAAGTAAACTTATTGTGCAGACACCACTATTATCTTATTAGACTTATAATGACCATGACTTCTGACCTCTTGACCTCAGAATATTTAGGTTTCCTTATTATACTAAATGCAAGCCATCAATAAAGTCTGGTCAAGGAACTTGTTCTAGAACAAATGTTATTCTGCAAAAACAATTTTTATTTGAGTCACAATGACCCTGACCTTTGACTTTTTGACTCTCAAATCAATGGGCTTCTTACATACCTCAAGTGCAAGACCTCTGCAAACTTTTGTCAAGGTTTGTAACTAAATGGTGGAGAACTCTAGTTATTGTGCGGAAACCATATTTTTCCTTTCAGTCTTAGTGACACTGACCTTCGATCTTTTAACTCCTAAGATGATAGGAATCTTCCTTACACCAAGTACAAGCTACCACGAAGTTTGGTAACTGTACATGGTGGACAACTTGAGTGACTGTGAAAACAAAATTGGTGATGGTCAAACAACCGGATGCTAGCTGGACAACATCGTAATGTAACACACTCCACCTCTTCCATACTTTAAGTGCAAGCCTTCCAATAACTTTAGTCAAGGTATGTGGTCTAAAACTAACATTACTATGCAAAAAAGTTTTCTTCTTTCACTCAAAGTGACCTTGATCTTTTGACCTCAAAATCAACAGCCTCTTTACCTACACAATGTGCATGTCATCCACAAACTTTGGGAAAAGAACATGGTCAATATTGGAAACCTTTGTGCAGAAACCATTTTCCTCCTTAAGTCACGGCAACCTTGACCTCTGGCCTTTTGATCCCAAATTCAATAGGTTTTATCTTTTCCCTAAGTTTAAGCCATCCACAAAGTTTGCTCCAGGTCTGTGATGAAGAACTAAAATTATTGTGCAGAAACAATGTTCTTCTTTCACTCAAAGTGACCTTGACCTTTTGACCCCAAAATCAACAGCCTTTTTACCTATACAATGTGCATGTCATCCACAAACTTTGGGAAAAGAACATGGTCAATACTGGAAACTTTTTTACAGAAACCATTTTCCTCTTAAAGTCATGGCAACCTTGAACTATGGCCTTTTGATCCCAAATTCAATAGGTTTTATCTTTTCTCAAAGTTTAAGTCATCCACAAAGTTTGGTTCAGGTCTGTGATGAAGAACTAAAATTATTGTGCAGAAACAATGTTCTTCTTTCAGTCACAGTGACCTTGACCTCTGACCTCAAAATCAACTGGCTTCTTCCTTACCCCTAGTACAAGCCATCTACAATGTTTGGTCTAGATATCAAACATAGAACTAATGATGTGTAACCATTTTTAGTCTTTCAGTTACACTCACCTTAACATTTAACTTCAAAATTGATAGGCTTCTTCCTAATCCCAAGTGTTAGCCATCCACAAAGTTTGCTAACTGCTGATTGTGGACAGCATGAGTTATTGTGTGTAAAACATTTTTCTTCTTTCAGTGACCTTGACCTTTTACCTTTTAACCCCAAAACTCAAAAGAGCTCTTTTTTTTTACCAAGCTATCCACAAAGTTTGGTAATTGTAGATGGTGGACAACTCAAGTTACCATGCAGAAACAAAACTGGCAGCGGACAGATGGACAGATGGATGGGCAACATCATAACATAATATGCTCTCCCTTATGGCAGGCATATAAAAATTATACCATTTAGGATACATGTATTTTTATTTGCTATATATTTTTTGTTTAGATGAATGCATGATATATTTTAACAAGAACTATGAATAAAGAACAAAATATATGATTTGTTAAGTACTTATTGGTATATCTCCCTCTGAAACCCAGTTGAATCTCAACCTTAAAAACTTGTCCTAGTGCACAGACCTGTCTTGAGACCACTTCTTGTTGTCAGAAGGGTGGTCTCTCATGACTGGTTTTTGTGTATTTTAAAATGTTCTGGAATAGGTGAAATAATGTTGATAACTAAACTGTAAGCCCTATTTGAAAGTGGATCGGCACTTTTGGTACAAATTTGAAAGGTTTTGATCCCATAATGGTCCCTGTACAATTTAATTTAAACTGACCGTGTATTTTAAGAAAAGTTGAAAAGCAAATGTTGATAGCTGTACAATGAAAGAAAGATAGCATATGCTGGGTACAAAGTCATAACGTAAGTTCCCGTTTCCTTAAAAATAATAACAATAAAACCTGTATTTAATGAGAGTAACCCAATTATTTTAAATAACTGATCTCCATTGCAGTCCTCTATTATGTACAAATATTTACAGGCAGAAGTTGGGTAAAGCTATGTACAGTGTGTAAAAAGTTGTATGCAGTATCTGAATCGATGAAAAAAAACCAATTCCAAATCAGCAGATTAATTTTTCATTGTAACACAATTTCCTCAAAACACTCAATTTATCTGTCTATTTTGTGATTTGGCAAATTAATGAACTGTAATAATAGTCAAATTATGAGATGCGAGTCACACTGACCTAAGCAACAAAAATACTTTTGAATGGGTAGATGTTGAATATGATTGGTCACCTGATATGAATGGAGCAAACAATTATCTGTTGATGCAGCCTGGTAATTTTTAATGGCAACAGGATATAGTCTGGTCATTTTTAATGGACACAGGAGGTACAGTTACATGATTCCATGCTGATTTACAAGTTCTCAAACATCTGACTTGATATGGAATATACTTTACAAATTGCTGCGAGACCCTTTAATGAACCGTAACTCAAGAGACTATAAAATACCAGTAAGTGTCTAAAAATTGCTGACAAGTGCATTGATGTTTTGCAGACAAATCTGTCAACAATATTGCAATGTTTTATGAATAGGTGAGATCAGAACCCAGACCACCAACATACCAACAGAAGGTTTGGGGTTGATTAGACTACTGTTTTTGTGTGTGATTTTCTGGTTAGGAAAATAGAAGTGAACACTATGACCAATCATAGGAACATGTAATTTTGTCACATTATCTTGCCTATTTCTTTTATAGACTTAGAGTTGGTTAGTGGTCAGTTTCTCATGTTGGTTTATCCACTTAAATTGGATAAGACCAACAGCTTACATGAACTTCAACCAACTTGTAACTCCAATCATTCAGAAGATCCCTGTTGAAATCACCTAAAATATAAATTTTTTTTTGTTCATGAATCACTTCCAAGCTTTGCTGATGGGGGCCTATAAACAAAGCCCACCAGAAATGGCTTATTGATTTACCTGGATCCACACTGCTTTGATTTCATCTGATTCTAGTTCATTTCTCCTTTCAGATGATAAATCATCTGTTACATACACAACAACACATCCATCCCATGAACCTCTATCAGGTCTGATTTGTGTGCGATAACCCTCAATGAAGAGCAAATCATTTACATGATTATCTGCTTCTGTCAAACCCAAAATATGTACATTATATATAAACCTTGGATGATAACATTAATTTCAGCTGTCCTAGTTTGTATATATATATATATATATATATATATATATATATATATATATATATATATATATATATATATATATATATATATATATATATATATATATATATGTATTTATGCCCACTGTGTAGACATTTTCCTTTAATTCCTAGATCTAATATGTCCTTAAAGTAAACATTACAAGGAGGGGCACACATGGAGGTCACTCCAGCAGGTTTCACTGTTTTAATTTCTATAAGATTGCATACATGTTTGAAAGGAATCACTATTTGAACATACATAAACACTTAATGAACTTCCGCATTTAAAACATCCATCAGAGTTTTCAGTTTGATAGATATAATCTTTAAGTGTGGTCTCAGAGGAAACAAGATGGGTATCATCACCATGTAGAGTTCCCAGGGCTTGCTTTGAAACAGCAGATAAATTATGTTTTATGAACATGGCACTATCTTCACTGCCATAAACCTAGCACTTGTTGCTGTTGTAAAACCGATCACAAATCTCTGCCCTGTGTCCATATTCCAAACAATCACGACATCAAATTTTCCCATATATCTTTTTTCAAACATGGCTTTTTTATTTTCAACAAGTAACATTACCTGTTATCAGCTATTTTTGCCACAAACAACAGTTCTAACAAGCTGAGCTGAGGCAAAATGCCTTGCTCAGGGGTACCCAAAACAGCCTATTGGTACTGGGGTTTGAACTCACAACTCAATGACTACAAGCTGGATGCTCTACGACTGAGCTATCCCATTCCACAATGTCTGCATGAACCTATGTCATGCCCAAGATCAAAACAATTATAATACCTCCACCACTGCTTGTCAAGTTTTTAAAAGTGTTACCTTGGTCCCTGTTATATCTCTGGTTATTGTATTTTACCCTTTGAATTTTGGAAGATTTTAATTTAGTATATGTAGAAAGTGGGAAAGTCCCATTATGTTTAAATAGATTCTATCCTCAGTCAGGAGGTATTGGACAGCACCAAGCCAGACTTTGTAACAAAAGTATTTTCAATGTCAATCATTTTGCGGTCCCATTCACTGCATAGAATCTTTATTAAAGCATTCATGTCTAACATCAGAGTCATTTCTTTGAGAAACCATGCAAATGAATAAATGAACACATCTTACAAGCTGGCTGTCAAAGAAAATGTGCAGAATGTCATAAAAATTGTCTTCAAAATTGTTCAAAAACAATGCTGTTGTTAACACCATTTCCTCTAACACTGATGATGATGTTGTCATATTGATAAAGGTTTATTTCTCTGATCTCTTCAATCATATGACCAGTTCCCACCCCAGGTAATGACTTGACTGTGACCCAAAGTTTAAGGCTTCTTCCACTGATATATTTATTGATAGATTCACCAAAAAAAGTGTTTGTTTTGTGGAAATTTCCTTCATTTTGGGGTGACTAGATTTTCCTTTTTGAGAAGAATCCCTGGAAGAGCAAAGAGTTTCACTGCTAATATTCAAATTATTATGGTCACCATTCACAACATTTTTGTGACTGGAGCTTGTATGTCTATACTTTTAGTTTTATGATTTCTTTTTCCAGAATGTTCTGAGAGAGGAGTTTTCATTTATTGTGGTAGAGTTAGTTATGAGCTTTAATGTTGTTTCAATTTTGACAAATGTGTCCATATTACTGCTGATCTTTTGCGTCTTTACTTTGATTTAAGTATATCACCAACTTCCATATCTTTTTTCGTTGCCTTTCATCACCATCATGATATTATTTCAGCACAGTTTGGATTATTCTTTTTCTACACTTACATTTTCAGTTTTCAAGTTTCTAATGTCTTCCATTGTTGACAAAAGGATCTATTGTTGCAGAATCATTTATTTCAATTACTTCCGATAGTAAAGTATCTTTGTCTTTGTTCAACAGCTTCACTTTACCCTCCAGCTTATTATTTTCCTCACCAAAAATTAAGCAGTGATGACTTTGGTCACATCTGATGTTTCTATTTGTTTTCAGCAGGAATTCAAATTTTACCTTATCGTTTTAAAGTTGTTCAACCAGCTTGTCATATCTTTTTTTTTTGTTGACTGCTAGTTTGTTTTCAAAGATTCATGTTTGATTGATAACTTAAGTTTGTTGGGCCTTCAATTGGGCAATTTCCAGATGCAATAATATATTTTCCCTCATTACGGTTGTTATGTTATTATCACTGCCCTCAGCAAACCCTGTCAGCATATAACCATTTTCCAATGGGGCTTCAAGCTGAGTGGTTTCCTCCTGGAGAAATTGGTTATCATAATCCCTGATTAGGACAGCAATCTCATGGTCACTGCCCAACTCAGATTCCAACTGGTGAAGGGGGACTGGACTCAATAGACAGCCTGGCTGGGATTTCTGAATAGCTTCCCCAGATTGATCTGGTGCAGCACCACTAATTTCCATTTCTGAATTCCCAATGGGGAAAGTTGTATTTGATCTCCCTTGAATGAAAATTATCACAACTTGATGCAATAGAAGACTGAAATATACTTCAGTTGTTGCCATGGTTACTATCACTGGTTTTGGAATAAATGTCTTGAGCAAGGAGTTGAAATTCAGTGCCCCCCCCCCTTCTTTAAAACTAGGTAACTGTTACTTAGTAGGGCTGTAGATTGTCTGATGAGTATGCAACTTTAAAGATGATGCCATTAGGCTTATCATAAATTCCTTGTCCATAAGCTTAGTTTGACATTCCATTTCAGATATGCATTTAAATTGAAAACATTTATTGAGTTAGCATTGTACTTCAAAGTAAAATTAGCAGTGGTATTGTCTACACCACTTCAAAAAAACTTGAAAGACTGCTGCCATCCAGTCAAGTGTCATGAATTAGGTACAAAAGATTGATAGACTCCTATAGTACAACATGAAGAGAGAAGCAAGGTGAAGACAGATATACAGATGGACAGAGCCTAATTGAATGCACATTTACCTGCAGAAGAATGTATCCTCCACACTGTAGCAAGGTGCATTATTTTTACATTGTAAGCTGCTACACTGATTAATTGGCTGGCTACAGTTTTTCCCTTCCCAGCCCACAGTGTTACTACAGTTACAGTGGTAGTCATTGACAAGGTCTGTACACACTCCACCATGCTGACAGGGATAGCTGGCACAGTCATTTATATTCACCTACAGAAACAGGAAAAAAGCAAGAATGTGTCAGTACAGTTACTCAATCATCGACAAGATCTGTACACATAGGCCATCATGCTGACAGGGATAGACTCCTGTAATCATCGACAAGATCTGTACACATACATCTTCATGCTGACAGGGGTAGCCAGTTCAGTGATATATATATTCGCCTACAGAAATGGGAAAAAAAACTAAAGTTTAAGTGCAGTTACTCTGGTAATCTTTGACAATGTCTGTATACACTCCACTTTGTTTACAGGGTTAATTGGTACAGTGACATCAATATCCACCTTTGTTCAGACTCACAAACAAAAGACACTTTACGTACAGTACATGCATTGTGGATTTTGGATTGCCAACTTAATACAGTGGGCGTGGACACAGGGGGCAATGAACTTAAGTTTTCAGCATGGATGGTGAATGTGCACTGGGTCTAGTGGATGTCCACTTAGCCAAGTAGACATCCACTCAATCTAGTGGAACTCTATCATGGGTTTTAATGCAGCTGTAGTGTGTTTTATGGCACTCCTTGCTGATTTTATTGCATTTGACCCACAAGTCGATACACTAAACAAACAGATGGGAGAAACCCGGACGCTGTAAATTCAACAATGGCAGGTGCCAATTTCATATCAATACCTGTACAAACTATACAGTAGTAACATTGCCTGCGGTATTTATCAGTGGCCTAGCTAAGGATATGTACAGATAAATGTGCACAACATAGGAAAAAATAAGAGGTTTTCGATTTCTTGGATACCATCCCACCCTGTCCATGACAGAGCATACATCAGAAAAATTGCCTAGCTACAACATACATCCATGTCGATTGACTACAAATTTACATTCTATTCTGCATCAAGTGGTACCTTTGATGTTCTTTCTCAATAAATGATATTTGTAATGAAAATGCTTGTTGTACTGACTATTAATTTGTCATAGTTTCCCTTTAATTTCCATATTTTTTCCAAGGTCCCTTTAAAGAAACTACTGAAAGCAGTATACAAATTAAAAACAAAAAGCCCCATCTTATCACAATCAAAAACGATGTTCATGTAAGACAGTTATCAATTATTGCATTCATCCTTTAGATAAGATTTGAAACAAGTTTGTATCAAGTAAACACCTTAATTAAATTTATAAAACTGAATAAATGTTAGAGACACATCAGACAATAATAATTTTTGAAAATGAAGATAAACTTTAAGACTAATACCTACAACCAATAGTGATTGCAAACAAATGCCTTTCTATTTATAGCATACATGCATGATAAAGTACAAGGGATATAAAGACATGTATGCGATAATTCTTTCCCAAGTTCATTCAGTAATAAAAACGTGGCATCGTATGTTGATACAATACAAAAAAAAGGTATGCGAGCTATGCAAGAAAATATTCTTCTGTAGCTTTATCCACAGACTTAGAAAATCAAAATTGATTATTTGAGAGTACATGTATGACAATTTTTAACAAATACAGAATTCATTTACACTGTATTGAAGACTGTGCTCTATCAGTGGCTTTTCCTATCATCAACAAAGTGATTTCATGAAAAAGGTTTCTTTGTTCATCACATTATTTCATGAATCTATCATTATGCACCAGCCAAAGAGTGATATTCTTATTTTGAAGTCAGTCACTATCCTTGTTAACGATAGTCAGTCAGGAATGTGTCGAGCTTTAATGTTTTTTTAGCACCAATGTTTCAGATGAAACATTAACTTCTGAATGAAAATATGTTTTGTTCTAACAAAACCAAAACTTTACAAAACTAATAAGATATTTAAGTTTGTGAAAAACGCATTTTGGACTTGTAATATGGACTGAGAAACACAAAGAAGTTGTTTTGATATTTTCACATAAAATTGGTTTCCAGAGGTATAGAAAGCAAACCATATAAATTTGTATTTTCCCCATTAAGCTTTCAATGCAGAACATATAAATAAGTCTATTGTAGCAGCACATACATGTAGCTATGACATGTTAAACAAAAGCTCTACTACACTACAGGTTTTCTTGTTTTAAAAATTCATTTTCCATATATTTGTAATAAAATGAGTTTATTATAAGGGCAAAAATGAGAGAGAGAGAGATTATTTGCTAAGTCGGAAAATGACACTGATCATTAGAGAGTATACATTTTTGAAATGTGCTGCAATTATCTTCATTTTTTAATTCATCTGCTGAAAAAATTTAGAAATAAAATTTTTATATGGCTCTTCATTCAGAATAATTAAATAAGTGTATTGCTGCTTAGCATTGCTTTTGTATTTAAAAAAGAATTCATGGAATTAATTGAGTTATTAGCCTGCTATTCTTGTGCTTTTCTTATTTTCTTATTATTTCTAGTTTGGTTCTATTGTCCAAATTGGTCATAATCAACATAAACAAACTAAAATCTTCAGAAATGTAATAGACTGAAAGTCCAATGAGCCAGTGTTACTGCAAAAATCAAAACGAACACACTGACATTATTTGCGATGGTCTTTGAATTAATACAAAAAGTTCACAATAAACAGGAAATAATTGGGATTTACAACCTCTGAAGCCAAAACTTCTTCCACCTCCAGTTCAGATTAGAAAAAGAAGTTGTACATGGGATACCTGTCAAAAGCCATTTAAAATATAAAGTCGCAAGTTAAGAGCAATCAATGTAATTAGAGATAGGTTATACAGCCTTGGGAAACATGTGGCTTAGCAATTTTGGGCTATATACAAGGCATTATTGATTGATATGATGTATTCAGCATATGTGTGATACAGTACAAATAAGAAATTCGCCTTTATGGAGCTAAAACTAAACTGACATACAAAAACTGGAGGCTATTTATTGCAAAGCTAATACAATTGTATCTACCTCAGATACTCATTTTACAACAAAGTTTCCGTAATAGCAGGCATTTCTGTTCAACTTCAAAAGACGATGATGATATGATGAATGTCCAGGAGAAATTCCCTGTAACTGCAACATGGAAAAAACTGTTTTTCCCATCAGCATTTACTTACTAGCCCCACCCTTTTATTTGTGCTGTGTACATGTATATCTTGAGGCAATTAACCTTATTATTGCTTTTAATTCCACTTTAGAGTCCACAGCTTGTTCAAGTGACTTTAAACTTAGTTTTGGTTCCTAAAGATTAACGCCATTTGGGCAATTATAGACAATAATTTCAAACTGTTGGCTTAACTGCTAAATCCTCTCTTAATACATATTTTGCACGTTTTCTTTGGTGACAAATGCTTTATTTGTATTCACACCAGCTTCTTAAAAAGGACAATCAGGTCAAAATGTAACAAGTAAATGCAAAATGTAACTAATAACTAAGCTGATAAAAAAAGCAATATTTGCTAGAGTCTAGAACAGTTTTGCAGTATTTGTCATGTGGACTGAAAGAAAGTACTGTAACAAATGCAGTTGTATCTACGTCAACTGAAAATAAGCATACAAGTTTAAATACAATTGAAAATATTAAAGTGATTATGCTTTTCATCACTTTCTCCCTTACATTTGGTAATATTAAACTCAAAAGATGACCAAACCTGCAATCATAAGTATATTTGTTTCAGCTGTTGGCAAAATAATACAGCAGCATGTGCTTAGTAGTGTTTGCATAAGAACAGTAGGTCCACAGTAAAGGAAAACACATGTCTAGTTCTTGAGAAAATGTGTTGCATGCACATGCATATTTGGTGCAGAAGTAGTATACAGAGGCTGGACTAGAGGCTGTATTTTGGATAGCATTATGTATATTTCATTGTGTGGGAACATGTTAAGCAAAGAATTTAAAAGTGACTCAGGAAATGAGCCAAAAAAATCACAGCATTTCTCATATTCTTTATTTTAATACTTCTGTGTGACTTCTTTTTCTTTTTGGTTGTTTAAAAGTAGAATATCTCTCTCTCTCTCTCTCTCTCAATTATTACAATCACTGTATCATGAAACTTTTTATATTTTGTGAAGCACCTAAATATTCTCATGGGATTCTCTACTTAGAAATTTATCTTTCATCTCTCACAATACACACATGTCAATGCATTTTAATCGGTGAGTCTTTGAATATTAAATGGTATTGTGTACAACTTAAAAGAGCATTTTGTACTGCCTACTGCAGCTCAGCAGAGAGGTAATTTTCACGTGATGCAATGGACATCCACTATTACATAATTACATGTATATTGCTGCAACTTTTTAACTGGGGCAATAAAATTCAATACATCCACTACAAGCCATGATGTTGGCATCCATGACAACCACTATATCTGGTCCATGATGGATACAATCATGAACAGATTAATTTCCACAGCAAAAATGTGGATTTTCTGAAATCCATAATGCATGTACTGGACAGTGTCAGATCACAGTTATCATGGTTACTGTCATTCACAGGGTCTGTACACAGTCCCCACCATGCTGACAGGGATTACACTGGCCTATAGACATTAATATCAACCTACTGAAAAAAACGACAAGAGTACAGAAAAATGGCATATACTATGCCAACTGCTTGTCTTGTTAAAGACCATGGTGAAATTTCTTAATCCTGAAATCATCAAACTTCTTTGTTTTACCAAGGGCAACAGTTTGGTGAAGGTATATTAGAATTTATAGAGATATGACAGTAGAATATGGAAAATATCCACATAAACATGATGTTCTTACTGGCCATATGCATTAGGCAGAACTGGAGTTATTATGCAATAAAAAGATTTCCCTTTGTCAAATCACAGCGACCTTGACCTCTGACCTGAAGTCATGAAATTAGTCAAAAAGCATCATAGTATCATTAATGGCAACAGCTCTATATATTTGTTAAGTTACATTTAGTAAAACTCAATGGAAAAACCATTTTACAGTGGAGTCTGCTATCCCGTACAGAAAAATCTCACCAATTCACATGAGCTTCTCATAAGCTGCACATGAGAACCTTGTTAGAAACGTATGCAAATTGAGTAGATTTTGCAAGCTCATGTGTGCAGTTTGTTAGATCTTGTGAGCCATTGAAAAACTAACCAATTTTCTCATGTGCAGATTTTGCTCACGTGAGAATTTGAATGTTCTCATGAGAAAGTATAACTTAGAAAATATTCTTTCCCCTTACATCTGACTATGTTTGAAAATAAGGCGGAGTTCTAAATTCTCACATGAGAAATTTGGACTTCGATTCTCATCAGACACATTTTAGATTTGTTCTAAGTTGGTTTTTCTCATGTGAGTTAGAGACCCATCCAATTCTGCGAGCATTCTATTAAGAATTATGCTTCAAGAATTTTGCTTTCAAAAACCAAATCAAATAATAAAATAAAATCACATCAGATTAAATGTGGTTTTTCGCAACTGAGAGGTAATCCGTTAGAGACAATGACGCGGGTTATTTCCCTTGTTTACAGTCAGGAGACTGGTTTACTGACCGCAAAATATACACATAACTTTTTGAAGGTACTACAACACACAACTACCATGGTAGCCTCGCTATCAAATAGGCGCCGTTTAATTTTAAAAAGAATTGAAGCTGGAACTGTCACAATTTAGCTCGATAGTTCGGAAAATTTCATTGCAAGCCCAATACATGTGCAGCAACTGACCATAGAAACCAGGAGATAATTTAAAATCATGGAATTATCATGTTGGTGAGTAAAATCAAGATGCACTGTTGTCAGTTATTGACAATAGGGTGACGAGATTAGAATCCTCGAAGTACTATGGTTCGTGCCCTCAATGTTAATTTTAACGTTTATATTATAATATTGGGAGAAACTATTGAAATCGCCATAGAAGGTGTTCAACTATATCTGCTTCATTTATTCATCGTTATAAAGTCTCCAAATTCTTTGCGAGCTACCCTTTTTCCGAGTGTGTCTAAATTTGTCTATTGCCGGAATTATATCTATGCTTCGTGCACATGAAATAAAGGCCACGTTACGTAAGATTGGAATGTGATAATTAGGTCAATGTTTACTTTAGAAATCAATCGTGTATGATGTCCCCATATTATTAATATTTGCATATGCAATACAAATCATTTCTTTCAAACGCATATCGACTGCAATAAAAGACTTATAAATAATGATGGCAAAAATATAAAAGAAAAAAAAAAAAAAACATGATGCATTTTTAATTTTTTTTCTTCTTCAAGTTGTCTGACAAAATTATCACATTTAAAGATACTGTAAAGTTTTACAAGATTTTTTTTCATGCTATTTCATAGCAAAGATTTTTTTCTCCCTTAAGCCCAAAAATAAAATAAAAATATGTTTCCGGTCGGCCGACCGTCCCTGTTTCTCATTGCAGACGCTAGCACTTTTTCCCCACTACCCACACAATTTTTTTTTTTATTATTTTTTTAAAAACATTTTTTTCATTAAAAAAAAATCACATTTGTGCATCTAATTGAGCCGGTTTTCATGTCATGCCCAGTACTTTGAAGTGCTTGAAATATTTTTGCTTTATATGTACTGTAATTAAAAAAAAAAAAAAAAAAAAAAAAAAAACTACTGCCTACCCTAATTTTAAAACCAGTGCAATAGGAAACACACATATTTTTTTTTTTGGCCTTATATTAAAATATTTCAATGAAAAATTTCATACTATATAGTTTTTAATTGGATTTATTTTTTCTAACATGATATAAGAAGTGCACGTTATAATAACCAAATTTTTACATTGCCTTTGTGGTCTAAAAAATCTGTCTTGGGTTTCCCGCTAATCAAAAGGTAAAGAAAACCAACATGTGAACAGCGGCCTTGGCTTGAATGGCTAACACTCACGCCAGGGCCACAAAGTGTATGTCATGAGTCAAATTTGCCATTTTCATTGTGTTTTTTCAATTTGATTTGTATTAAGTATTCAAATATGTCTTAATCAGCACTTACTGTTACTGTCAACGAATGCAAGTGACCCAGTTGATTACGTCAGGATCTCAAAACAAGCATGTGAGGTCACGAGAAACATGGCGCACGAATCAAGCATAAGCATGAAGTTCGGATGGTTGACGATAAATTACATACAAGCTTGTTAATCTCATTTATTTTTTTTGTTAGAGACTGTTTTTCTTCAAGCATATCAAATTCTACAATTGTCTTCATGCAGTGAAGTTTGAACTTTAACTGAGGCAAGTTCAGAAGTCGTATACATGTAGGTATGCTTCTAATTTTTATACTTTTAATTTTTCAAAGAATATGGCATTGGATCTATTTCAAAGGTTTTAAGGTGTAAAGTGAGTTTATTTCATATTGCTTTTTTGGTGTTTAAAGATGTAAAGTACCAAACGTTTGACAGATATGATGTTGCAGCTTTCAAACTAAATGGTCATGAATAACACTTACAGATGTTTCTAAAACTAGTGAAGTGATTTTAGAATGTTGAATTAAAAAAGAAATGCCATTGCCAAACAGGTATATAGTCACATTTGTTGTCCAGGTTACATAGTACATGTTGCTGCATGTATAATCTATTTCAGTGTACCTGAATCGTACAAGAAGCAGGGAAGGATTTAGGATTTTATTCTGAGAGGATTTGTTTAGAAGAGGTGGTTCAGTGCAATTCAAATGGCTAACATTCTTGTTTTTCACCTAATAGTGTACGAGTTTAACAGATGGGAAGAGGGAACCTTTAACCATCTGACAACATCCCCCTCCCCAAAATGGGTTTTTATATGGAAGTGAAGTAAAAAGTCTAAACCCATACAGAAAAAAAGTGAAGATTTCCCACATATTCAAGAAAGCGGCTGTGAGAGGTGCCTTTGACTGAAGAACTTGCCTTTTTGTGTACCACATATTTTATAAGCCGCTGTGATAGATTACTTAGACTGAAGAGCTTGCCTTTCTGTGCATCAGCCTGAATTTTCTGGAATCTTTGTTTAATAATACATTGGATTTGATCTAGATCATACATCCACTGTCTCCTTAATTTGCTCCGTGTGCAACAATTTTACAAAGAATGCAGTATGCTTAATTTAAAAAGACATTGTAACAGCTAATGAAATATATTTTGTGTTCAGAGTGTTTTACAAAAGAAATTGGACAGAATATCAGTACATCATGGTACTCTATTGAGAGGTTTCATTTTAACAAACTTTTAAATATTATGATAGAAACTACTGATATATTGCACAACCTTGTACAAAATAATGTTTAACTTTGATAAATACAGTTTTAAGCAATTATGATAAATATTGTTTCAAACAATTATGAATTTGTATTCATTCCTTCCCATGTCATTTCCTTTGATTTATTCAGATTTTAGGGGTCCCTAGTGAAACTGTATGATTAACAGCAAACAAGCTGGAGTATGTGTAATGAGTTCTAGAAAGTTTGCATATGTAAAACAAGATACATGGCTCAAAATTAGGATTTTTTTTCACTAACCCACAGGATCACCAAAATAATATTTTCATTGATCCGGTCTAAATTTCACTATCTGGCTAAAATCAAACAGAAGCCAGTTCAGTTTCTAATTCAACATGTATTATTCATTAACATCAAATCAAAACAATAACTGTATTTCACCAACAACACAGTCTCTCCTGTGTCACACTTTAGCCATTAGTGTCCATTTTCCCAGCATTTCTGGTACTTTCTTAGTCTCTTATGTTCATCATATATATGATTACGCTCCCTTGTCATTTAATTTTTGCCATTTCGGTGGCAGCTGCACACCTTGCAAATACTTCTACATGTTTACAATTGTCAGTGCATAATGCACCGAATGTTTATCAACAATAATATAAATATTAAAACATTGTTTGGTATAATTTTGGATTATTCATTGAGTCAATAAAAGCAACCTTTTCTGATTGATCAATGCTAGCCTGAGACCCTATACCTTTTGTTATCATCAGTAATGAAATCAGTGATTGGATGTAGTACACCTAGCTGGTTTCATGTGCGTGAAGACCATTGCTTTCACAATAATCACACTAATTTACTTGTCGAGTGAAATAGCGTTTTACATCTGCCCATTTGTGCTGCGAGCATTTATTGTTACAGAATGCATGCGATATAATAATTACAATAATTGAAAATTATTTTTATCACATATTTATATGAGTTGTCTTTTTTTTCATGTGAGAAATCTCACAAAAACATGCATAATTGAACTTGAATATACTCATCTTCTAGATTTTAATATCACTTTGAAAATCTCTTTATTGCTGCTAAATAAGTTTTATTATAGGAACTTGGTTCTTTTTCATTCTTGTCAGAAATATTGATCAAATGCAAATCAAATCCTAGTCATTTTTTTTTTCCTATTGCTCACGTGAGCAAGCTCTTGCTTACATTAACCATTTCTGCTCAAGAGATTTTCACATGAGCAGACTTGCTCATGTGAGGAAATGCTTGCTCACGTGAGCAAAATCTTGCTCATGTAATTTTCAGATTTTAGATTCTATTGCTCATGTGAGTTCTACCAAATTTACATGTTAAAATGCACATGAGACTAACATGAGTTAGATCTCACATGAGAATCTTATGTGCAAAAGGTTAGCCAAATTTGGTGTGGGATAACACACTTTGTCATAACATGAATTTGGATATAACCCGGACACATCATGACTCCTGGGTTTGTTTTCTTCATACGTCCTGATTGCACCACTACTCAAAACATCAGTCATGCTGAAAAACAGATAGTATGCACTAATTCAATAAGGTGTGCAAGAAACCTATAGCTCTCAGATTATGATTAACATTTTGCTGTTGATATTTAAACAGCAAAGGCAAACTGTTTATAGCTGTTAATGGTACAATTTGTTCCTTGAAACAGCCATTTTACAAAACACAGTACAACTCAAAGTTATGTGCAGAAAACTTTTTTCGTTTTTCAGTCACAGTGACCATGACTTTGACCTTCTGACCCCCAAATCAAAAGGCAGCTACATGGTTCATACAGTCCCAGAGAGGTGATTTTCAAGAAGCTTTTAAGGACTTTCAAATATGTTCAAGAAGTATTTTCTCTTGTGGAAGTTGAACTTTTTGATATGTTACTTTGTTTATCACTACACAAATGGGTACAAATGTAGAAGAAAATACCACATAACTAACAAGCACACCACTACAACAAAGAGACACTATTCCATCTGGTAACTACCTAAGTCATGTATCATTTGATCCACCCAATTTTATCCCATATTAATTATATTTCTTTTTCTCAAAAATATGTATTAAATTTGAAAAAATTCTGAATTAAAAAAGTGATAAACTTTATTGAATTTTAATATTCTGTATTCCATCAGATAAGTTTTGGGAAACTTTCAAGGAGTTTTCAAGGGCAAAACCAACTTTTTCAAATTCAAGGAGTTTTAAGGCAACTCCTCAAATACATAGATTTTTCAAGGTTGTACAAACCATGAACTACCTTACTCCAAGTGCAAGACATCCACAAAGTTTAGTCCATGCCTGTAATATAGAATTAAAGTTATTGTGCAGAAACTATTTTTCTTCTTTCAATTAGTGACCTTGCCATTCGACCTTTCAAGGTTTATTCCTTCACAGTCCAAACAGACTCTTTGTTAGGAAAGTCAAGCACTTTCTAGAGATTTTCAAGGACAAAAATGTAATTTGCAAGCACTATAATTAACTGCATCTAAATTTAGAAAGAATATTGATTATGGTGTGTAAAGTCCACACAATGTTAGATTTAAGTAGTTCATTCTTAAACAAGAATTCTGAAGAAAAAAAATGTGTTCAACTAGACTTAGATTACAACACTGTAGCTGAGGTGGTGTGTGTGTGTGCTTGTGTGTGTGTGTGTGTGTGTGTGTGTGTGTGTGTGTGTGTGAACAGTCATCTGATGTACATGAATTTGGGAGTTAGCAATCTTATTTGCCTGAGCTTCTGACTCTTACAGTGTTTGATGCCAGAGCAAACACATTCTAAATTCATTTGTATTATTGATAATTTTCATTGTTTTTGTGCTTTTCATTCTTGCCATGTGACTTGAGATCACCTTCGCCTTTTGATTCCATGGTAATTTCCTTTCAACTGGCATAAGAGTTCCTTATTTATCGTTCCCCAATGGCTTACATTGTGCTTATGGCAATCATATTTGAAAATGAGCTTCCCACGCTGAGTACTTCACCTAATTTTTTATCAGCCTTAACAACTTAGTCAACACAGCATCCATTCATGAGATGGTTCCAATCCCAAACGAGGCTGAGTTCTAGGCACATAATGGACCCAACTGGAAGTCTTGCTGAACATGTAAGTGATCCAACATAGTAGTACAAAGCCAGGAAGATCAAGTTTCTGACTTTTGAAAAAGCTCTTTATTTTGTTTCTTGATAATTATATCACTAAATTAATGTTTCCCAATGCAATGTGTTGAAACTGCAGCAATTTTCAATGACAAAAGAGTGTTTTCAAGTACTTTTCCAGTACTTTTGGAGCTGAACTCAAATTTAATCACTTTTTAAGGTAACCACCAGACTTCAAGCACTTTTTAAGTTTGTGTGAACCCTGTCATTACCCAAAATGAAAACAATTTACAAAGTTTGGTAATGGTAGATGATGGATAACTCAAGTTATTGTGCAGTAATGAAATGGGGAACAGATGGATGGATATCACAATATATGTGCTTTATGGCGGTCATATAAAAAAAGAACACAAATGTATAGAGCAATAGAAATAGTAAACTTGTTTTTTAGTGTATAAAAATTACAAGCTACAACAAACTATTATTGAAGAGTACCTAGTCAGGAAGAGGTATTTTTAAAGTTGTATATATTTATCATTTGTTCTGTAGTTGTTAATCTCAATACACAAATTTAATGCTACAAAATGTCTTATTTTTCATACAATGTATGCATCTTGCTGAGAAAGAGGGCATGTGCCTGAGAGCCTCCCTTCTCTAGAACCATCACATCTAAAATAAATTGCGTTTTTCTTGTGACTTTCCATCTTTTTTTATGCAACAATGGAATTTTTTGGTCTGTCCCAAAAATCCTTAGAACTCTAATTAATTATAAGTTGCTGTGTTATAACAAGTCAAGACTAATCCATTTGTACTAAATCTTTAGATGCTCTGTCTTGACATGCAATCATAAGGTAAAGATTTTCTTAAAAAGCATTTTGTTGTGTACATCTTTACCTCACAGTTCTTGCCTGAAAAACCTGGATTGCAGTTACACATGTAACCATCCACTTGATCCACACAGCCGGAAGATCCGTTGGCTGTACAGTTGCCCACACAGTCATTAATGTTGCTCTCACAAGTTGTACCTGCAAAAGATGTTGTGAATACATCTTTAATTACCAGCCTTTTATCAAAACCTTAAAAGATATTAGTTCTTCTGTATGTCACAAGACTGAAACCGAATGGGTTTGGATTAAGTGAAAACACCGTACACAATGTATGTGAATGAAATGTTTATGATAATGAAGTACAAGATCCTATATGACAAATTACTGATGCAACCATAAAATGACAGAAATATACAATGAAAAAAACCCCCAACAAACAACACTATTAAGACTCTAACCTGGAACACAATATTCATCACTTCACATGTAGCGTTAGTATCCCCTCAGAGACAATTACGCTGGATTATATACATAAACAAGATACTGACACCAAAACTTGAGAACAACACTCCCTTAAATGTATACAAAGAAATCACTGGATGATATTGTCAAATAAATGTTAAATATGCTGACGTGGTCATATACAACTATTGCAACTTGCTTTTCACCATATTGCGAACATGATTTCAATAAAATGAGTGGGGGGTTCACAGTTTGAAACGCAAATCCTTAGGATAAATTCATCCTGGGTATGCTCTACTCTTTTTCTTGAACTTAACGGTTCCTAGGAGGGATCTTCAGTAACCTCTAGATGGAATACCGATATCTTCTTAACACCAAGGTGCAATACACCACATCCGTGTAGCCTTCTCTGGTAATGGCTCACCAGTGCAACATTTCCCTAGCCACATATCATGTCGCTAGGTTGCCAACTATATTGGTCAGCTGCCACTTATATTGCCCAGCTGCCTTCTATGTTGCCCTGTAGCCAACAATGGCACCCTGCTGCCAACTAAAAGTAAACCAAACTGGCTAGTGTACTACATTAAATTACTATTATTAAACTACTAACCAAATATATACATGTGATCAACTACATCAAAATACAAAAGAAATTCATGCTCATAATTATTGCAAAAAGACCTTTAAATACATACTGCATTCAACTTTCTGCTTCAATAGAATAGTGAAACTCACTATACTCCATATCTCAAATCTGGTATAATTTACGGAAAAAGTCTAACAATGCAAACAAGCATAAAAGTTGGAATAGTAAATTCAGGCAACATTTTCTATGTATGAAAACAATTAGAAATAGAATTTAGTTACAACATAAAATAATGCCATGCTTACCCCTATAGTTGTAGTATACTGTCTGTAAAGTAGACACTGCCTGACAAGGTCTCCAAATCATTGTGCTAGCATATAGTACATACATCCTATAAATACTACCACACCAAAAATAACAAGTGTAACACCCAGGGTAAAAGTACCAGTGCACATCATGAAATACAGGTATCTCACTGTGAGTGATCTACAGTGAGATGCAGCTATTACTCGGTCTAATTTTTAAAAAAAAATAATAAAACTACACTAGGTAACTCTGTACATGCCCAAGATACATAATCATTCACATATCCATTAATAATGAAGTTATATCTTTGATATGGTGGAATAATCCTATTGCTCAGTTTCTGAGAGCAATGTATTGTGTACAGTCTAAAAGAAAATGCTTTGCTGTTTCTGGCTCACCACATAAACATCTATTGCCAGATGACAAATGGTTTTTTAAAAGATCGTCATTTAATTAACTACAACCAAGTCGAAGTCTTGTGTGCATAATTTGTGCTGTTCTTTCTCCTTGATAGTAATAGATTAGGATTTTTCCTCGGTTCATATTTAGGTATGACTTAAAAGAATGCAACGAAGGATTGTTTTGAACTTCCACTGAGAGAAGATTCCATTCCACAACAGACTTTGGTAAAAATGAGCTTTGGTATAGATTTGTCCTGGCGAAGGGCGTTTGGAGGTTTGTTCAATCCCGAAGGTGTCTATTACATACCAGCTGGACACATGGCAAAATCAAAGCTCACATGTATCCTGGAGCCATGCCATGATCATACCTGTGATTCTACCGGCGGTAGGCCAAAAATACCGTTTTAAAGACCGTCTACCGCACATACCGTTTAGTAGTTGAAATCAACTGGTTTTGAAAATTTCAAGGAAATTTATTTTATTTTTTTTTTAAACCGGTTTTTTTACGCGTTCTATCAACACATTAGATAAACCAGCCAGAACCAGTCTACTGGGAACCGGAAATCGGTGTGACGAAGCGTGGTTGAGTAGTCGGATTACAATTGTTAGCATGTGTACAAAGAAGCGGCTAATTGATTACCTTATTGTTGTAATTTGAAGAGTTTAAGGCCAAATGCGGGATGTTGTTTGAGGTGTTATAAGTAATAAAAGGATCAAAGGTAATCCATGAGTCTTTGATTAAAACTCAGCCGATCTGACGTGGAAGGAAGATAAAAAGGAGAGACCGACCAAAAATGATCTTGGCAGAAACACTTGAGTAAGTATTTTGATTTGATGTCTTTTAATTGTTCTTGTATTGTTCACGATGGTTTAAGATGAATATTTAAGGGGAGCTTGTATATTTTTTTAAAAATTCATGTCAAAATGCCGAAATGTCCGCTTTCTCCCAACGCTAAAAAGCCACCAGCTAAGAAACACGACAACAAGTTTAACAATGCTTGGATACCAGAATTTAAGTGTGTGCAGGCGAGTAGCAAAGGTCCTGACTTTGCATTGTGTCTTTTTAGGCTGGTGAATCAATGATTGGACATCTACATGTAGAGATGACCAGGCTGCTAAGAAAGCTTCTGGGAAAGTTTGTTTCAACCAAGGTCATCACCAGTGAACCAGATATTACTAATGTGAAGTTCAGACTTCTAGAAAATCAGCATAAAAGCACAAAAATTATGTTCAAGTCCTAGATAAAATATATCTGCGAGTTAAAAATGTATTACTTAATATTTAATTTTAAAGTTGGGATAAATTATTAAAATCAAGTGTTTTTTAACTGTTTATTTCAAGTCTAAATCTAATTTGTTTAAAATTAATTACAGTGGTGAAACTTGCCAACAGATTTTTGGACATAAGCCTAGAAGAGAAACAAACCCTTGAGGATGAGGCTCAGGAATACATATCAAGTCCAAGCCAGGAACTTCCTCCTCGGGGTGAAATGAGCTTGGAGCAGTATTGGAGATCAGTCAGCAGCCTCAGAAACCCAGCAACAGGAAAACTTAAGTTAGAACTTCTTTCCAGACTGAGTGTAGTTGTCCTATCATTGCCACATTCCAATGCTGACACAGAGAGGACATTCTCCATTCTTTGGAAAATCCAGAGTGATTCAAGGGGAAGTCTGGACCAGAAAACTATTGAGAGCCTGCTAAGTGTGAAGGTTGACAATCACAGTGAATGTCACCAGTGGTCACCGGACAGTGATCTTGTGAAGGAAACTAAAAATGCCTGTCGATTTTATACAAAATCTTTGCAGTGAACTGTGAGATGTACAACTCTTCCTTTTTCATTTAATTAACAATATACTGGCTCATATTAACTAACTATTATTGTAACATTTTCCATCAGATTCTGAATCTGAATCATGTTCAAAATTTGTGTTTTATTATAATATGAAGAGAATACATATTATGTGACAAAATGAACTTGTTTTGTTTTCAATCCCCTTAAAACACGTAAAATTTATGCCGATAAAAAATCTACCTTTTTAGAAACCAATCTACTGATCAAAATTTGTAAATCTACTGGTTTGAAATCCTGGTTCTGTCACAGGTATGCATGATACATTTTAAAAAAGTGATCATTCTACCGGTATATCTGTAGTGCCTTGTTGAAAATTTGTCTGATAGTTAAATTGTAAGCAACGATACGAGTCCTTGTGGATAAAATGAGAAGTGCTTTCATGAGGATTTAAAAATTTTTGACAATAGTTTCACTTGAATGAAGAATCAATTTGAATAAGTATTAAATCTAATTTTCATTTATAGTATAATTTCTTATTCTTTCTTTCATTTTCAGTAATAACAGTGTTTGAATACCTTATGCTTTTTCTTGCTTCTGTCTTTTCTTATCTAAAAAAATTTCAATTTAAGCCAGTGAGTGGAAATTACAGCTACCAGATACCCTCTATATTTGTGTGCATTGCAACAATATAAAATGCTTTATCATTCTTTTTTTAAAGGGTTAAAATAAAACAATATTGCAATATGAAAAACTGAAAAGCAGTCTCTCATAAGAGGTGATCACACTGTATAACAAATAAATGCAATAAGAATAATACAGGTTGTCTCACATAATAGTGGTTATCCAAGCCAGGTTTTATCGCATTACCATATAAGATTAAAACTCTTTATGCTTGAAATTAAATTTTTAAAAATTGACTAAAAGAGGTCCAGTTGAAGTTACTGCAGATTCTTTTAACCCAGATAACCTGGTTAATTTGCCACTGCTCGTCTTGAGAGATTACATTTTGTTGGCAGAATAGGTGGTCTCTCAAATCAGGTTTTACTATATTAAACAACTGGATGAATTTCATTACTATTCTGAGCATGATAAAGTCATCTTGTGAGATAAGGATGACCTCAAAAACAACGCAGTTCAGCATAAAATACAAACATGTTGCAAAGTTGGTAATGATAATATTTCTTTACTTAAAAAGGACAACTCAATGACAACTAATCTCCCTGTAATTAGTGAATAATAACTGAAACTGAAATAACACAAAAATGCAAAAATCTTCATAACTATCATATACACAAACAAGCCCTTCTCAAACTTTGGTCATGGTACATGGTCTAGAACTTAAGTTATTATGCAGAAACCATTATTTTTTATAAGACTTTGACCTTGCATGTATAAACTAGTATTTTCACCAAAGTGCTTGCTTGAGAGGTGCTCTATAAAGATCCATAAAATCATGTGACATTGGTGAAATAAAAGCAGCTGTTACCAATCCCCACGTCATATTCCACTTTGCACTGACGAGAAGTGGTAAGTTTATAGACTGCTATTTTCAACTCTGTGGTCAGTATCTTGTCGAGCTTTTATTTCAAAATAAATAATTAAACTTGCTGTGTATTATATTGTTGATACTATTAATAAAGCAGCTGGCCTTCAAATGCTGTTCAGGTCAAGTTATGCAAGCCTATTGCACAGTTATAGGTTATGGGCTGCCGACAAGGATATACTGTCACTCACCCTGTCTGACTTTGAGATATCAGACTTTGTGGGGTTCAATATTGATGGCACTGGTGGTAGCATGGAAGTATCCGCCATACAAAAAAAAATTGAAAAAAAAATATATCAATGATCTGAAAGAAAATCATGTCCCCCACCCACCCTGAAAAAATTAATCGGTTGGTCCTCATATCACACTTAGTACACTTGTGCTCCATCACTAAACTGTGTGTGATGTATCTTTGTTATTGAAGTCAGAGATCCACTGATTTTAGTATTTCATTTCTGCCCTTTAACTTTACAGCTGTGTAACATAGAGAAAGAAAACCTGGTTCATTTATCACTATCAGATTTCAGTTTGCCGGTCATATTTTCAACATTTCAACATCGAGATCGCTGATGAACTGAGACACTCTTGTTTTTCTGAAAACATTTAAGTTGGTCATTCAGCCCCCTTCTTAATTGCAAGTCCTTTATAATACTGATCAGTGAGAAATGTAATGCCCATGTTTGTATATTTTCAGAAAGTTAAAGTTTCCTGACACAATTTGCAACTCGGGCAAATAATGAAATACTGAGTCTAAAAAATGAGACGACAGAGGATGAGGTCCTGAAAAAAACTGCTGGAATTTGATCTCCACAGAAGGAAAGATGATGATGAAAAGAGGAAAAGACTCAACTCCATCCCCAAAGAGGAAAAAACAAGATAAGACCTGAAAGGGAGCCTCACTCAATGATTTATAGGGGGTTTTGGTTAAAGACCATAAACCACCAGATAGATTCCGTCTGAGTATAAGAGAATGGGAGACAGGTCCCTGCAGCTCAAAGTACTTAATGAAATTGGCAAGAGGCAAATCTGAACCGATTGCAATGCTCTGAGAGAATTTAAGCGTTTGGAAATGGCAGCTCTATAGCCCTTGATAGTTGATACTGAACATTTTTTGTTCTCTAAAAGAAACAAAAGGAAATCAGCATTGAAAGTTACAGTGGGTCAGCTAGGATCAACATGTTTCCTACTGCATCAATCACAGAAGAATCTCCACCTGGCATCATAGACATTGGATGTAGAAGTTCTTCTGGCCTGAATGAAGTAACTGGCAACCTGGCCCGAAAACTTGTTCTGGTGGATTGTGACAGAAGATCCCTCCTGTGAGGAAGAGACCTGGGTAGATATATCAACAGGTCTAGAAGATTGCTGAACCATGATTATTGGGGCCTCAGTGGAGCTATGAGAATGATATGAGCAGCAGAAGTTCTGACTTTTGCAGAACTTAAGGTACCAGTTGTAATGGTGGGAAGGCATATGCAAATAGACAATCCCTCTGGAAGCTGAATGCATCCACTGCCCATACTCTATTTAGTCCAGGGCTGGAGAAACATAAAAGGGAAGTCTGTTAAACAGGTCCACCAGAGGCTTTCCACACACTGAGAAAAGGGACTCTGTTATGGAAAAGACCATTCTGTGAGGACTGTTTGCCTGACCTGGACAGACTGTCTGTTAAAACATTGTTCTTCCCTGGAATGTGGTAAACTTGGAGGGTGATGTTCTCTGAGGTGGCCCAGTGAAGGAGGTTCCAGACCTCTACACAAAGAGAAGGGGCATGTGTCCCTCCTTGACATCGGAGATATGCTATGACGAATCTGTTGTCTGAGGAGACCATGACACATCGAACCCTTACTCTGTCGATGCACCCTTGCAAAGCTAGAAATACGGCTTTTATTTCTAGATTGTTTATGTCCAATGACCCTGGAGAATTACGCCCTCTGGCTCTAAATGAGCACCCAACTGGAATCTGATGCATCGGCGAACAACAGATAGGAGTGGAGGTCAGGTGCACCCGTACAGAAAAATCTCACCAAATCACATGAGCTGCTCATAAGCTTCACATGAGAACCTTGTTAGAGACGTATGCAAATTGGGTAGATTTTGCAAGCTCATGTGTGCAGTTTGTTAGATCTTGTGAGCCACTGAAAAACTAACCAAATTTTCTCATGTGCAGATTTTGCTAACGTGAGAATTTGAATGTTCACATGAGAATGTATGACTTAGAAGATATTCGTTCCCCTTACATCTGACTGTTTGAAAATAAGGCAGAGTTCTAATTTCTCACAAGAGAAATTTGGACTTCGATTCTGATCAGACACATTTTAGATTTGATCTAAGTTGGTTTTTCTCATGTGAGTTAGAGACCCATCCCATTCTTCCAGCATTCTATAAAGAATTATGCTTCAAGAATTTTGCTTTCCAAAACCAAATCAAATAATAAAATAAAATCACACAAGATTAAATGTGGTTTTCCGCGACTGAGACCTAATCCGGTATCGAGAAAATAACGCTGGTTATTTCCCTTGTTTACAGTCTGGAGACTGGTTTACTGATCACAAAATATGCACATAATGTTTTGAAGACACTACAACACACAACTACCATGGTAGCCTCACTTTCAAACAAGCGCCATTTTTAAATTAAGCTCGTTAATTCGGGAAATTTCATTGCAAGCAATGCCAAAATATGTGCAGCAACTGATCATAGAAACCAGGAGATAATTTAAAATCATGGAATTATCATGTTGGTGAGTAAAATCAAGACCGTATTGCATTTTGCCTGTTTACGGGTACAGCAGTTGCCGCTTTCGCAGCTTTGCCCCCACGATTTTATACGTCAAATAAGATGTCCTTGTAATCTTGCTCCTAACAATCATTGAGACGATAATTTTTCAGATCATTATTATTTACTGCTGCGCCTGCCAAACTGCAGTTCTCGATGCATTAATGTCAGTTATCGAGAATAGTGTGACGAGATTAGTTTCCTTGATCTACCATGGTTCGTGTCCTCAACGTTAATTTTAACGCTTATATTATAACTTTGTGAGAAACTATTGAAATCGCCATAGAAAGTGTTAAACTATATCTGCTTAATTTATTCATAACCTCTTCAAATTCCTTGCGAGGTGCCGTTTTTCTGAGCGTGTCTAAATGTGTCTATTTCCAGAAGTAATCTGTGGTTCGTGCCCCTGAAATAAAGGCCACGTGACATAAGATTGCAATGTGACAATTAGGTCAATGTTTACTCTAGAAATATATCATGTATGATGTCCCTGTATTATTAATATTTGCATATGCAATACAAATCATTTCTTTCAAACGCATATCGACTGCAATAAAACACTTAAAAATAATGATGGCAAAAATATGAAAGAAAAAAAATATGATGCATTTATTTTTTCAAGCTGTCTGATAAAATTATCATATTTTAAGGTACTGTAAAGTTTTAACAGATTTTTTGTTTATGCTATTTCATAACAAAGATTTTGTTCCCTTAGGCAAAAAAAAAAAAAAAAATCTTTCCAATTGGCCGACCGTCCCTGTTTCACGTTGCTGACCCTAGTCACACTTCCCCCGCCCCCCCTCCCATTTTTTTTTTTATTTAAAAAAAAAAAAAACACATTGCCGAAAATGATTTGTGAATCTAACTGAGCCGGTTTTGACCAGTACTTTCAAACCCTTGAAATTGTATTTGATTTATATATAAAGTTGAAAAAAAAAAAAAAAAAAAATTATAAAAGAAATCACATTGCTGAAATTGATTTGTGCATCTAATTGAGCCAGTTTTGCTCAGTACTTTGAAGTTCTCTAAATATTATTTGATTTATATATAATGTTTTTAAAAAAACAAAAAACAAAAGTACCTGCCTACCCTAATTTTAAATCCAGTGCAATAGGAAACACACATATTTTTTTTGGTCTTGTATAAAAATATTTCAATGAAAAATTGCATACTATATAGTTTTTCATTGGATTTATTTTTCTAACATGATATAAGAAGTGCATATTATAATGACCAGATTTTTACATTGCCTTTGTCATCAAAAAAATCTCTGTTTTCGGTTTCCTGTTAATCAAAAGGTAAAGAAAACCAACATGTGAACAGTAGCCCTGGCTTGAATGGCAAACACTCACTCCAGGGCCACAAAGTGTATGACAAGAGTAAAATTTGCCATTTTCATGTATTTTTTCAATTTGATTTGTATTCAAATATGTCTTAATCAGCACTTACTGTAACTGTCAACAAATGCTAGTGACCCAGTTGATTACGTCAGGATCTCAAAATAAGCATGTGAGGTCACGAAAAACATGGCGCACGAATCAAGGATAAACACAAAGTTAGGACAGTTGACGATAAATTACATGCAAGCTTGTTAATCTATTTTCTGTTTTTGTTAGGGACTGATTTTCTTGTAGCACATCAAATTCTACAATTGTCTTCATGCAGAGAAGTTTGAACTGTAACTGAGGCAAGTTCAGAAGTCATATACATGTAGGTATGCTCTAATTTTTATACCTTTAATTTTTCAAAGAATACGGCAGTGGATCTATTTAAAAGGTTTTAAGGTGTAAAGTCAGTAATTTCATATTGCTTTTTTTTGTTTTTTGTGTAAAGACATAAAGTACCAAACGTTTGACAGATATGATGTTGCAGCTTTCAAACTGGATGGTCATGAATAACACTTACAGATGTTTCTAAGACTTATGAAGTGATTTTCAAATGTTGAATTTAAAAAAAAAAAATGCCTTTGCCAAATAGGTAAATAGTCACATTTGTTGTCCAGGTTACATAGTACATGTTGCTGCATGTAATCTATTTCAGTGGATGATACCTGAATCATACAAGAAGCAGGGAAGGATTTAGGATTTTATTCTGAGAGGATTTGTTTAGAAGAGGTGGTTCAGTGCAATTCAAATGGCTAACATTCTTGTTTTTCACCTAATAGTGTACGATTTTAACAGATGGGGAGGGGGAACCTTTAACCACCTGACAACATCCCCCCTCCCCAAAATGGATTTCTATATGGAAGTGAAGTAAAAAGTCTAAACCCATACAGAAAAAAAGTGAAGATTTCCCACATACTGTATTCAAGAAATTGACTGAGAGATTAATTTGACTGAAGAGCTTGCCTTTCTGTGTACCACATATTCGAGAAAACGACTGTGAGAGATTCCTTAGACTGAAGAGCTTGCCTTTCTGTGTATCAGCCTGAATTTTCTGGAATCTTTCCCTAATAATACATTGGATATGATCTAGAGCATACATCCACTGTCTCCTTAATTTGCTCCACGTGCAACAATTTTGCAAGGAATGCAGTATGCTTAATTTAAAAAAGACAATGTAACAGCTAATGAAATATATTTTGTGTACAGTGTTTTACAAAAGAAATTGAACAGAATATCAGTACATCATGGTACTCTATTGAGAGGTTTCATTTTAACAAACTTTTAAATGTTATGATGGAAAGTACTGAAATATTGCACAAGTGTACAAAATAATGTTTAACTTTGATAAATACAGTTTTAAGCAATTATGATAAATATTGTTTCAAAACAATTATGAATTTGTATTCATTCCTTCCCACGTCATTTCCTTTGATTTATTCAGATTTTAGGGGTCCCCACTGAAATTGTATGATTAACAGCAAACAAGCAAGAGTATGTGTAATGAGTTCTAGAAAGTTTGCATATGTAAAACAAGATACATGGCTCAAAATTAGGATTTTTTTCACAAACCCACAGGATCACCAAAATAATATTTTCATTGGTCCTGTCTAAATTTCACTGATCTGGCTAAAATCAAACAGAAGCCAGTTCAGTTTCTAATTCAACATGTATTATTCATTAACATCAACTCAAAACAACAACTGTATTTCACCAACAACACAGTCTCTCCTGTGTCACACTTTAGCCATTAGTGTCCATTTTCCCAGCATTTCTGGTACTTTCTTAGTCTCTTATGTTCATCATATATGTGATTGCACTCCCTTGTCATCTAATTTTTGCCATTTCGGTGGCAGCTGCACACCTTGCAAATACTTCTACATGTTTACAATTGTCAGTGCATAATGCACTGAATGTTTATCAACAACAATAAAAATATTAAAACATTGTTTGGTATAAGTCAATAAAAGCAACCTTTTCTGATTGGTAAATGCTAGCCTGAAACCCTATACCTTTTGTTATCATCAGTAATGAAATCAGTGATTGGATGTAGTACACCTAGCTGGTTTCACATGCCATCAAGACCATTGCTTTCACAATAATCACACTAATTTGCTTGATGAGTGAATGAGTGTTTTACACCTGCCCATTTGTGCTGCGAGCATTTATTGTTACATAATGCATGCAATATAATAATTACAATAATTGAAAATCATTAGTATCACATATTTATATACGGGTTGTTTTTTTTCTCATGCAAGAAACCTCACAAAAACATGCATAACTGAACGTGAATATGCTCATCTTCACTAGATTTTAATATCACTTTGAAAATCTCTTTATTGCTGCTAAATAAGTTTTATTATAGGAACTTGGTTCTTTTTCATTCTTGTCAAAAATATTTATCAAATACAAATCAAATCCTAGTCATTTTTTTTTTCCTATTGCTCACGTGAGCAAGCTCTTGCTTACATTAACTATTCCTGCTCATGTGATTTTCACATGAGCAGACTTGCTCACATGAGCAAGGTCTTGCTCAAGTGAGGAAATGCTTGCTCACGTGAGCAAAATCTTGCTCATATTAACAATTCCTGCTCATGTGAATTTCAGATTTTGTTAGATTCTATTGCTCATGTGAGTTCTACCTAATTTGCATGTTAAAATGCACATGAGACTTACATGAGTTAGATCTCACGTCAGAATCTTATGTGCAAAAGGTTAGCCAAATTTGGTGTGGGCATGCATGGGGACAACAGTCAAGAAACTGACCTGATTCATCCACCTGTGCAAATGGTGATGAAAATCCAGTCCTAGTGAAATCAGAGCTGATAGAGAATCTCTATGTGCTTTCCAACTTGAGAAGGAGAAACTGTAGAGGGCACATATGGAGATGTCCTAAGGGAACAAGATCTGAAGCAGTGTTCAAGGTTCCCAATAGGGATAGGTAAGAGCATGCAGACAAAGATGTTTTTGCTTGTAGTGCCTCTAAAAGTGCCAGGATTCAATCAATCCAATCCCATGGGACCTGGACTAAGTTCTGGTTTCGTGAGGAAGTTCATCCTCACACATGGGAAAGAGGTGGTGTTTACCGCCTTATCAAAGGAACAGATCTCCACCTCTTCATCCAACTGAGAGTAACTGGCGGGCTTGATAAGAGGTGTCAATAGAGCTGCTTCTACCTTGATCTCATTGGAGTTGATGAGGATAGATAAGGCATCATCATCTTCTAGTACACTCCGAACAGGAGAGTGGGTGGGCAACACTATGTCCCTTAGGTGTGGAGGTGACATAGGAACACTGTACCACTGCCTGTAGTTCATCATGGTGAGTAGGGGCTCTATGTGTGCTATAAGTTCCAGTGGGAAGACAAGACCACTTGTCTTTTCCTGGATGATGCTATGCCTCCAGTCTTCCTGGTTGATGCCACCAGACGAGGTGATGGCAGTATGCCCATGGAGGCATAAAAGACCAATTACCCGGAGGTGGAGGGCCCCACATCCCATGAGGATTCATTGTGATATCAGAAAAGGGAGGGGGGATACCAATCCAATCCCCTTCCCAGCCTGAACCTGATGGTCAGACTCCCAAAACTGCACAGGATGTGACAGAAGAGTGGGGAATGGGGAGAATTCGGTCCGTTCCCCATCCCTGTACCATGAGGCTTCTAAGTGATGACCAGTGAATAGTCAGTGACTGGTATGAGATGACCGATGACAAGTATGATTTGACTGGTCACTGGGACAAACTGACTGGTAACTGGTCACCATACAATGACCAGTCACTTAGATGAACTGACCAGTGACCGGTGCCTGGTGACCAGTGACTGGTCATAAGACATTGACCAGTGACTAGACCATTCCATGACAGGTCACCAGTCAGGTGACATAGATATGTCAGAGCCTGGTTCATCTGATTCATCAATCAGTAAGGTGTGGTGCTGTTCCTCCCACTCAAGAGGGTGTGACATGCTACCCCAGAAGAATTGGGTGGAGTGCAGCTCCTCAATTGCAGGAGGGTGCAACATGCTACCAGGATGTCAGATATGCAGTGTGCCTCCTCCCTCTATGGAGGGAGCAACATGCTACTTTGAACGCGAGAAGTGTTTGACTTCACCTCTCTTTTCTAAGCGGGGGTGGAGGCGATCTACTCCTCAAAAGTTCAGTCCCTCCTACTGGAAGGGCCTCACCTATCTCCAAAAAGACAGGTCTCATAAACTCCTGGGACCCAAAAGTGCTCTTCCAAACTGAAGAACTAGCCATTTTGCAGTGGGCTTGGGGCTCTGCAAGAGAGAAACCTGAAAAATCATAAGATGAGGGGGATTCATGTTTCTTCCACTCTCAATAAGTCCATTTGGAATCAGGTAGATTCCAGATTTCATTAGACCATATTTTGCAAATGCACAATGGTTCTTTCGAGTGCACTTTGAACATGTGAGGCAGTCTGGGTGAGTGTCCCAAGGGCCCTTCTTGTAGCCACACTTTCGAGACTGTCCCAACATTGTTCTCCAAAATGAAAAATTTCCTGAAAGAGAACAATAAATAATTACAATATGTTATTATGTCACACATGAACTCACCTGTTTTTATTTAGTGTGTGCTATATACACCTGCGTGTATGCACAAGGTAAACATTGAACTCAGGAATTTAACAGTCTTTTCTTAGTAAAGTAAGATGCTTCAATTGTTAAACCTTTATTGTTCTCTAGGAGCAATGTCAACACACACAATGACAATGTGACACGAGTCACACTAACAATTATTAATACACAATGGTCTATAAGAAAAAACACTGAATTGATGTTTAATCAGTTACTTAAAAGCAAGGAATATGAATTCCTGCTATAACACGAAAGACTTACCCGTAACCAGTTGTATATTGATAAGAATATAGGTGTACCCTAACCCCTAAAGGGTGGGATACAATGTGGTAACCTAAGAGGTCTCTTCAAGAACTAAATTCTAACAGGGGTCAGGGGTTACCGTTACATAAACAGAATATGGAACAGATAATTGTAACACTGAGATATAATATTGTTGAAGGGAAGACCACAACGCAAGTAAAACATTCACAAAAAGCAATTTTTCTCTTGTCATGATCTACAACACATCCATTAACATGCCATCCTTGAAAAAAGATGACTGTTCTATACTGCGAGGTGCACGAGTGGACTGTCTCTTCTTGACAATTCTCCACTTTGAAGGACAATGTATTCACATCAAATGGATGAGGTTTGTCTGCACAAAAAAGTAACAGCTGCGCAGTAGCAATAGGTAAGATACTGCTGTTATTAAAACCCAAAACATTCGCATGTGGTTAATATTCAGTGGCAGCTTATGTATCATGCTGTATGGTAGTAACACTTTCATCAAAATAAAATGGTTATAAATGAAACAAAAACAAAATGTATGGTAATAGCCTCATCAATGAAACATTCAACTTCTGACAATCTGCTAAATCTGACAATAAATGGGCAACTCATTGAAAATGTTAAAGAAAAACTCCTAGGAGTGATAGTTTAAAATGATTTAAAGTGGGACAAGCATATTGAATATGTCTGGAGGTCTCTATCAAGTAAAATAACTTTACTAGGTAAAATTAAGAAGTACCTACCCATACTAACTTGAATAATGTAATATAATGCCTACATTCTGCCAGTTATTGATTACTGTTGACAATATGGGGAAACTGTCCCAAAAGCCAATTAGAAAGAATTAACAAGATACAAAAGAGAGTAGCACGCCTAACACTTGATGAACAAAAATGGCTTCAAATAAATGACAGAATTAACTTTCAAAAGGCAGTACTTGTCTACAAATGTATAAATTGGAAAATGCCTGAATACATGAGAGAAATTTTTGATGAAATCCAAGGACCATATGCCTTACGGTCGACCATGCATGGCCACGTGAAACTACCGAAACCCAAGACTGAACAATTTCGATATAGTCTTAAATATTCTGGAGCAAAGATATGGAACTCCTTTCCCACATCTGTTAGATCAACCACTTCTGTTGAAAGTTTTAAAGAAAAATATCTCAAATATTTGAAACTTGATTTTTAATTGACCTTTACAAGTCAGTATACCTTGTAACATCTCCTGTCTCTACTCCAACTGTCTTGTCTCTGTGCATGGTTATCTGTGTTTTTGGTTTTAGAATAGCTGAGGGCCTCAAGGGAGACTAGATACATCTGTAATCTAATTGAGCTACCCTCGTTAAAAAAAGTATTATTATTATTTTTAATTATTATTATTATTATTATTATTGATACTGTGCTGATATTTGTACCCAGTCTGTCCAGCAATATATACCCGAGTTAAGAATGCTGGAGTAATGCATATACTTACCACTGTAGCCTGTAGCACATTGACAAGTATAGGAAAGGTGACCATCTTTATAAATGCCTCTATTCTGACAAGGGTTACTCAGGGCAGTCATCAATACTGTGTGGACATGTGAACCTAGCGTGTCCAGTAATATATTTCCAAACTACAAGAGCTAAGAATGCTAGAGTAATGCATATACTTACCATTGTAGCCCTTAGCACACTGACATGTGTAGGAAAGGTGACCATCGTTACAGTTGCCTCCATTCTGACATGGGTTACTCTGGCAGTCATCAATACTGTGCTGACATGTGAATCCAGTGAATCCCTCCTTACACAAACAGCGGCCATTACTACAGTTACCATTGTTAGCACATGTTATGCTTCTACAGCTGTCTATCTGCTGACACAAGCCGGAATCAACTAAAAAAATAGGTTATAGAAGGTTATCTGCCTATGTTAGACAAAGACAGATGATGATATCAACAAACAAGAGGCCTAAATTTTTCTACATGTACTTACCCTTACATGAATGAAGAACAAACAAATGTTAGAGACAGTAAAGAGAAAGAACAAAAATTTAGTTTCAATCACAGTATTGACAGAATGTTTGAATTTAAATTGATCTGGCCACCAATCTGCAATCTGCTCAACACAACAGTTTGTGTCTTGCCATTATCTTCTTTTTTTCCATCTGATCAATGTGCCATCTTGGATCAAACAGGATTAGTAAAAAACAAGAGTCTCTCAATGGGACTGATGCTATACTAGCCAAAAAGAATTACCAAGAATTCAAGATAAAACCAATTCTTTCTTTTAACTGCTGAGTGTTAAAAGTATACAGTATCTGATATTCTTCAGAAATTACAAGATTTTCAAATTAGCTGCTGTGGTGGCCATTTAGGATGCCAGATTGGCACCATTTTTAATTTAGAACCAAGTAGACATCATAAGAAGTCTTTTGGTGAAAACCCCATGTCAATATGACCATCCATTCAGGGGGAGTATTAACAACAAGATTTTCAAGATGGCCGTCATGGCAGCCATATTGGATGTATGATTTGCACCATTTTCATTTAGGACCAATTAAGTACTGTAAAAAGACTATTGCTGAAAACCTAATATTGATATGGCCATACATTTGGGAGGAGCAGAGATAACAATATTTTCAAGATGACCACCATGGTAGCCATAATGAGGGACAGTTTCCATTATTTTCATTTAGGACCACTAGATACCGTAAGAACTCTTCTGATGAAAACCCCATGTCAAAATGACTTTCCCAGGGTTCTCAATAGACGCATATCCTCGGGTTTTGATGCTTGGAATTTAAATGTGACCCATTTCTGACCCGTGGAAATTCCAGCCTTTGCGTTTTTATGACGCACGTAGATTTGGACTGGAGCATCACTCTGAATTACCCATGATTTCCCTCCAGCCTAATTTCCTACTGAGTACGCACTGTCCATAACAAATTTACTCTATCTGACAGCGATTAACATTTGCTTAACTACTGTTTACACTGTATCAGCCAATAATATTGCACTTATGTAAAATCAATAAGAACTGGGTGGAGGTACTAGGTCAATGATGTCACGCTTAGATATGCGTAACTTAATCAAGGTTAGATTGTTTCGAGATGAGATTATCTTTGACAATTATAATAATTAGAGGAAGTGGGAAACAATTATAACTTGAATGGATTAACTTATGATCCACTATTGACATTTGTTTGATTGCCCATTAAATTATAATCAATTAACCAAAACTGTGGCACATAAGGCAGCTCACAAAGCCAGTTGTCAAAGTTAAATGGACAAACTTTAATTGTGTTTTATTGGCAATTAATTTGCTTCATTCAGCAAAACGTTAAAAAATTCCAAATAAATTATGACTCGATTGGATTAACTTGTGATTTTATATCGGCATTTGTTTGATTGCACATCAAATTATACTGAGAAAAATATGGCAGCTCGCAAAGCCAGTAAAAAGGACTAGGGACTCTAGATCACTGTAATGGCCTCAGAAAATGTCCAAAATTTATTTTCTTTATTTTAAAGGCTGTTTTATTTATTTTGTATAGACATACCTTTGTCTTTAATAATACGTTATATTTTTCATATTTATCGCGTGCGATGACGTCATCGGCAGCCGCGCGTGAGGTGTATAATGCGGAAAATGTGAAAAATTCGTCTGACTATAATGTATTTATACAAATTTAACTATTACCGCAGTCATGAAACAACGGGAAACTTTCAATACATTTCCCTTATTAGATAAATTGTAATCTCAGAAAATTTTATTTTGTTTCAATCATGTGGGATACGGAAATTTTAAAGAAAATGGTTAGATTCTATGGCAGGCAACAGTGAAGCCTTTATCGCAGCAGCAGTTTACAAGGTATGTAAATTTCATTTTACAAATATTATGCCACAATAAATGAGTAAAGTATGATATTAAATGCAGTTATACTTTATCAGACACACATATTCTTTAGAAATCAAGGAAAATATTCACAGTTGAAATATTTCCAGGCGGTGTTCATTTGCAGACGACGTGTTTTATGATGATGTAGACAATCCAGCTTGGTTTATAAAATATTTGTATCAGACTGGTATTTTGGACAAATATTTCTCTATAAGAACATTATATACAGTGCTATGAAATACTGTGAAACTGTTGTTAATTCGTTTTAAAATTTTTGGTAAATAAAATTACAATCTTAGAAAGCGATTGACATACATATGCATAGATTGTCCGAAGCAGTTTCCGTACGGAACCAGTCAGGCCTACCTCACGTTCATCACTTATTGAACACTCAGTGTAGTACAATTTGAATTGGCAGAATAAATAATTAACATTCAATATAAGGTACATTTTGTCTCAGCAATTTACCAAAATAATCCATGTGAATTAACGATCGTGCGGTAACTGGTACCAGTTTCTATAGGGGACTCTAGTTCCAAACTCACTATGTTTATAACTGGAAGGGTTAGTGAGGAAAAGCGCTATGAAAATAGTATTTATACTGATTTGCAAACAATTACAAAACCATATCTTATATAAACAGTGTGCTAAAGACCAGAAATATTTAGTAGAAAGATAATACTTGGGGTTGCTACAGAGTACAAGAAGATTTATATAGCTCATATAATTACTTTTCTTGTACACATGGTTTCGTGGTCCAATGGTATAATGTCCACTAGTATACACAGCCGACCAGGGTTCGATTCCCAGTAAAGTAAGACATTTTTTTTTTCTTCTCATTTCAACTTAGTACAGATAGTAATCAGTAATAAATTTATTTTCTAGATTTATATGAAAAAATCTTAATGGTCACCAATTATTTCTTTTTTAAAATAATTGTACCACTAAGTTACATTATATTAACATGTAATGTATTTTCCTGATGATTATAAAAACAATCTCATTAGTCACCACTGATTTTTTTATTTTTGCAAAAAAAAAAAGAAAGTAATTGTACATAGTATCATACTCAGTGTCGTTATATGTTTTATTCTTCAGCATTTAATTTGAAGATGTAGTGACAAAGATTACTAGTAAGGAGATTATGTGATGCAGGAACAGATGGCTGACTCTAAAAGCAGGTACTTGAAGAAGAAAGTTCATTATTTGTTACATCACAAATTAATTGCCTCATTGGTAAAATATTTTAAAAAATGACATCTTTTTGCAAGGACATGTGCTAGAAAAAAGTATATAGACTGCAATGCAGTCTCGAAATGCATTTCATATCACTAATTAATTATCTAACTGAATATTCAAATGAATATATAACATTTAGGACTCAAATATCAATTGAATAAGAAAAATATCACTAATTACAAAAACATACATGTCCCGTCCTTTATCGTGCACCACCAGTAGTACTAACATTTGGTCATTTTCCTTCAGATTATATGAGCCCAGAAATTACCCATGTATTGTCTGCTCAAAACGAACTACGCCCAAAGAAAGAAGAGACCTTAGTGGTCCAAGAAACAAAGAGATTCGAAAGTTTATGCTAAGAACTTTCCTGATAAATGTAAAAGAAACGGATGTGACTTGTGTTAAATGTAGAAGCAAGTACTACAGACATAGAGGAGCGTCTTTTCATGAAACAGCTCAACCCAATGATGATAATATAGATCTTATTTACAATCCACCAGAAAAGAAACACAAAGCTGATGTTGATTCTCCAAAGAACATAACCTTGCCCCTGTCTTCTGTTATGGGTTCATCTCATTCATCCTGCTGCATATGCAAGCGTAGAGGGCCAAAATTTATTGTAGTTCCAGCTTCAGTCAAGTATCACACGTTTATTGATAGAAATATAATCATTACAGCTGGTGCAAGATGTTGTCCTGGTCATATTGAGGATGACAGATTTAAAGATGGAGCATTTGAACGTATTTCAGACTTGAGATCTGAAACCTGTTTGAACAGGACAGATATTGTCAAGCTGATAGAAAGTATTAGAAACATTGCCCTTGAGAACAAAAGCAGACGGATTGATTTTGACTTGTCAACATCTATGACGGACGCTGATTATTACAATCTACTCGGGATTGACAAGGCCTCATTCGAGGACATTTGTAGTCATGTACAAAGTCTACGAGATTCAAAAATCAGATCATACAGAACATGCATAGGCATCCTTTTGACAAAACTTCGCTCAGGTATGTCAAATAAACTGCTATCAACAGTCTTTAATATCAGTGTTCATTCCGTGAAACGAGCTATTACATCAGCTAGAAAAGCCTTAGCTAAGGACTTTACTCCGAAATATGTTGGCTTTGAACACATAGACATAGTATCTGTAATATCGCAACATACTAGAAGCCTGGCGCAGGCCGTTTTTGGTGGAAATAACATTCCAGCAATTTTAGTCATAGATGGTACCTACATATACATACAGAAAAGTTCACAGTTTAATTTCCAACGTCGATCATTTAGTCTTCACAAACGACGTCCACTTGTGAAACCAATGATGGTCGTTAGTACAACCGGCTACGTTGTTAGTGTTATTGGTCCATACTTAAGTGATGGTAAAAATAACGATGCCAGCATATTAAAACATGCCCTCAGCAGCAATATTGAAAAAATGAGAGAATGGCTGCAAGAAGATGATGTTTTTATTGTGGATCGAGGATTCAGAGACTCAGTCGACCTTCTTGAAGATTTAGGCATCCGAACTGAAATGCCTGCTTTCTTGCAGAAAGGACGGAAACAGCACACAGTGGAGGAGAGAAACGCAACACGATTAGTAACTAAAATAAGATGGGTAGTTGAATCTGTCAATGGTAGAGTAAAAACATGGAAGTTTCTAGATAATGTTGTACCCAATTCACAGATACCATATATTGGCGAATATGTGAGACTGGTATGAGCTATTTCGAACAAGTATCGTCAAGCACTGAGTGCTAGTCATGTCACAGATGAACAACTTGGTTCGAAAATGCTGCACCTATCTAAACAAAGTAATGAGCTCATGCAGAAGGTGGAACGTGAGGGTCTAGACAAGAAGAGAAATCCTTGGGAAAATATAGATGCCTCAGATACCATAATTCCTGACTTTCCAAGGCTTGATGAGGAAGACTTGTGAAATATTACTTTTGGAGTATACCAGTAGAGTGTACAAACTCTGGCTTGATTATGATCAATATTCAGTCAGAGGTTGGTACTGCCAATGTCGAGCCGGAGCCCGTGTTGTTGGTACGTGTGCGCACATAGCAGCCATCATCTGGTACCTTGGATTTGCACGTCATCAAAATGCACCTTTTAATTCGATGTCTGACTGGAGTTCTTATTTGAATGATGCGCAAGACCTTCCTGAACCTCAGTTGATTGATGATGATGATGATGATGATGATGATGATAATAACGGTGGTGATGATGATGATACATCTGACATCGAAGAGTAATAAATCATTTAAATACGTTAAAAGTTGCTTGTGAAGTAATTAGTCCAGGTTATAAAAAAAAAACAGTAAATAATGTTATATCAGATTTCTCTGTAGTTTTAATAATGTATATCGTTTTGAATGATCTAAGTACATACTGTTTTGGACCGAGTAATTAGACACAAAATTCTTTGTGAATAGGTCATTATAAGAACATGCATTTGCTTGCTTAATACTTTTATTAAAACTTAGAATAATAATTATACGGATAATTTAATAGCATTGCGTTGTACATTCCAGTCAAGTTATATACTGTATGTATTCTAGTTATATATGTGTACATAATTAGTTCTTTTAAACATACAGTGACGATGTACAACATTTCGATTTTTTGTGATGATAAATGTATGGTGAAATACTCACATATCTGCTATGTTGTTAGCTCATTTGTATTGAAATTATTATCGACAAAGGGCCTGATGTCAATATTATTCTTACCATACATTACGCTTGTAAATGTCACACCATATGTTTGCTTTTTGGGGCAATGGTAGATAATGTTTGAAAATCTGCTGAAGCGACATTCCCCAAACCGAAACCAATTTGAAACTACTAATATTGCGAGTGTGTTTTCTTTTGTCTATCATTACTTAGTGAAATGATTTTCTTTCTATCTAATTGATCCAAATTGTCCATTGTGGGTAGTTAAGTTTTCACTTAAGTACTGGCATTCTGGAATAAAAGTGTTATTGAATGCACTTAGTGATCTGGAAACTAGCTTTGCAAAGATTGTTAACATGCAATGTGTTTAAGTAGCTGTTTTTTATCGTAATTTTGTTTTCTCAAATACATACTCTACACTTTATTGTGCCAACTCTCAAAGTCAATTGTGAATTGGTTCTGTATAAAGTAGCATGTGCTAGGCTACCATCGTGATACGCTTGCATGATGAACATCTTAGGTGAATCATTATTCCGATAACCGATTTCTCTGTTTGCAATTGACAAATGACAATTTCTATTCTTCTCTTTCTCCTTCTTAACACAGTGTATGTCTTTATCTCAGTGTATGTCTTTATCACAGTGTATGTATATATCACTGTGTATGCTAATATATCACAGTGTATGTCCATATCACAGTGTATGTCTTTATTACAGTGTATGTCTATATATTATTGTATGTATTTATCACAGTGTATGTCTATATCACAGTGTATGACTTAATCACAGTGTGTGTCTTTATCACAGTGTATGTCTATATTACAGTGTATCTTTCACTTGAATAATTTTCTATAGGGTTCATGTCAATTAAAAATATTAAGTTTTGGAGCATATTAAAATGGGGTTTTTTTTCCAGTGATGATAATGTTATATACACGTAGTACTTCACAGCATCTTAAAGTAAGTGTGTTTTGTAAAGATGCACAGAAAACATATAGCGATCCATTTGGGGTACAAAAAAAAAAAAAGAATTAAAGCAGTGAAGTTGAATATATATTTTTTCTTATGGATGTTTTGTTGATATTTGCAGAAGTCATTTGTCAAAGTTCTTTAGTCCTCGTGATTTGCATATATATATATATATATATATATATATATATATATATATATATATATATATATACATATATATATATATATATATATATATATATATATATATATATATATATATATATATATATATATAATCAGTAAGTATTGAAAAATTAAAATTTGCATGCATGATGTCATTAACATCACGATAACGTCATGGAACCAGAAGTAACGTCATTTTATGTAGGTAAACTTTTGGTGCCTCCAGCATACATAATTTGATTAAATTCAACAAAATTTTTATTATTCTGAACAAAATGCATCCTAAACAGTCTTTATACAAACTTACAGCCTTTTTGGTGGTTGGGCCAAATTTGAACCTTGTAGTACCAAGTCCTTTAACGGACATTACGCTCAGTGAATACATCTGAACTCGTGAATCACAATGGCGCAAAGAAGTATATTTTCTTCAGTCTCAGAAATGACCTGCCAGTGATGAATTTTCTGACCCTCAGTCTCCAAAGAAACAGAAAGTTTGTGTCAACTCTGAGGAGAAGGAGAGTAAATCTCCGAAGGTTGTTAGAAAATTTAAGTAAGAGTGGAAAAGTTAATTTCCGTGGGTGAAAAATGTTTTGAAAGATGGAAATCGATATGTGATACGTGAGTTGTGTAAGGACGCTGAACAATCAAACCCTTTGCCACTAAGGGCAGTTCCTATCTTCAAAAAAGATAAACTTTAATGCAGAAAGGGTTGTTGCCACATTTGTAAAGAGTAAAAACAGGAGGAAATAATTAACTGAAATGTTCTGTGGACAGATGACTTCAGAGTATACAAAGTCACCAATTGTGATGTTCATCCTTGATGTTTGATTAATATATAACTTTCATAGTTGTATGGGTATATTTTTGCATTTAAAATGATTTGAGGAGTTAAGAATAGGATATGCTGAATGTTAAAAATATAATAAAGTATAAAATGATCCTTTGATTGTTTTAATATACCAAATATACACACAGACATACATAACTAAAAAGAGAAACACTTGTACATAAATCAGTAATGACTGTGTCAGTTTCACTGTCAGCTCTGTCTCATACAAAATACTGTACAAGTGTTTCTCTTTATTCAATATGAGACAAGAAATCTTAAACATCAGTTTGCTCCATGAATAACAAACAATCCCAGCTATTAGCTCATGACTGAGAAACAAATGACTCCTGAGATTTTCATTGTGACTCTTGAGATTTTGGGGTTAAGGGTCAAATGACTCTTCAGTTTTGAAATCTATTGAGAACCCTGCTTTCTATTTAAAAGGAGTAGCAAAAACAAGATTTTCAAGATGGCTTCCATGGTAGCCATACTGGACATCAGATTGGCACCATTTTAAATTAGGACCAATAAGACATCTTAATAAGTCTTCTGGTTAAAACCACATGCTGATATGACTTTCCATTTTGGAGGAGTAATGATAGCAAGATTTTCAAGATGGCTTCAATGGTGGCCATATTCAGTATCAGTTTGGCACCATTTCCATTCAAGACCAACTAGACATCATAAGAAGTCTTTTTGTGAAAGAACAATGTCAATATGACCAGTCGTCTAGAAGAAGCCATAACAAGAGTTTCAAGATGTCATTGTGGTGGCCATATTGGAGGTCAGATTGGCACTATTTTCATTTTATGATCAACTAGACATCATAAGAAGTGTTTCAGTGAAAACCCTCATGCTGATATGACTTTCATTCAGAGAAGTAGTGATTACAAGATTTTCAAGATGGACACTGTAGTGGCCATACTGGATGTCCATGTGGCACCATTTATCATGTAGGAACAACTACACATCATAAGAAATCTTTCAGTAAAAACCCTATTTGATATGACCATCCATTCAGGTGGAGTAATGATAACAAGATTTTCAAGATGGCTGCTGTGGTGGCCGTACAGGATGTGCAAGTGGTGCCATTTTAATTTGGGACCACCTAGACACAAGATGAAGTCTTCGGATGAAAATCCCATGTCAATATGATTTTTTGTTCAGGAGGAGTAGCGATAACAAGATTTTCAAGATGGCTGCTGTGGTGGCCGTATTGGCTGTCTGAGCAGCACCATTTTCATTTAGAACCAACTAGACCATGCAATGAATGTGTGTAAAATTTCATAGCAATCCTCCACGTAGTTTAAGAGTAGCGATAACAAACTTGTGCTAATGGACAGACAGACAACGGATGATGGACAACAGACCATCCCATAAGATCTACTGGTCTATGACCAGTAGAGCTAAAAATTTGGTGTCAATAGGGGTAATGTAACAAAAGAAAAGACTCAAACAAGCTTTCAAGATTTAAAATACAAATATTTAATTTCCTAACATATCAAAATATTTCAACAAACAATCTAAGTGAAAGAATAAAAAATAACTTACAGTATAGAATATCCTTAAAAGTCCTAAATTGTTCTAAAGTTCACTGATCTGGAAGTTAATCCAATTATTCCAAATAAAGTAGGTTCCTAATGAAACCTTTGCTGTGCTGATGTGTTAATAAGAATCAGTATATCCAAGTGTTATAAATTCCAAATAGTCCTTGTGAATATGGAATAACACAAGTTCAAAAAATGTTTCCGATAATTCCACGGAGCTGTATAATTAATAAAGTTTAAGACACAGTACTGAATCCTAAATGCACCGTATGATGATATATATCACAAAAGTAGAATATCCCACAAACAAAAAGAACCAAATTTGTTTATGACCTCTCAATCCAGTGTAGCTATGAAGAATGCTAGAATGCTGCTATTAATCCTATAATATAGTCTCCCACTACACAGAAACAAAATAAAACCCATTACGTCTTTGATAAACAACTGGGCATTTCGAAATATTGCAACCCTCTCCGAACCAATCAGAAACTAGGTTATGCATGACATCACTAAGTACTTTTACACTAACGTTTTTTAACAGTCAATAACATATTGACTCTGAAGAATCATAGAATCTAGGTCAGAAGTTCATAGCCTCACGCGCTAAAACACGTGATATACTACTGTTACAATAGACAATTCTTCCCACGACCTAATGTACTGAGTCACACTGAAATACTGTATATGCAATTTCTGCAAGACGACAGCTGTTAGACTATTATGCAGAGGTCATAAACCTATACCATTATTTAAAAATGAAATAATACATAACAACTTGATCTTGTAATAAACATGTTTATTCCATCAAGCATTAGATTTTGTTCATTTTCAAACCATTAATCATCTGAACCGACTGCTAGAGTGATGGGAGTTGTTGTTTGATTGGTTAGTACGAGACTGATTCACTAACATATTTGTATTTCACAAGATACCAATTACTACTGTCCCAGTCAGTAACTAGTCAAAAGCAGAGTTTTCTAATAGGAGTTCAGACAAATAAAACAGATCCAGAACACTATTTTCTGTGGAGAATTTTAATATTATTCCCATATACATGGATGAATATCTAAAGATTAGACACTTTATTTCTGAAAAGAAAGATTAATTCTAACATCATAACAAACAACAACAACAACAACAACAACAACAACAATAATAATAATAATAATAATATTATTATTATTATTATTATTATTATTACTGAATGTTTGAAATTAGGGAAATCTCAGTGTATAAATGAAACTCAGGCTTACATATTCTGTAAAAAAAACTTGTTAAACATTTTAAATTATGGTCAATTTCTGGATGTTTAAATAAATTTTATATTTAAAATTTACTTACAAAAATATAAGAAAATTTTAAAATTTGGTTTTCATTATAAGTCAGAAAACAATATGTCAAAATATGGGCTGTAACTGACTAGCAAAGCATTGTGATTATAAGAACAGACTAAACCTCTCTGGTTTTTCTAGCCATGAAAACAAGTCATTCCTATCCACAAATAAACCAAGTACAGAACTAAGATGAACTAAATTACCAAACTTTTCCGAGATAACTAACTGATGGTATGCATGCTGACTTAGTTCCACTCAAGTCCAAAATAGACACAATATTTTTTTCAAAGACAAAATCCACTACATGATGATTACATTTAAATTTGACTAAGTTCCATACAAATTGCCTGATATTTGTCAAAGACAAAATATAGTATATTTTCAGAACATCAAAATATCGACTAAGTCCATTTTTTTTCACTGTCCTATGAACAAAGTCCAAAAGTAGTATATGGCCAGTACATGTCATTTCCAAGGTAATGTTCCTGTTCATGACCACTATAAGTAGTACACAGCCAGTAAATGTTAGATGAACTTTCCAGTACAGTGTCTTCATCTTGAAAGGCCCATCTCAAGAGAACCACCCCAGATCAGAGACCACCTTACCCAACACCCAAAATAGTACATTCTTACTATTTTGTCTCTCAAGAGAGGACATTCATTTTGTGATACCAACTTTTTCAGCGCAAAAGGGGGATCACTGTATACAGATTTTATATCCATCTGAAGACTGGTTTATTTTCCGTATTTCAAAACTTCCATCACATCACAAACAGAAAATCCAACAAAAATATATTAGTACAGTCAAACCTACCCCAATGATCACCTTTATTTTGCAGTCACCTGGTCCCACCCACACCCACCCCCAATGAAATTTCCTCTGTAAAAGTAAAGTATTAAATGGTCACCTACTTTCTGCAGTAAATAGACAGGTGTTTTCTAGTCAAACAGTGGATTCTTAATGCTTAAATAGGCCACTCAAACATACTGACTGTTCAAATGAAGCAACTGTATTCCCAAGAAAGGCACTATTTAGGTAAAGACATGTCATGTGAATTGATGTGTAAACATGCCTTACCTTGCTTACATTCACCCTACTCAAGTCAATCTGTCAAAGAAAAGTTTTTGTCACAGATTGAGGCATCTATCATTGAAGGGAGTGCCTTTGGGGTTATCAGGAGCCCTTCAAGTTCTCAAAGAGGTTTTGAAGCTATTTTATCTGGATTACAGTGTAAAATGTGTCTCATATTTTTTGATGACTGTATTGTGTTTCAGAAACTTACGACAAACAAATTACAAGACTTCAGGCAATATATGAATGGTTATGAGAGGCTGATCTCAAGTTCAACCCCCCAAAATGCCATTTATTTCAAACAATAGTTTCTTGTTTAGGGCATATAATATCAGAAAATGGGATAGAAACAGGTCCATCTAAAGTAGATTGTGTTAAAAATTGGCTAAGACCACAAAGCATGAGAGAAGTTCAACAATTTAATGGTTCTGTTTCATACTAAAGACGAGTTGTAAGGAATTTTTCAAAAATTGCTACACCTATTTATAACCTGACACAAAAACAAGTTCCATTTGTGTGGAGTGATCAATATGAGACTGCGTTTTGCAAGTTTCAGCAGAGGTTATTATCAATTCCATTTCTAGCCTATCCCCTTCCAAATGTAACTTTTATGTTGGATACAGATGATGGTTATACAGGAATTGGGTGCTATTCTTTTACTAAAACAAAACAGCATAGAAAGAGTAGTGGCCTTTGGAAGTCATTCTTTAACAAAAACAGAGAAAAATTCTGTACAACAAAGAAGGAACTTCTAGCAATGGTTTACTTTATTAAGTATTTAAGACAATATTTGAATAGTTAAAAATTCCATGTTTGTACTGACCACAAAGTGCTTAAATGGGTAGACAATTTTAAGAAACTAGAATGCCAGTTATCAAGATGGATAACAAAACTATCAGAATTTGATTTTGAATCTGAACACAGACCAGGAATACAACACATATATTTTTGTGTAGGTCCACACAAGATACAGTAACAAACATTGACAGAACAAAGAAAACCGTAATGACTGCAAATACAAATTCAAATTAATTTTACCAGGACCTATACTAAAATATCAGAGATGAGTAAATGGAAGATATTGATCTACATAAACAAATATCCTGGGTAGACATTCAGAGTAAACCCAATGATGAGAGTACAGAAGAATTTAGTTCTGAAGTATAAAAAAAAATTGCGCATTTAAAGGTAAAATTCTAACAGAACTGTTGATCTTAACCCAGTGGTCCTAGAAAACTTGTCAGCACTATACTTTGATCAGTGCAGAGTTCAAGTACAGGTTATTTAATTATCACAAAAACAATTGGCAAGGTCAAGTACAAGTTTTACTGGCCGAATCTAAGAAATGATGCTGAGGAAATGTCGTATGGAATGTGGTACCAGGAAAGAACCATCAAAGATATAAAAGGGTCCATTGATACCCTGCAATGTACAGGCTCCATTTGAAGAAAACAAAGAAAAAACACTGTATATATTATGGGTCCTTTTACCTGTGTTAAATAAAGGAAATACATAATATTTAGTCTTTGTAGACTATTTCATCAAGTGGACAAAGACTTTTCCTTTAAGTAACCATACAGTTCCTTTAAGTAACCGTACAGCTGAAACTGTAGCTACCACTTTGGCGTATGAGTTCATTTGTAGACAGTGATAAGGGACAAGACTTTGATTCAAAACTTTTTCAAGGAAATGTGCAAATTACATGTAATGAAGACAAGGACAACAGCCTCTCATCCTATATCAGATGGAGTTGTTGAAATATTGAATAGGACTCAAGCAGATATGTTGAGTAAATATATCAATGAAAGCAAACAGACTGGAATGAACATATACTGAAGGTGTTATCGGCATATAGGTCAAGTATTCAGGTGTCTACACAATACCCTTCAGCATTCTTAATGTTTCCTAGAGAATTAAAACTACCCATCGATGTAATTATGGTCAGTGTCTTTATATTCTCCAGACATTTGTTATAAATTTGTTCAGGAGCTCGGTGAGAAAATGGAGGACACTTTTAGTCAAGTACGACTAAACCTTAGTGTGAAACAGAAGGAAATGAAGGAACATTATGATAAGGGTGCATTCGGAAATTCTTATCAGAAGGTTGACAAGATGTAGCTGTTGGATCCAGAAGAGAATTATCCTCAAAATTAGGATGACCTTGGACAGGACCATTCGAGGTAAAGAAGAAAATAAATGATTTGATCTACAGAATACAGTTGATTGGTGGAAAACTAACAAAAATTGCTCCCTGTAACAGATTAAAACCTTGTTTTCTAGATGATGTAGAATCAGCTTCACAAGAAATTTTAAAAGCAGATGAGGAAAATAAGTGCCATGGTAAATAGTTAACTTAGGGTCAAAATTTGCGAGACACCCAAAAGGATGTAGGTGTAGTTAACATAGGGAGACAGGAAGGAGTGGATTTTTTCATGTGGCTGATGCATATAGTGTGGTGGCACAGCAGGGTGCAGCCCCTGTTGGCAGATTTCATTCACAATGTACCCTCTTATCTATGAACCCACCAAGGACACCCAGTGTGTTTTGTAACTTCCCTGAATTTGATGATTTACCAATAGATTGGCATGAAGGATAGGACAATAGTACCAAGGATGAAGATGGGGAGTCAACCATTTTGTACTTGGTAGACAGCGATTGGGAAGATGATGAAAATTAGGTTTTACAGATTGATATGGCTAGTGAAGACAGTGACCATAAACCAGAAATTAGGGCTGGTGCTGCGGGTGGATCATGAACAAGATGTGAACTGGTACCAACAAAAGCTGGGGAAGGTAGATTTGCTTTGCGTGAGCATAATGAAGGCAAGAACAATGCCAACCCAAACTCTGAACTCAACAGTCAGGATTCAGAGAAATAAAGAAGATAAGGAAATGGTATCAATTCATTATCAAGGAGGATGTGATTCTAATCAACTTCAGAAGGACAAGCAGAGACCACAGCGGGCAAGGAAAACTCCATTCTGGACCAAGGACTATTTTATTGACAAATATTAGAACTACGCTTTGTGCATTGATATTTATATATTTCTTGCCTCTTTTTTTTAGTTCAGTAGTGGAATTACTTAAATATCTCATTTAGTCTCATTAGAATATGTATAAATGAGTTAGAATAACTTAATTCTTGGTTTAGACATAGGGATGTGTCTCAGGTAAGGGAAGGATGATGATGGGTGAAGCACGTGTTGTCTTTGGCAGGAAGGCAAATGAACTAAGTGACTTAGTACATAAGCAGCATGAGGGTAGAGAGTTAGCATGAACTGTTGGTAGTCGGAGATGGAATGGGCCAAGAGGGCCTGAGATCACAGGCAGTGGGAGAGCACATGGTGGAAGGATGTAAGGAGTGTGGACACAAAGTCAAAGGACAGGGAGCCATAGAATGAGGTAAGTATCTCATTACTCTTTTGTAAATATTTATTTCCATATAATGTCATGCTTTTTTTTTGTAATTAAATATTGGGTAACTTCAACGTGGACTTTTTCATTATGTTAACTGATACACATATACTTGATTAATAAGACAAAACTGTATACCCTAACAGAAGTCAATAATTCAGCAGGACATGAACTCGTTAACATTATAAGCAAATTAATATTACTTTTTTAAACAAAGACAATATTCTTACCATTTGAGCATCCCATTATGTAGTATGTTGCATTGTTTTTTGTTTCAAGCTGGTAGAATCCCCTGCTGTATCCAATGCAGGCCAGATCATCATGGTAATATGTAAAAGATCCACAGTCCTGCTTACTGACACATAATTGCTCACATCTCTCAACTGTTGCACCACTTCCAATCAACGTATAACCATACTGTTCTGGAACTCTTTGATTTTCTGATGAATTCGTTTTTTTGCAAACTTCTGCGTACTCTGTGTATACAATAAAATGGTTTAAGGTTTATGTGTCTGATAATTATAACAATCCAATGACATCCTGGCACTTTTTTCAATGATCTGAGATTTGGCGACAAAATAAATTCTACACATGGAATCCAATTTTATGATTACAACTTAATGAATCAAGTCCTATAATTGAATTGAATAGGTAAAAAAGCTAAATATCTTCATGACATGTTGTCATATATTTGAATATAAAATTATGGTATTTGTTTGGCACCGGTAAGCACATAGTTGTCTCTGTTCCATCCTTAAATACCATCCAAACCAAGTTAAACAAAGATCTGGAGATGATTGAACAACGTAGTTACAATAATAATATGCTACTAAATCAAAATAAGACTAAATGAATGTTAATAACCACAGCTCAGAAATTGATTCACATGAACCAGAAGCATCTGGACTTAAATCTTAAGAATACAACCATTGAAAATGTTTCAAATCATAAACTTATTGGCATTCATGTTGACAGTTTTTGTCAGTGGGTTAATAATAATAATAATAATAGGTTAATAATGTAAGTAAATTGTTCTGCACTGCTCACCAAAATTAAGAAATACTTCTATCCTGTTAGAATTCTACATTTTAATCCATATATTCAACCAGTGCTAGATTATCACCTTAATGTTTCGGGAAACTGCTCCAGACAAAACCTCGACAGAATTTTAAAATTACAAAATAAATCACCACATACAGTTCTAGATAAACCATTTGATGCACTTTCAGAACCCCTGTTAAAAAAAGTAAGTTGGATGCAAATTTACAAAAGAACTGATTATGGTAAAGCTGTTTTAGTACACAAAACTGTAAATGCATGAAACTGAACCACAATATCTATAAAACATGTTTAGCCAGATACAATCAAGTTATGTACTATTCTCTGCAAAAGTTGGAAATCTCTTGCTACCAAAACCTATAATACAGCAATTCAAAAAGAGCTTTAGTTATTTAGTGGTTCTTGTCTGGAACAGGTTGCCTTTAGATATAAAACAATTAAATTCTCTCAATGCTTTTAAAAATATTAGCTATGACTACATGTTAAATAAGAAATAAGTATTCTTTTTCAACTGGTGTTAAATAATCAATGTATTGTAAATAAGTCGATTGTAGAGAAGGTCTCAAGTGAGACAAAATAGTTTAGTACTTATTACTGAGTTATCTTCTATAAATAAATTATTATTATTATTATTATTATTATTATTATTATCAGAATATAAATCTGACAAAACAAAAAGCTATATGTGAGGGCTGATCCATAAAGTGTAGACACCACATACAGAAATAAATTTAATGAAGTGACAGGACTTGAAAATCAAAAAATGTAAGCTAGTATAACATTTTAGTAAATTTGGCAAGCAAATAGTAGATATATGTACTGGTATAGCCTAGTGTCACCTGTCAAATATACATTGACTACACACACCCCATTTACTTCTTCAACTTTGTTTATATCTTATTCTTCAACCTGAGTGCCACAAGTCTTCTTCCTTGTCATGGGTGTGGGATTGGTCTGCATTGCGGTGCTAACTAACATAGAGTTCCTTCTCAGCATTGATACACTACTCTGTTTTGATTGATTGGTATTTAGCTCAGTTGTTAAGTTTTGAACTTTCTCTTTCAATTCTGCAATAAGATTTTGGTTGTCCACTGTTGATAATGATCAAGGAATCATTGGACAGACTTTGATCCACCAGTTTATGGTCAGTGGAGTCAATTGTCTGCATAACAGTTTGCATGATGGGCAATTCATTGTTTACTGCAGAACCCTGAATAAAGTCATTTCCTTAATAGCCTGCAAGTGTTCAGTTTGCTGATACCCTAACAAATTGGAGGGGGAGAAGAGCATGACACACTATCCCGGAAGTGAGTGATAGGAGCGGTGGGACGGAGCAACATGCTACCACGAGCATGTGATGTGTTGCATTGCTCCACCTTCCTAAAGAGAGGGAGCAATTCGCTGTCATGGTGCTCTACCTCTCTAACAGGAGGGAGCAACCCGCTAAATGAGGCATACACACTGCCTTGAACATCAGAAGTGTTCGTCTTCTCCTCCCTGCAGGGGAGAGGCGATCAACTCCTCAAACGTCCAGTCCCTCCTTCTGGAGGGGCCTCACAGGCCACCAAAGAAGTTGGTCCCAAAAGCTGAGACCTAAGAGAGCATTTCAAAAAATTCTGAAGATGAGGGTGAGGGAAGATTTCTGCGTCCTCGATAAGAATGTCTGGAATCAACTAGATTTCAGGTGCCAGAAAGCTATAAATTGCAAGTGTGCAACGATTTTATTTTGCGTGTGCACTTGGAGTACTTTATGCAGTCTGGGTGAGTGTCCCAAGAGACCTTCTTGTGGCCACACTTCCCCACAGACTGTCCTGACATTATTCTGAAGAAGAGAAATAATGACAATATTTAATAAATGTCACGCTAAACTCACCTGGTTGTGTCACGCTAAACTCACCTGGTTGTATGGAGTGCATACCACGTACACCACTGTGTATGCACTAAGTACACTGTATGCATGAGGTAAATGATAGATTTGACCTCGTAAAAAGTAAACCTGTCTTTTTCCTGTCGAAAAGTAAGATATTTCACACTGCTGAACTTTATTAGTGAAACATGCAGACACATATGCAATGACAACGCGATTTGTGGTGCAGACATTAATAATATACGTGAAAATTTACCGATAATTGTCACTTTTTGAAGAAAAGAGAGAAATACGCAGTCCTCTATGTTTGACTGGGCCTTTTGTTATTTTTTTCAAAACACAGGAACTTACCCATACCTCAGCTGTATATCAGTAAAGTTGCAGAGTGTTCCCACCCCTAAGGGGTGGAATACACGAGGTAGCCTAGGAGGCCCCTTAAAGAACTAAGTTCTAAAAAGGAAGAAAGGTTACCATATGGAAAAAAATAAGGAACAGACAGTGCAACACTGAGACTTAATTATGAACTGTATAATGGAGACCGCTAATGTGGTAAGTTGCTACAGGCAACATTTCTCTGGTGATGATTTCAGGCAGACGTCTACACAGTATTGGCATCCGTGAAAAAGATGACAGTTCTGCGAAGGACATTATGACGTATAGACTGGAGTGCAAAGGTTATACTAACCTTTTCTCCACTCTGTGGGATGATGTATTCACATCGAAGAGACGGTGATTTTCAGCATGAAATAGAATAGCTAAACAATAGTGATGGTATAAGTAATCGCTGCTATTAAAAATGAGTTTTCATCATCCAAGTTGGTGAATCTTGAGTTTTTCAATTATAAGTCATCTGCATATGTATACAAACATGCATACCAAATTTCATTTATCTACCTCTAGTGAATTTTTCTTTTCAAATGAACACATATTAAAATGGAAGCATTTATTTTGAGCTGTGTCAAGTCATCCTGTGTCACCTAAAAGGAACTGTTATATTTGCAAAACCATAGTGTTCTAGATAGCAGGATACCTGTGTTTTATGCAAATCAACTAAAAATATTTTTTTTATGCATTGAAATCATGCATAACAATTTTAAGCATTTAGTCCAAATGCCATATCACCTCATGCCACACAAAAGCATGATTTTTTACTCCCAAATGCAGCAAACGGTCATGTTTATATGAATATGATTTTCAAAAACTTGAATGAAAAAGAGAGAGAAACCTTTATTAAGCCCATGATATATACCCATAACCTGTAACCCATTTAAACAGTAAACAGTAGTTTTTCATATAGCTTCATGCTGAATACTTATGGAAAACTATCACCACTAGGCAGTTTATACTGTCAATTGTCATAGAGACAATTAAAAGGTCAAGGCAGTCAGATTTAAACAGCCACCATTTCACAGATTACTTAATGAATGTGTTTGCTAGTCCTTTAAATATTGCAGTGGGACAGCTGATAATGCTAATTTGCATAGGTAAAGTACACGAAGTGGAAAAACCGAATTCATTTGAAGTTAGGTAATTTCAAAGATGCATGTTGAAGGAACAGAAAATATTACACTTTTTTTTATTTTAATAGGAATGTCTAAACCATCTTTAGTAAATATTATTGGCTAGTTCATGATCAGTGGCAACATTTCTTTGAAATCGTATTTTACTCCATATATAAAATGCATGACATGATTATTTCTGTGGCTGGGATGGAAAAGTTAGGAGCAGACTGTGACAGTGTGATTCATTTTGTTTTGCAAAATGTCAGAACACAGCTGAGATTCAGGGAAAGATGAGCCATCTATAAAGCAAGCAACAAACAGCAAAACTAATTTCAGAACTCCTGGAAAATGGAGTTCAACTTTGTGAAGCACAGTAGCAAGGGAAACATTTCACACTCTGCACATGCTGAAAACACCATACTGACATTAGTAATTCTGTATTATATGACTTGCAACAACATGGTAACACCACCCTGAATCAAGGCAGATGCATAAAGATAATTTTCAAAGCTGAGTAAAATTTAACAAGCTCTTCAGGGCAGTTGAAACAGAAGGACCATCGAGTCTTTAATGAGTGCAAAGATGAAAACTAATGATATCTGAATCACCTATAAACCTTCGAATAAACTATCGAGAGCAGAAAAATCTGCATCCAGTTTAGATTATTCCAGTCCAATAGATTTTAAAGACAAAAACTTTGTACATTTTTTATTTAATGTCTACGTGGTTGTGATTATGTGAGTGTATGCACATGAATGTCCGTGTGTTTGTATGTGTGTGAGATGATATATGACAATGAGAAGTTTACCAGGTATTTCTTGTTTGGAAGTTTCTTAAACACTTCAAAGAAACCATATATTTTCTTTTCTTTTATTCAAATTTGAATTTATTTTAACTGTACAATGTTGATATTTGGGTCACATGCACTGACACCCCATAGGACCACAAAGCAATGTGTCTCAACAAAACAAACAAACACTGTCTGGATGGTTGGCAGGGATGAGTTGTCAGTATGTTGCTCCTACCACAGTCTATGTTTAATGATGGCGCACTTAATCAATGTAAACTACTATCGACTAAAATTCCAGATGTATCATGCACAGTTGAAATAACAGTACTTGATGACTGTGAGAACACTCTCTCAAGTAGAGCCATGCATATAATTGAACACACCTTGAATTAGTCATGGTCACCTAGCCATTTATTGCATTCTAAAACGCATGATTACCATCTTGATGATAAAGACCTAGTCTGGTATTCTTGTAAGTTTGTGTTTGCAATGTTCACAAAACACCTAAACAGATTTCATAAAACTCAATTACTGTAGTTCCAACCCAGTGAGCAAATTACCAAACTGAATAAATTTTTATCTAGATCGAGCTCTGGAATCAGAAAGGCAATTTTTAAATTTTTTACTCATTTGTTTAGAAATGGATAATATTACATATCACAAAGTTTGATTAAGGTAGCCTGGTTCATTTTGTATTTATACACTGTGTTATTAACTTTTGGATCAACTCATGTATATTATAGCACTAAAGATATGGTGAGAAACATGCATGGGTTAAAGCAAGAGCTCTAATATACATTATGGCTTGTAAACTCACTTGTTTCATATGGATGGGAACAGCTACATCTGGCAGTGAAATTATCAAAGTCATTGTAGCAGAGACTCACATTAGGACACTGTCCTGGACAGTAGTCGGCATTCACATTACAGTGGGCTCCACTAAATCCATTCACGCAGGAACAGTTGTATTTGTTGTTCAAGTCGCTACACATCCCACCATACAGGCAGCCATCTGGATTTTCTTTGCATTCATCTGAGATGAAAAATATTAATGGATATGTACTTTCATATTTTCTTAGCTTTGCTATTGTCTTAGAATAATATCAAACAAAGTTTGACACAAACATCTCTTTATCTCACTTGTGATGATCAAGCAATTACGAAGGGTTCAAAACAAGAGGCCCAAGTGGACCCAAGATTGCATAACAGCTGACATATGCCACCGGCCAAGTACAAAAGCAGTTGGCCAAGAAATCTGGGCCAGTACGATGCTTTCTGTTGAAATTTATTCCAATGCTCTTGATTCCATATGTAATAAAAACAACTGTTTCAAGGTTTCTCTGCATTTTGTATCTTCATCCATAATGTATGGCCTTTCTGCATCATTTCTCCAATACTGATGGGCCTTTATGTCATGATGCATTGTGTCAAAGTTGGTCAAATTCTTTTGAGCAGGTTTTGTGATGAATTTATTTTTAGTAACGACAGCCATATTTGATGATGCACTAGACTGGCATCATTTGTAGAAAACTGAAAGTTCTTCATCATACTGTCAAATTTTGTCAAATTCCGCAGAGTGGTTTTTGACATGATGTCATTGAAAGCTATGTCTATTTATAGTAATGGCAGTCATGTTTGATGGCATATTTACATCATTTCTACAAAAATGAAAGCCCTTTCTGCCTGGATGCTTTCTGACAAATTTAGTCAAATTCTGCAGCACAGTTATGGAGAAGTCATTTAAAGATTTTTCTATTTCCAGTAATGGCAGCAATATAACTGATGTTGGATTGGTATCATTTGTTTAAATCTGAAAGCCCATAATGCCAATATGCTTTTCTTAAAAAAAATTGGTAAAATTCTGTGCAGTGGTTTACGAGAAAAAGTTGTTTGAAGATTGTTTTTATTTTTTGTAATGGCTGCTATATTTGACTGCAGACTTACATCATTTATATAAATTATGACACCATTTATATAAATTTAAAAGCCATTCATTCTTGCATGGTTTCTGTCGAATTTGGTCTAATTCTGTTGTAGGATGTTTGAAAAGAAGTCATTTAAAAGTTTCTCTAATTTTTGTCAGTGTGGCCATTTTGGGGGGATCAGTATCATTTGTACAAAATTGAACCCCTTCAACACCAGGATGCTTTCTGTCAAATTTGGTCAAATTCTTCTGAGTGCATTTTGAAATGACATTTAAATGCTTTTTATTTACTCTTAGTAACAGGCATCCATGATTGTCTCACAATTATTGCACTGTATATACACAAAGTACCTTGCTGGAGCATGTTCTTATAAAATTTTCTATTTATTATGTCCATATACAAATATGGGGGTGGGGGGGGGGGGTAAAACTAATTTTAATGAGGTAATACTTACCTATTGCTATTGCACAGCTAGTACTTTTCCAGGAGGAAAAATCCCTGACCGAATGACGAAAATTTCGTCTTTCCATTAGGGTGAACCAGAAGCTTTCAGAAGATTGGATCACCCCTGGAGTAGAACCCCACATGTTGGGCATATGTGCTGGCACTCATCATTATTTTGCGGGAGCAGCCTAACTTAGTGGGACATCAGTGTGGGGCAGGAGGAGGGAATCTGGCAATAACAACAGGTAAGTATTACATCATTAAAATTAGTTTTACTCCCAAAAATACTACATTTTAATATCACTAATACCATACCTGTTCCTCTTGTATAGCTGAATTTGTCAGTTAGGTGGGAGGCTGATGATCTCACAACTGGCGAGTAAAAAACAAACACAAAGGAATATTCACCCTCACAGTAGAGCAGGAGACTACTGCGGGATGGAATCCGCATGGGCCACTTTCTGAGCGACTATGATTGGGCCCAGTGAGAAAATGCCTTCACTTTGGTGGGCTAACGAGTGAAGGTAAAAGGAGGAGAAAGTAGTATGAGAATGCCAAAATGCGGCTTTCATCAGATCCTCCAAAGATGAATGAGTTAGATAGGCCCATGAGGCAGCAATCACTTGAACCTTATGGGCTTTAGTTTTCATGAAAGACAGGTCCCTATCAATAAGGGACTGGTAGGCTCTCTTGATAGTTAATGCAATCAACCTTCAAATGGTGGAAGCTGAAATATCAGCTGAACCTTTAATGGGGAGGACGCTTCCTACCCTTCCTTCTCCCTTTAGAGGCTGCCAAGTAAAAACGTAGAACACTAACAAATCTATCTTGGTCATCCCCAGTACAGATACGTCTGAGACTGGGGATCTCAATCGGGAGTGGAGCAACTGAAGGAATGTGTTTTTTTTGCCAAAAAAACCTTGTTGGCAAAGGAAAAAAACTGACTCATAATTCCCACTGAACCTGATACAGCCCTGTTCTATGGATAAGGCATGAAGCTCGCTCCTTTGTCTCACCGACGCTAAAGCAAGCAAGAAAACCATCTTGAGGGTAAGGTTCTCAAAGGAAGCTTCACCCAAAGGTTCATGGGGGGGGGGGATTTAGAGACCACAAGACACAAGAGATTCCATTTAGACATTAGAGAGCGAGACACTGGTCTTTGCAATTTGAAATACCTGATCAGCTCTGCTAAGTGAGAATCCGTCCTGATGGCAGGGCCTTTTAAAAATTTGAGAGTGTTGGAAAGGGCTGCTCTATAGCCCTTCATAGTAGAAACTGAGCATTGTTTCTCTTTGAAAAGGAAGAGAAGAAAATCGGCCACTGCACTCAAAGAGGGACAGCTAGGATTGACACGTTTTCCACAACACCAATCACAAAAGATTCTCCATTTGGCATCATACACCTTAGATGTCAATCTTCTCCTGGACTGAATGATGCACTTAGCAACTTGAATCGAAAACTTTTCTTTGCAAAGAGATCATTTGAGAAGAGCCAGGCATGAAGGTGGAAAATCTGTGGTAATGTGTAGGAGAGAGCCCCTGTGTTGAGACAGGAGATCTCTCCTCTGAGGTAAGGTCCTGGGATGGTACAGAGCAGATTGAGAAGACCATTGAACCATAATTCCTGATGTCACAGAGGGGCAATAAGAATAAGTTGAGCTGTGGAGTGCCTGACTTTGTGTAGGACCTGTGGGATCATCCTCAAGGGTGGGAAGGCATAAGCAAACAGATGATCCCACTTCTGGCTGAAAGCGTCCACTGCCCAGGCCTTCTGGTTGGGGACTGGGGAAATGTGAAAGGGAAGCTTGTTCTTCAGCTTGGTGGCAAACCAGTCCACCAAGGGAGTTCCCAAAAGTTGGAACATGGAGTCTGCTACGGATTGGTGGAGTGACAATTCCATAAGGACTATCTTCCCTTTCCTTGACAGACTGTCCACCAAAATGTTCTTCCTGCCTGACGGAAATGTGGCGAACTCGGAGGAATATTCCTTCTGAAGCTGTCCAGCAGAAGAGGTTCCAAACCTCCTTGCAGAGAGAAGGTGCATGTGTGCCTCCTTGTTTCCTGAGGTATGCTACCACCGACATGCTGTTGGAAAAGACCTTCACGCAGTGAGCTCTTATTTAGTGGATGCACCTCTTAATGCCTAAGAACACTTCCCTCATTTCCAAATTGTTCATGTGGAGGGTAGATTCTTCCCGAGACCATGAACCCTGAAGAATTAGTCCCTCCAGCTCTAGATCAATGCCCCACCCTGAATCGGACACGTCTGCAAACAGGTAGGAGTGGGGTTCCACTCGTGCATGGGGACTCTGACCAGAAACCAGTCCCGATTTGTCCCACAATTCAGACAATGGTGGAAATCCTGACCCAGAGAAATCAGAGCATTCAAGGGGTCCCTGTGCGGTTTCCAAGCCGCTAAAAGGAGAAACTGGAGATGACGCAAGTGCAGTCTGCCTAGGGGAACTAGGTCCACTGTGGAGTTCAAGGTCCCCAGCAGACAGAGAAAAAGACGAGCTGACAATGTGGTCTTTACTCTCAGCGTCTCCAACAAGGACAGAATCTTGTCTAATCTGTCTAGAGAAACATGGACTAAACTCTGTTTGTGAGAAAATTCATCCCCGCGTAGACAAAATCTTGAGATGGATTGAGTTCTGATTTCTCTAAGTTTGGTAGAAGACCCAGTCTGGTCACTATTAACAAACAGCAAGACAGTCTGAGGGTCTCTAGACTGCCATTGTGTATCAACCAATTGTCAAAATATTGGATTCGGATACCAAATGATCTGAAATGGGCTGCAACTACTCCCATGACCCTGGTAAAATCTCTGGGTGCGGAGAGACTAGGCCAAACAGCAGAGCTTGAAATTGGAAGACCTCCCCATCCAGACAAAACCGGAGGTAGGGATGTGAAGGTATGCCTCCTGAAGATCAATGGAGACCACCCAATCAGCAGGTCTTATGGCATTCCTGACTGAGGCTCTTGTCTCCATCTTGAATGGTTCCTCCAGCAGAAATCTGTTTAGGGAGGAAAGGTCAATAATTAGACAAGACTTTCCCCCTTTCTTGGGAACTAGGAAAATCTGGGAGTAAAAGGCCTTTTAACACCCTCTCCACTGCATTCTTCTGAAGAAGGGAATGAACCTCTTTCTTTAAGTGCACCATATTTAACTGTCGGAAGCAAGTGGGGGACCTTACTAGAGGAGGAAGTTCCACGAACCGAAGCTGGTAACCTCTTATCATAGAAAGGACCCAGCCATCAACCAATACTCCTGACCAAGCCTGTGAAATGAGGTTTAGTCTGGTGCCAATAGGAACCAAAGGAAGAGGTATACTCTGCAGGAGAGGGAGTGAATCCCTAGGGCTGTCCACCCTTTTCCTTTGAAAAGGGGGAAGAGCCTGCAAACTTCTTCTCTGGGTCTTTGCAGTGCGCCCTTCAAAGGCCCACCTTAATAGGGGAAGCTCTGAATTGTGGCTGTTACTTTGACTGGGGCTGCATGGCTCTAAAGAATTTAGATGATGGGCCCTGATGGCAGTCAGGATGATTTTGCTTCTTGGCTGGATTTGAAGAGCCAGAAGTGGATGCAAGGGACAGCAGAGCTGATGGACTCTCAAATTCTGAGTAGTCATGGAGGGGATGAACCCCCCAAAGAGAGTCTCTGCCTCCAGAGAGGCAGCCCTTAGAAGGTTCTTACTGTGCTCTAGTAAGACCTTGGAAGTGTCAAGAGCAACATCCCTGCAGAGGTGTAGAAGTTCTGCTGACAAGGCCATGGACAAGGACAATGCATGCATACAAGTTTTTGCCACTGCTTCTAACAAACGCTGGAGATCCACTGGCAACAGAGATTCCTCCTTCAACAGGCTGATTGAGGCTCTGAAAAGAGGTCTGCATGCGAGGCTACAGTTACTGGTGACCTAGCCTTTAGTTCTAAGGATTCCAGTGTTTTCACTGAATAGCAACCCCAGGTCCCTGTAGAAATACCCACTTGAGCCACTTCCACGTCCAAAGTGGGAGGTTTAGTGGGCCAGGAACAGGTCTAAACATTGTAGCTAGAAGCAGCTAAAATGGGTCGCAAATTAAGGGGGGTGGGGACAGACCACCCCCTATGTTGTCCAACAAAAGCTTGGCAATTGCTAAACTTTTGAGAGAGCTCCGTGATCATAACCAAGTGAGAAAGGAACAAGAGATCAGGTCGAGAATTTGCCCCAGTAAATTTCTCCAAATTGTAAAGAACTTTGGAGTCACCAGAACCTGAAGGTTTGGGACAGATGCTGGGCAAGAGGCAGTAAATCTTATTTACCACTTTATCGAATGACCAGGATTCCACCTCCTCTGCCTCCTTAATTGAAAGGAGAGAAGGGGCTGGGGTCAAACTCATTGGCTTCAACAAGGACAGAAAGGGCAACTTCATCCTGCACTCTCTCGGGGGAGGCAGGACTACATGACCCAATGTCTCTCTGCCTTGGGGGAGACTTGGGGAGGGGAAACCTTAACCGGTAACTCCTTTCACAGAGTTCATGGACTGTTTATAGTGGTGGGCTCTGCTAGTGGTTTAGGGCAAATCTCCACCCACCTAAAGCATTTTGGGGAAGAAGGTCTATCCCCCTCCTTCTTTTTAGACCCAACCTCATAAGATGATGTAGGTCCATGGCCCGCAGGCACAACCTCACTCCTATGTGGTACAGGTCTAGAAGTCCATGGCTGCATGTAGGGAAAGGGTCAATCGCTTCACTGTGGTGGAAGGCCCCACATCCCATAGGGATTTAGAGGGAAAATACAGAAAGGGGGATGCTGATCCAATCCTCTTCACTAATCTGTCATGTGGAAGCCAATTTCCAGTCCCCCGTGGGATGAAACGGTAGTCTGGAGAGAGCAGGGGACTCTGCCCAATCCCTATCTCCATACCATAGGGGCTTCAGAGATCTATCCCCGGTGCCCGGTACCTAGTGAGCGGTCACCGGTCAGGGGACTCAATCACGTCACTGACAACGGGCCCCTTGGACTGAAAGGGTGCTGTCCACCCTTATGGGGGGGCTGAAACTCACAATTACCCCTTACTGAGCTGTGGGTGAGTAGAGGGTGCTGCTCACCCCTCGCAGGGGTGCGTGACTCACTCTCTGCCCTATTGGACACATGAGGGTGCTGCCCTTCCCCAATGGGAGGGTATGACTCACTCTCTGTCCTAGTGGTAAAGAGAGGGTGCTGCTCCTCCCTCTCAGAAGAGTGCGACTCATTCTCCACCCATTTATAACCTCCCTTGGGTGGGGGCCCACTAACCTTAAGAGTCTACGGGGAGATTTGGATAATCCTTCTCTGAGACCCAAGGGACGCAGAGAAAGAAAACCTAGGAAACTCTGAAGAAGAAAATGAGGATACCTTCTTCTTCGCTTGGTAGGTTTGTCAACTCTCCGCAAGATCCCATATCTCATCAGACCAAAGGCTACAAAAGGAACAGCTCTCTGTCCTTTTACAGCAAAATAAGCTAGTGGGATGTGTATCCCAGAGGGATTTCCTGTGACCACACCTACCCACACCTTGCTTAGACATTTTTCCTGAAATAAAGATGCTGAAAAGAAGATTTGTTATACAAAAAACTTCTAAGTTTGTATACACGAGGTAAAGCGTGGACTAAGTCTATGCTAATATAATTTATTCAGCGAAAAAAGACACCTTACACATGTGTTTCACTAAGATTAAATGTTAAAAAGAAAGCAATGCTAAGATTCAGGACTGAAAAATTTATTAAACAAGTCAACCAGGATTAAATACAGCAAGTGACTACTAAATTAGCAAAAAACCAGTGGGTTATGATTGCTAATAATAAGGAAAAATTTCAAGAAAGGCTATCCGAAACTAAAATTGAAAAGAACCTGTGTTAGATAACTAAGCACAACAGATGAGGGAAAAAGTGGTATGTGACCTGCTTACCAAATATAAAATTGTCACAATTCACGATATAGGTAAGATGAATTTTAAATGATTGGCAAGCGAGTCCGTAGACTGCAAAATGCAAGGATAGGGAATTTAAAATAAAATACCGACCCTTTGCTTCTTAGAATTGTTTTTATGGGGTTTTTTTAGAATAAAAAACAACCAAATTTGAAACACTAACACCCTGAGAACGGGTAAAAAGGACAAATTAAAATGCCAAGACGTACACCGCATGTACGGAACTAATGTCTAAAAAAAACTCTCAAGAGAGCTGAAAAAAAAACAATGATAAAAGTTGATCAGGGTATAATCCTAACATTTTAATAATTCACTCGTTGACCCATGAAGTGGCAGCTAATCTTCTTTACGTAAGCAATGTTGAACATTACAACATGCGTCCGAAAAAAAAAAGTGGTGTTCCAGTGTTCTGGAAGCTTCTGGTTCACCCTATGGGAGAACAAAATTTTTGTCATTTGGTCGGGGTATTTTCCTCCCCGAAAAGTACTAGCTATGCAATAGCAACAGGTATGGTATTACTGATATTAAAGTAGCTTATTATCAATTTAAAAAAAATTTTTTTTTTTTTTGGTGCAACTATGTACTATGTATGTGAATATGCGTATAATTGAGGGCCACAAAGAAGATTAGTTCCATGCAACTAACTGTGTTGACCTTTAATGACATTGTGGAAATAACCCTGCAGGCTTCAAGTGGAAAAGGTATGGAAATAACTACGCAGAGCCATGGAGTTCCAAATAGAGTTTTGTGGAATAATTCTCCACAAAATTCAAAATTATTTTACAATGTTCCATTCCACCTTACAATTTTTCTAACAAAATTTTATTTCAAAAGTGTCAGCAATTATTAGTATATCATACAGCTTGCAATATATACACAAAACAACATATGCTTTTTGTTCTGAGTTGGCAGAAAGAACAAGTTTGATATATCATAGCGATATGTCGAGGCTGTTAGGCCATATCAAACAAGTTCTTTCCCCGACTCAGAACAAAACACAAATGCAGTTTTGTCTTTATTACATACACCGTCTTTTACACTTTTCAAATATTTTTATCTTTACAGTATGAATGAATTTCAAAGTGAATTCGGATTTATAAAAGTTTGATTCACTGTGTCTAAAAATATTGACATGTGGAAATCAAATAAGACACCAACATAGTTCCAATCTGGGTGTTAAATATGGAAATATGGATTAACATCTATATCAAATGTCAGATTAAGCATGTAACATTAAATGGGTATGTAATAAAAATATTTAACTTACTTTCAAATGAATCTAATGACTTTGATTACAAACAAGCAAGTTGCACGGAAAGGGAAACACAACCTACTTTTTACACAGTTCAGGAAAATATAAACATTACAATAATATGTTTTCAGAAAAGGTGTGCTTTTTGGGGGGTTATTTTCATTTAAAATCTGTTGTTCCATTAATGTTTTCAGAAGAGGATCATTCTACTGTTTTGGTTATTTTCATTTAAGATCTATTGTATATAATTAAAACTTTAATATTTGTCTCACTATGTTTCCTACAATGAAATGACAAGTATTACTGAACTAAGAAGCATTAGTTTTTAACAATTCCAAACCATAAAGGACCACAATGGAGGCACAAAGAGTCACAGATTTTATTTTGATATATACATGTAAGTACTATGTATATTATCATTACTTTTCCAGTGCATACAAATAAGCATTTGTTTATTAATTATTATTATTATTATTATTATTATTATTGTTGTTGTTCTTGTGATAAATCTTTTTTTTAAATCCATGATTAATACATACTGAATCAGAAATTCAATTATCTTTAATTTGTTCTGCATACTTATAATGAAAAGTTTTCTAAGCTAAAACTAAAAAATTGCTATTAAATAGTCAAAATTATTTCTGCTACCTACCCAACAACTCTGCAATCCTGCTTCAGTGTTGTCCCCCGAGTTTCAAATTATGTTTGAATGATTCAGAAGCAGCTACAATTCCATTCACCCAAATTTACATAAAAAAACAACTCTACCGACTGTTCGAGAATGGTACGACACTTTAGTAAGTGTTATATCTTAACAAATAAACAAAATTACCACATACAATACAAATGCATCCAAAACAATTCTTATTGACACCAGTTTTGTGCCTGATTTTTTTAATACCAGTTGAGTGCATTGTTTTCAAGGCATTTAAACCAGAAATTTGTGCTGTAAATACCTATCCAAGCAAGGAAAATGGCTCTTTTTCAATCCTATTTCAAAGATCAACAAAATGTTTTGGTTCAGGTCAGATATCATAATGCTTTTGATCTCATTTGGTATTATAGCTGGGGTTAAAGAATCTAATATCAGCGTTATTTTCTGGGATATTTATGTAAATGTGCTTTTTGTTTTTGCTTGTAATAAAGACACAAAATATCTGAATAACATCAGCTATACATGCAATCTGTTCACCAATTAATAACTTGGAAAAGTAGGACTATACCACATTTCTTATCATCAATGAAAAAAACAATAATAATAAGAAGAAGAAGAAGAAAAAGAAGAAGAAGAATTTTTGAAGAGGGTAACACAATTAGTTGAGTACAGCTCATCTTTCTTGAGGCCCTACATAAAAATTCATGATTGATGGCACAGAAACAGGTTTCATTGCCGCACAGTGTTATCCAGGAATGTAATATTTTTTACCACAGTGATTTAGAAATACTGATTTATGTTCATTCACTGTTGCACGCACAAAGCACCAGCAGTGGGGAATCCGGTTTACTTCGAGTTCTCTGGCCATAGATATGACCACAACCAGGGTACTTATAGCCCAAATTCTCTCTGTATCGTCATGATACAGCCGAGTCTTGTCAGGAAGCAATCCACTTTATGGAAGCAATCTTCAGCTGTAGAGGTATGTGAAAATGAAAACTTAATTCTTTCTTGCTATCCGTTCCATGTGCTGAAATTGTTTCATATACCTAATGTTTCTGAATTCATTCTACATTTTTGTAGTAAATCAGATCTATGTGACATAATGACATGTTATTAGACAGAATATAGTTTGTTCCAAGTTTAGACATTATTTAAGCTGAATTTACAAGGTGAATTCAATTATATGTTGTACACAATAAATAATGAGTAATGTTTGAGTTTTATAATCCAGTGCAATTATTCTTGTTTGAGACAGATTTATGCATGAACATGATTATTATAATAATAGTCTTGTACAGTCATTCTTATGAAAGAATTTGATGCATAATGAAGTCTATTCAGGTGCGTGCAGGCATTATGTATATTGCTGTATTTGCACTTAAACATGTCTCATGTATTACATGCCTCAGTCATTGTATTTTTAGCTGGCACAGGGAGTTGTCAAACTCTGGAGTTTTGTGTAACCCGGATACTGCGGTCAATGATGACATTGCTTTGAAGGATCTTACTGGTTTGCTCAGTGTGAGGTCCAAAGGGTTTTGCACCAACGGGTCTGCAGGATAAGGGGGTTCTTCAGGGATCCTTCAGCAGGCTAGGAGGAGAGAACCACGCGAAGTTGCTCTTTCATCATTGTGGAATCGGAAATATCCAGTGATCATCGACTGGATGCCACAAGATAAATACCATCATATATTCCATTTTTAACCTAAAATTCAATGTCACTATATGTGTTAAATCAATCATACATCCATCATACTTACTGATAAACCATGCTTGGCTTATAATTCCATTTATCAATCATACTTGTTTATAATTCCATACATAATTCCATATATGAATCATATCTGTTGACAGATTCCATACATTGATCATATTTGTTGATAGATCTATATATCAATCATATCTGTGGATAAGTTCCATATATTGATCATATCCATAGACATACAGGATCATTTGTGATTGTTTGTCGAAATTCCATGTTTTGATCGGTTCCATTTAGGAACAATATCACTCATGCTGAAATTTGTGTGCATGATGAAGGTGTCAGATTCATTCATCATTCATTCACATTGTAAATAAACATCTCATTCATGTAATTGTGTTAAGTGTTCTCGCTAAATCCAATCCCACCTGGCATCATCCTGTTACACTAACGATGAAAGGCATAATTAATATGAACAGTCTCTAGCTCATAGTGATATAAGTAATCCAAGATTTGTATGATACAAACCCATTTACCAAGTTTTAAAGAAACTGGATGAGAAATATAGTCTCTGGTTCAAGAGAGGTAACAAGCTCAACCTTTCAGATACACAAGGTATCTTGTTAATATATGCAGCTCACACTGATTATAGAACCTGCCTAAGACAATGATAATATAAGCTTAAGGTGGAGCATAAACTGACAAGAATTTGGTCTCCAGAGAGGTAACAAGCTTAGCCAATCAGATACAAGATTACCTCATTAATATGCATAGATCTTGCTCATAATCACACATCTGAAATCTTGATAATATAAGACTACTGTCATCCCATGACCCGAGATTCAATTTTTGTGAGTGGGGGAGTGGGAGGATGTGTGCGTGTCAATAATCCCCCCAAAGCTTCTACCATTATTTCCAAAACCCCTAAAAAGTGATACCAGCTGGGAAGCTGCTCAGCAGCACCAGTGACCTCCTGTTATCCCAACTGCGATCGAAAATAAAGCTGTGTGAGCATGTGATCGGCACCATCGAGGCCCCTGATGGTGGACAAGAAGTGAATACATGCACCATACCACAATGTCACCTAGTTTAAATTCATTAGTGTTGCATTTGATGTCCTGTGCCCATGCATTCACACAGTATATGCAATCATTGGTAATGTGGAGCGTGTGCAGCCTCTGGTGACAACTCCTTCCACTGCATGATTTTAAGACCATGGCTCATAGCCAGTTCAAAGGTTGCATGGTCCTGGCATGACATAAGCTGATTTGCAAAGAGCTGCAACTTTGGGGTAGTCTTTTTCAGCATAGCCCTTTGGGTCCTACAGATGAAGCACCCACTGACGAGGACCTCAGCTTGATTAATGGTCTACATCCACTTTGAGTGCGTACTCTACTGCTTCATTTTGGAATGAATTGCCATTAGACAGAATGGCATGTTTCTCTACACTTTTCCACAAATTTGCAAATCCACTTGAGCTTCCGTATACATCAGAGAAACACTTTATTGAAGAGGATGGCGCTATATGGCGAGACATTATGAGGCATAAACTTTGCACTGTCATCAGTGCCCCCTGGGCACCAACCAAGCAGAATGTGCAGCATCACAGCATCAAGGCCCTTCTGGCACTGTTTGCTCAGCAAACTGTCACAGAGAGCATTCCATGGCAAAACTACTAGCAGTCACTTGCCAGCTGTCAAAGTCAATCTTGCTGCAGGCTTGTTTTTCCAGTCCCAGGTTACTTTCAAAGCATGAAAAGTGGGCCTGCTCATGGTGGATTGGCATCAAGTATTTTTCTTATGTCCACTGTCTCACTCCATTTGCCAAGCAGTTTTGCAATGTAGTAGTTAAATTCATCTTTCATCTGTTTGCTTTGCAAACATGGTGCATCAGCCTCGATAATTCTGGCAGTTGCAGCTTCGTTCAATTCCTCAACCATTTGTAGCTGCTACTGACACTAGGGCAAAGGAATGCAGAAGCAGACCTCCCAAAAGAGATCTTATCAGTAAAGTAGTCACTAGTTTTCAGTAAGTTAAACCAATTTCAAGTAAGGTGTCACAAAATATAAAGTATTGGCAACAAGTAAAGTTTCAGCAACTGTTCTTTTCCTTGTTTTAACGTACATTATATAGCTACTGTTGTGACTGGTACATTTATGTGGCACTTTTGCAATTTCTGAGACACTTATGGTCAAATTCCATTTTGAAGCATTCTCCTCTCTTCATTTTCATCACTAGGATTGCTTTCAAGGTTTCAACTGACATAGATGATCTGGCTTTTGAGTGGTTTTTGGCAACAAATGAATACCCTCTCACACCCTGCATTGCCATGAGGAATAACAAGCACTGCTTTCACAATTGTTACGACCCTAGGTCTTAAAATAATGTAACAGAAAGAAAGTGAAATCAACAATGTAAGTAAAATCAACAACCAATTTATTTCTAGACAATTAAAGTGAAAATTCAGAAGACACTTACAGTAACGTGAATTAACGTTCAAATAATCCAATAATCCAAAATGAACTAATCACAAGTAATAAATATACAATATTCCGAATGAATTCCAGTAGCCTGGAATGTCCTAATGTGCCAGTAGTCTTGAATGTTCTGATGTTTCAGTAGTATTGAATGTCCTGATATGCCTGAATGATGTAATCCAGAATATCTTTGAAAATTCACATAAATCCCAAAGTCAAGTATTAATCCAAAATGAGAATGAGCACTCTTAGTAATTTAAATGAATATTTAAAATAAATTCTCTCTCTGAATTTGCTCTGATTTTCACAACTGTAACATCTGATTACTAAAATAAATTCCTTAATAGACTGATCTTAATAACATGAAGTTTAGCATAGGAATGAAATCTTGTTTACCAAACCTGTGTAAATATAAGGAGAAGTCACCCTGACAGAACACTCTAGAATATGAGTAACTCTAATGGAAATTTCGGGTATGTACGTGACTATTCTCACATCAAGTCATGGAAAATTCCAATCTAATTGTTAAATGCTATGTAAACAAGACTGACCTTGAACTCAAGTGCTGTAAATATGTTGTTTACAAATGACTAAAGTACAACTTACCTCATGGACACATATTATAAATTCAATATACATAACACCTCCCCTCGTAACAAAAAAGAAAGATTTATGCAATAAAGCTTTCATTTAAATATGCATAATCAAAATTACAAAGGAAAATGTCTTTTAAATGTCACTCAGTTCAATTACACAAAACAAAGCAACATAGTCTGCAGGTGAAAGTGTATCTGTGATCACAGAGTCTTTTCCCCTGATGTATCGAATGTCAATGTTATATTCCTGCAGTATTAAACTCCATCTCAACAATTTCCGATTTTTATCTTTTATTTTGTTCATGAAAGTAAGGGGATTGTGATCACTGTATACAACAACCACAGAAAGAGCCGAGGTAACATACACTTCAAAGTGTTGTCAAGCCAATATCAGTGCCAAACATTCCTTCTCAATTGTGGAATCATTTTTCTGGTGCTTGTTTAATTTTTTAGAAAAATAACACACAGGGTGATCCACACCATTTTTGTCTTCATGAATCAATACTCCATCAACCCTCAAATCACTTGCATTAACAGACATTTTAAATAATTGGATGAAATTTGGTGCTGAAAGAACTGGTTCATTCTTAAGCATGTCCTTCAATTTATCAAAGGATTCCTGACACTGGTCAGACCAATGAAACTTGGATTTCTTGCTCAACAAATTTGTTCAAGGTTCAGCAATTATGGAAAAATTTGAACAAAATTTCGATAATATCCAGCCATACCTAAAAATTGCATCAGTTGCTGTTTACAAACAGGCACAGGGAATTCAGATAGCCTTGACCTTAGCTTCTACAGGTTTAACGACCTTGTCTCACAATATCTCCCAAAAATGTGACACAAGCATGGCAAAACTCACTTTTGCTCAAATTAATTGACAGATTTGCATTGCTGAGTGGATCGAAGAATTTTCAAATGGTTTCCAAGGGATCTTCTCAGTTGTCGTTGTAGATAATGATGTCATCAATGTACGCACCACAATTATCTAGTCCAGATGTTATCATATTCATCAGACGTTGAAACACTGACGGAAATTTTTTTATTACAAACAGTATGGCTTTATACTGATAAAACCCATCTGAAGTTACAAATGCTGAGATTTCTTTTGCCCTTTCTGTGAGTGGAATTTGCCAGAATCCTTTTAAAAGGTCAAACTTGGTGACATATTTTGCATTTTTAAGTTTATTAATGCAATCATCCATTCTTGGCATTGGAAATAAATCCATTTTGGTGACACTGTTGACTTTTCTATAGTCAGTACACATGCAGAATGTATTATCTGGTTTAGACACAAGAATACATGGTGAACTCCAGTTACTTTTACTTGGTTCTATAAAATCATTCTCCAGTAAATACTGAATCTCTTTCTTCAAATATTCCTGTTTGAGAGGATTCATCCTGTAAGGATGCTGTTTCACAGGCATAGAATCTACAATGTCTACGTCATGATAGATTTTATTTGTTCGTGTAGGAACATCAGGAAACAAGTGCTCATACTCATGTAATAGGTGTTTTAGTTCATTTCTTTTCTGTTGTTGTAGATATGAACGTTTCTGGTCCACATTGTTCAATATTTCTGAATACCAAAGGTTGGTTAAACCAGAATCACTACAGTCAGATTGAATTCCATCGCTGACATCCTCACTGTGTGGGACAGGTACAACTAGATTAATTGAATAATTAACTGGGCTATCTCTGTCAAAATTCTCCTTTAACATATTTATGTGACAAAGTTGTTTCTGTTTCCTCCTCCCAGGAGTGTTAATGATATAATGTAAGTCATTAACTTTCTTTTCAACTGTATAAGGACCATACAATTTAGCTCGAAGAGGATTTTGAGGTATGGGCAAGAGTGCCAGAACTTTCTCACCAGGCTTAAAACTCCTTTCCTGTGTATTTCTGTCATACCTTAATTTCATTTTTGACTGAGAAGAGTGAAGATTAGTTCTTGCTACTTCACAGGCCTTTGACAACTTATATTTGAAATCAGAGACATAGTCATGAAGATTAATCTTTGAATCTTCATTTGAAAGAAGTTTTTCTTTCAATAATTTCAATGGTCCACGGAGAGCATGTCCAAAAACCAGTTCAAAGGGACTTAAACCAATTGACTCTTGAACTGATTCACTAACAGTAAACAACAAATAAACATCCTCATCCCAGTCCTTTCCTGTATCAAAGCAATATGACCGAATCCAAGTCTTCAAAGTTTGATGAAATCTTTCCAAAGCCCCTCAACTTTCAGGGTGATAGACAGAAGATTTAAACTGTTGGATGCCTAATTCATGCAAAACTTGTTGGAAAATTCCAGACATAAAATTTGACCCTTGATCCGACTGGACAGATTTGGGAAGGCCAATAAGTGTAAAAAACTTCACCAAAGCTTTCACAATGGTTTCAGTCTTTATATTTCTCAGAGGAAATGTCTCTGAAAATAATGTAGACGCACACATGATAGTCAACAAGTATTGGCTGCCTGACTTGGTCTTAGGCAAAGGACAGACACAATCCACCATTATGCTACTAAATGGTTAGTCAAATGCAGGAATAGGTTGCAGATGAATCTTAGGTATCTTCTGATTGGGTTTTTCTACCATTTGACAAGTGAGACAAAAGATATACAGTATTCAGAAACATCACTTTTAAATTTCGGCCAATAAAAATGATTCAAGATCTTGTTATAAGACTTACTGACTCATAAATGACCAGACAAGGGAGTTTCATGGGCTAGACTAAGAATTCCCTGTCGATATGACTTACATGTAAGAATGACAATTTGATGGCTCAATGACCACTAGTCACCAGTGGGTACCTCAGGTCGTCTCCATTTTCTCATAAGGACCCCATTTTTCACAAAGTAACACACAGGAACTTGTGTGGCTTTAATTTCACTAATAGCCCTCTGAAACAAACAGGAGATCTCAGGATCTTGTTCCTGTAAGACAACAAGTGATTGTCTTATGTCACCCTGATTAGAATAGAGAGAATGAGTTGTAAAATGAGGATCATCGGGATCAATACCTTCTGATTGCCAATATCAGGAGAGAAAGTGACATCAACAAAAGACTCACCAATAAAAGTGTCAGCTAAAGGAATAATTTCCTGATCAACATTATTCTCAAGAGCTCTTTTTGCCATAGCTCTGGTAACTGCACCTTTTTGATCCAAACAAGGATTGTCAGTTACAAGTGGATTAACTACAACCTTATCTCCAGCTAGGTCATTGCATAGTAACAAATGGATACCTTCTACAGGTTAGGTCACTGCCCCAACAGTCACAGGTCCAAAAACTAAGTCTGTTGTCAAAGTGACACAATGGAGAGGAATATTTAGAAAGGCACACTCTACTCCCTGAATAAGTACACTTTCACTAGAAGAAAATTTCTCAGACAAATTCAAAGTATCTGATAACAAAAGACTCTGAGAAAATCCTGTGTCCCTTAATATTTTAATAGGGATAGGTCTGGCAGAATCAACAATAAGTGATATAGAACCTTCTGACATCAATGGTTCATAAGTCTCCAAAATAGAATCAGACTGGGGTTTGCTTGACCCAACAAATGTATTGTTTTCTATACAAGACCGCGACATTGACCTCTTTGAAATAAGAGCATTTGGAATAGCTCTGTCTTTATTCTGTTGCTTATTTTTCAACCTGAAGCAATCATATATGACATGCTCTTTCTTTTTACAATAAGTGCATTTAGGAAGAGATAAGGATTTCTGATCAGTCTTTTCAGATGTTGGATTCCTAACAGTTGTGCTGTTGTGAAATTTGGAAGTACTCGTTTGAGATTGAAATGGTTTTTCACCAGAAAACTGCTGAGAGGAAAACTTATTGACAAATGAAACCTTGTGAGTCAAGGAATAATCATCAGCCATACGAGCAGCATTTACCAAAGTTTCCATCTTCTGCTCGTCAAGATAGGTCTTGACATCACCATGGATGCACCTCATGAACTCTTCATTTAATACGATCTGTCTGAGGTTATCATAATCTTGATCAACCTTCTTGGCTGAGCACCATCTATCAAATAGTTTTTCTTTTTCCCTTGCAAATGCGACATGAGTTTGTCCAGTTTCTTTTCTACAATTCCTAAACTTTGGTCGATATGGCTTGGGTACCAACTCACAACCCTTCAAGATGTACTCCTTAACCACATCATAATCAGTGCTTTGTTGTACTGACAGTGAAGTGTTGACTTCACGAGCTTTGCCAATAAGTACACATTGTAATAACAAAGTCCAATGCTCTCTTGGCCATTTAAAGTTTTCAGCAATTTTCTCAAAGTGAAGAAAGTATTTATCTTCTTCTTTTTCCTGAAAAGGGACTACTAACCTAATACATATGGTAACATCAAAACCTGAACTTGTGTGTAAAGGGGAAGAGTGTGTTCTGCTTGCCAGTTCTAATGCTTTTAACTTATACTGCAGTTCCCTTTCTCTCTCTCTCTCTCTCTCTCTCTCTCTCTCTCTCTCTCTCTCTCTCTCTCTCTCTTTCTCTCTCTCTCTCTCTCTCTCTCTCTGCATCTCCAACATTTCTTTCTCTCTCTCTCTCTCTCTCTCTCTCTCTCTCTCTGCATCTGCATTTCTATTACCCTCTCCTCTTTCTGAAGCTGAAGCTTTCTTAATCCTAATTCCATCTGGGTTTTTTTTAGCTGTAATTCGCTTAATTTCATATCAAAGCCAGATACAGACTTTCCAATCAAACCCAAAGCACTAGTATCCAAAATTTCCTTTCCCACCAAATATGGAATTAAAATATTCTTTATCTCTTGCTTTGTCAAAGACGCTTTTGCTTCAGAAAGATCATAATGTCTGGCAAGCTCAAGCAACTCGTCCTTTTTCATAGACTCTAACCCTACCTGGGTAGGACTTGAAACAAAGTTCTCAACCTTAGATGACATTATGAATGCTTGCTGGTTTCATTAAAGATTTCTCCAATGGGCGAAATAAAAATCTTTACCAGGGACAAGGAAAATTCCGAAACAAAGTCAATGAAAATAATAATTTAAAGAAATTCATTTCCTGGACAAGCCTCCAATTTCTGTTACGACTCTAGGTCTTAAAATAATGTAACAGAAAGAGAGTGAAATCAACAATGTAAGTAAAATCAACAACCAATTTATTTCTAGACAATTAAAGTGAAAATTCAGAAGACACTTACCAGTAACATGAATTAAAGTCCAAATAATCCAATAATCCTAAGTGAACAAATCACAGGTCCTAAATAAAGAATAATCCGAATGAATTCCAGTAGCCTGGAATGTCCTAATGTGCCAGTAGTCTTGAATGTTCTGATGTTTCAGTAGTATTGAATGTCCTGATATGCCTGAATGATGTAATCCAGAATATCTTTGAATGAATTCACATAAATCCCAAAGTCAAGTATTAATCCAAAATGAGAATGAGCACTCTTAGTAATTCCAATGAATATTTAAAATATATAATTCCTCTCTGAATTTGCTCTGATTTTCACAACTGTAACATCTGATTACAAAAATAAATTCCTTAATAGACTGATCTTAATAACATGAAGTTAGCATAGGAATGAAATCTTATTTACAAAACCTAATATAAGGAGAAGTCACCCTGACAGAACATTCTAAAATATGAGTAACTCTAATGGAAATTTCGGGTATGTACGTGACTTTTCTCACATCAAGACATGGAAAATTCCAATCTAATTGTTAAATGCTATGTAAACAAGACTGACATTGAACTCAAATGCTGTAAATATGTTGTTTACATAATGACTAAAGTACAACTTACCTCATGGACACATAGTATAAATTCAATATACATAACACAATGCTGGACAACAATTTGTATTTCAAGTGGACATTTGTATCCTTGAGTTTAGTGATATGATCCCGCTGCTTGTCAACTCTTTCAGTGTTAAAGATCTCAGGATTCAATTTGTACACTTGCTAATTCAAAAACTCTGTTTCCAAGTGATCTTGCCAGTTGGTTTCCTTGGGTTCCATACATACAAATCTCTTTGGGAATACATCACACCAATGAAATAATTATTTTTGACACATCAGCAATTGCACTGTGCTTGAGAAGTTCATCATTCAAGGGAAACCTTTTAACTATGTCATCACATACACTTTTGTAATAGTCCCTTGCATCTTTATAGAATTCACAGAGGCTACTTTAATAAAGCTTACTTTCAGCTACATATTTTCTTGTTTCTGAACCTACTGCAAATGTTATCATCTGACTTTTGTTTCTTGCAGTCATGATGATCAATGTCAGTAAGATCTTTGGCTCATGAAATTTCTGTAGCCTTTATGAATCTGAATAAATTAAGCATGTTTTCTCTAAGTTTGTGGATTGCAGACTCTTCCTGTTGCAGAATTAGGTTATATTTGTGAAATAATGGAATGATGTGGTCTAGAAATAAGCAATACAGCTTCACCCTTCATGACCTCAAAGCCTTATACACACTCATAGCCTTTTCTTATCTGTAACTGATTTTTTGTAGTGTCCCTCTTGTCATTTGTCGCCAATCATGTCTGAAATCCAGACTGATCCCTCTCAACTGATTTCTGGTATTTAGCTTTCTCTAAGGCACCTTACATGGGTTTTGTTTTCTTGCCTGCTGTGACAGATTTGCGAGTAGTACTAGATTGACTCATAGATTCATCACAGCTCGAAGTTTTACTGCAAGTACGTGCCCTGTCTTTGTTTCCTTCTTGGTTACTGGGCATATAAGGATCTTTTTTCTTTGTACTAGACTATGCAGTTTTAAACTCCCTCTCAGACTTGCTACCTTTGGTTTCAGCCTTTTTCCCTCTAGCCTATTGTTTCTGGGTTTCTTTTTCAAAATACATTTCCAAAGCTTCCCACTGTTCCAGCAGTCTCAATATACTTTCACCAGAGATAACCATCTTGTGACAGAATGCTTCAATATATGTTTCTGTTCTTTTCCACACAGACTCTGAATACCTTTCAGTTTCATTTGTCTATTCACATTTTATCCAAATAATATGATATGTCTACTAACAAGTCAACAAAAACTCACAGGCAGTTTACCAGCTCCCTTTTCACTTGCTAAATATATCAAATGGCATGAACAGTCACTTAAGTATATTGAGGGGCTCATCCTAGTTATAGGTGCAAACACACCTTTATTGTAACCTGCCATACCTGAAGCATTGTCTGATTAAAATGCATACAGTTATTCCAGCCTAAATTTCTCTTTTTCAAATCATCATCTAATAATGTAACAATAATTTCCCCAGTAAAGGCTCATTCACCTGTTGGAAATGACAAAGAGTTTCAGTATCAACCCCCTCTGTGTGATCAAAACATCTAAAAACAATTGGGTACAACTTTTCTAAATCATTGCTACCATCAGTCTTCCTGACTTGACTTACAGTGTTGTAATTCAATGACAGTAGTTTTCGTTCTACCACACTGATAACTGTTTGCTATTGTCAACTTGGGAAACATGCATCTGAATAGTATGGAAACAAGGTCTGATGCAGCGATTGCAACATTCAACTAAGAAGTTTGTAAAATAGACATCAGTCTTAATGACCTCTAGTTCAGTTTCTGACACTACAGGTCCAAATTCCATAGAGGCCAGTGACTTTAAGCTAGATTTCAATGCAATATAATATTTATGCTTTCTGGAATTCACATGGCGGCGATAAACATTCTACTGACTGTGGGCAATGCTCAATTCAACATGACATAACATGTAATAAATGTAATGGTTGTCTTTTCTGCTTTTTTTCTAACCCCAACCAAGTATCTGAATAAACTCTTTTATATTTTTGTGCCCATTGTTGTAAATTTGTATTGAGCCTATTGTATTCTTTGACTTAAATGCATTTTCAATTGTTAGACAGCATTTTCTGATGATCAGATGCTAAAACATAAATGCAAAAGCTTGATCAGGTGGGCATTTTGCAAGATCTACACAGGTAGAATAAAGCATATGAGGTACCCCCTGCATTGTTAGTCTGGTTCCCTGACATACTCCACGGAGTACTGAAACCTGGATCAGGACACTGAGTCTAATATAAATCTATAATTTCAGGGTTGTTTCAGCTAGAATTGTGATAAAATCATAAGGGTTGGCAGGTCTGAGGAAGCAGGGGCAGTCCAGGACAGTTCTGATCAAATATATTACCTTGTAAACTCATGAAAGACTCACATGTGCCAGTGGTAGCAGCCCTTATTCCCAAACAAAATCCTGCCTTTTCTAGACATATTTTGGCTCCATCGAGAGAAATGGTACTGTAGACGAAATCAGTGCAAACAAATCATTGTGAAATCCCCACCCCCAACCCAATGTTGATATTATTGTATGCAATAGAATGCTCATACCATCAAGAATCAAGCAAGAGACCAGTTGGTATCCCTTGGAGAGCTTGAACTGCACCTGGTCAACAACAAGAGTGAGGTCAAGAGCCAACTCAGTTCGCAGTTGACTATTGCTATATGTCACAGCTTCTGCAGGTCCTTTGTAAAGCTGTCCCCAAGCAGCCTTGTTGTAGTGGTTGCCAGCCAAACTGTACACTAGGTTGGCCACATACCTTTTTTTCTCGGTTTGTGAGGTCACTTACATAAAGTTGGACCAAAACCTTTGTGATATTGTGGGAAATGCTGCAATGCGGCACAAGCTCACCAAGAATGGTGTAGGCAATTATTTTGTTCTTGGGCATACTGCAGTGCTGTGCCAGAAACAAGGTCATGCCAGCTGGAAAATAGGACAGGATCTGTTTTCTTGATCTCAACATGGTAGAAATGACCCAGTCAGATTGGATCCCCCTTGGGCAGTGTAACTGAGAAAAAACTGGTAGGTTTGGCAGATTTGACACAATGTGCATATAGGCATGGGCCACATCTATGCCAATGACAGGTTCTTTGGACAGTCCTCTGTCCCGGTTGACAAAAACTTTTGGGTTGGGTGGAGTTGGCCACAGTGGGGTCCCCACTGGTAGTTGCTGAACAAAGCCAAGACATCTGGAAAAAGGCAGCTCAGGGCATAAACTCATCGCCAAGTTTATCACCCCACTGCATGACATTGTTGTAGCACTCCATGGTCCTGGTCTTGCATTTTTCAGGCCGGTCAACCACTATGTCGCCCAGCAGGGTTTGGCGAATTCGCACTGTGGTTTTTCCTACATGCACGGTAAAGCAGTCCATGATGTCATTGCCATAGACCAGTGCACCAGGCTCAACGTTTTGCATGTGCAGGTCTTCAGTCAGGACCTCCAGCCCTTCACCCATTGATACAGATAGCATTTTGGTGTAAAAAATAATAACCATTTCATCCTTATGACTGGGACGAGGCCACATGTCCAAATTTTAGTCTGAATCTTTTGTGGGGGTTTGGTTAGGATGGGCTTTTTTGCAAAGATCTGCTCAAAGCACTTCACATCATTGTTGACCACCCAAATGTGCTCGTTATGAACAAGAAGACAAAGATTGTTTTGACATTTGTGTTGCGCCATTCGGTTTTAAAGAAGACCAACAAGACCTTGGGATGAATGTGTTTGAAAAGTTTCATATCAATCATTTCAGTAGTTTAGGAGGAGTAGCGATAACAAACTTGTGGTAACAGACACTGGACGCTGGAGGACAGACACCAGATGTTGGATGAACTATAGATGAAAGACCATCACATGAGCTTTTCTAGTATACAACTCGGTGAGCTAAAAATGGCTTTTCCACCCAGCTGCTAGGAAGTCACACAATTGCTAACTGAGCCACCCGATACACAATTCTGATAGAGCATGTCCTAAGAGATATTTCTGCCATGTTTGATCAAAGTTAGCTCGGTCATTCTGAAGAAGATGAAAATAAGTTTTCCATATGGTTGCTACTGAAGCTACACCACTGTTAGGTGAACCACTTCAGATAAAATTCCTATAAAGCAATTCTTAAGAAATACTCCTATCAAGTTTGATTGAAATTGACTCAGTTGCTAAGGAAGCCACACCACTGCAAGAGAAGCACATTTACTGAGAAACAAGCCTGCCAGATTTGATCAAAACTGGCTTACCCATTCTGGAAAAGAAGCTGAAAATAGGGTTCCCATTTTGGTTGCTATGGAAACCACACCACTGATAGGAGAGCCACCCAGAACAAGATTTTGGTAAGGCATGTTCTGAGAAACATTTCTACCAAGTTTCATCCAAATTTGCCCAGTGGGTTTTAAGGATTTGAAAATAGCAGTGTTAATGGAAAATAGATTAAGAATCCCTGGGACACAGGACCATACCATAAGTCAAAACAGGCACGACAAAAAGCTATGCAAGATTCAATATTTGTGGATGAATATTAGTGGAATTCATTGGGGATAAGGGAGCAATAGGTACTAAATTGTGGCAAGGTGAAGTCAACTTCACTTTCCAGCTGTGTTCAAATGAAATTTCAGGAATGACTATTTTGCTCAAATATCCCTCAAGCCTGATATTATTGAAAAATAAACAGATTCAATGATAATGTATCATGGCATACTGCTGTTACTTAGTAACTTACCAGTATTAGTCTCGCAGTTCTGTCCTGTGAAGCCAGGTCTACATGAACATTCAAAATGCACGGAGTCAAACTCCTGACATGCTCCTCCATTTTTACAGGGGTTGGAACTGCAGAGATTTGATGCTCTCTCACACCTGTAAAACAGGCAAGGATTTTTTTTTAAGAAACCTGTGACAACTGTACTATAATTCTGGATGAAACCTTATCTTGGCATATACATATACTTGAAATAAATACAAACATGGAAAAGATTAGACATACTACGAAGTTTTAAATTAAAACTTGATAGAAACTCATTAGAGCTTCTTTATTTCACTTTTAAAAGACCTCTTTCAGAGTACAGGGATATGATCTGGGATAAGTGCATCCAGTATGAAAAAGAAGGAAAAGAAAAAATACAAGCTGAAGCAAGTAGAATCATTTGTGGGTCAACAAAATCAACATTATGTGCTACAATTCTGGAGGAAACAAAATGGGAAAGATGTTCAACAAGGTGTTGCAAACATCGAAATGTTAACATTTTTAAAAATGTATCATGCCATGACTCCTGGATACATGTGGGCTTTGGTTCTGCCAAGTGTCATGCAGTTAAGTAATAGACAACTTTGTGATAGAACAAACCTCCAAACACCCTTCACAACAACAAATCTATACCAAAGTTCATTTTTACCTAAGTCTGTTGCAGAATGGAATCTTCTCCCTTTGGAAATTCAAAACAACCCTTCATTATGCACTTATAAATTACACTTAAAATTGGAAACTAGAAAAGGTCCCAATCTATCACAATCAAGGTGAAAAATTAGCACAAATTATGCACAGAAGACTTCGACTAGGTTGTTGTTTATTAAAAAACGATCTTTTCAAAAACCTTTTGTCATTTGGCAATAGATGTTCGTGCGGTGAACAAGAAACTGCAAAGCATTTTCTCTTAGATTGTAAAAATATGTTACCAACAGAAACCAAACAATAGGAATCTTGCCTCATATTACAGATATAACTTCAATATTAATGTGTAACCCCTTGCAATCGCTTGAGATCAACAAGGAGATTTTCAAGGCAGTCCAAAAGAACATAACTGCAACTAAAAGATTTCTTAATCACTACTTATGTCTTCACACTAAGCTGTTATATCTCTGACACCTATTTAGTTTCCAAATATATATACCACCCAATCTGAAGTTAAAAGTCCTTTACTTTCATCAATGCCAACATCTCTTTTTTTTAAATTTTTTTTCTCATTTGCTTTCTTGCAAGTATACAGTAACATGTTTCTGCTGTAAGTGCTTTAATATCTCATTAGCATGTTTCTATGTTTGCAATGCTATGCCTTCATTATTCACATCAGCCACATTATAAAAGTAAATATTATTGTCAATGAGAAGAGAGCTTGAAATAAGCTTATGCTTGTTGCTCAATCATCTATATCTCTTGTCTGATTTTATTTACTTCAGCAAATAGTTTAAGTAAATCAACTGTACTATAATTATGGCCCAATATGGATCTAACATGAATGATAAGTCTGCCTGTCTTTCTTTTTCTGTATCTATTATTATATGTTCTCCAATTCAACACATCTGAGTAAAAACAATTGAATAGACACAATACAAGGTTCACCTTTATCAAAGGCCAAAATTATAATAAATTTTGGTGAATAGAACACTTTAAAAGGATGAATAACACACATCTGAATAAATATTGTAAAATCTGGATAAAAAGCCTATATGTATATACATAGATGATTTAAATCATAAGTTGAGTTAATGTCATGTGGTGTTATGTTTGTCACCAAATTCTATATTTCTTAATAATTGTAGTTTTGCTGATATGTCATTGACAAGTCTTTCTATCTCAGGTTTAAGGAAGTTATTTAAATATGTGAACATTATGCATTTGAGAATGATATATATAATGCACACAAATCGGTATGCATGTTTTTTCAGTCAACATCTTTCAAACTACCGTCTCATCCGCCTATACCTCTTAACGGTCATGCTCTTGCATATGTCAACAGTTATACTTATTTGGGTCATATCTTAAAATCCAATCTGTCAGAGGATGAAGATATGATGAGACATTACAGATTTTTGTGTATTCATACAAACATGCTTTTACATAAATTCTGAAATTGTTCTTTGAATATCAAAATTAGATTATTCAAATTGTATTGCGGCACAATGCATTGCACAACTCTGTAGACAAACTTCAGTGAACGAATAAAAAGAAAATTAATCATTGGTTATAATAATAGTCTTCATTTACTATTAAGCCTTCAAAGATGGAACGGTAACTCGACCATGTTTGTAAATTATAATGTATATAGTTTTTTTAATTAATGAGAAAGTATGTGTTTTCAATGATGACAAGAATATCCAATAGTAAGAATTGTATCGCAAAATCTCTGTGGAACTATGATATTCATTTTACTTCTCAGATAATAGATAGTTAGAACTAGGGTTGTTAAACGAAAATCGGAAATCCGATTATCGGTTTTGAAAACGATAATCGGTTTTTGTTTTTACAAAACGATAATCGAATTCAATATTTTTTACCATTTTTGTAGTGAAAATTTTAAAAAATGCCAGAAAAAAATTCATTCATGCATTTGTTTAGTGTTTACATTTTAATACAATATGGCCAGCAGATAAGAAGATGTGTTTGTTTAAAATTTGTGAGCGCTCCATGCAGCATGTTTGTAAATGAATACATTTATTGTTGAAGGATGTCAATAGTTAGTCGACCGACCGGTCGCTAAGTTCTTTGATGTCCGAAATTGACAACAATAGACTGTTAATAGCTACAGCTTCCGTTGTTGAGGATTGGTCTCTGCTGGTTGTGTCTTTTCAAGTTTACAAATATGGCTGGTCGTATAAATAAATCTGATGTATGGGAAAACTTTGAAAAAATTTCATCAAGCATGGCTCGCTGTAAACTATGTTCACAACAAATAAGTCGGAGCGGTGGTACTACTACTGGATTGCATGCACATTTGCGTAGCAAACATCCCGGATTTGCGGCTCCTTCAAATGTTCAGCCGCGAATAACAACATTTATTGGAACACAAAGAAACTGTCCTGATAGTCATCAAGAAAAAGTTACTGCTGCTGTAGCTAAGTTTGTCGCTGAAAACATGCTACCAATTTCGATTGTTGAATCCAATTCCTTCCGTGATTTGATGGCTTTGGTGGAGCCACAATATCGTCCTCCATGCCGTCAGACGATGATGTCACGAATGACTACAATGAAGAAGACGCTAATGGCGAAAATGCAGACACATCTAGAAGAAAATGTCAAGGATATTGCCGTTACCACCGACATATGGACTAGTGTAACCAACGAAGCATACCTGAGCTTCACTGCCAGCTACATTGATCCAGACTGGACTATGAAGACACCCATTCTTGCAACAATTCCAATGAATGACCGCCACACGCAAGCCATCATCGCTGAACATCTGGGAACTGTGTCTGAAGAATGGGCTATAAAAGGTAAAGTTGTTGCATGTGTCCATGATGGTGCTTCCAATGTTAAAGATGTCGGTAGCGTGAATGGATGGTTGGATGTTCATTGTGCGGCACATAAATTGCAACTTTGCATTAATCATGCAATGGGCACCCATGCCGTCACGAATCATCAAATTTCCAAGTGTGTATCCGCTGCATCACGTTTAGTTGGACATTTCTCACATAGCCCAATGGCGGAGGGTGAGCTTATGAAACGACAGGTGTCCATGGACAAGGACAAGACACCACTCAAACTGATTCAGTACTGCAAGACCCGCTGGAACAGCGTCTTTGACATGTTTGAAAGGCTCTCACAACTCAGATGGCCTGTTGTGGCAGTTCTTAGTGACAGAAGCGTGACAAAAATGAACGATGCCAAAACACTGGATATGAAGGAGGAACATTGGCAACTGATTAGCGAACTACTCCCGGTCTTGAAGGTGTTGCAGATCATGACCTCCGTCTTGTCAGCCGAAAACCAACCTTCAGCCTCTTGTGTTTTTCCGATGTTATGGGGTCTCATCAAGAATCATCTAATCCTTAAAGAAGAAGATTCTAAGACTTTGGGAGAATTCAAGACTGACGTTGCTAAGAATATTTCAGAACGGTTTGGCATGGAACGCGACGAAACAGCAACAAATGAATGCGTCGTTGCATCAATCCTCGATCCAATGTACAAACATCTTCCCGGATTTGATGACAACTTCAAGAAACTGGCGTATGATAATGTCCGCCATCTACTCAGACAGATGCCAGCTGACCTTGAACAGCCTTCGACTAGTGGTGATGCAACCAGCTCTGAACCGCCAACAAAACGATCTCGACCAAATCATGCGTCAGTTATGTTTCTGCTGGGTGATAGTGCATCACAGCAGGCATTGAATGACTGTGACTTTGAACATTATATCAAATCGCCATGGACGATGACTTCAACGGAAACAGCACTGGAGTGGTGGAAACATAATGAGAAACTGTTTCCGAAAACAGCCAATCTTGCCAGGAAATTCTTGTGTATTCCGGCGACGTCGGTACAATCAGAGAGATTATTTTCAGCCACTGGACGTTTGATAAGCGATCAACGTAATCGGCTCCTTCCAGAACATGCAGAGTCGTTAGTTTTTTTGAATAAGAACCAGGACTTGTTCGATATGTAAACTAATTTGGATTTACTAGTTTGACTTACTTTTTTTTATTATCTGTGGACAATTTTTATCTATGGTTTGTTTATTGATTGTTGCATTGTAAAAATCAATTAAAATAAACCTGCTTTGTTTTATCACGTTAAGTCGGTCTTTTGTATCAAATCAGATAAAAGACGTTTAATACAAAAGTTCAAAGGAATGCAAATCCTACATGCATAAACTCTTGTCGTCAATATCTTGTCTCAACATCAGTGAAATTAATTGGACCAATCGAACATGGTTTCAAATAGTATATACTTATTGTCATTAAAGTATACATTAATCAGTAATTTATCCTAATCATTTATAAATGTGAGCATGGAGAGCAAGGGAATCAAGCGAAAGTCGTACTCGGTGAATGAAAAGCTTACTGTCATACAGAGAGTTTGTAATGGTGAATCAAGATCAAAAGTTTGTAGTGAACTTAAAATTGCAGAGTGAACACTCAGAGGTTGGCTCAAGGATGAGCAGAAATTTCGGGGTTATTTGCATGAAGTTGATTCTGATGATGGATTTAAACGGAAACAGGCACGCACTGCAAACGACACAGATTTAGATGATGCTGTGTACACCTGGTTGTGTTCCGATTTCAGGAACAATTCTCAAGGCCCAGGCAGAGAAAATGGCCCAAACTATGGATACTGATTCAGATTTCATGGCAAGTCATGGATGGTTTTGGAGATTCCAGCGCCGACATGGAATAAAACAAAATTCGTTGTCGGGAGAGATACACGCAGCAAATCAGGCGGCTGCATCTAGTTATCCCAACCAACTCCGAGGGATACTGACCCGTGATGGATATACAGACGACCAAGTTTATCATTGTGATGAGGCTGGTCTATTCTATCGGATGATTTATTTATTTATTTATTTTAATATTTTTTTTTTACATGTCTGACGTTTAGACCCATTAATTTCATAGTTGGTATATGGTTTATCTTTGTGAATTTATTTTGTACAATCTATCTATCTATCTATCTATCTATCTAATCTATCTAGTGATAGTTGTCGTTTTTCGATATGAATGTTATCTTTTTTAATAAAAGAAATCTCATTCATTTTGAACAAACAATAAAACTAGAATGTATCCAAATCAAAAAAAAAAAAAAAAAAAAAAAAAAACAGTGACGTAATACACAATGCGTTTAGCGATACACATGTTAAGAGTACTGATACCTCTTGGAATAATGTTTGTTTTTACGATCTTTTCAAGATATTTTATCCAGAAATTAAAGGTAATTTATAAAGAAAAAAACAACAACACCTTTATAAAGAAATATTTATTCGGTGGAGCCACAACATCGTCCTCCATGCCGTCAGACGATGCGTGTCTATACGTTATGGTATGTAATGAACATCTTTTATTCGCAAGAGGCATTCACTAACTTGCATTATAAGAATATATTTCTTGTAATTTCAGTGTAGGACAAAAACCGATAATCGGTTTAAAATCGGATTTCTACAAACGATAATCGGTTTTGGAAAAAAACCGATATTAACATCCCTAGTTAGAACAAATTACTTTTTAAATGTCTTACATAATTTTCTACTTAAAAATGACAGACACATTCTGTAGTTGTATATGTGACTCCATATTTGTACTTAAGACACCTATTTAAATTTTTTATTTAAAATACATTTGTATTTTAATTTAGATGTATGGACCATGCAGTCTGAAATAAATAATTCTTAATTTATCTTATGTGCTCACTTTATGGAACTACTATATATATATATGCTTATCAATAGTAAAATATACCTTATTACAAGGATGTGTAAACTTGGGTTATTTATCCATATTAATGAAATTCAAGAGCATGTGACCTCTGAACTTTTGACACCAGAATCTACAAAATCTATGTGCATGCCATCCAGAATGTTTGGTGAATGAAATTACTTTAGAAAAAAAGATTTTCTGCAATGCCCATATTTCTTCAAGCCACAATGACCCTGACCCTTGACTTTTTTGACCCCCAAATCAACAGGCCTCTTAAATACAAAAAATCCACAAACTTTGGTCAAGATACATTGTATAGAATAAAATTTATTATGCAAAAACCATCTTTCAAGGTTCCTAAACGAATCTGATTTTTTTTTTTTCATGACTTGAGAAATTTATGATTTTCTATGACTATATTCTTCAAAGTTTATGACAAAAAAGGTCGGAAAGTTGGATCTGTACACAGGAAATAATGATAATATTGATCAACATGATAGAAAAGATAACAACATAATCAGTTTTTTTTGTCAAGATGGACTCCTCCCCTCCCCCCTCTTACAGCCATCCGATCCACCTACTAGGAAATGTAGAAGAAGAAAAATGAATTAAAGCACTTGAAACCTGGTACACTTTTATCAACTCTGTTTTAGATCAACATGCTCCTTTAAAAACAAAAAGAGTGAAACATCCTCAGAAACCTACATGGCCCATGACAGAAATCAATGAATCCAGACAGAAAATAGACTATTTTCATAAAGTCAAGGATTTCCATAACTATAAACTCTGGCATAATAGATGTACTGTTATGATTCAGTCTGTTAAAGAATTTTTGTTATAAAACATCAGTTGAAAATGCAGAAAGTCCAAAAGAAATGTGGACAATTCTAAAGGATTTTACTCCAAACAGAAACAGTAAGATCCCAAATCACCTAATAATTGATGGGAAAGTAATTGATGATATGTATGATATTGTTAACCGATTAAATGAGTACATCATTAATGTAACAAATGTAACTTCCAATATATCAAATACTAATGCAAAAAATAAAAAGTTAGAAGATTTTATTAGGGCAAAAATTCCTGAAAATGTACAATTCACTATTCCATTTATGTCAGTGTAGATGTATTAAGTCAACTGAAAATTCTAACAAATCATCTAAGGGGAATCAGATAGGTCCATTCATCTTAAATAAATCTGCTTATATTTATTGCTCCATCTCTTACCTACATAATTAATCAAAACATTACTAAAGGAATCTTCCCATCTCAACTGAAGGCAGCCAAGGTTATGCCTGTTTATAAAAAGGGTTCAAAATCAAATCCAGATAATTATAGACCAATATTTATTCTGCCAACCATATCCAAACTTTGTGAAAGACATGTTTCCAAATATCTCTATGGTTACCATTAAAAGAACTATTTCATTCACACGTCCCAACCTGGATTTAGACAGAACCACTCCTTTCAGACTGTGCTAGCAAAACTCACTGAAGAATGGTGCTTGCTATGGACAATGGAGAATTGGTTGTAACTATTTACCTTGATTTTAAGAAGGCTTTTGACTTAGTTGACCATAATATACTTGCACGGAAACTTGAAAAGTACAAATGTTCTCACTTATCACTCTCATGGTTCATACCTATCTGACAGAAAGCAACAAGTTGTTATTGGAATCATTAAATCAGTGTCAATGTCCATCAACAATGGATTTCCACAGGGATCTATTTTTGGGCCAGTGTTATTCATATTATTTATAAATGACTTGCCACTGTATGTACAACATTCAAAAATTGATCTACATGTTTATGATACTACTTTGCATATGTCTAATTCTAATGTTAAAGGTAGACCTGAATGGTACACACTACAATCAGAAATCTTAATTTGTTAGACATTTCACGTGCACTATGAAGACTTGACGCACATTCATTCACTGGATGAGGAGATATAACTAATTGCTACCAAAATGCAACCTTTATGGAAAGAGCCGAGCAACTTTTTGTAAACAGCTCGATATCCGCGCACAAGCTTGTGACGTCACAAGAGGAATCAAAGTTGGCCAGCAACATGGCTTATCAGTGTGACAGTCTATGATAGTACCAATTAAACTTGTTTTTGTTTTGCAACATTGTTTAAATGATGTGTATATTTCCATTAAGTACGGTTGACTTCCTCTGACACCTATTTGCATTTTCATTAAAAAGTTTCGTTTTTGTTTAAGTTTAGCACTGACTTGCGTGTCAAAATCTTGCAAGAATTGCCACAAAAAAACTGTTTTTTGGATTATTTTCTTCACAAAAGAAAGACGTGCATATCATTTGTACAATATTAATTGCCGTATACCAAATAAAGAATAAATTGTCTTTACGTCGATTATATATTTAGATTGATAAAAAAATATTAATAAAAACAAAAAAACTTAATTTCAAAAGAGTCTTGTATATTCAATACATGTAGGTGTCATTCATATTACATGAAACCACCTAACATGGAGTGCAGTGTTTAACAGCCCAAATTGTAGCCAAGCAATTAGGAGTGGAATTTTGATAAATCGACAATTGATAATTGACCGTTTCATATCTCGTTTGGGAATGGTATAATTTATATTGCACAAGGCCAGCTGACTTGGGGTGTCGTATATTTAACATCCCCAGTTGTAGCCCAGCAATTAATAGCGGAAGTTTGATAACTGATTCATAAGTGTCCGTAAATACTGAATAAAATTTATACATAAAAAAAAAATAATAAAAAAAATGGGAAAAATAGTGATTCCGGTGAGGGGACACTGGACTGTTGCTCTCTCTCTATCTCTCTCTCTCTCTCTCTCTCTCTCACAAAGAAATTGCTAGGTGATGATATTCTATTTTTCAAGATGTTAAGTTGGCGAGGAAATGCTCCTACTGCCACATCCAGCAACGACACACCTCCTTCACATAACATAATCAGAACCTATCTATAAAAAGTTCACACTCGACAACGGTAGAACAGTGTTGATGCGGGGTTCCTCTTGTGATGTCACACATACTCAAGTCATGGAAACTGCCGAAGTTGTGTATGGCCTAGGGTGAATATTTTGACATGTACATTTAAACTTAAATATCTCGCTAACCGTTAATCGCTTCGAATCAAAATGTTCAGATATTGCATAAATCATCATACTGAATAATTTAGATGTGAGTGATATGGGGGTCTCTGAGGTCTACCTTTAAAACTTTGAACAAACAATTTGGTGAAAATTTATATAAAGTTGAATATCGATGAATATTGCTTTACTGAGTACATGTAACATGTTTATCAATCCCTTAAAAACCGAGGTAATGCCATAACTGCCATTTTCACAGACAGTGTTCGGGGGTTTTGAAGACTCAAAAAGTGTGTTTTGAGGTTCCAAGGGGGCCCAGTGCACATGACCCAAAAAAGCAAAGTAGTCCAATTGAGAATAAGTGATCTTTTCACATAAGCTTATAGAAAATTACTGAAAATTCAAATTTCATAAAAAGGAAAATAACATGTTTTCTTCTAAGCATTTAATATATTTACATATATTACAAAAAATAGTTGGTAGATTTAGCATTGTCCAATAGCATCATCATACACATACACACACGTGACAACACTCACATAATAATAATGATAATAATAATAATAATAATAATATTTACTTTATTTAAAGAAGAAGATCATTTGGTCAACTGACCAATCTTCCATGAGGCCTTCTACAATTACATGTATCTGTTGTGCAATTTTTACAAGTTCTGGTGTCTTTAGACAACAATGCTATTAAAACCAGATAACTGATCTACTGCTACTATAAAATATGTACAAGGCATTGAAGATGAGTACATACAGGTCTCATACAAAGGTTAGTAGTGAACCTGTGTAAAACATTACCGGTGAGGACATAAAGAACATTGTTTTAAAGAATAGTACTGAATTACACAAAATCATACAAATGATTGTTTCTGTAAATGTTGACTAAGAAGCTTGTTAAAACCTAGGGACGAGTCAGCTGACCTTATATAGGGTGGAATGGAATTCCATAGTTTGGCTCCAGAACAATTAAAACTTTTTTTATAAAACTATGAATTTAGTTTAGGTAAATATAAATTGTTGTTTGAGATGGATTTTAGTTTATATGTATGTACATTTTCCACAAATTTAAAATTACATTGAAGATAATCAGGAGCCAACCCATGTAAGGATTTGTAGACTAGTAAACCCTTTTGAAGCTGAGATCTCTGTTGAAATGGAAGACACTTAAGGGTTTTAAACAGATTTGTTGATGGTGTATCTAAATCAGCATCAAGAATAACTCTAGCTGCTCTTTTTGAAATTTCAGTAGTCTTTCTTGATTTTCTGTATCACTTTTAACCCAGATAGAACAGCAATATTCCAGATGTGGCATGATACAGGCATTGTAGAATATCTTTCTCTGTTCTTGAAAGACAAGATTTTATTCTGTTCAAGAGATAAAGCAGTGAGTTTACTTTTTTAATGACCTATCAATTTGCATTTACCAGAACAAGATATTGTCTATCATAATGCCAAGTAGTGTTTCATTTTCAGACTGTTCTATATCTATTCCCTTTAGCATTACTTTGAAATCATCTTTCTCAGCTTTTACTTTGGCTCGACTACCTATGATCATGGCTTTTGACTAGGCTGCATTTATCTTCATACCATTGTGTTCACACCAGTTATTTACTTGAACCAAATCCTGATTTCATTTAGTGATAAGGTCATGGCCAGTTTATCTAGTGTTATATAATGTTGTGTCTTCTGTGAACATGTTGGTGGTGGATAGCTCAATGTGATATGGTAAATCATTGATGTACAACAGAAAAAGTAATGGTCCAAGAAATGATTACTGGGGAAATCCGACTTTATGAGTTTCCTATCTGAAAGCTTATTGGTGTAATGACCACAATGGGTACATAAACTTTAATGAACATCTTTACCATGAAGAATACATTAAGATACAAAGGATAAAGGCACAGTGACTTCCTTTAGACAAATTAAGTAACTGCATGTATTCTGCATACCTTATAACACTCATTATCTAACACAGTTAATGAAAATAAAATATGTAGACAAGACATGTGACAATTGAGTCTTACCTGGGAAGCTGATAGTTGCCATTAACTGGACATCGACACTTAGAGCCATTCACCAGGTTCTCACACATTCCATACTGTGAACAGGGATTTGAGGCACATTCATTGATGTTGTCTGTTTCACATCTGTCTCCCACAAATACTGAAAACACACAATGTGAATTTAGTGACTGACTTTCAAAATGATTTTCCTCTAGCACATTTTCTGGGTAGTCTTTATTTTCAAAAAAGGGGGAATTGGAATATTTTCAAGTCAAGTTGTCATCTCTTCTCCTTCCATGGTTAGTAACAGCAGTCATATTTGAAGGTACATTGTCATTTTTTGTACAAATTTGAAAGGTCTTCATGCCAGGATGCTTTCAATCAAATTTGATAAAATTCTGTGTGGTGGTTTGGGTGCACAAGAAGCTGTTTGAAGGTTTTTGTATTTTTAATAACGGCAGCTACATTTGATGACAAATTGGCATCATTTGTAAAAACTACAAAGGCCTTTATGCCAGGATGCTCTGTGACAAGTTTTGTTAAAACTGGTCTGTCAATTTTATAAAAGAAGTTGAAAATAACAATTGTTGATGAACACCAGAAAGATGCTGAATGCCAGATGCCACATGAAGGACCATACAATAAGCTAAGTTTTATAGCCAGGTGAGCTACAAACTGCAAGTCAAGCTGCTTTCACAAGATTGTGTCTTACAATGTATTCAACTGTATGGTATAAAGGGCAATAACTCTAGTAAACATTGTGAGAGCAAACTCATTGGTGGATATGCTCATAGTCAATGATCATAACATGTATGAAGTTTTATGGTGATCCATTGAAAACAGTCAGACTAGTTGTGTTCACAAATTTTTTCATATGCTACATCAGGCTCCATGTCAAAAAAGAAACCACCTCTAAATCAAGGGTCCCTTGAAGGGACTGATGCTCTACTGGACTAAAAGAATTTTCAGGAATCAAAGTTAAGACTGTTTCTTCATTGTAACTGGTGAGTGTTGAACTACCTCTGATATTCTTGACCCATAACAAGATTTTCAAATTGGCCACTGTGGTAACCATATTGGATATAACTGGCACCATTTTCATTTATAACCAACAAGAGAATATTATAAGTCTTTTGGTGAAAACTCCATGTCAATATGACAATCCATTCAGGAGGAATAGCCATAACAATATTTTCAAGATGGCCATTGTGGCAGCCATACTGGATGTAACACTGCCACCATTTTCAATTAAAACGTCCAGATATTAAAAGTCTTTTGGTGAAAACTCTGTATCAATATGGCCATCCATTCAAACGGAGCAATGATAACAATATTTTCAAGATGACTGCCATGTTGGCCACACTTAATGTCAGATTAGCATCATTTTCATTTATGATCAACCACACATTTCTGGTGAAAACCTCATGCTGATATGACTTACAGTTTAGAAGGAGGGATAACAAAATTTTCAAGATGGCTGCCATTACAGCCATATTAGTAAAAGATCTGCACCATTTCATTTTTAATTTTTAGGACCAACTAGACATCATAAGAAGTCTCTAAGTGAAACCTTAATTTTCTTATTAGACTTACCTTTACCATGACTATTGACGTCTAGACCCCAGAATCTATAGGTTTATAACGTAAAAATCAAATTTTTAACATTTATTTATTCAGTAACCTTGGCCTTTTACCATTTGAGCCCATAATCAATTGGTTTCTTTTTTACCCAATGTGATAGTCATTCACAAATATTTGTCAAGGTACATCATCGAGAACTGCAATTTGTGTGCAGAAACCATTTTTCTTCTCTCAGTCACAGTGTTCTTGACCTCACTACTTTTGACCCCAAATTGATAGGTTTCTTTCTTACCACAAGTGCAAACTATCCACAAAGCTTGTTTCACGTCTGTGATGTAGACCTAATGTTATTATGCAGAAACCCATTTTTCTTCTTTCATTTACAGTGATCTTGACCTTTGAATTTGTGACACTAACATCAATGGGTTTTTTCCTTACACCAAGTGCAAGCTATCCACAAGCTTTGGTCCAGGCATACATTGTAGAACTAATGTTATTGTGTATAAACCTTTTTACTTCTTTCGGCCAGTGACCTTGACCTTTGACCTTTTCACCACCTGAGATCAAGAAGCTTCTCCTGTATCACAAGCGCAAGTGATCCAAAAAGTTTGGTCCATGTCTCTGATGTAGAAGTAATATTAATGTGGGGAAATCAATTTTCTTCTTTCAGTCACAGTGACTTTGACCTTTGACATCAAAATCTATAGGCTTCTACCTTACCATACATCCAGGCTATCCACAAAGTTTGGTCCACGTACATGATGTAGAATTAATGTTATTGTGTTGAAACCATTTTTCTTCGTTTAGTCAGTGACATTGACCTTGTCTACAAAATTGAGTGACCTTGATATTTGACCTCTTTCCCTCAAAATTGGCAGGCTTCTTCCTTACCCCAAGTGCAAGCTATCCACAAAGTGCGATAAGCAGATTGTTGAGAACACTAGTGGTACTGTGCATAAACAAAATTAATAACGGTAGGATGGTCAAACAACATCATAACATAAAACGCTTCACCTTATGATGGTCACTGTAAGTTTCAGAAACATAGATTGATTTTGTTATAATTGTTTTCTTGGTTGAGTCTTCTCACTGTACATGCACACAACTATCAATGAAACTTGTATAAAATTCACATTCATACACTATTTTTAAACAGCAAATATATATGTCCATGAGAATAAATACTGCTTTAGAGTTTAACATACAGTTTTGTGGATTGTGGATTAGTAAGTGTTCATGTAAGTCATATCTGCAAATAAAATTACTTACATAATTCACAAATTTTATTCTCCAATACTGAAGCATTATTGGGTTTTGGTGTGGAATGGAATGTGTCTGTATAAATAACACAAAGTCCTTCTGTATAAGCAAGTGCAACACATACAGCATAGTCCAAACAGACTTTTTCACATGCTGCCAGAGAGGACTGTGCTCCAGATCTCGATCCATCATAAAAATCTCCACCATATGTGTTGTTCTGGATGGAACCCATTTTGCATTTGCTATCTGAAATGATCAGAATTACTGACAATTAAGCAAAGCCCACATTCATTAAATTTATGAGGATATCTGACTGAATTTCTGTTTAAATATTTATATTACCATACAGATTTCAGGACTTAAATACCAGATGCACTTTAAATATTAGTAGAGAACACATTGGGATTTCATTGTGCAGGTCTGTTTCAAGATATATTGTAAGAACAAGATCTGGGATATTGTAACTGCCCTTGTACTGTCCATTCATCCATCTATTTGTGACAAAGCTTGGTACAACTTCTCCTCTGACACCTTTTGGAGAATTGTACTGAAACTAGATATGTGATTGATCTACATGTCCAGTAATGTTTCACTTTTCTCCCCTGGGCAATTTTTGAGGAAATTTCTTCAAATATTGTCCTTAAAAAAATGGTATTATAAGAAGTCAGCTCATAATCACTTTTCCTGCTAAAGTAATTGAAGTATTTTATTGAAACTTGGTAGCTGATGTAGATGCCCAAAAGGATTTTTCTCTGCCTAATTATTAGATTTTTTTGGGGGGGAGGGTGGTTATCTAAAAAAAAAAGGGGGATGGGGGGTATTTTGAATACCCGGTAGTCAAGTTTGTGACTGCTTCTCCTTCCAGTATGCAGATTTTATTTAAACTTTGTAGGATAAATGTTTCTGGTGTATATGCAACAGTAAGATTTCACTTTTCTCCTGTGCCTCATTTTGGGTTATGTTCTTCAAACACTGCTGAAAAAGGGTACTTGAAGAAGTAAACTATTAGAAAGAAGCTTGTCATCACATCTTTTCCTATGCTACCATTGTAACTTAGTATGCTAATTGTGTAGTCAGTGTAGATGTCAGTAAGATTTTAACTGTTTCCCTACAGTTCACTTTTGGGTACATTTCTTAAACAAAAGGCCCAAGTGGGACTGAGATTGTTCATCAGGCTTACAAGGGCAGTTGGCCAGTAAATCTGTGAAAGGACAAGGTTGTATAAGAGCCGATTTTGTCCCCCAAATTAGGTATAAATTTAAGTATTTGTTAATGTTATACCATAATCACTACTTGTCCACTGCAACATATACACATGATATATCACAATACTGTGATATCAACAGTTAATTTTGTTCCTAAATAGGAACGTGTTCATCCAAAACCTCAAACTTTGGCAAATTTCCGTATCTTCTAAGTCCTCAAAAACTACCAGTGCAATTGAGAATATGTTAGATTTTTTTGACAGAAGACACTCTCTGTAACTATCTAACACCTGTGCAAAGTTCATATATGTTTTGTTTGTGCTCATCCCTAATAAACATAAAAATTAAGCAAACTGTATTCTTAACTCACCCATTATAATGACTGTCACCATATGGGCCAAGAAAGTCTACTTAACAGTACCACAAAAATGACATTTCTTTTTCTTTAAACAAACTGAAAGTATAACAAAAATAAGATTCTCTTTTTCTTTATACAAAACTGACATTTAAATGTCATTTGCTATTTGTATGGAAGATTGTATCCTCTTTTTGTTTCTAATCATGTTTTGGGGCATTCTTTAGCACAAATCACAATCAATTGGAATAGTGGGATAAGAGTGGCTAAATATAGAAGAGGCACATGATGGAAGGTGACCTACAACAACAAGAACAGCAGCTGATTAAGTTATTTTTCACTAAAGTGGTCTGAAGAAAAAACTAATGATGATAAGAAATAACAATTCCTGTGTATTTTTTTTCATTACCTTTATCATTTCAAATTGCATTTTTAATCTTACCTGTTCTTGCAGACTATAGTCTACCTTCATTTAAATTCACAATACTGAATTCTGACAAACATGATCAGAATACGAGACAATAATGCAAATCACACACATAGAAGCCATGAAAGTTCTTAAATCAGCACTGAACCCAGTTCACATGCAATATTTTAATTAGCATCATTATTCATTTGTTTCCATTTGACAGGTTATTTTAATACACAACTTCCAAATATCTTCTGCAATAGAGAAAACTGTAGTCTAGATGGTTCTTGGTTTACGGTAGTCATAAGAAATAAAACTGATTGCAACAGTTCTTGAAGAAATATTTATTGAAGAAATGGCTTATATTGTACACTCATCAATTTTAGTCAATAGCATGTATAAAATGCTTTTTTCAATAAAGAAAAAGGAGAAACAATTTTTGGGGATATATTTACTATTACCTTAAAAACCTCACAAGGCCACATTCTATCTATATATAGTAATTTGCCTATTGTCTTGTACTACATTTACAGTGGTGTAAAGATAAAAAGTTTGTGCTCTTTGTCACAAGTAAATATTTGAACAATGGTTCAAGGCTAACTTGAAGCTTTAATTTTGCTTTTCAAGTCATCAACAAATAACATTTCCAAGTCATTTATCATAAAGTCAAGTAGATCAGGGAAATAAATATATAAATATGGCAAAAAGTTTACTCTCAACACAAAATCTAGTGCTATTGCATGATTTTACTATTCAACGACTATACAGCAGCTTCAGCAATACATGCCCTGCAGTTTTTTTTTTTTTTTTAATGAGATGATGTTGCTTTACAATTGGCAATGTCACAGTGGTGACAATGATAAAATGGGTATCATGTACTGGAACAAAAATGTTTGGATTAACCTGTTATACTGTTGTATTTTTCTCCTTCCATTCTTTCTGTATACCCATTTGAAGTTAAATAAGAAACCAGTGCCTGTCCACTCAATGTCTTGACAATGAACATATCAAAAACTTATATCCTTGGTCTGCACAGTAAAAATAACTGCTATACATGTTGCACAAGTGCCTGAAATGCCATATGCTTTACAGCATTTGTTTAAAGGTTTGTTTTTTTTTTTGGGGGGGGGGGGGGGGTTAGGGGGTTATGTAACAGTGGCCATATTTGATGGCAGATTGACATCATTTTTTTTAAAAAAATTAAAGGCCTACAAGCCAAGATGTTTTCTGTCAAATTTGGTCAAATTCTGCTCAGCAGTTTCATAGAAAAATGTTATTGAAGGTTTTTGCTGCTTTTCGAAATGGTGGACATATTTGATAGCCAATTGGCACCATTTGCAAAAATCTGAGTTTCATGCCTGGATGCTTTCTGTCAAATTTGGTCAAGTTCTGTTCAGCGGCGGTTGTTAACAAGAAATATTAAATTTTGTTCTTTAATTTGTGTAATGTGGCCAAATTTGATACTAGATTGGAATCAATTGCCTTCCTGCCAGGATGCTTTTGTCAAATTTAGTAAAATCCTCTTCAATAGTTTCAAGAAGAAGTTGCTGAAAGGCTTTTCTATCTTTACTAAGAGTAGTCATGATGGATTGTGCATCAGCATCATTTGTAAAAATGTTAAAGGCTTTAATACCAGAATGCTTTGTTAAAAATTTAGTTACAGTACAGCTCACGTGATTTTTCGGAACTCCGGGCATCGCGGTGGGGGTGGAGAGTGAGTGGAGAGGATTAAGAAAAACCCCTCCACCATCACTCCACGCGTCCTGACGGAGTTGTCGCGGAGTCTCGCGGAGAATAGCCCTGCACACCACGCTTTCTCGCGGAGTCGCATCCGATCACCACCGCGGAGTGGATGTGGTCTCGATAATATGGGCATGGTTTACTGTTTATCACCCATGCAAGCAGAGGTTGAGAGAGAGACGGGCGGGGGGCACCGATTTATCTACATCGTTATCCCTCTGGGGAGCCAATTTGCTAACTTTTTTATAGTGAAAAAAAAAGTAGTCATTCAGTTAATTATAAATATTTCCTTGTACTAACGAAGATAATGTATGATACATAGTGCCAAATCATATTTAAGATGATGATAACGTAATGACAATGCCTCGTAAACTGTATTATTACTACATTTTGCGCAATGAATCTAATTTCTTTTTCTTCAATACTATGTTATCGGAGTCTAAACATGCATTCATATCCTTATTTCTTTTTCAGTAAACACAATACAAAATTTTAATGATCATATGAAAGTCAGTGATATTGTACTACCTGCAATGAAAAGAACGATAAACATCAAACAAATTAATAACAAAGCTGCGGTCATACCTGACTGAAGTGAAACAAAATCGCACAAGTTCCGATGGTTACTCCATGCATGAGTACTCATTCACATATTGTACGTTTTTTTCTGACATCCAATCGCTTAAATGAAGCATTATTAAGATTTCACATCGTTATTTTATTTTAAAATGTACTATTTTGCATTAATTACCAAAGTCGCGGGGGTTTTTAAAATCACAAATGGTCGCAAAAGGTCATCCTAGATACATGTAGTTGACACGTGCAAGTAACCTAGCACAATAGAAGCCATCAGAACTGCGTGTTTTCTTTGATATTGATGTGTTAATTTCATGTGCTAACTGTTAACCTAAAAGTACAACAGCAATGCTTCTGCGGGTTTGTTTTCTTTGCCATTGATTTGACAAACTTGCGCATCAGATGAAATTAATGTTTAACTTTTTCTTTTCTGTTCGTTTTCCTACTGCATAATACAGAAAAATAAGATGAATAATTTTATATCATTAACTCTTCTTAGTAAAGTTCCCCCCCCCCTCCCTCTCTCTCTCTCTCTCTCTCTCTCTCTCATAAAATATGGAATCCAAATCACTGCTGCACAAGTTATCGTAAACTGAAATCTGGAAAAGTTTGCAAGTGGTAAGAAACAGAAACACGCTCAATAACCAAAGGCTCTAACAGTCACAAACAGGAAACTGCATTCTTTAATATCTGCATAAAAATAATTAAAAAAGTATATTTTATTTTTATATTTTCGCCGTAGGAAAATGAGCAAATAATAGGATACACGTGGAGACAATACATCCATGCAAAATGCTCTAAACTTGTTGGAAATTAAAATCTCTGAACATCTCAGATTTTAGAATTTTCCATATTATTTTTCATTTCGGTAATAAGCCGAGTTCAGATTAATTACTAACAATTATCAAACTTCCGTTGTTAATTGCGGGACCATAATTGCGGCTGTATAGTACAACGCGCCAAGTCAGATGGCTTCGTGTGATAAAAACACACTGTTCCCAAGCTGAAACTTACATCATCCTTTGATGCAAACCCTTGTTAATATTTTACAACAGTGTTCACAATGGTCACTGCCTTGATTTCTGTAGAACATCCGCTGAAGTCAAGTCTTTATTAGGGAGAGACAATTGAATTTTCCAACCGTGGGGGGGGGGGGGGGGTAAATGCATGAAAACAATTGTCTTTCTCTGATTTTTGTAGCAGACGTTAATCCGTTCCATATTTCACTTAAAATAAATAATTACTGTCATGAAAGAACAAAAAATATCCCGGTTGAAAAAAACAAAACAACATATAAACCCCGTATATTAAATGGTCAGTCCCTTACAGTGTACATGCAGTCATAATATTCAGCCTCGTGACTCTGCTATTACTGCTTAAAGACTAAGCACGCGGTTTGCATTTCAGTGTAAATTCAGTGTTTTAGGTTTGTTGTGGGGGGGGGGGGGGTAAGCAGAAGCGGATGTCAGTTTGGATTTTAATTGTCCATATCTCAGAGAATTACTTTCCTTTGGAACAAAATGATAAATTTATTCTGCTTGAGAGGCTCAGCAATGTGTGCTTCTGGTCAAGTCAGTGCATAAGTTTGTTCATATTTCTTTGAAATAAAATAAAATCATAAACTTATTGCAAAAGAAGTCAATCAACCTTTTATAAACAGTAATGTGTACTGAATATACAAGACTTTTGAAATTATTTTCTTATTGTCCAAGTATATGATCGAAATAAAAACGACAGATACTTCAGATGGTATCCGGTTGTAAATCACTCTTGACGTCTCAGTCTTTCCATAGGTGGTTTTCATTCATTGGCTGTTCAGATGTCAATCAGTAATGTCGACTAGCCCCTCCACGGTGGAGTTTACATCGGCATGCCTGCCGAAACGCGGTAGTGATTTGTAGGTATTTATGTCAATTTATGCCTCCACCGCGGATTGCTATCGCGGAGCTAAAGTGAAGGGGATTAAGTACCCTACCGTGATGCGCGTAGTTCTGAAAAATCACGTGAGCTGTACTGTATATTCTCTTCAGCAGTTTTTCAGGAGAAGTCTTTAGAGGATTTTCTATTTTTAGTAACATTGGCCATATCAGATTGTGGACTGGCATCAATTATAAAAATCTAAAGGCCTTAATACCTACCTGGATGCTTTCTGTTATATTTGGCTGAATTCTGACCAGTGTTTTCTGAGAAGAATCTCTTTCAATGTTTTTCCATTTTAAGTAATGGTGGTCATATCTGATGGCAGATTGGCATCATTTGTACAACTGTTAAGGCCTTTATGAAAGAATGTGTTCAGCCAGATTTGGTCAGATTCTTTTCAGCAGTTTCTGAGAAGAAATATTTTAAATGTTCCCCTAGTTTAAGTATAGGTGGCCATATTTGAGCGCTGATTTGTATCATTTATATAAATTTATATGGTCTTTATGCCCAGGATGGTTTCTTTAAAATTTTATCAAATTATGTAAAGTGGTTTCTGAGAAGTCATTTAAAGCTTTATTCTTTTGTTAGTAATGGTGGCCATATTTAATGGTGGATCAGCATCATTTACCAGAATGCTTTCTTTCAAATTTGATCAAATTGATGTGAGGGTGGTCATATTTGATAGTGGATTACTGTCATTTGTAAAAAGGTCAGAGTCCAGTATGGAATCATATTTTCTTTCAAATTTAGTCAAATTCTGGTAGGTAGTTTTTGACAAATCATTTAAAGATTGTTCACATTAAGTAACAGTGGCCATATTTGATGACAGAATGCCATCATTTGTCTGAATATAAAAGGCCTTCTATTGAGTAGTTTTTCACAAGTCATTTTTGGGGTTTCTATTTTAGTAACTATGGCCAATTTATTTAATGGCAATTTAGCATATTTGTAAAAAAATTTAAAGGCCCTAATGTAAGAATGATTTATGTCAAACTTGGTCAATTTCTGTTCAGCAGTTTTAGAGAGGATGTTTTATGGTTTTTCCACTTTTAGTAATGGTGGCCATATTTGATGGTGGATTACCATCATTTGTAAAAATTGTAAAAATTTAAACATCTTTATACCAGGACACTTTCTGTCAAATTTGGTTGAATTCCATCCAACAGTTTTTGAGAAGTCATTCAAACATTTTTTTCTTCAAATTTTAGTAATGGCATTCATATTTGCTGGCAGACAGGCATCATTTGTATACAATTGAAAAACCTTAATTCATTAACCCCTAGCGCCACGTTTATGCGTCATGAGGTTGTACCCTTCTTCTGAGCTCTGTAACATCAACATCATTTAAGATACACTAAAGTGGATGGTATTGCAGGGAAGTAGACAGATGTAGCTCTACAATGATACCAAATAATGTAGACTTTCTACTCGCATTAAAAAGTACAGCGAACAAAATGCATTTTTTGAAACCCACTTTTTTTAGGTCGAAAATTGACAGTTGCGGAACCGGAGTTTGTGTCCGAATTTTAGACTTTTTGACCTTAGATCTAAAGTAGACCCATCTGAACTGCACACAGACAGATGAACCTTTGCAAAAAGTAGGATAAGTTTGAGATTTGGAGCAAAAAGGGGCCAGGACACAAAAATTGGGGGTCCAATACAACAAAAAAAAAAAAAAAAAAAAAAAAAAAAAAAAAAAAAAATCAAACTTTTACCCTTCTGCACATGTGCGAGCATAATAACCAATGAAAAACAATGTTTCTGATACACCTAAGCATCCGGCTAAATGATAAACTTTCTTAAGCAGATCTGTTTGGCTGAATTCAGAAGTAACCCCAAAAATGCGTTGCCTACCCCCATTTCACGCGAAAATGAAAAAAATCTCCTGGGGTTAACGAGTTAATGCCTGGATGCTCTCTGCCAAGTTTAGTTGAAAATGGTCTAGTTGTTTTTTGGAAAGTTGAAAATAGCAATTACTGACAGACAACTTATGACGAACAACAGACAACGCACCAGATGCAGGACCAGACCTTAAGCTCACTAAAAGGCTTTTTGGACAAAATAATTAAATATTCAAAGGTCTTCATGCGAAGATGCATTTAGAATTTAGTCAAATCCTGACAAGTCGTTTTTAAAATAAGTAATTTTAAGATTTTTCTATTTTTAGTAGCAGTGGTTGTACTTGAAGATAGCTTGGTAATATTCACACAAATTTGGAAGGCCATTATCTCAGGATTCTTTTGGTCAAATTTTATCCCTGTCAAATTCTGTCAGCATTTACCTAGCACATGTGCTTTTTAATGCCTATACTACATTTCAATGGAAGTTCATATCAACCCCTCCATCTGACTCACAGACTAGTATATTTAGTTGCCTGTGCACCATCTCCATACAAACATCTTTTGATGCACATAGTAAACATCAGCCAGATTGAGCTATTTTTCATAGCACCAACTTCAAGGATAATCCTATTAAAACCTATAAGCATATGCAAAATTATCATGACATCACATCATTTGCTAGTTAACAAAAGTCCCAAGCTGGCCTGACATCACTCACCTGGCTTACAAAACTTTACAGTTAACCATTTCACTAAGCAGGCATATGTAGAATTGCATGAATGCAACCCAAGTAAACTATCTCACAAACTTTAAATCATGCAGATTTTACATATTTTACTATATCCTGATAAAGATTTCTTTCTAAAGGTAAAAGCATAATTAATATGCATAGTCTCTTGGTCATAATCGAACTCGTCCATGATATTGATGATATAAACCCACTTAACAAGACTGATAGAAATTAGATGAGAAATATTGTGTCTAGATCTAGAGAGGTAACAAGCTCAGCCTATCATATGTGAGGTATCTCATTACTACAAACAAATCTCACTTCTTATAGAAGATGTCAATGATAATGCTAATATAAGCTTATTTACCAAAGTGGAGCAAAAGATAACCTCTTTAACATGTCCCTATCTTGCTCATAATCCAGCTCCTTCAACATCTTGATAATATAAGACTAATTAAAAAGTCTGATCAAAATCTGATCAGAAATATAGTTGCAAGTGTGTTGACAAGCTCAACCAATCAGATGCATGGCCATGTCATTAATATGCATAGGTCTTGCTCATAATATAAGTCTTCCAACCAAGATCTTGACCAAAAATCCTATCAAACATACAATCTCTAGAGCAGTAAAAAAAAACTGCTTAACAGATGCAAGATCACCTCTTTATTTGAAGCATATGTCTCACTCCAAAAAAAAAGTATCTAGCACCTTCACGATATTATCCTATTTACTGAGTTTAAAAAATTAGGTCAGAAATAAGTCTCTCAAAAGTGGTAAGCAGCTCAGCCAATCATATGCAAGATCACTTGATTTAATATGCATATATCCTGCTCATAATAAACCATATTGTCCTGATGATAACAGCCTATTTACCAAGTTTGATAAAACCAATCACATGCAAGATCACCTCATTAATATGTGTGAATCTTGCTCATTATCAAACTTGTCCAAGCTCTTGATGATATAAGCATATTCCAAGACTGCTCAAAACTGGTTCAGAAATATGGCCTCCAATACGGTAACAAGATGAGCCAATCAGACGCAAGATCACCTCTTTAGCATGCATGGATCTAGTTCATTATCAAACTCCTCCAAGATTTGAATGATACGATGGAAATCTGATTAGAAATATGGGCTCCTGAGTGGTAACCAGCAACTGTCCTTGGATGGATGATGGACAAAGGGTCATACACATATTCTCACTTGGCTTTATTTCCAGGTGAGCTAAAAATTGTAATTGTGTTGGAGTCTCCCTAACGCAAATGTAGGTCACATACTTTACTTGTTATTTTCTCTTTAGAATTTGGATGTGATGAATTATGACTGAAGGCTTCAGTCAGTCTGATATCAGCTCCAATACTGATGTAGGCAACACTGATGTTGATAATTTACAAGATTCTGATGATTAAGGTGAAAAAAATGCAAACAACAAACGTGATAGATTTAGAGGTCAGTTGAAGCACATCAATAATTCTTTGGTGAAAAATAATTACACAGCAACTGTCACAGAACTGTGTGCGCAAAAATGCCTTCGTAGTGTTTATCAACATAAATGCAGATGAGTTTCATTACTGCATACAGCGTTACCTCCAGTGTATGGTTTTAACCTTAGCAATTTCAAAATACTGCTTTTTATCTTCTGTTCACTAACTGCAGCATTTGACTACATTCATAGTACTTATAGTGCTTCTTGTCTCTATAACATCACTGTGCACATGAGCCATGTCAGGAAGCTGTCCACTTAACAGAAGCAATTTTCAGCCCTGGAGGTATGTGAAAATGTAAAACTTTATTGTCTTGTTATCTGTTCTATGTAATGAAATTGTTTAATATTCTGAACATTTCAGAATTTATACTACATTTCTAAAAAGTTAGATGTATGTCACATAACACCATGTTATTGTATAGAATATAGTCTGTTTCAGGTTAGATATTTTACAGCTGACAAGACAAGTTTAATTCAGTTACATTTGTACACATTAAATGATGAGAAACATTCGAGTTTTTATAATCCAAGTGTGATTATTGTTGTCACAAACAAATTTATGTATGAATATGGTTAAACATTCGAGTTTTTATAATCCAAGTGTGATTATTGTTGTCACAGACAGATTCATGTATGAATATGGTTATTATAATAATAATCTCATAGTCGCTTTTATGAAAGAAGAATTGTATGTTTTGTATGTGTAATGAAGTCAGTTTATGTACACACACGCATAATGTATATTACTGTATTCACACTTAAATGTGTCTCATATATTACATGGCTCAGTTCTTGTATTTTTAGCTGTTACAGTGAGTCGGTGAACTCAATAAGACTGTTTACACCAGATTCTGGGGTCAATGGTGATGTTGGTTTGAGGGACGATACAGGTTAACTCAGTGTGAGGGACCAAAGGTTCTGGACTAATGGGTCTGTGGGGAGGTTCACAAGGGATCCATCAACAGGATAGGAGTAGACAACATGAGATCATTCCTTGACCATTCATTGGGAATGGTGGATTGAAACACGGTCCAAAAACATAGACTGCAGCATTTACAAGAGCACGAGCTACTGAAAAATTAAGAAAGGGATGGACATTAACAGTGAGAAAAGATGGGGTGTGAAGGGATGGGGAACGTGTTAGGTGGTTGAATATTCATTTAATAATCACATTTGGAATCATTGTAAACAAAATTGCTTTTCTAATGAAGTTGTTTGCTTTTCTGTATAAATTACCTTTATGTCAATTCAGTGTATATCCAATCTCTAAAAGATTGTTTAAAACAGTGGTTCAACACACATCACGTGTGTAACAACAAAAAATATTGTGCATTACATCATTGCTATTTGCATGTGAACATGGATACATTATAGTGTTATCATAGAAACAGAACAAAACAAGATTTTTATTTTAAAAAAGAGTGACATTTATTTAGAGAAAAAACAAAGTCAAAACTCAATTTTTTTTCATTGTTCTATTAGTAAAATACTGAGGCTGTGATTTCATTACAACTTATAGCAAAATTTCTGCTCATCCTTGAGCAAACCTCTGAGTGCCAATTTGGGAAGTTTAAGTTCACTTCAAACTTTCAACTCTATTGCTTCTCCATGATAAACCTTATCTGTGAAATAAAGCTGTCCATGCACATGGTATGCCTTTCACTTGGTTCCTTTGCCATCACTGATCTCATTTGCAAATGAGTATGATAAACCTGCACTGATTAATGTTAGATACTTAATTATGTTACATGTATTTAATACTCTCAGTGTTAAATTAGTCAACTGAAATGAGTTGATTTCAAACATGACAGTTACTGCTTAGTTCTTACGCAGGCAGGATTTGCATGCCTTTTAACTTTTTTTTATTATTCTGCCCCCTTTACTTGATTTGATACAAAAAACTAATGAACAGGATAATACAATGCAGGTCAACTTATAATTGATTGTAACAATGCAACCAACACATCTGCAAGTTGGAGTTCAAAACACAGTCAGTACTTAATTAGGTTCTCACGGAAATGCTAGCAAGCATCAATGTGATGGTCGATTGACCCTTTTCACGTTTGATCACAAGACGGCATATCACACTTATGATTATGCTTAAACTGAATTAAAAGATAAAACTGAAACACGAATTTCAATTGACAAGACTTATTGAATTGGGAATTGGTATTTATTCTTAAAGTACTGCCACCACTAGGCATTAATAACATTTTAATTGATCAATATTTTGTTGTATATTGTTATTTAGAATGTACTGAGAATTGTTTTTGTTAAAAAACTAAACTTAACAAAATAAAGAAGTTTTTATTAAAAGTTGCGAATTACAAGATTTTGAATCAAATTTCTGGGCCCTAACTGCTGTTTTCAATGATAACACAAGCGATATATTAAGGTTCCATTTACCAACTTTACCACAATTTTATTCACATTCAGCAAATAGGGGTCAATTTGGGGGTATTTTTCACATCAAAATAATCGGATCGACACCTACCCCATGTTATAAGCAGTTTCACAAGTTATCCGGGCATGCTAAAACGAGGGAGCAGTGTATGTGTGACAATCTAATACACCTTCATATTTGCTAATGAACAAAACATTGATCATATTTGTTGACAAATCTATATATCAATCATATTGTGTCAATAAAACCCATGCAATGATCATATCCGTTGACAAACAATACAATTTGTGATTATTTGTTGATGAACTATACTTTGATCATATCCATTGAGGAAGGATACCATTTTGTTATAGCCATAGACAAAATATGTGTGCATGAGTAGGGTTGGGTTTTCAGTTCTTTTAGTCTAGTTTATTGAGAGATGGAAGTAAAGGTGTGAGCTAGGGTGTCAGAGAGTCAATTATCATCAATTTGCATTATGAAAAAACATCTGATTCACAAACTTGTGTCATGTGTCTTCACTAAATCCAATCCCACCTGGGTTTCATCCTGTTGCAGCCATTGAGATCAAACTTTGTACTAAAACATATGTATATATAACAAATATGTACAAAACAGCTAAAAATGTCCAAAGTTAGGCTGAAATGAGCATAAACTACACAGTTCAGGAAGTTTTCCAAGCAGGCCTACTGGTATGGAATCATCTAGGTAGCACATGTTTATTTAAGGCACACTCTACTTGGTGGTTTTGGCACATGTATGGTGCCAGCCTAGACATCATCCAACACTATGAGGTAAAGAGCTAACAATATATGAGGTCATTTTTAAAGGTTTCTCTTATTTTAGTATCAGTGACTATATTTGTTAGGTGATTGTTATCATATGTATAAAATTTTAGAGGCCTTTTTGCCAAGATGCTTCATATCAAATTTGGTCAAATTCTTTTAAGATGTTTTTAAAAGAAGTTTTTAAAGGAACAAGCCATACATGATGGTAGTCTTATTTTAAGGTGATTTTGCATCTTTTGTCAAACTTTGCCTGGCCTTCCTGCCAAAATAATCTTTGCAAAGTTTGGTTGAAATTGGTCTAGTGGTTTTTGAGCAGTTGAAAATAGCAAATGCTGATGGACAATGGACCAATGTTGCACAACAGATACTGGATCATGCATAATCTCACCTGGCATTAAGGTAAGGCAAGCTAAAAATTGCTCAAAGTTACCTATTTATGTTGATCCTTTATTACCTTGTCCACCATATTGGTTACAATGACTGCTAAATGCCCACAATAAGTAAGGTTGATATGTAATGATAATAATAATAATACTTTATTTATTGATGGTGATTTATTTAGTCTAGGACTGTTCTCCTCTGAGCTCTTCTTAACTCATTAACCCCATGAGATTCTTTTAATTTTCGCCTGAAATGGGGGTAGGAAATGCATTTTGGGGTTACTTCTGAATGCAGCAGTGCACATTTCCTTAAGAGAGTTTTTCATTTAGCAAGATTTGTAGGTGTTACGCTTGTGCATGTGCATAAGGGTAGAAGTTGGACTTTTTTTTTCTGAGGTCACTACTGCAGCTGATTTGGGGGCTGAATAACAGAACCTGATGCTGCTGTAGCCAAATGATAACTTTTTAGCTATTGTTTTGGGGATATGGGCTAATTGTTTTAGTTATCTGCTGTATAACAGACTGATTTATAGACTAATTACTGTTTGATTCTTTTATCCTGCTGACATCCACAAGATTGGTGTAAAATCCATGAATAGAACACAAAACAATATTTCTAAACACTAAAATTAAGCTCTCAGTCATTTATTCAAAGTTATTGGTCAAATATATACATGTAATTACTAAAAAATGTTTAACCACTGGTAGTCACTATGTTATTTCTTAAGTTGTTCTTCATGGTATTTATAGAAGCAGTTATGGTTTATACACAGACAGATGTTGCACTGTTTGTCACTTTCTTTCTTCCCCTCATCTAAAACGAAAGTTGACTTTCGAAGCACATGGCTCTCTTGTCCACACTTTGCTGTCTTAATCATCGGCTTCTGTCTCAATTTCAGATAGACTTGACAAAGAAGATAGCTCAATGTCACTACCAACACTTCTTAATTCAATATTGTCAAGTTTGTCCTCAGAAAAACCTGAAAATTCAGAATCTGCATCGCTATCGTAAGCAAATGCCATTGTTTCCACTGTCAACTACAAACGCATGTATTAACAAACACATGGTACAAAATTGCAAAAAATCCCCCGATTTGGTAAGAACAATCATTTGTTAACTCTATTTTGATTGGTTGAATGTCCTTTTACTTCCAATTATTGACCAATAAGACCGATTGTAACATGAACATACAGAGCAGATCTATCCGTCATGAGGGTACAGGAAGCATAACCAGCGAGCAGATATATCAGTCACTGGGGGTAGTAGTGCTCTGTTTACAAGTGGATTTATCAGTCAATGGTGAGGCAAGGCACATTTATGCAGCGGATATACACATCAGTCGTAGTGAAAGAGTTAACTGAATTTACATTAAAAAATCTTCTGTCTCACAGGGTTAAAGTTGATACACTTGACAAGAATGTGTTCCAATGTCAGTAGACACTCGGGCAGGGTATGCAATCTGGTTGAGGTTCACCCTTCAGGAGGTATGCACAAATCAGGTATGTGTGTCCAATGTGATTTGTTCTATCTGAGGGATACCAGTCTCCAATGGTAAGGTTGAAGTAAATGTAATAAAATAAAACATGTGTATTCGGTTATGAATAATCTATAAATAATTATATAAAGATTGAAATAGGTGGCCTTTACACCTAACTGACCTTTGACCTAAAATTTAGCACTTAAAAGCCAAGATCGAGGGTGGTATCATCCCCTATCAGAATTTGATCAAGCATAGATGCCAGCTTTTGCTCAAAAATGACATCAAAACTATCATGTATGCCCTTGGCTGACTGACTATAAGGTGAACATTTCAATAAGCTTTGTCCATAGGGCACATATACAGTATGAGATGAAGATGCCTGAAGGAAGGCAGAGGCATTACATACTCTCAATCTGGTTAGAATCAACATCTGTATTTAACTGAGAGTTTTCTTTATTTGGCACATGTACTGTATGTATCAATTGGAGAAGCATGCCTGACCACATGCAACGAAGAAGAAAAGATCTGCACATGACTAACTCAGTTTGGCAGTTGAACATGAAATAAGACCACATATACAACCAATATACCTATTTCTGGGGCAAACAATACAACAATCTCACATGGACAAAACAGTTCTTATGACCATCCTATTAGTTAACGAGAGAATCATATTAAATTTGTTTATAATGTATTCTAAACTTAAGTCAATCTGCTTTATGATACTGCTACTAATATAATTAAATCCTACCTTTTGGGCAGGTGCACTGAACTTCATTATACAGGGCAGACCTGTTGCACACTCCTCCATTCAGACAAGGCTGTGAGTCACATATATGTACTGCAGTCTCACATCTGTGTCCATAATATCCTGGAAAGACAAGAAAAGGGGCAAGCTATGACTATCCATTCTGCAGGACTTGTATTAACAAGATTTTCAAGATGGCCTTTGTGGCAGCTATATTGGATGTAAGATTGGCACCATTTTCATTTAGGGCCAACATGATATCATAAGAACTCTTCTGGTGAAAACCCTGTATCAATATGGCCATCCACTGAGGAGAAGAACTGATAAAAATATATATGGTGGCCATATTGGATGTTAGATCAACATCAGTTTTAATTAGGACAAATTATACATCATAAAAAGTCTTCTGGTGAAAACTCCATGTCAATATGACTTTCAGCCTAGGAGGTAAGAAGATTTTAAAGATAGATGCCATGGTGGTCATTCTATATGAGTAGTAGCTGGTGGGTAAATAGGGCACCCGGCCAGATGATGGCACTTGGGGGCAGTAATGGGAGTTTAACATTAGTGCCCCAGACAGGCCCCAAAAGTGCGAAGCACTCTGGGGCAGTGGTGGCACTCTGGGGCAGTAACGGTAAGACAACGTGCACTACCATCAAAAACTGGGGTGGGGGGTGTTTTGATAGTAGTGGACGTTGTCTTCGTCACTACATTACGGGGTGTGGGAATAGAATTAATCTTTCTTGAAAAAAGGGTGGTCCTTAGAAGGACAGTTGGAGGAGGAATTTTTTATTTCCTCCAACATTTGGTAAAGAAGCTTAGGAAGGTGGTGGATCTTTTTTTCTTGGTTGGAAGTGTTGGTGAATCAGGTAGCCAGTCAGGATGTTTCATCCGTCAGAACTTATCTTGGATTTTTATCCAATTTAAATTCAGCCGTTGAAAATCCTTTTCTTTCCTGGCTTCTTCTTTCTTATCTCTTTCAAGAGCCCACAAGATTTTAATGTGGGCTACTTCTTTCTCTAAAACTTTCTTTAACAATATTGTTGTCGTGTGAAGATTTATCTCTTCACGCCTGACACAACTAGTGGGTGGATACGACCATTCATCTTGTTGAACAAGCTGAAGGAAGTATTTCACTTCATCTAGTAAGTCTAGGGATTTTTTGATAAAACCCACACGACAAGGAGCACAAGAAGAAGAAGTTTTTAGTCTTTCCTCCACCAAAACATTATTCACCAACCTCCTCGCTGAAATGAGAGCCGCTAGTTGGCTGGTGACAAATGGTTTGGTGGCAGGATATCTCCACCAATACTCCAACCTTTCCATTAATGACTCCACATCCACCATCCTATCCCAAGCTTCCTGCAAGAGGTCTACAGTATTCATTCTTCAGTGTGAAGTGTGAATGGTTCGACTGCGGAAGGCGTCGCTTTAATATACTTGAAGCGCGGACGTGATGGAAAACATCCCCCCTTTTTTTTCCAAAAAAAAAAAAACACACACCACACTATCCTTTTTCTATATCAAACACAAAACACAAAACATACAAGGGGAGAAGGGATTTTTTGTTTGGGGTAGACTATTACAAAAAAAATAATATACAAACATATATAAAAAAGACACATATATAGATATAGGCAATCATTGGAAAAATTAATCTTTTCTTGAAAAATGGTTGGCCCTAAGAAGGGCCTTTGGGTTTTTTTGTCGTGTTGTTGTTTTAGCATGTACATCTTTGGCTAGGTCTTCTTTTTCTTCTACTTCTTCTAACTTCTGGTCCAAAGAGAAGGACTCTCTTCAAACATCCTTGACGTTCGATGTAGATACGTCTTTTCCATTCGGTGGATTCTGTTAGTTTTGTGGTAGCCCATGAGGCTTTTACATACATTAGGAATGCTGGATTAAACAGCATTCCCGAGACAATGTTCGATGCTTCCACGCTAACCCACACGATTTAGTCTTTTTTTTTAGTGGTTCTGGAGAAAACCGGTGAAGCTTTATGAAACAAGCGGTAGTATATATACCTTACGATAGGATTGAAATGGATCGAAATCAACTACCAATCCAAACGCGCGTTACAAGTGGGTCGGGTTTTCTTCCAATGGGAAGAGACCAGGGGTGTGACGTCATCTCGGGTATAAAGGTATCGTAGCGTTCGTAGGGTTTATTACTTTTTTTGACAGCCTTCATGGAGACTGGAAAGACAAGTAGTACTATGTATTGGAGTGAGCCTTCAATGATTAATGCTGCTGCATTAATTAACTTCCGGCCGGAAGACTTTGATTTAGATTTACTAAATCAAGATTTTGAGACTACTACTACTACTACTGCTACACCAATGGTGGATGAATTTAAAAAAAGGCAAATGGAAGAGATGGAAAATTTTTTAAAAAAGCAACGAGAAGAGGAAGAAATGTTTCTTCTTCTTCAACAGCAGCAGAAAGAAGAAGAAGAAGACAAAGTGAGGAAGAAATCAGACAGCAGCAGCAGCAGTTACAAGAGGAGGAGAAGAAGGAAACAGTAAAGGAAGGCATCAGTCTTGAAGAAAAAACCGTAAGTCTGTTAGAAGAGATATTATATGAGTTAAAATGGATGACCAATGTCTACAAGTATTCTTTAACTCATCAACCACCTAAACGAAAAAGACCATCACGGGCTAAACAACATTCTTCTAAGCCTTCCAGTTCTAGCGAGATGCCACCACCACCAACGCCACCACCAGTGACTACCACCATAATCAAAACACCATCAGTAGCAGCAGCATTAACAGGATATGGATTGGGCCGTGGTAAAGGACTACGGCATTTGAAGTTGATTTGAAAGTTTTGTTTTTAAACCAAAACAAAACAACCCAACGGTCCTTCTAAGGACCACCCAGATTTCTAGAAAAGAAATCAAATTGCCAAAAAAAATCAAGTTAAAACTTTAAAAAAGCCCATGGTAAAGTGTGAGTGCGTGCGTGCGTGCATCTCTACTCTAAAACAAAATAACACAAAAACACTTACTTTTTTTCTCCAGTCTCGTGTATTCTACCATTTTTTTTACAAAATAATTCAGCAATAACATATAACACCGAAAAAACACACAACAAAAGTTCCTTTTTTTTGTTCACTGTCTGTCTCTCTTGTGCTTCTTGAATTTCTTCTTCATAGGAACCCTGATCATCACAGGAATCATGTTTTCCATTTCTTCTTCTTCTTCATTCTCACTGTCTTCCATTCTTCTCACTCTCTTCTTACTTTTCTTGATGATATGTTCTTCTTCTTCTTCTAGGTTTGAAGATCCTTCAGCTTCCTCCCTCTCCTCTGGTAGATTTTCTTCTTCTTGTTCTTTCTGAGGGCATTCCGAAGACATTTGTCCTGGTCCTTTACAATGATAACAGGTATCTTTTGTTTTGTCTCTCTTTTGCTGTTGACGTTGTGGGCATTCTGGAGCCCAATGTCCTTTCTCTTGACAGATAGAACAAGTATCTTGACTTTTATCTCGAGAGGTAGAGGAGGAGGAGTAGTCCTTACTCTTACTGGTAGTATACTTTCGAATGACTGTCTGCAAATCTCTCACAAAAAAAGCAATCTATCTTTTTGACTCTTCCATCATTTTCAGCAGTTTTGAAAGTTCAATCACCAAAGACTGATTCTGAAGGTACGAAGCTCTCTCTTTATATACTCTTCTCTCTCTATATAAAGGTACCTGGGTGAAAAAAACTGAATCAGTTTCAAAGTAAACTTCAAGATGAAAAGATCACGCCCAAACCATGAGAAACCTGAAGAAGAACAAGAACAAACCAAGAGGCCACGACGACGAAGGTATTCCGTGCCACCTGAAACACCCTTAGAGGAACTACTAGCTCAAGTCCATACCAGTGACTTCGAAGACGAGATGAGTGAACCTGAAACCCAAACTTCCAAACCACCCAAAACAAAAACCACTACCACAACCCCTGACCAAGAAAGTCCTACCGTGGCTCCGGAAAATTACTATCGGATTCGAGAGACTCAAAAAATTACTTCTCGAAAATTTAGAACCACGGCGTACACTCACACGGTTCACTTCAAAGACTTTAAGTCCAAAGTACCTCCCGAGAAAGCGGCGGGGTTCATTAGCGATTTGTGGGAATCTGTCTTAATCAACTTGAAACGGCAATGTGGAGCCAAAGAAGATGATCGCTTGAGACTGGCCATCCATCATGACAACTTGAAGAGTCCCGTTTGGATTGACTTCAGCACTCCGGCAGAATTAATGCCAGACAAAGTCATGTCTAAAATAGAACATGTGCAACAATCCAATGACAAGTTTACCATCACCGATGGAAAGGCGACCCTTTACATGACGCACGTTGCTCCACCTCGAGGAAGTGGACGAAGCAGAAAACCGTTATTGGTGGACGATCTTCGAACTTCCAAACATAGTGTCGTCCAAATTAACAATACTGAAGACCCAATGTGCTTGGCTCGAGCTATCGTGGTGGGCCGTACCTATGCTAACAAGAACGAGAGTAAAGAATGGAAAAAAGCCTGGGAACAAATTCAAAAGTCGGATAGAGCCCAACAACGAAATGAGGCAGAACTCCTGTTACAACAAGCAGGGATCCCTAAAGAGACCGTGTGTGGCATTTCTCAAATGCAGCAACTTCAAGATGTTTTGGCTCCTCATTATACTTTGAAAGTTCACCCTCAAGAAGTGCGCGGAGCTCTACTGTTTCGAGGCCCCGATTTTCCTGATGGAAAATACATTCATCTTTATCACCATCAAGAACATTTTGATACCATTACTAGTATTACCAGATTTTTGGGACACTCTTACTACTGTGAGAAATGTAATCATGGGTTTAATAATCGGGAGCGACACCTCCATTGCGGAGCAAGATGTCAGGGCTGTTTAGCCGACCAACCATGCCTTCCTGAACCACAACAACAACAACAACAACAACAATTTCATTGTGAAACCGGTCGACGCCGTTTTGTCAGTCCTTCTTGCTACCAACAGCATCACAAGACACAAGGACACCAACAAAAATGTGCTTGTGACTTATTGAAATCGTGTTCTACGTGTGGACAGCTCATTCGTACCAACAACCCAAAGAGACACGTTTGTGCTGGCAAGAAAAAATGTTCTATTTGTCATCAGATCGTCGATTTTGATCATCGATGTTTTATTCAAAAGTTTGACAAGACAGAGAAGAAAGAAATAAAGAAGAACAAGAACAAGAAACAAGTAGATTTCATCTTTTTTGATTTTGAATGCATGCAAGAAACGGGCATTCACATTCCTAATTTCTGTGTAGCGCATCGGGCTTGTGATCAGTGCATTCAAGAATCGATTCATTTTCACTGTCCTCATTGTAGTAGGATTCCAGGAGGACGTGAAAAAATCTTTCGTGAAGTGAACACTTTGTCTGAGTTTGCTGAATGGGTTTTAGACCCTACCACCCACGACAGTTGGAGCGAAGAAGACATTCAACGTTACGGAGATTGTCATCGGTATGCCACCGTCATAGCTCACAATTTTTCGGGATACGATGGGCAGTTTTTACTCAATTATTATTTGAACCATGGAACCGAACGTCCTGTAGTTACCATGAACGGAAAAAAGCTCATCTACATGAAAGTAGGACAAGTCCAGTTTAAAGATTCAATGAGTTATTTGGCCATGCCTTTGAGTCGCATGCCAAAAACGTTCGGCATGGCAGAAATGGCTAAAGGCTACTTTCCTCACTTCTTTAACACGGAAGCTAATCAACAGGCCATCCTACCTCATTTGCCTGACCTTCATGATTACGACCCCGATGGAATGCGACCCGAACAGCGAGAAGCTTTTCATGCTTGGTACCGTGCTCACCAGAACGATCCATTTGACTTTCAAGAAGAGATGCTCAAATATTGTCGATCGGATGTGGATATTTTAAGACGTTGTTGTGGAAAATTTCGAGAGTTATTTCTCGATCATGTGGAGGTCGATCCTTTGAAAGATGCAGCCACCTTACCTAAAGCCTGTTCTTTAGTCTACAGGCAAAATTTTATGCCTGAGAACCAACTAGCCATCATCGACTCCAACACGGGTCTCTTTGCTAATCGTCAATATTCGGTCAAAGCTTTACGTTGGTTTCATTACTTGTGTGAAAAAGAAGACAAATGGATACAACATGCTAGAAACGGAGGAGGAGAAAAGAAGATTGGAGGTTATTCCGTGGATGGATTTGATTTACAAAACCCGCACACCGTATACGAGTTTCAGGGTTGTTTGTTTCACGGATGCCCAACTTGTTATCCTGACCGAGACATGAAAAGCCCTTATTCAGATTCTACCATGGAACAGTTATACGAACAGACTTGCCAACGACGACTCCAGTTAGAAAGTCAAGGATACGAAGTGATAGAAATGTGGGAGCACGAGTACGATCGACATTTGAAAACCGATCCTGAATTTAAGAACATTACTCAAAGTTACGACGCGGCCGACATCGAACCTTTAGATCCGCGCCACAGTTTATTTGGAGGTCGAACCAATGCCACTCGTTTGCTGTACGACGTGAATGAATCCCAAGGAGAAGAAATCAAATACATCGACGTGTGTTCGTTGTATCCTTGGGTGTGCAAATATGCTCGATTTCCTACCGGACACCCTGAAATCTTGACAGAACACATCGACGTGGAACACATTCGTCAATACGAAGGATTAATTAAATGTAAAGTCTTGCCTTCGACAAACTTGTTTCATCCCATCTTGCCTTACCATTGTCAAGGAAAACTTATGTTTCCTTTATGTCGGACGTGTGCCGAAACGTGCAACCAAGATCATCCCTGTCACCACACGGAGGAAGAACGGTCTTTGATAGGAACGTGGGTGAGCGCCGAATTGTTTCGGGCTCTGGATCGTGGATACCGTTTGTTGAAAGTGTATGAAATCTGGCACTTTCCAACTACAGCCCAATACCAAAAAGACAACGCCACCCATCATCCAGGCATTTTCTCGGGGTACGTGAACCAATTTCTCAAACTGAAACAAGAAGCTAGTGGTTATCCTTCGTGGTGTCAAACTCCCGAAGACCAAGAACGATTTAAAGAAGAATACCGTGACATCGAAGGCATCACTTTAGAAGAGGTGGAAAAAAATGAAGGAAAAAGATCGTTTGCGAAAGTGATGCTCAATTGCTTGTGGGGAAATATGGCCCAACGTATGATCTTACCCAAAACGGAATACGTGGACGATCCTTATCGCTACTTTAAACTGGTGGACGACAAAAGTATTCTAGTCAAGCACGTCGAAATCGTCCGTGAGGATTTGATCATTGTCAATTTCGAAGAAGAACCCAAGTTTGTCAAACCTGACAAGTTTAGCAACGTAGTCATTGCCGCCTACGTGACTGCTCATGCTCGTTTGAAATTGTACGACGAAGCGTTAGAAGTCTTAGGAGATCGTGTCCTGTACTTTGATACTGACAGTTGCATTTACATTCATCGCCCCGGTTGCCCCCACCCTACCATTCAAGGAGATCGTTTAGGAGCCTGGACAGACGAGCACCCTCAAGATACCATTTTGAGTTTTGCTAGCGGTGGTCCTAAAAATTATGGGTACCGATACCAAGACCCGCAAGGTCAACTTCACACCTCCTATAAAGTCAAAGGGTTGACTCTGAACTATCGAACTAACCAAGTTGTGAACTTTGAGGTTTTAAAAAATGCTTTACTCTCTGGACAAGTGAAAGACTTTCAAGTAGCCACGTTAGAACCTCACAAGATTGTACGACTACCTAATCATCAAATCGTGACTCGACCTGTTCAAAAAGTGTATCGTATTGTGTACCAAAAACGAGTGAGACTTCCAGATCACACGACTTTGCCTTACGGACACGCCCATTTGGAGGAGTATAAAAAAAGGAAACCCTCTTGAAAAACAGAAAAGATGTCTTCAACATGGGCTTTGCCTGACTATGGTGAGTGTGACAGTCGCTTGAAGACGTTCAAAAATTGGCCTAAACACATGCCTGACTATTGTTATTGTCCTCATCGATGGAGCACAAAAAAACTTAGGAACAATGGATTACCTACTTCCTACGCTTTAGCCAGAGCAGGATTTGTTTACTTTGGACAGGGAAGTTTAGTGAAATGTTTTAGTTGTGGTGTCACTATTCGTATGGATTGTAAGAAATCAGCTCTCCTGGAACATGTCAGATGGTCACCAAACTGTGCTTACCTTTCTTTAGCGTTTCCACGGATCACATTACAATACTTTTCGGATGGTACAGTCGACAGGTATAAAAAAGGAACCCCTTCCAAGCCTAACCCTTCATTCTAACTTTCAACGTTAACCAAGAAGCAAGAAGATGAGTCACGACTTGGAGTGTGATGCAGAACCATGCAATGAAACGGATTCTGTACGGTTTGGTATTCCCGATTCACACGTTCAAAAGGATTCCTTACGTTGTAACATCTTGGATTCAGGACCATCTGGAAGTCTCACTCATCGACCACCCTCTAAAGAGGCAGTACGCCCTTTTTGCTTCAGTGGAAATACTAAAGGAACTGGTATTGACGTTAATGACAACAAGGTGAATGTTGGTCCATATTCGCATGTCAGAATACCTGTGAGTTTACTTGGTTATTCCAAGTATGAAAGTCGACTCGAGTCATTCAAAGACAAGTGGCCAAAATTTCTAGAAGGACCTAAACCGGAAGGTTTAGCTAGATCTGGATTTAAATACACGGGAGAAGGAGATAAAGTTCAATGTTTCAGTTGTGGTGTGAAACTTCACCATTGGGAGCCTACCGACTCAGCTTACATTGAACATGCCAGATGGTCTCCGCACTGTCACTTCTTACCTTTAGTGGCTTTAGAACAGTACGGGTACGATGAGCCAGATGCCAAACAAAAGAAGAAGTAAAAAAATTCCATGCCGGAGAAGGAGAATACTTCTTTAGAAGAATACATTACTGGTTTACCTTTGGAGTTGCGAGAACATATTTTTCAGTATATACCTCCTACCTTAGAAGATCGCATTGGTGGATTACCTTTGAAGTTACGAAAACGGATTTACGATGAGTTGGTTCAAATTCAAGTGAAACGTAAACTTCAAGTGATTCCTCGATTTCAATACTATGGCTACTTTCGCCGCATCAGAAATTTGATTCTGAACAACGACTATCACCAGTATCATGAAGAATACAAAAGAGAGTTACTTCTTTCCAAGTCGGAAACTTTACCCAAGTACATTTGTGGCATGCCTTTGGAAGTTCGCCAAAGGATTTACCGAGAGTTTGTCAAGATCCAAGTGAAACGTAAAATCAAAGTCATTTCTCGATTTTTAAACTATACCCTCTTCCAAGGACATAGAAGAATGATTATGGGAAACGTCTATCGCTACTACTATCCTGAAGGAGACTGTCTCAAAAGGTACCAACCTTGGGAGCCTGGCTATAAAAACATGCCACCCAAGATACCTACCTTGGCCATCGACCCCTATAAAGAGGCGGCACGTCTGTACTGTTCACGTCACTCGTGAAACGGATTCTGTGGAAGGAAGTCAAACATGAGCCTTCATGCTTTGTCAGTACACGACAAGTGTCTATTGGTCAGCCTGGCTATAAAAGAGTGGGAATGCCTGAACTCTACACATCACTCGTGAAACGGATTCCGTGGAAGGAAATCACAGATCATGTTCAGACCTCAGAGGATTATAAAAAAGTGATACAAGAACTGTTTCCATTGAATTTTGGACGTTATGTGGTGTGTGTCTTAGTGACTGCTTATCTTGGAATTCGTTTTCCAGGACATTCGTTGTGGACTATTTTTGAGGACAAGTGTTTGCCTTGGATTCTTTCGGAGGATCCGTGGTTGTTTTGGACTCAATTGTTGAGTTCCAAAAAACAATATGACCCTGTGTTCTTTTTCGGACTTAGTAGAAGAAGAAGACTATAAAAACTTGATTTTATCAGTACACGAAAGACAAATTGTACTTAAAGCGTTGAGAGTGGTGATGAAAATCAGTGAGGATCCTCCATGTGAAGAAGACATTCGTCACACTTTATCTGTTTATAAAACATTTCAAGAAGTGTGTATTGCTAGTGAGTTACACCAACACCTTTTCAATTGGAAAGATGTACGACCCTGGAGAAACCTTGGTTTCCAATATTGGCTACAAGAAGTGGCTCAGTTTGCCAAAGATTTGGCAACTTGTCCATAAGGGTCAAAAAGTGAAAAAATGGGAACCTCCATGGGAAACCCTGAAAGAAGAAGAACCTGACACCACTGCTGCTGTGGTCCAAATACCTCTTGAGGAACACAACCCTTCTTTACCACCGCTGCCGTCAGAGGATTCAAAAACAAAGACGAGCAGAAGAATGCTACTACCCCAAGCAGTGCCTAGACCTTCCATTTTTTCTAGGGCACGAAACTATTGTTGTACATGTACATTGACGTGTTTATATGACAGTTTGATTGTTTCAGTAGGAGCCTTCATTGTGTACGTGATGATTTTACTTTGCTATTTTATCACTCGTTATGTTAATGACTTGTAAAATATGTTTTGTTGTGTTGGGTTTTTTTAAAAAAAATAAACGTGTATGAAAATGTATAAAATGTCTTGGGTTTTTTGTCTTCTTCTCAAAAATCTTCTTACCTCAGTCATGGCTACATCATCCTCTTCTGCCTCGTCTACCTCCTCTTCTGTGGTTAAAGTGATTGACGAAAAGTTAGATCGACAAAGTTGGAATGCTTTGTATCTGCGCCATCCATTTAACATGTTGATTGCTGGACCGAGTGGTTCAGGGAAAACCGAATTTGTCAAACGTTTGATTGAACACAAAGCTGATTTGTTTGATCGTCCACCTCAACGTATCGTGTGGTGTTACAAAGAGTGGCAATCGTCTTACACGTTATTGAAAGAAAGTCAAGGAGAAACCATTTCGTTTGTGGATGGTATTCCTCACGAAGACGATGGAATCGTGTCTGACGTGAGTCAAACTCATTTGGTTATTTTTGATGACATGTTAGGAGAAGACGAAGAAATTAAACTTTGGTTTACATGAAAAGGACACCATCGGAATGCTAGTATTGTCTACATTACACAAAATTTATTTCAACAAAGTAAAGCCCATCGAACCATTAGTTTGAATGCTCATTACGTGGTCTTGTTTAAAAGCCCCAGAGACAAATCTCAAGTACAAGTGTTAGCCAAACAGTTAGGGGCTCCTTGGCTCAATTATGCATACGACGATGCCACTCAAACCCCTCACGAGTATTTACTCATCGACTTAAAACCCACCACTCCTGACTATTTGAGATTTCGTGCCCAATTGTTTCACCCTTGGGGTCAAGAAGGTGGTCCTGTCATTTACACGTCCCCTTCAGCCCATTTTTAAAAAAACTATAAAAACAACCTACTACGTCATTTCTGTCTCACACTCTTTGGAGAGATGACTTCCTTTCAACCTCATCCTTCGGCTAAATTGATTCGTGCCTTGTATGGCATCAGTCGCGAAAAAAATGCACAAGTCCGTGCTCATTTGTTAGAAGCGAGTCTTAAAGAAGTGTTATGATGGTTTACTTTGACAGCACGTCAATTACTACAAGGTATCATTCACATCCCTCATCAAACTCAACGTTTTTTTCAAAGACATAAAGCGGCATTGTCACAACTGGCTGATCCTAGAATCGATTCACGGACTAAAAAACAAATCATTTTAACTCCTGGTGGAAGTGGTTCTTTAGGAGGGGTTATGATTCATTCCCTTTTGAAATGGGATCCTAATGATACCCAAACTAAAAAACCAAAAAAAACTCCTAAAAAGAAGAAAAGTCCAAAGAAGAAAACCAGCCCAAAAAAAAAGAAGAAAGGCAGCCCTCAGAAAAAGAAAAGTCGTGCCCAGAAGAAGAAAACCACACCTACCACTACCACCACTAGCACCCGACATAAAAGAGGTACTGCAGCCAGGACGCAAACGTACACCCGCAAAACACTACCAGCCTTACTACCATCACCACCACAGTCCCCAATGATGACGAGGTCTCCTTTTGCGTCCACATCATCTTCCTCTTTGTCTTCTTCTTCACCCCCTTTTACCATGATGCCTGTCAAACCAGACTTAAGATCCGTGTTTCCTAATTTGATGCAAAAATGGAAACCTATTTCGAAAGTCACCCCGTCGGGACCGTCGACTTCAGCTGATTTAGCCATGGCAGCAGCCACCAACAAAGTACTATCCCCTAAAACCAAAGTCCAAGAAAGAACTGGCATCTTACAAAGTTTAGTGGATTTATCCAAAGAAGAATTGAGATGATTTAGTCCATTGAAAACACCTCAACGTCAAGTGAGACCTGTCGTGAAGTTGGTACGTCGTGCAGACAATCAGTGGAGACGTATTCCAGTATAAAATAGAAGGGTGAAATGCCAAAGACTTCAGACTTACTCCTCACCTCTAAGATGGCTCCCAAACGTGCACACCACCAAAAAAAGAAGAAAAGTAAAACCACCAAAAAAGGACGACTTCCCCCTCGTCTGGCCAAACATTGGGATGTCTTGTCTGTTTTGACCAAATCCAATCCTCCCATGCGAAAACAACTCATTCAAACAGCTCCTAAAGAAATCATCGATACCGTGTGTGAATGTTGTTTGAACGTGTTGAAAGGAACGGTACCTTTGTCCAAGATACAGAAACAAAAATTAGGGAAACATCAGAACGTTCTTCGTCAAATGGTAAAAAAGAAAATACCTCTTCAACAAAAGAAAAAAATGTTGGTACAACGAGGAGGATTTCTACCTATGTTTATAGGCCCGTTGTTAAAAATAGCCGCTCCTTTGTTAGGAACGATTCCTGGACCACTTTTAGGAGGGGTCATGCGATAACCCCCAAAAAAAAGAAGATAAAAAGGACCACCCTTCTCTAAAAAGACCACACCTTTTTGATACCTTTGGATGAAATGGAAGGACGAAAACTGACTTTAGTACCTTACAAACGATGGATGGAATTTCATCGTTGGAACGAACAACGGATACCTCATTTACCACCCAATCCTAATCTCAACGAAATGTCTCAGTTACAACAAGAATTACAATCCCTGATGGAACGCAGAATTGTGTCCGAAACAGAAAAATCGCAACGGTACGGTCAACTTTTACAACGTCTACAACTCTTTCGCCAAAAAGCAGTCGACGAAACAGCTTCACCCACTATGAGAGATTTTAAGACCCTAATGAAAAGCGAACCTAAAGTCACCATCACCACTAAAACAGACACCGGTACAGGGATGACCGTCAAAGAAGAAGAAGAAGAAGAAGAAGAAGAAGAGTTTTTACTAACTCCACCTCTTAAAAAATTAAAAAAGTTAGCCACACCGGATTGGATGAAAAAGAAGATGTCTACCCCTTTACCCTCAGAAAAGAAAAAGGAAGAAGTGAAGAAAGAAGTCAAAACAGAACCGATGACCCGTTCAAACCACCTTTACCCCAGTAGCACGTCAGACACGTAAACAACAATCCAAAAAGATACCTCACGAAGAAAAGAGTATTGGGACTTGGTTGACTTATTCTTGAGGAATCATCATGGAGAAACTGTTAGCTAGCCTTTATTACAATCCTGGCCATGCTGCTGGTTACGGAGGAGTTCAAAAATTATGTCGAGCTGCTAAAAGTAAATTGAAAAGTGTACGTTTACCCGAAGTACGACGATGGTTACAAGAACAATCGACGTACACGTTACGCAAACCCATTCGACGTAAATTTTCTAAAAGTACCACTCAAGTGGAAGGCATCGATCATCAATGGCAAGCCGATTTAGCTGACGTCTCTCATTTAGCCACTTACAATCGTGGTCACAAATATTTGTTTTGTGCCATCGACGTGTTTTCCAAATTTGCTTGGGTCGTGCCTTTGACCTCTAAAAGCAGTACCGAATTGGTACGGGCCTTAAAATTGGTCTTGAAACAAAGTGGACGTCAACCTTTACGATGGCAAACTGACAAAGGTACCGAATTTCTAAACCAAGCTTTTCAAAAAGAATTGAAACAAAGACAAATTCATTTTTTTACTACCGAAAATCCTGAAACCAAAGCCAGTATCGTGGAACGTTTTCAAAGAACTTTGAAAGAACGCATGTGGAAATATTTTACACATCAACATACTCTCAAGTACATCTATAGTTACCTCGTTTGGTCAAAGTGTACAATCAATCGTACCATCATAGCATCGGATGTGCCCCCGAAGAGGTCAGCCCTGAAAACTAAGTGACCGTGTTTGATAAATTGTTTGGTTCACCCCAGACAAAAAAAAAGAAAAAGAAGACACCCTTGTTGGAGTTAAAGACGGGAGATTGGGTTCGCATCGGAAAAACCAAACGCACTTTTGACAAAGGTTATTTACCTAACTGGACTACCGAATTGTTTCGTGTCACTACCCCCGTCCGTGGACGTGATCCTCCCGTCTATAAATTGGAAGACATGCACGGTGAAGTACTCAAAGGAACATTTTACTTGCCTGAGTTACAACGAGTGACCAAAAAAGAAGACGCCTTGAACGACATCGAAAGCATTCTCGAACAAAGAACACGGAAAGTAGGTAAACGTCGAGTAGAAGAAGTCAAAGTACGTTGGAAAGGATATCCTCCTAGTTTTGATTCTTGGATTGCGGCTTCTCAAGTCGTCGACTATAAAAAGAAAAAGAAGTAAACTCACAACATGCCATTTAACACAGCAGCAACCCAGACTTCAACGACTCCTTCGCAGAGTTCTTCTCTTCAAGAATTACAAAAACAACCACTTTGGGTGTGGTGTGGAGAACGTGTGCCTAAAAATCAAATCGTCTTTTTCTGCCAAATCTTTGTAGTGTATTGTGTCATTGGTTCCGAACTCTATATCGTCTTCAGCGGTAAGCGATTTATTTCCACCCAAAATACCAAACAATCCAGATGAAAATTCAATGCTCAAGAATCTTCTCTCTTCCAAAGGTAAACCTTTATCTTTCTCACTAAGGAGTTGCCCTCTCTCTTTGAAAAATTGGATGATTAAACGGCGTGACAAAGCGTGGTAAGCAATTCGTACCCATTTATTGACCGCTGATAAGGCTTTGTTAAATTGGCATTCAAACTGGGTTCTAATGGTGTCCAGCAAATGTTCAGCACTAAAATAATACCCTGTAGGAATTCTCAGGGTAATCTGGGAATAGACAGTAGGTTGAGTAGATTTAGGATCTGGTATTAACTTTTTGAATGATCCCTTCATGTCTGGATTTTCAGGGTCTTCTTTCCAGATTTCAGGATCATTATTCACCAACTCATCATGTAGATTTTTGTTCAAAATTTGCACAACCATAGTGTTTTGAGTTTTGTTGATGTTCACGATTTGCGTAGGATGAATGATTTCTACCAAACCCACTCCCAATGAGTATCGTGATCCAATTGGATGGATTGAGGTAATTTGGCCGTGAAACAACATAAGCTGTTGTTGGGAAACACATCCATGGAACTGTCACTAGGTAACGTTAAATAAAATTGGTCATTCATAGTTCCAAAGTGGTTCTGGTGTCCGAGGTGTCACTCAAGTGGACAGAAGAAGAAATGATGTTCAAAAGGTTCCAAAAGAGGACTGGTATTGTGGTGGTGACTGGAAGAAGAACAAGGTGGACTGGCGTTGCTCGTACTCCCGTTGTTGTGGTGACTGTTGTCCGTCGTTGTCGTAAATTTCAAAGAGGGACTGGGTAAAAGATAACCGATGCAACTACTCAGTAAAATGGTCCACAATTGTTTGTCTCCTTGTTGTAAACTTGCAGACTTCTTCTTTTCCTCCACTTACTTCTCTGGAGATCAAACGGATCGAAGGACTCATTCATCAGAGTGCAGAACCTATCCGACGTGAATATTCCTGGAATTACAAGACAGATCCATTCAAGTTTAAAGTCAGGTGTGCATTGGTGACTCAATATTTCCATTGTTGAAGACAAATGGATACCAGGGAACTTCATTACCTATTGAATCGCGGTTCCTATACTTCTTCTTGGAATCCTGTGGTATGTGCTAAAGATGAACTACCTCATCGTAAACCAAAAAACGTTCATGCCTATGTCATCAATACTGACGACAGTGATCTACCAGGAACCCATTGGATTGCCGTGTACTTTCCCAACGCTCATTGTGTGGAATATTTTGATTCTTATGGATTACCTCCTTTGGAAAAAGACATCATCGAGTTTATGAGAAGAAATGCCGTCTCGACTCGATTCAATAATGTGAGACTACAAGGATCTGATTCCATGGTGTGTGGACAATATTGTGTCCATTATCTTCATCAACGCAGTCTTGGATATTCCTTAGAACATTTACAGACCTATTTTGATAGTGACTATGTTAGAAACGATGCTAAAGTACAACAATGGTTTTGTGAACGTTATGGTTATCTCTTGTCTTTAGCTCACAATCGTAGTGTGCATCAGAATGATGTCGATGTAGAAAGTTTGACATTTACTTTACCTTCCCAACGTTGTCAACCTTGTAAATATGTTCCTGTTTAATCTCTTGTTGAATGGTTAGTTTTTTAATGTTAGAATAGTTATTGTTGAATAAAAAAAAATGTTATTGTTGAAAAAAAAAAAAATGGTGTTGTGTGGTTTTTTTATTGAATTTGAAAAAAAATAATGATGTTCTCTCTCTCTCTTTCTATCGATCTAAAAAAGTTAAACCTCTCCTCTCTCTATGATCTCCCTGTCGATCTGAAACCTTACCATGTTTTCCATGGCGTCCGCGCGTTAAGCATATAAAGCGGTACACTGGCCAGTGTAGTCATTCTCGTTGACTCGTCAAGATCTCAACAGTTCTAAAAAGAAGAAAGAAGAAGATGGCCGCCACCAAGATTACAAAGCTGAATGAAGCTATGGTTAAAATTCAAAGAGTGAAGAATCATTTGATGGAGACCAACCCAGAGAGAAAGACGATGACATTCATTCAAATGGCGCATGATCTAGTAGAAGAGGTCCTGAGAGAAGAAATACTTAGGGAAAGAACAGAATGGGAGGCAGCACAACGACTACAGCAGCAGCAACAAAGACAACAGCAGCAACAGCAGCAACAACTTATGCAGCAGTCCAGCAAACTATTTGACGGCGAAGTCAGTTGCAAGATTGACTGTGAAGAATTTGCTTTCTCTTTCACCCGAAAGAGACCTGCCTGTCTTAAAGCTGTGAGACCCATCGCTAAACGTGGCCGCCCTGCTGGAGCTACTGCCACGGCTACATCAACCCTAAGAACTTAAAACAACAACCACATAACTTCTTAAACCCAACGGTCCTTCTAAGGACCACCCAATCTCTAGAAAAGATTACTTTTTCCAATGATTGCCAATATCTATATGTGTGTTTTATATGTTTTGTTGTAATGTTTTTGTGATAGTCTACCCACCAAAAAAAACCCTTCTCCCCGTGGTGTGATTGATATAAAAAAAAATTTAAAAACTAAAAAAAATAGGAATGGAATGGTGTGTGGAAGTTTAATATAAAAAAAAAATTTTTAAAAAAAGGGTTATGTGTGGTGTGTGAAAAATTTATATAAAAAATATAAAAAAATAATAAAAAATGGTTGTGTAGTGTGTGTAAGTTTTTTAAAAAATAAAAAAATAGGAATGGTATGGTGTATGTTTGATTTTTATCAAAAGTAGTTTCTTTTAGGTCCGCGCTTTTAGAGCCCGGGGTCATGGAGTGCAAACTCCGCGAAGCCTAGAATGACGTCCAACGAATGACGTCAGACGCGGGGTAGTGGGGTGATGTTTTTTTTTTTGTTTTTTAGGTATAAGGGATGTTTTCCTTCACGTCCGCGCTTCTAGTATATTAAAACAACGTCTTCACAACTTAAGCTACCCCAGTTTATTCAAGAGAATGAACAGATCTGAAATAATCAGACAAGTTAGAGTACATCTAGAGGTGGCGTGGCACCTCCTCCATGACTTAGAAAAAAAGGAGGAGGAGGAGAGGAAGAAGGAGGAGAGGGAAAGTAAAATCCCTATCAAACCTCATCCAATGATGGAGGAAGACAATAAAGAAAATTGGAATCCGGAAGCGGATCATCCTCCTTTTGCATTTAAAAAAGCCAACCGCTGCATGAGTAAAGCAACCTGGAAGGGGAGCTGCCCTGCATGCAGGGCAAAGCCTGGGAGGTGCCCCCACCTCCAAGTGTACTCTAAAAACAAAAAAATCCAACGGTCCTTCTAAGGACCACCCTTTTTTCAAGAAAGATTAATTCTATTCCCACACCCCGTAATGTAGTGACGAAGACAATGTCCACTACTATCAAAAACACCCCCCACCCCAGTTTTTGATGGTAGTGCACGTTGTCTTCCCGTTACTGCCCCAGAGTGCCACCACTGCCCCAGAGTGCCTCGCACTTTTGGGGCCTGTCTGGGGCACTAATGTTAAACTCCCATTACTGCCCCCAAGTGCCATCATCTGGCCGGGTGCCCTATTTACCCACCAGCTACTACTTATATGTCAGAGCAGCATCAATTTCATTTGGAACCAACTAGATATCTTAAGAAGTCTTTTGGTGACAACATCATGTAGATATGACAATCCAACTTGAAAACGAAGCAATAAGATTTTCAAGATGGCCACATGATGGCCATAATGAAGTTCTGATTGGCGCCATTCTCATTTAAGGCCAAACTGGCCATCATAAAAAGTCTTCTGGTGAAAAACCCATGTCAATATGACTTTCCATTTACAAGCAGTAGTGATAACAAGATCTTAAAGATAGCTGCTGTGGTGGCCATACTGGATGTCAGATTAGCATCTTTTTAATTTTGGAACAACTAAACATCATATGAAGTTGTTTTATAAAAAAAAAAAAACGATATGACCATCTGTTCAAGAGGAGTAGTAGGAGTAACTAGATTTTCATAATGGTCACTGTGTCTGGCATTTTAGAAGTCCCTCCAACAAGACCTTGGAATGAATGTGTATCTCAAGTTTTATGGTTATCCTCCAATAAGTTTAGGAGCAGTAGTCATAACAAACTTCATCTAATTGACGGACAGACAACAGACAGGAAACAACAGGCCATCCCATACATTCTTCTGCTCTATAACCAGTAGAACTAATACTAAAGACAAACTGTCCTTACCTCACCTGTTATGTCTGTTGCCATATGAACATAGAAAGTATACTTCACAGAATCACAAGAATGCCATTTTTTTATATTTAAACAACACTGACAGTATCACAAAAATGCCATTTTCTTTTTTAGGGAACAAAATTGACATTTAAATGTTGATTGCCATTTGTATAAAGACTTATAGGAGATGAAGCAATAACAAACATGTGCTAATCAACAGCTGGATGGACATCAGACAACAGAGAACAAGCCATCCTATCAGCTCTTTTGGTCTATGACCTGAAGAGCTAAAAATCATACTCAAAAGAGATTCTTCAATATCATTGGAATTTGGCAATAGGAGGAGAAGGTATTATGGGATCGCCAAAATGCTGCCTTCATGATGTCCTCCATGGAAGAATGATTCAGATAGGCCCATGTGGCATGTATGTAGAGATATATGTAGACTCTCACTGCATCTTCTCACAGATACCAAAGCGAGTAAAAACACAGTCTTGAGTGTGAAGTCCTGAAAGGAAGCCTCAGTCAATGGTTCATATGGGGTTTTGGTTAAAGATACATTCCATCTGGGGATGAGAGCGGCAGACATGTCTCTGCAGCTCAAAATACTAAATGAGAGTGGAAAGGTGCAAATCTGAACAGATTGCCGTGCCCTGAGAGAATTTATGTGTTGAAAATGGCAGCTCTATAGACCTTGATAGTCAATACTGAACAACTTTTCTTCTCAAAAAGGAACAAAAGGAAATCAGCAATGGAAGTTTCAGAGGGACAGCCAGGATCAACATTTTTCCTACTGCACCAATCACGGAAGATTCTCCACCTGGCATTATAGACCTTCAATGTGGAAGCTCTCCTGGCCTGAATGATGTAACTGAGAAATCAGCCCGAAAACTTGTTCTGGCTGATAGATCACTTGATATAAGCCAAGCAAGAAGGTGGTGAATGTGTGGGCTGTTGTGTAGGAGGAAGTCCCTTTGTTGCAACAGAAGATCCCTCCTGTGAGATAGAGACCTGACTTGATCTATCAACAGGTCTAGAAGATCGTTACACCACGATCACAGTGCCACAGTGGGGCCTTGAGAACATTATGGGCAGTGGAAGTTTTGACTTCTGCAGAACATGGGGTAGCAGTTGGAATGGTGGGAAGGCATATGCAAACAGATGATACCACTGGAAGCTGAATGCCTCCACTGCCCATGCTCTCTGGTCCGGGACTGGAGAGACGTAAAAGGGAAGTCTGTTGTTGAGCCTAATCGCAAACAAGTCAACCAGAGGCTTTCCTCATAGTGAGAAATGGGACTCTGTTTTGGAGAGGTGAAGAGACCATTCCATGAATTTTGTTTTGTCTGACCTAGCCACACTGTCTGCTAATATGTTCTTCTTCCCCAGATGTGGCACTTTTTATGAAGAATGTGGCTGACTCGGAGGGAAATCCCTTCTGAGGCACCCAGCAAAGGAGGTTTCAAACCTCCACACAAAGAGAAGGGTGTGTGGTTTCCACCTTGTAAGAGGGAGAAACTGCAGAGGGCACATATAGAGACATCCTAAGGGAACCAGATCTTCAGCAGTGTTCAATGTTCCCAAAGGGGATAGATAAAGGCAAGCAGACAATGATGTTTTTGCTCATAGCATCTCTAGAAGTGCCAGGATTCAATCTATGTGATCTCATGGGACCTGGACTAAGTTCTGGCTTGTGAGAGAGTTCATACCCATCGAAACAAAGTCCTGAGATGGAATGAACTCTAATTTCTTGAGGCTGGGTAAGAGACCCATCCAAGTTACTGTGGACCAACAAAGAAACAGATCCTGATGAAGCGATTGAACCTGAACATTTTGGATCAGCTAGCCGTCAAAGTACTGGGGAATCGGGGTTCCCAGTAATCAGAGGTAAGACGCTACAACTGAGGTGAGTACTCTGGGTGTGGAAGTGATTCTGAATGACAGAACCCAGAATTGAAAACCTTCCTGGTTCAAACAAAACCGGAGGTACTTTTGAAGTGAAGGAAATATCAGGATGTGCAAATAGTCATCCTGAAGGTCAATGGAGACGACCCAATCTAGTGGATGCATTGTGTTCCAGATTGATTAAGTGGTCTCCATCTTGAAATGTTCCTCCAGAAGCAACCGGTTTAACATGGAGAATTCAATAATGATGAGATTTCCTATTTGGTGAACAGGAATATTCAGAAGTTAGAAGGTGGGAGACTGATCATTCAGGACCCTCTCAACTGCCCCTTTCTGCACAAGAATTTGACTGATGAAAAAACTTAGGAGTCCTTGATAGAGGGGGTTGTTCATGAAACTGAAGTTGGTAACCTTTGCTCACAATAATAAAAAAGCAAAACTCTTTTTATAAAACTCTGTATTTGGTTTAGGTAAATATAAATTACCATATTTAGCTGTGTATAGCGCGCACTTTTTTCACCTAATTTTCTTATCTTAAGTCGGGGGTGCGCATTTTATACAAGAACTAAAAAAAAAATATTTTTTCCAGGTCCATCTGACAAGAGGATGAAGGCACTATAGCTGCCTACATGTGTCCCATTCACTCCTTGTGAAATATTAAATCCGTTGCACATTGCATTGTAACTAAATTGTTTACTGGTACTAGCCTTATTAAAGAAATAAATAATGCTTACAAACCTTGATAGTCTTGTTCTTTGATTGCTTATGTTAATAAACTGGTTTCATTTCACATCAATGTGTAGCGTTTTGTTCTGTGCCTCGACCAGAAATACATGTATATAACGACTGGTAACTTGTTCAAAAGCTGTGTAAAGTGCCACATTGGAGCGGAACAAAGACCACTGTGAGGATTACCGTACTTGTTCCGTAAATGTTCAGTATTCCAAAACTGTTGATCTAATACATTTTTTCTTCATTTATTCTTGGTTGAATTGAAATATAATATGTGTAGAATTCAAGCAGTGTTAATGTTCTCATCAGAGGCACCTTTAGGGGACATATTTTTTGCGACTACGGTTTCTTTGTTACGGTAACACTGACATGAAGTGAAAAAAAATAATCAATTAATGTATGAAGTCGGAAAATATTTTTTTCTTTGGAAAATAAACTTGGTTCTTAGTTTTTATTTCTCATCTTAAATGATAGTATTTTATATTTATTTCTGACTATAGAGTGATAAATGTTTCATTGACTAAGTGTGGTCTTTTCAGCGGAACAAATATATAATTACCGTACCTGTAAATGTTCAATATTCGACAACTGTGGATCTAATTAATTTTGTCCTCATTTATTCATGTTTGAATTGAAATATAATATTTAGAATTCAAGCAGTGTTAATATTCTCATTTTTTTCGTGACTACGGTTAGCCTGTTATGTTAACACTGACACAGCATTAATGTATCAAGTCGGAAAACATTTTTTTTTTTCCTTTTCGAAACTAAACTTGTTTCTTAGTTTTATTTCTCATATTAAATCATAGTATTTGAGATATCTTTGCGAATATACAGTGATCAATGCTTCATTGACTCAGTGTGGTCTTTTCACGGTAATCGGCGCCAGGTAAGCTTTGATGCGCTCAACATAGTTACAATGCTTTGTCTTGGTGAACAATATTTAATTGATTCAGCTTGGTGTTTTTAATGGTGATCAGTGCTTCATTGACTCAGTGTGGTCTTTTCAAGGTAATCAGCACCGGCTAAAGCTTTGATGTGCTAAACATAGTCACGATGCTTTTTCTAGGTAAACTTGCAATGTATTTACTTTTCTTCAGAAAATAAACTTGTCTCTTTGTTTATTTCTAATTTTAAACAACAATATTTGATATGGTACTTCTTTGTTACAATACAGTGAGCAGTGTTTAATTTACTCAGCGTGCTGTTTTTTAAGGTAATCAGGGCCGGCTAAAGCTTTGATGGGCCAAACATAATTACAATGCATTATCTTGGTAAATTCTAGCTTGGACATGGAGATATATTTTATAGGTGTCATGATAATCCAAATAAGTATAAATACCAGACCTAATCTTTCACACAGCATATTGTGTTTGATCTTGAATCTGAACGAATATTGTCAAAGTATCAACTTGGGTCGTATAAGAAATTCATACAATGCGAAAGACAAGCTAACCATCTTTGCCTAAAAAAGATCTGTTGATGGTGTATTTAAATCAGCATCAAGAATAACTCTAGCTGCTCTTTTTTTGAAATTTCATAAGTCTTTCTCGATTTGCTGTATCACTATTAACCCAGCTAGAACAACAATATTCTAGATGTAGCATGATACAAGCAATGTAGAATATCTTTCTCTGTTCTTGTGAGACATAAGATTTTATTCAGTTCAAGAGATAAAGCAGCGAGTTTACTTTTTTAATGACCTTATCAACTTGCATTTTATAAAACAAGATATTGTCTATGATAATGCCAAGTAGTGTTTCATTTTCAGACTGTTCTATATATGTTCTTTTTAGCATTACTTTGAAGTCATCTTTCACAGCTTTTACTTTGGCTTGACTACCTATGATCACGGCTTTTGACTTGGCTTCATTTATCTTCATACTATTGTGTTCACACCAGTTGTAACGAACTGAAGGGCAGAATTTTGCGGAAATCATAGCATGTGGGCCGAACGTCTTACTAGGAGTTACATAATTTCGGATCTCTGAATTGGCGTCAAAGGTATTTAATCCTTGTGCAGCGGGGCTATTGCCGAAGGGCATATTCTGGCCAGATACCCCGTGGTGCGCCAAGAAGGTGTGAAGAAACCTGGACCCAGGCGGAAAGAACATCAAACGATGGGCATGTTGACCAATTAGGGATGAGAGAAGCTAAACCTACCAGTGGGAGGGGCTAACCCTTTAGGCAGGAAAATACGTCATTCTTATTTGTAAACGTGCAGAGAACCATCAGTGAGCTGCTAATTCTCCAAGAGTAGAGACGTATTGTCTGAAGTGGAGTGGAAGCTTATGTGAGAAAGGAATTCTAGCTAAAAGCCACTCCGAGACTTAACTCGTAAAAAGAAGGGAATTTAACTGGGTGAGACAAGCTTCTAAAAGGTAAGACGGTATCTTGGCCGAGTCTTTGTGCTTGATTTGAGTAGATAGTTGAATATATTAGAATATTGAATCCTCATGTATAGTTGAATTTATTAGAATATTTAATCATAACATATAGTTGAATTTATTAGGATACTGAATCATAACGCATTGTTGAATTTATTAGAGAATTGAATTATGACATGTACTTACATCTATCAGAATGTAGATTGAGCACTATGTGAAATTAGACTGAGTTGGATTTATGTGCCTATGTATTTAATGTATATACTCAATTATAAGTCAACTCGACTATAAGTCGACCCCCCCTTTTTAGGGCTGCAAAAAGTGAATTTCTCTGTGACCCTCCTATAAGTCAGGGTGTATTTTGCAAGTCAGATCCGTCTGAAGGGGTGATTTCTTAGCGAGTCAGAAATGCACTTTGGAAATATAAACAAGCCAAACTGGATAGATAGATAAGAAAAATAAATAGGAATAGTGGCATGAAAATGTAAAAATATATGAATTGACAGTATTTTTATGTACTGCAAACATCTAGAGTTCCAACATTACCCCAAGATTTATAATATTTTTTTAATGTCGCGCTTATAAGACGACCCGTACTCTGCATGAATCGACTTTTAAGTAAAAAATGTCGACTTATAAACGAGTATATACGGTATATGTATAATTCTGTAATTCTTAGGATGCATGCAATAGGAATGATTACTTAATAACGATGGGTAGATTGCTGTGTCAGAACATATCAACATTTAGATGATGTGTGAGTGTGTTACAAAAACTTCATTGAGTAATACTATTCATTCATAGAGCGCAAGGCATGTATAAGATAAGTGGAAATTTATATGTACATAGGGCCCGGTAATATTGTTCGCCCATTAGTCTGATGGAAGGTCCGTGAGAGAGTGGTAGATTTCAAAGAGTAGAGTAGGGAGACAAGGGTGTACATCCCTTATATTTCTTCAGGAAGCTCCCAGGGTGCCCGTAAGAGTCAGCGCTGAGAGATTCCCAGGGTGTAGGCAGTGACGACACTGAGAGAATAAGAAGGAAGGAGTAGGGAGGAGGACAGAAGTGAAAAAAGCCGAAGGAAGCCGAGTAGACTTCCAGGGTGTACACAAGAGGCACGGTGTATAGAAGGAGGAAAAGGAAGGAAGGAAGAAAAATTAGAACAGATGGGTACTTGGGACAACTCACTGAACAGAGACTCTCTCACAATAGGACAGTAATTTCCATATGACGAATTAAAGTGTAAAGGGCATTTGGTCAAACCGGCCCATTATTGTGTCAAGATATATTGAACTGAAGATTTATGTCCATGAAATTCTTGAATTGATTCGTATTTGATAAAATTGTTATCTATTCAACCTTGAGTTGTTATATGTATTTAGAGAGTCAGCATTGCTGACTGGGAGCTCGCGAGTCATTAAATTTTAATGCACACCTTCTGCATTATTTATAATACCGTAGTGGATCTGCAGTATTATTTATAATACGGTAGCGGGGTCGTGACACCAGTTATTTACTTTAATCAAATCCTGATTTAATTTAGTGCTAAGGTCATAGCCAGTTGATCCAGTGTTATATACTGTTGTGTCTTCTGCAAACATATTGGTGGTGGATAGCTACATGTGATATGGTAATCATTGATGTACAGCAGAAAAAGTAATGGTCCAAGAACTGATATTTGTGGAATACTTCACTTTATGAGTTTTTTTATCTGAAAGTTTATTTAAAATAGAAACTTGTTGTCTGCATTCAAGATAGGATTAAAACAAAGTTAAACTTTCATGGTTAACTTGGTATATGCTGAGTTTTTCCAGCACGATTTTGTGATTAACAAGGTCAAAAGCCTTTGTAAGGTTAAGAAACACTGTACCTACCAGGTTACCTTGATCAATTGCTGTTAACCAATCATCCACCATTCTAGTAAGTTTAGTCTGACATGAATGTCCTTCATGAAAGCCAGATTGTTGTGAATTTAGTAAATTACAAGAATCCAGGTAGTTTCAAAATTCTTTACCAACAGGTCTTTCTAATATCTTTGAAAGTGATGATAAAACTAATATAGGGTCCATAAAAATTCATATCAGAAAGATCACCTTTCTTGTGTATTTTAATTATTTTTGCCATTTTTAGACTGTTTGGAAAAATGCCTGCAAAAATACTCAGATTGAATATATACACAAGTGATAATTCAATCACTTGAGACGATAGTTTTAGGAATTTAGCACTTATACTATCTAGACCTGTAGCTGTTCTGACATCAAGTTTATCTAATTCATTTAAAATGAATTCTAGACTTATTATAGGTATTTTTAAGTAGTTTTCTTTGCTAAATTTAATCAGATTTAGAAAAAAGCAAATTTTTTTACCAATAATATCATTATTTATATAATAATTTTTATTTTACCTTTCTGTTTATATTATTAGTAATTAATATTTTCTATTGCAATAATAATAATAATAATAATCAATATTAATGTCTAAATTACATGTTTTTTAAATGTTAGTCAAATTGCTGCCATGCAAATAAGAATCAAACAAATTTCAGGAGTAAAGCTGCTATTTTCAAATTGCATTTTTGTGAAACGTTTTTTCTGTAAAACAAGACAATTGTAAATGGTAAATTATACACTGCTCCATGTTTAATAGTCATTATTATTGACCTTGTTCAAAGTACAAGGTCTTGAACAAAACTTGTGTGCAGAAAACATTACACCTCTTCTTTGATACCTAGAACACAACATGGTCCAAAAACACGGACTGCAGTATAAGCAAGAGCATAAGTTATCAAGGAACATCTGAAAATTTAAGAAGCGGATGTCATCCCAACTAGACATCAACAATAAGAAAAGGGGGGGGGGGGGCTAAAAAGTTTAATACTTGTTTTATAATTGCATTGGGAATAATTGTAAATAAAATGCTTTTTCTAATGAAGTTGTTTGTTTTTCTGTATAAATTACGTTTATTTTCAAGATAACCAATCTTGGAACAATCATTAAAAACATTACTCCAAGACATTTTGACACATCATGTGTACTACTAAACTGCTTTTTGCATGTGAATGTGGATATATTATAGCTTCTCCATAATGAACCATACCTGTGAAACAAAGCTTTTCATTTTTCATGCACTGAGTTTGCCTGCTTCTCTTGCTATCATTGATCACATTTGCATATTAGTAGGATAAACCACTGCCTAATGTTGGATACTTTAATTATGTTACCTACATAATAATATTTATAAGAGTGTGCAATTTGTCAATTGAAGTGAGATGACCTGACACACTATCGTGACCACTATCTATTATGCGGGTAGGATTTGCATGACTTGTAACTTTTTTTTGCCCCCTTTATTTGATTTGATACAAAAGACATAATTAAGATGATAATACAAAGGTCTACTTTTAATTCACTGTAACAATACAACAAACACTTCCACAAATCGGAGATCAAAACACAGTCATCACCGAATTAAGTTCTCACAAATACTCACAGACATAGCTGAGATGGTAGATTGACACTTTTCACGTTTTAATACAAGAGGGCATATAGCATTTATGATCATTACACTGAAACTAAATTAAAAGACAGAACAAAAACACCAACTTCACTTGACAAAACTTATTTAATTGGTATTTATTTCTTAAAGTACTGTCACCAGTAGGAATTACTGACATTTTCGTAGATCAAAATATCATCAAATATTGTTATTTACAGTGCACTGAGAATTTATTTTGTACAGAAAACTTTACAAAATATATGACTTCTTATTAAAAGTTGCTTATCAGATTTCAGGGCACTAACCACTGTTTTTGATGATATAATGAGCGATATATTAAAAGTTTGACTTACTATATTTTATCGAGATTTTCTTCACATTCAACAAATAGGGGCCAATTCATTTGGTATTTTCAGGGAAAAAAATTAGATCCACACCTGACTCTGCATTATAAGTGGGTTTGTGTGTTTCTTATTAGATTTACAATGACTATGACCTCCAACCTTCAGACCACATAAGTTTCATTTATTACCTGAAGTCCAAGCCATCCACAAAGTTGATCAAAGAAGTTATACTAGAACAAAAGTTATTCTGCAAAACCAATTTTGCTTCAAACCCCAATGACTGTAATCTTTGACCTTTTGAAACCAAAAGCAATAGGCTTCCTCCATACCATAAATACAAGCCCTCCACAAACTTTGGTCAAGGTATATGGTCTAGAACTAAAGTTATTATGCAAAAACTAATTTTCTTCTTTCGATCAAAGTGAACTTAACCTTTGACATTTTAATCCCAAAATCAATAGGCTTCTTTCTAACCAATGTACAAATCATCCAAACTTTGGTGAAGGTGCATAGTCAAGAACTGAAATTATTGTTCAAACAAAATTTGTGCAGAAACCAATTTTCTTCTTTCAGTCACAGTGACCTTGAACATTGACCTTTAGACCCCCAAATTGATAGGTTTCTTCCTGACCCTCAAGTACAAACCATCCACAAAATCTGATATAGGAATGTGATGTGGAGCTAACGTTATTGTGTGATAACCATTATTATTCTTTCATTAACTGTGACCTTGACCTCTGAGACTAAAATCGATAGTCTAGGAATCACCAAAATTTGATAACTGTTGATGGTGGCGACCTCATGGTATTGGGCAGAAATCATTTTTCTTCTTTCAGTCAGTGATCTTGACCTTTTACTTTTTTTTATCCCAAAATAAAGTGTTCTTCCTTACCCCAAGTGCAAGCAATCCACAAAGTTTAATAATTGGTGCTAGTGGAGAACTTGAGCTATTGTGCAGAAACCATTTTTCTCTTTCGGTAATGGTGACCTTGACATTTGACCATTTAACCCCCAAATTGACAGGATTCTTCCTTCTTCCAAGTGCAAGCCATACACAAACTGGTGGACAACTCAAGTGTATTGTATGGAAGCAAAATTGGTATCAGACAGACCGACAACATCATAAGATATTATGTTCTGCTTTATGGTGGGCATATAAAATGGGATAAAAGAACCTAGACTTTACTTGCAGGACATTTTTAAGATTCAGAGAATTTTACCACAATGGTTTCAGCTTCATTTTATTTTAATTGCAGCCATTGTAGTGGTAGTTATCTTGCATGCAGTATACAGTATTTATGTACTTCATTTTAATTTTACCTAAGCGAGAGTCCACATCATGTCACTGCACCTCAACATATACATAGGGCGGCTTGCTCACCCATAAATAGCAATGATTTAACATTATACTCACTGCTGTTGACTAGATATTTCTAAATCACAAATGTCTTTGTGGATTGAGCAAGGTATGGTTTATAATTTTTAAGTTACGAGGGGATTCAATAATTATGCAACAGATTGTATTTATTCCAAAGTAATTACTTTCCAAGACTAAGGTGGGGTACAGTTCAGAAAGGGTCAGAAACAGACTACAAGTATAAATACATTGCAACAAGTCAGTCAGAGACTTACCAGGATAACAACTACACACTGGTTTGTGTTCCTCATACCTACATGTCCCATGACCATTACACTGGACTGTACCATTACAAGCTGAAATACAAAAATAAGGCATACTAAGGCATACTATACATGTTTTTGAATAAATTCACTTTGCATATGTTGAGAGTGATTTCCCTTATCAGCTATTCTATCACATGAGGATTTGGCTAAACATCAATGAACGAACTAATGCAAAATACAGACATAGCAGCATTAATTATTTATTAAAGTGCTTTCTCTGATGCTTGAGTTACTTATGCTTTTGAAAAGTTTCAGTCAACCTGTATTTCTGACTGCAACTTCACTTGAGGCCAGTTTTGTCTGTGGTCAAATGTGTGTGTTATAACAAGTGTATACTACAGTTATATTGCATGGTCATTAAGTTTTGACTTAGACTGGTGTAGTACAAGGACTTTAATTTGCAATAAATATACAAAATTCTGAGCAACAAAACCTTTATAGCATAGAAAGGATTGAGACTGAGATAGCCCAAAATTATGTGTGATTTTTCTTCATTCTGTGAGAAATCACATGTATGTAGTTTAATTAACTATAAAGAATTTTTTTTTTTTTAAAAACCTGCTAATAAAAATATTATTTTGGATCCCTCTTTTTCACCCCTTGTCGATCAGTATCTCCTTCTCTGGAAAGGTAAGATATCAGTTTCAGGCAGTACCGACCAGACCTTGTCAAAGAAAGACTTGTACAAGAATAAAGAAAATGGAAAAACAAAACATTTCTGAACCTCTTTAATCTACAGAGGTAGCAATTATTTCAGCGCATGTATAAGTCTTGTTCATTGGTATTTTCATATTATGTCATCCTGGGGAAGCAAATGAAAACCTTTATCTATTGAGAGGGTGTATAATGTAGTGTTTATCTATACCCATATGGTTCATAGTTACTTTGCCTCAAAGTTTCAAAACCCAATTAATGAAAATTGTCAGCTCTGAATAGAATTTGAGATAGATTTAATACAACAAAATTAAAAAAGATGTTAAATCATGGATGTTTCAATGTGGACAATATTTGCATAGTAAGTTCCCTACAAACAGAAGACCACAACTTGTCATGGCAACAACAACAAATCTGTTCAAGGTTACGTTCAAACTAGAATATTATTGTCACATACCAGTTCATACCAACCATTGCACATGATTGTCCTTCAGTCATTTTCATATGTAATATGACTACAAGAATGACAACTTAGGCATTCAACAATCAACAGGTGGCATATTTTGAATTTCTGAAGAAAGTTCATTCAGACCAGAAGTAAATTTTGCAGATAAACTGATTCAAGTAATATGCAATGTCAAGGGAATTAAAACAAGAGTCCCTTGAAAGGACTGATGCTATACTGGCTGAAAAGAATTCCTGGAATTGAAGATAAGACCATTTCTTCTATTTCACTGAGTATTGAAACAATCTCCGATATTTTTAATCAATGACAACATTTTCAAATTAGCTGCTGTGGCAGTTATATTGGATGTAAGATGGACACCATTTTCATTTAGAGCCAACTTGACATTATTAGAAGTCTTTTGACAAAAACCCCATGTGAATACAACCATCCATTCTGGAAGAGTAAGAATAACAAGATTTTCAAGATGGCTGCCATGGTGACCATATTGGATGTCAGTTCAGCACTATTTTCATTTAGGATCAAATAATCATCATAAGATACCTTTTGGTGAAAACCCTATGTCAATATGACCATCCATTTAGAAGGAGTAGCAATAACAAGATTTTCAAAATGGCTACCATGGCAGCCTTATTGGATGTCATATCGGCACCATTTTAATTTAAAACCAACTAGATATCATAAGAAGTCTTCTTGTGAAAACCCCATATTGATACGTCTTGCCATTCAGGAGAAGTTGCAAAAACAAGATTTTCAAAATGGCCAACATGGTCACCATATCGGATGTCAGATTGGTTCCATTTTCATTTATGACCAAGTAGACATTATATGAAGTCTTTTAGTGAAAACCCCATGTTGGAATGACCATCCATTCTAAAGGAATTGCAATAACAATATTTTCAATATGGCCACTATGTCAGCTATCTTGGATGTCCAAGCAGCACCATTTTCATTTGGGACCAACAAGACATCATAAATCTTCTGTTCAAACCACATGTCTATATGAGTAGTGATAAGCCAATTTTAAAGATGGCTATCATGATGTTCACATTGGACGTCAGTTCAGCACCATTTTCATTTAGGACCAACTAGACATCATAAGAAGTCTTTTAGTGAAAAGTCCACGTTGGTATGACCCTCTATTCAGGAGGAGTAGTAATAATAAGATTTTAAAGATGGCTGCAGTGGTTAACATATTGGATGTCCAAACAGCACTATTTTCATTTAGGATCAACTACACCATGGGAGGAATGTGTGTGTTAAGTTTCATGGCAATCCTCCAAGTAGTTTAGAAGGTGTAGTGATAACAAACTTGTGCTATTGGATGGACAGATGATGGACGAGTCGTACATTGAAAAACAGACATATCATAAGCTCTTCTGGTCTATGACCAGTAGAGCTTAATACACACTGCAATATTCCGTATCATCCAAATGGTGTGAGGCATATGAGTGATTCAATCTGACCCTTCTAGCTACTAGAATGTCAAACCTTAATCCTAGAGGTATGTGTGATTAAAGGAGATATTTTTCAGAAACAGCTGTTGTTCAGTTGATAGAGTGTCAGACTCATAATCCAAGGGTCACAGGTTCAATACCCATCCTGGCCAGCATAAGTTGGCTGCCTTGATGTGTCTTGAGAAAGGCACTTAGCTTCCATTTTCCTCTGCATTATATAGCCAATAATGTGTTAAAGTGCAATTGAAACCAAGAAAAAGAAAATGAACAGTGATTCACTTCATGCCTACCATAGCATTACTGAACAGTTTATTCCGAAATCAGTCAGTGATACTCAACTAAATGAACCCCTTTCTTGAAATATATGAATATTAACAAGTAGTCATTACCAAGAAGTGTGTGGAGTCAATGAAAATGAATTGCTAATGAAAAGGATGCACTGGCACTCAAGAAGAAAGCATGCAATTTGCTTTCAGATGAATCATTCATCAACATATTGGTTATGACCTGGCCAATCTAAGCTGTCTTTAGAGAGAGACAATGACCTATTTCTACTCAGGTAATCACTTTCATTGTGGTCTCCCCTCAGAAAGATATAGTAGCCTTTAAACTTTATCTATGTATTACATATGAGTGTGTGCACACATACAAACACACACACTTATTAAATAGATTTATTTATACCTGTCAGATAGAAATAGATGTGAAAGATGGGATACAAAAGAGGAAACATGAAACTCTGAAATAAAAAATTTTATTTACTTTGCAAAGGTTCAAATTTTGTTTCTATCATTTCTTTCCCATATATTACTAACCGAAGTTAACTGATAGCAAGGTTGGTTGCCAGTCTGAATATTTTATATAGGAATAGCCTATTTTTTGTCTTTCTCTGGTTATTCTTATATAACAATAACATCTTTCCAAAGAAATATTAACTTGCAAAACAACTACCTCTGGCAGACTAGTTGTGCATCACACTGATCAAGCCAATTTACAGATCACTAATGCTCATTAGGTGAAGATTTCACATCAAAAAGAGCAACTGATCTGGAGAAAAGTTACACATGTAGCAAGTTTCTTGTGCAATTATCAAGGTAAATCTTTGGGGTCAAATTTCCATAATTTTCAGCTAGAACTGATTATAATAAAGAACAACTATGCTGAATAACTTTTGTATAACCTATGGTAGTGAGACAAAGTTATCACTTCCACACCAGGATGAAAGCAGCAAAGAATACTACGATTTTTGTGTTCAAATTTGTAAAGCTATACATCAGATAGTAGCCATAAGAGCAGGTCACAAGCGAGAACTCTTCTTCCATTGAACCATTTTTATGATCTCCATCTTCCCTCTTAGAAAGTATGGAAATAAGTAATAATTTTATGACCTTCATCTCACATATTCCAGAGAAGTTTTGTTACATGGTAATTGTCTAAAATGTGATGGACTGATGACAATTGCAGGGCAATATATCAATTGCATAGGTAATTGATAATAATGACTGGAATAATTCAAGATCATTAAAAATCAATACTTTATGGCATTTCTAAAAGAAAATTGTTGTTCTGCTTGTTTTGAAAAACCTTCTTCACCTATCGATAAATCCTAGAAAGATTAAATCGTAAAATGATCAGTCTGAGATGTGAATGAATAGCTGTACAAGCCTGTAATCTAGTACCACCAACCAGGTTACCTGGACTGAAAAATAAACAAGATAAAAATTACCAAGAAAAGCACCCTAGAAGTGAATAAACGTACTTTGTTTTAGGCAATTGCTAGAAGAGTTGCTACCAATAAATGAAGTTGTACTGTCTGAGGGACATGGCTTGCAGGTGCTTCCCCTTGTTTCATTCTGGTAGTAATTCAATGGACAAGGCATACATGGCATGTACCCAGTAATGGAATAGTTTCCAGGACCACATGGAGCTGTAAAACAAAATATTTAGGCTGATTAGAATTAAGACATGCAAGAATGTATAGATATAAGCAAACTCTTTAACTACGACTCACGTGTACATAGAAGGCCTCATGGAAGATTAGTCAGTTGACCAAATGAACTTCTTCTTTAAATAAAGTCATTATTATTATTATTATTATTATTATTATTATTATTATTATTATTATTATTATATCCACTGCATAAATGTGCCTTGCCTCCACAGTGACTGATAAATCCGTTTGTAAACAAAGCACTACTGATATATCCGCTTGCTGGTTATGCTCTCTGTGACGGATAGATCTGCTCTGTATGTTCATGTTACAATCAGTCTTCTTGGTCAATAATTGGAAGTAAACGGGCATTCAACCAATCAAAATAGAGTTAACAAACAATTGTTCTTACTAAATCCAGGGATTTTTTGCAATCTTGTACATGTATCAGTTAATACATGTGTTTGTAAGTGATAGTGAAAATAGTGACTTTTGATTACACTAGCAATTCAGAATCCGAATGTTCAGGTTTTTCTGAGGATGAACTTGACAATATTGAATTAAAAAGTGTTGGTAGTGGCATTGAAATATCTTCTTTTTCAGGTCTGTCCAAAATTGAGACAGAATCTGATAATGAAGACAGTGAAGTGTGGACAAGATAGCTACGCGGTCCTAAAGTTACCGAGTTTACTGAAAGTGTTGGCCACACTTTCATTTTAAATGAGGGGAAGAAAGAAAATGATTTTTCTTCAAATTGTTTTCCCTGGCATGGATTGAAGCATTGTGGCACAAACGAATGGATACGCAGCAAGATGTATCTAAGAAAAGCCAGATTCATTCTGGCAACCCACGACAATGGACAAAATGCTGGCCTGTCTAGGAATAAATCTGATTATGTCAATCCTGGCACTTCCGACCTATAGCCTAGCTTAGCAATCTATATGGCCCTTCCAGATACCAAGTATTCCCACAATTATGACCAGAGTACGTTTTGAAAAGTTGTCAAAGTATTTTCATGTAAATGACACAAGGCAGAATCCACCAAGGCGCCAGACTGGTCATGACAAGTTGTGTCACATAAGACCTGTTAATGACAAAATCTCCAAAACATGTCTTGCAAATTACAATGGTCATAAAGAGCAGAGTGTGGATGAAGGGATGATTGCATATAAAGGTAGATTTTTCTTCAAGCAATATTTGCCTGTGAAGCCAACTAAGTCTGGAACAAAAGTTTGGGAATGGGCAGACCCACACAATAGTTATGTGCACGAGTTCCAGGTGTATACAGGAAAAGAAGGCTAAGCTGGACACACACAAAAAATAGGGCCTTGGTGCCTTAGTTGTAACCAATCTGACTGCGAAAATATGTGGGAAATTTCATGTAGATTACATGGACAATTTTTTCTCCAGTCTGGCACTGTTTGAGTTACTAAGGAAAGAACAAATTTATTGCCTCGGTACAGTGTGAGAAAATAGAAAAAGAATGCCAGAGGAAATAAAATCTGCCAAATTAATGAACAAGGGTGAGTGTCCTGATGACAAAAGGAAATCTATGTGCTGTAGTGTGGAAGGAGAAACAAATTTTCCATTATCTCTCAACAAGTTGTAATCCAAGCGAGAGCAAGATGGTGCACAGGAGGCAAGACATTGGAACCTATCACCTATCAGTAGTGCCACCTCTGATTGTCTCGGAACTCTATAATAAATACATGTTTGGGGTTGACCTGGCACACCAGAAAAGGATTCAGTACTCTACCTGCTGCAAAACTACCAAATGGTGAAAATATCTGTTTTGGTTCTGCTTTCATGTTTCTCCAGTCAATGCATTAATAACTAGGCAGGAGTCACCCAACCACAGACTTGTTACCAAAAAAAGAAAGAAATCTGACACAGACAACTTGATTTTTGAATTGCACTTGTGCAGCAGATGATAGGGACATTTTGAGGATCAAGAAAGAGAAAGACCATATCTGCAATTGATAACTGTGTGAATGGACATTGACCCACACAAGCTGAAATAACCAGGGCAATCCAAACTGTGTTCCAAAGAAAAAAGGTGGCCTGAGGTGTCCATCATGTGCAAACAGTGTGATGTCCATCTGTGCATAAAGCATAACTGCTTCTATAGATTTAAGAAATAGTAGAACTTAGTGACTAGTTAAACATTTTGTAGTAATTATATGTATATATTTGAGCAATAACTTTGTATAAAAGACTGCCAGATAAATTTTAGTGTTTAAAAATAGTGTTGTGTGTACTAATCATGGATTTTATACCAATCTTGTGGATGTCAGCAGGATAAAAGAATCAAACAGACATAAGGTAGTTATAGCTTATATATATGCATGGTTTTAGTCTATAAACCAGTCTATTATACAGAAAATAACTAAAACATATTTGCCCATATCCCCAAATCATCAGCTAAAAAGTTCTCATCTCGCAGCAGCAGCATCAGGCTCTGGTAGTCAGCCCTAAAATCAGCTGCAGTAGTGACCCCAGCAGCTAGGCAGGGTAGTGAGCCACTACAGTAGCACTAGTAGTTAAAGAGTTAATGCTCACTTTTGTACAGAGCTTTCTTGATGACAAACTACCAAGATACAATCTACCGGTATTTTGATGACAAGTGAACTAACTACCAAGCTACAGAGCTAGCTTGATGAAAATAGAACCAACTACCAAGCTACAGAGCTACATGTAGCTTGATGACAATAGAACCAACTACAGTATCTAGCTACTGAGCAATCTTGATGACAATAGGACCAACCACCAAGCTAAAAAGCTTTCTTGATGACAATAGAACCAACTACCTAGCTAAAAAGCTTACTTGATGACGATAGAACTACCAAGCTACAGTTATCTTGATGACAATATAACTACCAAGTACAGAGCTATCTTGATGACAACAGAACTAACTACCAAGCTACAGAGCTATCTTGATGACAACAGAACTAACTACCAAGCTACAGAGCTATCTTGATGACAACAGAACTAACTACCAAGCTACAGAGCTATCTTGATGACAACAGAACTAACTACCAAGTACAGAGCTATCTTGATGACAACAGAACTAACTACCAAGTACAGAGCTATCTTGATGACAACAGAACTAACCACCAAGCTACAGAACTATCTTGATGACAACAGAACCAATTTCAAAGCTACAGAACTATTTTAATGACTACAGAACCAACTACCAACAGGTTTTTTTGCTTCATTGCAATTCAAAAGCATGCCATACACTTATCATTTATATTTTAAAATACTGATTATAATACTGAGGGAGAAATGACCAAGAGGATTATTCAGCTTGGAGATCTAGTTTACCATGGGACACTATGAATAAAATATATCAAAACGATCATGGATTTTTTTTCACTGTGAGACACTGTCAGGCAGACTGAAACAAATAAATAAACAAATGAAGAAACTGGGACCAATTTATAAGATGCAAGATTTAAAGAAACATGTTCCATCTTGGTAGAGATCTACAGCAACCTAACAAAGTAAGTGCATCCTGGTTGAAAGGAAGCACTGCTTGAAAAGACTTTTGTAAAAAAGCTGCAGAAATGATTAACAAATAATAATACAGCTCTCTTTCATTATAATACACCTAATTATAATGTGATTCCCAATATGATGTGGTTCTAAGCCCATTTAAGGTTTATATGACCTCTTGATCTTTACATCACATATTTTATCCATATGATCTCAAATGAGCACAGTAGAAACTATACATTTTAAATAATTCTAACTGATATGAGTAACTAGATTACCTTATTGTAATTAGAAATAGGTATAAATAGTTAATCACCTGCCACTAAAACAAGCATTCAATTTTGTTTAGCTTTCAAAACTTCACCAAAACTGAGTCCAAAAGATTCACATTTAATTTTGAATTAACCTTCTAAACATGTAGTTGTAAAGTTGAGGTTGCTCATCTGTAACATTGGTGAATAGATGAACACTATGGTATGAAGACACCTGTTCATGTGCTCTCATGTGCATTTTTAGTGGTTGTTTCAAAATAGTTTTAAAATGTTTTCAACTTTGTCATTTTCTGATGAAATTTTAGAAAAGAAAAACATTTAATTGCTTGTTTAAGTGTCAGCTGATTAAATATTTGTGCCTATTTGTAAATACAATACTGTACTCTAAGAAATCCTCTCAATTAAAATTAATTACAATGTAAAGTTTCTGCTGTGCTCATTTGAAGTCAATACATGGTGTAATGACCAAGAAGGGCATATAAACCTGAAACAGAGACCATATTAAAAATGTAAGGTTGCCTCTTTCCTTCTGTTTGAATTTGTCTCCAATGTTAGATTTCTTAGGTGTATCAGTTTATGTTAAAAAAAAAGGCAAATACTATGGAAATCTATGAGATCCATTAGAGTTGTTCTTGATTTGCCAAGACCAATATAGCATTTAATATAAATATTATTAAAAAAACACTCACACCAGTTCCTACCAAGTAATACATGCTTTCAATCTCTACCCATTTTAAACACATTTCTGCCAAAAGAATCCCTATAAAAAATGACATTTTTAAAGTTACAGATTATTATTTACCTTTTCATACCTTCAAAAGTACATAGCATGCCAGAAAATTACTGAGTTGGACCTGACATCAAAAAATTTCACAAAAATCTTGACCATGGAGTACAATCCCATTTAGATTGGCTTGAAAATACAATGAGTTTATATATACCCCCAATTTGATAAAGGTGGGGTATACAGTGATCATCATGTTTGGCTATCCATCCAGCTGGCTGGCCAGCACAATCTCATTACCACACTAGTCCTGCAGTTTTTGATGGATTGCCATGAAACCTGGTAAGTATTATGGACATCACCAGAAGATATGCATATTGACAAATCACTTTGCTTCCACAATTTTTTTATATTTATTGCCCTTTTTTTGTCTTGCAGCATGACACACTCTCGTTAGCTCAACTAGTCATGCATAATATGATGAGAAGCTTAATCAGTCACAATTTAAGGGTGCCACAGATTGGAGATAATGATGTTACATAAGTGTGTTTGGGATTAACTCATCTACATAGTATGCTGTATGTAGTATTTAAAATATATATTTCTATATTTTCTTAGCAAGTGGTATTGTCAATACATTGCTTACTTCTTCTGAAGTGTACAATTGTCCGCCTTTTCCTTGCCTATCAGTTTCATACTTTAACTTTTCCTGAATAATTTATGCAATCATTTTGGTTATCAGTCTGATGTTTTTTTTTGTTTTTTTTTCTTATTATGCCAGAGTGAACCTTTTGAATGTGGTACAAGGGCAGATAAAATATGAGTCTGCTCTTGGGCACTGGATGGTCAATATTAGTAACATGTGAGTGCAACACCTATAATACAGTACTGATAACATTATGACGTAGACATCTCTTGTAAATATAATCTGTTGAAATTGTTTGTGCAATATCAAAATACTGAAATTAGTAAATGGCTGCCATAGAAGGAGAAATTGATAACAGCTCCACTCAGTATTCAAGGAATTTAGTGTAATAACTGGTGTTAAAAAAGCTAATACTTTTTGGTCCAATTAATAATGTGGATTTATGACAACATTAAATTAGTGTAAGTGAAATCTAATGTGCACATTATTAGTTATTCAAAAAAAATCTGGAAAGCTGTTCAAAACAAAGGATTTTCGGTTATCCAAGCTGGCCACCCTAGTGGATTAAATTGAACTACAACTACCATATCTAAATTGCAGATGATCTACCGGTATGTGAGTAAAGATACAGACTCAAATGTATATGGCTAGTTTTCAAAAGTTTATGAACATGTCCTAGTCATATATAAGGATTTCATATTGTTTTTTAATACTGTTATGAACAAGCTGAAAATATCAGAATCATGGAAGCATATTTCAATACCAGCCGTTTTGGGTTCCTTAGTAAGCACACTTAGTTGAACACTTTCTGCATGATTTTCTGGCTTTAGTGTCTCTAACATACCTAAAGATCTGCGCTACACACATGATCCCATGCAGGAAGCCATGAACAGAGTGAAAATAATGCTGCAGATGTTGACTTGGATTTATCCAATATAACTGACACTTATCCAAAATTCATGAGGGTCAAGCATAATAAATACAGCATCATTGCACATACAGATCCACAAAAGTTTGAGTCTGTAAAACAGTTACTGGATTTTGTTGCATACTTCATACAATTCAACTCCTGAGCCCCAGACAAGGTCATGTTTCGAAAAACACGATTTTCAGCAATCTTAGTGAAAAAAAAAAATTTCCCATAAAAAAACCTAACATTTTTTTACCACTATGATGCCTGTAATCTGTATATGTATAAATAGTAAACTGTCCTGCTCAGAACTCATGTAAAACTATTCTCGGGGCAGTTTATACAGCTGTTTTAGAGGCAATAAAAACGTAAGGCAGGCAGAGATAAACAGACACCTTTCAGAGATTTACTTAAATGGCTCACAATAGCTAGGGTGATGTGTCGTGTCAAGTCCTTTGAGCACTGCTGAGGGAGAGCCCATTAGGGTAATTTGCATACATAAAGTATACTAAGTGGAACAACCAATTTGTCTGAAGTAAAGTACATCTCGCGTGTTGAAAAACAAATATTATTACACATCACTAACTGCATTGAATGAGAATGTTGAAGCCATCTTTATTAAAGTTTGTGATCAGCGGCAACGTTTCTTTGAAGTCGGATTTTTACTCCATATATAAAATGCAAAACATGATTATTTTGGTAGTACCAACATACATGACCAAATGGCCGTACACGTCATTAATCGCAAAATCAATCAATCAATTTCGGTAGTTGGAAAAGTGATAATCTGACTCAGATGGCCATTGCATGTTTGACACTCCCGCACAGCAATGCAGATACAGAAAGATCATTTTTTATGCTTAGAAAAATTCAACAAGATCTTCGGGGAAGGTTGAACAAGAGTGCCATTCAATCTCTAATGAGTGCAAAGATGAACACAAATGACACTTGCATTAACTTCAAACAAACTACTGAACTATCGAAAGCAACGAAGACTGCATGTAATTAAAACTACATTCCACTGTCCAATAGATTTTAAAGACAGTAACTTGGTGTATTTTTGTATTTAATGTCTGTGAGGTTGTGACCATGTGTACATATGTGTGTGGTGATGTTTTTTTACAATGCTAAGTCTACCATTTTTTTGTTTGTAAGTATATTAAATCCTTCAGAAAAAACAGATGGTATTTTCTTTTATTCAGAATTAAATTTCTAGTCATTTGCTATGGGCTGATTTGAATATATGGCTTATTCTCATTTGGATGACGTTGCTTTTCGGGGGTCACATGCACTGACCCTCTTGGGACCTCAAAACACACCTTTTTAGTCTCAAAAACCCCCCAACACTCTCTGGGAATATGGCAAGTATGATACTCAAGCTAATGGCAGTTTTATGCTGACATCTACACCAGTTACTAGATTTAATACCAAGCATGAAACAGTCCCAAAAGTCTATGATCTAAATAACACTGATAATAAAATTCACACCCCTCCAGAGTGACAGGCTGTTATACACTATACTGATCAAGATCATTCCAGTGATCACTTAAACTAAAGTGATTCCTCCATCAGGGCTCAGGAACAAATTTCCCAAACACGTCCCTGGGACGAGTGAGTTACAAGAGTCACTGGTCCCTCTCTTCATTATACTCAACACAATACACTTCACTACACTGCTTATGCTTTGGCTAAAGAACCATAAGCACCTGATGCAAGCTTGACACTAAAATGGGTCAAAACCATGAAAATATTGTTCTAATACATGTCTCCTTAGATAAACATATAATAAGAGACAAGGTTTGCAACTCGAGAAATTCCAGTTGTACACATAACCCTTGATTAATTAGTGGTATTTGCATTTACAGTGAAGCATTTAAGTAATCTAGGCATCATAATTTTCCTTTTCAACAAGCTATCACACATCTTTAAGAGTCAGATATGGGAGAAGTTAAGAGAAAGAGAATGTCAACATTTGATGATTTTAGTTTGGTTTGACATTGTTACGCTTGCCCCATATCACCCGTATTTTCAAGGCTGTGCAGCTTTATTAATACATTATCATGTCAAAGTAAAGATGCCAGCAGATATGTATATAAGTATGTAATTACTTTTCACAGGACAAATGTCAGTAACTTGCATTTGAAAGAAGAATATCAACAGTCTCAACTTCCACCAACTTTCATACTAAATGATCCACTTTGGTCAAACCTCCATTCTACAGAGCTACACACTGGAGCACGAAGATTGCTGATTGGCCAATAGAACTGGAACATTTTTAGGTCATTACCCATCTAGATTTCGACCAATCAGCTGTTTAGATATTCTCTGCTTTATAAATGGATTACAACAGCATGCATTGTGTGAAAGTTGGTGGGAATTGGCTGAGACACTTAAAATAATCATTTAAAAAAGTTGGCAACATTTCTCTTGTGAAAAGTAATTAGGTACTTACAGAAATACTGTCTATCCTCGCGTATAAGCCGACACCAACTGCAAAATGCATAGACCCAGATCTGCCATTGCATAATGCACCGGCTGATCTGGGTCTATGCAGTTTGTAAGAGCTAATCAGTAGAACAAACAACATAGACCCTGATCTGTCAGCGCATTATGCAACAGCAGATCAGGGTCTATGTTGTTTGCATTTGGACCCAGATTATACACGAGTATATATGGTATCTGCTGGCATCTTTCGTTTGGCATGACAATGTATCAGTAAAGCTTCAATCTTGAAAATACCAATGACTTGGGACAACTGTAACATTGCCTGACCAGAAGAAAACATTTGACATTCTCTGTCTCAACATCTCAGAGTTCCGACTCATAAAGATGTGTGATAGCTTGTTGAAAGGGAAACTCTCCACATTAAAATGATGCCTACATTAGTGAAAAGTGTCACTGTACATGCAAACACCATTAAAAAATCAAGGGCTAAGTATGAAACTGCAACATAATATGTTCATAATATTTACCCATTTTAGTATGAAGATTACATCAGATACCTGTGTAAAAACAAAACGAAGTGTTTTCCTCTGTGACATATTCTAGACTGACAACAAGTAGGCAGATTAGACATAGGTTATGCAAAAAGTGGTTCATGCCAACTGTTAAGCGATGTTCAACTTTGGTGCTTGTTAAGGGTAGAAAATGCACTCAGATTTATTCTCAAGGTGTGAATCTGCATCTACTCGGCCCAGCCAATTTTTACCCGGTCAGGACGAGAGGACGAGTGGATTTCCTGAGCCCTGCTCCATGTGTGGACAGCAAAGAATAAATAGGAACTTGGAATTCCAAATAGAACTATTAAAACAACAATAACATGCTATAAAGTCAGTTCAGGGAGGGATTAATGTGCAAGTAACCTCATATGAAACAGCTATCCAGACAGACCCCCAAACAGCAACAATGTCAGATGTCAGATGTTCAGACTCAGACAGTCCCAATATCAGCCATAAGAAAACATAAAATGATTGTACAGGTGACAAATGGTGCACAAAATATGACAACACTGCAAACAACAGTAACCCCCTCTCAGACATGCATCACACTTGAAACAGCAATAAGACTACCCCAGGGTACATACAGCTGTTGGTAAAACAAAATCCAGACTTTTTCCAGACTGGATTGCAACATTTTCCAGACTCCAAAGTCTGTATTACTATAAATGAGCATGTGGTATCCGCATAATCTAAAACAGTATCCACCAATCACAAGTGGATGACAAGTCACATATCTCGCCAACTACACTTAACAAGCAGGGCCATCACTAAACCAAACGGTGTCCCATGCGACGAGTGTCTTTAGCAAAATAAAACACAGCAACCCAAAATTCCATACTTTTTCCAGACCTTTAGGGCAATATCTTTATTTTCCATACTTTTTCCAGACTGTCCAGACTTTGTACGAACCCTGCTACCCCCACTGCCCTCTGCTCAGACAATTCTGTTGCCAGCATCAGCAAAAGGGTTACCCACAGCTCAAACAAAAGTGTCAACACCAGCTCCACTAGCTCACCCAAATGATACATCAAATTGAGCACCCCTTCCTCTCACAGATATGTCTGCAATATGAAGCAGAATCCAACAGAGGAAATCACAAGCCAGAAAAGATAGGACTCTTATAATTGGCTCCTCAATAGTGAAAGGCATAGTACATATATCAAGGAGACTTCATAAAACAGATATACAGACTCTTACAGGTGCAAAAATCAACATTATCATGAATAGAATAGTGAATACAGACCCAACAAAATACAACCAAATTATTATTTTAGTAGGTGGAAATTATGCTAGTAATGGAGAGACACTAGATCAAATCAGAAATGATTTTGAAAGTTTACTGGCTGCTAGGTCATTGAGCCCAGATACATGTAAAATAATGATATAAGAACTACCTCCTCGTGTGGACACCACTAGGTGAAAATGTCAACCTACAGTACATTCCACAATACACATCTTTCTTTCTTGAGAACCAAGATGTTGTCAAACTGAGACTGCACCAGAGAGACAAAATTCATTTGAGTAGAAAAGGAACATCTAAGCTACTGAGAAATATTAACATGTATGTCCCCAGTTTCATTCTCAGGCACAATAATGAAGAAGAATGTCACTACTGTGTTGAGACTGGTCATTTGACACTGGTATGCCATCATGGAAAACAAATTGAGTGCTGCAGTTGCCATCAATTTGGACATAAAAAGAAACTCGGTGAATCGGTGTATTATACATGCTAGGAAGCTGGCAAAGAGGAGAATGCCAGTGATTCCTTTATAACAAATACTTTAAATTTGACTTTAGCATCACAAAAGCACAGCATAACCACTATTGTTAAGAAAGTCTATCACCTTTATTTTGGCTGCAAAATTGGAGATCAGGACAAGATGTGGGCCCCACACATATGCTGCAACACTTGTGCAACAAACACTGGTCTAAACAAAATTCGAAGTCATCTGCTTCAGAGATAAAATGTGCTATTTATTAGGGATTTTGATGTGCTGAATCCAAATATGACAATTAAAACAACTGATTGGATACTGTTTCCAAGATATTTAAGTTTTTACATTTTACGTCTATGTATATTGTGTACATAGTAGAGTTTTAATCATAAATTATAAACCTAGCTCTTTTCATGTGTTTATGGTTACTTAACATATTATTTCACCTGTCCTGTTTATGTAACACTTTAAAAAACTGCAAAAGGGTTATATAAATAAAAAATATATTGAAACAAAAGTCAAGAAACTATTGTGTATATATAAGCACATAGTTTAGTCCTTATTCAGTGTCTACTCTCCACAATTCTTGGCTTGTCTCTTGTATTCATTAAATGGAGCATCTCTTGTCACTGTCCAGCAATAGTCTGCAAGCATTGATGGGCTCCATTTGCCCTGATAGCGTTTCTCCATTGTTGCAATGTTCAGGTGAAATCGCTAGACGTGCTCGTCGCTCACTGCTCCGCAGTTAGGTGGAAAAAAATCTAGATGAGAGTGCAAAAAATGTATCTTTAGTGACATGTTGCAACCAAGGCTTTTGTATGCCTTGAGGAGGTTTTCCACCAACTCCCTGTAGTTGTCTGCCTTGTTGTTTCCAAAACAATTTGTTGCCAGTAACTGGAAGGCTTTCCATGCTGTCTTTTCCTTGCCACGCAGTGCACGATGAAATGCATCATCTCGAAGAAGTTCACAAACCTGAGGAATAACAAAGACACCTTCCTTTATCTTAGTTTCACTGAACCTTGGAAATTTTCCACAGAGGTACTTGAAAGCTGCTTGTGTTTTGTCCATGGTCTTGACAAAGTTCTTCATCAGACCCAGCATGCTGTGCATGGGTGGTAACAAAATCTTCCTTAATTCAACAAGTGTCGGATGCCGAACACTTTTCATCCTAGGCTCCAATGACTGTTGAAGTGGCCATCTCTCTTGATGTAGTGGGAATCTCTCACATGACTATCCCATTCACAGAGAAAACAGCAGTACTTTGTGTATCCAGTCTGCAGACCAAGCAAGAGAGCAAGAACTTTGAAATTGCCACAAAGCTGCCACTGATGTTTATGCACCTCAAAAGTTGTTTCATGTTTTCATAGGTTTTCTTCATATGGACTGCATGAACAACTGGAATTGATGGCAAAACACTGCCATTATGCAGCAAAACAGCTTTACAATTCGTCTTTGATGAATCAATGAACAGTCTCCACTCATCTGGATCATGAACGATGTTGAGGTCTGCCATCACACCATCAATGCTCCAAGATCACATTCCATGAAGAAGAATGGGACAAGATCCTTTTGACGATCACAGAACATGGAAACCCTAACACCACCTGCCAGGAGATTCCACTGCTGTAGTCTGGAGCCCAACAGCTCTGTCTTACTCTTGGGTAGTTCCAAATCCCTGACAAGGTCATTTAGTTCACCTTGTGTTATGCGGTGTCGTTCAGAGGAGAAGGATGGGAGAAAATATGGGTCATGTGACATTGATGGTTCAGGACTAGGAGTTTCATCCTCTTCCTCTCCTCGTCTGACTCAAGTGAGAATGATTCTGGTGCATCAGGAACCGGCAGTCCTTCTCCGTGGGGTACTGGGCGTATAGCCGACAGAATGTTTGAATAATGCACAGTCCACTTTTTCTTCTTTGACACACCTTTCCCAACTGGAGGCACCATGCAGAAGTAACAATTGCTGATATGATCTGTTGACTCTCTCCAAATCATTGGCAATGCAAAAGGCATAGATTTCCTTTTCCTGTTCAACCACTGGCAAAGATTTGTTGCACAAGTGTTGCAGCATATGTGTGGGGCCCACATCTTGTCCTGATCTCCAATTTTGCTGCCAAAATAATGGTGATAGGCTTTCTTAACCATAGTGGTTATACTGTACTTTTGTGATGCAAAAGTCACTTCACCACAAACATAGCAGAAGTTATCTGTATTGTTCACACAAGTATGAGGCATCTCTGCTCACTTTGGCTAAATAGAAATGTGTCCCTTTGCAAAATTAAACACTGACAAATAAGAGAGCATGACACTGTATGATTTGTAGAGCTGATATAGGGCAATTTCTTCAGCAGAGTGATGTAAGTTAGTTATGATTGCATCATCCATGACTTCTAGGAATAACATCATGCAATTCATATCATGTATGATGCAATACCAGCTTCAGAATGCATCATTCATTGTTTTGCCTAAAATGCAAGTACTGTCCAAACACAGTCATAGATTCCAAGTATAAATTGAGATCCCTTCCCTTTATAACTCATTTATCCTCCACCATTCCCAATTCAAGGGTCATATATACTGATCCAGTATCATATCTTTAAAACTAGAGACAATCAACAATTTTAGGCATCATTTTCGTTCTCAGTGACCCAGAAATTAGTACAATTTTACTACATTTATTGCGGAAGCATTTTGGCTGTAAACCAGTGTTATTGGTCCTAGTGACCACTAACCCACTGTTCTCACAAAATGGAAAACATGGAAGACAAATAGGAATAATACACACAAAACTACCACTTGTAGATCGTTCAAAAAAACTTTGCTAAAGAACAATTTCTGGAAATAAATTTCCATGGAATACAATTCAAAATTGTGATGAAGTAGATAAAGCTTTGGGGGTGTTGAGTGCCTTATTTATGGATGTAGACTCTAAGCATGTACTAATGAAATGCATAGGGTAAAGTATGAATTTCAACCTAATTGGCTTTAACAACTGAAATATTAGATGCTATGAAAACACTAGATCAATTCAAGGCGATGGGAAACCATGCACAATATAAAGTAGGAAGAAATAAAATATCAAGTATGATTAAACAAGCTAAAAAAAAACTTATTATTAATCAATGCTTGAAAATAAAAAGAGAAACTCAAAATTTATTTGGAAAGTTTTCAATTAACTCACTGGGGGAACACTCAAAAATCCAACTAATAAAATTCACTCGCATCTGGTAAACGACACATTTATCACTAATGACACTGATATTGCAAATGTTTTCAGTGATTTTTTTCATCAACATTACCACAAAATTAAAGGAACCAGTGAGAGAAAACAACTGTGATGAACTAAAAAAGTTCTGCACTAGCAAAATTCCTAGTGAGGTATGTTTTTCTATCCCACCAGTATCAAAGAACTTTTTTTTAAAAATGTCCCTGCCCTGAACTTGATACTAAGAAAGCTACATGACTTGATCAGATTTGTCCACAACTCATGAAAGCATCTGCCTCAGCTATTTGAGAAAGAATAACATTCATAGTCAATTTAAGTTTCACTTCCCCCATAAGTGCCTCATGATCCCATGAGATAACATTGGTCATGTGATTGATCAGAACCATTGATGTGATCAGTTTGGGAGCAAAATTTTAATTTTTACCTCATCTGTCCTCAAAATATGGAAAACTGCAAAAGTAATGCCTATTGACAAATCAGGTTCTAAGGAAGATGCAGACAACTACCAACCAATTTTGATACTAGCAAACTTGTCTTACTTGGTTGAAAAACATTTCCATGACTTGTTTATGTCATATTTAACCAAACACTTGTGGTAACCACCCTAACCAATCTGACTTTAGACAGAATCATTCACATGAGACTGCCTTGATCTCCCTAATTGATAAATGACTTCATTAGCACCTGATCAAGGTAGAATAATAGGATCTGTACTTATACAGCTCTCCCTCATTATTACACAGTAGTTGGGGTCCTAGCCACCGACCGCATTATGTACCTAACCACATCACAGTGCGAATAACGTAATATACTGATCTGCGGTATAGCAGGAACTACCAAAATTAGTTAAATTGTGGTGTTTTTAAAGGAAATAAGGATATAATACTAACTTCACCTGGTCTTCTTTCAATCCATATTGTTGTACATTGGTGTGATTTTGGTCATGGGGTCCATAGTGATACCACATTAAATCAGGAAAAGTATTATAATGAAACACGTTATAACAAGCTTCTGACATGATGGATCATGAAATCCTTTTGAACAAACTGAAAATTTACCAATGTGATGACAGCACAATTAAACTGTTTACTTCATACGTTTATATAAATGATATTCTATTTGAACCTGAAACAATTAGATATGGAGTCCTACAAGACTCAGTCATACATGTGATTCTACCGGCGGTAAGCCAAAAATACCGTTTTAAAGTCCGTCTACCGCACATACCATTTAGTAGTTAAAATCTACCGCTTTTAAAAATTAAAAGAATTTTTTAATAAAAGTACCCAAACACAGTATTGTTACGCATTCTGTCAACACATTAGAGAAACCACCCACAACCAGTCTACTGGGGACCGGAAATGTTCCACCGGTAGAACAACCGGTGCGATGATGCGTTGCAGAGTAATAGGATTCGAATTGTTAAAGAAAAGCTGACATGTGTACACAGCAAGCTGCTAATTGATAACCTTACTGTTAAAATTTGAGGTGTTTAGGCCAAATGCCAGATGTTTTTGAGGCGTTATAAGTAATAAAGGGATCAAAGGTGGTCCATGATGTCTTCTGAACCTTTTATAAAAATCGTCCAACCCTTGGCAGAGGGGAGATAAAACGAAGAGACCGACAATAAAAAATTATTTCGGCAGACACACCAGAGTAAGTATTTTGATTTTTGTCCTGTTTAATCAGTATTGTATTGTTCAAGATGTTTTAAGAGGACAGCTCTTACATGTTTTGTTCAATTCTAAATGTGTGCTTTCTCCCAATGCTAAGATACCACCAGCTAAGAAATATTACAAGTTCAAGAGTGCTTGGATATCAGAATTTAAGTGTGTGCAGGTGAGCAGCAAAGGTACATAGTTTGAATTGTATGTTTCAAAGGTATGCATCTTTTGTATTTCATAAACTATTTGAAGTTTTCATGCACATAAATTTAGTTCAAGCCCAAGATAAAATATATTACAAGATAATTAATTTTAATGTTTGGATTAATTATTCATAAAAGCATAAATACATCATGTATTTTTTTCATTTTTATTTCAAGTCTTAATCAATCTTTATTTTTTTTAATTTATAGTGGTGAAACTTATTAACAGATGTTTGGATCTGAGCCATGAAGAGAAAGAAGACCTTGAGGATAAGGCTCAGGAATACATCATAAGTCAAAGTTAGGAACTTCCTCGTCGGGGTCAACATAGCTTGAAGGAGTATTGGAGAGTAGTCAGCAACTTTACAAACCCAGCAACAGGAAAACTGCAGTCAGAACTTCCTGCAGGCTGAACATGATTGTCCTGTCATTACAACATTCTAATGCTGATACAGAGAGGACATTCTCCCTTTTTTGCAAAATACAAAGAGATTCAAGGGGAAATCTGGACCAGAGAACTATTTAAAGCCTGTTAAGCGTGAAGCTTAATAATCACAACGAATGTCATCAGTGGTCACTAGACAGTGATCTTGTGAACAAGACTAAAAATGTTATTGGATTTTATAAAAGAAAAATCTTTGCAGTGAATTTACCAGATAATCAACTCTTCCTGTTTCATTATTCAACCGCATATCGACTCATAATAAGTAATTATTATTGTAACATTTTCCATCAGAATCTGAATCTGATTCATGTTCAAATTTGCTATTTTATTATAGTATGAAGAGAATACATATTATGGCACAAAAAAACATGTTTTGTTTTTCATCCCCTTGAAACATAAAATGTATGTCGATAAAAAAATCTACTGGTTTAGAGGCCAAGCTACTGATCAAAATTTGCAAATCTACTGGTTTGAAATCCTAGCTCTGTCACATTTATGTTCAATTCTAGGTCCATTACTATTTATATTATTCATTAATGACCTACCCCTTTTATTGAGGGACTCAATTTCATCTACAGATCTCTATGCAGATGACACATAATTATCAGAAATCCAAAACACAAAGCATAAATTGGAAATTTCTTTACAAGCTGCCCTAAACAAACTGGACAGCAAACTGGACAACCTAAACAAACTGGACAAAACTGGACAACTGGTGCAAAAACAATGGCATGGTATTTAATACTTGTAAAACTAAAATATTACTTATTTCAACATGGCAAAAAAAAAGAAATCTTGATAGTGATGAACTATGTCTAACATGAAGAGCATAAATTTGCAAATGATAGAGTACTTGGTGATTTTGTAGATAATAATCTATCAAGGACTGAACATATCAAATATATCAGTAAAATGGCTATTTCAAGTTTATGGCTTCTCAGCAGAATAAGACATTTTCTCCCACAAAGGCAGAAATTATTTTATAATAGTTACATACAACCCTATTTAGATTGCTGTAATATTGTATGGGGTATTTTCAAATGATAAAAACATAGCAAAGCTAGCACATCTTCAAAAAAGAGCATTCAGGTTAATATTAGATCAAACTGAAAACTGGGAAAACTTAGCTGACAAGTTAAAAATATTACCATTTAAAGACAGAATCAATTGGAGAAAAACTGAGTTAATGTACAAGATATCCAATAACAGTGCTACTGCCTGTTTACAGTCACTATTTCAGTACAGACAACCTGGTAACACTTCCTACCCGAGATCCATGTCTACCAAACAGTATAAAATTTCCAAACCAAATAAGGAATTTTTCAAACTAAGTTTCCAATACCCAGGAACTTTGCTCTGAAATGGTATTCCAGTAGAGATTAAAAATGCCCACTCTATTTCTTTCATCCAAAATCATTATATCCAGTGGCTTCACAGATTGAGAGACAGAGAGAGGAAAAATATATAAATATTGGTACATGTACATATTGATATAGGTTTAGATGATTAATTAAGCATGTGCATTTGAGTGAGAATGAAAACAACTGTATATGTATTGCATATTGCATGTATATTGACTACATGGGTTCATATTTTAGCCGTCATAATATTCATGATGACTAAACGCTCATGGCTGATATTTGAGGACTCGTGTCAAATATGCAGAACAACATCACCGAGACCCAACAGGAATTCTTTATGGTAACATCATTATTTGAAGGTGTTTTGTTTCACAACAATAATCATCTTTAGCAAATATATAAATATATCAGCCAATCAGGTTTTATTATCAACAGGACAGTCTTAATGCTATCAGCCAATTAGATTTCACTTGTCTGATATCATTATGTTAATAAGCCTTGCTCAATAATCTCCAAAAATATATTAAATTAGTAGTTGCTACATATCGCACATTGACAGGAGATTGTCATAATTGTCCAACATTCTTGTCCACCACCATCCCCAGCCACTGCAGATTTTTTACATAATGGAAAATGGTCCCCTCACTAACAACCTTGGGCAAATCGTCAAGCCTTTTAACACAGAACATTGGTCTTCATCCCCGAGTAACAAACCTGTAATTTTCTGTAATCATTTCAAATCATGATAAAAATAGCTACTAGTAATAATAGTAATAGTAATAGCAATAGGAAGTTTATGGATAATTCATCATCCATTTTCCCCCAAAAATATTAAACTACAGTTGATGGGGGTTTTCCATCATAAAACTGTGTGCTGTCCAATAATCTTATCCAGCACTGCTGGACTCTCAACTCACATATGCATTCCTCTGGTTAGACTGCTAGTTTAGTTCTACTTAGAGTTTGGTTTTTCCCCTGTTCTGTGGCCATCTGGTTCCAACAGACCCTCAATCCAACAAGAGAACACTCTCTTCTACCAGAGTACCTCTAGTTATATATAACCACCTGACTTACCTACATGTATTTAGTACTGCACATTGTATCTTACTGGCATCATTCTGGTTACACCAGAGCCTCAACTCCAGCTCAGAGGAATGCCTTTGGCTTTATACCCAAATGAACTGAATAGGGCAGGTTACAAATTAGGTGGATGTGATGCAACATGTAATTACCTCATTCCTAAAAATAGCCCGCATGATCAGTGTCTCAAACCCTATGGACAAACTTGTTAACATGGCAGCTAAGTTTCAATATGTAGAGTTAACTGAAGACAATGTTCCCAGGGCAACATTACCTTACAGCCTTATAGAAAGTCACTGTTATAAAGCTGAAAGGGTGGTTACAATGTCATCTCCCTAGAAGTGGAAATATATGTAAATTTATATCCTTTATTTCAGTAATTTAGGCAACCGTCCTATAATACATGCAAAAAAGGTCACTATAATGCAACGCAATGCACTTCTTACAGTATAACTGTCAGACATTAAGTACAGATTTTTGTCTATCTAATAAATGGCATATAAACTGTGGACTTTTAGATGAAATCAAGCTATATAAGTTTTCTAAAAATAAACGAGTACACCAACGTTTATCTTAATTTTTTTAAAAAATTTTCTCTTTAATATCTTGGCAATTTTTTCAATTAAATACATGGTGTTTATTATGAACTAATAGTAAATTATTTCTGGAACAGAAGTTACCAAAAGCTCTCAGATGGAATGTCACCTTCATATCTACATGTACCTGCCTCAATATTAAGTTTATGGCTAGAACATCTAAATACAGAACATTCCAGAGGAATGTAAAAAGGTAATCCTCTGCATAGATATTTCTCAACATTCCACAATAGCTTGTATTCTTTATAATACAGAGATTTTGTTGACTGATTTACCTTTTCATGCCAATTTTGACACATACGATCTTTTTAACGTCTGAAAAAGTTAATGCATGAAAAGTTTTAAATCGCACATATTTTTTGCTCAATAAAAATTCAAGTAATCTTCAGGAATTTCTTCACCACTGCTGTATCAAGTTAATTATAACTATGTGCCTTAAAATTTTTCTGATGATTTATTTCTTCTAACTAATTATTATTGAGATTGCCATCAATAATCTAATTCATTCAGTTTTCGATTTCACCAGTCTTATAATTAAAAGGAATGCACAATGAAACATACAAACAAATAGAGGTAGGTGCATATAAGTTGGTAAATAAAAGTGTAGACATAAGAATAAAATGAATTAAAGAATGAACAAATGAACGAACAATAAATGAATGTAAGAAAAGATAGACAAATAGGAGAATTGCAAAATGTATGAATTTACACACGAATGGGAATAAACAAGAGGATAATAATGGACCATATCATTTTGCAAAATGCACATTATAATTTTACTGATACCAGGAATGGAAATACAAGATGCAACTTACCACAATAAATGGAGGTTACTACTGAATGTTTTTTTTATTTACAGTTTTTATTAGACTGCACAATAAAACAATTATCTTCTTAGCTGATAAATCACTAATCTACTTAAATTAGAGGCCTTACACACTATAAAACATTAGTCTTTATTTGTTCTATGAACTAAATCTGGTTAATATTTTATCTTTGAGTGTTATTTTGTACACACTGATATGAGCAGATCAGCATAGTTCACAGAGTTTACAACATAGTTCAGTATAAGCATGGCATTTGTGTACACTCCAATTTTGTTCTGTTTGTCTGAAAGCAATATGGCGGTGCATGCCAGGACTTGTGGGTAAATTACATCAAATTCTATTTATAGCAACAAGGTGAATTTGTAACCTGCCCTATTGTATTCAGTAGTAACTGGACCCTTGCTACTGAGTCTCACACTGGATCCTACTCTTACTGGCACCACATTGGACTTGCAATTTCAACGTACAGTAATAATACTCGAATGCAGTTATTCATTAGTAACTGGACCATTGCTATCCAGTCTCACACTGGATCCTACTCATACTGGCAGCACATAGGGCTCAAAATTTCAGCATACAGTGAAATACTCAAATGCAGTAAGTCCTATCACCAGAGCTTTATAATATGATACTTTACATATATCAATCATAATTATACTAAGGAATATGAGAACAAATATATTCTAAAGTTACTTGGTTTTGTGTTTTTATTGTGCATATATAAACTATACCAGCACTAGTACTATGATACAGACAAATAATATTATGGGACATTAAATCATGACAATGTAAGTTCACATAAAATAAGAAAAAAACAGTCAACATTTTAAATATTTTAATGGGAGTTATCGACACTGTAATGGCAGGAAGTAATATGACTTGGGGGAAGAAAAAGAAAAGAAGAAAAAAAGCTTCACTCTCTTTGTAGAAATTCAAGATATTTCCTTCTGAACTATCTCTTGAGCTTTCCATTATGACATTTAGCGCAAGTGCATCTTAGTGTCTGAATACTGCAAACTGCATTTAAATTGCTCAGTATCTGATTACTCTCCCTGGCTGAGCATAGTTAACAGTTTGTTGAAATAGGTTACAACAATTAAGTCATGCAAGCAGGTGTATCCTCATTTATGATTTTGTAAACAAGAACTGCTTGCATCATGTTTTGCAGATCTTTAGATAAGCAGCTCATTTTACGCAGATGAATCGCCTAAAAATACATGAAGAAATTAAGTTTGCATTCTGTTAGCAATTTCTTAACACACTCATTTCATATATTCAAGCCGAAAACTTTGTACTAGAGGTAGGAGGTTTGCGAATTTAATTACAAGTCAATTGTCAAGGTGGTCTGAAGTTGAAACCCTTCATGACAATTTTTAATTTTGTATTTAAGAGGATACTTGATGTGTTACATGACTTGTCAAGATGCCTTTGAGTACAATGTTTCACTCTGTTTTTGTAAAGAACTCTGTTTTTGTAACACAAGACTGCAAGTTTGATTTGTAAGACAAAGGAACTTGGATACTCAATGTTTTCAGTAGTCATGTTAGTTTATTTGTATCTAAATTTACATTTTCACTCAGTTGTTTGTATTATATGCAACAGGGTATTAAATAAATTCGGAAATTATTATTTTGTTCGGAAATTGAAATGTTTCTTTTTCAAATAACCAGGTGTATATATAGTAAAAGTTCCATGCTGTATGCTATGATATTTACACCAACAATATTGTTGATATAGCTTTTTCACTTTTATATGCAAACTTGATTTAATGCATAATGTGTACTTTGTTCAAGGTGGGTTTGCTGATGCTAATAAATTCTTCATACATCCTTACACTTGACTCTGTTATATTTTGTCAGGCTATAAATGTGTTGGATGATAGTGTAAGTTAAGATATGATTATCATAACCCTATTATGCTATACCTGAAAGAAAGAAAGTAAGACAGAAAGATAAAGACAGCCACCTTTACCTTATACTTGTATAATATCATACATCATTATCTCTAATATATATAGTTGTAGTCATTATCTAATCTTATGCTCGAGTAGGGTTTGATATCCTTACCTTATATTATCATAAGGTAAGACACCCTATTCTTATACTTGTATAAGATGAGACTTTCTACATATATTCTGGTATATGGTAAGACACCCTTTTCTTATGCTTGTATAAGATGAGACTTCCTACATTTATTCTGGTATAGGGTAAGACACCCTACTTTTATAGCATTAGACTTTCTTACCTTATTCTGGTATAGGTTGAGACACCCTAGTGTTATACTGGTATAAGGTGAGATGTTCTAACCTTATTCTGGTATATGCTAAGACACTATAGTGTTATACTGGTATAAGATGAGACTTTCGAACCTTATTCTTGTATAGGCTAAGACACTCTAGTATTATACTTGTGTAACATGAGACTTTCTAACCTTATTCTGGTATAGGGTAAGACACCTTAGTCTTGTACTTGTATAAGACGAGATTTTCTAACCTTATTCTCTTATAGGGTAAGACACCCTAGTCTTATACTTGTATATGAAGAGACTTTCTAACCTTATTCTGTTATAGGGTAAGGCTTCCCTGTTTTATATTGGTATAAGATGAGACTTTCTCACATTCCTATATGTGTATGATCGTGTTTTCCAGGGTGGAACACCGGTGCATGATAGTTCTATCATGTATGACACGTGACCTTTATTCTTACTCATGGACTATTTTTCATTCATAAATTGTTTTGGAAAAGAATCCATTATGCTTCAGTCGAGGATAGGAAACTTCCACTCTTAAGATCAAAATTTTGCGTCAGACACTCTGCACAGCCTTATCTCCGAAGCAAAATTATGACCCTCCGTTGGAATTTTCCTATTCTACAATATGCATATGATGTATTCTATTATTTAAGCTTATTCATGTATAAGATAAGACACCATATTAGTAATTTTATATACGATGAGAATTTACAACCTTATTCTGGTACCTCCTTGTTAAAAATCTTTGTATTTTATTAAAAGTTATAGAGCTCTCATACATATGCAATGGTTGCTTATGCGATTGCTTAGGCATAGTTTATACACAGCAATAGGCGACCTATTCACTACCATTCCTGCAAACAGTCCGCATTAATATGCATGAGCTGTATTAATACATCACTCACCAGCCAATCAAAGCATTCCCAGCTGTCACGTGCAGCGTCTTTGTTTCAATTGTTCTTGTTTGGAGTGGAGAGCGACAGCACGCATATTTCTGTCGAATTGCGCTTCACACTTTTATTCGCGTGTGCATCTCTTGCTTATTTTCACAACACGGGTTTTCTTTACCGGATGTGCAATTCCCCGTTTGTTTCCTCTTCACATTACGTGAATTCATCAGTAGTTATCGTTACCGTTCATTGGACACTCGAGGCCTTTCCTTTGTCTGAAAACAATGGCGTCGCACTCTTCGAGAGGTCGGAGGTCAGTCCCATACGACTTGGACAATCCATTCAACTGGACTACTCTCCGTTTAAAACAGAAACTTGAATCGATAGGCATTACAGTGTCTGCTGTTCTCCCTAAGCACGCCTTAAGACAGTTATACATGGATAATGCCCCTTCCACCAGTTCACGGCCTGCTGATCGTTTGACGGGACAAGAGACGAACAACCCAACTCAATCGCAACCAAGCACAATTCGGTCTGAAGAAGAAGTTGTATCCCTCGATCCACATTCAAGTCCACGTCGACGTAGCTGTAGTGCGACAATTGTTCGTGATGATTCGCCAGAGGGAATCACTTCGGCGGAAGTCAGTGTAGCAGCAACAGCAGCGCGGTGCAATGTTCCGGAAGTAGGAACTAGTTCCAACATGGCCGCCCAAGATGTAAACACAGAGTCTAACGTCAACATAATGGCCTCTATCCATTCCATTCAGCGTTCGATCGTGGACCTCAATAACTCCATTACTCACATCCTGGCACGACAACAGGCGTCTTCTCCAGATTTATTCTTAGATGACTCAATACATCTCTCATTGCCGATAGTAGCCCAGCTTGCGATGCCGATCAATCGGCTGATGCAGTCACAGGGAGTTTCGCTGGAAATACTTCCAGCTATCGACGTGGTATCCGAAATCCAGCGGAAACAGATAATCGATGGTAAGCACGTCAATCTGGCCACTCTTTTGCTACCACACTTTGAATCGGATCTATCAAATCAAGATGACAAGGCTGGGAAGAATGATCCCCGGTTACTTAAGCGGCTTAGTATTAGTGAGTTCATAACGGCTTTCGGGAAGTTTAAAAGAATCATCTGTTCTGTTTACCCCAACAGGCGCCATGAGTTGGACATGTACGAGGCCGACATTATCAAAATTGCCAATGCCTATGGGGACATATTCTACGACTATCACAATGTCTACTCCAATCAGGCGGCTGTTGCCCTGCGTGACTACAAACTCAAAGTCAACTGGGCTCTGAGGGACCAGGCAGCTCTTCAGCTATTGATTGGAGGCCGCAAAACAACAACATGCGACATCTGCAATTCTGTTACTCACCCAACTGACTTTTGCCCACAAAAAACGTTCACTGCCACACCCGTTGGTAACATGGCCAACAGAAGGCAAACGGATATTGACAAGTACAGCCGTCCTAGACAGATGGTGGATGGAAAGGAACTTCGTAACAATTTCAATTCCAGACGGGGTTGCCACCGAACTACTTGCCAATTCTTACATACCTGCAATCAGTGCAGGGACAAAACGCATGGGGCGGCCACCTGCCCAAAGAACCCTTTGCACAGTTTTTCCAGTGCTGGTACACGCAACGTCCATACCCATCGCAAATCAGTGCCAGACAAGACGAAACAAATCTGACCAACTTTCTCACCACATGCTTCCACCCCCATTGACGTCAACAGATTGCAGCTAGAACTCCTTCATCATCCTGATCAGGACTTCGTTCAATATTTGTCTTCTGGTCTGAAACATGGTTTCGACACTATGGTTCATAAAACTCGCTTGCCTACAAAAGAGTGCAAAAACTTGCTTTCTGCTACTAAACAACCGAATATTGTGGATCAGTTATTAGCAAAGGAATGTGCCAAAGGTTTCATGCTGGGCCCTTTTCCATCTCCACCATATCCAAATTACAGAGTTAGTCCGCTTGGTATCGCGGAAGGTAAATATTCAAAAAAGAAAATACTTATTATTGACCTGTCATTTCCCCATGGCGACCTTTTTCATGCAAGCATCAATTAACTTATTGACAAGGAAAAATGCTCGCTAAGCTACGTAAAGATCGATGATGCCATCCGAATCATTCAGAGTTATGGTAAGGGAGCTATTATGTGCAAAACTGACATTTCAGATGCTTTCAAACAGATTCCCATTGCGCCTTCGCAATGGCACTTGTTCTGCGTAAAATGGAGAGGACACTATTACGTTTGTGTTCGCCTCCCCTTCGGGTCACGCTCAAGTCCAAAATTATTTGATACCCTGTCTCGGGCGATTTGTTGGATAGCCAAACATAATTACGGTGTTGACGTTATCTTGCACCTCCTTGACGACTTTCTTACAATAGATCCTCCTTCTGCATGTGGTGAGAGAACTATGGCTTTGTTGACTTTAATTTTCAACAGATTGAAGATTTCCATGGCTCCAAACAAGACCATTGGCCCTTGTACAGTTTTAGAATATTTGGGAATAATTCTGGACTCGGATCAAATGCAAGCACGTCTACCGAGGGATAAAGTGGAACGTATTGCGAACTACATAAAAAACTTTCTTAACAAACGTAGTGTCCGCAAGCAAGAACTGCTCCAGTTACTCGGCCACTTCAATTATGCTACCCGTGTTATCCTACCAGGGCGTGCGTTTGTGTCATACCTCATTCGACTATCTACCAAAGTCAGGAAACTCCATCATTATGTACACTTTGATGCAAATTGCAGAGAGGAACTATATATGTGGCACCGATTCCTGGCTACGTGGAATGGAGTTTCTATGTTTCTTGACAATCAGTCCACAACATCGGACAAACTTGAATTATGCACAGATGCTTCATCCACGGTGGGGTATGGAGGTTACTTCAAAACCCACTGGTTTGCAGCTGCATGGTCTGATGATCTTAAAATGATTTTTTCTGTGGAGAATGATTTCTCAATGGCATTTAGGGAGTTGTACCCCATTGTTGTTGCTGCTATTATTTGGGGTGCAGAGTGGGCAGGCAAACGCATAATATTTATATGTGATAATATGGCCACGGTGAATATACTTCTAAAGGGACGATCAAAATGTATGCATATAATGAAATTACCCAAGAATCTAATGTCAGCGCTATATGGCGTATTCAAACTAAACCCATTGAGTGAAGTCCAAACAGTTGCCGCTGTCATCCCAACCTTCGTTGGACAGCCCAGTTGCCGCTGGGCTCCTTCAGTTTCCGCTGAAGAAACTTTACTCAAGGGTTATCCATAACATTCTGTCGTGGAGTTTCACAGCCCAGCTGTGACCTCTGCACAACCACGTTGTGCCATTCAGTAAACACTGAATCACTCACTGACAGAATGAACCAAAACAGTTTCATCAGTAGCAGCAGACAGTCCCCCTAGGCAAACATTATAATTATAAATAAAAACTTAACTGAATCCGTGTTTTGTTGTGTATAAACTGCTATTTCTGTATGTGTGATTCAGACAGCAATACAGTGTAAGTAGACACTTTCTAAAAGAGTGCATAAAAGTACTTTGACTCTGGAAAAATAAATAAATAAACTCATGAAAAACTATTTTTCAGATGATAGTGTACAGTATGATATAAAGGTTTTGGGAAAGTTGATGAAACAACTTTATCTCTAATGCGATCTTAAGAGTTTGTGAATTTATTCCAGATATGTAAAAAAATAATGATCATGTACTTTATCATTTGGCTTTCTATTCTGTTGAAAGGTATGGACTCATGAGTATATGCCAGGGAATATCATAAGTAGTCTGGGGACTAGTGATTTCCCTCATTGAAGAGTCAAATTCTTCTTAACATGAAAATCCATTTTCTTAATTTCAGGTTCTTATTGAGAAACAAAACAAGGGCAACTTGTCTATGCAGCCAATTAAAGTAAAGGACATTTTGCTATTAGACTTACCCAAATATGCGGGTGAATGGCCTCAATTAGGACAAGTTGTTCAGTTATTTGAAAATAAAATCAAAATCAAGTGGTACAAGGGGTCAATGAGTGGCATCTGGACACCTTGTACCATCAGAGTTGAAGGGGAGAGGGGAAGAAGAGAACCATGGACAGAAGATGTGTCCCCAGACCAAATATGGTGTTGGGGATTTAGCCTTACACCATCAGGTCACCTGACAAAAAGAATTAAAGAAAAAGTTGAGGATTATGATGCCTACTAACATACAGATGACAGAACCAGGACATCAAACCATTAGATATGCAAATTTGCACGAGTGGATTGGCTTATAAACCAGTTGATTTTATTTATGAACATAAATTTTATGTGTTTTAAGGGGAATGAAAAGAAAACAAGTGGATATTTTGACATATTATGCATTATCTTAATTGTATCAAAAAACATAATGTTTTGAACGTGAAGAAGATTCTATTTGAAAATGTTACAATGATCATGAAATAATTCCAATAACTGTATTGTATATTAAATGAAAACGGAAGAGTTGTATATCTCGTTGTTAACTGCAAAGATTGTTTTTATATATAAAATCATCAAGCATTTGGAGTTTCAGTGATGATTTCATTTAAAGGATGGATTAAACTGAGCATGATGCAGTAATCTTGTGTGCAACTTCAATGGGGAGATAACAAAATATACACGTATTATATGATTTTGTTAATTGTGCACATAAAACAATCTTGATAACATAATAATAATTTTTAAAATATTAATAATAATAATAAAAATATTTATATTTGGTGCATGGTATTTGTTAAAAAATCAATTTTGAAAGGTGAACCTGTGTACAGAGGTAACCCATGTACAAAGGCCAGTTTAACCATTTCTCATGGGTGGCTGCCATTGACAGGTTTGACTGTGTGTGTGTGTGTGTGTGTGTGTGTGTGTGTGTGTTTATGCTCACTGGATATGTATCAGAACTAATAATACAAGATATTAATTTTTAAAAAATGTGTTTGTTCTTTTTTAGCACCTGCAATAAGGATGATTATTAACAACATTATTTTATTTCTCTAAATTATGAAATTCCTGATGATAATTAAATGTGAATATTTACATGGAACACTAAGTGGATATGATGCTTGAACGCAGCACTCCTACTAACCTCTCAAACAACCACCATTACTAGTGAATAATACTGAATATCAGTGTCACATACTAGATAAATGATTTTATTTTATAAAAAAATTACAATAATGAAGTGTTACATAGTGTCTTACCATATACCAGAATAAGGTTAGAAAGTCTCATATTATACAAGTATAAGACTAAAATGTCTTACCCTATACCAGAATAAGGTTAGAAAGTCTCATATATACAAGTATAAGAATATAGGGTGTCTTACCCTATACCAGAATAAGGTTAGAAAGTCTCATATATACAAGTATAAGACTATAGGGTGTCTTACCCTATACCAGAATAAGGTTAGAAAGTCTCATCTTATACAAGTATAAGACTAGGATGTCTTACCCTATACCAGAATAAGGTTAGAAAGTCTCATCTTATACAAGTATAAGACTAGGATGTCTAACCCTATACCAGAATAAGGTTAGAAAGTCTCATCTTATACAAGTATAAGACTAGGATGTCTTACCCTATACCAGAATAAGGTTAGAAAGTCTCATCTTATACAAGTATAACAATAGGGTATCTTAGCCTATACCAGAATAAGGTTAGAAAGTCTCATCTTATACAAGTATAAGACTAGGGTGTCTTACTTTATGTAAATATATAAAACCTAATCTAGTATAAGATTAGATAATGTCTACAAATATATCTTTATCAGATAATGATGAATGATCGTAAACAAGTATAAGGTAAGGAGTCTTACTAGATCGTTCTCTATTTCTTTCTTTCAGGTGTACCATAATAGGTTTATGATATTCCTATCATAAAATATATTATCATACATCACAAATATAGCTTGTCACATAACAGTGACAGGTGTACTGATGTATGAATAATTTATAAGCATCAGCAAACCACCTATAACAGAGTACACATTATGCATTAAATCAAGTTTGCATCTAAAAGGGAAAAAACTGTATCAACAATGGTGTTGGTGTAAATATCATAGCATACAGCATGGAACTTGTACTATCTATACACCTGGTTATCTGAAAATGAAAAATTTCAAATTCCAAACAAAAGAATTATTTCCAAATTTATTTAATACCCTGTTATGCTTTTATAAATTATTAAAAAATAAATTGCCCGTATATTATTCAAGTCCCCTTTGACTCTTTGCATGCATCATGAATGTAGAGAAGGGTGAAGCCATGGAAATAATGTGGGGGAACGATTGGTACAAAAGTAATGATAGAACATAATTTTAAGCAGAGGCATAAAACTTAAGGTTTTAGAGAGATTTTAAGGGAGATTAAATATCCAATAGGAAAAATGATTTTTTTCTAAGTGCTGTATAAATTTTCGGAAGTAAATTTAAACTTCATATCTAAGTTGATTATGTTAGGATCTGTGTTCAAAAGTCTAGTTATGCAGCAGTTTTTTCTCTTCCATCTCTCTTGCAATGAAGCAAATTATTTGCTAAATTGTAAGGTTTACAAAGGATTTCCTTACCCTTACTGAGCGTCATTTTGTTGAAACTTATGGTTCCAAACTGGAAGTGCTGGCTCTATTAACAGATCCATCAATATTGATTATATATGATAACTATGCATACAACTGGTACTAAAATTTGGCACTTGGGGTATTGCAATTGTATCCCAGCAATACAGGATCTTCATAAAGAAATCTTCAGAAAAGCTCCGGTCACAAAAATGTTGTGAATGGTGAGCATCATTATTCTAATATTAGCAGTGAAAGTCTTGGCTCTTGGCACTACCAGGGATTCTTCTCAACAAAAAAAAACCTAGCCACCCAAAACATCTGGAAATTTCCATAAAACAAACACTGCTTATTGGTGACTCAATCATTAAATATGTCAGTGAAAGAAGTCTTAAACCTCGGGTTAAAGTTAAGTCATTACCTTGGGTGGGAACTACTCATATGTTTGATATAATCAGAGAAATAGACAATGTCATCATCAGTGTGGGAGGAAATAATGTTAACAACAACATTGATACTGAACAAATTGAAGATAATTTTTACCACATTCTGAACAACATTTACTTTGACATCCCAGGCTCTAAGTTTTTCATTTGCACAGTTTCTCCAAATATTGACACTGATGTTCAAGACCTGAATGCCTTAACAGAGTGACTATGCAATGAATGTGACCATAAAATGATTGACAAAGTCTGGCTTGGTACTGGCACACCTCATGGCTAAGGACTGAACAAATTTAAACAAAACAGGACTTTCACACTTTCTGCACCCAGTAAATGAACATGTTCCAATACTGCAATTAACCAAAGATATGACAGGGGCAAAGACAACACTTCTAGCAAACTAGACAGAGGCGTTATAATTACTTTGAACCTGGGCATGACCTAGATTCATGCAGATATACTGGAAAAATTAATACCATGACTGTCTGGAATATGGACACAAGGCAAAGCACTGTGAAATGTTTCACTGTAGCAGTAGCAACTGGTGCTAGGCTCATGGCTATGAATATAGTGCCCTGTTTATGAGACATAATTTCTCTGCTGTTTCAAGACTAAGCTTGGGAACTCTACTGGGTGATGATGTCCATATTGTTTCCTTTGGGACCTTCCTTAACAATTACTTCACTCAAACTGACAACTATGATGGATGTTTTGAATGTGGAAGTTCATTAAGTGTTTGTGAATGTTCAGTAACAGTGGCTCCATTCAAATATGTATGCATGCTTCAATAAATTGTAAAAATGGAACAACAAAACCAACCTCCTTGAGTGACCATTCTTGTAATGTTTAGTTTAATGACATATTAGATAGAGGGATTAAAAGAAAAGGTCTACACATTGGGGATAAAAATATTCAAGGCGTAAATAATAAGTTAGCACAGCAGAATTTAATCTCATCTAATGTCAATAATATACATATTTTGGGTTGAACAGAAACAAAGTTACATAACAAGCATGAAAACAACTTATTGTTTATTGAGGGTTATGGCACATCGATCAGATGTGACAGAGGTTCAGGTGGTGGAGGTGTTACTGTACATATAAGAAATGGTTTATCAGCTGCAAGGAGAAATTATCTAAAATCAGATGAGTCACAATGAAGCAATATGGATCCAGCTAAATCAATCAAATACAAAGACATTCCTATTGGGCTGCTAACTTGGTAAAGAGTGATTGAATCATGTGTGTTTTGTTAACAGTATCTGGATTGACTGGGTGCAGTCCTATTATTTTAGAGGCTTCCCTAATTTTAGCCGGTGAACAGAACTGATCAATTGCTTGCTTTAAAACTGCAGGAAATTTGGCCTTGTTCAATGCCAATGTCAAGGGGCTGTAGGATGCATATTGTACAATGTGGTAGGCTGAGCAGTTCAATGTTGTTTTCAGATGCAAGTTTCACCAATTGCAAGTTGCTGTGACTGTCATGATTGTTACAGACAAGTAGTACTGGCCTTTCTTTACCACACTTTGGAACAAAAAAAAATCTCTGAACCAGGCCAGAAACAGTTCTGAATCTACATAGCCAGATTCACTATAAAGGTAAAGTGCCAGTTGTTGGGTTGATGGATACAGCACCTCTGCAGGTGGTGTGAGGAAATAAATTGTTAAAAATCAAAAAGGTCGCCAGTACCCGACCATCAGCACAAATACATAAATGAGCTATTACATCGCATGTTGATGATAAAACTAGTTGATATGTGTGTTGGCCTCTTGTGCATATAACCCTCTGATGTGCCTTTTCTTGACCACTCCACCCAGTCTCAACTGCATTAAATATGCACTGTGGCTTATCTCAGAGTCTCAGCCTGTCTACAATACTGCTTAGACGTTATGGAATTGATCCATTACATTCTGATTTGCCATTCTGGATCTGGAACAATTCAGTCTTTCAGACTCTTTTTCAGTAAGTTCTTGGTGTATTTCAAAAACCTTTCAGAACCATCAATCAGATGGACCTGTGTTTAGATTGAACAGGGTCTGGTGTCCACTTTTCCTGACTAATCCTATTACATACTGCCTGACTATCATCTGAGTAACTGGAAAGTCTTGTTGAGTCATGTATTTCATGTAGTGGGCCAATGCATCCTCCTCTTCCTCAGCTATCATCCTCTGAGGTCCAAATTGGTGATTATTATAAACACCCCATACAGTCTTCCTGGAGATCCCAAATCTCTGGAAGTTTGACTGACTGTCTTTCTGCCTCTCTTGACTGCAGAAAGAAATAGCAGCCTCAAGCTCATCCAATTCATAGCACTGTAAGATTGGCATAATTTTCATTTAGGACCAACTAGACACCATAAGAAGTCTTCAGAAACCACATATCAATATGACTTTTCATTCAGGAGGAGTAGCCGTAACGATTTTCAAGACGGCTATCATTGTGGCCATATTGGATGCCAAATCGGCACCATTTTCATTTTAGGACCAACTAGACATTATAAGAGGTCTTTTAGTGACAACCCTATGTCTATATGACCATCCAACTAGAAGTAGCAATAGCAAGATTTTAAAGATGGCCACCATGGTGACTATACTGAAGATCAGACTGGAACCATTTTCATTTAGGACCAACTCAAGATTTTCAAGATGGGCATCATGGCAGCCATATTGAATGTAATGTAAGCACCATTTTTATTTAGGACCAACTCGATATCATAAGAAGTCTTTTGGTGGAAACCCCCATCTTGATATGGCCATCCATTGAGGAGTATCAATAACAAGATTTACAAGATGGCCACCATGATGGCCATATTAAATATCAGATTGTCACCATTTTCATTTAAGACAAACTAGACATCATAAGAAGTCTTCTGGTGAAAATTATGTGGCTGCCATATTTGGATGTCTGAGTGACACCATTTTCATTTAGGACCAACCAGACCTTGGGATGAATGTGTATGCAAAATTTCATGACAATCCTTCAAGTAGTCCAGGAGGAGCAGCGATAACAAAGTTGTATTAACAGACGGATTAATCATGAATGGGTGATGGACAGACAACAAGCCATCCCATAAGTTCTTCTGCTTTATGACCAGTGGAGTTCTTTTCTATGATATCAAAGTAGACGTAATATATTGAGCTGATACCAATAGGCCCAAATGGGCCTGATTTAGCTCACCTGGCTTACACACTGTAGCAGGCTTATGTAGTATTGTAAGAACACTACCTATGTAAACTATCTTACAAAATGTATAGGATGCTGATTTTGCCTATTTTACTATATCCTGATAAAAAAATTCTTTCTAAAGATAAAGGCATAATTAATATGCATACTCTCTTGCTCATAATTGAAGTTATCCAAGATCTTGACGATATAAACCCATTTACCAAGTCTGATAGAAACTGGATGAGAAATATAGTCTCCAGATCTAGAGAAGTAACAAGCTCACCCAATCAGATGCAAGGTATCTCATTAATATCCGCAGATCTTGCTTATTAAAGTACCTGTCTACAATCATGATAATATACACTTATTTATTAAAGTGGAGCAAAATTCAATTGGAATTCAGTCTCGCTCTCTAGTGGCAACAAGATTAGCCAGTCAAATACAACATTACCTCATTAATATGCATAGATCTTGCTCACAACCATACTCATTCAACATGTGGACTATTTAATACGTGTGATCATAATCGGATCAGAAAAGTAGTTGTTGGTGTTGACAAGCTCAGCCGATCAGATGCAACATCACCTCATTAATATGCATAGATTTTGCTCATGATGGTAATGATCCAAGAACTTGATGATTGAAACCTATTTACCAAGTTTAAACAAAACTGGATCAGAAATATCGGATGGTAACAAGTTCAGCTTATCACATGCTAGATCACCTCATTAATATGTATGGATCCCACACATTATCAAACTTCTGCAAGATCTTGATCATATAAGACTGTATTCAAATTTTGATCACAATCAGATCAAAATAAGGCCTTTAAAGTGACAACAAGCTCAGCCAAAAGGATGCAAGATCACCTCATTAATATATGTGGCTCTTATACATATCTGAACTCATCCAAGATCTTGAAGATATAAGCCCATGTTCCAATTCTGATCAAAAATCAGATCAGAATTATGGCATCTAGAGTGGTAGCAAGCTCAGCCAATCGCATGCAAGATCACCTCATTAAATATGAGTGGATCTTACTCTTTATCGAAACTGTCCAAGACAACCATGATAAAAGCATACCGGTATATTACAAGTCTGATCAGAATCGGATCAGAAATATTGCTTCCAGAGTGCTAATATGCTCAGCCAATCAGATGCAAGATTACTTCATTAATATGCATGAATCTCGTTCATTATTGAACCTATCCATAATCTTGATGATACATCCCCATACTTTGATGAAAACTGGAGCAAAACTATGACTTAGTGGTAACAATTTCAGCTGATCAGATTCAAGATCACCTCATTAATATGCATGTACCTAACTCATTATCATACTTGTCCTTCAAGATCTTGATGGCATAAGCAAATAATCTAAGTTTGTTCAAAACTGAAGCAGAAATATTGCCTCCAGAGTGGTAACAAGCTCAGCTAATCTGATGCAAGATTACCCCCATTAGTATGTATGGATTTCACTCATAATTATTAAACTCATAAAAGATCTGGATGCCATAAGCATATATTCCAAGTTTCATCAAAACAGTCAGAAATATGGTCTCCAGAGCGGTAAGAAGCTCAGCCAATCATATGCAAAATCACCTCAGTAGTATGTGTGGATCTCGCTCATTATCAAACTTGTCCAGATCTTGATGACACAAGAATACAATCCAAATTTGATCAAAATCCATGGTACATACAGATATTTCATCAGAAAATTCAAGTACTTTTCAAAGACTTTTCGAGGACAAAAATTAAATTTCTAAGCACTATATATAACTATTTATAAACTTAAGAAGAATGTTGATTATGGTATGTATAATCCACATAACTTCAGAATTAGATATTTCATTCTTAAACGACAACTCTGGAATAATTTTTGTCAAACTTAGCCCAGGAAAAGACACTGAAGTTGAATGGACTTTGGGGCATGGGGTAGAGGTGCAGTCATCTCAGTCATCTCATCTACATCAGTTTGGGAGGCAGCAGTCTCATTTGCCAGAGTTTCACACTCCTTGATTTTTTCGAGTTAAAGCAAAAAATAATCTCAATTCATTCATACTGTCAATGTTTTATTCTTTTCATGCTTTCACTCTTGCCATTTTCTTTCACTGATCTAGCTGAGGTTACCGTAGCTCTGTAAGTTCCTAGTTATACTGATGGTGGGTACTTTAGAGCTAAAGTCAAATGCACAGACATTTTCACCAGAGTTGTCAGATCCCGGCGATCAAAACATTGTGTGCTAGTTCTATTGTATTTCTTAAACAATTGTAGCTGAATCAATAATAATTCTGTATTCCATAATCAATTTTCTACTCATTTTGAATGATCTGAGGTTCAACAGGGCCACAAATGCACCATTTTGAGACAATTTTTTTATAGATTTTTATGTTGTTGTATTATCCCCACCATCAGTAAAACTTGCGGACTTACAAAGCTAAAGTAACCTCAACTACCATTGTTTCAATGTCTTCTGACAAAGACAAGACACAGCACCTAATTTATCACTTGGCCTTATCCATATATACAAGGTGTATTGCTAATGGGAATTTTGTTACACAATACGCTTCCCATCACCGAGTTCTTAACCAGCTTTTGTTTTATCAGCCTTAATGGACCAATTAACACAGCATCAATTCATTTTACAATACGTGATGGTTACAATCCCGAACTTGGATAAGTACTAATGAGCAAATAATCAACCCAACCCAAAGTCTTACATAATACAAAAGTGACCCTACAACAGTAGTAAAATTCTAAGAAGATCAGGTTTTTCTAATTTTTTTATGGATCTTTTATTTTATTTTTCTTGATATTTATATCAGTAAATTATTGTTTTTCAATGAAATGTGCTTGTCTTGAAATTCAAGCACTTTTCAACAACAACTGACTATTTTCAAGCACTTTTCAGTACTTTTTGGAGCCGAACTCCAATTCAAGCACCTTTCAATGTAACCACCAATATTCAAGCACTTTTCAAGATTGTGTAAATCCTGAAATCAAATTCAAAAATACAGTGATGTGCCAGAATTGATGGCACTTTTGCCCAGGTCATGAAAATAATTCACCAATTAATCAATAAGAAATCATTTGTTTTATGTTTATCTTTGTCCGAAATGTACAGGTTTTGTGCCTGGACAAATGTTCGAGATATTCTTTCACCAATGCACCAGTAAAAAGGGATTGGTCTGCTCCTGAAAGATACTGTCACATTGTAACAATGGATAGCAGACGACATGAAATGTCAACTGGGCAGTGACAGCCAGCTATAGAATGTTATGAGCATTGAAAGTCAGAGAAAACTTGCAGAAATATTAAATGTTCATAAATCCACCATTTCATGGCTTGTGAGTAAATCTGAATAAAAATGAAATGTGGAAAACAGTGGCCAACGTAAATGGAGAAAACTCACTGATGCTAGGGGCAATTGTCAGCTTCACAGAGAGGTAAAGCAAAAAAACATAAGAATCTGAGGGAGATTACAGATAATTACAACCAATATGCACCTGAAAAAAGCATCCATGAGGACATTTCAGCACCAACTGCATGATTATGGTTTAAAGAAATACAGAGTTTGGAAGACTCTGATGGTATCTGCTAATAACAGAACAAAATCGCTTTAAGTGGTACCATACTTAGTTTTTGAGTTGTTCTGTTTTAATGTTGCACATTAAGTGCTGATGACATCGATGTCATCAGCTGTGAGTTGCATCATTTGTGGTACATCACTGTACAGCCTCCAAAGTGGTAACAAGCTCAGCCAATCAGATGCAAGATCACCTCATTAACCTGTGTATGTCTTGCTCATTACTGAATATTATCCATGGATCTTGCCATTATCAAACTAGTCCAGAATTTTGTTGACATGAGCCCATACACCAAGTTTGATCAAAACCAGGTCAGAAATATGGTAACAAGCAAATTGTTAACAGACAGATGGATGGCTGACAATGGATGATTAATGACACATAACGGACACAGATCCAGCTAGAAGCTCATTTCACCTTATTGCCATATAAACTAAAAACCAGTGAATAATTCTTTTTGTTTTTTTTTAATCATTACTCTTAAAGGAGCACTCCTCTAAGATGTGAAAAAAATTAAAACTCTAGGAAACTGTTGTTCTCGTAAAAACACAACTTTCTGACCTATGAAGTACATGTAAAACATTTTGGCTTACATATATAATAAAAGACAAAATTTCAGATTTGGCAAAGTGGTGATATTGCTTTTGAGTTCCATAAACAGTGCACAGGGAATCTGTATACATATTCAGACAACTACGACTATTACTGTAGAAGGTGATGACCCCATGTAAACATGAGTGTGATGAAAACCTACATCCCACAAGAAGAAACACACAGAAAAACTGGCTGTACAGATGGAATTAGATCAATCAAGATGACAGAGAGAGAGGAAATAGACAGTACAACAGATGCCACTGAGCATGATGCTTCCAACCTATGGCTACAAGTAAATTGACATGAGTGAACTACAAACAATGGATTCCAACTGAGGCATTCCTAACATGATTTCCTATCAATGTTTGCAGCAACTTTAAAGCATCATGACATTTTCACATGCATGAATGATGGAGAATTTATATGCATTCAATATCATACATAAAGTTATCATTACTGGAAATGAATGTGTACAGTAAAAGGGGGTCCTAGAATCTCTTACCATTAATTCTTGCTATAGCTCTTACTTGTGTGCATGACTACATGCTATCTGCATAACCACTAACTGCTTTCTAATGTCTTTAATATTGCTTGATTTAGAATACAAGTAAATAAGCGCCCTCTCTCTCTCTCTAGCTAAACTATAACAAGAATAAAAGAAATTCAAATATTTTACTATCACAGATTTAATTCCTGACTCCATTGTTTTTGCACCAATAATTTGGTGTGTGTGTGTGTGTGAGAGAGAGAGAGAGAGAGAGAGAGAATAAGAGAAAAAATGTGCAGTCATTAATATTGCACTGTGCTATATTATTTCACAGGCATTTTATATAGAATAAGTTAGAATGCAAATAATTTTAACCCAAAAGAAAAGATAACTTACTCCATCATTTTCATGGGCTAAATTTTGAAGAAAAAAATAATCAAAAAGTTTAAGACATGCATTGCATAAAGATTTACCTTTCTATAAATAAAAAAGATCATTCTTAGCTGACAGCAGCAGTTGAAGATGATGATGTTGTTTTTATTATTATTATTATTTTTTTAATGGAAATGTAAAAACTGTGACTGTTCGATCTCAAGTCAGTTACTTTACTCTGCGTTTCTTCTATGCACATGGTATGGGAGTGTGGTACTAAGTGAGATGCCTCATTAAGTTAACAATTCTAGCATGAACAGTGGCTGAGAAATGAACATAAAACACAAAACTTTAACCCAAGTCACTGAAGCATAAGATACGAACCATAATGACCCAGATCTGCAATAAGGGTGTGGTGCTGCTCATCAAGATGCATTCCCTTTCCAAGTTTCATTATTCTTGATAGGATAGTATGTATAGAGCATGCAAAAAACTTATATGGTCATGAGCTAAAGGCAGAAACATGAGCTAAGCCAGTAAAATGTGAAACGTAGGTCACAGTGACTTCTCTTTGGTGTCGTACTAACAGTTAAAACACAAAATTTAACAAAATTATAAGTGTGAAATATCGGTCACAGTTATCTATTTTTGTGATCTGGGTGTAGTACTCATCAAGATGCATCTCCTCACCAAGTTTCATGATACCATGTATAACAGTATTTATACAGGATGCACCCAAAAAAATGTGGTCTTGAGTTAATGCAAAAACTTAAACCTAAGATGGTAAAATGTGAAACGTATGTCACAGTAGCTTTCTTTAACTGCATGGATGTGATACTAATAGTCATATATAGTCATCTAGTCTGATGATTCTAACATAAAAAAAAAAGTGTTTGACAAATTAACTTAAAATTGAATCCAAGTCAGTAAAGCATTAAATATATGTCACAGTGACCTAACCTACTGTTGTGATGCACCTCATCAAGTTTCATGATTCCAGGTATAAAAGTATGTATACTGCATGCAAAAAACTTGACCCAGAATGTAAAACTAAACAAACATGTACAAAGTTAGTCCCCTTAGCCCCTCCCTAGAAAGTATGCTGTGATGCCCACTCCAAACTGTTGCCTAGGACCTAGGAAGAAAGAATGATTGAGATGCAGTGAGACTGTATACATGTACATGCTTTTATATGAGCAGATGCCAACACTGATGCCAGAAGTAGTACGAAAGCTCTACTCTACTTTGTAGAGGTAAGCTGAAAATATCTCAAGATCCACATCATAATTTAACACAACATCAAAGTACACAGTTGTCATCTATTTCTCAAGAACGTGGTATGATATGTCAGTACACACATTTTTCTCCAAATATCTTGAACAGCTTCAGAGCAATGGCCTGGACAGAGTTATTTACCCTGACCATAAACACAGAACCATAAATGTGTTCTATCTGTGAAACACTGTCTGGTCATTATAGATATAAGCATGTTAAGTTTCATATCACCATATGACAGTTTTTTAGTTCATGACTTGGCAAGAAAAATACATATCATTGGCATGTGACCCTGACCTTGAGGCTAAAATCAGAAAAGTCACACAAAAAATGTCAAAAAACATAATAGTGTACAAAGTTTGATAATATTATTTTGGACAGCTTTAGAGTTACAGCCAAGACACATGCAAGTACCTTTGATATGATTATAACCTTGACTCTGCAGATATGATCTTGATATTGGTACAAGACACACCATCCAAAATGTTACTATCTTTGAGAATTTCTCAGCTGCTCCATCAAACAAAAATAAATAATGTTAATCTTTGACTTTAACCTTGAAGAAAAAAGCATGAAAGATATGTAACACATTCAGAAGTCATGATGTAAATATACATTTCATAACACTAACTTCATTGGATTTACAGTCCCAATACAAAAAGAGAGTCACCTTCACCTGTGACCATGATGTGATAGGTACAAGATTAACCATGAAGCATGGTTTTAAAAAGTTTCAAGACATTATCTATAACAATAAGAGTCTCTGACTTACAGCACCAAAACAAAATTTGCAATGTTTCAGTTCAAGCATATTTTATTTCCTTAAGTGTTACAACAGAATTGGCCTACAAGTTCTCACACCTTAGAAAACACCCTTTCCCTACAAAAGAAGAAAAAAGGATATGAAGAGAGAGAGAGAGAGAGAGAGAGAGAATGTGTTTTTGGCAGTTGCAAGTAATGTACATTATTGTGACTGTAAATTCTAGAGAGCTAGTAGGGTCTTCAAGGATTTCAAAGGGAAAGAGGAAAACAAATAAAAATACAGTGTACTATTTCTAAACAGTTAGATAAAATGCTTGGTTTCTTAATATATAAGTTTGAGTTCTATGAAATAAACAAGAGTTTTTAATCATGAACAAATCTGATCACCCATATAACAGAGTATTTATGGTCAATGCTAGTGAAAACTGATTAAGACTCTAAATTAGCTTTATATGCTGTTGCTTACCAAAACTTTTACAAGTATATGTATAATGATAGACAGTTTCAATGTTTTCACTACATGCACATAGAGGAATATCTCTTACATGGTTCATGTACAAGTCATATTGTAGATCACTACATTTATTCTTAATTCAGGCATGCAGGATAATCGATTTTCTATCCACATCTACATAATAGGAAGACGTGTGTGGCCCTCACCTCTATTTTACTTTTAATATTGTATGATTTGTAATATTTGACTGTGAAGTGAGAACCATGAAAATGGTATATTAAACACCTTTAGTCTTACATCTCCGTAAAAGTTTACAAATTTTCATACCACTTTTAGAGTTACAGCCTACACACTAACAGTGCATATAGCTTTGACCTGTGACCCTGACCTTCCAAACAGGCTTGAGAAAGTGTTGTTCAACACACCTTTTAGTTACTTCAACAAGTAAAATCTGTAACACCTTCATAGTTATATTCCAGACAAAAAGTGAAAATCCCAGCCAACAGGCTGATTTCCATGAACTTCACATGCAAAATAATTTTGGAAGATTTGTACAAAACTTATACATGCAATTGTTGTATAGTTTTCACATTAGATGATTGCTAGGGTAAACATCAAAGTCAGTGTAAACCAAAGCCTAATGATGCATTATTTACCAAAGCCTAATGATGCATTATTTTTCAAAGTGAGATATGAAAATAGATTATTGCCTAGTTCTTTTTTTATGACTTTTAAACAGGATGACTGTCAATGATAATTATGAAACATTCCATACACTCTCAAAACTTAGACTAAGTTCCGAAAAAAAAAAATCTTTGGTTGACAAAGTACACCTTCCATAAACTATCTTGTTCATGACATAAGAAAACAATACAAATTTACATGCATCTGAACTTAAAGATATAACTTGTAACTACATACATTACCTACATCACCAAGACTTGTATTTTAATTTCCAATAGCAAAAACTTCTATCAACAACTATAAAACACATAAACTCAAGGTAAAAAATTATTTTCCATCTACCTCTTTAAAATGATATTCCACTTGTCTTCAACTTTAATATTCATAAATTGCTATTTTTCCTTAATTTGTAAAGGAATGGTTGTGTGATATATACAACAAGTGCGAGGAAAAAGAAAAATAGCAAATAACAATCAAAACACATTGCTGGTGAATATTATTTCCTATACATTTGCCTAAAGTTTTATCATTAGAAAAATGAAGCTTTACAAGTGTTCTTTATGTGGAGCTATCAAACTGAGATTCCAAGGTATCTGTCACAGTTGAGTTCTTCATAATACTTAGGTATTCAAGATCTACTAAAGTTGGAAAATGAGAATAATTGATTTCTTCCCTTCAGACAATACTTTTAAAAGATACTGAAATTATTATATTTAGGTACTGAACAGTAACACTGTTTTACATGCAAGCATTCATACAAAACATCGTTTTCCCCTTTCGAAGTACACAAAGTTTTATATATTTTTTGTAGCAGAAAATAAACTCATTCCATGGATGTACTGTAAGTAAAGTACAGATCAAATGAAAAAAAAAGTCAAAACATACACAGGATCCTTTACCATCACAGTTACATTTCCATCAATGTAAGCTAAGTTCATAATGAGTCCAAACAGCCCAAAAGTATTGGATCCTATTATTTGAGAGTCATTTGCAGCCAGGCCTCTACTATGGTGGAGTATGCTGCAAGAACAGGTCAGGTATGTTGGCTTGAATAGTTGTTTCACGCAAGAGTTTTAAAGGTCCTTTTTATAATGTAATATCCAAAAAGATCGATTTTTAAAAAAACTTAAATGAATAAGGAATGTAAGGTAAAACAAATTCATAAGTGTAATGACCTACTGAATTCATCTGAAGTACATAAATTGTGTGATTTGGATTGGTTTGGTTTGGTTTGGAGTTTAATGGCACAGCCACACAAGTTGTTTATGTAGTGCTAAGGCAACTAGAGTAAAGTGCTTTGCCCAAGAATACTTCCCAGTAGCCAACAGGGGCTGATCTGATGGTAGAATTCAAACCCTTTTCATTATCATCCTCTCCTTTTCATCTGCTACTGCATCAGCTAAGAATAACTTTCTTTTTTTATTTACAGAAACACAAATATTTATGCAATAAACATTCTGAACTTTATTTTAGTAAATTAAACTACTGAAAATATTGAAGAAAACTATCTTTTCTTCTAGGACTAAATTTTTGCCATCCAAAATTATTTTGTATCAAATGCCTGAAATCATACAGCTCTGTCCAATATCAATGACAATACATGTCTCACACACCCCAACTAAATTACTGGTGCAAAAAACATTTTTATCAAGAACTAAAAATGACATACAAAATTCTTGAGAAGTCTGATGAAGCTAAATTGATAAACATATGTACATTTGTGTGGTGGAGAGAAAGAGAGATCTTATTTACTTGAAATCTGAATTAAACAATGACAGTTACCTTAGAAAGAAGTTTCTGGTTAATGTAGATAACATGTACACAATATTAAAGGATCTGTTGATTGTAAGCATTACTTAATTAGGACTCCCCATTTTGCCCCAAATACTATTTTCTACATTCATTTATATTAATGATATGCTCTCCTATCATATTGAATGAATATCCATTTCTCCATTACTGGTCCATGTGAAAATGTAATTGTAATTAAATGTTGCCACAAAGATAGACCAGAAAGCATGTCAAGAAAGCATGAAATAGATCAATAATTAATGATCCAGCATTTCTTTTGCAGTTTTGAGATGGCCCCCTATCTCTCATATCAATTTACTTACCATTTTCAGTAGTGTCTGGCTCTGTTATATCTGTCCTACTGTCTGCTATTTCTTCTTCATCAATCTACAGTATTCGCTTACCCTCCCATCTGTCTGTACCCCGTATGGATATTAAAAACGAAAAGCATCAGGATATAAAAAATACACAAAACTTTGTCATTTCATTTATTAATGTATAATTTCTAACCTGATTGTCATGAGGTAGCCCCTAACACTGTCATCTTGCTTGTGTTTCAAACCAAACAGATGCTGTTGTTGTAACAATCAGACACACTCCTCACTGTCCTTTTATGGTTTTTAGGACAGTCCATTTTCTGAAAAACTGTCGTCTGCATCCAATATTTGCAATGCCTAGTTTTAATATTTTTAAAAAGACATCCCTACCACATTTAAATGCAAGTGCCTATCAATGCCGCTACTGCATCTCAATGCAATCGCATTTGGATGCCCCTGCTATATCTCCATACAAGCGCTTCCAAATACCCATAATAAATTACCACCATCCATCTGCATGGTCAATTCATAGCACCACCTGATAGGAATATCCTCTCTAATAAAACAGGCAGTCTGGAAGTTTCTATCATGTCAATGCACATCCTAGTGCATTAGATGATATTTAAATAGCCAATCAGAGTTAATAGGACATCAGAAATTTCCACAAAATGCAAATGACTGCAGCTATCCTTGCAGGTAGCAGCATGGAATTCAGACTATCAGTTCAATTTCTTAGGATTAAATTTAGCTCAAGATCTTGTCAGAAATCATGCAAAAACTGTTAACTCATTCCCTCACAGTGCCTACCACTGATCTACAGATCAGTAAACATGCATGTTGCAACATTGTATAATATGCTTTCAACAGAACAGCATGCTACCAGCTGGCAGCATCCCAATATGGCTGTCTGGAAAAAAAACTGCACATTGACATAAGCATATTTAAAGCAATTACTTTCACTATTTAGCGCTTATTTTTTTTCTTCTAAAGTATAAAATGATGAACAGCAACATTCTTGCTTACTTGTACAGTCAGGATAATTTTTCAAAGCAAACAATATTTTAGCAGTGTTTGAAAATACCCCTTCCCCTACTTTGTCACAGATGCATAGTTTGGGAATTTGTATTTTGGAAATCATGATTGTCTGCATGTTTTGCAGCTTGTTTTTAGTGTGACATGTCATGACTCAGCAGGTATGTAACATCAACATGTTCAATGAAAGTATCACTGACATACATAACAGTTCCAATTCAGAATTGTCACTGGCTGAAGTTCTGTCTAGTTCCACAAAACACTGTCTGAGTTTGAGGGTTGATAGGCATGTTATAAACTGAAAACCGATGTCCAGTTTGAAGTCAATCTTCATTTAAAACTTGGTTTAAAGAGCTTACATTGGAACCAGGCTTACACTGAGTAATGTCATCTGCATGTAGAACATTTTAAAAATCTTGTATGAATAGAGGCAAGTCATTTATAAATAAGATAAATAGTAGGGAGCCTAAAATAGATCCCTGCTGCACACATTTATTTACATACTGAAACTGTGATTTAGCATTCTGAATAATAACTTGCCAGCTTCCCCCACAGAGGTATGATTTAAGTCATGCAAGATATTCCTGAAAGCTTTTATATTGTTAAAGTTTCTCAAGTAGTAAAATTATATTAATGTCATATAGGTTAAAGCTTTTTTAAAAACAAGGAAAATTGTTCCAATCATTTCAACACTGTCCATAGCACTAAAGCATTCATCACTGAGTTTAGGAAGTGCAGACTTGCAAGAATGTTTTTTCCTAAATACTGATTGAGATGGATGAATTAGGCTGTACTTTGTAAGACAATCAAGCTATTTTCAACCAAGATGGAAAGATTCTTTTATTGATACTTTGATTAAATAAGAGATGAAACTATAACATCAGCACAGTTCTTCAAAAATAAATGGGTCTACCCTATCTTCACCAGTAGATTTTCCAGAATTTAACTGGTTTACTTCACAAGCAACACCATAGCATGAAATGAATGGAATATGGAATTTTTTATCCTATATAGTACATGTATGTCAGCATAATACAATTTGCATCCTACACAACAAATGTTATAAAAACATCAATAAATATGATTGGTGGAAAACAATACCCACTCAAAATATTTTCCTCGCTTTTCGAGCCCAATCCTGAATGTAATTCAGTTGTGATAAAGAAGTTAGAAGTTGAGCTTACTACGCTCAAATAATTAAGCACTTACAAAAAAATTGCTCTCTTTAAATTTATGAATAATTATTTTTTCATTCTTTCTCTTTTGATTTGCTATATAATGCACTGAAACAATGAAAGAGATATTGTAATATTTAATATTTTGTAAAATATAATGGGTAAATATGTCTCGGGAAGTTTTTATATTGTTACCAGATCCTGATGTGCACTTGTCAAGCAATAAAATCAGACCACCATATTAGTTTAATTTAGAAAATACATTAAAAACCAATCTAATTAGGTTTTGAAACTGAAATCAAAATCCTGCAAACACATGATTCATTTATTTCTATTATTTATTCTTACCTCTGCACTGTTCTTGACTCTTTGCTCCTTCAATATCAACTGTGCTGTAGCCATCGAGACATTTAAGACAAGATCTGGAATCATTCCAGTAATAGTCCACTGGACAGGGTGTACAAGGAGAAAGTCCACTAGTAGATGTAAATCCAGCTGGACACAGCTCTGAAACATAAATATATAAATTAAAACAAGTCACTTGAAGGAACTGATGCTCCTTCCCAACAAATTCGCAGGATTTCATGAAAAGTCAGTTTCTCCCTCTCTCTGTTGTTGATTGCTGGATACCAAAATATATTTCTCAGCTACACCAGAAGTACACGAAGTTGTGTCTAAACACCTTACACTATGCTTTAATCAAAATGTCCAATAATAATCAGTAGTATAGCAAATATAAGTCCAGGTGAACTTTTACTCTGAAACAAAGGTCATGGATACTGGATGTTGCAACTAGATATGAAATTTTGTTAAAATCCATCAATATTCTCTCTTTGAATTATAATTTTTAAAGCCATTAGTAGATTATGATAGATGAACTCAAGGTCACACTGATACTTTCTAAAAGCCAAATTTACACAATATAAAATAGATGGAATGATGGACAGGTGGACTATGGCTGAAATCGCCAATTCACTCAATACTCATGTACCGCTAGATGGACTGACTGACAGGTGAACTGAGTATACGGTATATTATAGCATAAGAAGAACTAATAGAGAAGTAATCTCAAAATTCTTTAATTAATACTCTTTACAATTATTAAACAGTACATAAGTATACATCTTTGGCATTCCTTGGGTCTCACCATCCGCTGCATGAGGTTAGTTGTGGTAAGATGGTAGATAAGCATGCAGTATCTATGAGGCGGAATCACCAGTACGATTAAATGACAGAATTATCAAGGCCTAACAGTCGATATGCACTATCTATGAGGTGGAATCACCAGAATGACTGAATGATAATTGTCAAGGCAGAATTGCCGATGTTTGAGGCAGACTCGCCAGTATAACTGACTTGACTGACATAACTGTTAAGGCAGAATTGCTGCCGTATTGAGGCAGAGTCGCCATAACTTGTTATGTCTATAAGTTGAGTGGATTGGGGACAGAATGGTGGCCTTTCAAAGGGGCCTATGAGGTAGTTCTTGGAGAGCTCGTACTCAAGTAATATGTCCACCACGTCAGGTTGTGATGTCGCTGATACCAAATTTTTATACATGAATGAAGAAGTAGGCTGACGAGAAAGTCCCATATGAAAACCATAGCAGAGACCATTAATAAGATAGTCCACAAATTCTTTATCAGGATGGTGTTGCAATTCTTCTTGCAGTCTAGCGATATTGATGGGTATGGTTGCTTGGAATGTCGGTATCGCTATTTCCTGATTTAGTCATTGTGGTTTTGTAGGTGGCAGCACCTGCTTAGTCACCAGGCTGCACTTGAGCTGTGAATGTGGTTTTTTGCAAGTCAGGCACACGTGCGCATTACTACAGTTTGTTCTGAAACAACCTTTTGCTTCATTGAAGTTATTACATGTTTCTTTTCCTAAGTGTAATATCCTTCTCCAACCTTGTCTATCCACTGTCCTCTGTCTATACACTGATGGGCTTTGTCTTGGTTGATTAATTGCTGTCTGCGGAGCAAGGTGACAGAAGTCTGAATCATGAGAAAAACTCCGGCAGTGCTGGCATGGAACAACCTTATAAGCAGAAAAGACATAAGTTTGTAGCTTGGGATCGATTCTACTCCAATCTACTTGAATGTTCATGGAACTGCAGTAAATTGCTGCTTTTCGTGCAAATTCTCCGTGGTACTCATAAAATGCTGGGCTTCCTTTTGTTAGAGCATGCATTTTTATCATCTCTTTATGGTACGCATCCAATTCTTGAGTTCTGGAAGGGAAGGCCTAGCATGTAATCGCTTTGTACCGACTAAATGCAAGTATGAACTCGCTAATAGTCAAACTCCTGGAAAATCTATGGTCGCAGACTTGTATGATGTTTGAAATTTGACCAGGAAACTTTCCCACTAAATTCATGCCCCAATGACCTGACTGAATCGATGTTTGATCTTCAAATTCATGTGGCATTAGAAGTAAAGATAAATTCACATATTTACCTGCAATAATCTCCTTCCGCAATTGTGAGCTGACAGGGTCAATATCAGGCAAGGTAGAGATAGGAACGCCATTGCCAGAAAAAACAGGGACAGACGTAGAGATACACGACCTGGTTTCCATGGCCGACATAGCTTTTTGCGAGGGTATGCGACTGTGTTTCAGTACAAGCATATCCCGTATTGTTGGTCATGTTTAACTGGGTTTGCATCCTGATCACTGCTGCTTGGAGAGATGATACTGCTTCCAATAGAACATTATCCCTTTCATGAACATGGTGTATTTGTTGTTGTTGTTGAATTATCCCTCCGGTGCTAGAAGCCCCACCTACCATGGACGCAGAACAAGGCATTCCTATTGCTCGCGGCTGCGCACTAAGTCGACTGGTTCTCAAAACCGAGCACAGAGATGAATGCAAGAAATTAACTGCAGAGGTAGATTGCCGAGGACTCGTCGATGGCTGACAGGCAGAACTACCGAGCCTAGTCTCATCTAAGTCAAGGGGGGTGTCTGTGGGTACTGACGTCATCCCAAGCAGCTGAACACCCTCACTTCCTCTGCAAGCAGGCAGCAGTTCCACTGTTTGATATCGACCGCTGGATTGGGGATCTTGTGTACATCCTGGCGTGTCTGAATCCAGGGGCCTAAAGGCTTGTGTTAGGCCACCATCTTGAATTAGATTCAGATTTTCTTCGTAAATCTGCACAAGAAGCAGGCACAATAATGTTAATCTCACGAATTTTTTGAAGCAGTTTTCCCACTGACCAATTTTTTGGCGACTGAGCATCCCATTGTTGGCTGTTATTAGCCGATCTACGACCACAGTACCCACGAGAAGGGGAAAGTTGATGCGGTTTATCCATGATATACAAGAACCAAAACACACAAACTTTTCTTAGAAGTCAGCAATTCCCCAGCAGAACATTAGAGTTTGTGAAACAGAAAGTGTAACAAGACTTAGAAGTCAGCAATTCCACAGCAGAACATTAGAGTTTGTGAAACAGAAAGTGTAACACGTCATGACATCCACTTGAAAGAATCAGGCAAAGTACTCTAAGTAATGTACTCCAGATGAATCAAAGTTCTAGCGTCATGCCTAGAAATTGAAAACTATATCAATATGTTTCCAGTATAGCTTATGAATGAGTCCTGAAGAGTGTCAAGCTCCACTAGCAACAACTCTTGAACCAAGAAGAGAAGATAATACGAGAACAAAACCTCTCCACTCTCGACACTGATCACTTGTAAACTGAATGACTGCCAGCAGGCCAACTCAGCACAGCAGACCACCTTTTCTCTGAATGGCTGATAGCCAATACCAACATAGTGGGCGTGTCTACTGAACTGACCCTGCATAACAATCTTTGACTGGAATCCATTCTTTGTGTAAACATCATTTAATTACATTAAACACCTAAATAATTTTAAGGCAATCTTCACAAACTCCTTTTGTTTCCTTTCATGTGACTGCATGCAGATTATTTAAATAATCTCAGATCCTGACAGAGACATCTAGTCCATGCTATCAGATTTTCTTTTTGACGGGTCCTCAGGGGTCTCCCCAAAAAGGCTCAAATCCAAAAGCAAATGGACTCCAATGCAAAATAAAACTATTTCAAAATAATGCAGAAATTCATGTCATCAATTCACTCCTGAAAACTTTATTCCCAATTAATAAAATTTCTCCCTCCAAAATAGATAGTCACAGGCCCATTTTCAAATCACTCAAGAAAAATCCATGTATCAATGAAATAGTGGTTCACTTTGCTATGAGGCACCAATAACTGATGTCAAACATGTGACAGCCTTCTTAGCTGTTGTTGTATGCCGCATTTATGCATTCACTTATGAATATGACTTTTGCCATTGTTGCATCCATCAACAGCTATAAATCTAAAAAAAAAACCACTGCAGCATTCATGCATTTACTTGAGAATGTGACTTTTGATATTGAATATATGATAAATACAGCTGCAACTGATGCCATATAAAGCAAGTATGATATCCCACACTTTAAATAATCATATTTCTACACAAATCAATCTTACAGCTCATGACAAATGTAAAAAAAAACAGAATATAACAAGTGATTACATAGCCTGTCTATATGAAGGCTTTAGCAGTCTCCTGTAGCAATTGTAAACATTACTTATTATGCACAAACATAATTTTGACTAATGTGATCTTGACCTATGAAATGTTGTCCCCTGTGACTGGACATAAAAGACAAAACTTGATATGCGCTTGCATTCATTGCTCAACAAACATGCCCCAGCAACCCAGTGAAGAGTATCCATTTGGAAGTGTTCTCCGTGGTATAGCAATGTTCTGGACCAGCTTCACACTGCTAAAAAAGATTGCCATAAGGCCGAGAGACTTTGGTTATCATCCAGTCTTACTATTCACAAGCAAATGCATGAAGCTGCTAAGAAGAAAGTCACAAGCATAGTTCATGCATCAAAATCCACCTACTTCAGTAGTAAGATCAGTGAAAGTTCTAGTTTCAAAGAGCTCTTTGGTATTGCTAACAAGTTAATGTCAAGGAACAAATGTACACCACTTCCAACAACCTTCTCTCCAGTCGACCTATGAGACCCGTTTGCAAATTTCTTCCATGTTAAAGTGCAAACCATTAGAGATCAACTTGACAACACAATTTCAATCCACTCATCCTCACATTACAGTTGTGATGCAGAATTGCAAACAATTCCTTTAACAACATTTTAGTCTGTCTCTACAGATTTCTTAGGTACAATTCTGATGAAGAGTGCCCCAAAGTCATGTGAACTTGATCTGATTGCTACATCACTGCTAGTTGAGTGCATTGATTCTATATTGTCTTTGCTAACTGATGTTACTAATACTTCCCTCTCATCCAGGGTATTCCCATCATTTTTCAAAAATGCCACTGTAAAGCCTCTGTTGAATTAACCAAAACTTGACCCTAACAATTTAAAAAACTAATGCCCTGTTTCTAACCTGCCATTTATGTCAAAAATCTTAGAAAAAGTTGTTCTGTCCCAACCTGTAACTCATTTGAATTTAAATAGTCTTTTTAGTAATTTTCAGTCTGCATACTGACCTTGTCACAGTACCGCAACTGCCAATCTGAAAGTAGTTAATGACCTTCTTTCTGCCTTGGATGGTGGAAAGATTTCAGTTCTCACCCTCCCTGACTTATCTGCAGCATTTGACACAATAGACCATGATATATTACTTCACCATCTCCACCATGTATTTCGTATTTGCAATACAGCCTTACTAAGGTTCAAGTCATACTTAGCCAAAAGGACACAAATTATGTCCATAAATGGAAAACAGTCGAGCCCAGTTCATCTTTGTTTTGGTGTAGAGGGTTCTGTAAACTCAGCCCCTTTCAAGTGTCATAAATGGTCATCTGGTGTCTCACCAATTGTATGCTGATGACACTAAAATATACAAATCTAGTCATCCAAATGAAGTTGATGCTAACATCCGAGGCACAGTGAAGTAAATTTCCGATGCGAAGTCATGGATGACATGTAACAAGCTGCAGATGAATGGTGATAAAACTGAAGCCATTCTGATCACCTCATAAAGACTTTCTTACTCCTATCCTTTACCTCAAACAATAAGTAATCAGCAACACCAACATTAAATTCACACAATCAGTATGAAACCTAGGTGTCACTCTTGACAGTTCTCTCTCATTGCATCAACATGTCATAAACACATGCAAGGCTGCATATCAGGAGCTGAGATGCATCAGCTCCATTTTCAACTTTCTTTCTGTTGATGCCACTAAAATACTTGCATGTTTCTAAATACTTTCTAGACTTGACCATTGTAATTCTTTCTACCTGGTTCATCTCAATACCTACTACAGAAACTTCAAAAATGTAGTTTTTTGGGGGAATAAAACTAATTTTAATTATGCAATACTTACCCGTTGCTATTGTGCAGCTTTTCTTTTTCATGCCAAAAAACAACCGTCCGTTTGATGTAAATACATTGTTCCCCAAAGTGGAGAATTGTCAGTATGACACAATCCACTCATGCACCTCGCACTGGTCATGCACACTGGTCATGCGCACATCATAAGCAGAAGGGTCATCCTTTTCATAAACAACGATTACAGCAGGAGATCAGAACGGGGTGGGAGGAGGGCATTAACAATAGCAACAGGTAAGTATTGTATAATTAAAATTAGTTTACCCCCCCCCCCCACAAAATACATTTTAATAGCAGCAATAACTGGTCCCATTACTATTGTGCAGCTGAATTTGTCAGTTAGGTGGGTAGGTTGATGTCGTTAAACTGATCAAAAATAGAGAAAATGGAATGGAATGTACTCACCATTGATGGAGAGGTCTGTATTATAGAATGTTCGTGTCTCTCTAGGCCATATGTTGTGCCTCAACGATGGGTGCCAGGGAAAAAATGCCTGCACTTTGTTGTGCTCACGAGCAGTGGTAAAAGGAGGAGAAGGCAGTATGGGAACGCCAAAATGCTGCCTTCATGACGTTCTCCAAGCAGGAGTGATTAAGGAAGGTCCATGAGGCAACAACGGCTTGAACCTCATGGACTTTTAGTTTCTTAAAGACAAGGTCTTGATCAGAGAGGGACTGATATGCTCTTTTGATTGTGCTGACAATCCACCATGAGATAGTGGAAGCTGATATATATACAAAGCCCTTATGAGCAAGGAAAAGACGTTTCTTACCCTTTCTTTTTCTTTTGGATGCCTTAAGACAGAAATGGAGTGTCCTCACTGGACAAAGGGTCTATCTTGATCATCGACTGAGACTGGTGATCTTTATAGCTAGTGGAGCTATCAAAGGTAACTAATTTTTAGCTAAAAATCCCGGTTGACAAAGGAGGGAAAGTGAGTCATAATTCCCATTAAACCAGAGACAGCCAGTGTCGATAGACAAGGCATCAATCTCGCTTTGTCTTCTCGCAGATGCTAGGGCAAGTAAAAAAACAGTCTTGAGTGTCAGGTCCTGAAAGGAGGCCTCACTCAATGGTCCATAGGGGTTTTTGGTTAAAAACCATAAAACACAAGAAAGATTCCATCTTGGTGTAAGTGAGCGGGAGATAGGTCCCTGCAGCTCAAAATACTTAATCAGGTTGGCATGGTGTGAATCCGAACCAATTGCCGTGAATTTAAGTGTGTTGGAAATGGCAGTTCTATAGCCCTTGATAGTGGATACTAAACATTTTTTGTTCTCAAAAAGGAACAAAAGGAAGTCAGCAACAGAAGTTACAGAGTGATAGCTAGGATCAACGTGTTTCCTACTGCACCAACATAGAAGATTTTCGACCTGGCCTCACAGACCTTTGATGTAGAAACTCTCCTGGCCTGAATGATGAAACTGGCAACACAGCCCACAAAGTTGTTCTGGCAAAGAGATCGCTTGAGATGAGCCAACATGAATGTGGAGAATCTATAGGCTGTTGTGGAGGACAGATTCACTGTGTTGCAATAGAAGATCCCTCTTGTGAGGGAGAGACCTGGGTCAATCAAATAACAGGTCAAGAAGATCGTTGAACTATGATCACTGGGGCCACAGTGGAGCAATGAGGTTGATCTAAGTAGTGGAAGTTCAGACTTTTTGGAGAGCTTGAGTTAGCAGTCGGAATGGTGGGAAGGCGTATCCAAACAGCCAATCCCACTGGTGACTGAAGGCATCCACTGCCCATGCTCCTTGGTCCAGGACAGGAGAAACATAAAAGGGAAGTCGGTTGCTGCAAACGGATCCACCAGGGGTCTTCCCCCCAGTGTGAAAATGGACTCTGTTATGGAGTGCTGAAGAGACCATTCTGTTAGGACGGTTCTGCCATTCCTGGACAGGCTGTCTGCTCATATGTTCTTCATAGCCAGAATGTGGCAAACTCAGTATGATGTTGTTCGAGGTGGCCCAGCGGAAGAGGTTCCAGACCTCAATGCAAAGAGAAGGGGCATGTGTGCCTCCTTGATGTCATAGATATGCTATGCTGTACGTGTTGTCAGAGGAGGCCATGACACATCAACCCCTTACTCTGTTGATGCACCCTTGCAACACTAGATATACAGTACTCCCCCATTATAACGCAATAGTCGGGGTCCACAACTGCTAACAGCATAATGTACTAAACAGCAGTATAGTGAAAATGATTGAAAATTATATGAATGAGTGTATGTGTGTGTTGGGGGGGGGGGGGTGAACAAAATCCCAGTCAAACGTATAGTAATAATGTTACTTTATGTAAATTAGGTATGATTTTTTTACTGCATGGTATTTATACATTTAATTCTGTCCAATAATAATATTTTAAGAAGGAAATAAAGATATTATACCAAGCTTTCAGCCAATATTTTCGTACATTTGATAGATCAGATCACATGAGTAACATTAAAACAAGGATGTAAACTCCCTATTTTAATAAATATACTTGCCAATTATAATTTCTATCTAAAGCTGCATTGTCATCAAGTTTAAAGTGATTTAAATTGATGAAAAAATATCATCAATTGAGGTCCTTCTCATCACTGTCAATAGCAGATCCAACTTCCTGTTGATCAGGATCTATGTTTTCTCTTTTGGCACCTCAGAAAAATGGGATGATTACAGTATCAGTCTTACATTCAACAGTGGGTCAGTCCCATTCAATGTTGATACAGTGCTGAAGATCGTGAAACAATTTCAAATGTCAGCGTAGCACACCTTCGGCCTCTTCAACATCATCCTCTGTGAATCCCTCAAAATCACAATCCTCCTCTTCCTCTTTTGCATCTTGGAAATCTCCCTTCAGTCCCTTTTCCCAGCATCTCTCTATGCACCTGGGAGTCACAACGTCCCATGCTTCCCCTCCCCCGAAGATACATCACCTCCTTCAAGTTTAACTTCTACAATACATCTGTCGGTGAATTTTCACTGTTCACCACAGATTTTATAAGTTCTCTTCTGTAGTTCTTCTTAAATGATGCAATAATCTTGATCAAGAGGCTGTATCTTAGTGGTGATACTTCTCGACAAAAGAACAGCTTTAATTTTCCATCGCTGCTTACAAGGCTTTCAGTGGGTGGGTGGGTGGGGCAAAATTATCAAATAACAGAATTGCCTTCTCTTCTAGTCTTTTACTGCTTAAATATTGCCTCACTTGTGGTATGAAATCCTTGCAAAACCAATTTTCAAATATTGCGGCTGTCATCCATGCATTTTTACTATGATCATACAAAAATGACTGTGTTTTCATGTTTACATGATGAAAGCGGCATGGAGATTTAAATTTTCCAATAGCCAGGGGGACCAGTTTGTGGTTTCCTGTCTTGCTAATACATGCAAGGACTGTTATTCGGTCTTTATTTTTTAAAATCCCTGTTTTTTCTGCTCATCAGATCACATGGCTAGGGTTTAGTCTGGCTGCATGGCAACAGATCACAGAAAGTGGCAGCAAGTACAAAAGACATGCTACCGCTAATCCTTTCTGTGATCTATTGCTGTCCAGGTGTCAATAAACAATGACCTACAATAAGCTGGTCTTTTATTTGATCGGCAAGCTGTGTTTACATAGATTAAGTCACTGATCTGCTGGTGTGGGTTTAGTGCTAAAGGCAAATTCGACAGTCCTGTGTACTGTGTAACCAAACACAATAATTGACATGAACCAATTACGATAGCGGCTTATTAGAGATATGGGTAATTTTGGAGCTTGTTAGGAATATAATATCTGACATTGCCTGAATACAACAGTGGCTAATTAGAGTCAAACAGCGACTGTAAAAACACATTCTAGTGATGTCCAAATCAAGTTCAGAAGTTTTGATGTAAAGTTTTCAGCTGACAGATGTTGAAAATTATTTCAAAATATTAAATAATAATTTTCATAACCGGAGATATTTGTGGTGTGGAGGAAATATCAGGATGTGCAAATGGGCATCCTAAAGGTCAATGGAGATCACCCAATCTGACAGATGAAGTGCATTCTTGAAAGGTTCCTCCAGAAGTGGTTTAAAGGGGGAGAGATCGATTAAGATGCAAAACTTTCCGCATTTCTTTGTAACCAGGAAGATTTTGGAATAGAATGTAGGAGACTGATCATTGAAGACCCTCTCAACTGCCCCTTTCTGCAAAAGGTCTAGTTTGAGGTTGCCAATTGGACTGGGGTTGTGTTTGCTTAAAGAACTTGGCGGATGGCCCCTGAGGGCGATTCACATTAACACACTTTCTGACCAATTATGATGGTCCAGGAGTGGATGTGAAGGATCGATGCTGATGATCCAGCAAGTCCTCAGAAACAACGGTAGGGATAAGGCCCCCGAAGAGGGTCTCGGCTTCTAGCTGAGCAGCCCTTAAAAGGCCTTTACAAATGATCAAGTAAGACCTTTGAGGAGTCCAATGCAACATCACAGTGAATGTGCCGAAATTCTGCCGATAATGCCATTGCAACAGAAAGCGCATGTCAGGACATCTTGTCCACAGCTTCCAGCATGCATTGTAAGGCAGCTGGATTCATTGAGGTCTCTCTCAGCATAATAAACGAAGTAGCTGAGAAGAGGTCAGAATGCGAAGCTATGGTAGTGGACTTTCCATTCCATAGCTTCAATTGTTTTCATGACAAAGCGTGCCTAGGCTCAAGTTGAGATACTCACCTTGGCCGAACTGGCATCCAGCTGGGGAGGTTTAGTAGGCCACTTTGGGGAATGTACCCGGTAACTGGCAGTAGAGACCAGGGGTCTCAATGTCGAGGGACAGACCACTCTCAACGCAACTGAGCAATGTTTTGGCCTGCTGAAAACCTCTGAGATATTTTCTCAATCATGGAGAAATGAGCAAAAGAAGCATAATGTTTGGTTGCGGTTGTACACCGGAGATCTTTTCCAAAATGGAAAGGATCTTGTTGGACTGTGTGCCAGATGGTTTCGGGCAGAGACGGCATTATGAAAGGATGGACCAGACCTCCTCCTGAGAGGAAGGAGTGGGCTTGATAGTAGGTGTCAGTTGTGGTTCTTCTACCTCTAACTCGTTGAAGTCAACAAGGATAGAGAGAGCATCATCTTCATAATCTAGCACACTCTCCAAACCAGGGAGTGGCTGGACATCACTATGTCCCTCAGTTGTGGAAGGGGCATAGGAGCACTCAGTGCCAAGCCCCATAATTTAGTGTGGTGAGTAGGGGCTGATGTGCTATGAGTTGCAGGGGGGAGACGAGATCGTCTGTCTGCCCTGGTTGATGAGATGCCTCTAGTCTTCTAGGTTAATGCCACCTGGTGAGCAGGTGATGGCAAGACATGAGCCACAGCATCACCTCTATTTGAGGAGAGGGTCTAGTAGCCCACAGAGACATAAAGAACCAAGGACCCTGAGGTGGAGGGCCCCACATCCCATATGGATTTATTGGGATAATAGGTAAGGGGGGGGGGTCCTGATCCAAACCCTAATCCCTTTCCTAGTCTGCTCCCAGTAGGCAGACTCCCAGTCCTGCTCAGGATGGGACAGTAGAGGGGGGAACTCAGTCTGTACCCTATCCCTGTACCATGAGGCCACTGAGTGATAATCGAAGAATACCTCATCCTCAACTGATTCATCACTCAAAACAGTGTGGTGCTGATCTCTTCCATCAGGGGTGGGGGTGGGGGGTGACACTACCCTTTAAGTGTTGGAGGAGAAACACACTTTCCCGGAGGGATGGGGTGGGGGGTGACACTACCCTTTAAGTGTGGGAGGGAGAAACACGCTTCCCTGGACATAAGATATGCAGTGCACAACCTCCCTAGTGGAAGGGAGCAACAAGCCGTCATGGGCACGAGGTGTGCAATGCACCACCTCCCTAATGGGAAGAAGTAACAGACCGTCATGGATATGAGGTGTGCGGTGCACCACCTCCTTAACGGGAGGGAGCAACACATTGTCATGAATATGAGGAGTGCAGTGCACCACCTCCCTAATGGGAGAGAACAACACACTAATCGGGGGTGTAAAGTGAGCAGTGCACCACCTCCCTCATGGGAGGGAGCAACATGCTGCTCTGAATGTGAGGAGTGTCTGACTTCTCCTCTCTTTTAGGGGGAGGAAACCGACTCTTTGAATGTTCAGTCCCCGCTTCTGGAGGAACCTCACAGGCCGCCAAAGAAGTTGGTTACATAAACTCCTGGGAACAGGTAGTACTCTTCTGACCTGAAAAACCAAGCCTCTAGCAGAGCCCTGGAAAGGGGGGGGGGGTCTGCAGGAGAAAAACCGGAAATTTCTGAAGATGAGGGGGAGGGAAGTTTGCTTCTCCCTCAGTATGTGCAGCTGGAATCAGCTAGATTGCAGGTTTCAGAAGGCCATAAGTTGCAAAGTGCACAACAATTGTTTTGTGTGCACTTGGAGCATTTGATGCAGTATGGGTGAGTGTCCCAAGGGCCCTTCTTGTAATCACACTGCCCCACAAACTTTGCTGACATTATTCTGAAAAAACGAAATAACAAAAATATATTTAATGTCGCATCTAAACTCACCTGGTTGTATGCAGTGCATACTAAGTATACCCCTGTGTATGTACATGGTAAACAGTTGAATGATCCATTACATTTACCTGTCTTTTTTCTTCAGTAAAGAAAAGATGTTTCTCACTCTTGAAACTTTTATTGAGGAAAAAATGCAGACACACATGCAATAACAATGCAAAGCTCTGATGTGTACATTATTAAAATAAAACGCACTGAAAGGAAACAACACGAAATACCGTTACCAATCTTCTATGTCAATCTATTTTAAGACAGAGAGAGGAATACACTGGATTCTATGTTAGGCAGGTTCTGTTGTTATTCCTTTAACACAAGGACTTAGCGGTACCTTAGTTGTATATTGAAAAGTAGGAGAGTGTACCCAAGCCCCTAAGGGTGGGATACACAACGTAACTTGGTATGTCCCTTAAAGAACTGAATTCTAAGAGGGGGAAAGAAAAGGTTACTGCATAGAAATTAAATTATGGAATGGATAATGTAACACCGAGATTCAAATTAACTGTAGAAGGGAGACCACTAATGCAGTAAACATTCGCTACAAGCGAATTTTCTCTGGTGACGATCTAGGCATAACGTCCATACAGCATGGCGTCCTTGAAAAGAATGACCCTTCTGCGCATGACCTGCACATGACCAATGTGCACAACCAATGTAAGGTGCATGAGTGGATTATGTCATACTGGCAATTCTCCACTCTGGGGAAGGATGTATTCACATCAAACACATGGTGGTTTTTCAGCACAAAAAAGAAAAGCTGCACAATAGTGACATGATACATAGTTGCTGCTATTAAAAGTTCAAAATACTGCTGCTTGGATTGTCCTTAGATTACCAAGAACTTAGCATTCATCCTTCCTGTTCTGTACTCTCCACTGTGTACATGTACCTGTTCGCACAAGATTCAAACACAAAATTTCATCCCTCTGCTACATTTTGTTGACTGCCAACAGTCCCAAACACCCATCTGACCTCACCCAATGTACACCCTTTCTAGATACTTACGCTCATCTTCTGACACTTGTATTCTCATTATTCACACTGTAAAAAACAAGTCCTATGGATAACATTCTTTTGCATATCAGGACCCAGCTACCTGAAACAAATTGCCTCTTGAACTTAGACACAATAACACCATGATCTCATTCAAGGGCACTCTAAAAACTCACTTCTTTCAGCTCCGAGAACAGACTTAACAATGTTTCTTTACCTTTAATTATTTTCAGCATGCTTTGTTTGTAATTCCATGGTGTCATGTTTGTTGTAATCTTACTTATATAAATTTCCTTATGTGTTAACTAATATTGCAAAGTGCTTAGAGTTTTTTAAAGATTAAGCTCTATACTAAATCATTATTATTATTATTATTATCATTATTATCAAAACAATACAAAAAATATTCTTTTTCTATGATGTGAAAGTAGATATATGATAAAAAGTTGATAAAAAGAGAGATTAATTTTTTTTTTTTTTTTTTTTTCCTCCCATTGTTCATAAAATCTACTTCAAAAGTTATTACCACTGTCCACCCCTAGAGGCCAGATTTTACTGTAAGAAAGTCACAGGCTTTGAGTAACTTTGGAGCGACAGCCAGCATAATGACTATTACAAACATTGTTCATGCATCAGCAATTACCTTGATTAGCCACTACAGCTAAGGCATCAAATGAAATGCACACAGTCCACTCATCTAATTCCTACTCATTCACATGTACAGCATACAGTTAACCTATTGAGGGTAACCTGTAACTATATACAATGTATAGTCATAAATATGGAAAGTTTACTGTAGAATAAACATATTGATTCCTACTTCCAACTGCACTGGTCAGAAAGGACCTTCTATGTAGGCTAGGATGTATATAGTAGAAAAATCTATGTCATCATGAACTAAGCACAAATACTTAACCTATGTTAGTAAAGCATAAAATGTTGGTCATGGTGACATTTATTGGTTGCAAAGATGTAAAACTAACAGAGATACACCAAATTATCAAGATTCATTATTCTAACATAAACAGTACCAATAAATCAAGTAACTTTTATTTAGACTCCATGCTAAAACAAAGTAAAACACAAACTATTAAGAGCTTTTCCTAATGACTAGGAGCTGCGGTGGCTCAGTGGTTAGCGTGCTGGACTCACGACTGAAAGGGTGAGGACTCTAATCCTACCACCGGACCAGCCTGGGTCACCTACCGTTGTGTGTCCTTGGGCAAGGCACTTTACTCCAATTGCCTTGGCACTAAATAACCTACTTGTGTTGCTGTGCTGTAAAGCACCAAAACCAAACCAAACCTACTTACTATAGCACATGAAGTAAACAAAAACTTTAAACAGGAACAAATCTCAACAGCACAAATCATACATTTCATGTCATTCAACAATAGTGGTGTATATACATACATACATACATACATACATACATACATACATACATACATACATAACAAAGATCCCAAAAATGGTTGTATTTGCCAGACATGACCAGCAAATGATCTCAAACGACTGCAAACTGGACATATTGGACATTGGACATAAGGTGACCATAATTATCATATACAATTGTTTGGTCATTATGTTTTCCTAATTGTTTAAACGCTACATAGTCATGAGAAACAAGACAAAAGTAGGTTAAAGTTTATATCCTGGACTTATCAATAAAAAGCCTATAATTGAATGATTGCCCCAAGGTCTATAATAATAATAATAATAATAATAATAATGTTAATAATGTTAATAATATTTTTTTTGTAGAGGGTGACTCATTTAGTCAAGGAATATGCTCCCTTGAGGCCCTCTTAAGAAAAGTATAACAATCTGCATCATACTAAAGATAATAGTAATTACTATTTATTTTAACATTTCTTTAGTATTATATATGCTAAATTCTATTATAATATATTAGTAACACATACATAATCATGATATCTCTTCTTAAATACTGTAATATTTTCTGCACATTGTACATGCAGTGGAAGCTTGTTCCACAGAACTGTATCAGAGTATTGGAAGCTTTTCTTAAATTGCTCTGTTTTGGTTTTGGTGGATGAAGGTTTCCATGTGATGTTGATCTCAACTAGTAATGTGTTGAATAAGACCTGAATAAATCATGAAGATACTCAGGTGCAGCTCCATGTAGACATTTATATACAAGAACTGCCTTGTGAAAATCAATCCTTTCATATATTGTAAACCATTTTAGTTCCATAAACAATGTTTTTGATGAATAATTAATAGATGCATCTAACATAATGTGTGCTGCCCTTTTCTGAAGTTTATAAATCTTGTCAAGCTGAGATTTGGCAGTTTCCCCATACAGTTGAACAATAATCCATTGTTGGAAGAATATATGAATTGTAGTATAGAATGCGAGTTTCTGCAGGACAGCAAATATTTCTTGATTCTGTTGTGTAGGACAATTTTGGATGACAGTACTTAACAAAGCTTGTCAATATGGCTATCCCATTGTAAAGTATTATCTACTGACAGACCTACAAGCTTTTCATGTTTGACATTTTCTAACTGACGATTATTTATTGTAAGAGATAATTCTGGGTTCCCTAATTTATGTAGTTTTTGTGATGTCCCCAAAATCACACATTTTGTTTTACGTCAGTCCCTCACACAATGTGCTAAGTTAACATGGACAGTATACAACTGCTGTATCAACCATAGTAAACTGATGTGCATGCATTAGGGTTTAGCAGCACATCAACACAATAACGGCTATATGGTGCTGATTAAAGGTAAAACTCTAAAAATGTAAATATAAAGAACTGCAGAAAAATCCCGAGGAAGATAAGCTCTTCCAATTAAATTTAAAACTACAATATAAAATATAAAAGGTAAAAAAATGTAAATATAAAGAACTACAAAAACCTTTACGATGATAAACCATTTAAAATAAACACAAACATGAACTACCACAGATAAAAGCTTAAAGGTAAAGATGTTAAAATTCTGTAAAATGTACAGAAATAAAAAGACAAAGGTAAAAATATAAAACCATTAAAATACAAGGCCAACATTTTTTACATAAAATGCAATAAATCAAAAAGTCCAAGATTATCTCTGGTGGTACATCATAAAGGTTCCTTGACCGAGTTCAACTTCTGTCTCCCTCTGTGGAAATTGATAAGACTGTGTTCCAGTGTCAGTAGACACTGGCAAAGTATGCACTCTGGGTAAGGTTAACTCTTCAGGAGGAATGCATGAGTCAGGTATGCGTGTCCTATACATGCAAAGGGCACAATATTCCCTTAGCAAAAGGAAATGGTAATTTTCCATTGTTTTACCATTTAAAGTGCATTGAAAGACCATTAAAATGTAAAAATCCATTGATATCCCATTTTTCTGACTACAAATTTCTGATTACCATTTTTCTGAGCAACACTGAAACTCCATTTTTTCAAAAAAAATGGCATTTAGCTACCATTGGAATTCCATGATGTTTCAATGGTCTTGTTTTACAAGAAGTTCCATTTAAATCCCATTGAACTTCCATTTCTTTTCTAAGGCCATTGATGAGTTAGATATCCCTTAAGAAAAATTCAGTTGAGGTGAATGAATTGTTGAATCATTTTTACCAGACCATTTTGATTTACCATTGAAAACTCCATGTTTCAACTGTCTTTCCATGGAGATTGGAACACAAAGTTATTCTGATGAATATAAATACATATATATAGCTGATATACATATAATTTGCTTATACATTCTACCAATTGTAGACATTTGACATGTTTAAGAGCAGAATATATATGTTGAAACAACACAAATATTATTGTACTTTAATTAAATACTAAAATGCTAGGCTGATCCCAGCTCAAGTAACATCTGTGCTAAACTGATCCCAGCATTAGAGTGTATTCTGGGCTGATCCCAGATTAAGTAGGCTATGTGTTGTTAGGCTGATCTGATTGGGGAAAATAAAAAAATGAATTTGATATTGAAATATATCAAATGAGAGCCCACAAGAGGATGTCATTTTTTATGTGAAAGTCCAGCCCAGAATACACTTTAATGCTGGGATCAGCCTAGCACCGATTCTACTTGAGCTGGGATCAGCCCAGAATACACTCAAATGCTGGGATCAGCCTAGCACAGATGTTACTTGAGCTGGGATCAGCCTAGCAGTCTACTTATGCTGGGATCAGCCCAGAATACACTTGAATGCTGGGATCAGCCTAGCACCGATTGGGAATCATCATTGTGTCGTATAATGTTCCATTCAGATTCTAGCCCATGAGTAGCCCCCACAGAGAGAGCCAAATATTTTATTTATTTAATTATTTATGTTATTGTAGTTATACATTTTGATGTAGTTGACTTGTTGAATCCAGAGAGAATGCATATCCTCATGTAACCTTTACCCTCTTACAATGCATATATTAAACCTTTACTTGTACACATCTGTATTTTATTGTGCATAAAATTGTTTTTTTGTTCAGTAAAGATGGTGCCATGGGGTGTTGCAGCAGCAGCTCCAACCCTGCCTGTATCTTTTGAACAATAGGAAGATCTGATTTTATAACATTTACTCTTAAAAAAGGACAGGATTTGTTGAGAAATTTTTGAATTGGTAAAACTCAAATATTATTGTTGGGGTTTTATTAACCATGGTGGTGAGTTAGAAACAGAATTTTGTAGCTTTTGTAGCACTGAGTTTTGCTGCCTCTAAGTTTAGTTTAGATCCAACTAAAGACTTGTATAACTGAAGCAAGACCTTCAATATTATGCCCCAATTTGGGTTTTTTTTACATTTGTTTCTGAGATATCTAACACAAGGAAGGAAAATTAGTTTACAGTAAAAAATAAGTCCTAACAAGAGGCCCCAGTGGACCTGATTATCAGTTTTGCCTGGATCACTGACAAATGTAAGCTTGTAAAACCAAATTCATGCATGCAGAGAAACCCTAGAGTGGAAAGAAAAAATGGAGTACTTGGTTGCTACATCGTCTTTTAGGTCTAACAAAATATGTTTTTCTGTTTTACCAATTTCATGCTAGCAAAAACTCAATTGGTTGGTCAGAATAAGATTTTTTTAAAACTCATTTTTACTTCCCATTTACCAAAAGTGAACCATGGTTGCATAACCTAATTTTATTCATTTGAGAAAAGACCTTGTCAGTATTACTCAACAACACAATGTTTTATGATAGCTAGATATAGACTCTATATATAATTAATTAAATAATTTGTGCTTGTCTGATATAACCTGCTGCAAATTTTTAACCAACCACAAATTAGCAAACAGCATGAAAAAGTAGCCATTATTGAATTAGGTTTTCTAGTCTATGTCCAGAAGAGTCATTTGTATGTTTTCTTACAGCATGATATTAAACTCTGCAACTAAATGTTTCTGAAATATCTACAATCCATATTTTTTAGAATTTGGTGGTTCTTGATCATATTTTTTTTGTTGCTAAAATGGCAGATGTAAACTTAAGCAGCAAACACATGTCAGTGCAGTATTTTGAGTGCATAGCCTCATTTCAAAGTTCAAGGTTTGCTCTAATCTTCCTCTACCTTGGTAAAACCTTGATAATAATTCAATGAACTGGTTCAAATAATGACATATTCTCATCTGTATTATCACAAATCTTAAAAATGTAATAATACATTTTTACAAATGGCATACACAGTTACATCGGAAAGATGTTTAAATTTAACTGCACAGTTGCTTTAATCATGTAATAAAACTAATAACTGACTTCATATTTACTTTGTCAACCATGTAAGTGCTAGTCATGGATGTAAAAACTTTAATTTGGCTGTAATGGGTAGCTTAACTGGTTTATCATGAAAGGGGCTGGAGTTGAAAAGTGTCATTGCAGAGTCAAGGGTTAAAAAATGCTCTAAAGCCATTATAATACAGCACTAAATTGATACAGCATTTCAGAAAACCACCAAATAAAAAAACAAAACAAATGTATTATATTCCAGATATGAAGTGAATCAAGTAAGGGGTTGCAGAAATAAAAGTGATGGAACAAAACTTTAACCAAATTGTGTCCCCATGAAAATTCTTGACCCCACATCCCCACCCCAGGGAAGAATCCAGAAGCAGGAATGGTACTGACAGAAGGAACGTATGTGATGATATTATATTCCAATCATGAGGTGAATTGGTAAAGGAGTTATGGATATATAAGTGCTGACATTTTTTTTTTTAATTACCAAAATGTGCTTTGATTATAATTCCTGACTCTGTGGTCCTACCTAGGAGTGGTACTGAAAGAAGGGAAGGATATGACATTGTATTCAAACTATAACAAAGAATTTGATAAGGGATTACAGAAATATAAGTGATGAAAAAAGACTTTCACCAAACACCTGATCCAAACTATGTCCCCAAAATAATTCTTGACCTCATGACTCCACTCCAGGTGCAGGAGAGGCACTGAAGAAGGGGAGTAAGTAATGATGTTATCTTCCAAACATTAGGTGAATTGGTGAAGTGCTTATGGAAATATATTTAAAAAACTTTAACCAAAATGTGTCTCCATTATAATTTCTGGGCAGGAGTGGGATTGATTATATTCCAAATATGAAGTGAATTGTGAAAGAGGTCACTGAGATAGAATTTTTCTAAAGAGCATTAAATAAAGATGCCCACAGACACCCCCAAAACATAATATCACAGGCAACCCTAATGCTAAAGGCCTCCATCTCAGGACATGAAAATTCTATGGTTTCCAAACAAATTTTAAAATTCTATGGTTCCAGCCAAAGTTTTATGTAATCTGACATTTTGTACTTTATCATGGCACAGCTTGGCCAAATTTCGCAGCTATTTACTGCTACTTATATGCCATTTAATCTGGCTATTTGTTGTTTACCTTAAATGCAGTCTCCCTTATTGGCTTTCCTGTACAAAGGGACATGATTAATTGCTGTTCTCTGGGTTATCATCCCTGATGGTTAGTAAATTATGTACAAGTTGTTAGCTGAGTATCAATTCCTCTTTAACTGTTTTCCTACTAGACTCACTTTGACAATAAGTCTTTTGTGGTGCAGGTGTATAACCATCTGAACAATTTCTGCAAGTTGTCTGTCCATATGTGTCTTGATATGTACCACTTGGGCAGGATACACAGCTGTTCTGTACATAGTATTTGCCTGGGGGACAGGGTACTGAAATAATAGTAAAAGACAACAAAAATCATACAATATTTCACACTGCTTAGCTTCTTAAAGATAGACATATCAACTAACACAAACAGCTAAGATCTTATTTAAGAAAATTCAGGCAAAAATTCATAGTCTAGGTTTAAATAATTGGATTTTATAACATTTATGCCCCACCTGCAACAGAGTCTTCTCCTGCTGAAATTTTAATCGTAATTATTTTGTAATCTTTATCATTTAGATCTTATACAAGAGTTCAGTTACATTGTACAAAATCCTGATATTTTTGGAATATGAAATTACAGAATCTATACACACCATGAAAGTTTCTGGTAAAGAAAGTCCCAAGATAAAAGTGTAAAAACTTTGAATTACTTTGAACTTAGTGATTGACCAAACCAGTATATATGCCTCAAGAATTACAATAGTCCCTTCAAAAACTGATGCTTTAATGACCCAAAGAACCTGTAGGAATTCATGAGAAGTCTGTTTCATCACTCCTTTTATTTTTTTAAATTCCTGAGGATTAAAATCATCTCAGATATTTTTGTGAAACTCCATCATGCCAAAGTTGTTAAAAATGTATTTTGTTATACATTTCAATTAATACATTCACAAGAGAAGTGCACTAAAAAAAACTGTCTGGGCCTTTGACCTTGAACCTGATATCATGGATAAAAGATCAATGAGCTTGTCTCTGATACAAAGCTATCAGCCATTCTAATTTTGTAAAAATCATTTATATTTTTAATCTCAAATAATGACATTACAATAACTTCTTTCTGATTTCGATATTCTGGACAGATAAACTTTTATATATGTGAACCACAACTTAAAAAAGATAAATACTGATCACTGAAATATTTGTAATGTCTTATTGTAATTCATTTGTGCGAATGAATATCAATGCTTGCATCGCACAACCAACTGAAATTGACCCATCAAAATTCACATCATTTAAATGCTCTGATTCACCTGAGAAATTTCAAGAAAGACCTTGAAATGAAAGTTGAACGATAAGGATTATACCTTAATGAAAAAACATGTGCTACAGAAATTCAAAATGGGATATACAAGGTATCAACACTGAAGAATACCATGAATTTGCAGTCCTAATTTTCTCGGTGAACTTCACATGGTGGGAAAGAAGACTGTAAGAAGCATGTTTCAACTAAAAGCCACTTTCTATCACAAGGTTTAATGGTAAAAATAAATTGTTGGATAAAAATTTGAAGCATTCCTATTTTTATCTTTAGATTCCAGTTTTTATTGCTCGCATTCCTATTTCATGTCGATAGGGGTTAGCATCTCATCAGATACTGTCAAAATATACCCACATGCTAAGTTTGGTTTTTATCCATAATTAATATTTAAAAAAAAAACAAATTATGAACTGGCATCATTCAAGGTATTCATCAGATATATCCACAAAAATGGTTTGATAAAAATCTACTTATCCTTGCTTGTGAATAATCATGCTCACATCTAATTACAGATAAAAAAGACCTTTGATGTAAAATCAATATCAGAGTGCTGATTATAAACTTGCTTATTGAAAAAAAATGAAATATAAAGTCTAGTCAAAATTCATTTGGATATATTCATAAGCTCAGTGAAGAACACAAATGCAAACTGTGACCTTTGACTTGATTCCAAACTTGTTAACAATAGCATGGACATACTGGTGGTCAGATCTGCAATGTTTTTATTCAGTATCAATTACATATTGCAAGATGTGATTTAGTGAAAAAGACCATTTTTGTTCAGGACATGATATATACATGTACTGTTAACTCATTATCCCTGCATACCACATTTACATGTCATGAGGTAGTACCCTTAAGTTCTGAGCCCTGTGACATCATTCATGATAAACCAAAGAGGGTGTTATTACAGAAAAGAAGATATAGTTCTACAATGATACCAAATAATGCTGACTTTCTACTCACGTTAAAAAATACAGCAGACAAAACTTTCACAACTGGAGTTTGTGGCCAGATTTTAGACCTTTTCCATTAGATCTAAAGGAGCCAGGACAAGAAAATCATGGATAAGAAAAAAACAAACAAGAAGTCCAACTTTCACCCTTCTGCACATGCACAGGTAAAATAACTAATAAAAAATGTCTTTCATACACTTAAGCACCATGCAGAATAAAAATCTCTCAGAAACAGATGTGTTTGGATGCTATGAGAAGTAACCTAAAACATGCATTTCCCACATCCATTTTAGGCAAAAACGAAAAGAATCTTCAGAGGAAAATGAATTCAAGTGTTTTAGTGAAAAACCCAGGTGGGTTCAATGATCCATTCAGGAGAAGTAGCCATATGATGATTTTCTGTGAGGTATCCTTGTAAGAAAGATCCAGTATTGCTTCAGATAATCTTGATCTTCTCTGGGCTGATGTAATCAGAATATTTTTAGTCTTTGATATATTTAATCATTCCATTCTGTTTACACCAAGTTTCCAAATCATCTATGGCAACTTGCATAATAGTTTGTGTTACAGATAAAGAAAACTGTGCATCAGAGAGTGTGGTGTCATTGGCATAGTGATCTATAGTTGAAACATTGTTTTGTAAGTAAAGAGGCAAACTGTTGATAAAGATTAAAAACAAGAGGGGACATTGTATTGAACCATGTGGAACACCATATTGTACAAGTTGCTCATTTGACAGTACCCCATTCACTGTGACTTTTTAGTACCTCTCTGTAAGACAACATAAAAATCATTTTGAAGTCATCTGTCCACCTTTATAAAATTGTAGCTACTCCAGAAGGATTTGATGGTTGACTGATTCAAATGCTTTTTTTAAATCTACTAAGATTGTACCTACAAGCTATCCATCATCTTGGGCTTTTAGCCATTTATCTACCATTGATATTAAAGCCATTTCACAAGAGTGATTGCACCTAAATCATGACTGATTTTTGTGAAATAGGTTGTTACCTACAAAGAAATCCATTAAACAGTCATGTACATGTTTCTGTTAATTTGGAAAGGGTTGGTAGAATTAAAATCAGTCTAAAATTGTTAACATCAGTTATAGATCCAGTTTTGTGAGCTACCTTCCATATGTGGAGGAATTAATAAAGTATGTAATGCTTTTTGCTATAACAGGATAGACTGCTTTTGAAAGTCTTGAGCCAATTTGATCTAGCGCCATCGCTTTTGATAGGTCAAGTTCAGAGATATATTTGAATACTTTATCAATTTGAATCTCAGGAATTTCGAAAAGTGCACCAGGGGGTAGTTTCTTCATACAGTCCACTTTAGCACATCATAATTTGTACCAGTTGATGGCTCTTTTAATTTACCAGGTATATTTGGAAAAGATTCATTACAAATATCAGCTGATAAGAATCATGGATATCCTGTCCTTTTCCCTTGAAACAATTTTAACACAAATTAATTTATTACTTGAACCTGCCCTCAACTTTTGGAACAGTTTCCAAACAGAACTGGGATCCCTAATTTCATTTTCTACAATTCTCTGAAAGTAATTTTTCCTAGCTTTTTTAATGAGTTTTGTACCTTTATTCCTCATAAATTGTAATCTCCTTTATTTCATCTAGCCTTAACTGTCTCTAGTTCTTGTAAATTCAAGAATATCAGCTGTCAATCATTCTGGTTGGTGTGCATACTACACGCTTTGAATTTTCATAGGTAAATGTCATCAAGATGTCCAGTGCTTCCTCTGGATCATCAAACACCTTAATTGTATCCCATGGTGCTAATTTCAGATCACATAAAAAATTGTCCAGGTTGAAGCTTTTAAAAGATCTGTATTAGACAGTGTTCTGGTTGTCTTAAGATGGAATCATTTTACTTTTATATGTAAAGAATGTTGGAAACTGATCTCCGAGTTTAATTTTAGGTATGAAGATGCTTGCTACTTTTTCAAGACTACTGCAATATATATGATTAAGAGAGGTTCTGTGTAACCTGTGATTCTTGTGGGATCCCTAGCTACCTGAAACATCTATAATGACTCCATAAAATCTAACCAATTGCTCTGGACTTGCACATAAGTAAATCTTGATTGAAACCCCAGAAACAGTATGAAAATTTCCTTGTTTTCAGTGAGCACCTTTTCAATGATTATATAAGTTTTGAACTTATATTTCCATTCACTTCTAGATCTAGGATTTTGGAAAACGAAACTAACCAGGAATGGTATTTCTCTTCTTAATTTCTATGCAAATGGCCTCTGTATCAGTAGTCTCTACGTCCTCTCTGTGTTCATATACAATACTGTCTCTAACATATATTATTATTTCGCTACCTCCAAAATCTGTGGTTCTGTCTTTACATACTGGCTTTTGGTATCCTTCAGTTTCAAACATTCTATCAGGGTGCTTTACTTTTAAGCTGAGATTCTGAAATACTCAGAATATGTATATTGTTTGATCTTAATATGTGTTTTATTTCATTAGTTTTATTACCGAGACCTTATATTATAATATGCCCTGTATGACGTGCTTTTCCCTTTTAACCTATACTGGCTGAAGAATTTGCAATTATATCACTTTGATCCTTGCTCAGTCCTTATGCTCTGTTACCAGCAAATATGAAATTTTATGGGCTCCATTATAGAGTACATGAATCATCATTACATTCATTAGTAATATTTGTATTGTTTGAAATATTATCATCATTTGCATTCTTTTCACATGTACACTCAAGCTCTTGATATTCTTGACACAGGGATGTTAAAATTTAATATCTATAAGTAAAGTTCACAGCGCAATTAGGGGCACATTGGGAGCATTTTTCTGTTTCACTGTCATCTCCGTATTTATTCCAACAAGTAGATACCTTGTGTTCCAGCAGTCCACATGCCCAGTATTGTGCGGGGCAATAATGCCTTCATTCATCTGTCTTGTGGTTGGTACTTTAAAAGCATCAATTACTTATCCTGTCGCTATTGTTTAGCTATTCTATTTTCGTGCCGAACATTATCGTCCATTTGATGTGAATACATCCTCGCACAGAGTAGAGAAAAGGTTAGTATGACCTTTGCACTCCAGTCTCTATGCTCTATGCCGCTTGGGCATGCACCAAAAAAGCCATCTTTTTCACAGACGCCATACTGTGTAGATGTTTGCCTGAAACATCACCAGAGAAATTGTGCCTGTAGCAACTTACCGAATTAGCGGTCTCCATTCTGCAGTTCATAATATAAGTCTCGGTGTTGCACAATCCGTTCCATATTTTATTCCATATGGTAACCTTTCCCCCATTTTAGAACTTAGTTCTATAAGGGGCCTCATAGGCTAACTCATGAATTCCATCCCTTACGGGTGCAAACACTCCCTTACTTTACTGATATACAACTGAGGTACGGTTAAGTCCCTGCATTTTGAAATATAACAACAGGCCCTGCCTAACATAGAGGACAGCGTATTCCTCTCTCATCTTCAAAAAGTGACAATTATCAGTAAATTTTCACGTATATTAGTAATGTCCAGACCACAAATTGCGTGGTCATTGCATATGTGTCTGCATGTTTCTCTAATAAAATTCACTGTGTGAAATATCTTACTTTCTGACAGGAAAAAGACAGGTTTATTTCTACGAGGTCAAATCTATCATTTACCTCATGCATACACAGTGGTGTATGCAGTACGCAATGCATACAACCAGATGAGTTTAGCGTGACACAACAAGGTGAGTTTAGCATGACATTTATTATATATTGTCATTACTTCTCTTTTTCAGAATAATGTCAGGACAGTCTGTGGGGAAGTGTGGCCGCAACAAGAGCTCTTGTGACACTCACCCAGACTGCATAAAGTGTTCCAAGTGCATCCAAAACAAAAAAAACACTTTGCAATTTATGGCCATCTGGCACCTGGAATCTTTCTAAGGTCTCAGTATTTGGGACCAACTTCTTTGGCGGCCTGTGAGGCCCTCCAGTTCAAGGAGTCGATCGCCTCCCCCAACAGGGACTAGAAGACGAACACTTCTCACGTTCAAGACAGCATGTACACTTCAGGTAGATCATACAGTGGATCGCTCCCTCCCTGCAGGGAAGTAGAGCACCGCAACAGCAGGTTGCGCCCTCCCATTAGGGAGGTGGAGCACAGCAACAGCGGGTTGCGCCCTCTCGTTAGGGAGGTAGAGCACAGCAACAGAAGGGTGCATTCTCCCATTAGGGAGGTAGTGCACTGTGACAGCGAATTGTTCTTGGCCTTTAGGGAGGTGGAGTAATGCAACACATCTCATGCCCATGTGTTGTTCCCTCCCACTTGGGGAGGTGATGCACTGCTCCCATCCCTTCCGGTCGCACTGCTCCCCCACCAAGGGGAGTATCAGCACCGCACCCTCATGAGTGATATATCAGTTGAATGTGATGTCTTCTTCGATTATTACTCATCCCATTCTGTGCATGACTGGGAGTCTGCCCACCGGGCTCGGAATAGGGAAAGGAAATGGATCGGCATCCCACTACCCTGTTATCCCAATGAATCCTTACAGGATGTGGGGCCCGCCACCTCAAGGCCCTTGGTTCATTATGCCCCCATGAGTTACTCGACTTTGTCCTCAAAAGTCGAGGTGATGCTGCGGCTCGTCTCCCACCATCACCACACCAGGTGACCTCAATATGGAAGGCTAGAGGTGTCGTATCATCAAGGATAGACAGGCAGTTTGGCCTCCCCACTGGAACTCGTGCTGAACTATGGGAAGTGGTGCAGAGTGCTCCTATGCCCCCTCCACCATCAAGAGACATAGCGATACCCACCCACTCTCCGACCCAGTGTATACTAGATGATCATGATGCCCTCTCTATTCTCGTTGACTCAAATGAGTTCAAAATAGAAGCAGCGGCACTGACACCTCCCAGGCCCATCCCTTCCTCTCAATTTGAAGAGGAGGAAGAGGTCTGGTCCTTTGATAAGGTATACTACCTCTTAGCCCCGGAATTGTGCTCCAAACCATCTGGCACACAATCCAAAAAGATCCTTTCCGTTATGGAAAAGATCTCCAGGGAGCAAACAAAACCAGACCTCTTGTTTCTCACTCATTCCCTAATGATTGAGGAACTCTCACAGAGGTTTTCACTAGGCCAAAACGTAACTCAGCAACGTCGAGGATGATTCGTCCCTCTCTTGACACTGAGAACCCTAGTCTCTTCTGCCAGTTACAGGGTACATTCCCCAAAGTGGCCTAGCAAACCTCCCAAATTGGATGCCGAGGTGGCCAAAGTGGGCATTTCTATGGGAGCCTGGGCTCACCTTCCAATAAAAACAATTGATACCATGGAGAAGAAAACCTGGTTACTCGTAACCATTGCGTCGTATTTCCGATCTGTTCTCATCAACTTCGTTTAGTATGCTGACAGAGCTTGAACATAGTCACATTACAATGCGTGCTGCAAGCTGTGGTCAAGATGTCCCAGCATGCGCTTTCTGTTGCAATGGCATTATTGGCGGAATTTCTGCATATCCACCATGACGTTGCATTGGACTTCTCAAAGGTCTTACTTAACCACAGTAAAGACCTTCTAAGGGCTGCCCCACTAGAAGCCAAGACCCTCTTGGAAGCCTCATACCAACCATAGCTTCTGAAGACTTGCTGGATCATAAACATCGATCCTTCACATCCACTCTTGGCCCATCGCAATCGGCCAGGAAGCGCAGAGATGCCCATTGCCAAATATGGAAATTAGGGACAAGAGGGTAAAAATTAGTGATTTTGTAGAAAAATTAGGGACACTTAATGCACAGTACAGTTATAATACACTATTTACAACACACAATTCTTTCAATACTTTTACTTCAATTGTCCTGCATACTGCTTCTGGCTGTTTTCAGTTTTGCCATAAGCTCCTTTTCCAAGATCAATTCATGGCAAGCACAATTGTTAGCCAGCATGTTAATTCTTTTCACAAGCAAGGCTGATAAAGAATCTGACCCAAAGTTCGGCCTGAATTCAGTCTTGTTTTTTCTCAAGAAGCTGAAATTTCTTTCAGAATCCGAATTGGAATGGGGAATACTCAGGATGGCCAAAGCTAGCCTTGCAAGGTGCTGATATTTGCCTGCTACATCCAAATCTTTCATCTTCAATATTTTCCCCCAAGCAACATCAATCCTAGGCTCTGCATCAACAAACAATAATGATGCATCCATCTGTAATTTGAAGAACTCAGTCTTCACTGAATCTAAATTTTCATCTTTCACCAAATTTGGAAATCTGCTTGTGAAATGATAAATACTTTCAACACTTGATTGCAGTCTTTCACTGATTTACACAACTTCTTAAGATATTCTCCCCTGTGGAAGCCTTGTTGCAAGACACAATGCACAGAAGCTATGTCATCACTTGCCCGACATTTGAATTTAAATTCCTCACAACAATAGGATATAGCTGGCTTGATCCACCATCATTGCTTCCATCAGTTGCAACAGAAAAGGGGGACGTCTTCATTCTCTCCACTAGCATCTCAACAGAATGATTATCCATACACTTTATCATCCACTGTCTTAGATCTGGCACATGAAAATTTCTGAGTGATCTTCAAATCAGGGAACATTTTCTTGAAAAGTTGTGTAGCATAGTCACTGATGGCTAATGGGAGATTGTGCTCTGCAATGAAGCATGACCAAAGTGCTTCAGATGAAGTGCCCTGGTCCCCTTCAGGCGTAGATTTGAAATAACTGCTCAGAGGGATTGATGTCTGCAGAATTTTTGCATAATCTGTATGTTTCTTTCATGAAATGTGTTTGCGAATGTCATATCTCCCGCCATGCCCAACAGAGAAATCCACACCGCAAATTGTGCAGTTAGCATGGCTGTCATCAATGCAAGAAGATTTGATGAAAGCCCAGGTTTTAGAATATTCTTCACTGAACTGTGCGTCTTTTCTTGCTCTGGGTAGGCTTACAACAACCATCCAACATTTTAAAGTGAAATGAAGCATTCGGATGATGGCGTGAAACTGATCACATGACACAAATTACCGTAAAAGACTGGGTAGGACCAAAGTGAACTGATATATCATGCCGGAAAATGATCTTATGTCGCAAAATACTAATCTGATTCCCAGCCTTATATGAAGCCACCACTTATATCTGGATATGTATAATAAGTATAACAGAGAACCAGTCTAATAAATTACAGAAAATACTGGAACGGACCGAAATCAGTCTCAAGTTATATTCCAGAAACAGACAATACAGCTTCAACTTACACCAATTCATTATGGGGGGTTGTGTTTTTAGAAAAATTTTTGATTTTTTCCCACAAAGGCATGATTCGTGAACAGGCGTGGCAATTTGTGAGATTGACGCCAAATTCGGGACAATGGGCATCTCTGCCGGAAGCGTTAGTGCGAATTGCCCTCGGGTTATCCGTCAAGTTCTTCAAGTACTCATAACCACTGCGTCGCATTATGATCTGTTCTCAGCAACTGCATTTAGTATGCTGAGAGAGGCCTACAATTAGCCATGAACCATGCTAATGCAAATTGCCCTTGGGTCATCTGCCAAGTTCTTCAAGCAGACACAACCCCAGTCCAATCAGCAATCTCAAACTAGACCTCCCACTTGTCAGTCAGGTCCATGGTGCCGAGGTTGTTGCAGACCCCAAAAGAGGAAGTTCTATAATCCTCATTCCTTTCCCACTGGAGGAAACGGGGGGAGACTGACCTAGGGATCCAACCCCTCTCCTGCCATACATCCCCCTCCCAAAAATCCCCACGGTGCTCTCCTAGGCCTCTTTTCAGAGGCTTGGTCAAGCATCACAGATGGGTCGGTCCTCTCCATTGTGAACAAGGGTTATCGACTCCAATTTCAGGAACAACCCCTACCATCAAGGACCTCCATTCTCTTTCCCCAGTCAATCTGGTGAACTTGAGCAAACAGGTGCACACCCTTCTGCTGAAAGGGGCAGTCGAGAGGGTCCTGAACAATCAGTCTTCTGATTCCACTCCGGAATCTTCCTGGTTACCAAGAAATGTGGGAAATTTTGATCAAAATCGATCTCTCCCCACTCAACCAGTGCAGGAACCATTCAAGATGGAGACAACCTCTTCGATCTGGAACGCACTTCATTCGTCCAATTGGGCAGTCTCCATCGACCTTCAGGATGCCTATTTGCACATCCCGATTTTTCCTCCACACCGCAATTATCTCCAGTTTTGATTAGACGAGGAAGTTTTTCCATTACGGGTTTGACCGTTCGGAATCTCTTCTACACCCAGAGTCTTCACCAGAATTGTGGGAGTGGTTGCAGCCTACCTTCGATTACTGGGAACACCGATTCTCCAGTATTTTGATGACTGACTGATCCACAATGTCCAGCTTCAGTCCCTTCATCAGGATCTGTTCCATTCTTGGTTCGCTGTAACTTGGTTGGGTCTTTTACAAAACCTTGAGAGGTCAGAACTCATTCCATCACAGGACTTTGTTTACATGGGGATGTATTTCCTCACGAACCAGAACTTGGTCCGGGTTAAAATGGCTCAGGTATATCGAATCTGGGTTCTTCTAGAGGTACTTCGAGCAAAAAAAACATTATTATCTGCTCGCCCTAATCTATTCCTATTGGGAACCTTGAGCTCCGCTGCCGACTTGGTTCCTTTAGGACGTCTCAATATGCGCCCTCTACAGTTCCCCCTACTCGCAAGGTGGAAACCACACAGAGATTCTCTATCAACCACAATCCCACTAGGACAGGACTTTCACCAACACTTGCGCAGGTAGATGAATTGGGACACATTCCTGGCTGGAGTCCCAATGCATGCACCTGACCCCCACTCCTATCTGTTCGCCGATGTGTCAGATTCTGGTTGGGGTGCTCATTTAGAACCGGAGGGCATAATTCTCCAGGGTCTTTGGAATGGGCTGAATCATCCCTCCACATCAACAACCTAGAAATGAAAGCAGTATTTCTAGCATTGCAAGGGTGCATCGACAGAGTAAGGGGTCGCTGCATCATGGTTTCCTCAGACATGTCCATCGTAGCATATCTACGACGTCAGGGAGGCACACATGCCCCATCTCTTTGCGTGGAGGTTTGGAACCTCCTCCTGTGGGCAGCCTCAGAGAAAATCACAATCCGAGTTCACCTCATTCCGGGCAAAAAGAACATATTAGCGTACAGCCTGTCCAGGACAGGTTGAGCCATCCTCATGGAATGGTCTCTTCACCACAGAGTCCTTGTTCACACTCTGGGGAAGACCACTAGTGGACTGATTGCGACCAGGCTCAACAACAGACTTCCCTTTTACGTATCTCCGGTTCCGGACCAAAGAGCATGAGCAATGGACGCATTCAGCTTCCGGTGGAATTGGCTATTCGCATACGCCTTCCCACCATCCCAACTGCTACCTCAAATTCTGCAAAAATCCGAACTTCCACTGCAAAGATCACCCCACTGTGGCCACAGCGATCATGGTTCAATCATCTGCTAAACCTGTTGATCGATCGACCCAGGTTTCTACCATACTGGAAGGATCTCCTGTCTCAACACAGGGGATCCCTTCTCCACAACAGCCCACACATTCTCCACCTTCATGCTTGGCTCATCTCAAGCGATCTATCCGCCAGAACAAGTTTTCGGGCCGAGTTACCAGTTGCATCATCCAGGCCAGGAGAGCTTCTACATCCAAGGTCTATGATGCCAGGTGGAGAATCTTCTGTGATTGGTGCTGTAGGAAACATGCTGATCCTATCTGCCCCTCTGTAACTTCCATTGCTGATTTCCTTTTGTTCCTTTTGAGACCAAAAGATGTTCAGTATCCACTATCAAGGGCTATTGAGCTGTCATCTCCAACACACTTAAATTCTCTCAGGGCATGGCAATCTGTTCAGATTCATACCTTGCCGATCTTATTAAGTACTTTGAGCTCCAGAGACCCGTCTCTCGCTCTCTTAAGCCCAGATCAAAATCTTTCTTGTGTTTTGTGGTCTTCAACCAAAACCCCCCATGAACCATTAAGCGAAGCCTCCTTTCAGGACCTCACACTCAAGACTGTGTTCCTACCCGCTCTTGTGTCTACGAGACGAAAAAGCAAGATCCATGCTCTGTCTATTGACACCGGCTGTCTCCAGTTTCATGGGAATTAGCGATTCTGTTTCCCTCCTTGGCCAACCGGGACTTCTTGCTAAAAATCAATTACCTTTGGCAGCTCCACTACCTTCTCTGGGGCCCATTGTTGCAGTACAACATGTGGCTCAGAGAGACACCAACCTTCTATAAGGTGGACCTCTCCCTCTACGGTGAGTACATTCCATTTTCTCTGTTTTTGATCAGTTTAACTAGAGCATCAGTCTACCCCCCTAACTGACAAATTGAGCTAAACAATAGCGACAGGATAAGTAATTACTGCTATTAAAATTTAGTTTTTTTTGGGGTGGGGGGGTACGCTAATTTTAATTATGCAATACTCACCTGTCACTATTGTCGAATGCCCTCCTCCCACCCCGCTCTGATGTCTTGTGTAATCGTCGTCTATGAAAAAGATGACCTTTTCGGCACATGCCCAAGTGGCATACAGACTGGAGTGCAAAGGTCATACTAACCTTTTCTCCACTCTGTGGGAGGATGTATTCACATCAAACAGATAGTGATTTTTGGCACAAAAATAAAATAGCTAAACAATAGCGACAGGTAAGTATTGCATAATTAAAATTATTTTTACCCCACCTCCCAAAAAATACATATTACAATATGAACATTTCCTTGGAAGGTGTGCGGTTATTTTGTTCCTGGTCTTTCAATGTGTATAGGTGGCCTGCTGGTAACCTCCTGCTCTATCACGACCTTTCTGCTGTCCCCTCTCACTGGTGACAGCTACTTTATCAAATTTGTTCTACTACTACAAGCTATCTGCTAAATGTTCACTTCACTTTTTCGTTTTCAACAGGTGTATTGGTGTGGTATTTATTTGGTCCATAAATTACTGTCTTAAGCAATGTTATAGAGGAATCCTGGGCATCATGAGGGCATATTTTATTTAGTATCTCAAACTGATGAGGAAACTTCTAATGTGTTAATTTCTAGGGTTTTTCTTAAGACTTACCTAGCCTTATTGGATAAGGAATACACACAGGCAAATGCAAATAACTAAAAAGTTTCTTCTCAATACTTATGCAAAGGACAAAAATGCTTTGCTTGAAATTTTGTTGAAGAGGATAGTATTTCTGTAACAGAGCAAGGGCACAAACTATGAATTTCAAGGGATTTAATTTTCAAAAGGATCACTGTGTCCCAGTTTTAAAGATTCATAAGTATACAGAAGGACAATGTGCAGGAGGGGAATTCATATGAACATCAATTTACTCCCCAAGGGAATAACCCAGACATCACCATGGCAACACCTAGTAGCATTCCAGTAGTGCATGTTGAATTATCTAGCATGCCCTTATTTTCCAAGCTAGTTGAGCAAAGAGCCAGGGCAAAATCCTATGCCTCTGTTGTAAGACACCAGCATATAAAAACTAAGTCTCCCCGGCAAAAACTGCCCCCAGATGTGCCTCCTACACCCCCCTCCGACACTCTCACTCAAAACTGAACTCATCCATGAGATTGATAATATAAACCCATATCCCAAGTTTGATCAAATTCAGATCATAAGTATGGATGTGAGAATGGTAACATGCAAAGCAAATCAAATGCAACATAACCTCATTAATGTGCATGGATCTTCCTCATTATCAAATATGTTTAAGAGACTGATGATAGAAGCATATATTCCAAGTTTGATCAAAATCAAATCCGAAATGTGGCCTCCAAAGTGGAATCAAGCTTAGCCAATCAGATACAAGATCATTAAATAATATGCATAGATCTTGCTCATATTTGAACTCGTATGAGATATTGATGATGGAAACTTATCTTCCAAGTTTATCAAAATCTTATGAAAAATATGGCCTCCAGAGTTGTAAGAAGCAAATGTTGATGGATGGAAGACAGATGATGAACACACGGCCATATGATAAGTTCACAAGACCTCATGACGAGGTAAGCTAAATATTGAAAGGCTTTCATTCCAGGATGCTTTCTCTCATATTTGGTCAAAATCTGTTGAATGTTGTTGAGAAATTGCATACATATATTGATGGTGGATAATCCTCATTTGAATAAAATAGAAAGGACTTCAAGAAAAGGATGCTTTCAATCAACTTTCTGTTCAGCAATTTTTGAGAACAAGTCATTTAACTTCTTTTCAATTTTTAGTCATGATGGCCATATCTGATTGTGAATCGGCATCATTTGTACAAATTTGTGACTGAAACCAGTATGCCACCTGTGAAATTGTTTCAATTTTTTTGACCAGTTTGGAGAAGGTAAGTACTGACCTACAATCTATGGCACACAACACATGCACAGACATGGACAGGTGAACAAAAATTCTTAAACTAAGTAAAGGCTGTTCTGGGGATATGTCAATATATTGATTAAGAATCTGCATTGGAATGTAGTGTTTTGGGGGGTAAAACTAATTTTAATTATGCAATACTTACCTGTAGCTATTGTTAGCTATCCCATTTTTGTGCCGAATATCACCGTCCATTCGATGTGAATACATCCTCCCAGAGTGGAAAAAAGGTAAGAATGACCTTTGCACTCAAGTCTGTGCTTCGTTTAGGCTTGCCTAAATACGTCATCTTTTTCATTGACGATGATTACGCAAGACATTAGAGAGGGGTGGGAGGAGGGCATTCGACAATAATGACAGGTAAGTATTGCATAATTAAAATTAGTTTTACCCCCCCCCCCCAAAAAAAACTACATTTTAATAGCACAAATTACTTATCCTGTCGCTATTGTTAGCTGAATTTATCAGTTAGGGGGGTAGGCTGATGCTCTAGTAAAACTGATCAAAAACAGAAAAATGTAATGTACTCACCATAGTGGGAGAGGTATATCTTATAGAAGCTTGGTGTCTCTCTGAGCCACATGTTGTGCTGCAACGATGGACCCCAGAGAAAAATGCCTGCACTCTGCTGTGATAATGAGCGGAGATAAAAGGAGGAGAATGTGGTATGGGAACACAAGAAGCTGCCTTCATGATGTCCTCTTATTGGAAGAGATTAATATAGGACCATGATAGAGCAACAGCTCGAACCTCATGAGCTTTTAGTTTCCTAAAGGAAGGGTCTCGATCAGTAATGGACTGATACGCTCTTTTGACTGTAGTGACAATCCAACAGGAGATGGTGGCAGCTGAATGTTTACAGAGTCCTTAAGAGGAAGGATGAGACGTTCCATACACTTCCTTTTTCCTTTGGAGGCATTAAGATAGAGCAGAGGGCCCTCACAGGGCATAAGAGTCTATCTGGATAATCCGCTGCACAGATTTGACTTAGACTGGGGATCTCTATAGGTAATGGAGGTACCGAAGGTCATTGATTTTTAGCAAGAAATCCTGGGTGGCAGAGGCGGGAGACAGAATCGGAATTCCTGTTAACCCAGAGACAGCCAGTGTCAATAGACAAGGCATGAATCTCGCTCACTCAATGGTTAAAAAGGGGGTTTTGGTCATAGACCACAAAACACAAGAAGATTCCATCTGGGCCTAAGACAGCGAGAGATGGGTCTCTGGAGCTCAAGTACTTAATAAGACCGACAAGGTATGAATCTGAACCGATTGTCATGCCCTGAGAGAATTTAAGTGTGTTGGAGATGGCAGCTTGATAGCCCTTGATAGTGGATACTGAACATCTTTTGGTCTCAAAAAGGAACAAAAGGAAATCAGCAATGGAAGTTACAGAGGGGCAGATAGGATCAGCGTGTTTCCTACTGCACCAATCACAGAAGATTCTCCACCTGGCATCATAGACCTTGAATGTAGAAGCTCTCCTAGCCTGGATGATGCAACTGGAAACTCGGATTGAAAACTTGTTCTAGCAGAGAGATCGCTTGAGATGAGCCAAGCATGAAGGTGGAGAATGTGTGGACTGTTGTGGAAAATGGATCACCTGTGTTGAGACAGCAGATCCCTCTGGTAAGGTAGAGACCTGGGTCAATCGATCAACAGGTTTAGCAGATTGTTGAACCATGATCGTTGAAGGCACAGTAGAGCGATGAGGAAGATCTGCACAGTGGAAGTTCTGCCTTTTTCAGAACTTGAGGTAGCAGTCAGAATGGTGGGAAGGCATATGCGAATAGCCGATGCCACCGGAAACTGAATGCATCCACTACCCATGCTCTCTAATCCGGGACCGGAGATACGTAAAAGGGAAGTCTGTTGTTGAGCCTGGTCGTAACAGGTCCACTAGGGGTCTTCCCCAGAGGGTGAACAAGGACTCTGTTACAAAGGAGTGAAGAAAAAATTCTGTGAGGATGGCTTGACCTGTCCTGGACAAGCTGTCTGCTAATACATTCTTCTTGCCTGGAATGTGGTGAACTCAGATTGTTATGTCCTCTGAGGCTGCCCACAGGAGGAGGTTCCAGACCTCTATGCAAAGAGATGGGGCATGTGTGCCTCCCTGATGTCGTAGATACGTTACAACGCACGTGTTGTCTGAGGAGACCATGATGCAGTGACCCTTTACTCTGTCAATGCATCCTTGCAACGCTAGAAATACTGCTTTCATTTCTAGGTTGTTGATGTGGAGGGATGATTCAGCCCAAGTCCAAAGACCCTGGAGAATTATGCCCTCTGGTTCTAAATGAGCACCCCAACCAAAATCTGACGCGTCGGCGAACAGATAAGACTGGGGGTCAGGTCTATGCATTGGGACCCCAGCCAGGAATCTGTCTGATTCATCCACCAGAGTAAGTGGTGGTGAAAGTCCCATCCTAGTGGGATCTGGGTTGATAGAGAATCTCTCTGTGGTTTAAACCTTGCTAGTAGGAGGAACTGCAGAGGGTGCATATGGAGACGTCCTAAAGGAACCAAGTCAGCAGCAGCATTCAAGGGTTCCCAATAGGGATAGATAAGGGCGAGCAGATAACGATGTTTTATGCTCGTAGCGCCTCTAGAAAAGCCAGGATTCGATTGACCCAATCCAGTGGAACCTGGACCAAGTTCTGGTTTGTGAGGAAGTTCATCCCCACGTAAACAAAGTCCTGTGATGGAATGAGTTCCGACTTCTCGAGGTTTGGGAAAAAGACCCAACCGAGTTACAGCAGACCAAGAACGGAACAGATCCTGATGAAGGGACTGAACCTGGACATTGTGGATCAGCCAGTCATTGAAATACTGGAGAATCAGTGTTCCCAGTATTCGAAGGTAGGCCACAACCACTGCCATAATTCGGGTGAAGATTCTGGGTGTGGAACACATTCCAAACAGCAGATCCCAGAATGGAAAAACTTCCTGCTCTAAGCAAAACCCAGAGATATTTGCGGTGTGGAGGAAAATTTGGAATGTGCATGTAGGTATCCAGAAGGTCGATGGAGACTGCCCAATCAGACGGACGAAGTGCATTCCGAATCGATGAGGTTGTCTTCAATCTTGAAATGTTCCTCCAAAAGAAACTGGTTAAGTGAGGAAGATCGATTATGATCCAAATATCCACTTTTTTTGGTGATCAGCACGATTCGGGAGTAGACGGCTGAAGACTGATCGTTCAGGACCCTCTCAACTGCCCCTTTCTGCAAAAGAGTGTGCACCTCTCCCCTCAATTTCTCCACATTGGAATGGGGAAATAGAATGGGGGTCCTTGATAGTGGGGGTTGTTCTCGAACTGAGTCGATAACCCTCGTTCACAATGGAGATGACCCACCCATCATCCATTATGCTTGACCAAGCCTCTGATAAGAGGCCTAGGTGAGCACCTACGGGGACGTTCGGAAGGGGGATGCATGGCAGGAGAGGGGTTAGATTTCTAGGGCTGCCCCCCCCCCATTCCTCCGGTGGGAAAGGAAGGAGGATTAAAAAACTTCCTCTTTTGGGGTCTGCAGCGACCTTGACGCCATGGACCCGACGTACGAGGAGAAGGTTTAGTTTGAGGTAAAGGCTTGAAGAACTTTGCAGATGGCCCCTGAGGGCGATTCACATTAACACGCTTCCTGGACGATTGTGATGGGCCAGGAGTAAATGTGAAGGATCAATGTTAATGATCCAGCAAGTCTCGAGAAGCCACAGGTGGTATGAGGCCCCCAAGAGGGTCTCGGCTTCTAGCGGAGCAGCCCTTAGAAGGTCTTTACTCCGTTAAGCAAGACCTTCAAAGAGTCCAATGCAATGTCACGGCGGATGTGCAGAATTCTGCTGATAAAGCGATTGCAACAGAAGCGCATGCCAGAAAGTCTAGGCCACCGCTTGCAGCATGCATTGTAATGCAGCTGGATTAAAGGAGGCCTCTCTCAGCATACTAAACGCAGTTGCTGAGAATAGATTGGAATGCAACGCAATGGTTACAAGTAACTGGGTTTTCTGCTCCACGGCATCGATTGTTTTAATTGGAAGGCGAGCCCAAGCTCCCATAGAATTGCCCACTTTGGCCACCTAAGCATCCAATTGGGGATATTTGGTAGGTCAGTTTGAGGAATGTATCCTGTAACTGGCAGAAGAGACCAGGGGTCTCAATGTTGAGGGAGCGACAAACCAACCTCGACATTGCTGAGCTACATTTTGGCCAAGCAAAAGCCTCTGTGAGAGTTCCTCAATCATTGGGGAATGAGGGAGAAACAATAGGTCTGGTTGTGTTTGCTCCATGAAGATCTTTTCCATAATGGAAAGGGATCTTTTTGGATTGTGTGCCACATGGTTGGGGCACAATTCTGGGGGTAAGAGGCGGTAAACTTCGCTTACTGCCTTATCAAAGGACCAGACCTCTTCCTCCACTTCCAACTAAGAGGAAGGGGTGGGCCTGAGAGGTGTCAGTGCCACTGTTTCTGTCTCAAAAACATTTGAGTCAACGAGAATAGAGAGGAAATTGTCATCATCTGGTATACTCCGAGTCGGAGAGTGGGTGGGCATTGCTATGCCCCTTGATGTGGAGGGGGCATAGAAGCACTCTGCGCCACAGCCCGTAGTTCAGTGCGAGTTCCAGTGGGGAGGCCAGACCGCCTGTCTACCCTGGATGATGTGACACCTCTAGCCTTCCACACTGGGGCCACCTGGTGAGGAGGTGATGGCATACACGAGCCGCAGCATCATCTCGACTGTGAGGGCAAGGTCCAGTAGCCCACGGGAGCCTAGTGGACCAAGGGCCTTGAGGTGGAGGGCCCCACAATCCATAAGGATACATTGGGATAATAGGGTTGGGGGGATGCCGATCAATTCCCCTTCCCTAGTCTGAGCCCAGTGGACAGACTCCCAATCCTGCACAGGATGGGACAGAGAGGCGGGTACTCAGTCTGCACCCTGTCCCCATACCGTGAGGCCGACAAGTGATAATCAGAGAAGAAATCATCTTGATTGTTATATCACTATCTTGATAGTGATGGGAGCTGTGCATCACCTCCTGAGACGAGGGAGCAACACGCTACCATGTGCATGAGACGTGTTTTTGTTGCTCCACCTCCCTAAAAGGAGGGAGCAGTTCGCTGTTGCAAAGCTCTACCTCCCATACAGGAGGGTGCAACCTGCTGTTGCAGTGCTCTACCTCCCTAACAGAAGGGCGCAACCCGCTGTTGTGGTGCTCTACTTCCCTAACGGGAAGGAGTGACCCGCTGTCGCAGTGCTCAACCTCCCTAATGGGAGGGCGCAACCCGCTGTTGCATGTTGCAGTGCTCTACTTCCCTGATGGGATGGAGCAACCTGCTGTCGAGAGAGAATCCAGAAAAATTTTGAAGATAAGTACATCTGGAATCAACTAGATTCCAGGTGCCAGAAGGTCATAAATTGCAAAGCATGTAACCTTCTTGTTTTTTCTTTATTGTGCACTTGGAGCACTATATCCAGTCTGGGTGAGTGTCACAAGAGGCCGTCTTGTGGCCACACTTCCCCACAGACTGTTCTGACATTATTTCTGAAAAGGAGAAGTAATGACAATATTTAATAAATGTCACAATAAACTCACCTTGTTGTGTCACGCTAAACTCACCTGTTTGTATATAGTGCATACCTGTATGCACGAGGTAAATTGGGTACCTGTATGCACAAGGTAAATGATGGATCACGTACACTACTGTGTATGCATTAAGTACCTGTATGCACGAGGTAAATGACGAATTTAACCTCCTAGAAATAAACCGGTCTTTTTCCTGTCAAAAATTAAAATATTTCACGCTGTGAATTTTATTTAAAGAACATGCAGACACACATGAAATGACCACGCAAAAAGTGGTGCAGACATTAATAATATACATGAAAATTTACCAATAAAAAATGGTCACTTTTTCTTATGAAGAGAGAGGAATATGCTGTCCTCTATGTTAGGCAGGGCCTGTTGTTATTTTTCAAAACACAGAGACTTACCCGTACCTCAGTTGTATATCAGTAAATTGGGTGAGTGTTTCCACCTGCAAGGGGTGGAATACTCAAGGTAGCCTTGGAGGTCCATTAAAGAACAAAGTTCTAAAATTAAAATGGAGAAACTTTACAATAAATATACGGAACGGATAGTGCAACACCAAGACTTATTATGAACTGCAGAATGGAGACCGCTAATGCGGTAAGTTGCTGCAGGCACAATTTTTTCTCTGCTGCTGTTCTCAGGCAAACGTCTACACAGTATGGCATCCATGAAAAAGATGATGTATTTAGGCAAGCCTAAATGAGGCACAGACTGGAGTACAAAGGTCATTATTACCTTTTCTCCACTCTGGGAGGATGTATTTACATCGAACGGATTGTGATTTTTGGCATGAAAATGGGATAGCTAACAATAGCAACAGGGTAAGTAATTGCTGCTATTAAACTGCATAACTTCTGCAATTGGAAATACAAATCTCCTGCATTTGCATTTAAGTCTTACCAGATGCATTGAATTTCAGTGATACATATTACTTAATTTTCTTGTTTCCTAATTTTCTTTTCCAATCTCTCTCCATGCCGATATAAATACTATTTATACTTACAGCATTTTAATCCTCGATCTGTGCTGGTAAGATTTTTGTCTGGATCGCAGGTTAGTCCTGGTGTCTCATTCACTTTTACTGCTGTCACGTCCAGAGTGTATATTTGTCCAAGACAAGTCAAGTTTCCATAATCAAATATGCTGGTGGAAAGATTACTACGCAGCTCATTTACACATGAAGTTCTTGTATCATTATTTACTGCTAGGTCATTAAGATCCACAGAAAATGAAGTGAAGATCTGAAAAAATTTGAAATAAGTTATTTTCTTCAAAATTTCTCCAGAATCATAATGCAGCTTAAATAGGTGTCACTGAAAAATAATCACAAGCTGCCACTACTTATTTAGTATATATACATACCTACATACACACACAGGTAACAAAAAGTTCAGGAAAAGTCTCTCAAAGTGACAAAACAATGGCATGTAATATATAGATACACATGGATATACTTCCCTGGTAATGCTTGGTTTTATAGAAAACACACAAGAGGCACAAGTGGGCCTGATATCAATCGCCTGGTTTACATAACTTAATACTTAACCATTTCACCAAGCAGGCTTATGTAGTATTTTAAGAACACAACCAATGCAAACTATCTCACAAACTTTATTTCATGTTTTTTTTAACCATTTCACTATAGTCTGATAACTATTCTTTCCATAGATAAAGGCATAATCGAAGTCATCCAAGATCTTTAAAAGTTACATTTGCAAATAAGCTTTAATTTGTGATCTGCAGAGCCACATGTCTTTCTCATGAATTGAAAATATAATTCACAGATTGTTTTGTTTTTTAGGTCATGAATTTCTTTACTCTTGGTGATTAAATCTTAAAAGTTTTTCAGAAGAAAAGCTTAATATTGGTGTATTCTTTTTTTAATTAAAGGTTAGAAATCAATATTAGAAAAAAACACAATTATTTGCAAAAACAATATCTATAATTGTGCAAAAAAAGATTCTGATCCTTAATTACAACATTCCACATAGTTTATCATAGCCTGCAACTGTACATTTTCTCTCACAATATTTCTGTTTTATACATTTTCTTCAGTTATAAATTATGGAGTATCTATTTAAAACCCCATGGCATATATTTTGCTCATGTATATAAATTCTTCCATTGAAATTTTTGCATCTTTTATTCTAAAGTGTATTTTTACAGGTTTTCATCATTTTGCAAGGAGAAAAACTTTGTAACACCTAAACATGTGATTCTCAAGTCAATATTAAGGTTTACTTCCATTGCTTTGCTTTAATTAAGAGAGAGTGAACAGGTATTTTAAAAGCAACAAAAACTGTTTACATTGCATACAATATGAGAACTATTTCCAACTGTGCCGAATTTCATTATCATGCATGGATCATGCTCATAATAAAACTCACTGGATGATCCTGATGATTTAAATCTATTTACCAAGATTACTCAAAACTGGATCAAAACTAAAATTTCTAGAATGGTAAAATGTTCAGACAAAGAGTTGCAAGATCATCTCATTAATATGTGCGGATCTCACTTGCTACTGAACTTATGTAAGATTGTGATTATTATAAGTCTATATTCCAAGTGTTATCAAAATCTGATCAGAAATATGGCTTCCAGAGCCACAACATGCTCATCCAATCTGATGCAAATCACCTGATTAATATGTGTAGATCTTGCTCATTGTCAAACTCATCCAAGAACCTCATGATATAGGCCCATATTAAAAGTTTGATCAAAATCAGATCAGAATTATGGATTCAAGAGTGGTAACAAGCTCAGCCTATTAGATGCAAGATAACCTGATCAATATGCATGGCTCTCACCCATTATCGAACTTGTCAGAGATCTTGATGATATAAGCATATATTCCAAATTTAATCAAAATCAGATCAGAAATATGGCCTCGAGAGTGGTAACAGGCACAGTCAATTAGATGCCTGATCGCCTCATTAATATGCAGTGATATTACTAATATTCAAACTCGTCCAAGATACTGATGACATAAACCTGATCAAAATCGGATCAAAAACATGGCCTCCAGAGTGGTAACAACCAAATGTTGATGGATTGACAGACAACAGATGACAGATATATGGCCGTAACATATGCTTACTTCGTCATATGGCTGGAGAGTTAAAAATTGTTCAAGACTGCAGTCTTTACAAAATTTTTACAAATTCTTCAACCTACAATGAAAAATTGGTCTCTTTTCCCAGTTGTACTACAAGACATATGATGTTCCTTTTATATATATATATATATATATATAGTGAAACATTATTTAGAAGACATTTCTAAAAAATATTCTATTGCTTTGTAAATTAGAGCTAGACAAGCATAAATGTCAGTAGGAGGAGTAAGTGTAGGTTACATGATATTATTGATCACATTGCAGATCGGACAGTGATGAGTGTTGGGCATATAATCTAAACAATGTGGGTGCTGGCGACATAGTGACAGAGTTGTAGCTTAAAACTTCATAGGTTACATGATGTTTTTGGTCACATTGGACAGTGACGAGTGTCAGGCATCTAATGTAAACAATGTGGTCACTGCAGACATAGCGATAGAGATGTAGCTGAAAACTTCATTTTTACAGAAAGACACCAAACCAAGAAAAACACAACAGAGTGACCTACTTTCTCAACAAGTGTGTAGTGGTTGTAAAGATAAATCAATGTCAAGTTTGATAAATGTGGGACTTCTAGTGTTGAAGATATGGGGTGAAATGCTTATTGGTGACAAAGTTGATAAGCACAAAAATAGGTCACAGCGACTTCCTTTTGGTATGTTTCGAGTTATTCTTTATAAGATGCCTCCCAATACTAATTTTGATGACTGTAGGCAAAAAAGGGTCTAAATCCTGTATAGTCTTACGAACAAACCTCTAAAAATACAAAAGTCATACAAACATGAAATAATATGTCAGTGACCTACTTTTATTATGAGCGACTAATCCCAAGATGCATCAACAAACAAATTTAGTGAAAACTGCATGTCAATACACTATCTGTTCAGGAGAAGTAGCAATAGCAAGATATTCAAGATCGCTGCTGTGGTGGCCACTTTGGTGGTCAAATTAGCAATAATTTAGGACCCCAAAAATATTGCAAAATGTTTTTTTTCCTAGAACTCCTTGTCAATATGACCATCCATTTAGGAGGAGTAGCATTAAAAACATTTTCAAGACAGTCTCTGGTGGACATGTAAGAGGCCAGATTCAGATGGGCTTGATTTTCATTCACTGTGTTCCATTAAAAGTGTTTTAGAGTAAACTCAATGCCAATTTGACTAGCAGGAGCAGCTATAACAAGATTTTTAAGATGGTCACCATGGCCGTCATGTTGGCAATCAAATCAGCATCGTTTATATTAAAGGGCAACAATATATCATACGAACAGGTTTACTGAAAACCCTATGTCAATGCAATAATCAATTCAGGAGGAGTATCAATAACAAGACTGTCAAGATGGTCACCATGGTGGCCATTGCTGAAGGGCAGATTGGCACTAATTTCACTTAGGATGAACTAGATCTCAAGATAAAAGTGTACTAGAAGTTTCATAACTTTCCTTCAAGTAGTTTAGGAGGAGTAGTGATAAAAAGACATTGATAACAGATACGTGTGATAGATGCTGGACAACAGACATTGAACAAAGGATGCAGAACCATCACATAAACTCTTCCGTTCTTCGACCAGTAGAATTAGACATTATTTTGAACTCTGAAATTGACACTTTTTTCATCAAAGAAGAAGTCTAGATATCAAAAAAGTTTCTCCAATGAGGAGAAACTTAAATTTCAATGAGATATCTATTTCAAATGTATGTAAATACTTTCCTGAATATGATGTGAAATTTCAAATTTGACAAGTTCAAAAGAAGGAATGAAAATTAAAATCAACTAAATACATTTATTCATTTGTTTTTCTTTTTCAATGTCTTCCTTTTCCCTGAGAAAAATACAAAACATATTGATGCTGATGTCATTGGCATCATAAGCATTCACAATGACAGCAGCTGCATCAACACAATACTGAAGTGGTTTTCATACATGCCATATTCCAAGACAGCGTTGGGGTTTTTTTGAGACTCAAAAAGTGTGCTTTGAGGTCCCAAGGGGGGTCAGTGCGCGTGAACCCCCAAAAGCGATGTCATCCAAATGAGAATAAGCTATCTTTTCAAATCAGCCTATAGCAAATGACTGGAAATTCAAATCTGAATAAAGGAAAATACCATCTGTTTCCTCTGAATCATTTAATATACTTACAAACAACAACAAAAGAATGGTAGACTTAGCATTGTCAAATAACATCACCACAAACATAGTCACAACCTCACAGACATTAAATACAAAAATACACCAAGAAACTGTCTTTAAAATCCATTGGACAGTGGAATGTACTTTTAATTACATGCAGTCTTTGCTGCTTTCAATAGTTCAGCAGTTGGTTTGACGATAATGCAAGTGTCATTTGTGTTCACAAATATGCTTTTACTTTTCCTTCGAGAATCCACATCTATGTTGGTGCAAGCAATGGTCAAAGTCACTAAAGTGATAAAACCTGTAAGATGGCAATGAAATCCATTTCAAAACAATGAATCTGGCAATAAAAAATATTCAAGGTTTGGGGTATTCGGCTGAGTTGCTAAAGTCTTTGACCGCCGCTATTGTAACGTATTTTCGAGGTTAAAGTCACACCTACGGTAGTCAAGATTTAATTTATTCTCAGGCTGAAATACTGAAAAAAAGGTATTAATTATGCAAATACACAATTTGTAATTTGATTAATGTTTTAATACTTTTAAATTATTAAAATTCCATGGTGCAGTTCATTTCAGGTTAACCAGATATTCAAACATGTTAACGTTTTCACGATTTACTTGATCACGTGATAAAACGTTTATTGCAATCATGTAAATGTCCTAGGAAAATATGAGAAAGTTAAGGTGGCAAACTTGTCGAAGCATATAAGATTATCTTATTTATTTTAGCACTTCTAATGCATTATGTACTACAATATTCCTTTGTCCCTTTAAAATGTTGTGTGTCATCCAAATCTGGAGGGTGAGGGACACAGTGTCCCCTGACCTTTGGATCCTAGGTGCAACACTGCATTTGAGATTGAATGGTGCTGTTGTTCAACCTACCAAAATAATCAGATTTGAATTTTATATATGGAGTAAAAATCCGACTTCAAAGAAACATTGCCACTGATCACAAGCTTTAATAAAGATGGCTTCAACATTCTCATTCAATGCAGTCAGTGATGTGTAATAACATTTGTTTTTCAACACGCATTTGTTTGGTGTACTAAACTTCAGACAAATTGGGTTGTTCCACTTAGTGCACTTTACCTATGAAAATTAGCCTAATGGGCTCTCCCTCAGCAGTGCTCAAAGGATTTGACAGGACTAACCACCCTAGCTACTGTGTGAGCCAATTCAGTAAATATCTGAAAGGTGTCTGTTTATCTCTGACCACCTTACCTTTTAATTGTCTCTAAAACAGCTATAAACTGCCCAGAGGATAGTTTTACATGAGCTCTGAGCAAGACTGTTTACTTTTTATACATACCACAGATTACGGGCATATATCACTGTGGTCAGGAAATGTACATTTTCTTTCTGTTGTTTTTTTTTGTGGGAAAAATTTTTTCCGGCTAAGATTGCTGAAAATCGTGATTTTCTAAACACGACCATGTCGGTGGGTTTGGGAGTCCAAATCGTGTTTTTCGTGTCACACGTTGTGTTATGGCATGTATGATGGTTTTGCATTCTCATAACTCTGAAAAATGTGAGAGTTTTTCCACAGAACCACTGTTTATTTATTTAGTTATATACTTAGTTATCTATTTACTTTGACAGAGTCGGGACAGAACAACCAGCTACACCTGCATATGCCCTCTTACTAGGATATAACACAAACAAATAAACTATACCTGTGTTTTTTTTATTAAAAAATTTGAAAACTTGCTATAATGGCATGAAAATCCAATCAGGTTATCTATATATGCATATAAACATGCCTGCCAAATTTCATTTGACTTTCCCAATTCATCTGTACTTAACTGTGCTAACATGGCTTTTGTCATATTTTTTGTAAAGATTTTCATCAAACAAAAGTCCAAGTCACCAAAAGTTGAAAAATGTGTACAAATATGAAAACAAGATTCCCAATTGGCCTGACATCACTCACCTGGCTTACATAACTTACAAATCACTAATATGTATGAATTTCTCCCTTAATCACACTAAGCCAAAATCCTGAATGACATAGGTATATTTAATAAGTTTGATCAAAACCGTATATAAACACGAGGCCTAATTGGCCTGACATCACTCACCTGGCTTACATAACTTAGACATTGACTATTTCATTCAGCAGGCTTATGCAGTATTGTAATAAAAGAATCTACGTAAACTATCTCACAAAATTTAAATTGTGTTGATTTTACCAACTTAACTACATTCTGATAAGAAATTCTTTCTAAAGATAAAGGCATATTTAATATGCATATTCTCTTGCTCATAAATGAAGCAATCCAAGATCTTGAAGATATAACCCCATGTACCACGTCTGACAGAAAATGGATGCGAAATATATAGTTAAAGTCAGCTAATCAGATGCAAGTTCTACGACAATGATAATATAAGCTTATTGACAACGGTTGAGAAAAATCAGATTAAAATTTTGTCTCCAGAGTGGAAAAACTTCAGCCAATCAGATAAATGATTACTTTATTAATATGTGTAGATATTGCATCTAATCAAACCCATCCAACATATTAATAATATAAGATATGTAACAAGTTTGATCAAAAACTGATCAGATGGCTGCTAGTGTTGACAAGCTCAGCCAAATCAGGTGCAATGACACATCATTATTATGCATGAATTTTACTCATAATCAACCAAGATCTTGATGACATAGTTCTATATACCAAGTTTGATTAAATCCTATCAAGAATACAGTCTCTAAAGTGGTAAAAAAAACAACAAGCCATTCAGTTACAAAATCACCTCATAAGTATCAATAGGTCTCACTCATAATAAAGTCAGAAATAGAGTCTCTCAAATGGTGAGAAACTCAGCGAATTATATGCAACATCATCATCATTACTATGCACATAGATCTTGCTTATAAGAACACACATTCTGTTTCATGATAATTATTTAATTGTAACTGATACACAACATTAAGATCTTCTTTAATTGTACTTACACATAGCAAAGGTTTAGAAAAAACTTTAGCTTACTAATAACTGTGTTGATATTTTGTTCTTTATTAGTATAAGACCATGTGTTAAGAGTGTTTGTTTTAATTTTTCTATCCCTTTTGTTTTATAACACAACGGGAATTGATGAGAGTATTGCAGACTGTTATGATGATATGATGTTAGAAGTGTATAGTCATAAAAAAAACCATTGTATAATGGTGTTGTACATGTTCGCTGAAAATGGGGAGGTGGACAATAACTCATGCAAGCTATTTTTAGCCCCTTAACTTCTTGTCTACTTGGTATGGTTGTTTCATTCGTGTTACATTCTAAGCAAATGTTAACAAACACGGCAGACATAAATTGTTGAGGTCCCCACAACAAGAGATCCAACCCCACTTGTCACCATGACTCACAACCTACAAATTGACATTCGATGTCAAAACTCATGGAAGAACAACAAAATCAGGTAATTCATTTCAACTTTTGAGCATCAAAAATCTCATTTGCTTCAGTTGTCCTGGAACACCCCCAAAAACTGACAAAAAATTTGGTTTACATAACAGACATTCATGCACAGGTGTAACTTATAAGTCTCTCCTCAGAGACTACCGTACCTCAGAGATTGAGGTCATTACAAAGTTGTGCACGACTGCTGTATTCTTACAAAATATATGTTCATTGTTTGTTAGACTGCAGAAGTAAAGAGATTCGAGAATCAATGTCAATCCTGTACTTGATTATTTGGGGCCAGGAAATACACAGGTGGATGTTTTCTTCTTGGTGAATAACAAAGCCTTCCGTAATGACAACACCAATAAACTTATAATGCTATCTCATTCAGTAATAGCAGAAATAGATTCATAGATTCTTTTCAGTGACCCCTGCAGTACATCAGCATCATATATGGATAAGGAAACTGTTCATCCAACTTTGCAAAACCACATACAAGAAGGCAAAGATCCTAACCTGGCCTCCCTCTTAATTCCATAATATAATGGCCTAAACTTGGACCGAGTGTAGACTGTCGTGATCAGTTAGGCAAAATGTATGTGCTTTGTGTTCATATGGCTTCCAATTATTGTTTTCTCTGTTCCCTTTTTTTAACTCAAAAAAGCCACCATCCATGAGTGGCGCTTAAAAGCATTATATGCAGACACACTGTAGGACATAGTTCTCTGTGCATCTAGTCATCTGTTTTATTTACTGAGTTTTTACAGCCTCTATATTTACCTCCAATTCAGTATTCAATCAACCACTAAAGTTAGTAAACTACAACATGCACTAATATTACCTTGGTTTTCAAGCACTTTATGGTTGGGAAACACTACCTGTTCAGCTTCTGGATCACCCCAACTGTAGAGTTGGAATTATGTTGTGACGACCCCAGTACAGACCTTGGGATCACCCAGGTCAATAGAATAATATGATATACTAAGGCTGTGATCAACCTACCTTAGGGCTAAAATTATCTTACCCCAAATTCATATTCTCATTGTCTGCCCCCCTCGACAACTTGGCATACTTTGATCTTAATGAGATCACAGACAAGGACAAATTTTCTCTGTCTTATGTCACCACAGACCATGCAATGAGTATCATCTAGTGGAAGCAGGATGTGTAAAACTGATATCAAGGTTCCCTGGTCTTTAATGACTTAAGCATGCCCATACATGCCAAGTTTTCTGGAACCAAATCAGGGAGATTTGTGTTCAAAATCAGGGAGATTGGGTCCAAATCAGGGAGATTAGCGTAAAAACTATTTTTCTCATAAGTTTAAGCGCGAAAGTGCAGATCGTACCACAACTAAGTAAAATAACTATAATGAATAATTGGTACTCAACTTTATTAATTTTGTTATATGTTATTTTCTTAATCTCACAAAAAATAATTTAAGAATCTTCACAAGAATCACTGTGGTTCAAAAAATAATGACACACTGGAACCTCAAACACTCAAACAAACTTAGTTTTTTTTCAACATGTGTTGGTTGTCTTTCAGTCTTGTAGAGAAGCTCCTTTTGCAGCGATACAAAAATCATTTGAAGGTCTGAGCTCAAAACAGTCACACTTTGTATTTATCTTACACAATATTAGTGACGACACAGTTTTTCCACATAAATTTCCATGGTGGTCTGTCTGAATCTTCCTCAACATGCTGAAACAGCGCTCATGGTCTGCATTACTGTGTGGCAAGCTGAGTGCTGCCATAGAGCTTCACTAGATTTGGGAATCTGGGTTTCTTCAAGGGTGTGGAAACTTTGCTCATGTCTACCCAGAAGACATCCAATGGTGTTTCTCCCTGAGTGAAACTAGGCAGGTCTGAGGCCGGGGAGAGCTGGAAGTCCCTGATCTCATCTTCAAGTTGACACTGTTTATCAGTTGCTGTAACCAGTCTGTCACTCAGCTGAAGCACAGCTTCTACTGAAATCTCCAATCTCCTCTCAGGATTCAGGTAACCAAGGGCCTTCAGGGTCTGGTCATTAAATGGAAACTTGGCTAGCATCTTTGCTGTAACTTCCTCACAGAAGGACCTCACACTCCTAAAGAAGGAGCTCAGCTGGGTTGGAGAAATGTCGTCTGGGTTGTTGTGAACGAAACGTCTGGCTTCCATACCCACTGCTAACAAAGAGTTGTCATGCTGGTTTTCTGGCGACATAAAGTTGACCTCCGTAATGCTGGCTAATGCAGTGATAACACTTGTCTTCCCAAACTTTCCCATGAATTTCCGTAGAATTCATTCCATCTCCACATGGAGGTATCCCACCATAGCATCACCAGCCTGGAACATGGTGTTAAAATCATTCAGTGGTTCCATGATGTATAGAAGAAAGTGGTATGTCAGTTTCATCTCTTGGTTTTTAAGGTTCTCCACAGATCTGTTCACTCTACTGCCTGTCTTCTCAGCATCTTCATGGCTCTGGAAATATGACTGAAGAGCTGGCCACTGTTGAAGGAAGCGTGCAATGCATTTCTGGAGTGACAGCCACCTTGTGCTACAATGCTTGACCAATTTGTACTCCTCAGTGTTGGTAAACTCCAGGCATTCCTTGTACACCTCTATGCTTGGAACTGTAAGTGAAGTGATAGTAGGTGTCTACCAGAAGTTTTTCAACTGGGACGGCCAATTTCTTCAAACCATACTGTGTGCAGGTACTGGCCAAATGGCAGATACACCCAAGGTCGATTACATTTGGTTGCTGTTCATGAACTCTGGAGAGGACGGAATTTTTCTTTCCAACCATTACATTTGCATTGACACTGCTAAACCCTACCAGGTTCTTCCATGGAATCTGTAACTGTTAAGACTTCTTGAAGACAGCTGAAAAGGTTTTCACCAGTTCCAATATTGCAAATGGGCATAGCCAGGAATTTGGTTGTCACTCTGTGAATGTCACTGTCAAACACCCTTACAAGAATTGCTACACACTTTTCATCACCACTGTCATTAGACTCATCCATCATCACTGAAAAAGGGTTTTCCTTGCATAGTAAAGTTACTTGATTGTCATTCATTGGACCCAGTGCATTGTTAACAATGTTTGTTACCTTTCGTTCTTTTGCAGCGAAATTTCTGAGCAATTTGCGGGTCAGGAAACATAACCTTACACAGCTCACTAAAATGATCATCAACCAAGAATGGTAAATTATGCTCCGCCACAAAGTTAGCAAACAGAACCTCTGCTTTAGTTACACTGTCTACTGATGTTGGTGCAAACATTTGCGTTACTTTAGGCACATTATGTGATGATTTCTCGTTTTCAATGTGCTGCATACTTTTCAAGTGCCTTGTAAGATCATTTTTCCCCCCCACTAGAAATGTTCAAATGTGTGTTGCAAGCTGTGCAGTACACAAAGCTTTCTCCCTTTTCACTACGCTTCACACATTTAAATTCGCCTATCCAAGCACTGTTGAACTTGCAAACATATTTCTTTTTTTTCGAAGGCATATTTTCCATCGAATCTGTTAGCGGACATTTCAACATGGCACCAGAATTTTGGAAAAAACCCCGGAAGTAGTTGTAGGAATATACATCACTTTTTTAGGTGTTTGGTGATTCGCCTCCGGCGGAGCGCACTACGTACTGTACAACAGCAAAGACCGATGATATTCCGATTGTGATGTGTCTCCTTCCACTGCCATATTGCTCCATGTGAACAAAAGTAGTTCAGAATATAGTTCTCAATGGGGATGAATTACATCCGAGGTTTATTTCTCGAATTTACGGAAAAGGCAGAGAATATTCCGATTGTAACAACTTGATTGACGGATTACGGTAGTTGTGAACAGTGTATTGAATGTTGTTTTAGCTGGAAATACCTATGCTTGACAGTTTTTTGATTTCGGGAGATCTTGTCGGCAAATCGGTAGATCAAAAGATGGGGTCAAAAATCAAAAGACTCCCGGACAATTCGGGAGACTTGGCATGTATGCATGCCTATATCACCAAACAAACTGTCAGGCTTCATTTCATGAGTATTTGGTTATCACTAATTAGATCCTAACAACATGGAGGCCAGGTTACCTGTGGATAAGATTCAATGGATATATCTGGCATTTTGTAGTCCTTCATCCATACGAAATATTGGACAAAATGTGAGCTGTTGAGCCTATTGGGACACTTGAATGTTGCATGCAGAATTGTCTTCCCTGCTCGTGCTTTTGCATCCTACTTGATTTTTCAGTCAGCATCTGTCAGAGCTTTCTCCATCATGTTCAACTGACTGGAGCATGCAGAAAAGGCTTAAAATTGTGGTCACTGTTCCTTTTCTAATGGTGTGGTATTTCATTCTTCCTAAATGGCAAAGTGACCGCAGCTAGAGATGTACAATTTTATACTGATGCTACACCAACAGATTTTTGAGGTTAGTTAGCAAAAAGTGCTTTCAGGGACATTTTCCCCCCAAGCTCATTCTACCAGGAATTTCAGCATCAAGGACTCTATTTTAACTCTATCCAATTTTAGTCTCAGCGGCTGTTATGGAGGAATAAGTGGACCAAGAAACAAATCTTTGTGCATTGTGACAACTCTGCTACCATGAATATCAGTAACAAGGACCTCTGCTTACAGGGGATGTACTGATATATTTTGTTACATATCATCATACCTGGCTGTAACGTCATTGGTTTACTATTGAGTTGTACTTGGCAAGACTTAGATTCCATTAGCTGCAAGCTGGTCATTGGAACCATTTTCAGGAAACTGACAGACTACATGTACCGTGCTTTGTGGGATAAAAAAGGAACAACAGTTGAAATATAACACCCATATTACCTATTACATACAAGATGGTGTGACAGCTCTGTAACATGTTACACCAGGGATATTTTTCAGCTGCAGTGGACTTAACTTTGTAGTGCATGTGTCTTGTGGCATTTTTTAAATTTTCTTCAGATGCAGTGAAATTCCAGTTCACTTGTTGCAAAGCATTTCATCTTTCAATTATCTGAGGATTCCTTATGCAACATTTTCAACAGGTAGATCCATGTGCATGTTTACCTAGCTGTCTTAAAAGACAGACACATTGCACACAGTGGTCAACATTTCATTTTATAGGAACTCTCGATTTTCATTTTATAGGAACTCTCGATTGTGTCCAGTGTTGTGTGTGGAACAGTTTTTGACCTAGCATTATCCAAGTGTTATTGAAGGCATTTAAGATGAAAGTGATCCTTTACTCATGGATAGGACATCCTTTTCAATGGGAATAATTTCTGACTTATCTAAAACTGTTACCAGTATTGACACACCTTGGTTATGATGAACATAATTATTTGGGTCATTATTTTCATACAGAAGCTGCCACAACTGTGGCTACCGTTGGTGTAGAAAACCCATTGATCCAAACATTGCGTCGTTGGTCATCTTCATGATGTATGTGCTACATCAGAGTAGACCTTAACAGGACTCCGTCTGCTCAAGGACAGTCGTGTACATAACTTTTGTGCTTCATTGTACACCGTGCTTCCTAAAGGTACTTTCATGACTAAGCTGTGCATCTTGAACATTTGCTTGTATTGACTTTACAACTTTTCTCATGAAGTACAGATGTATATAGTTTAGGATATGTAGATCTTCGCTTGCTTTGTCTTTATATCCTCATTTCCCTGAATCATTTAGCATTAGCCTTGTTTTATATATCTATTACGTCTCTAGTTATCAAATGGCATCCTCTTGGGGCATACCTGTGACAGAACCAGGATTTCAAACCAGTAGATTTGCAAATTTTGATCAGTAGATTGGCTTCTAAAAAGGTAGATTTTTTATCGGCATAAATTTTACGTGTTTTAAGGGGATTGAAACAAAACAAGTTCATTTTGTCACATAATATGTATTCTCTTCATATTATAATAAAACACAAATTTTGAACATGATTCAGATTCAGAATCTGATGGAAAATGTTACAATAATAGTTAGTTAATATGAGCCAGTATATTGTTAATTAAATGAAAAAGGAAGAGTTGTACATCTCACAGTTCACTGCAAAGATTTTTTATAAAATCCACTGGCATTTTTAGTTTCTTTCACAAGATCACTGTCACTAGTTTTCTGGTCCAGACTTCACCTTGAATCACTTTGGATTTTCTGAAGAATGGAGAATGTCCTCTCTGTGTCAGCATTGGAATGTTGCAATGATAGGACAACTACAATCAGTCCAAAAATCTGTTGGCAAGTTTCACCACTGTAATTAATTTTAAACAAATTAGATTTAGACTTGAAATAAACAGTTAAAAAACACATGATTTTAATAATTTATCCAAACTTAAATATTAAATATTAAGTAATACATTTTTAACTCGCGGATATATTTTATCTAGGACTTGAACATAATTGTTGTGCTTTTATGCTGATTTTCTAGAAGTCTGAACTTCACATTAGTAATATCTGGTTCACTGGTGATGACCTTGGTTGAAACAAACTTTCCCAGAAGCTTTCTTAGCAGCCTGGTCATCTCTACATGTAGATGTCCAATCATTGATTCACCAGCCTAAAAAGACACAATGCAAAGTCAGGACCTTTGCTACTTGCCTGCACACACTTAAATTCTGGTATCCAAGCATTGTTAAACTTGTTGTAGTATTTCTTAGCTGGTGGCTTTTTAGCGTTGGGAGAAAGCGTATGTTTTGGCATTTTGACATGAATTGAAAAAAAAAAAATATACAAGCTGCCCTTAAATATTCAACTTAAACCATCGTGAACAATACAAGAACAATTAAAAGACATCAAATCAAAATACTTACTCAAGTGTTTCTGCCAAGATCATTTTTGGTCGGTCTCTCCGTTTTATCTTCCTTCCACGACAGATCGGCCGAGTTTTAATCAAAGACTCATGGATTACCTTTGATCCTTTTATTACTTATAACACCTCAAACAACATCCCGCATTTGGCCTTAAACTCTCCAAATTACAACAATAAGGTAATCAATTAGCCGCTTCTTGTGTACACATTGCTAACAATTGTAATCCGACTACTCAACCACGCATCGTCGCACCCGGTCATAATCATAGCTCTAACATTTCCGGTTCCCAGTAGACTGGTTCTGGCTGGTTAATCTAATGTGTTGACAGAACGCGTAAAAAACCCGGGGTTTTTTTAAAAAAAAAAAAATTCCTTGAAATTTTCAAAACCGGTAGATTTCGACTACTAAACGGTATGTGCGGTAGACGGTCTTTAAAACGGTAATTTTGGCCTACCGCCAGTAGAATCACAGGTATGTTGGGGGCTCTCATTGTTTAAAACAAAACAAAATATCAAATATCAAATTTGTTTTGGCTTTCTTCCCCAATCGGATACCCATATTCTAAACTAATAATAATGCCACTGCCTGTTTAATACATTTTTGTACCACTTTAACTAGGGGATCATTTCTCCCAATCACCCCCCCCCCCCAACCACACCCTTATCTTGAGAGTTCTGGGATCAGCCCAGACTATACAAGTCTTGTAGACTGGTATCAGCCCAAGTCACACTGTGGACTTGTATCATAGAATTTGTATATTCAAATTACTTTAGTTCAGATACATGTATTTGGAAATCAGAATACTTTCTTCACACTAGGATAAACATAGCACAATTCTACTTAACCCTTTTCTGACAGGATACGATTCCAGTCATGCTTTACCTTTTCCAACGGGATACGATTCCGATTGTATGTTCACTAAAGTAGCAGGAGAGCATTTCATAAATTGGACCCTGTCAAATTTCTTAACTTAAGGCTATGATGTGATTTTTTCAGCTATGAATGTTCAAGAATTAAAGATATGGATATATTTGTTAATTAGGTGTGTGAGGCTTGTGTTGTTCTTGAAATTGATGTGATGCATGTACACCTCCCATACTTACTTCACAGTATGCAGACAGTGAAATACCAATAGTCCGCTAGGAAGCAAAGCTCACTACCCACAACAGTAGACACGTGGGTTCAATGCATGTAGAGTATCTCAAAAATAGCCTGGATGGCAACTATTTTGAATTGCATCAAACTGTTTAGTACAGTGTTTTTCAAAATTATCACCTAGGGAAAGGGCTTGCATTTGCACTGTGAGCATTACTTTGTGTCAAAAATGACCTTCAGACATGAAAAATCCATTTATACATTTGGGGTTGGGGTGCATAAACTTCTTTTCCTATGAATTTCCATTGACTTGTCAGATCAAGTGAATGATATTTTTATGTTTTGTTTTATTACAGCTATCCAAAAATATTGACCTTTTTCACCTCCCTTGTGTATTTTATTTTTTCAGAATTTTTATATTGGCAGCTGGATGCGGCATTAAATTTGTGCATAAAAACTGTCCCTTGCACCCTACATTTCATCTACCACTTCACGTAAGTGTGCATTTAACTGTGTAATACATCATCATTTTACATGTACTCTTTTGAAAAGAAGGAAATAAAGGTAGATGGTACACAAATGCAGTCACAGAATGAGTTTAAAAGACCCCCCAAACTGGTAAAAATTTGATTTAAACATTGAGTTTTAACATGTGGAGATTAAAATGGCAGTCAGTAATGAAGAAGCAAGTGATGGCAGTTATGTGCTTGCTTAATTAGTTGAAAATAATGATAATTTCATGTGGAGAATCGACATTTTAGGCAGTGGGGATCATTATCTTTATTGAATCAAAACGAACAGAGTCGATGATAACTGGTCATTTTAAAACTTTATTACAAACATGAGTTTCAACATGCAGAGATCAACATGGTAGACAGCACTGAAGTAGCAAATGGTGGCAGTGATGTGGATGTCGATTTTTATGAAAATAGAGACAATTTTGTGGGGAACATTTATGTTTTACGCAGTGCAGATAGTGATCTTGACTTCAACAAAATGAACAGAGATGATGATAACTGGTTAGAAGAAAATGTAATTTCAAAACTGATATTTCAAATCAAAATGGTAGACAGTACTGAAGCAGCAAGTGTGAGAGTGGTGTGGATGCCTGGGGGAAATTGATATTTTAGGCAGTGTGGATTGTGATCTTGACTACACTGAAATGAACTGAATGGATAACTAGTTCATTGGTATTTTTCACTCAGATATTGATGATAATGAAGACTGTATTGGTTTTCAAGCAAGTTGGACATTTTGTGACCTTCACTGCTCATAAAGTTTCCCCATATACCGAGGTTGGATGTGTGCATAATATTATGAAATGTTACTGCATTCCTGGACATGGACCAAAATAAACCCAACAAAACTCTTATATTTTGCATTACAATTAATTATGGAATAAAAATACTGAAACAAAATACACAGCTCTGTCAACTTTCCAGTAAGGATCTCTTCTGCTTGCTCTCCAATTCTCATACTAGTAAATTTAATAAAATTTAAATAACCTTTGGCATTCTTTATGGATTTTTATTATTTTGTCACAATCTTAAACAACAAAAAATTCCTCACATTTCAAACACTTACTTATAGGAGGTAAAATGAATGTTGCAGATAGAAAAGTTGCATTGAAAAAAATGTAAAGCGTGTTTTTCAGTTTACATAAGTTTACTTTCAACTTAATTTTTTACATCTCAAAATTTTCAATGAAAAAATATGTCTTTAAAGAAAATTGTATGCTTTTTTAGATGGTGTATAACTTTGCAAACATTATTTGAAAAACTTGTCCAGTAAAGCCAGATTAACTAACGTCACTGCATTCTCTCATGCTGATACACCACTGACTGAAAAAATGTCCAGTTCAACAGAGTTGTCGGGGTGATTGGGCTTTGGTCTGAAAAGGGTTCTGGGATCAGTCCCAGATGTAGTTTGGGGGGGGGGGAACTAATTTTAATGATGTAATACCTATCTGTTGTTATTGCATAGCTGTACTTTTCCGGGGGGAAATTACCCTGACCAAGTGACAAAAATTCATCCTCCCAATTAGTGAGAACCAGAAAATTCCAGAACACTGGACCATATAGTACACACGCTCTGACATGCACATAGACTTTCTTCTTTTCGAGGGTGCATCTTATGTAGTGGGACATCAGATTGGGGTGGGAGGATGGAATCTGGCACTAACAACAGGTAGGTATTACATTATTAAAATTAGTTTTACCCCACACACACACACACACACACACACACATTTTAATATCAATAATAGCCTACCTATTATTGTTGCATACCTGAATTTGTCAGTTTGGTGGCAGGTTGATGAACCCACAACTGGCAAATAACAAACAACACAAGGAATACTCACCCTCACAGAAGAGCAGATGAAAACTGTGGAATGGAATCTGTCTGGGCCATTTTCTGAGTAACGACAATCAGACCCAGTGAGAAAATGCCTTTGCTTTAGTGGGACAATGAGCGAAGGTAAAAAGAGGAAAAAGTAGTGTGAGAGTGCCAAAACGCAGCTTTCATCACATCCTCTAAAGAGGGATGTGTTAGATAGGTCCATGAGGTAGCAATGACATGAACCTCATGGGCTTTAACTTTCATCAAAGACAGGTCCCTATTAGTAAGGGATTGATAAGATCTCTTGAAGTTAATGTAATCCACCTAGAAATGTTGGAAGCTGAAATATCAGTTGAACCTTTAATTGGTATGAAAAGATGATTCCTACCTTCCTTCTCTCTTTAGAGGCTGCCAAATAAAAACGTAAATCCCTAACTGGACATAAAAGTCAATCTTGATCATATCCAGCACAGATATGGCTGAGACTGGGGATCTCAATTGGGTGTGGTGCAACTGAAGGAAGCTGGTTTTTGCTAAAAAAAAACCTGGTTGACAGAGAAGAGAAACTGACTCATAATTCCCACTGAACCTGACACAGCCCTGTTCTATGGATAGGGCATGAAGTTCACTCCTTCGTCTTGCAGATGCTAAGGCAAACAAAAAGGCTGTCTTCAGGGTGAGGTTCTCAAAGGAAGCTTCACCCAAGGCTCATAGAGGGGTTTTGTAAGAGACCACAAGACACAAGAGAGATTCCATTTAGGATTTGAGAGTGAGACACTGGTCTTTGCAATTCAAAACATCTATTCAGGTCTCCCAAATGTGAGTCTGTGCCAATGGCCAGGCCCTTTGAGAATTTAAGAGTGTTGGATATGGCTGCTCAATAGCCCTTAACAGTGGAGACTGAGCATTGTTTCTCTTCGAAAAGAAAGAGAAGAAAATCACCTACAGCACTCACAGAGGGACAGCTAGGATTGACATGTTTTCTACTACACCAATCACAAAAGATTCTCTATTTGACATAATATATCTTGGGTGTCGAGCTTCTCCTGGACTGAATGATACACTTGGCAACTCTGAATGAAAACTTTTCCTTGCGGAGAGATCGTTTGAGATAAACCAAGTGTGAAGGAGAAGAATCGTGGACTGCTGTGCAGGAGAAAGCCCGTGTTGCGACAGGAGATCCCTCCTCTGAGGCAAGGTCCGTGGAAGGTCTACCAGCAGATTGAGAAGATTGTTGAACCACAAGCACTGGGGCCACAGAGGGGCTATCAAGATGAGCTGGACCATGGAGTGCCTGACTTTGTGAAGGACCTGTGGAATCAACCTGAATGGTGGGAAGGCATACACGAACAGACAATCCCAGTTCAGGCTGAAAGCGTCCACCACCCAGGCCATCTGGTCAGCGACTGGGAAAAACTTAAAAACGGAGCTTGTTGTTAAACCTGGTGGCAAACAAATCCATCAGAGGAGGTCCCCAAAGTTGGAACAGGGAGTCTGCTATGGATTGGTGGAGCAACCGTTCTATAAGGACTACCTTCCCTTTCCTGGACAGACTGTCCACCAAAATGTTTTTCCTGCCCAGAATGCAGCAAACTCAGATGAAAATTCTTTCCGAAATTGCCCAGCGAAGGATGTTCCAAACCTCCATGCAGAGAGAAGGTGCATGTGTGCCTCCTTGTCTCCTGAGGTACACAACCACCAATGTGTTATCGGAGGACACCATCACACAGCGACCTCTTATTTGATGTACACACCCCTGAAGGCCTAAGAACACTGCTATCATTTCTAAATTGTTTATGTGGAGAGTCGATTCTTCCCGGGACCAAGAACCCTGAAGAATCAGCCCCTCTGGCTCTAGGTGAGTGCCCCACCCTGAATCTGATGCATCTGCAAACAGTCCTGATTTGTCCAACAGCTGAGATGAAGGTGAAAGTCCCAACTCAGAGAAATCGGAGTATTCAGATGGTCCCTGTGCAGTTTCCACCAAGCTAAAAGGAGAAACTGGAGAGGACATAGGTGCAGCCTGCCTAGGGGAACAAAGTCTGCTGAAGCATTCAAAGTCTCCAGAGAGAAAAAGACGAGCTGTTAATGTAGTCTTTGTTCTCAGTGTCTCCAGCAAGGACATTATCTTGTCTACTCTCTCCAGAGTGACACGAAATAACCCTGTTTGTGAGGAAATTCATCCCCACATAGACAAAATCTTGAGAAGGAGTGAGCTCTGATTTCTCTAAGTTTGGTAGAAGACCCAGCCTGGTCACTATGGACCAACATCGAGATAGGTCGAGTCTGAAGGAATCTTGACTGCAGTTGTGTATTAACTAATTTTAGAAATACTGGAGGATTGGGATACCTAATGATCGCATATGGGCTGCCACTACTCCCATGACCCTGGTAAAAACTCTGGAAGCGGAGGCTAGGCCAAACGGCAGAGCTCAAAATTGGAAGACCTCCCCATCCAGACAAAACTGGAAGCACTTCCTGTGTGGAGGAAAAATACGGATGTGAAGGTGCGCATCCTGAAGATTGATGGAAACTACCCAATCACCAGGTCTTATGGCGTTCCTGACTGAGGTTGTGGTCTCCATCTTGAAAGGTTCCTCCTGCAGAAATCTGTTTAGGGAGGAAAGATCGATAATTAGCCGAAACTTTCCCCCTTTTTTTTTTGAGACCAGGAAAATCCGAGGGCAGAAGGCTGGCGATTGGTCTTTTAACACCCTCTCTACTGCACCTTCCACAGAAGGGGATGAACCACTTCCTTTAAGAGACCCAGATTTGACTGATGGAAGCAAATGGGGGACCTTACGAGGGGAGGCGGATCCTGGAACCGAAGCCAGTAGCCATTCCTTAAGATAGAAAGGACCCAGCCATTGACTGTTATGTATAACCAGGCCTCTAAAATGAGACCTAGTCTGGTGCCCATGGGAATGGACAGAAGAGGTATGCTTAGCAGGAGAGGGTGCAAGTCCTAGGGCCGTCTCCCCTTGCCCTTAGGAAAGGGGAAAGGCCCTGTAAACTTCTTTCCTGGGTCTCGCCCCCTATTAGGAACCAACTGTCAAAGGGGAGCTCTGAATTGGGGTTGTTGCTTTTCCTGGGGCCGTGCAGCTTTAAAGAATTTAGCTGATATGACCCTGTGTGATTTCACTTCTTGACTGTTTATGAAAAGCCAGGAGCAGAAGTGAAAGACCGGTGTTGATGGTCCCTCAAATCCTGCGTCGCCACGGAGGGGATGAGACCTCCAAAGAATTTAGCTGATATGACCCTGTGTGATTTCACTTCTTGACTGTTTTTGAAATGCCAGTTTTTGAAAAAACAGTCTCTGCCTCCAGAGAAGCAGCCCTCAGAAGATTCTTACTGTGCTCCAGTAAAACCTTTGAGGCGTCTAGAGCAACATCTCTGCGGAGGTGGAGAAGCTCTGCTGACAAAGCCATAGACAAGAACAAAGCATGTCTCAATGTTTTAGCCACGACTTCCAACTGACGGTGGAGAGCCAATGGGGACAAAGACTCCTCTCTAGGCAGGCTGAATGAGGTTGCTGAAAAAAGGCCAGCACATGAGACTAGAGTTATGAGCAACCTAGCCTTTTGCTCGAGGGATTCCAATGTTTTCACTGCCAGGCGAGCCCAAGTCCCCGAAGATATACCCACTTGAGCTGCTTCCAAGGTGGGTCATTTAGTGGGCCAGGAGAGGGAATGAACCTTGTAGCTAGAAGAAGCTATCAAGGGCCGCAAATTAGAAGGAGAAACAGACCACCCCCGATGTTGTCTGGCAAAGTCTTGTCCCTTGCTAAACCTGTGAGAGAGCTCCATGATTGTCACTGAGTCGGGGAATAGAAGGAGATCTGGTCAAGAATTTACTCCAGAAAGTTTCTCTGAGCTGGAAAGAATTTTGGAGTCACCAGGACCCAAAGGTTTGTCAAAAAAGTGTCCAACAGGTCCAATAAATTAAAAAAAGTCTTAAAACAATGAAATATAAGGACCCAAAAATCTAATCAGGTCAGCTACATACTGATTCAAATAGGTTAGCAATTATTTCATTTGTCTACAATGAGTGGTTTTGTAAAATTTTTGCGAACAAACTTCATAGTACGCAGGGACAGATTGATAAATGAACAGATGAAGGGACTAACATGAGACAAATCAATTTTTAGTAATGTTGGCAATATTTCATTGTGGATTGTCACAATTTGTAAAAATTTTAAAGACTTTCAAACAAGGACACTTTGTGTCACATTTGGTCAAATTCTGTTACACAGTTCATTTCAGAACAAGTTATGAAAGATTTTTATATATTTAGTCATAACATCCATATTTGATGGCATATAGGCATAATTTGTAAAAATGTAAAAGCCCTTCATACCAAAAAGCTCTGTCAAATTGGTCAAATTCTGTCAAGTGGTTTTTAGAAAAAAAACTTACTATGACAAAATTTTCTATTTTTAGTCAAAGTGACCATATCTGATGGCCAATTCGCTAAATTTTTATAAATTCGAAAGACCATTATACAAGGATGCTTTCAATAAAATTTGGTCAAATTCTGTTCAGCGGATTTTTAGAAGTAATTTTCAGGTTTTTATATTATTAGTAATTATGGCCATATTGATTGCAGATCAGCATAATTTCTACAAAACTGAAAACATACCAGGATGCTTTCAGTCAAATTTGGTCAAATTCTGTTGAGAGATTTTTGAAAAGAAGTTGTTTAAAAGTTTTAATATTTTCAGTAATGGTGATCATACTTGATGTCAGATAGGCATCATCTGTGCAAATTTGAAAGCACTCTATGCCAGAATGAAATTTAGTCCAATTCTGCTAAGTTGTTTTCCAGAAGAAGTGATTAAAAGTTTTCATATTTTTAATCTGTATGTAATAGTGGTGATATGGTGCCAATTAAAAGTACTAAAAATGCATTTTTAAAAAAGAATTGCACAAAAATTTAAGCAGATAAACCTTCCAAATAAATGTAAATATGAAGTACAACAATATAAAACATCAAATGTAAAGATGTTAAAATTCTGTAAAATGTATATAAAATAAAAGATACAATAGCCAGCAACTTGATTTCAAACAAGAGGCACCAACATAATGGGGGCCAGAGACCTTTTCTATGTTATTTTTCTTACTGAAAATGCTGTACCAGACACTAAATTTGTTCATCCGAATATAGATGAGCATTGCAATATTCAATTACAGCTATGGTTAGAATGTTAAGACCTGTCCAAGACCAGAAACTGAAGCATGCTGCTTAAAAGGTGGGCCAAGGCTATATACACAACTGTCGGGTATATAGCCATTTGAAAGGTACCCAACTGTCTGGTATATACCCATTCTGATGTACCCAAGTGTTAGGTATATAGCCATTATGAGTAAAAAACAGACTGACTTGTATAATGTCATTTGAGTTTCCCGACTGTCAGTTAAATAATGCTCCAAAATGACTATACACATGACAGAACCTATATACTTCAAAAGTGCTACCTTGAATTTCTGGTAATGTTCTACAAAGATATATCCAACAAATGCATTATAAACATTAAATTGGCATAATACACACAGTAAATGTGTAAATTAGTGTGAAAAATATGATTTGTGAAATTACCTATTACGTAATGCGTGATTATTGCACATCCATACCTATCACACAATGTGCATTTTGTTTTTGTTTTGGTTGGACCAAATTGATTATGGGTTAAATATTATATTAACCAATCTTTCCTTAAACCATTCAGTTCTGCAATCAACATAAGTGTGCAGAGTTTCATCTTGGAATGTATTATTTTCTTTTAGCCAGTAACTGTTTTGTTTATTAGTGATACCTGTCCCATGGAAATGAAAATGATGATTCTTTAAAATTATTTTATCATGCTGTTATTGGTTTGTATTGACAGCAAGTTTAGGATGGTAGGACAATATATTACAAGTTTCATGTGAAAGTATTAAAAAAAATTTGAGGTTTATGTTTTTTTCTTCTTAGTTTTAAATTGAAGTTGAGCAAGGTGTTAAACCATTAAGTGTACCGATATTTGAAAACATGTACAGATGCAAGATCTCGATACATTGATAATGTTTGAATTGAATTGTTGTTTTACCACTCTGGAATGCATTATTTAGGTTATTTAGAGTCATAATAGTGGTATTATTATTATTATTATTATTATTATTATTATTATTATTATTATAGCAAAGAATTCCAGTATTTTTATCATAATATTGCATGGGTATGTAAGTAATACAAGTTATTATTCAAACTGTTCATGTCTGTTTTTGCTATTGTTATTCTTCTTTTTCTTCTTCTTATTTTGATTACTATTGACCTAGTCCAAGACTGTATCGAGGCAGTCAGAGGCAAGTATATCATAGGTGAAGCAGACAGCTGTAAATAGTATGAGAACAAGATACACGAATCTATGCATCACTGGATACCTTGTCCAAAAAACAATATAGCTGCATAGAAAGCAGCTGGAGGCAAAGACATCATGGTCTATTTTTAGTACAAGGTCGATTTCAGTACAAATGCCATCTGTGTAAAGACTTCTACTGAAAGTACCATACGGTCCAGCACTCTCAAGTTTTAACGTATTTATGCTAGTAAACAGCAGTGCAGTACTCTCAATGTATATATCACTTATGCTACATTTTGTTCCCATGGCAATGTAACAAATGTATGCAGAAATTCTAAGTATTAAAAAGCAACTCTATGCAACTTGCTTGACATGTGTATCAAATTTAGTTCAAATATCTTGAATGGTTTGAGAGTTATGACTCACAAATTAAAATGTTTATGAACAGACAGACAGAAAGACAGACAGATGGGCATAGCCATAGCTATATCCCTCAATATTACACACCAGGAGGATAAAACAACCTAAAAAGATGGAATCATGTACATCCCCCACTTCACCAAAATGTCTGCTAGGAGACAGACCAATTTGTTTAAGATGTCATATATAGAAAGTTTGTATTTACAAAATATACAGGAAGTGGTTAGCATTGTGACTTTTGCTCAAGAAAAGAAAATGAACATGTGAATGGTGGAGGAATGATGAACAAACAAAGGGATGAAAACATTAAAAATATTGAAAATGGATGGCTGGATGGATGAATGCACACAAAAATGGACAAAATAACTGAAACATCCTAGAACTTGTCCAATAAGTGCATCAAATTTTATTGAGATATCTTAAATTGTTTTGGAGTTTTGCCCTGAAACAAACATTTTTATAATGTATGGCTGAACAAACAGATTAAAACAATAAATATATTAAAACTAATTGTGAATAACAAAGGAACATCTGGACCACTACGTTAATATGTGTACCAAGTTTCCTTGAGATAACTTTAATAGTTTTGGAGTTATGCTCCAGAAACAATAGTATAAATGATAGATGAACAACAGACAGATGAAAATTATAAAAATGTTGAAAATGATAATTTGTGAATAGCAAAAGGCACATTCCAACTACTAGATTGATATGTGTACCAACATTCACAGAGATATCTTAAATGGTTTTTCCCCAGAATGGGAAGTGTGGATAATGGATGGATGGATTAGCAAAAAAATGCACAAAAACAACAAATACTGAAACAAAAGAATTGTAAATATCAAAAGACAAATCTGGAACACTCGTCTAATATGTGTACAAAGTTTCATAGAGATATAATGCTCCAGAAATGAAAGGGTGGATAATGAATGTATGTTTGAACAGAAATACATAAAAAAAACTAAATATATTGATTTGAAGAATAGTGAATAGCAAGAAGCACATCTGGACCACTAGTCCAGTATGTTTACCAAGTTTCATAGAGATACCTTGAATGGTTTCAGTTATTCTCTGAAAATAAAAATGCTTATGACGAGACACATCAATTATGAACAGACAGTCAGACTGGTAGTGATAGCTATATCCCCACATATTATATACCTGAGGGATAAAAATGTTTAAAATAACGGAAAAATAACTAATAGTCTGAAAATCTAATACAGTCATCTACATATCCATACACAATATGACTACTAAATTTCATATGTCTGCCTCAAGTGGTTTTTCCTTATCGTGCCACCAAAGTTTTGTACAAATAAGTCCATAAAGTGCTAAAAGAGTCTAAAAATAATTTGAAATAGTGCTGTGATAGCCTGAAAATTTAACCAGGTCATCTACATATGCATATAAACATGACAACCACATTTCATATGTAAATAGTAAGTAGTTTTTGCACAATCTTGCTAATGACCTTGTCAGGACAGATAGACAGATGGATGGATGGATGGACAAGATCAAAGCAAGATGCTCCCTGCTGCAAGCAGTGTGGGTATAAAAAAAATCAAGACATACATATTCTACATGAAGATAGAGAGTTATGGATCTGATCCTTAATAACAATTGGTTTTACTATTAATAGTATACTGGCACTCATATTCAGTATTGATATTGGTAACAAATGTATATCATAATTATTATCATCACAGTCGTCATCAACATCATAATCACTATTCAGCTACATGGTTACTATAACTACATACCTTGGTTGCATCTGTTGTTGTAGTGAAGTTTGTTATAGTCCATTGGATGCCACAAATGCGTGAGAATTCATTCTCAAAAATACTTTGCCTTGTCCTGAGTTGATTGTTATGGTTGTCTGCACAAACTCTTGATAAAAAGCCAAGCTTAAACTCTACCATTATATTTATTTGAAAGTATGGATTGGTATACTCTGAAATTAAAAAAAGGACATAATACATGTATTACTAAGTGAACATGAATCAATCTGTATAAGGCATGCATATATATAATGTCTGTCACTTCATTTTGGTCATGGTTACATTGTCTCTCTAAGTTTCTATTTTGTGGCACATGTTAGAGTGAAAATGAATGCTGTAATTACAACAATTAAAGTAATTTTCATTGTTGTACTCTGAACATGAGATCATGGGCTTCCCACAAGTATTAATCCTTTGTCCCCAAAATGTTAGTTCCTGTGCACACCATGGGTCCACTATTTTGTAATAACGAGTGTGGATATACTTTAGGGAAAAATATTAAAAATCACCTCTGGTGCATGTCTGTTTCAATAGTCCATGTAATTAAGAACCTATACATATCAACTTCAATGTCCTTGTTAACACTAATGACTCCAAAACTTCCCAAATCTGATCAAAATGTTCAGATCACGATTCATTTCAATTAAAACCAGCAATTTCAAGAAACTGATGCCACTCGCATTTTATTGGCCTCATCCATATCAAGGTGCCTATAAAATTTGGTTGAAATTCAATAATAGTTTAGACTTATTGTGTAGAAACAAGAGTGGGTGGGTCTCACAATTACGGGCTATAACTCTGCTACATGTGCTGCATAAAACTGACAACTGAACTCGGCCAAGTCTCATCAAAATCAAATCATGTTGCATTAATATCAAGCTACATACCAACATTGGTTCAAGTCAAATAATAATCAAGGGGGTAATAACATGAGTGGGTCTGAAAATTGGGTTCTTAACTCTCATAAATGATAATGTAAAATGCTAACAATTGAACCTTGACCTTATAAGAAAGAGCCCCAGATGTGGAATGCAACACATCTTCTAGTGGCAATGGACAAGTATACTAACTTTCATTCATTTATCTTACACAGCTCATAAGTTATTGAGCAAAAGGGAAAATGTTACTGGAACCTAAAATACTGTTTAATAGCAGCAATTACTTATCCTGTCACTATTGTTTAGCTCTTCTACTTCATGACGAAAATCACTGTCCGTTCGATGTGAATGCATCCTCCCACAGAGTGGAGAAAAGGTTAGTATGACCTTTGCACTTCAGTCTGTGCATCACTTAGGCTTTCCTGAACTGTCATCTTTTTCACAGATGCCATACTGTGTAGACATTTGCCTGAAACATCACTAGAGAAATTGTGCCTGTAGCAACTCACCGCATTAGCGGTCTCCATTCTGCAGTTCATAATTAAGTCTTGGTGTTGCACTATCTGTTCCCTCTATTATTCAGTATTGTGAACTTTCCCCATTTTTAGAACTTAGTTCTTTAATGGGTTTCTTGGGCTACCTCATGTATTTCACCCCTTATGGGTGCGAACACTTCCTTACTTTACTGATATACAACTGAGGTACAGGTAAGTCTCTGTGTTTTGAAAAAATAACAACAGGCACTGCCTAACATAGAGGACAGCATATTCCTCTCTTCTTCAGAAAAAGTGACCATAATCGGCAAATTTTCACGTATGTTATTAATGTCCGCACAATGCATTGCGTTGTCATTGCATGTGTCTGCATGTTCTCTAATAAATTTCAGAGTGTGAAATATTTTACTTTTTGGCAGGAAAAAGATTTCTACGAGGTCAAATTTATCATTTACGTCGTGCATACAGTGTACTTAGTGCATACACACTGGTGTACGCATTATGCAATACATACAAAACCAGGTGAGTTTAGAGTGACACAACAAGGTGAGTTTAGCGTGACATTTATTAAATACTGTCATTACTTCTCTTCTATTAGAATAATGTCAGAACAGTCTTGGGGGAAGTGTTGCCACAAGAAGGGTTCTTGGGACACTCACCCAGGCTGCATAAAATGCTCCAAGTGAACAAGAAAAAATCTTTGCGCACTTTGCGATTTATGGCCTTCTGGCACATGGAATCTAATTGATTCCAGATGTAATTATCAAGGATGCAGGAATCTTCCCTCCCCCTCCCCCTCATCTTCAGATTTTTCTGGAGTCACTCTTAGGTCTCAGCTTTTGGGACCAACTTCTTTGGCAGCCTGTGAGTCCCTTCCAGAAGGAGGGACTGGACATTTGAGGAGTCAATCGCCTCCTCCCCACAGGGAGAAGAAGATGAACAGTTCTCATGTTCAAGAGAGCATATACGCCTCAGATAGTGGGTCGCTCCCTCCCCGCATGGAAGTAGAGCACCGCAACAGTTGGTTGCACCCTCCCATTAGGGAGGTGGAGCACAGTGACAGTGGGTCGCTCCCTCCCAGCAGGGAAGTAGAGCACCGCAACAGTGGGTTGCATCTCCCATCAGGGAGGTAGAGCACCACAACAGCGGGTTGCTCCCTCCCATTAGGGAGGTAGAGCACCAAAACAGCAGGTTGTGCCATCCCGTTTAGGAGGTAGAGCACTGCGACAGCGAACTGCTCCCTCCCTTTAAGGAGGTGGAGCAATGCAACACATCTCGTGCTCATGGTAACATGTTGCTCCCTCTCAGGAGGTGATGCACCGCTCCCATCACTTCTGGGGTAGCGTGTTGCACCCTCCTGAGTGATATAACAGTTGAAGATCATGTCTTCTCTGATTATCACTCGTCGGCCTCATGGTATGGGGACAGGGTACGGACTGAGTACCCACCTCTACTGTCCCATCCTGTGCAGGATTGGGAGTCTGCCCACAGGGCTTGGACTAGGGAAGGGGAACAGATCGGCATCCCCCCACCCTATTATTCCAATGAATCCTTACGGGATGTGGGGTCCTCCACCTCAAGGCTCTTGGTCCAATAGGCCCCTGTGGGCTACTGGACCATCCCCTCACAGTCAAGGTGATGCTGCAGCTCGTGTCCCACCATCACCTCCTCACAAGGTGGCCTCAACACGTAAGGCTAGAGGTGTCACATTCAAGGGGAGACGGGCGGTCTGGCCTCCCCACTGGAACTCAAACTGAACTACGGGCCATAGCATAGAGTGCTCCACCATCAAGGGACATAGCGATGCCCAACCACTCTCCGACTCAGAGTATACTAGATGATGATGATGTCCTTTCTATTCACATTGACTAAAATGAGTTCGAGACTGAAGCAGCGGCACTAACGCCTCTCAGGCCCACCCCTTCCTCTCAGTTGGAAGAGGTCTGGTCCTTTGATAAGGTTTATTGCCTCTTACCCCCGGAATTGTGCTCCAAACCATCTGGCATACAATCCAAAAAGATCTCCGGGGAGCAAACACAACCATACCTCTTGCTTCTCCCTCATTCCCCAACAACTAAAGAACTCTCACAGAGGTTTTCACTAGGCCAAAACGTAGCTCAGCAACGTCGAGGATTATTCGTCCCTCCCTTGACATTGAGACCCCTGGTCTCTTCTGCCAGTTACAGGATACATTCCCCAAAGTGGCCTACCAAACCTCCCCAATTGGATGCTGAGGCGGCCAAAGTGGGCATTTCTACGGGAGCATGGGCTCACCTTCCAATTCAAACAATCTATGCCTAGGTGCAGAAAACCCGATTACTCGTAACCATTGCATCGCATTCCGATCTATTCTCAGCAACTGCATTTAGTATGCTGAGAGAGGCTTCCTTAAATCCAGCCTTATAACACATGCTGGAAGCTGTGGCCAAGACGTCCCGGCATGCACTTTCTGTTACAATGGCTTTATCAGCGGAATTTCATCACATCCGCCATAATGTTGCATTGGACTCCTTGAAGGACTTAACCACAGTAAAGACCTTCAAAGGGCCGCTGCGCTAGAAGCCGAGACCCTCTTTGGGGGCCTCATACCAACTGTGGCTTCTCAAGACTTGTTGGATCATCAACATCAACCCTTTACATTCACTCCTGGCCCATCGCAATCGGCCAGGAAGCGTGTTAATGCAAATTGCCCTAAGGGGCCATCTGCCAAGTTCTTCAAGCAGACCCAAACCCAGCCCAAGACGCAACCTCAAACTAGACCTCCTCCTAGTCCGTCGGGTCCACGCCACCAACATTGCTGCAAACCCCAAAAGAGGAAATTCTATAATCCACCTTCCTTTCCCACCAGAGGAAAGGGAGGGATAGCCCTAGGGATCCAACCCCTCTCTTGCCATGCATCCCCCTCCTGAACATCCCCGAAGGTGCTCGCCTAGGCCTCTTTTCAGATACTTGGTCAAGCATCACAGATGATGGGTGGGTCCTCTCCATTGTGAACGAGGGTTATCAACTCCAATTTCAGGAACAACCCCCGCTATAAAGACCTCCATTTTCTTTCCCCAGTCCAATCTGCAGAAATTGAGGGAGGAGGTGCACACCCTTTTGCAGAAAGCGGTAGTTAAGAGGGTCCTGAATGATCCGTCTTCCGATTCTACTCCCAAATCTTCCTGGTCACCAAGAAATGTAGGAAATTTCGGATAATAATCTATGTCTCCCAACTCAACCAGGCTCTTCTGGAGGAACGTTTCAAGATGGAGACAACCCCTTTGATTCGGAACGCACTTCCTCCATCCAATTGGGCAGTCTACATCGACTGTCAGGATGCCTATTTGCACATCCCAATTGTTTCTCCACACCACAAATATCTCCGCTTTTGATTAGAGCAGGGAGTTTTTCAATTCTGGGTTCTACAGTTCAGAATCTCTTCTGCACCCAGAGTCTTCACTCGAATTATGGGAGTGGTTGCAGCCTACCTTCAATTACTGGGAACAATGATTCTCTAGTATTTCGACAATTGGCTGATCCACAATGTCCAGGTTCAGTCGCTTCATCAGGATCTGTTCCGTTCTTGGTCCACCACAACTCAGTTGGGTCTTTTACCAAACCTCAAGACATCGGAACTCATTCCATCACAGGACTTTGTTTATGTGGGGATGAACTTCCTCACAAACCAAAACTTGGTCCGAGTTCCACTGGATCAGGTAGATCGAATCCTGGCTCTTCTAGAGGCGCTATGAGCAAAAACATCATTACCTGCTCACCCTTATCCCTCCATATACACCCTCTACAGTTCCTCCTCCTTACAAGGTGGAAACCACACAGAGATTCTCTATCAACCCCGAACCCACTAGGACGGAACTTTAACCACCACTTGCTGGTGGATGAATCGGGACAGATTCCTGGCTGGGGTCCCAAAGCATGCACCCAACCCCCACTCCTATCTGTTCACCAACGCGGCAGATTCTGGTTGGGGTGCTCATTTAGAACTGGAGGGCATAATTCTCCAGGGTCTTTAGACTCAGGCCAAATCATCCCTATACATCAACAACCTAGAAATTAAAGCAGTATTTCTAGCGTTGCAAAGGTGCATCAACAGAGCAAGGAGTCGCTGCATTATGGTCTACTCAGACAAAACGTCCGTCACAGCGTATCTACGACGTCATGGAGGCACACATGCCCTTTTCTCTTTGCGTGGAGGTCTGGAACCTCCTCCTGTGGGCAGCCTCAGAGGACATCACAATCCGAGTTCACCACATTCCAGGCAAGAACAACGTATTAGCGGACAGCCTGTCCAGGACAGGTCGAGCCATCCTCACGGAATGGTCTCTTCACTGCTCCGTAACAGAGTCCCTGTTCACACTCTGGGGATGACCCTTGGTGGACCTGTTTGTGACCAGGCTCAATAACAGACTTCCCTTTTACGTATCTCCAGTCTCGGACCAGAGAGCATGGGCAGTGGAAGCATTCAGCTTCTGGCAGGATCAGCTATTCGCATACACCTTCCCACCGTTCCGACTGCTACACCTCAAGTTCGGCAACAAGTCAGAACTTCCACTGCACAGATCATCCTCATCGCTCCACTGTGGCCCCAGTGATCATGGTTCAACGATCTGCTAGACCTGTTGATTGATCGACCCAGGTCTCTACCTTACTAGAGGGATCTGCTGTCTCAACACCGGGGATCCCTTCTCCACAACAGCCCACACATTTTCCACCTTCACGTTTGGCTCATCTCAAGCGATCTCTCTGCAAGAACAAGTTTTCAGGCTGAGTTACCAGTTGCATCATCCAGGCCAGGTGAGCTTCTACATCCAAGGTCTATGATGCCAGGTGGAGAATCTTCTATGATTGGTGCTGTAGGAAACATGTTGATCCTATCTGCCCCTCTGCAACTTCTGTTGTTGATTTCCTTTTGTTCCTTTTTGAGACCAGAAGATGTTCAGTATCCACTATCAAGGGCTATAGAGCTGCCATCTCCAACACACTTAAATTCTCTCTGGGCACGGCAATCGGTTCAGATTCGTACCTTGCCGATCATATTAAGTACTTTGAGCTCCAGAGACCCGTCTCCCGCTCTGTTATGCCTAAATGGAATCTTTCTTGTGTTTTGTGGTCTTTAACCAAAACCCCCTTTTGAACCATTGAGTGAAGCCTCCTTTCAAGACCTCACACTCAAGACTGTGTTCCTACTTGCTCTTGCATCTGCAAGTTAATGAAGCAAAATTCATGCCTTGTCTATTGACACTGGCTGTCTCTGGTTTAATGGGAATTATGATTCTGTCTCCATCCTCTGCCAACCAGGATTTCTCGCTAAAAATCAATTACCTTCGGTAGCTCCACTACCTATAGAGCTTCCCAGAGTAAGTCAAATCTGTGCAGGGGATGATCCAGATAGATTCTTATGCCTCGTGAGGGTCCTCTGTTTCTATCTTAATGCCTCCAAAGGAAAAAGAAAGGGTAGGAAATGTCTCTTCCTTCCTCTTAAGGGCTCCATAGACATTTCAGCTGCCACTATCTCCTGGTGGATTGTCACTACAATCAAAAGAGGGTATCAGTCCGTTACTGATCGAGACCTTTCCTTTATGAAGCCAAAAGCCTATGAGGTTCGAGCCATTGTTTCCTCAGGAGTCTAAATTATTCACTCCCCCTTGGAGGATGTCATGAAGGCAGCTTTCTGGCGTTCCCATACTACCTTCTCCTGCTTTTATCTCCGCTCATTAGCACAACACAGCACAGGCATTTTTTCTCTGGGGCCCATCATTGCAGCACAACATGTGGATCAGAGAGACACCAACCTTCTGTAAGATGGACCTCTCCCTCTGTGGTGAGTACACTGCATTTTCTCTGTTTTTGATCAGATTAACCAGAGCATCAGCCTACCCCCCTAACTGACAAACTCAGCTAAACAATAGTGACAAGATAAGTAATTGCTGCTATAAAATATTGCATAATTAAATTTAGTTTTACCCCCACCCCCACCCCAAAAAAAATACATGCTTGCGACCTTGATCTTAAAGACAAAATCCCCAATGTGGTACACAACAAATATAAAAATACTTCAAATACTGACCTTCAAGATAGGACCTCCATATGTGGATCAAGACACAGCTTCTAATCATGATGGATAAGTATACCAAGTTTCATCCCTTAATCTCAAATGGCTTGAAGTTATAGAGCAGGAAGTAAAGTGTGATGGAAATACTGAGCCACCACCTTGACTTTGAAGATAGGACCCCCAATGTGATACGTGACACACTTTTGTGATGATGTACAAGTATACCAAGATTCATACCTTAATTTCAAATGGCTTTAAAGTCGTAGAGCAGAAGGGAAAGTTTGATAAAAACATAAAATATTAAGCTGTGACCTTGACCTTGAAGACAGCACTCCCAATGTGGTATGCGACAAACCTTCTAGGGATAATGTATAAGTGTAACAAGTTCACCTCTAAATGTCAAATGGATTTAAAATTATGAAGCTGAAGGTAAAGTGTGTTGAAAAATGTTAAATACTGAACTGTGACCTTGACCTTGAAGCTAACAGTTCTAATGTGGTTTGAACATATGTTCTAGTGATGATGAATAAATATACCAAGTTTTGTCACTTAATCTCAACTGCTTTAAAGTTATGGAGAGGAAGGGAAAGTGTGATGAAAAACATAAATTTGCTTGTAATCCAATAATAAACAACTTTATTGTGTGGGGAAAAAAAGCGGTTGCGTCAAACAAAAGGGTATATTACTCCACTAAATAATGATGCAGAATGCTAATAATCAAACTCAGACAAGGTCTCATAATATCAAGCTGCATACCAAATTTGAATGAAATTCAATAATAATTAAGGGAGTTATTGTGCTGAAAAAAAACTGTATGGGTCTGACAATCATGGTCTGTAACTCCACTAAACATTGACATTTAGATAATGGAACCAAGCCAAGGTCTCATTGATATGAAGCTGCATACCAAATTCTGTTGAAATCCAATAATAGTTACAGGAGTTACCCTGCAGAAATAACAAAAGTGGATGGGTCTGACAATTATGGACTACAACTCTCCTAAATTATGAGATACAACGCTAACAATTGAACTCTGTCAAGGTCTTATCAATATCTAGCTGCATACAAAATTTGGTTGAAATCCACTGACAATTAAAGGATTTACTGTGTGAAAACAAAAGTCGGTGGGTCCAACATTCAGGACCTATAACTCTGCTAAATGATGACACATAATGCTGACAATCAAATTCAGCCAAGGTCTGATCAATTTCAATCGGCAAACCAAATTTGCTTGGAATCAAATAATAATTAGGGGAGTTATTAGGCAGAAGCAAAAGTGGGATCGATGGATAAAAGGATGTAAGGTAAAATGGACAGACCCAATTTTCTATGAAAGCCAGGTGCAAACACAAATATGGCAAATTAAATATTCAAAGTTTGTTCAGTTGATGAACAAGTTTCATTAAAAAGTAACTCATGACTAATAGTGTAACAGATTTCTGGATTGGATAAATGACAAAAGGGACACAATTTCTGAAGAAAGAAACTTGCAGAAATACATAATTTAGTATTTATTCAATGAATTATTAGTTAGCAAAGAAAAATAATAGAGAGAAAAATTATTATATAAAAGCACTAGTAGATAACAGGTAGTCTAAGTTAAATGCAAGCAAGATCTGGAGTGGAAAATTCCATAGTGTAAATCTTTTCAGGTTCGCCAGATATTCAAATGTGTCCAAGTTTGTATGGGTTACTTGACCTCCTAAAAAAACTTCTTACAACAAAATGTGTGTCCACTAGAAAGGTATTAGTACAGTGCTGATGACGAAGTTAAGGTGACAAATATGACAAAGCAAATAAGATTATATCATTTTTTTTTCTGGTACTAGTGTCTCAGGTATTTTTAGCATATTTCTTTGTCTCATTGAAATTTTGTGTGCCCCAGATTTTGAGGGCATGGGGATACTGTCCCCTGCCCTTGGGATCTTAGTTGCAAAACTGCATTTTGGAGTGGCAAATTCATATGCAGATTTGTTGATTTGTTCTAACAAGAATGTTCATGTCATAAAAATGCTGGCAAAGTGTTTAGGTTAGCATAATTAGTGCCAACATTGAAATTGATATGCAGAAGTTCTTAGTTACACAAATTTGCGAAACAGACATGCACTATAAAAGCTGAAGGTGGATTCTCTTAATAATAATGTACGATCACGAAAAAACACACCTAGGGGGTGTATAGTAGCTAAGATTTGGGGGAAATAGAACAAACACTTGTGAGAAGCCTGCAATCCCAAGCTCATGGTGCACCAATGAAAATGAATTTAATTGTTGTAATTACAGCATTCATTCTTACTCTAATAGGTGCATAAAACACACAATTATATCCTTTGAAGCCATGATCAAAATGAAGTAACTATTAAAGGACAAGCATAGGTACTTGTCATTCCATTCAAGCTGTACTCAAACTCTGCATCTGTACCTGTATGTACCTACAGTGTAGGACCTGTAATGGCATAAACACAGCGAGAGAGAGATATGGGCTACTCTGTTGTTGCACTACACTATTGTCCACGTCATTCCAGTTTATTGCTGTCTTTACAAAGAAGAAATTTTCAAACTGTGCAGTTTTTCACTCCTCTATTACAAAGTATCTATCATATTTGGCATCGTCTTTCAGTAGAGGGGTACAAATGGATTGCTATGGGTAAACATTTGCCAAAACAATTGTGGGAAGTGCTCAAGTTTGCAGTTTGAAATATTTTCCAACTGCTGCACATAGCAAATCATAGATGATTGTTATTTGGACATGACAATTACTTGGTACAAAAATGGCATACATACCTGTGACAGAACCAGGATTTCAAACCAGTAGATTTACAAATTTTGATCAGTAGATTGGCTTCTAAAAAGGTATATTTTTTATCGGCATAAATTTTACGTGTTTTAAGGGGATTGAAAACAAAACAAGTTCATTTTGTCACATAATATGTATTCTCTTCATATTATAATAAAACACAAATTTTTGAACATGATTCAGATTCAGAATCTGATGGAAAATGTTACAATAATAGTTAGTTAATATGAGCCAGTATATTGTTAATTAAATGAAAAAGGAAGAGTTGTACATCTCACAGTTCACTGCAATGATTTTGTATAAAATCGACAGGCATTTTTAGTTTCCTTCACAAGATCACTGTCTGGTGACCACTGGTGACATTCACTGTGATTGTCAACCTTCACACTTAGCATGCTCTCAATAGTTTTCTGGTCCATACTTCCCCTTGAATCACTCTGGATTTTCCAAAGAATGGAGAATGTCCTCTTTGTGTCAGCATTGGAATGTGGCAATGATAGGACAACTACACTCAGTCTGGAAAGAAGTTCTAACTTAAGTTTTCCTGTTGCTGGGTTTCTGAGGCTGCTGACTGATCTCCAATACTGCTCCAAGCTCATTTCACCCCGAGGAGGAAGTTCCTGGCTTGGACTTGATATGTATTCCTGAGGCTCATTCTCAAGGGCTTGTTTCTTTTCAAGGCTTATGTCCAAAAATCTGTTGGCAAGTTTCACCACTGTAATTAATTTTAAACAAATTAGATTTAGACTTGAAATAAACAGTTAAAAAACACATGATTTTAATAATTTATCCAAACTTTAAAATTAAATATTAAGTAATACATTTTTAACTCGCGGATATATTTTATCTAGGACTTGAACATAGTTTTTGTGCTTTTATGCTGATTTTCTAGAAGTCTGAACTTCACATTAGTAATATCTGGTTCACTGGTGATGACCTTGGTTGAAACAAACTTTCCCAGAAGCTTTCTTAGCAGCCTGGTCATCTCTACATGTAGATGTCCAATCATTGATTCACCAGCCTAAAAAGACACAATGCAAAGTCAGGACCTTTGCTACTCGCCTGCACACACTTAAATTCTGGTATCCAAGCGTTGTTAAACTTGTTTTAGTATTTCTTAGCTGGTGGCTTTTTAGCGTTGGGAGAAAGCGTATGTTTTGGCATTTTGACATGAATTGAAAAAAAAAAAATATACAAGCTGCCCTTAAATATTCAACTTAAACCATCGTGAACAATACAAGAACAATTAAAAGACATCAAATCAAAATACTTACTCAAGTGTTTCTGCCAAGATCATTTTTGGTCGGTCTCTCCGTTTTATCTTCCTTCCACGACAGATCGGCCGAGTTTTAATCAAAGACTCATGGATTACCTTTGATCCTTTTATTACTTATAACACCTCAAACAACATCCCGCATTTGGCCTTAAACTCTCCAAATTACAACAATAAGGTAATCAATTAGCCGCTTCTTTGCATACATGCTAACAATTGTAATCCAACTATTCAACCACGCATCGTCGAACATTTCTGGTTCCCAGTAGACTGGTTCTGGCTGGTTTATCTAATGTGTTGATAGAACGCGTAAAAAAAACGGGTTTTAAAAAAAAAAAAAAAAAAATTCCTTGAAATTTTCAAAACCGGTAGATTTCGACTACTAAACGGTATGTGCGGTAGACGGTCTTTAAAACGGTATTTTTGGCCTACTGCCGGTAGAATCACAGATATGGGCATACCAAATATTATGAAAATCAAGTTTTTATATTTTAAAAACATGTATTCAAGCACCAAATGACATTCGGATGTTTGAATATATCTGATGTCACACAATCGCACATCAAACCAGCCAAAATCAGACTGATGTCTGTCGTTTAATAGTTACAATTCAGGAAAGCTTTTGACATGGATGGTCATGAAATCCTTTTGAGCAAATTGAAAATTTACGTATGTTATGACAGCGCAATAAAATTGTTTACTTCCTACTTAAATGAGACTATACAACATGATTACATCAATGACATCTGTTTGAACCTAAAACAATTAGACATGGAGTCCCACAGGGATCAATTATAGGTCCATTACTATTCTGTTATTTATTAATGACCTACCCTTTTATTGTTAGACTCAATTTCATATACAGATCTCTGTGCAGATGACACAACATTGTCAGACATCCAAAACACAAGCATGAATTGAAAATTTCTTTACAGGCTGCACTAAACAAACTGGACAACTGGTGTGGAAGCAATGGGATGGTACTCAATGGCATGAAAGTCAACACCGACAAGACTAAAGTATTAATAATTACTTCCCAACAAAAGAGAGCAAAATTGGAAAAAAACAATTTGAATCTTAAATTCAATTAAATTTTTCTACAAATGGTTACCCGTGACAAAATCCTTGGGTTGATGGTTGACAACAATTTGTAATGGAATGAACGTATTCAAGTCATAATCATAAAGTTAATTCATGTCTGTGGTTATTAAGCAAGACAAGGACATATCTATCAACTAAACATTGGTTCATATATTACAAAAGCTATAAACAAAAAAACCCAGACTACTGTAATGTTATCTGGGGAAACACTTCTAAAAAGAATATTTGCAAATTATTCCGCTTGCAAAAAACACTTGCAGACTCATCCTAGATAATGCTGAAAACATTCCAAATGCAATGAATGATATTAAAATGTTAACAGTAAGCGAACAAATATTTTTGAGAAAGGCTAGACTTATGCACAAAGTTCCGAACAATACGGCCCCATTATATCTCAAGGAACTACTTCATACTAGAAAACAAGGCAACACTCCCAATATAAGATCAATTTCAGCTAACCACCTTTCCATTCCAAAACCAAATAAAGAACTCTTTAAGAAAAGTTATCAATATTCTAGGCCACTAATTTGGAACAGAATCCCAAAGGAAATAACAGAAAGTACAAATATAAATGCATTTAATTATAAGCTAATTCAATGGATAAAAAGTGGAACCTGTTTGATTTGACAAATACATTACTACTCATACATGTGAACCTCCCTGACAGGAGGGTGTTTCTCCCAAGTTGAGGGGTGTCTCCCTTCCCTCCTGTCTGTCACTGAAATCTCCCACATATGCAAAATTATTATTGAAAACTTAAATTTTTTTCACTTTTTTTCACCATTTGGTTCCAGTGTAGTATATTTACAGTAATACTGCCTGTGATCACTTGACTGTGAACTGGCTAAAGCAGGGCAAGACAATTTAGCTGCTAATTTCAAGAAGCATACAACAATTAACATCCCTTTCATTCTGTTGGCAGGGTCAGTTGGCTTCAGTGTTTGATGTTTGTCGAGATCGAGTATGCTATGTGTGAGCTGAAGTAATTCCAAAAGGATTAAAGATGTTAATTGATTATGGTTAGGTTACTAAAGAGCTCAATCAGCATAAAACAATTAACATTACTTTGATTCTCTCCATAAGCTATGTTCTGCTTCGGTGCTTAAAGTTGTTAAGATGGATTAGAGTCTATACTATGTATCATCAAAAGTAATTTGGACAGGATTAAAGATGTTAATCGATTATGGTTGGATTACTCAAGAGCTCAAGCGGCATAAAACAGGGTCAGTGTGACTTTGGTGTTTAAAGTTTGTCAAAATGTCTAAGCGTGTGTTATCTCCCAATGCCAAAATGACAAAATCTAAGCAACAGAAATATCACATAAAATTCAATGATGGGTGGAATGGGAATTTCATTGGTTGGAATCAAGTTCAAAGGGACATGAATATGCATTCTGCTCTTCCTGTGAAGCCGATTTTAAAATCTGTTACGGTGGCAAGAATGACATCACGCATCATGCAGAACCTCATCTCATAAAAGGATATTAACTGCGACAACAAATATGCCATCACTGAAATCCCTGTTCGTGGAATCTGCATCAAATGTGGATAAAGTTACAGGTGCCAAAACACTATTTGCCAACTTTATAGCCAAACATAATCTCCTGTTTCTGGTAGCAGATCATTTTTTCAGATCTAGTCAAAATCATGTTCCCTGACTCAGAAATCGTACAAAAGTTCTCATCCAAATAGAAAAAAACTTCTCACATAGTGACTATTTTATTGTTCATATAAATCATAATCTTAATTTTATTATAATAATAATAATAATAATAATAATAATAATAATAATAATATAAATAGTATTAATTTATTATATAAACTCACGGTCGTGAGCAGCCACCTGCAGAATGTGACCAACGACCATGATTTTTAGGCAAAATATGCGTTCGACACTACTATGAACGACCACATTGCAAAAACTGATACAAACGCTACTGACCTTTATTTAATCCTTTGTAAACCAGACTAAGGTACATGTCACTCACTGCCATTGTAATCCGTAATGCCAGGGATGAATGAGTTCTTTGTCTTTGTCTATAATACTAGCAAGTGATAATTGTTTTCCAGATTTGATTGTCATTACCAGATCTGATTGTCATTATTAAAGAGTGGTGATAGTGATGATAATGATGACAACAAAGGTGTCTGCAAATTAGGCTTAAAGTTACAAACAGTGTGATAGTATAATGTATGTGTCTGTGCTTCATGTGGAAAATCTTACTGACATTAAAACAACATTAGACCCAGACAGTACCAATCTTGAGCAGTTCTGGCAGGCAGTCAGCAATCTGAATCTACCCACAGGCGGGAAACAATTTAAACTTCTTGGTGGACTTGGCACAGTTGTTCTAACATTGCCACATTCCAATGTTGACACTGAAAGGACATTTTCAGTTCTGAGGAAAATTCAGGCGGACTCCAGAGGAAACTTGGATCCAGTAACAGTGCATCATCTCCTAAGTGTTAAGATCAACAATGATGAGGCCTGCCACCTCTATAATCCAGGCAATGATCTCCTAAGAAATTCTAAAAATGCTTGAGGTACATATAAGAAGAGTATAAATGGAAACAAGTTACAGTGTACTGTGAAAGGACTGATTTGATGAGATTGTGTGTATATTTTAATATAAAAGAAATGTAAATTTGTTCAATAGTTGTAATTTTTGTCCATCTGCATGCTAAAAATTGGGTCGATGAATATCCTCCCTCTTTTGAGGTCAAAACTATTGACCAAATATTGGAAATCTCCTGATCTGTCCTGACCTGACCAGTCTTTTCTGTCACATATATGATTACTTAAAATATAATTCTCAAACTTTCCACTTTGTTGTCTCACTATCTTTGTACTGTATATAAACAATGTACCTAGTTGGAGCATGTTCTTACAATATTTTCTGTCTATTATGTCCATATATAAATGTAGCTTATTATCAATGCTTTTTTTAAATTTTGTAAATTGTGTGCAACTAAGTACTATGTATGTAAAGATGCACATAATAGAAGGCCACAAAGAGGATTAGTTCCATGCAACTAACTGTGTCACCCTTTTTAAGTCGTTACTATTATTAATACTGGTAAAACTAAAATATTACTAATCTCAAAACAGCAGAAAAGAAAAAATCTTGATAACGATGAACTATGTCTAAAATGCAAGGATATAAATTTGCAAATGGTCTGTCATGATAAGAGTACTTCACGTTTTTGTAGAAAATCTTTCATGGACTGAACATATAAAATATATCAGTAAAAAAGTTAATTCAAATTAATGGCTTCTCAGGAAGATAAGACATTTTTCCCAGAAAAGCACTGGAAACAATCTTATAATAGTTTCATACGACCCTTTTTAGATTACTGGAATACAGTATGGAGTAATTTTAAAGTATAAAAACATAGCAAAGCTAGCACATCTTCAAAAAAGAGCATCAGGCTAATATCAGACCAATCTGTAAACAGGGAAAACTTAGTTGATAAATTAAAAATATTAACTATTAAAGATAAAATCCATTTGAGAAAAGCTAAGTTAATGTACAAGATATCCAATAACTGTGCTCCTATCTGTATACAGTCACTATTCCAGCACAGGCAGCCTGGTAACACCCCCCACATGAGATCCATGTCTACCAAACAGTATAATATTCCCAAACTAAATAAGGGATTATTCAAAAGAAGTTTACAATACTAGGGAACTTTGGTCTAGAACAGTACACCAGTAGAGATTTAGAAATGCCCACTCTATTTGTTTTTTTCAAAGTCAAAATATCTAGTGGATTCACACAAACACACACACACACACACACATATATAAACAAAAATATATATAAATTTTTAACTATCTCCCTCAATAACTCACGCACATTCACAATGAGGTCAAAAATATAGACCACATGATATTGATATAGGTGTGGATGATTAATAAAGCATGCGCATTTGAGTATGAATGAACACAATTTATTTGTATTCATCAATGCCTTTGAGCATCGTTAAATAAACTTAACCCAGAGCAGCTATTTGGTAATAACTGCATGTATACTGATTATATGTGGGTTGATATGTATGAGTGAGAGGCCATGTTGGGGAGAGAAAGGAAAGGAAGTGAATATATTGTTGTATATACATGCTGATATGTATATGTATGTATATATATGTGTGTGGGGGTTGGGACTCCAGGGTGCACAACTTCGATTCCTGCTTTGAATGAATTATAAATCTCTACTGATTATACAATAAAATATTTATTAATAAAGTCAGTATGAACCTGGGTTTATACTTGTAATTATGATTTATGTGATGTCAAAAAGCGATTAGATGATACTACTGGGACTAACCCACAAAACAACTTCGTAACATTAAACAAGAAAGTAATAAAACTCGTTTCTCCCTTCGTTTACCCTAGTACAATGTGGTATTAGTGAACTGGCTTACTGATACAAGTTTGCAGTGGCAAAGCTGGAAACCACTGTCCACCTGGGGAACACACTGCAACTTGTGTCACTCTGCCATCCTGGTACCCATACCCATCATCACACGTAAGGCTAACATTCACACCACCAGGGGACAGTACAGAATCTGTTTTAGTGCCATGGGGATCACCAGGGATTATCTCGTGGAAGCAACCCGACACTGAAAAATCAAATATTTGAACTAAATTTATACTGTTCATCTGTCAATCTTTTTTGACCCTCTTTCACTGTACAAGAAGGCAAAAGTTCAAGTAATACTATTTTACAAACAATTTACTTTAGCATATTTTATACCATAAGTCAAGGTGAAGGGCAAACAATAATCTAGATACATTGGATAAAATTTATCATGAGACTATTAAGAACAATTTGTTTCTCTGAAATAGGTGCCAAATTTTTTCGGATTGAGATTTATGGACACTTACATCTTATTTTCTTATTCAAACTCATGTACTTGATGAACAACTCAACCCAACAGTATCCCCTGTTAGACCCTATATAAACTAGAATGAAGTTAATGGCATGCCATTGCATATATTCACACATCGTTTTTATATATACATATACATATATATATGGTTATGATAGTTTTCAAGGTATGACCCAGAAGCAAGTCACTTACCCCCAAGAAATGATGCAGGACTGGTGTTGCATGCACATGCAAAGTTATCTCCTCAAGCCCATTACATGTATATATGGTTATTGGGTGGGGAACTTAAAAATCACCAAGTTAAGACCCAGGAGCAAGTCCTCTAGGCCCGAGACATCACCCAAGGTCCGAATTGGAGATAGCTTTGATTTCATCTCATTTGGATGGGGATCTCAATAGTTTCCCAGTGATGACCCATGGGGCAGCATTTCCCTATCCTTGGGGAAACACCCATAGTCGTGATAATAAAACCCATTGCATATGTTATATCCTTGGTTTTGACAATGACATACACCAACTTTCAGAGCTCCACCTAAAATACTTAAGAAATTGTTTGAAACTTTTAAATAAGAGTCCCTCAAGAAAGAATTTCCAGGAATCCAAGATAAAACAGTTTCTTTGTTTTTACTGCTGAGTGTTGAAACCATCTTTAATATTCTTGAACAATAACAAGAATTTAAATTTGGACACTGTGATAACTATATTGGATACAATCAGCACAATTCTCATTCAGGACTAAGTAGAGATCATTAAAAGTCTTTTGGGTTTTTTTTTTTTGTTTTGTTTTGTGGGGTTTAATGCCATTTTTCAGCACAGCCTAGGCTTTACATGTTGGCCAGTATATTGGTGAAGGAGGAACGCCTTAAGTCTGGGAAGAATGACCAACCCACAGGAAGCTACTGGCAAGCATTCTCACATACCCATGTTGGTCGAGCTGACACTCAAACTCACACGGACAGAGGTGAGATGTGTGAGTGATCTGTAAAAGCAAGAGCCTTAGACCATTTGGCCACCTGGGGCCCCTTAAAAGATTTTTGGTGAAAACCCCAGGTCAAAGATCATCCTTTCAGGAGGAGTAGCAATAACAAGACTTTCAAGATGGCCATCATGGCAGCCATATTGGGTATAAGATAATCACCATTTTCAATTAAGACCAAATAGATATCATAAGAAGTTTCTTGGGTGAAAAGCCCATGTCAATATGGCCATCTATTCAGAAGTAGAAATAACAAGATTTTCAAGATGACCACCACGGTGGCCATATTGGGTATCAGATTGGCATCATTTTCATTTAGGACCAACAAGACATCATAAGAAGTCTTCTGGTGAAAACTTCGTGTAGATATGACCATACATCTAGGAAGAGTAGTGAAAACAAGATTTTTAAGATGGCCATCATGGCAGCCATACTGGAGGTCAGATTGGCACCATTTTCATTTAGGATCAATGAGCCATCATAAGAAGTCTTCTGGTGAAAACCCCATGTCGACATGCCTTCCCATTTAGAAGGAGTATCGATAACAAGAATTTCAAGATGGCTGTCATGGTGGCCATATTAGATGTCAGGTCAGCACCATTTTTATTTTTACTACTAACTAGACTCATAAGAAGCTATTTTAGTGAAAATCCCATGTTGATATGATCATCCACTGAGAAGTAGCAATAACAAGATTTTCAAAATGGCCACTGTGGTGGCCTCTACAGACCACCCCAATCACATCTCAAAATTCAGATCTGTATCTCCAACAGTATAGGTGAGAATCTACACTACATTACAAACAAAGGGATGTACAGAGAGGCACTAGGGCTTAATCATTGATGTTTCTCTTGTTTAAGCGTGGGGATAGCAATTTTAAAGACACTAACCTTCTCCACAGGTGTGAACTCTAACATAACACACTGAAATTATAGATATCAGACATCAGCACTGGTGAATGGTATTTGATCCATTCTGTCAAAATTTCCCAGCTTCTGACAGAGTAAGTACCAAATGTACCTGCCTGCTCAGAAATCTGACTTTGTAAAAGATCTGATATGTTGCTATCCCAGAATGAATCATAACAGGCACAAGCCCAAATAATGGTCTGGAGCCCAAGATACTGAATATTTTTCATCCAGAGGTCTTTGACATTAATGGAATGTAGCAACCATAATCACAAAAATTAACTGAACTCCTATATTGAAAATGAAGGAAACAAAGCCAACCTTCTGCCTGCTGCATGTATAGACATTTTTCAACAAGATCAAACTGGTATTCTCTTTTGAGGACTCTAACCATTAGTTTATTTCCTGTAGACATGAATGCTAACATTTGAAAAAAAATAAAACTTGTTTACTTGCACTAGGGGTGGCATTAAGGATTTTCTTTTTGGCCTGGGTCCAACAAAAAAGTTAAGACCCAATCAACATTTACTGCGTTAAAAATGGGTGGGTCCCTTTCCATATTTTGGGGTCCATTAGAATCTGAAATTTCTGGGTTTGGTTCGATATGCTTGAAGTCACATTACAATACTCTCAGCATCAAATGACAGTCCTGGTTTGGCTGAGGCATATTTGTAAGACTCCCAAACAGAGAGATTACATCACTATCTTTTGGTACACTAGTCTTCACCAGAAATGAAATTAAGTTTTCTGTCCCTTCCAAGAATTAATTTTGTTTATTTTGCTTCTAATCCACAATGTATCTTGTCCTTTTGTCACAAAGTTTACAACTGCATTTCTTTTTAATACTAAAGCAGGCTTCTATAGAACAGGTTTTCATTTCCCTTCAACAACTGGCACAGAAGAGAATCCATACAAGTGCAAACTGGTCTGACTGTGGGACAAGTTAAAGTTCAATTGGTCTACATAAAAACTTAACTATGGAATTTATCACTGATGGCTAATGGGCACAAAAATGTGCATCCACTCAAACTGGAAATTATGGATGCATCTAAAATATATATTCTTGCTAACCATAACAAATATCTGTAGAAAGGTGTGGCATGCTAATCTTCAGATTTTTTCAGAATGCTTGTATGCACTAGGGACCACCCATCAACAAAAGCAAATAGGCTCAAAAATGTCTGAAACTTTTGCATTGCCATGGAAACAGACTCAAAAGTTTAATCCCTTAAACATCTATATTTCTTTCATTGAAAACTAAAATACTGAACTTTTCTACTGTACTCTTGTGATAAAGGCTTTAGATTTAACACATATATATTTCCAAATTCTAACTGCTGACCAATGCAACAAAAGGAAAATAAAACCAATACTAATAAACATGAAATTGTTTCTGCCAAATCAAAATTAATTAAAACCAATATTGGCATTTTGTCAGTCTAGTTGAAAATTAAATTTTATGATCATTTTCATTCTGCTCTATAAAATTTTGCACCCCTATTTCAGTCAATTTGCTCATTGCTTCGAAAGAAGCTAAACTAAAAGTAAAATTTGGAATGAAACATTTCATGGGGTATGGGAACAAATCATTTTTTTACAATTTGGTTAAAATATATATAAAAAATTGCAAATAAAAAACGAGTCTCGAAGGGACTGATGTTCTACTGGCTGAAAAGAATTTCCAGGAATTCAAGATAAGACCGTTTCTTCCTCTTAACTGCTAAGTGCTGAAACCATCTCTGATATTTTTAGCAATAACAAGATTTTCAAATTAGCTGCTGTAGTTTACATATTCGATGTAAGATTGGCACAATTTTCATTCAGGACCAATAAGACATCACAAGAAGTCTTCTGGTGGAAACTCCCATGTTGACTTTCCATTTTGCAGGAGTAATGATAACAAGATTTTCAAGATGGCTGCCATGGTGGCATATGGTGCAATAGCGCCTCAATGACAATCAACTGTATAAACTTCCCTGTAGTGATAGTTTTTCATGAGCTGTTTATAGAGGTTACAGACATATATCCTGGTGTCAAGAAATGTTTCTCTCCCTCTTTTTCCGTTTTTGTCACAAGATTATTGAAAATCATGTTTGTCGTATGATAGGTGTTCAGCCATGTATGAATATGGTCACCAGTGTAGTAACAAGATCAGCCAATCAGATAAAAGATCACCTCATTATTATGCATGGATCTCACTCATACTTTAACTCGTTTGAGATCTTTATGATATACCCATGTATTAAAAGTTGGATCAAAGCTGGATCAGAAACATGTCCTACAGACTAGTAAAAAGCAAATGGTGACAGACAGACAATGGACAATGGATGGACAAAGAATGCAGGACCATACCATAAGCTCACTTGCCCATATGGCCAGGTGATAATAATAGCTAATAATGCACCTTTTTAATTGTATCTGCATACGAGTCAGTGAATGTATATAAAACTGTTGTCCACATTTCATGTATATATAGTAACTGGGTTTTTTTCTTCAGAGGATACATATATCACCTGAGTAAAACTGATATTGCACATACAATTACCGACAATATTAGCTAATGTACATGACACATGAAGATACATTTTCGCTGTAACATATTCATGTGCCAATTTTTATGAATGTAGGTGAAATAGGGTCCAAACAATTTAGGGTATAGTGACTGAATAGTTGCAAAAAACAAAAGTCTCTCAAACCTGAAAATTGGACCACTCATACCTATTTTATTAAGTTTGGGTTACTCTTAGTGCAAGATAATTAGGTAACAGAGAGCTAGTTTTGTTATGGTCAAATTACTCTCCCTGAGATGCATTCACACACCAATTTTCGGGGGCGACGGTGAAATAGGGTCCAAAATTTTGTAGGAGGAACTAATGAACAACTGAACAAACAAGTACACACACAATCATAACTGAATGCAATCTAATCTTTTTTTCTAGTCCATCAAGGCAGAAATCACATGTTAAATTGAAATTTTGTATATAAAATAAAAAGGAAACATTCTAACTGACATGTATTTTCACATACGTATTGCTTTTGTTAACTGTTAAACCCTACTGCACTCCACTGGAGCACTCCTGTCCTTTTGCATGAAAGTGTATTATACCAACTCAAAGTGTTCGCACTAGCATTTCAAATAATGGGTACAAGGGCTCATTTTATACCCCTTTTATTGTGAAAAAAACTAGGAAAAATCCTAAATTCAATGGGGATACAAGATAATTCATGCTCCAAAGTTTAATTTTTATATTTGAAGGTACATGTACACATTAAATGGGCAAATGACTTTTGAAAAAGTGCTTGTCAAGTTCCAAAGATACTTGCAAGTGTATTTTTGTTTCAAAACTGTCAACTAAATGAAATAACAAGAGCACTGCAAGTGGCACATGATATACCATATAGACACATGGTATAATCAATGGAAACTATGGAAAAAGCCAGAAACTCAACAAACTGACCCACGATGCAAAAAACTGCGTATCTTTTAAACCATTCATAGAAATGATAAGACAACTACATGCAAATATGTTACTTATGAATACTTTACTCTTACTATAACATAATATGCTGTATGTACAAAACATTGTCAAGAGAGGCATACCATTACTCACAGCTTCAAAATCTTACAGACAAAAAATATTTGCCAAAGTTTTCAAGAAAATATCTTTTGTGAGTGAAACAGCCTAAACAAATAAATATTATAGAATTTTCTCCAAGATGCTTATACAACTGGCTAAAGTTTAATTAGAGACCTAACAAGTCAAGGAGTTTATTTTCCTTATATGTGACCTTGATCTAGATGAAGACACACCTGTTTCCCATTTCTTTAGACATATGTACCCATTTCTATGACAAAATGTGTAATTTCTTGGATCAATGTTAACTTTTGAATCCCTGATAAACAGACAAAAATTTTCTCTTGGAACACAATTTTATTAAATTAACACAAAATTAACACAATCTCAAGTAAAACAAAATAAACATCTGACACAGATCTACATATCTATTAAATCAAGTTTTGTCCTTTAACACATTATGAATGAGAAAATTACGTAGTGAGCTATTCACACAATCTCTTATGAAATATAAGGAAATTGACCATCAAAATCTCATGATGCTTTTGCAAAATGACAAGCTGTAGTTGTTTGAAAATCAATGTGGTATTTGGATTTGATATGGTGCTTACAGTGGAATCTTGACACACAAATAATCTGAGTTAATCGAAGAGCAATGCACAAAGGTTTCCTCCTTTTTTAAAGGTTAAAGGCATTCCATGTCTCCTGATATAGAGTTTTAAACTTTGTCCTTGATTTCTTCACTGGATTGTGACTTTCCTCTATCTCCGAGGACTAAGGCATATGTTCCACAGTCAACATTGCTCCCTCCAGTTTTGCAGTTCCATAAATAACATATGAAAATGGATGTAAATCTTGCTTCCATATGGTTAAATATATCAGTTAAGTTTCTATCCCAGAAAATGGAAAGAAATCAGCCAGTAACACAAAACATACTATGTTCTTTTCTTCTTTATTTTCCTCAGTAGAATAGTGGACCTGATGCATAGTGCATATTTTATTGCTATTTTCCACAGAAACTTGGCCAAAACTGTGGTTGCAAACAGATGTGTGTAGGTGACCTTGACTCTGAGAAAGAAGGTATGGTTGTGATATATGATACCATATCTAATTATGATATTCAAATGACTAAAGTTTGTTTAAAATATTTTCAGTGGTTTCAAGTTTATACCCTAAACAAGGATGTAAGTCACTGATTTACATTTTCCATTGCTGTGATCGTGACCTTGAAGCTGGGACCATGGCTGTGGTATGAAACACACAATCTAGTAATGGATATATATGTGGTTAGAAATTTATCCCCAACAACAATGCAATTTATTGATTTATATTTTCCCTAGCCTTTACCTTGACCTACAGGCATAGGGTGATGATGTGGTGTGTGACACACCTTCTAGTCATGATATATATATATATATATATATATATATATATATATATATATATATATATATATATACGTTTCATCAAAATATCAACAGCATCTCAAAGGTTACCCCATGACAAGGATTTGGGTAACTAAACTTTTTCTTCGTTGCCATGGTGTTGACCTTTGACCTGGGAACTTCACTTTGGTACACATTACACCACCAAGTTATTATACATACCTAGGCAAAGCATCATCAAAATCTCTTTACAATGAAAAATGTTAATGGACAGCCAGTTGCACAAACAGATGGACAATGCCATAACATAATACACCTGACTTAAGATGGGTGTATACAATTAAACAATATTTGTTCTAATTTTCTAGCAGTTATTCTTCCCAAACCTATTACAAACAAAATCACATTTCAACGAATCCTGCAATCTTTTGGAGTTCAAAACCATAGTTTTTAATGTGACATAATGCATAACATGATCGACATGGTATGTATCCCATTTTTGAAAGCCACTTGTTCATAGGGAAACACCTTGGAAAAATTACTTGTCCCTTGACAACATCACTTGCAAATGTCAAGTCAACAAGCCAAAAAACTTAATCATGACCCCAATTTGGGGACTTCTAGGTATAATCACACACACACACACACACACACAACTAAGGAACAAAATACTTACATATTGTAGAGACCAGAAATGTACAGGCCTTCTCTGTGACAAATTTATTTTCAGCTACAACTGTGACCTCCATCATGTTGTTCAATAGGTAAGTGGTGTAATTAATAGTAACTGTCAAAGGAGAAGTGTTTTTTATTTTCCCAGATGACACAGGAACACTGACAAAGTCTTGAACATTATATACAGTGGAAGATGCATTGGTCACATTCAAGATCTTGTAATCTGGGCAGGTTAAGCTTGGCTTCAGGAATCTATCTGCAATGAAATGACCACTAGAAAATCAGAAAATCTTCTTTTATTACAAATAACATTACTGACAAATATTGAGGTCTTGGACTACTCCATTCCCTCTGTAAGCCTTCCATCAAACTGGTAATCTGATGCAAAGCCAAAACTCAAGTACAGTGTGCCATATTGTGCTCAAATTTGTTTTGTCTACAACTGATCTCTTGGATTTAAGAAGAGTGCTCCACCTACTGATTTGCATGAAGATTTTTTTTTTTTTTTTTTTTTTTTGGGGGGGGGGGGGGGGTGCTAATTTTAATTTTGAAATACTTACCTGCTATTATTACATTGCTATCTCTTTTCCCAGTGCTAGTACCCAGTCCAAGGCAAAAATTCTCTCCTTGGAAGTCTAGAACGAAAATAGTCTCAGTCCAATGCTCCAGTCACTTCATTTCATCCAGAATATCTTACTTCTTTTACTTGAACCAAGACTAAAGGACACCAGAGCAGGGAGATAGGAAGCTGGTAAGTATTACATAATCAAAATTACCCCCCCCCCCCACACACACACACACTACATTTTAATAGCAGTAATACAATACCTCCTATTATTACATTGCTGATTTTGCTAGTCCATATGGACAGGCCTAATGCATAAATGCCCTCGCAAAGGTGCACCATCAAATGGAGATAGAATGAGGAAAAAGTGGAATGAGGTAGCTTTCATGATATCATCTAGAGGAATGATTAATAAAGGCCCATGATGCAGTAATAGCCTGAACCTCATGAGCTTTTTATTCTCATAAAGGAAAGATCTCTCCTCGAGTCTGATATAGAGCTATTTTGATAAACTAATCCACCCTGAAATAGTGGCTACCAAGATATCTGAGATACCTCTGTGAGGGAGGAATAGATGTTTCTAACCATTTCTTTTCCCATATGATTTAGCCAGATAGTTTTAACAGCACTTTTAACACATTATGGGCTACCAGTATATGATGCCAAGGAAATGGGAGCTAAGTTCATTACCAAAAAACACAAACACATAGGGGCAAATGACCCAGGCTGGACTGGGTGGGTATTTACATATGTATGTAGTAGCGTTTTAAGGCATCTCAGCACAAAAGTGGCTATCTAGCACCAACAAACGGTTAAGTTTGAAAAATGTAAAATTGAATTGCACAAAAATTTAGGAAAATAATGCCTTCCAAATAAATGTATAATTAAATATAACAAGATAAAATATAAAATATAAAATATAAAAACATAAAGATGTTAAAATTCTATAAAATGTATATAAAATAACACATATAAAATAGCACCTGTAAAATCCTTAAAACATGATTGACACTTGTGGTATAAACCACATTCCCTTATAAAGTCCAAGATTGTCTCGGGTAGTACATACTCATATGGTTTCTTCAAGCAGTATACTTCTGTCTCACAGGATGGAAATTGACAAGAACGTACTCATCCTTCAGGCGGTATGCGTGAGTCAGGTATGTGTGTCTGATACGCAATCGGCACAATGCCACCTCATCTCTCCGATATGTTCTATACGAGGGATGCCACTCTCCAATAGTGCGTTTGATGTTCTTAAGTTTGCTTGTGGAGTTTTCATTCCACATAAATTGCCAAGTATGACAAACATGCTGATTTATACAATATTTGAAGCCAGGATATGGAATCTTTCATTCAGAAATGGGTGACTGCTAGGCAGCTTTGGCTGTTTATCTGCCCTTTCATTACCCTTTGTGACAATGTGACTAGGCAGCCAACAGTACAAAATACTTTTCTCAGATTGTAGGAGATCATGTTCTTGTTAATATCTGGAATATTAAAAGGTTGTCAGATTTAAGACTGGGTGGGTATCAAACCTGTGACCCTTAGATTATGAGTCCAATGCTCTACCAAATGAGCTACTGTGGCTCCCTGTACCCAAACAGAAACTTTTGGTTCTGACTGGACAAAGAAGTCTATCTTCATCATCCCTAGCACAAATGTGACTGAGACAAGGGATCTGAATTTGTTCAGGAGCTATTGAAGATAGCTGATTCTTGGCCAGAAAACTGGGCTGACACAGAAGAGAGACTGAATCATAGTTGCCTTTGAAATGGAAGCAACCCTCTCCAACTGATAAGGTATGAATTTAACTCATTTTTCTAGCCAAATTTCGATCATTCTCCTAGTCGGGGCTAAAAAAAAGGAAGACCGTCTTTAAAGTAAGACTCTTGAAATAAACCTGATTCAGAGGTTAATAAGGAAGCTAGCTTAGATAATAACATAAGAACACATGAAAGGTTCCACCTAGGTATCAATGAGCAAGAGACTGGTCACTGAAGCTCAAAGTATCTGAGAGATGAGGGTCCAACCCAACAGTAGAGCCCATTGAAAACTTACGAGTATTAGAGAGGGCTGCTCTATAACTCTTAATGATGGAAGCTGAACGACCTTCTTCAAAAAGAAAGAGAAGAAAATCCAAAATTGCAGTCACAGATGGGCAGATTGGATCAATGCCCTGCCAACTGCACCAATTACAGAATACTCTCCACTTGGCTTTGTAAACCTTGAAGGTCAACTCCCTCATAGCCCGATTGATGCAGTCTGCAACCCTGCTCAATAAATGATCTGAGTGGATAGATCATGAAGGTGGAGCATCTGTGGATTGTGGATTGTCATGCAGGAGGGTCCCTTGGTGCTGTGACAGCAGATCCCTCCTTAACAGTAATGTCCTGGCAGTGTCTACCAACAAGTTGAGGATATAGTTGAGCTATGACCATTGCCTCCATAGGAAGGTTATCAAGATAAACTGTGATGATTAAGTGCTGACTCTGTGAAGAACTTCGGTGATTATTCTGAAAGATGGGAAGGTATAGGTGCATAGTCGATCCCATATCAGACTCAAGGCATCCACCACCCACACAATCTGGTCTAGCACTGGGGAGACATAAAGTGGTAGTTTGTTGTTAAGTCTCATTGCAATTCTATTTATTGATATGAATATTGTGATCCACAAGGTCACAAGCCTTCCTAAGGTCAACAAGTATTGCTCCCATGTTTCCATGTTCTGGGGAAAATTGAGGAGGATTTTCTCAGATTACATACGTAACTTATACTGTCAGAAAAGGCTGCAGCAGCAGCCCTCAACAGGCATCACCCAATATTGTCAAGATCTGTACCTTTATTTTTATCTGTAGTTTGCAAGAAGTTCAAAACTTTATTAGCTGATGTAGCTGGAAATTAAAATTTGCTTTCAGAAGGAAAATGTTTGGTGCAGTCGTTTCTTTGTTTTTGAAGCAACAGTGACAAAAAAGTCATTAAAAGTGTTTGGAATTTTTCCTTCATCTTCATCAATGACCTGTCCTTCATAATTTAGTTGTTGAAATTTTCATCATATTTTAATACTTCTGCCTGCATCTAGTTCACTGAAAATTTTCCAAATAGAATTAATTTTCTTACTGCTATTTTCTGTTGTTTATTGGTAATGAGTTTTCTTTTGAGTTTTGATCATTTTAGTGACTTTGTTTCTTTGCTTCTACTGCAGCGTGACTGTTGACCTTTAGAATGGAAATAAACATGTGATTTCATAGAATCAAGAATGTCAGGGATTATCCAGTCAGGTTGGCTATCATTTGTCGGCTTTCAAGTCAGATTTTCTCGTATGGAAAACAAGGAAGTGATCACTTATACCTACCCTAAGAACATGTATCCTTGATACATTTTCTTGCATATTCGTATAGATATTATTTATTACAGTTTTAGAGTGATCAGTTTCTTGTGTGGTTTTTCTACTAATCAAATCAAACAGGTTCTGCATTTCATCCAGTGAATTAAATTACAATGAAATGTGTTTATATTTGTGTGTTCTCTCATTTCTTTTGGGATTCAGTTCCAAATCAGTGGCCTTGAATATTTACAACTTTTTTTTAAAAATTTCTTTATTTAGTTTTGGAATGGAAAAATGGTTGGCTGAAATGATCTTAAACTGGGAGTGTTGCCTTGTTTTCTTGCATGATATAGTACCTTGAGATATAATGGGGACATATTGTTTGAAACTTTGTGCATAAGTTTTAGCCTTTCTCAAAAATGTTCGTTCACTCACTGTTAATATTTTAATATCATTTCTTGCTTTTGGGATTTTTGGGATGTTTTCAACCTTATCTAAGATGAGTTTGCAAGCTTTTGTTTTAGCAAGTGGAATAATCTGCAAATATTCTTGTCAGAAGTGCTTCCCCAAATAACATTAATGAAGTCTAGGTATGGTTGTATAATAAAAGTCCTTTTCTAACATAAAATTTATGCTTTTTACGTTTTATGTATGGCTAATATTTGCCATGGAACAAAACAATATATATATACAGGGGTTGAAAAATCTTTCAAAATCCACTCACCCAGTCAGGCAAATACTAACAATTTTTATTGCCCTGAATTAACTTGTACTCAAACAGCTATTTTAGGAATATGAAAGTTCGTGTTCCTAATGACCAAAATTTGACTCTGTCAAATGTTTTTACTGAAACTTATTATTCTGTGACCATTCTAACGCTAGTTGTTTGTAATTAAAAATTGAGATCAGTCTGCTCTCCCTCTGGTAAACATTTATCAGTACTGGAGAGAGAGACAGAGAGACAGAGAGACAGAGAGAGACAGAGAGAGAGAGAGAGAGAGAGAGAGAGAGAGAGAGAGAGAGAGAGACACTTATATGAGCTTGATCAAAACAAATGGGAAACAAACTTCCGGTAGAAAGTATGGACTGTCAATAAACAAAGTTAGCAATATTCTCAACTGAACATCCTTTTCTTTAAAGCAAAACCCTGGTCATTAATGAATCAGCGCTTGATTGGGCAAATGATTTGAAAATTCACCTCACTGCCATAAATTTTCATTCGCCATTTTGAGCTCCTTCTGGCATAAAGCAGCTTAAGCTGTAATTCTGTTTATTTGTGTACACCTCCAGACTCCTAGCTATAAGGAACCTTGCAGGCCTATGATATAACACTCTTCCCAACCCCACCTTTGATCAGACTATCAAATGCTTTATACCTGTCTGTGGTCTGGACCTCTATGTTTCAAGAGTCAGTATCTTTTTTTTTAAAAATGTTTTAGAAATAATTTTGAAAGGGGTTAATATTTTAAACATGGAAAGAACATCCTTGTTTAGATTCCTGTTTCCAGGTTTCTATCCTCTCCATTCCATGCCTGGAGCCTTAACATGTATTTAAATTTTTGCTCATATTCACTCTTGTCAGGTATTTACATCCCTTAAGTGGGTTTTCTTGCCTTTCTATTTACAAACTTTAATACGTGATTTGATCATCAGATAGCAGGAGTATGTTATAACTGAAATAACACAGAATACAAGACAAGGTAACAAAGTCATGCTGCACATGTCAAGTAACTTGCCTTAAAGAGCGGATACTTAAGACTTTAGGAACCTAATTCTTATGTCAATAGTTCACAAAAGAGCCTTGTGTCTACTTGTTGTTTAAAATTATTGATTTCAATTACTTATCATGTAAGAATAATGACCATAAACAGTTTGCTGTATGCAAACTTAAATAATAGCACTCAGAAAAGACTTAAAACCCGTGGGTTTAAAGTCTTCCCTCATGCTGTGGCAAATGTTTGCACACACTAAGCCGTGTATGATTCTTATGAACGTACCTGTGCCTAAAAAATATTATCTGTCAGTAAAGTTATGCTGTGGAAAGCAAAATTAGGAGGACAGGCAATGAGGGGCCATAACTCTTCTAAATGGTAATGTGGAACACTAGATATTAAACTCATTCATTGCCTTAAGAATATCAAGCTGCATGACAAATTTTGTTCAAATACAAAAAAAGTTTAGTAAAGTTATGTTGCAAAAGAAAAGTCAGGAGGATGGGTAATCAGGGGCAATAACTCCTTGCAGTGTTGTCATGGAATGCTGGAAAAAAAACTCAAGACTCAAAGTAAAATCAAACAGATTTTGGTGAACTTATCTTGCAGAAATCAAAATCAGGGGAACAAGCAATCAGGAGAACATAACTCTTGTTCTGAATGAGACTAAACCCATACAAGCTAATAAGACTGTGTTCATAACAAATTGCTTCAGAATATGGTGGTTCTTCAACTATACAGGTTACAAGAAACACCAAAAGTGAAGATATGAACTTAACTGTCAAGGGCCATAACCAAATCCAAAATGGAGTTGACAACACAAAACCCATAAAGGCACATCTAGGTCTTGTGAAAATGTACACACAAATCACATCAGAATATGTTATGTTAATTGTTCCTGAGCTATGCTGGTTAAAGCATCTGTAAGGAGATATAATATTCATGGAAAATGGTTCCCCATCCAAGCATACTTTAGTTGTGATGGATGGGGGGCATTATTGGAGTAAGCCGGAGGCTAAGCATGTATAAATTAGCATTTTCACCCTAACGCTTGCTTGAGAGGCACTCTTTAAAGATCAATAAAACCACGTGACACCTGCAATATAAAAGCCGCTGTGTTCATAGACCACATCATATTTTAAAACCAGTTTTTGCTGTCTCTAAGAAATAAGAATCGGGTGGGAAACATTGTCAGTGGGAGGGTTTATCCATGCTCAGCCTCCGGCTTACTCCAATAATGCCCCCCATCCATCACAACTAAAGTATGCTTGGAGGGGGGACCATTATTTTTCGTAAGCCTTTGGCCTCACATGTATAAATTAGCATGTTTAAAGGACAACAAAAACTCACTAAAATCAACTACTGTCACTTCATATGTAAAACCACTTGTACAAAATTTCTTATTTAATTTATATACAGTAAATAATTTATTTAATATGTATTATTATTATTATTATTATTAAAATAAAATTCTTGGATAATGTCCAATCTGCCATTTTAAGAATTCCGCACAGGGAACATCATCCCCTATATGCAGCAGATGTCAATAATGACCCATATGAATGGCCTTTAAATATTGGATATCAATTCCCAACATTCGTAGCACGGCTTTCAACTACATATTAACATGGTACTTGCATCCACTTGAAAGTGTAGAAAAAAAAGGTCAACTAATCACATTTTCGAAGACTCTGAGTTCTATTGAGATAATGTAAAAGTGTGAAAGACCAAGTCTTTCCTGTAAAAAATAATTAGCGGTTTTCAAACCATAGCTCTTCCCCAGCCTGCAACTTTCGAGTAAAGTTGGAAACTAAACTGAATACCAATGCTTTTTGGACTAATAAAAGCACTCTCCCCTCTGCAGGTCGGAGCTTCGTTGCATGTATTAGCTCTAGAATTGCCAGTTATCCAAGTAGGATTGTACGATCTAAGGAACCATAACTGATTAAATGAGCCATTTGCAGTTTCACTAGGTTAAAGTATGTACTTACACATGCATGGTTTAATCTTTGAGATAAGCATATGACTACTGGCATGATCAAACAGATAGCTTACCTGTTATACCGATGGTAAGCAACCGACGCGGGATTGATACATGCATATTATGAATATTCATATAAATCAATGTTTGTGCCCTTGTTGTTCCAGAGAATATTAAAATGTCCAGTTTTCAAATACAGCACGTTAAACTCTACATTTTGTACAACAAATTAAAACTTTACCACATGACCAACATCTCAAGTAAAAGCATACTTTGCTTGATGTATATTCATAATAACAATACCTCTCATGAACTTTGAACTAAGAGCAAATGTGAACACCAGTTCTGACCTAATTATTTTAAAGTTTGTATCCACATGGACTTTAAAAACCTGTATTATTTACCAATCATTACAAGATAACTATTATCATAACTGTTTCCTCAGACACATTTTAAGGTCTGCTCCACCCTCAAACAGAACACAAAAATGATTCAGTTACACCATGCAAGGTAATACTGCATTTTTTGTGTCTTTCCCTCTGGAGATGCAGTCGAGATCGACAGCTTTTGCAGAAAGTCTTTATACTTTGGCAGTTTGTCCCAATTCAACCGCCTATTAGCTGCAGATTTTTCTTCCGAGGGCGAGTCTCTCCGAAATACAGGAGTATAAGCAAGATGTTGTGTCATGGCAAAAATCAACACTACAAGCCACAATGAAACGAGACCCAGATTTAGATGGCCAATATGGGATTATCACAAGAGCTTTAACAGCTTTGTCACTCATGACCTTATTCATAATTTTCCTTACAAAGTGGAAATGAGGAATTTGTATGACCCAAACTCATGCCAGCTACGGGAAAAAGCATCTCAAAATAAATGCTCCAGGTTCTGGATTTTATAAAGCAAATTTATCAGTTTGAAAATTTATAAGCAAAATTTCTCTCTTCAACATCCACTCGGTAGATTTTAAAATATTCCCAGAGTAAAAATCAGTACAAGTATCATCTACTCGTTGTAAACAGATGGTTGAAAAGTATACATCTCTTTCAAGGAATTGACCATTACCAATAAGATTTAGGAAGATCATTCATTTCCCTGGACCATGTGACAAAATTAATTTCGGAGAATGCATATGTATTGCCATGTTAGAGTACAAATATGTTAATTCTGAACCAGACAACAGAGATTGCAAGTTATGAAATATGGCAAAGAATTCTATAAAATTAATGTATAATTTGATTCTTCAACTGACCAATGGCCACAAATAGATTGATTCAAATCTGCTTAAAGAACTCACCACTCATCTTTGTATGCATCTGTGTAAATAGCAAAATCAACAGTTATGGGTCTAAGCTTTTTATTATTGCATTTTGTATTTTCAGGTCAACATTTTGGCTCTGCCTAATTGTATCAGACAGGTTTATATGTTCATCGAAATTCTGGTACTATTTAAGACCAAGAACTTTATCTCCTCCTTTTAAAGCTTGTTCAAATGGCATCATGCAATAAACCAACAACAGATACTCTCTGGTGTAAAGAAATGTCTTGATGGACATCTGATTGGCAATGTATATCCTTTTTTTTTTTTCTTCCCAAAACTGTTTTATCCATAAGGACACGATTTGAATTGAACTGAATAAATTATAAATCCAGAGTTCATTCTCCAAGACAGAATCAAGTGCACCCTCTTGTACTTAATCATAAAACACAGAAAAAACCTTTTCCAGGATAAAATTTTCTCAGTCTAACTTGGGGAATATTGATGTTGATGATGTCATCAAGGTAACAGGAACAACAAATACCCTGTTGTATGAACTATAAATATGGTGGTTTCAAATTTGGTAATGACCCTCTGTGCACTAGAAACCCCAAGGTTAAACAACCCAATTTATAACGTATTATCGAATCATATTCAACCTAAACTTGTACATTTATATAAACATTTTTGAACAAGTTCATGTATTGGAACACTGAAGTATGCATCTCTTAGGTCAATGGATATGATAAAATCATTTTCGTGTAATTATTTCATGACCAATTGAAAAAAGCATCTCGTTTAAAATCTTCACAAGTCACAAAGTCATCCAAAGTCTTTTGATTTATGCCCGGTCTGAATTTACCATTAGGTTTTGGTACTGTGAACAGATCTGAAATAACCTCTTCCTTATTATGTTATGAAGGTACATTAGTTCCTTTCCACAACATTTGATCCACTTTAATTTATACTGGAATCTTTTGTTCATCAGAATTTGGGATGCATTGTGGTATTCTGTTTTGGTTTTTAATTTTGTCAAATTCAGTATTGTAAATCTTGTAAAATCAAATTAGTTGATATTGGCTACTACCATGCCTCAAAGACATGTACATATTTACCCATACATGAACTTACCTGTCAATTTTTTTAAATATATTTTTTTCTCTCTCTGGCAATGAGGTGCATTCGTGTGGCCAAATTGTTTGGAATTATTTTACGAGTAAAATCTGTTAAACCCTCTGCACCTTTCGTGCCTGTTGGGGCCAATGCCAGTAAAATTATTTGCATTATCATACCACTGGAAACTAAGTCCGGTACCACATTCTTTATTTATTTACTGTGAGGTTACAGCTTTTGTTTTTATAAGTTAGTCAAGTTTGACTATGGGCAAAATTACAGCTCTAACAAACTGTTGAATGTCACAAAGTTATTGTCAGCATGATTTTTGTTTAATACCCTCCAGACCTATTGGTTAATATTGGGGTTCCATTTCATTGCCACACTGGCCATGTTATATTTGTCCCCTTTGTCTGTATATGCACTGTAAGGTTGCAGTGTTGATCAGCAGAGTCAAAGACTATTTTTTTTTTTTTTTTTTTTTTAGTCAGCACTTTTAGCACGTTATTTTGACTGTATCATACCCAGCAAAAGGGGAGTTGAGTGCTTGTAAAGTATGAACAACTCCATTACATCAGTTATGATCAATATCACGTGTAGAACAAATTTCCCTTATGATCAATATCACGTGCAGAACATATTCCCCAGTACAATTTTGTATCCAACCAGTTTCATTTAGAATTCCATGTCACAAGTATCACTCTCTACAACAGCATGTGCTATAAATTTTTGGGCAAATACCCAATAATGCACGCAAAGGTGCTATATTTCCAGGGCTCATTTATTCAATTCAATAAAGTTCGGTCATTCCGTCATTTTTCCGGTTGCTAAGCTTAAGCCAACCTTATTATCGACAGGCCCTTTTCAGTGCATCAATTGTTTGTCAACAACCGACGTGACTTTGGGTGCGTGCTTTGTTATTTCTCATGGAGGATATATCCATTTTAGCAACAATGCCAGCAATTTTCAATATTGAACCTCGCAAAGTCTGACATCTACGAGTCAGATGGGTTAAGTGATGTATACCGCGTCCTTGTCAGCAGCCATAACTTTTTTCCCCCAAGTCTACTGATTAACTGCACCAAGGCATGGTATAAATTGACCTGAACAGCGTTCGAAGGTATGCTGCTTTAGTAAAAGTATCAATAATATAATCAACAGTATCAACAACATAATACGCAGCAAGTTTATCATTTATTTATTTTTGAAACAAAACTCAACAAAATACCAACCACGTGGTTGAAAATCTCAGTATGTACTTAGCATACTTACCTCCTCTCGTAAGTGCAAAGTGAAATATGACGTGGATATGAACACAGCGGCTTTTATACTGCAGGTGTCACATGGTTTTATTGATCTTTAAAGAGCGCCTCTCAAGCAAGCGTTAGGGTGAAAATGCTAATTTATACATGTGAGGCCAAAGGCTTACGAAAAATAATGAGCACTAACTCCATCAAAACTAGACCTGAGACAATGCAACCTTTAAAAGTCACATCTACATCCAACAGGCAATTCACCTATCAAATGTCCTCCAATTGTGTGCAAGAGTAGCAGAGCTATGCTGATTAGAAGCATCATTCTATGTGAAGATATGATGTTAAATGTCAAGTAATTAGGGGTCATAACAAACTCACTCCAGATTTCATCAATCTGAACCACATGGCAAATTTGGTTGAAATCCAACATATTCTCATGAAGTTACCTTGCAGAATCCAAAATTAGGAGGACAAGCAAATCATGGGCCATAACTATTCTAAATGAGACTAAATCCATATAAGCACGTGTAAGTTTATGTGACTATATTCACAACAAACTGCATCAGAAGTTGTTGAATTTTTTTTAGCACAGCTATGCTCGTTACAAGCAACATTCCATGTGAATATTTGAAATGAATTGTTAATGGCCACAACGCTATCCAAAAATGGAGTTGATATGAGAAAACCCATAAAAGACACATCTAGGTCTATGAGTCAATGTACAAACCAAACTGCATCAGAATATGCAGATTACAATGATCTCCTATGTTGGAGATTTAATACTGATAGAAAAAGGGCAATATCTCCATCAAAATTGGACTTGAAAAGATGAAACCTTTTAAAGGGCACATCTACACGTAATTGGCAATTCACCTACAAAATAGCATCCAATTGTGTCTACGGGTTGCTGAGCTACACTGATTACAAGCAATATCCCATGGGAAGATGTTAAATTCATTGTCAAGGGCCATAATTCTATTCAATTACATTGCATCTCTATATTTACTTTACAAATTATATTTTAAAATTAAGCAATATGTATGAGCAACAGCACTTATGCTTACAAATGGCATATCATACAAGAGTTTGTGTTGCAAAAACATCTAGAATCTATGTTTTTCTTTCAACAAATTATATGTACATTTTTCTAGTAATTATTCACTTTTCTCATCTACAATTATATATCAAGAAGTGAAGTAGGTTTAGCTGATTTAAAACAAAGTGCTATATTATCGATCTAGCAAGATACATTGAAAAAAGAAACAATTTCGTGTTAACTTGATACAGAATACCCAATGTAAGATGTGACTTGTATAATAAATATTTGGATATATTACAAGATGATATATAGCAGAAAATATGCACTACTGTCCAGTGGGAACTTTTTGTTGGTGAAATTTTAGCGGTCTCAGAAGAAGATTACAAAAATAAATTCCATCAAAATTTCTCACCTAATATAACTTTCCTAGATCCAAAATTCCTACAAAAAAAACCTTGTCAAAATGTAAAATATGCCATTTTGGATGAAATTGCTAAACTTTACATAAACTAAAAATACCCACTACATGACCTGATGACTACACACAGATAACCCAACAGTAGCCGATGAATTCATGGCCACTCAAATACACATGCAGAGATGGTTCCAGAAATTTATTAACTTTGGGGATGGGGGGACGGGGTGGGGATCGTCCCACCATGACACAAAAATGGGGGGGGGGGAGCAAGGTGAGAGAAAAATGGGAGAAGAGTTATAATCATTGATCAGTATTTACCTGATACTTGAACATTGGTCTCTCCTGACCCAGTATCCAAATTACACCATGTAACAAAAAAAATTTTTTTTTTTTTCTGGGTAGTAAGTGTTATTTCCTAATTGCTTATGCCTCAAAAGTATAGAAAATGGCTATTATTCCCCACAAACTTTGCTTTTGTGACCAGGACAGTGATATTTTGAAATTTACTTATTTTCCAGAACATTCCAGATAGATTCAGTGCTGAGTAAACTTGGAGTAACTTCTAGAACTTTCCAGTAATATAAATAGTAGTATAAACACAGGGGCCTTAAGCCCACCAGTTCAGTTTAGTTCCAGCTGCCTAAGTGGATACATATCTGCATTTTTCTGAGATGGCATCAAGAGGCTGCAAGCATCCGGCAAGTGCATTTTGCTATGTCTGCGCCCAATTTATCAAGACAAGAGCGAAAAAGTACTCATTGGAAGCATCTGCTAACATGTGAGGCATATTTCGGCATGCCTGTCGGGGATCAAGACAAACCCTGGGCACCTCATTTCACCTGCGAGCACTGGAAAAAAACTCTGGAAGGTAAGATGGACAATTGTTGCTTGGAATTTTATGTTATAAAATTTGTTCAAATTTTTAAAATTGTAAAAGTTTTTAATTTTAAAATGTTTTACACTTTTCAATGCTATTGAAAAAATATATAATATATGAAAAATGTTGCGAGAATCTCTTACACATTAGTCATGGGTGAAATAAATGTATTTTTGTAGGATGGTACAGAGGGGAAAAGAGAGCCATGAAGTTCGCTATCCCAAGAATTTGGCGGGAACCCACTGACCACTTAAGCAACTGCTACTTCTGCATGGTGGACCCTTCCAAATGTCGGACTGGCAAGAATGCACCTGCTATCACATATCCGGACCCTCTTTCATCCATTGCCCCGGTGCCACACTGCCATGAGCTTCCCGTACCCACTCCTCCGGAGAGAGAGCAGCCATCTTTAGAAGAGAGCAGCAAGTCAGAGAGCGAGGAAGACGTAGATCCAGATGACAATTTCAGAGGTGGAGCTGAGGAGAGAAACCCATACTACCCCAACCAAAAAGACCTCAACGACGTGATTAGAGATCTTCGTCTCACCAAGTCCAATGCCGAGCTTTTGACGTCTAGGCTCAAGCAGTGGAACTTGCTGGATGAAAGTGTGCAAGTCGCAGATCAGAGGAAGCGTCACCAACCTTTTTCCAGCTTCTTCACCCATCAAGATGGGCTCTGCTTCTGCCACAATGTGACCAGTCTGTTCGAGGCAATCGGAATCACCTGTAACCAGAATGAGTGGCACCTCTTCATTGACAGCTCATCCAGGAGCCTCAAAGCCGTGCTGCTCCATAATGGTAACAAGTACCCGTCTCTTCCCCTGGCTCACTTGGTGCACCTCAAAGAGGATTGCAACAGCATCAAGACCTTGCAGGACGCTTTGAAGTATGATGAGTACGGCAGGGAGGTCATAGGAGACTTCAAAATGGTGGCATTCCTGATGGGTCTCCAAAGCGGTTTTACCAAGTTTCCCTGCTGTCTTTGCCTTTGGGACAGCAGGAACACCAAGGCGCACTACCACAGGCGGGACTGGCCACAGCGGACCGAGTTCTCTGTGGGGAGGAACACCGTCAAGTGGGAGCCACTGGTGGACCCCAGGAAGGTTCTGATGCCACCATTGCACATCAAATTGGGCCTTATGAAACAATTTGTCAGAGCTCTAGATAAGGAGTCGGCAGCCTTCAAGTACCTTCAAGACTTCTTCTCTACGCTGTCTGAGGCAAAGGTCAAAGCCGGTGTCTTTGTCGGACCACAGATAAAGAAGATCCTGGAGTGCAATGAATTCCCCAAGAAGCTCACTAGTAAGGAGAAAGCGGCTTGGAACAGCTTTGTCACAGTGGTTCGGGGCTTCCTGGGCAATCACAAGGCCGAAAACTATGTGGAGCTGGTTTGAGACTCTGGTGAAGAACTACGGCACAATGGGCTGTAGCATGTCCCTCAAAGTCCATATCCTTGATGCTCATCTTGATAAATTCAAGGAGAACATGGGAGCGTACTCGGAGGAGCAAGGCGAGCGCTTCCACCAGGATATACTGGACTTTGAACGCCGCTACCAAGGACAGTATAACGAGAACATGATGGGAGACTACATTTGGGAGCTGATTCGTGAAAGTGATTTACAGTATAATCGTAAATCTCGAAAAACTACTCACTTCTAAATCTTTTGTAGTCATTTTTGTATTACTTTACTATAAATACATGTTAATTTGGATTCATATGTTGTTTTTTTTTGACTTTATGAGAACGAAAAGACACAAATTCGCCCGTTTTCTCATTGGAAATAGGTAAATTTCAAAATATCACTGTCCTGGTCACAAAAGCAAAGTTTGTGGGGAATAATAGCCATTTTCTATACTTTTGAGGCATAAGCAATTAGGAAATAACACTTACTACCCAGGAACAAAAATTGTGTTACATAGTGTTATCATTCATATACATGGGACAGAATACAGAAGTCAACTTAAGACAAATCAGGCAAAAAATGTTGTCAGGACTTTTGACTTCAAAAGAGGGAGAATTTTCAATGAGAACGGTGAATTTTTCATTGCGGTACATGTCTTTGACTTTCTTATCCCCATGAGGACCCAAAGCTTGGGTAACTGTGAGCAGTTTTGGTCCGTTTGTATGAGAACTTTTGTACAATTTCTGAGTCAGGGAACATTATTTTGACTAGATCTGAAATATGATCTGCTACCAGAAACGGCAGATTATGTTCAGCAATAAAGTTGGCAAACAGTGTCTTGGCATGTATATCTTTATCCACATTTGATGCAGATTCCGTGAACATGGATTTCAGTGATGGTGTATTTGTTGTGACATTTAATATGCTTTAATAAGATGGGGTTTCTGCATGATGTGTAATGACATTCTTGCTAACATAGCAGATTTTAAAATCAGCTTTATGGGAATGGCAGAATGCATATTCATGTCTTTTGAACTTAATTCTAACACTGAAATTCCCGTTTCCATCCATCATTGAATTTCATGTGATATTTTAGTTGCTTAGATTTTGGCATTTTAGCATTGTGAGATAAAACACACTTATACATCTCAACAAACTTTAAAAACCGAAGCCAAACCAACCCTGTTTTATGCCACTTGAGCTCTTTCGTAATCCAACCATAATCAATTAAAGTCCTTAATACTTTCAGAATTACTTCTAATCACACATAATATAATCCATGTCAACAAACTTCAACCACTGAAGCCAACTGACCCTGCCGACAGAATCAAAGGGATGCACATTTTTTTTATGCTGCTTGTAGACTAGTAACTAGGAACTAAACTGCCTTCTCCTGCTCAAGCCAGTTCACAGTCACGTGATCACAGGGAGTATTACCGTAAATATACTACACTGTAAGCAGGGTGTGAAAAAAAAAAAAAAAAAATGTTTTCAATAATAATTTTGCGTATGCAGGAGATTTCAGTGAGGGACAGGAGACACCCCTCATCTCAGTGCATAATTCTATGTTTTTTTTAAAATATTTTTGCAAGAGTTATCTCACATTGCTGGTTTTCAAAATCTTGTGTGAGATCTGAACATTTGCATACCCAAACATCTCTGCACTTGGGTGACTGACATCATAAAGGGAATCCTTAAAACCTCCAACTGCTTCTGATTTGCTTTGAGATCTGAGAAATCCTTATTAATAGTACCATAAATGATGAGACTCTCTTTAAGAAAATACATATATTTTGAGGCATAAATTAAATCAGGAATTTATCAAAACTTCTGTTATGCCAGGATCAAAATTAAAACCCAGGATGTTTTTTTTTCCAGCAAATAGGGAATTACCATATATATGTGTAGCCTCTACTTGGAGAAGCAATTAAAATCATGTTGCTTTAACCTAAGCTGTGCACAAGAACTTAATGAGCAATATATCAAATAAGTAAAGATAAATATTCCTACCTTTTATACTGATGTTCTTCACACATGTAGCATTATTATCAGAAAAGTCAGTGGCTATGACAACCAGTATTGTACTTAGAGATATGACATCCCCTTCCCGAATAGGACTTTTGTATGTGACTTGCTTGATTCCTCCAGAATTGTCTGACACATTGAATGATTTCCCAAACAGAACTTGTTCCATTACATCTACATAGATATATTCATTACAGTCACTGAATATCGGTTGTGTGATGTCTGAAAGAATAAATACAGGCAATTACAAAGTGTTATATAGCATGCTACCAGTATGCTAGAATATATCCAACCTACAGATGACCACATTTCTATGTCACCATGATTTATAACATGCACAATGCTGACAATAAAAAAATAACAACTCTGTTTAATGTGCATGGTTAATCTTCATCTTCATATCTGATACAGAGCTACTTGTACTGTAAATCATAATCTTTAATTTTCTCGACATTAATAGCTAGCCATAAATATATGCATACTGACAGTAAGCAAATACACACAATTGTGCTGCAAATGCACTAAATTCACTGAATTTGCAATTTTTAAAAAATGTTAAAATATCATCATGATGCACAGTGTCCATCCTGTCACTGTTATTGACCATCAAATCCTGACTTCTTTATTTAAACAACATACAGCCTTGCCAGGTAGATATGAACAGTGTAGGCAACATGATTTACTTTCAAGTCAAAATAGATGGATAGATGCTAATCTTACCCCATTCCACAGACCACATTTTTTTAGTTGGTATAAATTGTAGAGTTACTGGTGCAATAAAGTATAGATATGACAATTGGCTTAATTTCTCTTTCTGAAGTAGACATTACCTATACAAACTGGACGACTGCTTGTGTTCCATCTAGCAGTGCCACTGCTACTATCATATACACACTCTATTGGACCAGGACGATCAGGCTCAAACCCATCCCTTGAGCAAGTGTAAGAAACCTTCTGGCCAATCTCATAGCTTGTAGCATTCTGCACAGTACCACCTGGAGTTCCAGGGTCGGAACAAGTTTTACCTATAAAAAAAACAAACATAGATTTGTGTTTGTGCAACGCAGACCAACTATTCTGTGCCCAAAAAGTAACAAAATTGATAAAAATTTGAAAAATTGCTATAATACATGAAAATCTATTCAGGTCATCTGAATAGGCAAACAAACCTGCCTAGAAGCTTCATTTCTCTATCTCAAGTGGTTGTAGCTAAATTCTGCAAACATGGTTTTCATCACAAAAGTCACAGTCCAAAAAGCTAAAAAATGTATAACAAGGACACTGTCAATGGCACATTATACACCTGCCCCATATTTAATAGTCTTCTATGTAGATAACACAGATTTTTGTACAGAAACCATTTTTCTTCTTTCAATAACAGTGACCCTGACCACTGACCTTGTGACCCCAAAATCAATACACTTCTTCCTTACCCATAGTGCAAATCAACAAAAGTGAGTCCAGGTTAGTGATGATGAAGTAATGTTATTGTGTAGAAGCCATTTTCTTCTTTCAGTCACAATGACCTTGACCTTTGACCTTTTCACCCCCAAATATATTGGCTTCTTCCTTACTCCAAGTGCAGCAAGCAATCCACAAAGTTTGGTTAGGGTTAGGTGATATAAAATTAATGTTGTTGTGCATAAACCATTTTTATTCTTTCAGTGACCTTAATTTTGGACCTTTTGACCCCAAAATCATTTGACTTCTTCCCTATCCCAAATGTGGTGGAGAATTCAAGTTATTGTGTGAAAACTATTTTTCTTCTTTCAGTCACAGTGACCTTGAACTTTGACATTTTGATCCCAAAATTGATAAAGTTCCTCTTTACCACAAGTGCAAGCCTTCCACAAAGTTTAGTAACTAGAGATGGTGGAGAACTCAAGTTCCTGTGTTAACAATTTTTTTTCTTTTAGTCCCAATGACCTTGACCTGTGACCTTTTGAACCATAATTGAATATCCATTGAAGTTTGGTAACTGTAGATGTTAAAAAAACTCAAGTTATTGTTCAGAAACCATTTTTCTTCTTTCAGTCACAGTAAACTTTACCTCTGACCTTTTGAACCAAAATCAATAGGGTTCTTCCTTACCCAAAGTGCAAGCCATCCATAAAGTTTGGTAACCACAGATGGTGAATGACTCCAATTATTTTGTAGAAATGAAATTTGTAACAGATAGATGGACATCATAACTTAATATGCTCTGCCTTATGGTAGATGAACAAAAAATATTGAAAAAATGCTCTGATGGCCTGAAAATCTAATCAGAACAGCTACATATGCAAGCAAAGAAGCCTTTTAAATTTACTTTGCTTACCAAAATTTTTGTCACACTGTGCTAAGAATTCTTTTGTCAAAAAGTCTAGGACCAGAAAGTTCCAAAATGTATTTAAACACAACAAAAAAAAGGACAAAAACAAATTAATAACTGCATAATGGCCTGAAAATCTAATCGGGTCATCTACATATAAATACAAATAAGCCTACCAAATTAAATTTGTCTACATCAAGTGGTTCTTGCCTAATCATACTAATAAGGCTTTGGAAAAAAAAATTCAACATGAAGACCAGGGCCTGCATGTCAAGCCCAGAATCAAAGAATTTGTTGTAAAATGTGTGACCTTGGATCTAAGGTCAAAAGGTTGAATGACCATGCCACAAAATGAATTGTCTTAACTTTATATTGATCGCTCTCAAGTATGAAGAAAATGCATCAAGGGGTTTAGGAAGTATTAGAAAATGAAAAAACTTTAACAAAATGTTAATACAATTCTTCTGACTGTAACCTTGACTCCAGTGTCAAAGGGGAGAGCATGCATGTCATAGAATGAATTGTCGTATCTTCATACTTATTAATGCCACATATGATGAGAATCTAATAAGGGGTTAAGGAAATACAAGCAAATGAAGCAAGTTTTACCAAAACCTTAACATAAATTTTCTATGACTGTGACCTTGAACCCAAGATAAAAGGGGTGAGTGAGCATGTTGTAGAATGGATTGTATTAGTTTCATATTGATTCAAGCCAAGTTTGATGAGAATCTATCAAGGGGTTAAGAAAATATATGCAAATGTAAAACTTTAGCTAACTAATGTGGGCACAACAAAAATCTTGCTGACACATGTGGAAAACTTCTAACTGATATTGATATTCAGTGCATTCATGTTATTTATCAGTAAGTAAACCTTCTGCTTATTTAAAAAAATTAACATCCTGCACAGTGCCACCTTAAGTTGATTAACAGTTGGGACATATTTTACCAGACTGAGAGTAATAACTGTTACTAGTTGAACTCGTGACAAGTATACACCATATTTTCAAATAATAAGATCATGCACTGGGAAACAAAAAACTCAGGTTAGCTTTCAAAATTTTTTATAACTCAGCTCCGGAAAGTCACCATGTTTTTTCTTCTTTTTCCATATTTTAGAAGTGGTCGTGACATGTTTTAACACTGTTAGCAATTCCATCCATAATTCAAAAAGATCAATTACATAAAGTGTCTCTTGAAATGACCTTTAGGTACTTAAACTTCAATACATACGATGAAAAAAATAATTCAAAATTTACATCCCCATATCACACACTTTTAAGGCAACACAAGTAACGGGGGTTTGTATCAAAGTAATCTTGTAGGACCCTGTACCTGTTAATCAGCAACAAAAACATGGCATCATTTTCAATTCTGTGAGTCATTTTAGAAACTATTGATTAACTGTAGCAATGATTATCTCTGCTATATCTCATGGATAGTTAAACATAATAATATCTACAGTTCTTATCTGGAATGTCCAGTCAATTATCAACCTCATCTGAAGATTATATTGTTTTCATACCTATGGCATTTATTTCACCCTATTCAATTTATTCTAGTAAAATTAAATCTTACTGACAAAACTAAAGAAATGATCCCGGTTTTTGTGGTCTGGTACGAAACTTACATCACATGAAATCTCTAAAAAAAAATCAATTCCAATACTTCTGAGTTCAAGACTTAATACAAATTAAATAAGGGTCAGTTTCATGCTACATCAGTTTCAAAATAGAATACAATATTTCAAACCATACTACCCAACATCCAATTTGTGTCACCACTATATAACTTCGCAGAAACCTGGTTTTCGTGCTACACACACTTAGGACCAGTAACTCACAATACATGTCAAAATACAAAGATCACAATATAATATTTATAAAAGATATTTTCACATAGTATGTTAGGTTCATTATAAAATACATACAAACAGCATTAACAGAAGTATTTGTGTAAGAGGAGTTCAAGTATACACACAGATTGAATAAATACTAATAGTTAACAAAAAGAAACTGACCAAGACAAATTTATATTTTTATTTTGTATTTTTACATACAATATACAAGATGAGTGAGGAAAAAATAAAATTAACTTGAGTTATTTTTGAGTTGACAAAGATATCATTGTAAAAGCTCTATTTTTTTTTGTCTTAAATCTATTCTAACCCCAGAAAGAACTGTGAAGTTTCAAGTAAATCAAACATTTGCATGTCAGGAATAGCAACTTCTATTTATGATTTTCCATTATTTCCCCATTTCTAATAAACAATTTCAACAGTACCAGCAATTATAGAACAACTGGGAACCGGTCTAGTCAACTTGATGCTTAGACCTACATGGTTACACAGTGAGGTGGCACTGTTCTGTTCAATCATGTCCTGAGAACAAATTAATAATTAAATGAATAAATGCATAAATAGATGAAATGAATGAATGATGATGAATTCATAAATTAATGATTCATCCAAATTGTTTTTTAAAGAATACAATGAAAAATAAGAAAAATGAACAGAGAGAAGTACAAAGGTGTGGGCAGTTAAAGAGAAATTCAATGTTAACTTCAATTGTGATCAAAATGATACTTATATTTTAAAAAGGACCTTCTCTGGCTGAAATTATGTAGTTCAATGAAATGAAGGTTAGCCAAATTTTTCATCCAAGTGAATGACATCAAAAAGTGTTTAAAATCTTTGATGGTTCATCTAATGAACAATATAACTCCTTGTAAAGAAGACCTGCAAAGAGAATTGCTATCTTTATCACCACTATTATTTCATGAAGACTATCCTACTAGAAAAATTTTACAATGTGGATTTGCAAGCATCTATAACAATCACTTCACCAGTACAATGCATGAATACATATTTTAATATGACATTCTTTCCCATACCAGCAAAGGCAAAGCTGTTCTGGGTTCAATTGGCATTTAAGCTCAGACACTGATTCCATGTACAACTGGAGAGAGAAGGAAAGAAAAGTCATCTTTGATCCACCCTAGGTCCTTACCACTATAAAATCCAGTGATGCCTGTGCCATGCCCTCTTTCAGTTTAGCACTACAGATTGTAAACAGACAGGAAGCTGTTGTATCACCTGAGACTAAAGCACGTGTTTCAATATGAATTTTCTCTCCAAGTTAAATTGTTTCTTACTGTTTTTGTTCTTTTGCATCCTGCAACTGTCATTTTAACTTTCGTGTAGGGTCTTCCTTCTATTCTACATGGATATTTCAGACTCTTTTGAGCCTTTATAACTGAGATGCTAGCAACATTTATGAGGGTTTTTCCAATAAGAAGTACCTTTTGCTATGAGGGAAGATGATGTCGAAACAAGTGGCCAACAGGAGGCAGTGCCATCTTGCCCAACAAATTTTTCAGACTTTTCACCCATTGAAACAATGTTCACTGTGCCAAGAACACTGCACAGAAGAAGACAACACGTTGTGTTGTGCCTAATGAATCCACATCTGTGCAGTCGCAATGAGCTATTCTAAAAATAGCAAACAGATATTTCATAACGTAGGTGATTGGCAAGATCCATCCTGTCAGAATTCGACTCTGTGAACTCGATAATCCGTGCCGTACACAACTGAAGGAGGCAAACAAGGGTTGAGGTCTGAACAAAATTCCATCCAAGATGGACAAAATATTGAGATAGAGCGAGGTCTGACTTGTCCCAATTGATCAGAAATTCTAACTGACTCAAAAGGGAAAGAAGACCATTTATGTCCTTGATAAAAGATAAATTTACCATGTGTTTTTGGAGGATGTTGTCAAGATACGCAACTGTTGCTGCTGACAAGGTCAATCGGAAGAGAGAGAGGACACAGTTGGTGATCTTGGCAAAAGCCCATGAGCTGATATTGAAAGCAAAAGGAAGAGCCCAAAATTGGTCAATGGTTCCTTGGAAAACCAAACCTGAGGAATCTGCGTGAGGATGAGTGTACAGGGGCATGCAAGTATGCATCGGTTAAGTCTAAACTGACAGCAAATTCCTCCCTTTTAACGAAAGTCTGAGTGATCTTGCCATCTCCATTTTGAACCTCAGTGCAGCTGTGTACTTGTTGATTACTAGTCTGAGATTTCCATTGGCCTTGGGTAACAGAAACAGCCTGGAGTAACCGCCTACTTGTCAAGTGGTGACCAGATCTCCTTATTTAAATTTCCATATTCTTCAGATTGGACAGAAAGTCAATTATGGAAGGGGAAGTCTAAAGGGGAGGGGATTGGATAAATGAAATCCAAAGCCATCCTAAACAACTTGGATCACCCATTCATTCTCAGGAAACAGAGCAATTCATGCAGTTCGAAAATGAAGGAGTCTGGCACCCAGCAGAAGGCTGTCTACAGGCAGACATGGTGGCAAGTCAATATCTGCTGTTAAGAGGTTTTGGAAAGGAGAAAGCTGGTTTCCTTTCCATTATATTAAACTCCCTCCAGAATTGAGGGGCCTCCTGCCACTTTAAGTTGGATTGAGGACAAATTGTTGCCTTTCAGCGTTATTCAGCCTCTTATCCTTTTGCCAGCAATCGTCACTTCACTGCGGCTGAAGGAACAAAGCATGATGTGGCTTAAGGGCAGATGTGTGCAGGCAGGCATCTCATCTCACAAGATGCAGGTTAGCCAAAGTCATCAAGACATTATCCATTGTGTGATGTGCTGTCATGTTAATCATCTTGGCAATGCAAGCCATGGATTCCCATGCATGATTGCTGCCAGCTTTTTCAGCCAGTTGAAAAATTGCTAGCGAAGCCAAATCTAGCATCAAGAAGGGAGAGATTATACTTTGCACTAACTTGGAGGTGGCATGCAAGACATTATTTTCCACCTTATAAAACAGAGGGTTGGTCATACTGATCACTGCAATGTTTTTGTTCCCAGGACTGCAGCCCAGTGCTGAACTTTGGCAAATGTGTATGATACCAGCCTGGTGAGAATGATACTGGTAGCTGGCTTTCTGAAAGAAAGGATTAGAATTGCCCAGGTCCCATATTTTATCAATGAGGCAGCCAGAGATGTTTTTAACCTTCACTGACTGTGTATGAAGATGGAAGAATGGCTGCTCATCCTTGTCTTCCAAATCCACTGAAGCCTTGACCCACTAGGCCTGGTTTGCAGCTTATGGGGCTGGGCACTTGGAAATTAGCAGAATCTGTAGATTTCCTCCACAGTCACTTTAAAACTGTATTCTGTATGCTCCATTGTAGGATCAGTGTACATTAACTTAAGGTTATCCCCACATTCACTGTGAGAGTTGTCCTCATCAGGCATTCTGTCAACATCAGAGTAAAAGATCATGGGGGACAGGCATGGAACCATGCCATTGTCCCTGTGTATGATTTGATATCTCCCACAAGGATAGGCAGTGAAAATTTGAGCCAGAGTTTCCATCAGAGGCTGGCAAGTGCCAAGGTTTATCTTGCCAGTATGAAATGCCAGTAAAAATGTTGTCCAGTCAGCTCAGCTATCACCTGTATGAACAGCCTGGCTATTGGCTGGCAAAGCCAGCTCAGTCGTTGGCTGGACAAATGGCCCAGTTGTCGGCTGGACAGCCGGTTCGATAACCTCATGGTTGGTCCATGCGGCAAAACTGATGGATCAGCTAACCAGATCCCCGTATAGCTCCGCATTGCAGCTGGCGGGTATAAGGCATGGCTCGCCAAAGGGACTGATTCCCATTCACTGATTGTGGAGTACACCGACTGGACTGGTTTGTCAGCAGCTGGAATGGCAGTATATGGCCTAGACTGATGGCAAAACAGATCATTCATGTCCAAGAAATACTCCATGTGCCCAGATTTACAGGCCCCAAGGCCAAGCTAAGACATGGGGGGGGGGGACTTACGCCCAATAGGCAGCCTAGAAAAGGGAGGACACTCTCCCAAAATCTCCAAGTCATCACTGGAGAAATAAGAGGGATGGTTGGAAACCAATTCACCTGAGGTCAGCAACTGTGTCATCACCTCTTGTACTAGTCACTGCATCAGCGACTCCGACAATACCTGTGGAGAAAGTGTGGGTGGCAACTCCACAACCACTTTTTCCTCCATCTGCAGCTGACATAATGTATTGGTCACTGTAGGCACTGGATGCATAACTTTTGATGGGGGAGTGACCATTAAAGGGTCCCCCACTATGCTGGCCAGTGATGACATCTTTGAATGTAAACTTAATATGTTGCAGTCCAACTCTGGACTTGCTGCATCTCTCTTCTGTCTTTAGTCCTCATTGCAGTATCGTGGAACAGATGTTCTCCAACCATGGTGCACAAACACTGCATGTAGCTGCAAAACATTTGGTACATGCAAGGTAGGTCTGATGCATGTCCTCATTTCCCTTAAATCTGTCACATTTTATGCATATCATCGAATTGGTCCATCAATTTTTGAAAGACAAGAATGATTTTTTTTTTTGAGAAATAACAAACCAAAGTGTTCACCTGAACAAATAATCAAAACTTATTACTAAATAAGCAAATAAATATCATCAGTGTTTGCGAAACAACCAACAACAGGCACCAACTATACCGTTTTGGAACACAAATTCAGAAAACAAGACTCATTTGAAGAGACTGATGCCCTACTGGCTGAAAAGAATTTTTAGGAATTCAAGATCAGAACATTTCTTCCTTCTAAACTGCTGAGTATTGAAAGAATCTCTGCTATTCTTTAGCGATAAAAAGATTTTGAAATTAGCTGCTGTAGCGGACATATTAGATGTCAGACTGGCACCATTTTCATTGAGAACCAACAAGATATAAGAAATCTTCTGATGGAAATGCCATGTTGATATGACTTTCTGTTTTTGAGGAGTAATGATAACAAGATTTTCAAGACAGGTGAGATGGTGGCCATATTTGATATCAGATTGGCACCATTTCCATTTAACACCAACTAAACATCATCAGAAGCCTTTTGGTGAAAACACAATGTCGTTATCACCAGCCATCCAGAAGAAGTAGTGATAACAAGGTTTTCAAGATGGCCATTGTGGCAGCCATATTAGAAGTCAGATCAGCACGATTTTAATTTACAAACAACTAGACATCATAAGAAGTCTTTCAGTGAAAATCCATTGCTGATATGACCATTCATTCACAAGAAGTAGTAATAAGATTTTTCAAGATGGCCACTGTGGCAGGCATATTGAATATTTGAATAACACAATTTTCATTTAGGACCAAGTAGACATCATAAGAAGTTGTTTAGGAGGACTAGTTAATAACAATATTTTCAAGATGGCCACAATGGTGGCCATATTAGACATCAGATCAGCACCATTTTCATTTTGAACCAACTAGACATCTTAAGAAGCCTTCTTGTGAAAACAACATGGCAATAATACTTTTCATTGAGGAGTAGTGACGGTAACAAGATTTTCAAGATGGCCACTGTGGCAACTATATTAGACAGCATATCGCAACCATTTCATTTATGACCAACTAGACATCATAGGAAGTCTTCCGGTGAAAACACCATGGCAATATTACTTTTTGTTCAGGAGGAATAGAGATAAGACTTTCAAGATGGCAACTGTGGTGGCCATATTGGACACAATATCAGCACCATTTTCATTGCAGACCAACTAGATATCATAAGAAGTATTTTATTGAAAACCCCATGTTGATATGACCATCCATTCAGGAGGAGCAGCAATAACAAGATTTTCAAGATAGCCACTGTGGTGGCCATTTTGGATGTCCAAGTGGTACCATTTTCATTTAGGACCAACTAGACCATGGGGTGAATGCATGTGTAAAGTGTTATGGCAATCCTATAAGTAGTTTAGGAGGAGTAGCAATAACAAACTTGTGCTAACAGACAGACAGGCAACAGACCATCCCATAAGCTCTTCTAGTCCACAAATGCACGAAATTAACATAAATATCAATGAATTTCACAAAACAATGATTGCAACATGTAGTAAATACTTTTACACTACTATACCAACTTTGTCGATGGATGGTCAATAATCCACAAGATTAACTAAGATTCTGTGACAGACACGAGATATGATGTCTTATCACACTAAAGCTAAACAATGGTAAACAACCATAGCTACCTAGCATTGGCAAGGGAGGTAAGGGAAAGGGTTGGGAAGAATTTCTTCCTTTTTTCTGTGATTGATGGATTCAAGAAGTAGCAGAGCTTCTTCCTAATGTTAATGTGATCAGGGAATGTATTCAAGGAAGAAAGGATGTAGTTCACTTAATTATGATCTTTATTCTAATTATATTTAAATTTAACTACATGTACTTGTGGTCAGTCTGAGACTGTAACTCATTATCTTTTTTCTGTGACAAGTAGCTGCTTTGAGAAATTTTACAATTTATAAAACAGATCATAATGATACTGTTTTGAACTAATATTGTAGGGTAGTCCCCTACTGTCAACAGTGGAAAACAGAAATATTTTGAGCAGTCCACTAAACAGATTCATCTAATGCAGCAAAAGATTTTCAGTTTAATCAAATGATAAATGACAAAATTATACTTGCACTTTTCTGTATCATATCCATTACAACAGTTCTTTTGTCCAATGTATATATTTTTGTCTTGATCCAATGCTAAATCTCCCATCAGTTACACGTACATATTTTCTTATTCTAACAATTACATGTGTATACAAGGAGATAGTTTCATATACAAATTTTCGTTTTGTTTCTAGATCTTGAATGATAATTTGATTAGTTCTTTCCATTATTTTATATTGATGGAATAAATATTGTTTAAATCAACTAGGTTAGAACTCATGAATCTTGTCTGTGAAAAATGTGAATTTTGTATTTAAAAAAAGCTTTATGAGGCTTCCTAACAGTTCAAAGGTAATTAACAGAAAGACAGACCCAAGAAAGGACAGTGAGTGCACATAGCTGTGCCTTTTCTGTATACAACAGTGAATTAAAAATGACAATCAGTGTTCCAATTAATACATGGAATATCACTTTGATATCCCTTGTTAATCAAAATCTGTATCAGATTCAAATGAGAAATGTTTGAATTTAAGAGATTATATAGATAAATGTTAAACTTTGCTTGTAAGACAAGCATTCAAAACATAATGTAATGATTATCTTTGCAGTTTCCAACTAGGTGCCATTGTGGTGTGAGTAGTGTTACTCAGTTAAACTCACTTCAATTGTTGGCTTATCTTATTGACTTAAAGATACAAGTGGCAATGATTAGAGAAAAGACTGACTCATCTATTTGAAAACTTGTTATTACACTGGATAAAAAACCACATCCATGTATGAAAGATGCACGTGTTCATGTGGGACTGATATCCTAATACAAGAGAGATTAACTCTTGCCCATGAAGCAAACTCACCTATACATGTGAGATTCGCCAAACTCCATCTTCCATTCTCTTTGCATGTAACAATCATGCCTCCAGATTCACTCTGTCCTCGTGCCTCATACCCAGGCATACAGCTGAAGGTAAAGTTAGGCTTGTCCAGGAAGAAGGTTGAAGACATTAATATTGAGCTGTTTGCTCCACTTGGTAGCACATCCTTAACTGGGCCACAATCAATCTCTGTGAAATTGTGAGTACAAACAGTCAAAAATACAGCACTAATTTGCATGTTAACTGAAAACATTTTCATCAGTACCTAAATTTGTTGATTGAGGAAGGTGTCCTATTGTTTGCACAAAAGGATTTAATAATTGTTGATTGGGTCTTTAAATTTGTGGTTTGTAGCAAGAAGGACAGAAGATTTGTATAAAAACAAAAGAATTAATCATTCTAAATTATTTTTGAGTACTCTGGTGTAAATACTTTTGATGACTGAATTTTTTCAGTAAAATGCGGGGGAGGGGGGGTAAAACTAATTTTAAAAATGTAATATTTACCTGTCACTATTGCATTGCTTGCCTCTTCCGAGACGAGAGTCCGCTCGTCTGAGCTCATAAATCCAACTGCCCATAGACAGAACATTCTACAAATCAAGAAGAGCGAGAACCCAAAACCAGTCTGACTACAACATCATCAGCTCATGCAGGATACTCTTCTTCCTTGACTTGGACCCAGCCTACGCTTGGGCCATCAAAGCAGGGTGGAATAATTGAATCTTTTAATATTGACAGTTAAGTATTACATTATTAAAATTAGTTTACCCCACCACCACCACCACCACCAAACAAAAAAAAACCCTACATTTTAAAAGCAGTAATACATTATCTGTCACTAATGCCTTGCTGAATTTCCCAGTTCAGAGGGAGGCTGATGGCCTAAAAAAAAATGGTATTCAGATAATATACTCACCCTTACAGTAGCGGTGTTCACTACTGTAAGTTGGCAGCAGACTGGGCCACCTTTTGTGCCATAACTAACAAAAAAACGCTTTCACTCTGGTGTGCCAAAGACCAAATGTAAAAAGGAGGAGAAAGCAGTCAAACACCAAAACACAACACTCGTAACATCCTCCAATGACATAAGATTAAAATAGGTCCATTAAGAAGCAATAGCCCAGGCTTCATTTGCTTTAGTTCTCATCAACAAAAGGTCCCTCTCAGTGAGGGACTAATAAGCTCTCTTGATAGTGAGGACAATCCACCTGGAAATGGTGGATGCTGAGATATCAGCTGGGCCCTTAATAGGTAAAAATAGATGTTCTGTGCACTTTCTTCTCCCTTTTGACATGGCCAAATAGAACTGTAATGCCCTATCAAGGCAGAGAAGTCTATCTGGATCATCCACAGCACAGATACGACTGAGACTGGAGATCTCTGTAGGCAGAGGGGCTACCGAAGGCAGCTGGTTTTTGCCAGAAAACCCGGATGACAAAGGAAAGAAACAAACTCATGTTTGCCAATGAACTGAAAACAACCTTTTCTATAAGTAAGGCATGAGGCTTCCCCCTTTTTCTTGCAGATGTTAAGGAAAGCAGGAAAACAGTTTAAAGGATAAGGTTCTCTAAAGAAGCTTCATCCAGTGGTTCATCAGGGATTTTTCACAAAGTCCACAATACATGAGAGATTCCATCTACACATCAGTGACAGAGATACAGGTCTCTGAAGCTCAAAATGCTTTATAAGATTGGAAAGATGAACCAATCGCTGGACCCTGAGAGAACTTGAGCATGTCAGACAGGGCTGCCCTATAGCCCTTAATAGTAGAAACTGAACATTCTCTGTCTTCGAACTTGAAGAGAATAAAGTCTGCCACTGCATTTACAGAGGGACAGCTAGGACTAACGCGCTTCGTACTGCACCATTCAAAAAAATTCTCCACTTATTGGATGTAGAACAACTCCTAACCTGGATTATGCAGTTGGCAACCTTGCTTGTAAACTAGTTATGGTAGATAGATCACTTGAGACGAGCCAAGCATGAAAGTGGAGAATCTGTTGGCTTTTATGGAGAAGAGACCCCCTGTGCTGTGACAGCAAGTCTCTCCTCTGAGGTAATGCCCAGAGCTGGTCTACCAACAGGTCAAGTAGATTGCTGAACAATGATTGTTTAAGCCACAGAGTGGCTATCAGAATGAGCTGAGTAGTGGAGGTCCTGAATTTGTACAGCACTTGCGAAATCATTCTGAAAGGTGGGAAGGCATAAGCAAACATACGATCACACCTTAAACTGAAGGCATCCACTGCCCAGGCCCTCTTAATCTGGAACTGGGGAAACATAAAAGGGAGCTTGTTGTTCAGTCTCATCATGAACCAGTTCACCATGGGTCTCCCCCTCATTCTGAACAGGGACTCTGCTACAGATTGGTACAGAGACCATTCCGTGAGGACTACTTTGCCTCTCCTGGACAAACTACCTGCCAGAAAATTTGTCTTGTCCAAAACATGTTGAACAAGGAGGGTAATCCTTCTGAAGCTTCACAGCAAAGGAGGTTCCAAACCTCCATGCAAAAAGGAGGAGTATGTGTACATCCTTGTCGACTGATGTACACTACTACCAACATGCTGTCAGAGGAGACCATCACACAATTACATTTTTGGTTGACAAACCCCTGTAGGGCTAAAAATACCACCCTCATTTCTAAATTGTTTATGTGAAGAGTGGCTTCTTCCCAGGACCACGAATCCTGAAGAACTACCCCTTCTGACTCCAAGTGATCACCCCAATCTGAATCGAACACATCCATGTACAGATAAGAGTGGGGTTCAAGGGCATGCATTGGGCCAGAAACTGGTCCCGATTGGCCCACTAACTCAAATGGTGATGAAATTCGTACCCCATACAAATCTGAGCTGATGGGATCCTTGTGCAGTTTTCAGTTCGCCAGGAGGAGAACTGGACAGGGTGAAAGTACAGTCTACCTAGGAGAACCAGGTCCACAGCGGAGTTCAAGGTCTCCAGAAGGGATAGATATAGGTGAGCAATGAAGTCTTGGCTTGAAGCACCACAAAAAGGGCCAGGATTCTGCCTACCCTGTCCAGAAGAACACAAACTCACCCAAGGTTGGTGAGGTAATTCATCCCCACATAAATTAAGTCCTGAGAAGTGTGTGCTCCAACTCTAGGTTCAGAATGAGTCCTAGCCGGGTCACTGTGGACCGCATCTTTCAGGAGGGACTCTTTGAGGTCGCTGTGCATCAACAAGTCATTGAAATACTGGAGGATGGGGATCCCCAGAGACCACAGATGGATGGCAACTATTCCCATCACCCTGGTAAAAGCTCTGAGAGCAAAGGCTAGGACAAATGACAGGTCTCAAAATTGGAAAACCTGCTGGTCCAGGCAAAACCAGAGGTACTTCCTGTGCAGAGAAAAAATGGAATGTGAAGGCACACATCCTGAAGGTTGATGGAGACTGCCCAGTTTCTGGGCCTTATGGCATTCCTGACTGAGGAGGTAGTCTCCATCTTGAATGGTTCCTCCTGAAGAAATGCATTTTGGGTGGAAAGACTGACGATAAGCCAAAACTTTCCGCCTTTTCTGGAGACCAGGAAAATCCAAAAGTAGAAAGTCAGAACTGGTCGTTTGCCATCCTCTCTACTGTGCCCTTCCACAGAACGGTGTGACCTCTTCCCTTAATCGAACCAGTTTTGACTGGTGAGAAAGAATTGGGGTCCTTGCGAAAGGAGAATGTTCCCAGAAATGAAGCCAGTATCCTTCCTTTAGTATAACAAGGACACCAGAAGACAAGAGTTCCTTTTTCAGCAGACTGAAGGAGGCTGCCCAAAAAAGATCGGCATGCAAGGCTATGGCGACTAGAGTACAAGCTTATATTAAGCTACAGTGCCTCCAGCATCAAGAATGGAAGGTGAGTACAGGTCCACATCAAAATCCCCATTTGTGACTCTCTCCATCGCTGGGGGGGGGGGGGCCTTAAGAGGTCAAGCAGGGGAGTGAACCCTGTAGTTGGACACTGAAATCACAGTGTAGAGGGGGTAAAAGACCACCCCTTCCTTTTTGTTTGGCTCCAAATGAGCAGTAGATGTAGATTCATGACCTGCATATCTAAAATGCTTTAAGGCCAAGGCATGGACATCCATGGCACCAATAATGGAAGGAAGATTTACTTTCTTGGAATGTATCTCCCCACATCCTGTAGGAGGGATGCTGATCTGATCTCCTCTAGTCAGTTGAGTATACTCCAACTTCCTATCCCCAACAGGACTGATCAGTAGAATAGAGACGGGGGGGGGCTCCATCTCCATTGACCGGTACTCAAAGACCGGTTAGGCAACAATGATCTGATGGATGAGCTTCCATCAGACAAATCCAGAGCGATATTGCTGCTTTCCCTTCTCAGAGACACACAATCTGGTCTCTGGCACCTTCATCTGGCCACCAACCCTGATAGAGTGCTACGACAATTACATCTCTCTACTCCACGTGAGACAGATGCAATACACTCCTGGGATTGAGTAGTGCCTACCCTGATAGAGTTCTGTGACTCTTCAAGAGCATTATGCCTCTTGACTTCAAGAGAGATAGCTCCCATATTATCCTAGGATCAAGGAGTGATTGGTCCATTACTCCTGGGACTGAGTAGTTATGGATCATATACTCTCCTGGGATCGGGGAGTATGGGGGAAGTAGGGCATTTCTTCCTCCTCTTATAGATGCACTGACTCTCGGCCAGGTCTCAAACATCATCAGGCCAAACACAACAGAATGGACAACTGTCCATACATATGCACTTTATACTTGATAAACATGTGGGCTGGGAACCCCACATTTTGGGACATTCCTGAAAAGAAAACTCTATACTGCTGAAGCTACAATATGTAAGTATTTTCTTTCAAAATATACTGCCAAAACAGCAAAATAATGTTATTTTAACACAACAATTTAAATTTGTACTGCCTGAGCAAGTACCTATTAACAGCAGTGCAGTAAGATAATTTGATGCAACAATCAAAATCATACTGCTAACTGAGTACCTATTTTAAGCAGTGCAATAAAATTAATGCAACAATTAAATTTGTACTGCCTAAGCAAGTACTTCTTCAAAAATGTACTGATGAAGCAGTGCTATAAAATTATTTCAATGCTGTAATTTGAGTGTATTGCCAAAGCAAGTACTTTTTAATTATTCATTTGCCACAATTCATGAACAAAACAATTTAAGGGCACTGCCGTAGTGAGTGCTATTAATTATGAATTCAAAATTGATGAACAAAAGGGAATTAAGATTACAGAATCACAAATAGCCAAAATATTACCAATAACTGCTGAAGCAAGTACTAAAATGAATTCCAGAACTATCACACAATAGGAATTACTTACCCTAATGCCGGGTAAGGTAAAGTGGATGAACAGAGAAGAGCACCGCTAGATGAACACGGCACAATAAATTCCCCTAAACTATCAAGACAGCTAAATTCACAATCAAATAACATTAGGACCAACGGGATAATCACTCAATTAAAATTGAAAATTAGAATAAATTTTTCCCCAAAACATATTGAAACATGTAAACAAAGTCAATTTTCTGAGCGGAATGAACACATATTAGCGTTACAAGCATCCAAGTAAAAGAGGATGAGTATCCCACGTGAGTTGATGACGTGGTAGTCAGACTGGTTCTTGGTTTTGTCTGTTCTAGATTTCTAGAACATTCTATCTATGGGAGGCTGGAATTAGGAGCTCGGATGAGGGGACTCTCATCCCAGAAGAGGTAAGCAAGGCAATAGTGACAGCTAATGTATTACTGCTATTAAAATTACTAAAAGTTGGACACAAGTTATATTAATGTGCCTAAGATTACCGGTTTGTATACAAGAAGAACAGAGTGTCATGCATATCTTATGCATCCATTATTCTACCACCCTTCCATCATCACTGAAGAAATCATTTCTGCTTGTAAAAGGAATCAGAAAAAGCTTGACAATAATATAACAGCCACTTCACAACATATTCTTGTCTACTAAACAATACATCAACAATTCGATAGATTTGGATCAACACTATCAACAAATCAATGGATTAAATAATATACTGACCTGGACACTTCCTGCTATCCCCCAACAATTGCACTGTACCATTTTGATAGCCACAGATGATTGTTTTGTTGATGTAAATTGTGTTTGTGTATTGGCACTCAAGGTTGACTTGTTCTCCAAAACTGATCCGTCCTGAAGGTTTGAATTGTCCCCTCTTTACTAAAGGAAGTCCAGGGCATTGCATGGCTGAAATGGATACACACCTGCTAATATCAAACAATGACAAACAAGAAGTCCAGGGCACTGCATGGCTGAAATGGATACACCCATGCTAATATCATACAATGACAAACAGAAAGTCCAGGGCACTGCATGGCTGAAATGGATACACCCATGCTAATATCAAACCATGACGAACAGGAAGTCCAAGGCACTATATGGCTGAATGGATACACCATACATGTGATTCTATAGGCAGTAGGATAAAAATACCATTTTAAAGGCTGTCTACTGCACATACCGTTTTATAGTTGAAGCTTTTGAAAAATATTTTTGTAACAAAAACAAACAAAAAACTGGTATTTATGCGTTCTATCCTCATATTACAGAAAACAGTGGGAAATATGAGGCTCAGGAATACATCTTAAGTCCAACTCAGGAACATCCTCCTTGGGTTAACTTAACCTGGAGGAGTATTGGAGAGCAGTCAGCAGCCTTAAAAACCCAGCCACAGAAAAACTTAAGTTTGAACTTCTTTGCAGACTGAGCGTGGTTGTTTTGTCACTGCCACATTCTAATGCTGATACAGAGAGAGGACATTATCCATTTTTCGAAAAATACAAAGTGATTCAAGAGAAATCTGGACCAGAAAACTTGTGAGAGCCTGCTAAGTGTGAAACTTGATAATCACAATGAAGGTCATCAGTGGTCACCAGTCAGTGATCTTGTGAAAGAAACTAAAAATGCTTGTGGATTTTATTTTTAAAAAGATCTTTTCAGTGAACTACGAGATATACAACTCTTCCTTTTTCATTTAATTGAAAATACAGTGACTCATATTAATTAATTATTATCATAACATTACCTATGAGAAACTGATTCATGTTCAAAACTTGCTGTTTTATTATAGTATGAAGAGAATACACATTATGGCAAAGAATGCACTTGTTTTCTTTTCAATCCCCTGAAACAAAACACATAAAATGTATGTCAATAACAAATCTACTGGTTCAGAAGTCAATCTAATGATCAAAATTTGTAAACCTACTGGATTGATGTCCTGGTCCTGTCACATGTATGATACACCCATACTACCATATTTACCGTATATCTTGGGACACCATATACGTTGGGACACCATAAATTAATTTTTAAAGTAATTTTTTTGTGCACTGTAAGTTCTGGGACAGATCGTTTTTTTCGAGTCGTAAGTTTTGGGACACCTTTTGAATCATAATATCAATGCTTAGCTGGTAAAAAAAATGCACTCCAACTTGTATTTTATTAAATAAATAAAATAAAAACCGCTGTCAGTGTTGTTTGTTTATACTTTTCTTCTTAACTGCAAACTTTTGAAGAACAAAATTTGATAAATCTATGAGCAATATAGGAGACTAGATGTTTGCACTACGTACAAAATACGTGCAAGTAGGAGCAACCGGTACTTGTATTATATTTTGTTTTGCTGTATAAACACTGTTTGATGCAATAAAAGTTTTGAGTTGATTTATATTTGCCTTTATCATAAGCCAAATCTAATTCCCAAGTAATATTTCCTCAGTTACCTGCCAGTGCAAATCACTTAGCTTGTAAAGGCAACCTCAATTTGTTTTCCCATCCCTTTGATCGAGCCGCAAAGTTCATACTTGTTCAGTGCCAAGTAGAGTCCTATATTCAGCTGCCTGAATTTATTTGAACTTCCTGTGATCATGCTGCACAATTGACACCTGTTCAGTTGTGGCAAAAGCTTTAATACATTTCACAATGTATGCTCAAAGTGTCACGTACAGACTCCGACTGTTCCACCGTTTCAATTTAGTTTCAAAATTCCTGTGAATACTGCTAAAAAGAAACCAAAGCCGCCTTCCCTTGGTCGGCTGACTTTGTATATAAAAAATCTGCATACTTTAAAAGAATCCAAAGTCGGCTTCCAGGGTCTGCCTGCTTTGTAATAAAATAAACTTTGTATTTGATATCCTACTGGTAAATTGAAACAATGAGTTTATTGCTCGCTACCAGCTGTGTTTATTCACTACCCGGTCTTCTATTGTTTGCCATATGTAATCATAACTGATACAAACAGGCATTGATGTCTGCAGGGTAAATAGTATACACTGCATTATGTCTTTAAGAATACGTTCTGTATCCCATGCTAGCGGAAATATTGTAATTTGCTCTCACGGTGAATGTATTTCCTAATAATGATTTTTATTTGCAAAATGTTGTTATATTGTTAACCTGGATATAATACACTCTTGGTTATTTTGCAACATACACCGGGTCATGCGTGAATTGCTGGTGCCTTCAAGCAATCGGTTGTTATTTCTCTCTCTCTCTCTCTTTCTATTGTTTGTGATTTTGCTGGATCAAATTTTCAGTTTGATAATATATTCAAACTTCTGAGGACAACTAAACATGATTCGTTTATCTATATTCATGTCAATAAATAATGTGTCAATGTTGTTACCTGACATAAGCGATACACACGACCGGTACTGTACATTACCAGACCATGTGGTGTTAGTGGATACGTTAGTGATAGTGGACACGTTTGTGTCTTTTATACATAAATTGCTTATGAAGAACAAAAAAGAGGAATAAATGAGAACAGTACAAGGTTAGTTTCTTTCAGTTTATTATCAAATAAACGTTTAATTTACCTACCTTATTGTAACATGAAGTGCTAGGGGGGAGGGAGGCGGCAAATTCAACACAATTTGTTTCGGTTCTTAAGTTTTCGGACATATGATCTAATTGAAAAGAAGTTTAACCATAAGTTATGGGACAGGAAAAAAATCATATATTTTACCTTGTCCCAAGATATACAGTAAATACGGTAATATCAAACAACGACAAACAGGAAGCACAGGGCACTGCATGGCTGAAATGTGTACACCCATGCTAATATCAAACAATGTGGAAACAGCAGTATGTCCCCTCTTTACAACAGTAAGTCCAGGGTAATGCATAGGTGAAATGGATACACCAATGCTAGAATCAACAATGATAAACAGGAAGTCCAAGGCACTGCATGGCTGAAATGGATACACCAAAGCTTAGTCTAATATCAAACAATGACAAACAGCAGCAAGTATACTAGGATACTTGATTATATTTCTTAAGGTGCATCAATGTTCATCTTTCTGAACCTATTCCTTGCAGCATAGGTACTTGTGGGCTCAAAGGTATAATGTCAAAACAGTGTTGAATATTACAGCCATCTGACCACCTGATAATGCTGATTTTACAGGAGGACAGGACAACTTTTCAAGTTAACCATCTGGCAGCTGGGCAAGATTCATTCACTGGGACTGTAGTCAAGGCATCTTCACTAACCAAGGGTCACTGATTCAATTTGTTCTGCATCAGTGTGGAACAAAGTCAGCTGGTGATTCCTGGCTAGCAAATATGCAGTAAAATATAGATTTTTAGGGGGATAAAACTAATTTTAATTATGCAATACTTACCTGTCACTATTGTTTAGCTATTCAATTTTTGTACCAAAAATCACCGTTCGTTCGATGTGAATACATCCTCCAAGAGTGGAGAAAAGGTTAGTATGACCTTTGCACTTACCCCCCTAAAAAACTACATTTTAATAGCAGCAATTACTTATCCTGTCGCTATTGTTTACCTGAATTTGTCAGTTAGGGTGATAGACTGATGCTCTAGTTAAACTGATCAAAAACAGAAAATGGAATGTACTCACCGTAGAGGGAGAGGTCCATCTTATAGAAGGTTGGTGTCTCTCTGAGCCACATGTTGTGCTACAACAATGCACCCCAGAGAAGGTAGTGGAGCTACTGAAGGTAACTGATTTTTAGCGAGAAGTCACGGTTGGCAAAGGAGGGAAACAGAATCGTAATTCCCATTAAACCGGAGACAGCCAGTGTCAATAGACAGAGCATGGATCTTGCTTTGTCGTCTCACAGACGCAAGAGCGAGTAGGAATACAGTCTTGAGTGTGAGGTCCTGAAAGGAGGCTTCACTCAATGGTTTATAGGGGGTCTTGGTTAAAGACAACAAAACACAAGAAAGATTTGATCTGGGCGTATGAGAGCGGGAGATGGGTCTCTGGAGCTCAAAGTACTTAATAAGATCGGCAAGGTACGAATCTGAACTAATTGCTGTGCCCTGACAGAATTTAAGTGTGTTGGAGATGGCAGCTCGATAGCCCTTGATAGTGGAACAAAAGGAAATCAGCAACAGAAGTTACAGAGAGGCAGATAGGATCAACGTATTTATTACTGCACCAATCACAGAAGACACAGAAGATTCTCCACCTGGCATCGTAGACCTTGGATGTAGAAGCTCTCCTGGCCTGAATGATGCAACTGGCAACTCGGCCCGAATACTTGTTCTGGCAGAGAGATCGCTTGAGATGAGCCAAGCGTGAAGGTGGAGAATGTGTGGGCTGTTGTGGAGAAGGGATCCCCGGTGTTGAGACAGGAGATCCTTCCAGTAAGGTAGAAACCTGGGTCGATCGATCAACAGGTCTAGCTGATCGTTGAACCATGATCACTGGGGCCACAATGGGGCGATGAGAATGATCTTCGCAGTGGAAGTTCGGATTTTTAGAGAACCTGAGGTAGCAGTCTGAACGGTGGGAAGGCGTATGCGAATAGCCAATCCCACAGGAAGCTGAATGCGTCCACTGCCCATGCTCTCTTGTCCGGGACCGGAGATATGTAAAAGGGAAGTCTGTTGTTGAGCCTGGTCACAAACAGTTCCACTAGGGGTCTTCCCCAGATGGTGAACAGGGAGTCTGTTACAAAGCAGTGAAGAGGTGATGAGACCATTCCGTGAGGACGGCTCGGCCTCTCCTGGACAGGCTGTCCTCTAATACGTTCTTCTTGCACGGAATGTGGTGAACTCGGATTGTTATGTCCTCTGAGGCTGCCCACTGAAGGAGGTTCCAAACCTCCACACAAAGATAAGGGGCATGTGTGTCTCCCTGATGTCACAGATATGCTATGACAGACATGTTGTCTGAGGAGACCATGATACAGCGACCCCTTATTCTGTCGATGCACCCTTGCAACGCTAGAAATACTGCTTTCATTTCTAGGTTATTGATGTGGAGGGATGATTCCCTGGAGTCCAAAAACCCTGGAGAACTACGCCCTCCAGTTCTAAATGAGCACCCCAACCAGAATCTGACGCGTCTGTGAACAGATAGGAGTGGGGGTCAGGTGCATGCATTGGGACCCCAGCCAGGAATCTGTTCTGATTCATCCACCAGCGCAAGTGGTGGTGAAAGTCCCGTCCTAGTGGGATCGAGGTTGATAGAGAATCTCTATGTGGTTTCCAACTTGCGAGGAGGAAGAACTGGAGAGGGAGCATATGGAGACGTCCTAAAGGAACCAAGTCAGCAGTGGCATTCAAGGTTAACAATTGGGATAGATAAGGGCGAGCAGATGACATTTTCGCTTGAAGCGCCTCTAGAAGAGCCATGATGCAATCTACCCGATCTAGTGGAACCCAGACCAAATTCTGGTTTATGAGGAAATTCATCCCCATGTAAACAAAGTCCTGTAATGGAATGAGTTCCGACATCTCGAGGTTGGGTAAAAGACCCAACCGAGTTAAGGCAGACCAAGAACCTGCATATTGTGGATCAGCCAGTCATCAAAATACTGGAGAATTGGGGGTTCCCAGGGGGTAGGCCACAACCACTCCCATTATTCAGGTGAAGACTCTGGGTGCGGAAGAGATTCCAAACGGCAGAACCCAGAATTGAAAAACCTGGTCTAAGCAAAACCGAAGATATTTGCAGTGTGGAGGAAAAATCGGGATGTGCAAATTGGCATCCTGAAGGTCGATGGAGACTGCCAAATTGGACAGACAAAGCGCGTTCCGTATCAAAGAGGTTGTCTCCATCTTGAAAGGATCCTCCAGAAGAAACTGGTTGTGTGGGGAGAGATCGATTATGATCCAAAGTTCCCGCTTTTCTTAGTGACCAGGAAGATTCGGGAGTGGAAGGCGGAAGACTGATCATTCAGGATTCTCTCAACTGCACCTTTCTGCTGAAAGGCGTGCACCTCTTCCCTCAAGTTCACTAGATTGAACTGGGGAAAGAGAATGGGGCTCCTTGATAGCAGGGTTTATTATCAAAACTGGAGTCGATAACCCTCTGAAAAGAGGCCTAGGCAAGAACCTACGTGGACGTTCAGGAGGGGGATGCTTGGCAGGAGAGGGGTTGGATCCCCAACGCTATCCCCCCCATTCCTCTGGTGGGAAAGAAAGCAGGATTATAGAACTTCCTCTTTTGGGGTTTGCGGCGACCTTGGCACTGTGGACCCAACTGACAAGGAGGAGGTCTAGTTTGAGGTTGCAGATTGGACTGGGGCTGCGTCCGCTTGAAGAACTTGGCAGATGGCCGAGGGCAATTCACATTAACATGCTTCCTGGCTGATTGTGATGGGCCAAAAGTGGATGTAAAGGATCGATGCTGATGATCCAGCAAGTCTTGGGAAGCCATGATTGGTATGAGGCCCTCAAAGAGGGTCTCAGCTTCTAGTGGGTCAGCCCTTAGAAGGTCTTTACTGTGGTTAAGTAAGACCTTCAAGGAGTCCAATGCAATGTCACGGTGGATGTGCAGAAATTCCGCCTATAAAGTCATTGCAACAGAAAGCACATGCTGGGACATCTTGGCCAAAGCTTCCAGCACACATCGTAATGTGGCTAGGTTCAAGGATGTCTCTCTCAGCATACTAAACGCAGTTGCTGAGAACAGATCAGAATGCGACGCAATGGTTACGAGTGACCAGGTTTTCTGCTCCATGGCATCTATTATTTTTATTGGAAGGCAACCCCAGGCTCCCGTAGAAATGCCCACTTTGACCACCTCAGCATCCAATTGGGAAGGTTTGGTAGGCTACTTTTGGGAATGTACTCTGTAACTGGCAGAAGAGACCAGGGGTCTCAATGTCAAGGGAGGGATGAACCATCCTCAACGTTGCTGAGCTATATTTTGGCCTAGCGAAAACCTCAGTTAGAGTTCCTCAGTCGTTGGGGAATGAGGGACAAGCAAGAGGTATGGTTGTGTTTGCTCCCCGGAGATCTTTTCCATAACGGAAAGGATCTTTTTTGATTGTGTACCAGATGGTTTGGAGCACAATTCCGGGGGTAAGAGGCAATAAACCTTATCAAAGGACCAGACCTCTTCCAACTGAGAGGAAGGGGTGGGCCTGAGAGGTGTCAGTGCCACTGTTTCTGTCTCAAACTCATTTGAGTCAACGAGAATAGAGAGGGCATCATCATCATCTAGTATACTCCGAGTCGGAGAGTGGGTGGGCATCGCTATGTCCCTTGATGGTGGAGGACGCATAGGAGCACTCTGCACCACGGTCCGTAGTTCAGTGCGAGTTCCAGTGGGGAGGCCAGACCGCCTGTCTACCCTGGATGATGTGACACCTCTAGTCTTCCATTTTGAGGCCACCTGGTGAGGAGGTGATTGTGGGACACAAGCCGCAGCATCACCTTGACTGTGAGGGCAAGGTCCAGTAGCCCACAGGGGCATAGTGGACCAAGGGCCCCACATCCCATAAGGATTCATTGGGATAATAGGGTGGGGGGAATGCCAATCCGTTCCCCTTCCCTATTCTGAGCCCAGTGGGCAGACTCCTACTGGAGGGACTCAACAGGCCGCCAAAGAAGTTGGTCCCAAGTGGATGGGAGAGGTGGGAACTCGGTCTGTACCATGTCCCCATACCGTGACGCAGACAAGTGATAATCGGAGAAGACATCATCTTCAACAGATATATCACTCAGGAGGGTACAGTGCTGTGAAAGAGATTCCGAACGGGGGGGAGCAACATGCTACCATTGGCACGAGATGTGTTGCGTTTCTCCACCTCCCTAACGGGAGGGAGCATTTTACTGTCACAGTGCTCTACCTCCCTAATGGGAGGGCGCAATTGCTGTTGTGGTGCTCTACCTAACTAATGGGAGGGAGCAACCCACTGTTGCGATGCTCTACTTCCCTGCTGGGAGGGAGCAACCCGCTGTCGCAGTGCTCTATCTCCCTAATGGGAGGGTGCAACCCGCTATTGCGGTGCTCTACTTCCCTACCGGGAGGGAACGACCCGCTGTCGTGGTACTCCACCTCCCTAACAGGAGGAAGCAACCTGCTACCTGAGGCGTACACGCTGTTTTGAACATGAAGAAGTGTTCATCTTCTCCTCCCTGTGGCGGGGAGGCGATCAACTCCTCGAATGTCCAGTCCTTCCTACTAGAGGGCCTCACAGGCCGCCAAAGAAGTTGGTCCCAAATGCTGAGACCTAAGAGAGAATCTAGAAAAATCAGAAGATAAGTATGTCTGGAATCAACTAGATTCCAGGTGTCAGATGACCATAAATCGCAAAGTGTGCAACAATTTTTTTTTTTTTTTTTTGTGCACTTGGAGCACTTTATACAGTCTGGGTGAGTGTCCCAAGAGCAATTCTTGTGGCCACACTTCCCCACAGACTGTCCTGACATTCTGAAAAAGAGAAGTAATGACAATATTTAATAAATGTCACACTAAACTCACCTTGTTGTGTGACGCTAAACTCACCTGCTTGTATGTAGTGTGTACCGCATACACCACTCTGTATGCACCAAGTACACTGTAAGCATGAGGTAAATGATAGATTTGACCTCGTAGAAATTAGCCTGTCCTTTTCCTGTCGAAAAGTAAGATATTTCACGCTGTGAATTTTATTACAGATACATACACACACATATGCAATGAACACGCAATTTGTGGTGTGGACATTAATAATATACCTGAAAATGTACCGATATTTGTCACTTTTTGAAGAAGAGAGAGGAATACACCAGTTGTATATCAGTAAAGTAAGGGAGTGTTCCCAACCGTAAGGGGTGGAATACGTGAGGAAGCCAAGGAGGTCCCTTAGAGAACTAAGTTCTAAAAAGAGGGAAAGGGTACCTTATGGAATAAAATACTGAACGGATAATGCAACACCGAGACTTAGTTATGAACTGCAGAATGGAGACCGCTAATGCGGTAAGTTGCTACAGGTACAATTTCTCTGGTGATGTTTCAGGCAAACGTCTACACAGTATGGCATCAGTGAAAAAGATGACGTTCGGCGCATGCCTAGGCAATGTACAGACTGGAGTGCAAAGGTCATACTAACCTTTTCTCCACTCTGTGGGAGGATGTACTCACATTGAACGGACGGTAATTATCAGCACGAAAATAGAATAGCTAAACAATAGCGACAGGATAAGTAATTGCTGCTATTAAAGGTAGCTTAACTTAAAACTCTTGTGCTTATGAAGGTTTGATTGTATTGGATGTAAAAATATTGGGACATACCAAACCAATTATTATTCTGCACTCACAATGAGTTTAATGTCAACATTTCTGGGGTCTACTCTCCGTAATGTGGATGAGTCAAAATAGTTCCCTTTCTTTTTTTTCTTAAAGTGCAATTAAAGGTGTTCATATTTCCTTTCTAATGTACAAGGAAAGCAAATCAAAAAAGTACATACAATCACAACTACATAAATTATCAAATAATTCAATACTAGACTATTCTTTGAAGACTTGACAGATGTTCATTGATCAAATGATCTTAACAGTCATATAAACATTTTAAAGATTAAATTTTTTTTAAAAGGTGACACCCCTACTTTGCAGCCATGGAATGAAACCAAGTTTCATTACTGTCTCAAACAACATTTGAGTCAAAGTGGAAAAAATGGACAAAAGTTATCAGTGACCTTGACATCAAATATAAAATCTTGAATGTCATACATCGGATGCCATCAACTGAAAAACATAAATGTACCAATGGTTTGTCCATGTGCATGAAACAATTTTTATGATGTAAAGAAAAAAATACAGAAACCTTAAAATATTTTGATATGTGACATTGATCTGGAAAACAAGATGCAAAATGTGAAATACAACACCTTTTCTAAGTCTACCAAGTTTCATCCATTTATCTTAAACAGCTCTTACGATATACAGCAGAAGGGAATATGTGACTGAAACCTAAAATATTGATTGGAAACCTTGACCTTGAAGATAGGATCCCGATGATGTCACTTTTTCCCCAAAAGTATTGTAGCATTATGGACTCTGACAGAGACTGGATATAAAATGATGTGGTTACACCTTCTACCTCTTAATAAATACTAAAATGAAAAATTCTAATACAACTTTAATACATACAATAAATAACAGTCCTGTGCAAGAAAATGAAAACATTAACATAAAGTATATGAGAACTTTGAAAATCTGTAACAATTTATGACCTGCAATATCAGTCACCCATGCTTTCTGAAAGCAATGCGATCTCATTAATTGTGTTATACTGAAAAAATTCACCCACCATCATGTATTTTTCTTTCTGCATTTGATAATAGGAGACTGTGATCTTCAACACATGCAAATCTGATCAATTTTAGAAATACTAATTCAGCTATTTTTTAATGGGCAATTAGTAATATTTTTTTGTAAACTTTTCTATGTTGACCCTTACATACAGAAAAATATTAAACTAAGATCAGCTCAAGAAAATGCACACCAAACTACAAAATTGTTAGTCATTTTGTATTGCTTGGACCCTTAGCAATGTTAAACTATACATTTTTTAAAGAGATAAATACTCCAACATTTCACAAGTGATCTTTGCTACATGTCTGAATATAAATGACATAATAAAATTACATACCTTCACTGACACTGGCACAGTCATTTATGAAAAAGAATTCATTTGACATCTAGGAAAAAATTCAAGTGCAAGCACACCTAATCATCAGAGACTTTTATATGGTCAAAATTCAATATTCTACTATCCTAGCAGGCTTTAACTCTACCAAATAAAATGTTTGGTCTGAGTTGGTGTGTTGCTTTCTAGCACAGCAATAAAACAAGGTTATTTATTCCTAAGGCAATTGGAGTAAAATGCCATGCCCAAGGACACACCAAGGTAGTTGACACAGGCTGATCCAATGGTAGGATTTAAATGTGTATCCTTATGGTCACTGCAATTCCCCCAACAAAATCTGAAGAAAATTCTAAGAATCTATAATCACTTACCTGTGCACACTGGGTCAACTCCTGTCCATGATCCAGAACTGTTACACTGTCTGGTTAAGTTCTGGGCACCATTAGAAAAAGTGTAGCCTACATTACAGCTGTACCGAATTTCCTCACCAAAATAAAAGTTCTCTTTCACTGTGAGGATTTTTCCCTTGTCTGGATCTTGAGGCTTCTTACAAAGCATTCCTGAAACATAATAAAACAACAAGAGTATCTCAAAGGAACTGACACTCTACTATCTGAAACGAATTTCCAGGAATTTAAGATTAAGACTATTTCATGTTTTAAACTGCTAAGTGTTGATGTCTAATATTTCTGAGCAATAACAAGTGTTACGACTCTATGGTCTAAGAAAATGTAATAGAAAGAAAGTGAAACCAACAAATCAAGTAAAAATCAACAAGCAATTTATTTCTAGATAATTAAAGTGAAAAATCAAAAACACACTTACAGTAATGTGTATTAAAATCCAAATAATCCAATAAGAATTAGTGTCCTAATCACAAGTCCTAAATACAGAATGTTCCGAATGCAGGGCTGTGTCCTTGAATGTTTTGATGTGCCAATGGTCTTTAATGTCCTGATGTACCAGTAGTCTTTAATGTGCTGATGTCAAAATGAAGTACTCCAAAATATCTCTGAATAAGTTCACATAAATTACAAAATCATCAATTAAAAATCCAAAATCCAAAAGTCTATGAGCACTTTTATAATCCAATTAATATTTTAAAATAATTCCTCTCTCAGAATTTTGAATGACTTTCCACAACTGTAATAGCTCTTTACAAGACTGATAGTAATGTCGAAACTGAAAAACTGTCCACTAAACATGGTATATATAAAGATTGGTCACATGACAGAACACTCTGGAATAATAAATGTATGTGTGACCATTGACAGGTAACTCCTAAGGTATTTCCAGTTTTATCTGTAAACAAAATCGAACTTGATCTCAAATTGAGTAAACATTTTGTTTATCAAAACTCTCCTTGAGCTCAAATCTGAAGTAAACAACCTAATTCAAGGACACTAGTTAAACATGTTTTTTCTGATAAACAACATTAAGATTTAAGCAAATATTACAGTCAAGAAACATTTATAATTTCCTAAAATATCTATAATATTATATAAACACCATACATAACAAAAGATTTTCAAATTAGCCACTGTGGCAGCAATATTGGATGTAAGATCGGCACCATTTTCATTACAACCAACTTGACATCATTGGAAGTCTTTTGGTGAAATCCCATGTGAAATTGACCATCCATTCAGAAGGAGTTGCAATAACAAGATTTTCAAGATGACCGCCATAGTGGCTATACTGGATATCAGATCAGTACCATTTTCATCTATAACCAACTAAATATAAGAAGTATGTTGGTTAAAACCCGGTGCTAATATGACTTTCCACTAAGAAGCAGTGATAAGACTTTTATGATGGCTGCTTTGTTATCCATATTGATATCAGATAAGCAAAATTCTTATTTACGACCAACTAGTCATCATAATAAGTCTTCTGGTGAAAACACCATGCTGATATGACTTTCTTTTGAAGAGAAGTAGTATTAACAACATTTTCAAGATGGCTGCCATGGTTGCCATATTTGATTTCAAATCGGCCCTATTTTCATTTAAGACTAACTAGACATCATAAGAAGTCTTTTAGTGAAAACCCATGTAGAAATGACCATCCATTCAGAAGGAGTAGCAATAACAAGATTTTCAAGATGACCACTGTGTTGGCCATATTGGATATCTGAGCAGCACTTTTTTCATTAAGGACCAACTAGACATCATAAGAAGTCTTCTGGTGAAAACCACATGTCGATAAGATTTTCCATTCAGCAGGAGTAATGACAACGCTTTCAAGATAACTGCCATGATAGCCATATTGGATTTCAGATCAGAACCATTTTCATTTAGGCCCAACTAGACATCATAAGAAGTCATTTAATGAAAACCCCATGTCAATATGATTTTTCATTCAGGAGAAGTTGCAATAACACGATTTTCAAGATTGCTGCTGGACATTAGATCGGCACCATTTTCATTTAAGAATAACTATCTCATAAGAAGTCTTTTATTTAAAACCCCATGTCAATATGAGTTTCCATTCAGGAGGAATAATGATTACAAGAGTTTCAAGATGGCTGCCCTGATGGCCATATTGGACACCAGATCAGCACCATTTTCATTAAAGACCAACTAGACATTAAGAAGTCTTCCTGTGAAAACATCACGTTCATTTGACTTTCAATTCAGGAGTAGTAGCAGTAACAAAATTTTCAAGATCACCATTGTGGCAGATATACTGGATGTCCAAGCGACGCCATTTTCATTTAGGACCAACCAGACCACGGGAATAATGTATGTGCAAAGCTTCATGGCAATCCTCCAAGTTGTTTAGGATGAGTAGTTATGACAAACTTATGCTAATGGCCAGATGGACACCATACAATGGACAACAGACTATCCCATAAGTCGTTCTGGTCTGTAGAGGTAAAAATTAGGAACTGCCTTGAATCATTTTAAAAATTTCTGGATATACAATTCCATAATTTGGTTTTAAAAAATACATATTTGAAGGTACTTAATATTGTGGATTTTGGCATTTGAAAAAAACTGGCAATGTAAATATCTCTGTAAAAGATTATACCAGCATTGATTTCCACTCATTCTGAGCAAACAGATTTAATTCCTACTGCAGTAATTAAGTTGATTATCATTCATTACTAACACTTTGCATAATCAAAGATAATGCTGACATTCTTTTCACTTCACTCCACGTACAAAGAAACAAGCATAATTCCACTGCTGCAATTAGGTTTATCAGTGTTCTTCAAGGCTGCTATCAAAATATAAAACTCTCGACAATAAGGGAAATATGAGAATTCAAAGCCCATGTGTTGCAATAGAAGATCCTTCCTCTGAGGCAATGTCCTGGGCTGGTCTACCAACTGGTTGAGAAGATTGTTGAATCATGATCATTGGGGTTCCAGAGGGGCTAAGCAAACAGATGAGGCTGGTCTGAGACACATAAAAGCTGAGCTTGTTGTTTAGCCTTGTCACACACAAGTCCACCAAGCATCTCCCCCATAATCTGAACAGGGACTCTGCTGCACACTGGTGCCGAGATCATACCGTGAGGACTACCTTGCCTCTCCTGAACAGCCTGTCCACCAAAATATTCTTCTTGCAAGGAATGTGTTGAACTCAGAGGATAATCCCTTCTGAGGTTGCCCAGCAAAGGAGGTTCCAAACCTCCATGCAAAGAGAAGAGGCATGTGTGCCTCCTTGTTGCCTGAGGAATGCTACCACCAACGTGTTGTTAGAGGAGATCAACACACAGCACTTGTTGATGCACCCCTGATAGGCTAAAAATACTGCCCTCATTTCCAAATTGTTTATGTGTAGGTTTGATTCTTCCAAGGACCATGAACCCTGAAGAACTGGCCTTTCCTGCTGCAACTCAGCACCCCATCCCAAATCTGACATGTCCATGAACAGAAAGAAGTGGGGTTTGGTGGCACGCATGGGGACTCCGGTCAGATACCAGTTCTGATTTGCCCACCAACTCAAGCTGTGGTGAAAATCTAATCCTAGAGAAATCTGTGCTGTCAGGGGACCTCTGTGCAGTTCCAGTTCACCAGAAGAAAAAACTGGAGAAAGTGCAAGTGCAGTCTTCCCAGGGGAACTAGGTCTGCCATGCAGTCCAAGGTCTCCAGAAGGAATAGATATAGATGAGCCAACAATAAAGTGTGGGCTCTCAGCACCTCCTAAAGGCCAGGATTCTATCTTCTCTGTCCAGCGGGACATGGACATATCCCCTGTTTGTGATGAAATTCATCCCCACATACAGTCAAACCTGTGTTCAGCGGTCACCGATGGGAAAGGGTCAATGTGGCCTCTGAAGACAGGTGACCTCTCAAAGCAAGTTCAACTCTCAAACTTGGTTCAGGACAAGTACATGTACTATGCACCGAATAGCATTAGCATCATTATCAGTAGTAGTAGTAGTATGCTATCAAGATACATACAGAGATGCTGCTTGAAATTTTCTTAATAGGGGGAGGTCCCCCACACCTACCTTCAAAGGGGGGGGGATCATCGGGGGCTCAGGGGGCGAGGGTAAACTAAGCCGAATGGTAGATGATGGGTGACAACATTATTATAAGGTGTAGAAACACCTAATTTAAAACAAGCTTTTAATGATTTTGTATCACTTCTTCGACAATAAATGTATAAAGGTAGCTGCATACCTAATAGTTGTTCAGCTGGTAAATATTCTTCTTTGTTTCTTATCACTCCCCTTCAAATATGCCTTTGCAAACTGAAAATAATTTCCTGGACCACACACACATCTGTATAGTCATTAGTTTATTTATTGTTTCAGATGTTAGCCCACAGGCCTTTGAAACTCTATCACTGTAGTAGGAAAATGTCAGAATATCTTAGAAAAATAGGATTTTATTTTGTTTTGTTCTCAGATATTCTGACATTTTCTTACTACAGTGATAGAGTTTTAAAGGTCTGTGGTTACCCTATTTCTCAGAGTATTGTGAATTTTGCTTTGAGAACTGAATCACCTTTCACAATCAGTTTTTCGTAAAGGCAGAACTGCTGCAATTATGACCAATCTAAATATATTCGGGAACAGGTTTTCAGGTATCCAAAACACAATTTTGCACAATTCACACATGTTGTTCCTTGGATATTTCTGTCGATGCATCAGAATTTCTGCAGGGCCTAAACCGTAGTAAACGACATCATGCCAGTTATTTCTGTATCACAGCTTTCTGCGCTATGTTCAGTTGGCAACAAACCATCAGATATTTCATCCTCTCTAGTTTCGTCCTTAAGAGATGATCTTTCCATCTTGCTGAGTTTCCTAAAGAAATCAGTTATATTTTGTTTCAACATAACACACTACTGTCGCGCTTTAGATATTTCGATTGATTGATCAATTTATAACACTGCTCCAGGAAACAATTCAATTGGAATACCTCCATAGTTTCTGCAATACTCCAACAGATCTCCATCATAAAGGTGCTTGTATTCAAACAATATTTTCCATAGATATAGGATTAATTGAGATCATGGAGAAAAGTAAAAAAGGATGATCTGATCAATCTAATTAAAAAACAAAAAAATAAAAAAGTCGCGCATTGGGTACGTGAAAACACGGGAAGCACAGATAACTTGCATGATCTTTCCCCCACTGGGTTTTAAAGGTTGCGCGACTCTATCATTTTTGCACGAAACCTGTGACAATGCAGCCTCGCAGCATCTCTGTACATATATTTAGTTCAGCTATTTAGTAAAAAGAAAAATAACAAAATAATAAATTAAAAGTTCCACTTTAATCCATCATGTACATTAAACCATCACTAATCAGTAGAAATGGTATCTAAATAATATTATTTACTAACAGCTTTTTCCATGTGATTGTCAAACACAGGACTGACTTTTTGTTAGGCCAGCTGGTATTGTTAGGCATGAAAATAGATGTTCACACTTCAAACGCTTGATGGATTAAACACTTGCTCAAACTCACCGAGATCAAAAGACAGATGGCTTTTGTGCAAGGTCTTTGATGATTAGGGAATGAAAAGCTTCTTTTTGTGGCTATTGTTAGTAGCATATAAACCATAAGGGATATATAAGTGCAGTGTACGTGTATCTCTACTCATTTGGTGTGATTGTACATAATCTCTTTTACTCCGGTTTAACGTTATTCTCAAAATTGGCCACAATATCTCACGCTTTATAATCATTTGGATCTGAGTTCGCCCGACTCCCATTTCTGATGCAACTACACGACTACTTTGTTCACTATCCAGGAAACGAATTGCTTCGATTTTCTCATGTAAGGACAAAAACTACTTTGCTTTCGAAGCCGACATGTTGACACCTTTGAGTTTGACTAACAGCAATGATTGGAGTAAAACTGAGATTGAAATGCTTCAACATCGATTCACATGATATACCTTTATCTAAACAATGCCTTGCTCATCAAACAAAAGAAGCATTTAATTTGCATACTTGGAGTGATCACTGCTGAGACGCTCCAGTGACGGCTTAAGGAAGGGTGAAACCATGGTTTGGTTAAGAAACACTTGGCTGCTGACTGCTAAAAGCAGGTGACTGTTAAATACACAATATTTATATTGGAAATTTGCCGGGGAGAAATTAGAATGACCGCTGAACACAGATGACCACTAGGACAGGTTTGACTGTATACTAAATCCTGAAATGGAACTAGCTCTGATTTCTCTAAGTTTGGCAGAAGGCCCAGGCAGGTCACTCTAGACCTGCAACGAGACAGACCTTGTCATCAAAATACTGGAGGATAGGGAACCCCAGTGATCGTAGGTAGGCGGCAACTACTCCTGTTACTCTGGTAAAAACTCTGGGTGCATTGCTAGGCCAAACAGCAGAGCATGAAATTGGAAAACTTCCCAGTCCAGACAAAGCTGGAGGTACTTCCTGTGAGGAGTAGAAATTGGGATGTGAAGGTATGGCATTATGGCATTCCTGACTGAGGTTGTGGTCTCCATCATGAAAGGCTCTTTCTAAAGAAACTTGTTCAAGGTGGAAAGGTTGATAATCAGCCAAAACGTTCTGCCTTTTTCAGATACCAGGATAATCTGGCATTAGAATCCAGAGACTAGTCGTTTAACAGCCTCTCTACTGCACCTTTCTGTAGAATGGAGTGCGGATCTTCCTTTAACCACACCAGATTTGGGGGAACCTTGCCTGAGGAAAATGTTCCTAGAACTGAAGCAGATAACCTCTCTTTATAATACAGTGGACCCACCCATCGTCTATTATGCTTGACCAGACCTCTGAAAAGAGAGTTAGTTGAGTACCAACAGGAATGATTGGAAGAAGGATGCACACCAGAAGAGAGAGCAATTCCCTAGGGCTGCCCCCCCCCCTTCTACTTTAGGAAAGGGAGAAGGAACCTCAAATTTCCTCTCTGGGCCTTTCCGGCAACCCCGTCTTGCAACTGAAGGGTTTCTGCCTCCAGAGGAGCAAGCTGAAGAAGGTTCTTACTGTGCTCCAGTAAGACCTTAGATGTGTCCAGAGCAACATCCCTGCAGAGGTGGAGCAACACAACTGAAAGGTGTGCCCAGGTCCCCATGGAAATGCCCACTTGTGACACCCTAGTGTCCAATGGGGGCATGCTTATGGGGCCAGACAGGGGAGTGTACCCTATAGCTAGCTGCAAAGACCAGCAGTCCCAACATAGAGGTGGGGACTGACCACCCCTTACACTGCCTTGCAAACTCTTGACCCTTACAAAACCTTTGAGAATGCTCCCTGATGATAGCCAAACTGGGGACCAAAATGATATCTGGGCATGAGGTAGCCCGGGATAGTCTCTCCAAACTAGAGATAATTTTCTTGTCTTCTGAGCCTGAGGGCTTGGGACACAAACCCCAGGGTAGAAGATGGTAGACTTTATTTACTGCCTTATCAAACAACCAGAGCTCTTCCTCCTCTGCCGCCTGATTCGACAGGTGGGAGGAGGCAGGGGACCCAAAGAGAAAAGGCACTGTCTCAGTCTGTTCTGCATCAAACTCATTAGAGTCCATTAATACTGACAGGACATCTTAGTCCTGCTCTTGCTTCTGGGAGACAGGACTTTGTGACCCTGTTTTATTTGATGCAGGGGAGATATGGAGTAGGGAGAGCCTCATCCTCCCTAGTGGCAGACTTGACAGGAGACCAAGAATGCTTCTCGACCTTCCTGAAGCATCTGGGGGAAGAAGACTGGTCTCCCTCCTTCCTTTGTTTCCACTTTATAAGCAGATCATGTTGGGCCATGACCTACAATATCAACACTGCTATGAGGCCAAGTCTTTGACGTCCATGTCTACATAAATGTGAAGGACAATTCACTTCCCTGAAATGGCTGTCCCCCACATCCCGTAGGGATTAAGAGCGATTATAGGGAATGGGATGACCCACCCCTTCCATAATCTGGCACGTGTACATTGACTTCCAGTCCCCAACAGGTTCATCAGTAGCCTGGCAAGAGAGGGGGGTCTCAACCTGATACCTGTCCCCATACTGAAGGGGCTCTAATGACTGATGCCCAGTGCCCAGTGAACACTGGCCAGTGACTGGTACCTGGTAGCCAGTGATCGTGACCAGTAACTCAGGTGACTCTGAACTGCAGGAGGACCCCTGCTCAGATCTCATAGAGCTAGACTGTAGCTCTCTCCTTCCTGGGTGGCTCAATGTGCTTGTTACCATCATTAGGCTACATGCTCTGAGACGGTACTGCCCCTCTCTCACCAGGTGGAGTAGGGGGTAGGGGCATGACTCACTCTCTACCATCACTGGGCTGTGGGCTTGAAGAGGGTTCTGCTCCTCCCTCACAGGGGGGAGTGACTTGCTCTCAACCCTGGTATTTCCTGCTTGGAAGGGACCCTGAACCTAAGCCTAACAGGCACTTACTGGGTTGGAACAACTGTCAGGGGTCCAATGACCTCATATGTCTCCGCAGAGACTGATCCCATATGCTCCTGGGATCAAGGAGTGCTCTTCACCACCAAAGAGTTCATCTTCTTCTTCTGAGATCCAAGGGACTTAGAAAAGGATGCAGAGTGTTCATGAGATGAGGAGAAAGAATGCCCTTTCCTCCTCCCTTATAAGTATGTCTACTTTTGGCAAGGTCCCAGACCTCATCTGATCATAAGCAGCAAACAGTCACCTGTCTCTCCACTGGCAGTTATTACAACCACGGCAGATGGGGTGTGTATCCCATTGTGCTTTTTCATGCACACATTTCCCCACACTTTCTGACATATTGCTGCAAAAGAAATCTCTGAAAACAGGGAACAATAATAAAAAATGATGATTATAATATTGATGAAAGGCATAGGACCTGAAGTCAAATGCAATGTAATCACAGCGATATCTTACCTGCCTCGTATGGTATTAAAGATAATGATGGTGTGAGATTTGTGGTCAAAAACTATCATACATCAGCAATGCTTGATCTGAGTATTGATGACAATAAATGTAGTGAAACCAGCAACACAATATATTACAATGAATCAAAAAGAGGGATGAATCGTGTGCTAACTGTGGTCAAAGATGAACATCAGCAATACTAAACCTGAGTACTGATGACAATGATTATAGTGAAACCAACAAAATGCAATATAATTTAAATTAATCAAAATGAGTGGAGTTACATCCTGACTCACTAAAACTGAAAATGAATGGTGTGTAACCACCAGAAAACACTAGCAGAAGATAATGCTGGTGTGCAACCCCCTTTTGCTAGTGTAAAAAGAAACATAAAGCATTAGTCAATGAATCATCAAACCAGACATTCACTAAATAAATGTAAACTGAAACAGAGGTCACAACCAAATCTGGAGATGAATGTGGAGACAAAACCTACCAAAGAGTTCAGAAGAAAACAAATATAATGAAACAATTATGGATTACCCAATCACTGAAGGGAGAGGGTAATGTTAAAGGGCACTGCTGATAAATGGAACAACAAATGTCAAAAATCTTGCATGAGAGCTATACGTAAAACCATATTAAGATATTAGCTACGCATTCTTGACACAACAAGCCAATATCCAAAATGTTTTCCAAACTAGGATGAAAGTTACTGCACATGGGCCTATGATGTGGGGAACAGACTAGGTCTGTGTTCTTCTGGTTCTGAACTTTCTAAAACTTTCCATCTAATGGAAGGATGGAATTTTTTTATGCAGACAAGGATAATTTCATTTGCAGAAATGTAAGCTACACAGTAGTAGTAGGTATCGTATTACTGACATTTAACACAATATTACTAACTCTCAACATATTAGGCCTGCTTCTGCCACCCCAGATGATCTATTTGAAAGACCAAAAAGGAGTGGAATTCTCCAGTGACTGGAACATAACATTTACTGAAACTCTATGGAGCAACAAGGATTCCATAATTTAGTTTGTTGGCTATATTCTGATAATTTGTGTGAACTATGTATATGACTCGCTACCCCTTAGTCAGTGTGATCAGAAGGCAGTTGTACTCTTTAATGTTTTCAAGGCACATCACTGAAAGAGGCTGCTGTCTCAGTGAAAGGAAAACAGCATGATACTATTGTTAGTGCCATCCACATACACTGACAAGTTGCAATCCCTGAATCTATATGTCAATAAGTTCCACAAATGGGAACTCCAATAATGCTTTTATGGGTGGTATCAGCCCAGGTGATTACTCAATTAAATGACCAGGATGACAATGGTGATGTACTTTCAGAAAGGTCTTGATCAAACTGAAAACATCTACCATTAAGCCATTACACACAATGTGGTTCATCCCCACACATGACAAAGTGTCACTTCGGACAGACCTGATTCAAATGAACTTCAAGAAAGTGTAACTCATCTGTTGCTTCTTTATTCAGCAGTTAGTTATATCTGTGCAATGTACACCGCTCCCTCGATAACTCATGCCCTGATAACTCACGAAACCACTTATAACGCGGGATCAGGCAAGGATCCCATTTTTTTAAACTAGAAAATACCACAAAAATTGGCCCCTATTTGTTGAACATGAAAAAAATCGCGATTAAAATTAATAAATGAAACCTTGATATATCACTCGTTTTATTGTCGAAAATAGTGGTTAGTACCCGGAAATTTGAATCAACATCATGAAATTTTCAACTTTTAATAAGAAGTCATATATTTTGTTCAATTTTCTTTCCAAACAACATTGTCAGTACACTGTTAATAACATTATTCAATGAAATTTTGGTCAATGAAAATGTCACTAATGCCTATTGGTGGCAACACTTAAAAAATAAATACCAATCCAATAAGTTTTGTCAAGTGAAATTTGTGTTTTAGTTCTATCTTTTAATTCAGTTTCAGTGTAATAATCATAAATGCAACATGCCCTCTTGTATTTAAACGTGAAAAATATCATTCAACCATCACAATTATGTCCGCGAGTGATTCCGTGAGAATCTAATTAAGTGCCGACTGTTTTTTTATCTCCAACTTGCGGAAGTATTGCTGTGTTGTTACACTCAATTAAAATCAGACCTGCTTTGTATTATCATGTTAATTACATCTTTTGTATCAAATCAAATAAAGGTGGTGGAATAAAAGAAAAGTTAAAAGGTGTGCAATTCCTATCTGTGTAAGAGCTAGCGATCACGGCCATGTGTGAGGTCAACTCATTTCAATTGATCAATCGAACACTGTTATAAATATTATTATGTAAGTAATATAATTAAACTACCTGAAATTAGCCTACTCATTCACAAAGAAAGTAAGGCAACCAAGCGAAATGAGTACTTGGTGAATATAAAGCTTTGTTACGGATATGGTTCATTACAGAGAAGCTAGTTCCAGAGTTTGTATTGAACTTAAAATGTCTAAATTGCCACTCAGAAATTTCTCAAGGATGAGAAGAAGTTTCACTATTACTTGCAATGAAATCACGGCATCAATATTTTATTAATAGAACAATCAATAAATCGAGTTTCTACGTTGACGGTTGTTTCACGAAATAAATGTCCCTAGTTTTTGAAAAAAAAGAATCTTGTTTTGTTGTGAATCAACAAAAACAAAAGGCTGTGACGTAATACACAATATTTTTGCTTACACGTGTTGTTTAAACCACTTGGACTAATGTTGCTAATGATCTTTCATAGGTTGGGTATCTTGAAAATAAAGGTAATTTATACAAAACAGCGAACAACTACATTAGAAAAAAAGCTCTTTATTGACAATTATTCCCAATGCAATTATAAAACAAATATTCAGCCATTAAACAGCCGTGTTACCCCGCCCCCCCCCCCTCCTGGTTTTCTCAATGTCTAGCAGGGATGGTATCCCCTTCTTAATTTTTTTGAGGTCCCTCAGAAACTCGTGCCCTCGCTTATAGTGCAGTCTATGTTTTTGGACGCCGTTGTACGCGAGTTATCGAGGGAGAGGTGTATTTAGCAATAAAAATGTGCCCTTGTGTTCCATTTGCTAAATAGAATTGTGGAAAGTACTTGTGACTAAAGACACAAAACTGTAGTGAACTTTTTAATGAAATGACTAATGTCTGAATCAGACACAATAATTGCTTTCCCCCAATATATCTACTCTGCACAGAACAGTGTCTAACAGTGGATAATATAGTACTTTCATGATCCATACATTATGTTGGATATATTTATGGATAAATAGTTACAAAGATTATTCAAAGATACATGTGCAATTTCTGAGTCTGGGAACATTGTTTTGACTAGATCTGAAAAATGATCTGCTACCAGAAATGGGAGATTTATGTTCAGCTATAAAGTTGGCAAACAGTGTCTCAGCATATATATCTTTATCTACATTTGATGCAGGTTCTGCAAAACTGAATTTCAGTGATGGTGTATTTTCTGTAACATTTAATACGTTTTCATAAGATGGGGTTTCTGCATGATGCGTAATGTCATTCTTGCCACCATAGCAGACTTTAAAATCAGCTTTACAGGATGGGAAGAATACATATTCATGTCCTTTGAACTCTATTCCAACCACTTAAATTTCCATTTCCATCCATCATTGAATTTTGTCTGATATTTTGGTTGCTTAGATTTTAGTGTTTAGCATTGGGTGATGACGTACACTTAGACATCTCGACAAACTTTAAACACCGAAGCAAAACCAAGCCACTTGAGCTCCTAAGTAATCAAACTATAATCAATTAACATCTTTAATCCTTTATAAATTACTCTTGATCAAACACAGTATAGACTCTAATCCATCTTGATAACTTTTAGCACCAAAGCAGAAACTACCCTGTGGATAGAATCAAAGGGATGTTAATTGTTTTATGCTGCTTGAAACTAGCAACTAAACTGTCTTCCCTGCTTAAGCCAGCTCAAAGTCACATGATCGCAGGCAGTATTAATGTAAATATACTACATGGGATGCACATGTGAAAAAAATTGAAAAAATTAAATTTTTGAATAATAGTTTTGCATATGCAGGAGATTTCAATGAGTCACAGGAGGAACAGAAGACACCCCTCATTTCAGGAGGAAAACCCTCCTGACCAGGAGCTTCACATGTATGATTTTGCTATGTTGTACTTGATATTTGCTGCTCTTATTTCTCCATCATAAATATACAGCGCATAGGTTTAATAGAGATATGTGTATGCAGTTCAAATTTCTGTACCATATTAAAGGCAATTACTTATTTTTCAACATTCTTCTTCTTCTCTCTCTCTCTCTCTCTTGCTTAATTGCTAGCTGTCATATTGCCCCCGATTGCCTAAATAATATGTCTAAATCCTTTTCGAAATGATAGAAGCATTTGTGATCATTTGATTGTTTGTATTATGATTGTAAAACAAACAAATAAAAAGAATGATCAATTGGGCCTATCTGGACAGCTCTTCATAATACTTCCAGGTTTGACACGAGATTTTTCAACACGAAAAAGTAATAAGCTATGTAATATTTATTGTATTGCTGCTATGAAATACCTATTTAATGCATCTTTCTTCTTTTAGAAATTAAAGAAATAAGGAAACAATGGACCTTTTCTGTTTTCATCACAATTTGTGACCATATACTGCACAAGGACCATCAATTTTACTTTAAATGACCATGCAATCTGCACACTTCTACATTAGTGGAAAGGCAGGCTTCTTCTTCAATGATGTCACACATAACAGCAAGCTGTGTCTTAGTCATGGGAGGTACTACAGTCAATAATTTTGTACAATCCAATTCTTCAATAATTTTGAGAAAATTCATTGGAGTAAAGATTACAGGAGAAATGTAATTTTAATCTACACATACAGTACAGCTCACATGATTTTTCATAACCCCACGCTTCGCGGTGTGGGTAGAGAGAGTGGAGAGAATAAAGAAAAACCCCTCCACCATCACTCCACGCGTCCTGACGGAGTTGCTGCGGCATCTCGCAGAGAATAGCCCTGCACACCACGCTTTCTCGCGGAGTCGCATCCGATCACCACCATGGAGACATGATCTCGATAATATGGACATGGTTTACTGTTTATCACCCATGCAAGCAGAGGTTGAGAGAGAGACCGGGGGGGGGGGGGGGGGGGCACCAATTTATCTACATCGTTATCCCTCTGGGGAGCAATTTGCTAACTTTTTTATACCAAAAAAAAAAAAACAAATATAGTCACATTCAGTTAATTATAAATATTTCCTTGTTTTAACGAAGATAATGTATGATACATAGTGCCAAATAAAATTTTAGATGATTATAACATAATGACAATGCCTCGCAAACTGTATTATTACTACATTTTGTGCAATGAATCTAATTATTTTTTCTTCAATACTATGTTATCAGAATCTAAATATGCATTCATATCCTTATTTCTTTTTTCAGTAAACGCAATAAAAAATTTTAATGATCATATGAAAGTCAGTGATATTGTACTACCTGCAATGAAAAGAATGATAAACATTGAACAAATTAATAACTTAGCTGCAGTCATACCGGACTGAAGTGAAACAAAATCGCACAAGTTCCAAAGGTTACTCCATGCATGAGTACTCATTCACATATTGTATGATATCTTCTGACATCCAATTGCTTAAATAAAGCATTATTAAGATTTCACATCGTAATTTTTTTTTAAACTGTACTATTTTGCATTAATTACCAAAGTAGCGGGGGTTTTTAAAATCACAAATGGTTGCAAAAGGTCATCCTAGATACATGTAGTTGACATGTGTAGTAACCTAGCACAAGAGAAGCCATCAACACTGCTTGTTTTCTTTGATATTGACGTGTTAATTTCATGTGCTAACTGTTAACCTAAAAGTACAATATCAGCCCTTCTGCAGGTTTGTTTTCTTTGCCATTGATTTGACAAACTTGCGCATCAGATGAAATTAATGTTTAACCTTTTCTTTTTCTGTTCGTTTTCCTATTGCATACTATGCATAATACAGAAAAATAAGATAAATAATTTTAGATCATTAACTCTTCTTAGTAAAGTTCCCCTCCCTCCCTCCCTCTCTCTCTCTCTCTCTCTCTCTCTCATAAAATATGGAATCCAAATCACTACTGCACAAGTTATTGTAAACTGAAATCTGGAAAAGTTCGCAAGTGGTAAGAAATGTAATATTGTACCAGACATTTTAGCATAATAGAGGGGAAAAAAAGAAACAAATTTTCCCATCGGTGGGTGCAAACTCATGACCACATGCTCCAATATCAAATGTGTGTGTGTGACACACACTCTATCCATTTGGCCACAGTAACTGTAGCTGTAAAGCAATATACCATATATAGAAACATGCCAAAAACTATCCAAAGAAATTAGTTTATTTCTTGTCTCAATAAGCAACTGCTCCAAAGTCACAAAGATAAAGCTGCACACATTAATATCTGCGTACAAATAATTATAAGAAATAGATCAATATTATGATTGGGTTACTGACATATCATTTCCATATCCATATGATTTAATCGGGGTGGGGATGGGGGCAACATGCCGCCACCCCCTCCCGCAGACACCCAAGTGTGTGTGTGTGTGTGTGTGTGTGAGTCGCACACTTTATCCACTGGGCCACAGTAACTCTAGCTCTCTAGCTGTAAAGCAATATACCACATACAGAAACACGCTCAATAACCAAAGGTTCTAACAGTCGCAAACAGGAAACTGCATACTTTAATATCTGCGTAAAAATAATTATAAGAGTATATTTTGTTTTTATATATTTTCGCCGTGAAAAATGAGCAAATAATAGGATATATGTGGAGACAATACATCTATGCAAAATGCTCTAAACTTGTTGGAAATTAAAATCTATAAACATCTCAGATTTTAGAATTTTCCACATTATTTATCATTTCAGTAATAAGCCGAGTTCAGATTAATTACTAACAATTATAAAACTTCCGTTGTTAATGGCGGGACAATAATTACAGCTGTAAAGTACAACGCTCAAAGTCAGATGGCTTCGTGTGATAAAAAAACACAGTTCCCAAGCTGAAACTTACATCATCCTTTGCTGCAAACCCTTGTTAATATTTTACAACAGTGTTCACAATGGTCATTGCCTTGATTTCTGTAGAATATCCGCTGAAGTCAAGTCTTTATTAGAGAGAGACAATTGAATTTTCCAAGGGAAGGAGGGGGGGGGGGGTAAATGCATGAAAACAATTGACTTTCTCTGATTTTGTAGTATAAAAAGACGTTAATCCATTCCATATTTCACTTAAAATAAATAACTATTGTGATGAAAGAACAAAAAATATCCCGGTCAACAAAAATAAAAACAACATATAAGCCCAATACAGTACACATACAGTCATAATCTTCAGCCTCGTGACTGTGCTATTACTGTTTAAAGACTAAGGACGCGGTTTGCATTTCAGTGTAAATTCAGTGTTTTAGGTTGGGGGGGGGGGCGGTGGTTTAAGCAGAAGCCGATGTCAATTTGGATTTTAATTGTCCATATCTCAGAGAATTACTTTCCTTTGGAACAAAATGGTCCCCCATCCAAGCATACTTTAGTTGTGATGGATGGGGGGCATTATTGGAGTAAGCCGGAGGCTGAGCATGTATAAATTTGCATTTTCACCGTAATGCTTGCTTGGCGCTCCTTAAAGACCAATGAAACCACGTGATACCTGCAATATAAAAGTCGCTGTGCTCATAGACCACGTCATATTTTAAAACCCGTTTTTGCTGTCTCTAAGAAATAAGAATCGGGTGGGAAACATTGTCAGTGGGAGGGTTTATACATGCTCAGCCTCTGGCTTACTCCAATAATGCCCCCCATCCATCACAACTAAAGTATGCTTGGAGGGGGGACCATTATTTTTCGTAAGCCTTTGGCCTCACTTGTATAAATTAGCATGTTTAAAGGACAACAAAAACTCACTAAAATCAACTACTGTCACTTCATATGTAAAACCACTTGTACAAAATTTCTTATTTAATTTATATACAGTAAATAATTTATTTATTATTATTATTAAAATAAAATTCTTGGATAATGTCCAATCTGCCATTTTAAGAATTCCCCAAAGGGAACATCATCCCTTATATGTAGCAGATGTCAATAATGACTGATATGAATGGCCTTTAAATATTGGATATCAATTCCCAAAATTCGTAGCACGGCTTTCAACTACATATTAACATGGTACTTGCATCCACTTGAAAGTGTAGAAAAAAAAGGTCAACTAATCACATTTTCTAAGACTCTGAGTTCTATTGAGATAATGGAAAAGTGTGAAAGACCAAGTCTTTCCTCTAAAAAATAATTAGCGGTTTTCAAACCATAGCTCTTCCCCAGCCTGCAACTTTCGAGTAAAGTTGGAAACTAAACTGAATACCAATGCTTTTTGGACTAATAAAAGCACTCTTCCCTCCGCAGGTCGGAGCTTCATTGCATGTATTAGCTCTAGAATTGCCACAGTTATCCAAGTAGGATTGTACGATCTAAGGAACCATAACTGATTAAATGAGCCATTTGCAGTTTCACTAGGTTAAAGTATGTACTTACACATGCATGGTTTAATCTTTGAGATAAGCATATGACTACTGGCAGGATCAACCAGATAGCTTACCTGTTATACTGATGGTAAGCAACTGACGGGGGATTGATACATGCATATTATGAATATTCATATAAATCAATGTTTGTGCTCTTGTTGTTCCAGAGAATATTAAAATGTCCAGTTTTCAAATACAGCACGTTAAACTCTACATTTTGTACAACAAATTAAAACTTTACCACATGACCAACATCTCAAGTAAAAGCATACTTTGCTTGATGTATATTCATAATAACAATACCTCTCATGAACCTTGAACTATCAGCAAATGTGAACACCAGTTCTGACCCAATTATTTTAAAGTTTGTATCCACATGAACTTTAAAAACCTGTATTATTTACCAATCATTACAAGATAACTATGTCATAACTGTTTCCTCAGACACATTTTAAGGACTGCTCCACCCCCAAAGAGAACACCAAAATGATTCAGTTACACCATGCAAGGTAATACTGCATTTTTGTGTCTTTCCCTCTGGAGATGCAGTCGAGATCGACAGCTTTTGCAGAAAATCTTATACTTTGGAAGTTTGTCCCAATTCAACCGCCTATTAGCTGCAGATATTTCTTCCGAGGGCGAGTCTCTCCGAAATGCAGGAGTATTGGCAGGTTGTTGTGTCATGGCAAAAATCAACACTACAAGCCACAATGAAACGAGACCCAGATTTAGATTGCCAATATGGGATTATCACCAGAGCTTTAACAGCTTTGTCACTCATGACCTTATTCATAATTTTCCTTACTAAGTGAAAATGAGGAATTTGTATGAACCAAACTCATGCCAGCTACGGGAAAAAGCATCTCAAAATAAATGCTCCAGGTTCTGGATTTTATAAAGCAAATTTATGTTTGAAAATTTAGAAGCAAAATTTATCTATTCAACATCCATTCTGTAGATTTAAAAATATTCCCAGAGTAAAAATCAGTACAAGTATCATCTACTCATTGTAAACAGTTGGTTGAAAAGTATAAATCTCTTTCAAGGAATTGACCATTACCAATAAGATTTAGGAAGATCATTCATTTCCCTGGACCATGTGACATAATTAATTTCAGAGAATGCATATGTATTGCCATGTTAGAGTACAAATATGTTTATTGTAAACCAAACAGAGATTGCAAGTTATGAAATATGGCAAGAAATTCTATAAAATTAATGTATAATTTGATTCTTCAACTGGCCAATGGCCACAAATAGATTGATTCAAATCTGCTTAAAGAACTCACCACTCATCTTTGGATGCATCTGTGTAAATATCAAAATCAACAGTTATGGGTCTAAGCTTTTTATTATTGCATTTTGTATTTTCAGGTCAACATTTTGGCTCTGCCTAATTGTATCAGACAGGTTTATATGTTCATCGAAATTCTGGTACTATTTAAGACCAAGAACTTTATCTCCTCCTTTTAAAGCTTGTTCAAATGGTATCATCCAATAAACCAACAAAATATGCTCTCTGGTATAAAGAAATGTCTTGATGGACATCTGATTGGCAATGTATATCCTTTTTTTTTTTTCTTCCCAAAACTGTTTTATCCATAAGGACACGATTTGAATTGAACTGAATAAATTATAAATCCAGAGTTCATTCTCCAAGACAGAATAAAGTGCACCATCTTGTACTTAATCATAAAACACAGAAAAAAACTTTTCCAGGATAAAATTTTCTCAGTCTAACTTGGGGAATATTGATGTTGATGATGTCATCAAGGTAACAGGAACAACAAATACCCTGTTGTATGAACTATAAATATGGTGGTTTCAAATTTGGTAATGACCCTCTGTGCACTAGAAACCCCAAGGTTAAACAACCCAATTTATAACGTATTATCGAATCATATTCAACCTAAACTTGTACATTTATATAAACATTTTTGAACAAGTTCATGTATTGGAACACTGAAGTATGCATTTCTTAGGTCAATGGATATGATAAAATCATTTTCGTGTAATTATTTCATGACCAATTGAAAAAAGCATCTCGTTTAAAATCTTCACAAGTCACAAAGTAATCCAAAGTCTTTTGATTTATGCCCGGTCTGAATTTACCATTAGGTTTTGGTACTATGAACAGATCTGAAATAACCTCTTCCTTATTATGTTATGAAGGTACATTAGTTCCTTTCCACAACATTTGATCCACTTTAATTTATACTGTAATCTTTTGTTCATCAGAATTTGGGATGCATTGTGGTATTCTGTTCTGGTTTTTCATTTTGTCAAATTCAGTCTTGTAAATCTTGTAAAATCAAATTAGCTGATATTGGCCACTACCATGCCTCAAAGACATGTACATATTTATCCATGCATGAACTTACCTGTCAATATTTTTTTTTTTCCTCTGGCAATAAGGTGCATTTGTGTGGCCAAATTGTTTGGAATTATTTTAAGAGTAAAATCTGTTAAACCCTCTGCACCTTTTGTGCCTGTTGGGGCCAATGCCAGTAAAATTATTTGCATTATCATACCACCGGAAACTAAGTCCAGTACCACATTCTTTATTTATTTACTGTAAGGTTACAGCTTTTGTGTTTTTATAAGTTAGTCAAGTTTGACTATGGGCAAAATTACAGCTCTAACAAACTGTTGAATGTCACAAAGTTATTGTCAGCATGATTTTTGTTTAATATTCTCCAGACCTATGGGTTAATATTGGGGTTCCATTTCATTGCCACTCTGGCCATGTTATATTTGTCCCGTTTGACTGTATATGCACTGTAAGGTTGTAGTGTTGATCAGCAGAGTCAAAAGACTCAATTTTTTGTTTCTTTTTCAGTTAGCACTTTTAGCTGATCTGACTGTATCATACCCAGCAAAAGGGGAGTTGAGTGCTTGTAAAGTATGAACAAATCCATTACACCATTTATGATCAATATCACGTGTAGAACAAATTTCCCTTATGATCAATATCACGTGTAGAACAAATTTCCCTTATGATCAAGATCACGTGCAGAACATATTCCCCAGTACAATTTTGTATCCAACCAGTTTCATTTAGAATTCCATGTCACAAATATCACTCTCTACAACAGCATGTGCTATAAATTTTTGGGCAAATACCCAATAATGCACGCAAAGGTGCTATATTTCCAGGGCTCATTTTTTCAATTCAATAAAGTTCGGTCGTTCTGACATTTTTCCAGTTGCTAAGCTTAAGCCAACCTTATTATTGACAGGCCCTTTTCAGTGCATCAATTGTTTGTCAACAACCGACGTGACTTTGGGTGCGTGCTTTGTTATTTCTCATGGAGGATACATCCATTTTAGCAACAATGCCAGCAATATTCAATATTGAACCTCGCAAAGTCTGACATCTACGAGTCAGACGGGTTAAGTGACGTATAGCGCGTCCTTGTCAGCAGCCATAACTTTTTTCCCCCCAAGTCTACTGTACAACTGTACCAAGGCATGGTATAAATTGACCTGAACAGCGTTCGAAGGTATGCTGCTTTAGTAAAAGTATAAATAATATAATCAACAGTATCAACAATATAATACGCAGCAAGTTTATCATTTATTTATTTTTGAAACAAAACTCAACAAAATACCAACCACGTGGTTGAAAATCTCGGTATGTACTTAGCATACTTACCGCCTCTCGTAAGCGCAAAGTGAAATATGACATGGTCTATGAGCACAGCGGTTTTTATATTGCAGGTGTCACATGGTTTTATTGGTCTTTAAAGAGCGCCTCTCAAGCAAGCGTTAGGGTGAAAATGCTAATTTATACATGTCAGGCCAAAGGCTTACGAAAAATAATGATAAATTTATGCTGCTTGAGAAGCTCAGCAAGGTGTGCTTCTCGTCAAGTCAGTGCATAAGTTTGTTCATATTTCTTTGAAATAAATTAAAAGCATAAACTTACTGCAAAAGAAGTCAATCAACCTTTTATAAACAGTAATGTGTACTGAATATACAAAACTTTTGAAATTATTTTTTTATTGTGCAAATATGATCGAAATAAAGACGACTGATTCTTCCAATGGTATCCGGTTGTAAATCACTCTTGACGTCTCAGTCTTTCCATAGTTGGTCTTCATTGATTGGCTGTTTAAATGTCAATCAGTAATGTCGACCAGCCCCCTCCACGGTGGAGTTGACATCGGTGTGCCTGCTGAGACGCAGTGATGATTTGTAGGTATTTATTCCTATTTATGCCTCCACCGCGGAGCGTTATCGTGGAGCTAAAGTGGAGGGGATTAAGTCACCCACCGCGAAGCGTGGGGTTCCAAAAAATCACATGAGCTGTACTGTGATGTTCTAGAAAAAGCATAAATATTTTACATTTTGAAGAGTTTCTCTGTATTTAACCTTCAATGCTTTCAAGTGTAAAGATTTCACTGGACTGTATAATGTTTTAGTGTAATAATTATTATAAATTATAAATGTTAGTGAATATTCATTATTCAGGAAGTAAAGGACACAAACCATGAGAAATTTTGTATTAATAATAATAATAATAATAATAATAATAATAATAATATTAATAATAATAATACTTTTTTTATAGAGGATGACTCAGTTACTCGAGGACTATTCTCCCTGGAGGCTCTCTTAAGAATAAAGTACAATAATGTAAATGATAAAGAAGATAATAGTAAGTACTATTTCATTTTACATGTCATTCATATTATAAATAATAAATAATATCTTGTCTGATAAGAGTCATTACATTCGTGTAGAGCTTTCATGTTCATGACATTTTGCATGTGAATCAAATTCTGTTCAACTGTTCAATCATTTTTCACTGACAAATTTGGTCAGTTTCTGTTCAGCTTTTTTGTGAAGAAGTCATTTAAATGTTTTTCTATTTTTCTGAAGAAGCTGTTTATATATTTTTCTATTTTTAGTAATGGTGGCCATCTTTGATGGCAGACTGGCATCATTTGTGCAAACTTCATGAGCCTACTGTGTGCAAAATTATTCATATCATATTTGGACCTCTATATCATGATACATATCCTTTTTAATTTGTATGGTAGTACACAGCTATAATAAATGTGTCACAGTATACTAACCTGAATGTGCCAGAGAAGCTATCTGGGTATAATAATAATAATAATAATAATAAAATTATAATTATTATTATTATCATGTTATTACTAATATTATTTAATGAAGTAACATGTTCTAACATTATCTGAATCTTCCATATGGCATACATAAGAAAAGGAGTCAACACATATGGATGCAAAAATATACACTAAAGTAATATTTCATAAACAACTAATGTTCTTGATTCTAAAGCTAAGAATGAGTCCAAATATCAACTGCAAAGCCAGGTTTTAGAGCATAACTTACGGACACAGGTATGGTTGATGAAGTATGTGTCTCCTTCAAGAAATCCTGTTTCTGATGGAGCCAGAGGAATCTCATTGAAACCACTTCTGGTATAAAGGTCATAACCAGGATCACACTGACACTGATAGCTTCCTATAGAGTTATTGCAGATCTGGTTACAGCCACCTTTGTTTGTAGTGCATTCATCAATATCTGTAATTGAAAAAAAAAACATGCAGCTGTTACCTTGAACATAAGTGCCACAAATGCCACATGATATGCAGCAAATTAAAGGTTATAGTCATACCTGATAACCTTCCTGACAGTACTGGGATTTTCTTTGCACTCCCAATGGGGGCCAGTGAGCGTGACTCAAATAAGTGACTTTGTACAACCGAGAATAAGTTATCTACTTATATAACCATTACATAAAATGGAAATTCAAATTAAGAAATCAAAATATGTTTCCTTCAAGCATCTGATACACTAAGAAGCAAACAAGAGTCCCTCAAAGGACTGATACTATAGTGGCCAAAACGAATGTTCAGATATTCAAGGTAAAACCATTTCTTCCTTTTGACTGCTGAGTGTTAAAACCACCTCTGATAATGATATTCTTCAGCAATAACAAGATTTTTAAATTAACTGCTGTGGTGGACATATTGGATGTCAGATTGGCACCATTTTCATTCAGAACCAACAAGACCTCATTTACTACCAACAAGACATCACAAGAAGTCTTCTGGTGGGAACCCGATGTTGATATGACTTTCCGTTTTGTAGGAGTAATTACAACAAGATTGTTATAGATATGGCTGTCATGATGGCCATATTAGATATTAGATTGGCACCATTTCCATTTAGGACCAACTAGACATCATAAGAACTCTTTTGGTCAAAGCACAATATCAATATAACCAGCCATCTAGAAGAAGTAGCAATAACAAGATTTTCAAACTCACCATTGTCACGACCATATTACAAGTCAGATCGGGACCATTTTCATTTACAACCAACAAGACATCATAAGAAATCTTTCAGTGAAAACCCCATACTGATATGACCATTCATTCAGGATTAGTGATAACAAGATTTTCAAGATGGCCACTGTGGTGGCCATATTCAATGTCTGAGCAGCACCATTTTCATATAGGACCAACCAGACATCATAAGAAGTTGTTCAGTTAAAACCACATGTTGATATGACCATTCATTCAGAAAGAAGGAGAAGCAACAACAAGATTTTCAAGATAGCCACTGTGGTGGCCATATTGGATGTGCAAGCTGCACCATTTTCATTTAGGTCCAACTAGACATCATAAGACGTCTTCAGGTGAAACCCCCATAGCTATATTACTTTCATTCAGGAGTAGCAATAACAAGATTTTAAAGATGGCCACTGTGGCAGTCATAGTGGACATCAGATCAGCACCATTTTCATTTATGACCAATAAGATATCATAAGAAGTCTTTCAGTGAAAACCTGATGTTTACGACCATCCATTTAGGGATAGCAATTATAAGATGTTCAAGATGGTCACTGTGACAGCTATATTAGATGTCCAAGTAACACCATTTTCATTTAGGACCAACTAGACCATGGAATGAACATATGTGTAAAATTTCATGGCAATCCTCAAGGTAGTTTAGGAAGTAGCGATAAAAATCTTGTGCTAAGGAACAGATGGATGACAGACAACAGACTATCCCATAAGCTCTATTGGTGTGTGTGTGTGTGTGTGTGTGTGTGTGTGTGTGTGTGTGTGTGTGTGTGTGTGTGTGTGTGTGTGTGTGTGTGCAACATGCTCATATAATCACAACCATACAGACATTAAATTTAAAAACTACGTAAAGGGAGCTGACCTGGGAATTTTTTTAAACAAAATGTCCACCTCCCAAATAACTTTAAAAATATATTCTTGTTCTGATTTGTAGAGAAAAAATAACTAGTTCTATCTATCATATTTTAATCTGGAGATAAAAGAAAAAAAGAAACTATCCTGGCTGAAAAAAACAAATCCCATGGTTGGCAAGAAAATCCCCTCCTCTGAAACATTAAATGGTTTATCCCTAATAATTATGTGGTGTCTGCAGTACACGCAAAGTATAAAATCCTCCTGCTTGCTATAGTGAACTTCACAAAGTCAAACTCTGCAAACCAGAACTTCTGGAATGTAGTTTTGCTGGGCTTTGCTTGCATCACAGATGGCTCATACTTCCCTGAATCACAGCTGCGTTTCGACATTTTACTTTCAAAAATGAATCTCACACACTATTCCAACTACCAAACTAATGTTTCCCATTTTATATATTAAGTAAAATTTAACTTCAAATAAATGTCTCCACTGATCATAAACTAGCCAATAATCTTTAATAAAGATGCCTTGAACATTTTTATTCAGGGCAATGAAGTGTAATAACTTTTGTTTCTTCAGCATGCATCCCTGAATTACCTCAGTTTGTATACTTTACCTATGCAAATTAGCCTAATGGGCTCTTACACTAAAGTGCTCAAAGGTCTTTTAACACAGAATGACCCTATTTATAGTCAGTCAATTAAACAATCTATGGAATGATGGTTGTTTATCTCTGACCACCTTTACCTTTAAATTGCTTCTTCGACTATCAACTGTATAAACTGCACCGAGGTGATAGTTTTTCATGAGCATTAAGCACAACTGTTGACAGTTTATATAGGCTACAGGTTACAGGCATGTTTCATGGTGTTACATGTGAACCTCCTGGCTGATAGGGTTTTCCTCCCAAGATAAGGAGTGTCTCCAGTCCCTCCCTTCACTCACTGAAATCTCTCGCATACTAAAAATTATTCTTTAAAAAATTCTGGAAGAGAAATTTTCGTTTTCTTTTCCCATACCTTGCTTAGAATGTAGTATATTTATGATACACTTGAAAACTGAAATTGTAAGTGCTGTGAAAGAATCCAAAAAGTGCAGGAATACTATAACCAAGGTAATGAAAACCAACAAAATATTCATAGCTGTTAATGACATACTTATGTGAATCATAGCAGATTTGTCAAAATTAAACAACACTGAAAGCCATTAACTCTACCACAGCAGCTGAAAACTCCTTTCCATTCCCAAAGCATTCTGTGAAAGGAGATCATCCAACTGGTTCTGCTGAGATAAACTCCAGTCACAAAAATGTTGTGAATGATGATCACTATTCTAATATTAACAGTGAAACCCTTGGCTCTTTCAATACCAGGGATTCTTCTCAAAAAGAAAATCTAGCCACCCAAAACATCAGGAAATTCCATAAAACAAACACTGGTGAATGGTGACTCGATCATTAAATATCTCAGTGAACGAGGTCTTAAATCTTGGGTCAAAGTCAAGTCATTGCCCCGGGGTGGGAACTGGTTATATGCTTGATATAATCGGAGAAATAGATCTTTCTCAATATGACAACATCATCATCAGTGTTGGAGTAAAACGATATTGACAACAATATCACTGTGCCCCCAGATCCAAGCTTAATTATGAAGCAAATGGTGGTCACAATGCCCCAGACCCAAGCTAATTATTAAGCTAATAGGGGCATGATCTGAGATGAGAAGGAAGTGTCACAAAGACTGCAGGCAGTAGAGTTTGAGATATAGCAGGGTTAAGATCTGGTTGAATGTAGAAGATAGAGTGTATTTGTTCATTGGCAGATGTATAGATGTGTAATAGTACATAAAGGAATAAGAAAAATATACTCATAGAGTTACTAATACCACCGGAAATAGCATAAGTGAATAATAAGTCCACCTTGACATTAGTAGTGTCCGAAATGGGATTATTAAGAATTTAATACTATTATTTTGGGTGGACCATGGGAAGATCAAAAAGTAAAAAGAACAGATGAGACAGTATTGATTTGTGCTTTGACAAAATGGAACTGAAACACAGAACAATAACACCTACAAACTTTTATGGAGAAATGAACGATGACTTTGAAAGCTGGCATAAAACATTTGAGAGGATATCCAAAGCAAACAGGTGGAATAATGCTAGAAAATTGGAGATGTTTCCATCACTGTTAAGAGGCAGGAGTCTGATTATTCTGAAGATGTTTATGAAGATGAAAAATGATTTTAAGACACACTTATAAGAAAATTGAAGGAAAGATTCTGTCCAGTGGATTTACAGAGAACATATTTCTCGAAATTATTTCAAAGGAAAAAACTGAATGGTGAAAGTGTGGAAGATTACCGAAATGCAAAAGTGTCTGGCTTGCCGAGCACATGGGGGCCAGAATTAAAATGGCAAACTGTTAATGGAACACTTCATGCAACAACTGAAACCAGGGCTGAGAAGATTTGTTATGATAAGTCACCCAAAATTCTTTGAACAGGCATTCAGAATAGCAAAAGAGGGATGCTCTGCATAAGGGATCGAGTCCCTAGAACCGACCCCCCCTTTTCCTTGGGAAAGGGGGAAGGGCTTGTAAACCTCTTCCCTTGTCGTCTGCACCATGTCCTTCTAGGCCCCGACTGACAAAGGGTAGGTCTGAACTGTGGTTGTTGCTTAGACTCGGGCTGCGTGGCTTTAAAAAATGTGGGTGATGGGCCCTGTGGCCGTTCAAGATCACTTCACTTCCTGGCCAGTTTTGATGGGCCAGGCATGGATACCACAGAGCAATGTTGCTGGTCTCTCAAATCTTGAAAAGCCACAGAGGGAATGAGCCTTCCAAAAAGAGTCTTTGCCTCCAGCGGGAGCAGCCCTCAAAGGTTCTTACTGTGCTCCAGTAATACCTTGGATGTATCCAAAGCAACATCCCTGCGGAGGTGGAGAAGCTCCGCCAATAAAGCCATGGACAAGGTCAACACATGCCTTGCGAAACTACAATTACTAGTGACCTAGCTTTTTGCTCAAAGGCCTCCAGTGTTTTAACTGGAAGGCGAGCCCAAGTCCCTGTGCAAATACCCACTTGTGTCACTGTGTCAACTAAAAGTGGGAGGTTTAAGGGGTGACTGCCAGCCTCTACATTTTCTAGGAAACTCCCGGCCCTTACAAAAACTTTGGGACAGCTCCTTTACCGTAGCGGAGTGAGGAAGCAGCAAGAGCTCTGGTCAAAAGGCAGACCCAAAGAGTTTCTCCAAGCTGTAGAGAATCTTAGTGTCCTCAAAGCTTAAGAGCTTGGGACACAGATCATTCAGCAATAGATGGTAAACCTAATTAACTGCTTGTCAAATGACCAGATCTCTTCCTCTCTGCCCCTTAACCAACATTTTGGGAGACCCGAAGGAAGGGGGTGCCACCTCTGTCGGATCCATATCAAACTCATGAGAATCCACCACAAGGACAGAAATGACATCCTCATCCTGCACTCTCAAATCTGGGAAGCAGGACCATGTGACCCAGTGTCTCTCTGTTTTATAGGCTGAGTAGACTTGGTAGTAAGAGGGACCTCGACCCATGATTCCTCGAAGGGAACCAATGGACTGTCCAAAGTGGCAGACACAGCAGAAGTGTGAGAGCGACTCTCAACCCTCCTGGGGCGATTGGGCATGGGGGTGTCCCCTTCTCTCCATCTATGGACTGCAGCATCAATCCCTCTGTCATGAGGCCAAGGCCCTGAAGATCATGGCTCTATGCAGGCAACCATCTAAATCTGGTGGAAGAACCCACATCCCATAAGGGTTTAAAGGAATCATCGGGAAGGGGGCATGCCGATCCGATCCCCTTTACTAGTCCTACATTGGTACGATGAATCCAAATCCCAAGTGGGATTGAATGGTAGTCTGGAGATAGGGGGGTCTCAACCTGGTCCCTCTCCCCATATCGATGGACCCTGAATGACCGTTACTTGTAGCCTGATGACCTGTGACTGGTGACCCTCACCCGGTGACCGGTACCCAGTGACCAGTGACTGGTCAATGGCCGATCAGGCGACTCTGATCTGTATGAAGATCCTCTCCCAAATCTTAGATCGAGGCATGGTGGCATGATCTTGTCGCCAACAATGGGCCATGGTGACCAAAAGGGTGCTGCTCTCCCCTCACAGGGGGGGATTCACTTTCTGCTGACATAAAACTGTGGGACAGTAGAGGGTCTTGCTCCTCCATCGCGGGAGGGCAAGACACACTCTCTGCCCTACGTGACGAGAGAGGGTGCTTCTCCTCCCTAACGGAAGAGTGCGACTCACTCTCTGTATTAGTGGAATAGAGAGGGTGCTGCTCCATCTATTCGGAAGAGTGCTGCTTCTTCCTCATGGGAGGGTGCGACTTACTCCCCACTTGCTTAGATATTCCCTAAGGAATGAGCCCACTAACCTTTAGCGTCTCTGAAGAACTCAATAATCCTTCTCTAAGACCCGAGGGATTCAGAAAAGGAAAAACCCGAAAATTCAGAGGAAGAAGAGACCTTCTCACGTCCCTATAGGTTCTTCTACATTCAGCAAGGTCCCAAACCTTGTCAGACCATAGACTGCAAACAGGACAACCATCTGCCCCCTTTCAGTCCAAGACACTGCTGTAAAAAAGAGGTGCTGAAAACAAGATAATGGTTGTAACTGCATTTGAAATGAACCTTAGCAGGTACTCACCTTGTAGGTGGCGATTTTTCCAATGAAGCAACTATAAACTGCTCTAGTTTTCTCGAAAAGACAGCAATACATGTACTTTACTGTGGATATATATATATATATATATATATTGTTACGACTCTATGGTCTAAGAAAAATGTAACAGAAAGAAAGTGAAACCAACAAGAAAAAATCAACAAGCAATTTATTACTAGATAATTAAAATGAAAAATCAAAAAGTCACTTACAGTAATGTGTTTTGAAATCCTAATAATCCAATAAGAATGATTGTTCTAATCACAAGTCCTAAATATAGAATGTTCCGAATTCACGGCTGTGTCCTTGAATGTTATGATGTGCTAATGGTCTCCAAAGTCCTGATGTACTAGTAATCTTGATGTGCTGATGTCAAAATGAAGTATTCCAAAATATCTGAATAAGTTCACTTAAATTCCAAAATCATCAATTAAAAATCCAAAATCCAAAAGTTTATGAGCACTGTTATAATCCAATGAATATTTAAAATAATTCCTCTCTTAGAATTTGGAATGAATTTTCACAACTGTAATAGCTCTTTACAAGACTGATGGTAATGTCAAAACTGAAAAAATGTCCACCAAACATGGTATATATAAAGATTGGTCACATGACAGAATGTTCTAGAATGTGTGTCATCTTATTGGAATTTTACTTGTAAACAAAATTTCAACCTTGACCTTCAAATTGAGAAAACATATTGATCAAAACAACCTAATTCAAGGACACTAGTTAAACATGTTTTTCCTGATAAACATAAAGATTTAAGCAAATATTAAAGTGAAGAAACATTTATAATTTCCTAAAATATTTATAATATTATATAAACATCATACATAACACCTCCCCTCATAAAGAAAAAGAAAGATTTATATAATAAAGCTTTCTTTTGAATATACATCTAATACTACAATAACCAAAAATACATCAGAACATGTTTTATGATACTGGACTTAATTACATCAAGCAATATTACATTTCTAGGCACGTGAGAGTGCATCTGCAATCACATTGTCTTTTCCCCTGATGTGTCTAATGTCAATGTATTATTCTTGCAATATCAAACTCCATCTCAACAATCTCCGATTTTTATCTTTCATTTTGTTGATGAAAGTAAGGGGATTGTGATCACTGTACACAATAATTGAAGAAAGAGCTGAGGTAACATGCACTTCAAAATGCTGTAAAGCCAATATCAAAGACAAACATTCCTTTATCAATTGTGGAATAATTTTTCTGGTGCTTGTTTAGATTTTTAGAAAAATAACACACAGGGTGATCCACACCACTTTTGTCTTCCTGAATCAATACTCCACCAACCCCTACATCACTTGCATCAACAGATAATTTAAATGATTGGCTAAAATTTGGTGCAGAAAGAACTGATGCATTCTTAAGCATGGCCTTTAACTTGTCAAAAGATTCCTGACACTTGTCAGACCAACAAAATTTGGTTTTCTTACTCAATAAACTTGTCAAAGGTTCAGCAATTTTGGAAAAATTGGAACAAAATTTCCGATAATATCCAGCCATACCTAGAAATCGCATCAGTTGCTTTTTACAAATTGGAACTTAAAATTCAGAGATAGCTTTGACCTTAGCTTCTATAGGTTTAACTTGACCTTGTCCCACAATATGTCCTAAAAATGTGACATAAGCATGGCAAAACTCACTTTTGCTCAAATTAATTGTCAGATTCGCATCACTGAGTCGATCAAAGAATTTTCGAATGGTTTCCAAATGATCTTCCCAGGTGTTGTTGTAGATAATGACGTCACCGATATAAGCGTCACAATTATCAAGACCAAATGTTATCATGTTCATCAGATGTTGAAACGTTGCAGGCGAATTTTTCATTCCAAACGGCATGACTTTATATTGATAAAGTCCATCTGGAGTTACAAATGCTGAAATTTCTTTTGCCCTTTCCGTCAGTGGAATTTGCCAGAATCCTTTTAAAAGGTCAAACTTGGTGACATATTTAGCATTTCCAATTTTATCAATGCAATCGTCCATTCTTGGGATTGGAAATGAATCAGTTTTGGTGACACTGTTGACTTTTCTATAGTCAGTACACATACGGAATGTATTATCTGGCTTGGGAACAAGAATACATGGTGAACTCCAGTTACTTTTACTTGGTTCTATGAAATCATTCTCCAGTAAATACTGAATTTCTTTCTTCAGATAGTTCTGTTTGAGAGGATTCATCCTATAAGGATGCTGTTTCACAGGCGCAGAATCTACAATGTCAACGTCATGATAAATTTTACTTGTTCGTGTTGGAACATCAGGAAACAAGTGCTCATAGTCATGTAATAGCTGTTTTAGTTCATTTCTTTCCTGTTGTTGTAGATGTGAAAGTTTCTGCTCTAGGTTGTTCAATATTTCTGAATTCCGAAGATTGGTTATACCAGAGTCACTATAGTCTGATCGTATTCCATCGTTGATATCTTCACTGTGTGGGACAGGTACAACTAAATTAACTGAATAATTAGCTGAGCTATCTCTGTCAAAATATTCCTTTAACATATTTATATGACAAAGTTGTTTCTGTTTCCGTCTCCCAGGAGTGTTAATGATATAATTTAAGTCATTTACTTTCTTTTCAACGGTATAAGGACCATAAAATTTAGCCTGAAGAGGATTTTGAGGTATGGGAAAGAGAGCCAGAACTTTGTCACCAGGTTTAAAACTCCTTTCCTGTGAATTTCTGTGATATCTTAATTTCATTTTTGACTGGGTAATGTGAAGATTAGTTCTTGCTACTTCACAGGCCTTTGACAACTTGTATTTGAAACCAGAAACATAATCAAGAAGATTAATCTTTGAATCTTCATTTGAAAGAAGTTTCTCTTTCAATAATTTCAATGGTCCACGGACAGTATGACCAAAAACTAGTTCAAAGGGACTAAAACCCAACGACTCTTGAACTGATTCCCTAACAGCAAACAACAACAAATGAACACCCTCATCCCAATCCTTTTCTGTATCAAAGCAATATGATCGAATCATATTCTTCAAAGTTTGATGAAATCTTTCCAAAGCACCTTGACTTTCAGGGTGATAGGCAGAAGATTTAAACTGTTGGATGCCTAATTCATGCATAACTTGTTGGAAAATTCCAGACATAAAATTTCACCCTTGATCTGACTGGACAGATTTGGGAAGGCCAACAAGTGTAAAAAACTTCACCAAAGCTTTCACAATAGTTTTAGTTTTTATATTTCTCAGAGGAATTGCCTCTGGAAATCTTGTAGATGCAGACATGATGGTCAACAAGTATTGGTTGCCTGATTTGGTTTTAGGTAAAGGACCAACACAGTCTACTATTATTCTACTAAATGGTTCATCAAATGCAGGAATAGGTTGCAGATGAGCCTTAGGTATCTTCTGATTGGGTTTTCCTACCATTTTACAAGTATGACAAGACCTGCAGTATTTAGAAACATCACTTTTGAGTTTCGGCCAATAAAAATGATTCAAGATCTTGTGATAAGTCTTACGGACCCCGTAAATGACCAGCTAAAGGAGTTTCATGGGCTAAATTAAGAATTTCCTGTCTATATGACTTAGGAACAACAATTTGATAGCTCACTGACCACTCGTCACCAGCGGGTACATCAGGTGGTCTCCATTTCCTCATAAGGACCCCATTTTTCACAAAGTAACACACTGGAACTTGTGTGGCTTCAGTTTCACTAATAGCCCTCTGAAACAAACAAGATATCTCGGGATCTTGCTCCTGTTCAACGACAAGGGATTGTCGTTTGTCATCCTGATTAGAACAAAGAGAATGAGTTGCCAAAAGAGGATCACTGTGATCAATACCATTTGATTGATCAATACCTGAGGAAAAAGTGACCTCATCAAAAGACTGACTAATACATGTGTCAGCTAAAGGAATAATATCCTGATCAACATCACTCTCAAGAGCTCTTTTTGCTATAGCTCTAGTAACTGCACAAGCAGGGTACAAATCAGGGATTTCAGTTTCGACAGGATCAACTTTCTGATCCAAACAAGGCTTGTCAGTTACAAGTGGATTAACCACAACCTTATCTCCAGCTAGGTCATTGCCTAGTAATAAATGAACACCCTCTATGGGTAAAGAAGTCACTGCCCCAACAGTCACAGGTCCAGAAACTAAGTCTGATGCCAAATTTACACAATGGAGAGGAACATTTACAAAGCCGCACTCTACTCCCTGAACAAGAACACTTTCACTTGAAGAAGGCTCCTCAGACAAAGGCAAAGTACCTGATAATAAAAGACTCTGAGAAGCTCCAGTGTCCCTTAATATTTTAATTGGGATAGGTTTGGCAGAATCACCAATAAGTGATATAGAACCTTCTGACATGAATGGTTCATAAGCCTCCAAAATAGAATCAGACTGGGGTTTGTTTGACCCAACAAATGTATTGCTTTCAATACAAGACCTTGACCTTGACCTCGTAGAAATAAGAGCATTTGGAAAAGCTCTGTCTTTACTCTGTTGCTTATTTTTCAACTTGAAGCAATCAGAAATAACGTGCCCTTTCTTTTTACAATAAGTGCACGTAGGAAGAGATAAGGATTTCTGATCAGTCTTATCAGATGTTTGATTCCTAACAGTTGTGCTGTTGTGAAATTTGGAATTACTCGAATGAGATTGAAATGGTTTTTTACCAGAAAACTGCTGAGAGGACGACTTATTGCCAAATGAAATTTTGTGAGTCAAGGAATAATCATCAGCCATACGAGCAGCATTTTCCAAAGTTTCCACATTCTGCTCGTCAAGATAGGTTTTAACATCACTATGGATGCACCTCTTGAACTCTTCAATTAATATGAGCTGTCGGAGGTTATCATAACCTTGATCAACTTTCTTGGCTGAGCACCACCTATCAAATAGTTGTTCTTTATCCCTTGCAAATTCGACATGAGTTTGTCCAGTTTCTTTTCTACAATTCCTAAACCTTTGTCGATATGCCTCTGGTACCAACTCATAAGCTTTCAAGATGTACTCCTTAACCACATCATAATCAGTGCTTTGTTGTACTGACAGTGAAGTGTAGACTTCACGAGCTTTGCCAATAAGTACACTTTGTAATAACAAAGTCCAATGCTCTCTGGGCCATTTCAAGTTTTCAGCTATTTTCTCAAAATGAAGAAAGTATTTATCTACTTCTTTTTCCTGAAAAGGGGGTACTAACCTAATATATCTAGTAACATCAAAACCTGGACTTGTGTTTAAAGGAGTGGAGTGTGCTCTGTTTGCCAGTTCTAATTCTCTTAACTTAAATTGCATTTCCCTTTCTTCTCTTTGCATCTGCATCTGCATTTGTATTTGTCTATCTTCTTTCTCTCTCTCTCCATCTGCCTCTCTTCTTTCTCTCTCCATCTGCCTCTCTTCTTTCTCTCTCTCCATCTGCCTCTCTTCTTTCTCTCTCTCCATCTGTATCCGCCTATCTTCTTTCTCTCTCTCCATCTGTATCTGCCTCTCTTCTTTCTCTCTCTCTCTCTGAATCTGAAGCTTTGCCAATTCTAAATCCATCTGGTTCTTTAACTCTAATTCCCTTAATTTCCTGTCAGAACCAGATACAGGCTTTCTCTTCAAACTTAAAGCACTATTTTCAAAAATTCCCTTTCCTACTAAATACTGAATCAAAATAATCTTTATCTCCTGTTTTGTCAATGATACTTTTGCCTAAGATAGACTGTATTTTCTGGCAAGCTCGAGCAACTCATCCTTTCTCATGCACTCTAACCCCTCCTGGGTAGGTTTTGAAATGAAATTCTGAACATTAGATGCCATTGTAAATGCTTGTTGGTTTCACACACAAAATTTTCTATATAAAATCTTTGCCAAAGACAAAAAAAAATTCAGAGACAAAATCAATATGAATTTCAAAAATAACTTTAATATCTCTAATATGCTTTAAAGAAATTCAGATCCCGGACGAGCCCCCAATTTCTGTTTCGACTCTATGGTCTAAGAAAAATGTAACAGAAAGAAAGTGAAACCAACAAATCAAGTAAAAATCAACAAGCAATTTATTACTAGATAATTAAAATGAAAAATCAAAAAGTCACTTACAATAATGTGTTTTGAAATCCTAATAATCCAATAAGAATGATTGTTCTAATCACAAGTCCTAAATATAGAATGTTCCGAATTCACGGCTGTGTCCTTGAATGTTATGATGTGCTAATGGTCTCCAAAGTCCTGATGTACTAGAAATCTTGATGTGCTGATGTCAAAATGAAGTATTCCAAAATCTCTGAATAAGTTCACATAAATTCCAAAATCATCAATTAAAAATCCAAAATCCAAAAGTTTATGAGCACTGTTATAATCCAATGAATATTTAAAATAATTCCTCTCTTAGAATTTGGAATGAATTTTCACAACTGTAATAGCTCTTTACAAGACTGATGGTAATGTCAAAACTGAAAAAATGTCCACCAAACATGGTATATATAAAGATTGGTCAGATGACAGAATGTTCTAGAACATGTGTCATCTTAATGGAATTTTACTTGTAAACAAAATTTCAACCTTGACCTTCAAATTGAGAAAACATATTGATCAAAACAACCTAATTCAAGGACACTAGTTAAACATGTTTTTCCTGATAAACATAAAGATTTAAGCAAATATTAAAGTGAAGAAACATTTATAATTTCCTAAAATATTTATAATATTATATAAACATCATACATAACAATATATATATATATATATATATATATATATATATATATATATATATATATATTACCTTAGTCCCTCGGGTCTTAGAGAAGGATTACCTTATTACCTATATATATATATATATATATATATATATATAGGTAATAAGCATAAAAAAGGTAACGTAAACCAGACTTATACAGTACTGGATATGAATAAAAAGCAAAAAACCAGCTTGGTAATAATGCTTATTTATATTATAACAAAAAGGAATAAATTCCTATACTAAATTAATTTCAACTGATGCGAGTTCAAATATAAAACACAAATAAGAAAAGACTGGTGTGCGACCTGCTTTCCTGAGCTAAAATATCCAACCAATCAGATTGAAGGAAATTACATTTCCAATGTTTTCGTTTTTTGTTTTTTTCTTAGTTAAAAACAAACAAAAGAAAACCAACTGGCTGGCATCAGGGATAGGAAAAGAAAATAAATTACCTACCCAAGCAAGAATACAATACAGAATTCTCAAAAGGCAATAATTAATCCCCCAACAAAACAATGCATGAAAGGGAATTGACCTACTAACCAAGATTATGAAAAGGAGGTTTCTTGGTACCAAAATTGCCAAAACTCTCAAGAGAGCTGATATTTCCACACAAGGAAAATAATGGTCATGAGTAAATACCACCTGTAATTTACGATAAACGTAAGAAAGAGCATAAATCGCTAAGTGGACTCATCAGTGAAGGCTATTTCTTTTAGTGATCATTTTAACCATCTTCATTAAGATGACGACCGGAAAAAGAATGAGGAATTGTGGGTTACACGTGTGCTACTGTGTGGTTCACACAGGGGGTTCTATTCACTAGAACTTTCTAGTCAACCCTATGGGAGGATGAATTCTCATCATACGGTCAGGTATTTTCCATCACGGATATAGATTAGCTACGCAATAGCAACAGAGTAAGCTATTACTGATATTAAAAGCTAAGTCCTACATAGTTAGTTTTGTGTATAGACCCCCATCATCACATAGTGATTGGTGTGAATACTTTGAACTTCAAATAGATAAAATTTCAAGTGAAGAAAATTAATTTTACATTCTAGATGATATAAACAGAGACCTTCTCAAAGATCAAATAAAAATTAATTGGATGGATTTTGTTGCTTCTTTTGGTATGGAGCAACTGGTAAATGAACCCACTAGAGTAACTTCTACCTCTAAAACACTTATAGACCATATTTATACCAATACAAAAACAATTGTTCTGGAAGTAATAGTTTCTAAGATTGGTTTAAGTGACCACTTTACAATTTTTCTAACAGATAAAGTCAACAGCAAATCAAAGAAAAATAATATCCATAAATCCATTACTTAGAGGTCTTTTAAAAACTTTCATACTGTTAAATTCCTGGACGATTTGAAACAGATTACATGGAATACAGTTCAAATCTTTGAAGATATTGATGATGTTTTAGGAACTTGGATGGATCTTTTCGTGGAAACAGTAAACAAATATGCCCCTTTAAATTTGCACAGGATAAAGAAAGACCACCAGCCTGGTTCAATCTCCCCAGAAATTTTAGATGCAATAAAGCAAAGAGACCATCTAAAATCTATACAAAATCAAGCTGAATATAAAATTTGGAGGAATAAAGTTAATAAAATGATAAGTCAAACCATAAGAACATACTACAAAAAAGTGCTGGATGAAAATAGAAATAACCCAAAAGCTATCTGGAGAGTTTTTACCCAGTTTGGTACAGGAAAATGTAACAGTAAAACTGAAATGTTATCTCTCAATCATGAGGGAATTTATACTGATAGTCCAAGTGCCATCTCAAATATTTTTAATGACTTTTGAGTTCAAACTGATGAAAAATTTCATGAACCTAAGATTTCTTCTGATCATCTGAAACTGAGAAAGTTTTGTACTAAAAAAACTCCCTAACAATATAAAGTTCGAAATTCCTTAAATGAGTCCTGAATTTGTGTTGAAATATGTTCACAAAATGGATGATTGTAAAGCCACAGGACTTTATATGTTTCGACCAAGGCTACTAAAGGCAACTGCACCTGCTATAGTAGAGAGCATAGATTTTATTTGCAATCAAAGTATTAGGTCTAATAAATTTCCAGAGACTTGAAAACTGCCAATTAGGTAACACCATTGCATAGAGCTGGAACAAAAGATGATGTAAATAACTCTGGACCCATTTCTATCCATCCTTGTCTTTCCAAATTACTAGAAAAATATCTACATTATTCTTCTATCAACTATTTGAACACTTATGATCTTATTCAAGATAATCAGTCTGGCTTTCAACACAATCACTCACGTGAAACTGCACTTATATCTATGATTGATAAATGGTTTAAAGCATTAAAGAAGAAATGGTTGGCTTTAATATGGTTGATTTTCATAAAGATTTTGATCTTGTAGACCATGAAATTTTGCTTGAAAAACTGAAAATCTCTCAATATAATGAAAACTCCCCTAAACTGGTTACTTCTTATTTAACTGATAGAGTGCAAAAAGTATCTTTAAATGGTCACCTTTCTGAAAGTAAAACTATTAATTGCGCGGTAACACAGGGCTCTATCCTCGAATCTCTGCTATTCATTGTATTTATTAATGACTTACCTCTTAAGATAGGAAATTCAATTGAATGAAAAGGTCTTCATGTCAGTATGCTCTTTTAAATTTGGTTTCAATTGGTCAGGCAATCTTGGTGTTGTTTTAAGTTTTTTATTGTTTGATTACAAAAGTCACAGTTGATGGCAGATCACAATAATTTCTGGAAACATGAATAGTCTTGGTGCCAGAAACACCTCAGTAAAATTATCAAAAGTGGTTAAGCCATTTCTTTGGAGTTGTTTAAAGATTTGCCTTGTTGTGCACAACATTAGCCTAACTGAATGCTGGATTGGCATTGATAAAAGTTTTTTAAAGTTTTGAAGCTTTGAAAAATTAAATTTCAAGTGGTCAAGGAGTTGATGGATGAATGATAGATGAAATATGAACAAATGACCCACTGTCAATGCAGGACCACATCATAAGCCCACTGGAATCTATGGCCAGGTGAGCTAAAAATGCCTACGTAAAAATGCTGACAAACATTTTCTTTTCGATCTAAGGAGAAACACCACATTTCTGACCATCAGCTATCAAAATTTAAGAAAGCCTGACAAAGTATGTTTGTACTACTTTCTCTGCAGTTAAGCTTGAATTTTTTTTTACATCTCGAACATCATAAGGCAATAGGTGTTTTAAGCCCTCTCACTTAAGACAGAACTTACAAAACAACTTACCTAGTATCTCAATAAACCACTCCCTCATTAATCTGCCCCTGGAAAACTCAATAAGTCACTTATAAGACTGTATGATCTATAGATCCCACTTTTTAAAGTCAACACCAAAAATTAAAGAAATTGATGATGACAAAGTAAGATTGTTTCCAGAAGTTAAATCATATGGAATGTCCAATATTCACACATTTTCAATGTTAATATGTCCAATATCTTTTGATATTAAATTGGAATAAAGAGAAATATATGAACACATAAGCATACAAACAGTTATACTGACACAAGACTAGTGCTGGGATTCAGATGAAATATAAAGACTGATGACAGGTTTATCATAACCAATCAACCACTGATTTTAACCGGTTTAAGACAATGTCTTTTGCACACTTTGTAATGATTAATTTGTTGTATTGCCCATTCAAGCAGATTACTGGCACATTTTGCTGTCTGCTATGTTGATACACTTGAGTTGTACTAAATAACGGATGAATATATTAAACAAAACTTACATATTTAACTTTTCCTGGAAGATTCCAACACAAAAGAGTAGACATTTGAAGAAAAAAAAAACTTTAATCATTTATATGTGATTATGAAAATGTATAATTGAATGCTTGGTCAAGATTTTACTATTCTCACTAATCACCACTACACAAGACTGCTTACTATCAAGTCTAATGACTATAGAATCCAGAAATATATGAAATCAAAATATTAAATGAGTAGTTGCACTAATTCTGCTTATTCAGCAGCTAAGCTGGCTTTATTTTGACAACTGTTGAGGTCTTAATGAACTTAAACATCTGGGTATAGGATCAGATTAATTTCGTGTTAAAACCATACACCGTAGAACACTAACATTTTCCTTTTGGCTTACCTGTTGATTGCTCCTCAAAATTTGCATTGATATATTTAAAAATATTTTGTAAGTTCTAATAAAATGCAGGAATTTTGTTTTTTCTCTTCTTTTTTTTTCTAAATTTTTGATCCAGGTGTAGTGTTATAGAACCATGCAACTGCTGTGAACTGACTGTCTTTATTTGGAGTTGAACTCAGTAATTGCCATGTGCTATTGACAAAGAACTGTAGACTGACATTTAAAACTGCCATCTTGATAATTACCTATCAAAATATATTTATGTGTAATTCAAGCTATGAAACTTTAGTTCGCTTGTGAACAATGGATACACATGCTCTGATCTTGAAAGGGAGGCAACTCCAACTTTACCAATGCACAAACTTGTTAGTACTGTATGTGATATTGATTTATATTAAAAGTCATAAATTTATTGATTTTATTTGACTTTAAAAAGCCTTCCTAAGATTGAATGCAGAGATGCCAACCTATGAGCATGCTTATCACAATTCCTAGTGTCAAATTTTTGGAATCTAGGCAGCCCATGCAGAACAGATGTTCATTAAAGGTAAAAATGTCTATCCTATCATACAGAACTTTTTGTAGGAGCCTATATATACCTGTACACAGTAACTATTAGGGTCCAATTCACTCATTAACCCCTAGCAAAATGTTTACGCATCATGAGGATGTACCCTACTTCCGAGCTCTGTAACATCAACATCATTTAAGATACACTAAAGTGAAGGGTATTGCAGAAAGGTAGACAGATGTAGCTCTACAATGATACCAAATAATGTTGACTTTCTACTCGCAATAAAAAATACAGTGAAACAAATGCACTTTTTTAGACCCAATTTTTTTAAGGTCAAAAATTGCCAGTTTCAAAACCGGAGTTTGTGTCCGGATTTTAGACTTTTTGGCATTAGATCTAAAGCAGACCGGTCCGAACTGTGCACAGACAGATGATCCTTTGCAAAAAGTGGGATAACTTTGAGATTTGGAGTTAAAAGGGGCCAGGACACAAAAATCGGGGGTCCAATACGAAAAATAAAAATAAAAATCCAACTTTTACCCTTCTGTACATGTGCGACCATAATAGCCAATCAAAAACAATGTTTCTGATACACCTAAGCATCCGGTTAAACGAAAAACTTTCTTAAGCAGAAGAGTTTTCCTGCATTCAGAAGTAACCCCCAAAATGCATTTCCTACCCCCATTTCAGGCAAAAATGAAAAAAATCTACCGGGGTTAATGAGTTCAAAATAAATGCCATATCCATTTATCCAATTCAAGAACACTGAATTCCTCAACATTTTTGGACAAAACAATAACTGTAAATATTACTTTTCTTCACGCATCTTCTAAAACTTTATTTTTCTAGATCTCAACTGCCATTTTTTACCTAAAGTTAGTCTTATCAACTGGATTCTTGTTAGACTTTTTGCACTTTATATAAAAAAAATTTGACCCTATATTTTAAGAATTTTAAATTTTTGTACTTTTATCTTTCATTTTTTATACTTATTACAGAATTTTAACATATTTACCTTTAATTTTGGATCTGCTAGTACTTCTTGTTTACATTTATTTGGAATGGTTTATCTTCCTGAATTTTTTTGCAATTCTTTATATTTACATTTTTAGAACTTAACCTTTAACTGGCACCATATAGGCAGTATTGTGCTGATATGCCACTAAACCCTAATACATTGTTATGTGCATTTCTTTTTTTATGTTGAGAAACTTGTTCTACATATCAGCCTATGATATTGCTGCTGAAGTACTTTTCTCCCAACCTGTATCCACATAGAAAACTCCTACCCTAATTTGTATACCCGTAAAAGTTTGACTTTCTGGAATTTTCACTAAAGTGGTGTAATAAAACTGCAAAATCAGTAATGACTGGCATTTCTTCTAATTTTGATTAATATTAAAATCCATTTGATGAATATTTATGTAGGTCAATGGAGATTATAATTCTAACATGCCCCTCACTTTTGCCCAACTGTCAACCACAATTTTAGTCTCCCTCAGAATATCACACCCTTATGATATCATGGTCGATGTTTATGGACCCTATCACTTGCAAATTTTTTAGAAAAAGATGTACAAATCTTCATAATGTTGATAGATAAATTATTAGTACATTTCAGCACATTATATCCCTTGTACTGGTTGGTTGGCACTGGCTTCAACATAAACTTTAGAAATTTTGTCTATAGAATATGATTAATGCAGTTTCAGTAGTAAATGTGCGAGACATAAAAATGAAACATCCAAGAATAATCAAAAGCAGTTGTCAAAATTGTCCAGAGCTGCAAATCCACTTAAAATCTAGAGGATATATTTATTTAACTTCCTCACCTATACATGTTGACCCAGAGCCAGATGGTTGCTTCTTGTAGCCTGGTTTACAGTCACATCTGTAGGAACCTACCATGTTGACACAGACCTCTGCATTTGAACTACCATTACATGCTGAACTGTTACATTCATCTACATCTGTCAGAAACAGAGGAAACATCATTATATATATATATGTATATAGATAGATATATGTATATATATATATATATATATATATATATATATATATATATATATATATATATATATATATATATATATATATATATATATATATATATATATATATATATATTCCAAAAGACTATTGAGTTAGTTTCAAATAATTAATGCAAATGGGAATTTTATTATTGGAAATGCATTTGTAATTTTTAATCCACCACTTTCATGCTTAAAGATACTCCCTGTTGTCAAACAATATTTACTGCACAGATTTCAATGAAGTTATCACTGCATTATTTTTATGTTATCAATATGACATCACTTCTTACCTAAGTGTAATATGTTCTAAGTTTCAAAGCAATCCACTGAAAAGTTCAAGAGTAGTTATATTTGCGAAATTCTGTCATGTATTCCATCCAGCTGTAAGTCAAAATGTCAATAAGAAAAATCACAAAAGCACAAAGATTTGTTAGTCTATGCATTTTTTGATGATGACCATAACATGTACCTATTTTCACAGCAATCCATAAAAAATGCAAGACAAGCTGCATATTTGACAGTGAACTGGCACCACTTTTATATACTTCAAAGGGATGTATGCCAGGCTGCTGTCTGTTAAACTTGGTCAAATTCTGTTTAGCAGTTTTGGAAAAGATCTCATTTACAGATTTTTCTATTTTTAGTAATGGCAGTCATGTTTTATTTCAGATCAGTATCATTTGTAGAAAATTGAAAGCCCTCTATCTTAAGATGCTTTCAGGGAGCCACAGTATCTCCTATGGTAGAGTGTTGGACTTTTAATCCAAGAGTCACACATTCAATACATGCCCAGTCCAGACCAAGTTAGCTGCCTCAGTGTGCCCTTGGAAAAGGCACTATGTTCCTATTTACTCTGAATTATATAGCCAACAATGTAATAAAAGTGCCATGAAAACCAACCAACTGACCAGGATGGTTTCAATTACAGTTGTGCAAATTCTGTTGAGCAGTTTTTGAGAAGAAGTCATTTTCTTTTTATTGTTAGCAATGGCTGCCTTATCTGACAGTAGATCAACATTAATTGAACAAAAAAAAAGATTCTATCCAATTTCATCAAATTCTGTTGAGCATTTTTTTCAGAAAAAGTCATTCTACATTTTTTTCAATATTTAGTAATGCTGGCTACAGTTGATGAGATGGGCATTGTTTCCATAATTTGAAAGCCATCCACATCAGGATGTATTCTGTCAAACTTGGTCAAAATTTGTTTAGCAGTTTTTTTAGCAGTTGTTTCAAGGTTTTTCTATTTTTAGTAAAGACAGCCACATTTGATGGAACATCAGCATCACTTGAACAACTCTACAAGGCCTTCATGCCAGGATGTTTTCTGTTAAATTTGGCCATATTCTGTTGAGTAGTTTTTAATTTGTTTAGCTGCTTTTATAATTTTAGTAACAGTGGCCATACTGGATTACAGATTAACATCTACTGAATGATATGTGAAAGGTCTTCATGCCAGAATGCTTCCTGTAAAATCATAAGCTAATTGGTCCAGTGGTCTTTGAGAAAAGTTCTAAAATGTAGTTTCAGGGGTGTGTGTGTAAAACTAATTTTAAATATGCAATATTTCCCCACAGCTATTGCTTAGCTTCCTGATTTTTGTGCCAAAAAACCTCATACATTTCATGTGAATACATCCTCCCCCAAGAGTAGGGCTTTATCAATAAGACATGGTCCACTCATGCACCTCGTATGCCCATATTTTTCATAGACGACAATTATGCTCGAACATTAGAGCAGGGTGGGAGGAGGGCATTTGGCAATAGCGATGGGTAAGTATTAAATAATTAAAATTAGTTTTACCCCCACCCCACCCCACCCAACAACAACATTTTAATAGCAGCAATACATAACCCATCACTATTTCGTAGCTGAATTAGTCGGTTGGGTAGGCTGATGTGTTAGAACTCATCAAAAACAGAAAAATGGAATGTACTCGCCAATCCAGGGAGAGATCCACTTTATTGAATGTTGGTGTCTCTCTGGGCCACATGTTGTGCCACAGAGCAGAAGCAGAAGGAGGTGAAGGTAGAATGTGATCACCAAAATGCTACCTTCATGACATCCTCCAAGGAAGAATGATTAAAATACACCCATGAGGCATGAAGACTCGAACCTCATGGGCATTTAATTTCATAAAAGAAAGGTCTATATGAGCAAGGGACAGATATGCTCTTTTGCTGGTAGTGACAATCCACTGTGAGATGGTGGAAGCCAAAAATATCAATGGAGCCCTTAAGAGGAACAGATGTTTCCTCCCCTTCCATTTCCCTTTGGAGGAATTAAGATAGAAATAGAGTACCCTAACAGGACATAAAGCCTATCTTGATCATCCCCAGCACAGATTCGACTGAGACTGCAGATCTCTATAAGTAGTAGGGCTACCGAAGGTTACTGATTTTTTTTAAAAAAAGTCTGGTTGACAAAGGAGAGAAATGGATTTATAATTGCCATTCAACCAGAGACACCCAGTGTTGATAGACAATGAATGAAGTTCACTCCATCTTCTCACAGACGTCAAGGTGAGTAAAACCAGTCTTGAGTATGAAGTCCTGAGGAAACCACACTCAATGGTTAATAGGGCTTTTGGTTAAAGACCACAAAATGCAACCGACTGCCATACCCTGAGACAATTTAAGTGTGTTGGAAATGGCAGATCTATAGCCCTTGATAGTCAATAATGACATCTTTTGTCCTCAAAAAGAAACAAAAGCAAATCGGTGATGGAACTCACAAAATGACAGCTAGGATCAATGTGTTTCCTACTGCACCAAGCACAGAAGATTCTCCACCTGGCATCATAGACCTTGGATATTAAAGCTCTCCTGGCCTGAATGATGCAACTGGCAACCTGGTCCAAAAACTTGTTCTGATGGATAGATTGGTCGAGATGAGCCAAGTGTGAAGGTGGAGAATATGTTGGCTGTTGTGCAGGAGGGAGTCCCTGTGTTGCAGCAGAAGATCCCTCCTCTGAGGTAGAAGATCATTCAACCATGATCATTGAGGACACAGGGGAGCTATAAGAATGATATGAGCAACAGAAGTTCTGACTTTTGTAGAACTAGCAGTCGGAAAGGTGGGAAGGCATACACAAACTGACAATCCCACCAGAAGCTGAATCCATCCACTGCCCATGTTCTCTGATCTGGGACTGAAGAAACATAAAAGGGAAGTCTGTTGTTGAGCCTGGTTGCAAACAAGTCCACCAGAGGCCTTCCCCCCAGTGTGAAAAGGGACTCTTATGTAGCGGTGTATAGACCATTCCATAAATACTGCTCTGTCTGTCCTGGACAGACTGTCCGTTAATACAATCTTCTTTCCCGGAATGTGGCAAACTTGGAGGGTGATGTTCTCCAAGGTGGCCCAGCAGAGTAGGTTCCAGACATCCATGCAAAGAGAAGGGGCACGTGTGCCTCCTTGACATCAGAGATAAGCTATAATCGATGTGTTGTTGGAGGAGACCATGACACACAGGCCCCTTATTCTGTCAATGCACTCTTGCAAAGCTAGAAACATGGCTTTCATTTCAAGATTATTGATGTGGAGGAATGATTCGTCCCGAGTCCAATCACCCAGGAGAATTAAACCCTCTGGTTTGAAATGTGCATCCCAACTGGAATCTGATGCATCGGCGAACAGATAGGAGTGGGGGTCAGGTGCATGCATGGAAACCCCAGTCAGGAATCTGTCCTGATTCATCCACCAGTGCAAGTGGTGATGAAAATCTGGTCCTAAGGGAATTAGAGCTGATAGAGAATCTGTGTGGTTTCCACCTTGTGAGAAGGAGAAACTGTAGAGGACGCAAATGGAGACATCCTAAGGGAACCAGATCTGCAGTGGCATTCAAGATTCCCAATAGCAATATGTAAAGGCGAGCCAACAATGATCTCTTTGCTCATAGCACCTCTAGAAGTGTCAGGATTCGATCTATCTGATTCCATGGGACCTGGACTAAGTTCTGGTTCCTGAGGAAGTTCATCCCCACGTAAACGAAGTCCTGAGACGGAATGAGCTCTGACTTCTCACGATTGGTTAAAATACACAATCGAGTTAAGTTAGACCAGCAACAGAACAGATTCTGATGGAGGGACTGTACCTGAACATTGTAGATCAGCCAGTCGTCGAAATATTGGAGAATCGGAGTTACCAGTAATCGTAGGTATGCCACTACTACTCCCATAATTCAGGTGAAGACTCTGGGTGTGGAAGCAATTTCAAACTGCAGAACCCGGAATTGAAAACCTGCTCAAAGCAAAATCAGCGGTATTTGTGATGTGGAGAAAATATCAGGATGTGCAAATTCACATCCTGAAGGTCGATGGAGACTGCCCCATCTGAAGGATGCATTGCTTTCCAGATTGAGGATGTGGTCTAAATCTTGTAAGGTTACTACTGAAAAAAATGGGGAGAGATCAATTATGGGATGAAATTTCCCACTTTTCTTGGTGACCAGGAAGATTCAGGAGTAGAATGTGGTAAACTGATTGTTCAGGACCCTCTCAGCTGCCCCTTTCTGCAAAAGGATGTGCACCTTTATTTTTAATTTCACCAGACTGGATTTGTGAAAAGAATTGGGGGTCCTTGACAGAGAGGGTTATTCCCAAAAGTGTAGTCAGTAACCCTCACTCACACTGGAAAGGACCCACCCATCGTCTGTGATGCTTGACCAGGCCTCTGAAAAGAGGCCTAGATGAGCACCTGCAAGGACATTTGGGAGAGGAATGCACGGCAGGAGAGGGTTTTAGTTCCTAAGGCCGTCTCCCCCCCCCCCTTCTTTAGGAAGGAAGAAGGGTTAGAAAACTTCCTCCTTGGGGCTCTTTGGCAACTGCACCTTGAAAACGACTGTCAAGATTAAAGTTTAAATAGAGGTTGTGGATTGGACTGAGGCTGCATCTGTTTAAAAAACTTTATGACTGGCCCCTGTGGGTGATTCGTATTACCATGCTTCCTGGCCGATTGCAAGGGGCCAGGAGCGGTTGTAAAGGATCTGTGCTGATGATCCTTCAGATCTTGGGAAGCCATGGTAGGAATGAGCCCTCCGAAAAGGGGCTCGGCTTCCAAAGGAGCAGCCTTGATAATGTTTTTACCATGGTTAAGTAATACCTTCAAAGAGTCCAATGTAACATCAGGGTGGATGTCCAAAAGTTCTGCCAATAATGCCATTGAAATAGAAAGCAGAAGATTTTGAGCACAGCTTCCAGCACATGCTATAATGCGGCTGGATTCATACTGAACAAAATAGCTGAGAAGAGGTCAACATGAGAAGCTATGGTGACTAACAACCAGGCTTTCTATTCAATAGCTTCAATTGTCTTTATGGGAAGGCATGCTCAGGCTACAGTTGAGATATCCACTTGGGAGAGTCCAATGTCCAATTGGATAGATTGAATAGGCCACTTCGGGGATTGTACCCAGTAACTCGAGGCAGAGACCATGGGTCTCAACATAGAGGGAGGAATGGACCATCCTCTATGTTGCCAAGCAATGTCTTGGCCTGCAGAGAACCTCTGGGAGCTTTCCTCAATCATGAAGGAATGCAGAAGAAGCAGGAGGTCTGAGAACTTTTCCAAAATGGAATTAATCTTTTTGGACTATGCGCCAGATGGTTTCAAGTACAAGTCCACAGGTAAGAAGTGGTAAACTATGTTTACCACCTTATCAAAGGACCAGATCTCCTCCTCCTCATCCCAATGAGAGGAACCAATGTGCCTGATAAGAGGCATCAATGGAGCTGTTTCCACATGGAACTCATTGGAATCGAGGAGGATAGATAGGGCATCATCATTGCCTAGTACACTCCGAATAGGAGAGTGGCTGGGCATCACTATGTCCCATGAGGGCCGAGGTGACATAGGAACACTCTGAGCCACTACCCATAGTTCATCTTGGTGAGCAGGGGCTCTGTGTGTACTAGAAGTTCCAGAGGAAAGACAAGACCACTTGTCTTTCCTCAATGATACTGATGATGCTATTCCTCCAGCCCTCCAGGCTGATGCCACCTGAGAAAGAGAGGATGGCAGTACAAGAGCTGCAGCATCACCTCTACTCTGGGTCCAGGGTCCAGTAGTCCATGGAGGCATAAAGGACTAATTCCCTTGATCTGGAGGGCCCCAGATCCCATAAGGATTCATACTGATAATAAGGAAGGAGGGAATACAGATACGATCACCTTCCCTAGTCTGAACCCAGTGGGCAGACTCCCATTCCTGCATAGGATGTGATGGTAGAGTGGGAAGAGGGAAGAACTCAGTCCAATCCCTTTCTGCATACCATGATACCTCCGAGTGATGACTGGTAAATAATCGGCGATTAGTACAAGATGACCAGTGGCCAGTGACTGGTTCAATCTGCCTGTCACAGGTCATCAGTCAGCAACTGGTCAGGCAACATAGATATGTCAGAACCTTGTTTGCCCGATTCATCACTATGAAGGGAGCGGTGCTGCTCCTCTGACTCAATAGGATGTGACACGCTACCCCAGAAGTGTTGGGTGTGGTGCATCTCTTCCCTCACAGGAAGGTGCAACACACTACCCAGAATGTGAGGCATGCAGAACAACATGCTACCCTGAATGTGAGATGTGTTTTCAGCCTCTCCTCCCTTTCAGCGGGAGGCGATCTACTCCCTGAACATTCAGTCCCTCCTTCTGGAGGGGCCCCACCTGTCTCCAAAGAGACTGGTCCCATAATCTCCTGAGACCCAGGAGTGCTCTTTCAACCTGAATAGCTAATCATCTTGCAGTGTGACCCTTATGGCTCTGCAAGAGAGAAACCTGAAAACTCTAAAGAGGAGGGGAGAGATATTTCCTCTGCCCTCTATATGTGCATCTGGAATCAGCTAGATTCCAGATTTCAGTTGACCATAATTTACAAAATGCTCAATGATTCTTTCATGTGCATTTTGAACAACTGAGACAGTGTGGTTGAGTGTCCCAAGGGCCCTTCTAGCGGCCACACTTCCCCACAGACTGTCCCGAAATTGATCTCTCAAAAAAAAAAATTACTGGAAGAAAACAATGAATAATGACAATATGTTATAATATGTCACACGTGAACTCACCTTTTGTTTATATAGTGTTGCATGCACAAGGTAAACAATGGGAACATACCTGTCGTTTCTTTATACTAAAGTAAGACATCCAACTGTTAAACCTTTAACCAGTTGCAATTGATAATGAATATTTGTGTACCCTAACCCCTAAAGGGTCAGAAACTGTGTAGTAACCTAAGAGGTCCCTTAAAAAACCTATTTCTGAAAGGCAGTGGGGGTCACCAGCATGTAAATTGAATAGAGAGAGGATAAATGTAACACTGAGACATGATATTTGTTGAAGGAAGACCGCAATCCAGTGAAGCACTAGCAACAAGCAATTGTTCTCTGGTCACAATTTCGACATGTTCATTAACATGGTGTCCTTGAAAAAGATGACTGTTCTGCACATGGGCATGTGAGGTGCATGAGTGGTCAATGTCTTATTGACAATTCTCCACTCTGTGGGAGGATCTATTCATATCAAACCAACAAGCTTTTTTAGCACAAAAAAAGAGTAAGCTACACAATAGCAATGGGTTATGCATTGCTGCTCTTAAATAACAATTCTGAACAGATAACACATGACTGACAAAGGATGCATGACAAATGAGGACTATACCATAAGCTCACTTGGCCTTACACCCTGGTGGGCTAAAAACTGCAAGACTAGTTGTGCTAGCAAGATTGAGCTGGCATCATTCAAGGTCTTCTTCAGACATATCCACAAAATGGGTTTGAAAATAGCCTATTCATACACGTCATATTCATATCATTTTCATTTAGGACCAACTACATGTCTTAAGAAGCCTTTTAATGAAATCCCATGTTTATATGACCATCAGTTCAAAAGGAGTAGCCATAATAAGATTTTCAAGATGGCCACCATCAGCATTATTTTCATTGAGGACCATTTACATGTTATAAGAAGTCATTTAGTGAAATTTCCTTGTCAATATGACCATCCATTTAGGTGAAACAATATAATATTTTCAGTATGGCCATGATGGTGGTCATCTTAGATGTCAGATCAGCACCATTTTCATTTCTGACCTTTTCCATGCCAGAAAAAGTCTTTCTGTGTAAATACCATGTTAATCTGATCCTGCGTACAGGAAGTGGAGCAATAATAAGATTTTCAAGATGACCTGCCATATCAGTGTTGTCTCCAGGTTGTGCTCTTGCACTTTTAGAACGGCAAAATTCAAAAGGGTGCATATAGACAATAGCAACATGTCATTAAAAACACTAAAAATAAGTATCTATATTATTTGCAATCTTGTTCTGTGTGCTGATTATTAGGCAAGTCCTCTAAGTCATCAAGAAACTTGATTATAACACTCCCACCATGTGACCTAGATGACCCTGTGTTTGACAGACCTCTGAGCAAGTGAATCATTGTAATTAAAGAATATCTTATTCACACTGAATACTTAGGTCAATATAGGTGCTAACAACTGATGGTCTGGCATAGATGCAAAACTATCTACAGAAAATGACCAAACTGAAATTAATGACAATGACAATGAGGGCATTGCCTCAGCATTTGATACTGATACTGGGAGTGATAGCTCAGCCAAACAAGCATAAGAATGCATAAGAAAATACTCTCTAATGATACCAAATAAGTATGTTGACTTAAAAATGACCAAAATGAGAAATACTGTTTCATTTCTTTTGAAGCAATTAAAAAGAAACAAACCATGATTAAGTCAAGTGTAGGCACCAAGTTATTTCAATTCTTATCCCTAGATATTCTTATCTTGAATAATGACTTCACATTAATTTAATATCAACAAGAAATAATAGCAAGAAATTAATACAGCATTTTAAAGCACCATTAAAGATGGCTGCCATGCAGGCAGTGCTGCAGCATACTCCTGGATAATATTCAGATTATTGGAGGAAACACTTAGTTCAATGGTAAAGTCAAAAATGGTTATATAGTGACCATGGATAACTTGTGAAATTTTTAGTAATTTTTAGATTTGTGTGCAGTCTGATGAGACAAATTGATTTATCTGATGTGCATTTTCAAACAGGAAACACTGAGATAGCTCAGCCAACACTCAATGATCAACATAACCGGTTTTCATCACTTGCCACCAGTACTTCACCACCATTGTACATAGTATTTGTTGTTGTGACCACTACAGTAAATTCATATCACAATAACACTGAAATGTAGCATATTTTGGGCCAAACTTTATAAAAGAATGAATATTTTTCATCATGGAATCATCTATCAGATCAAATTTTACTTCCTCACCATCTCCGGACTCGACAATTTTTCATTTTAAGGATTCTCTGATGTAGAGCAAGAACTTCCTGTTAAGGACTATTTAGAGGGTATCATCTACAAAGTACATCATATAAATTCATCCAGTTTCACAATAACCTTTTTGACAATTGTATTTTTCCATCAGTTTCTGGAACAAATTCAGAAGGAATTCACTTTTGATTCATCTCAATCCAAGTTGCTATTACAACACATATTGATGGACTCATATGTGTATTTAGTGTTAATTGTGTTGAAGGCCTAATAGAGGTGAGGGGGTTAGGGTCAATGAAATGGAAAGAAAAGAACTTCACCAGAATGGCTACTGATCTATTTTTAGAATCCTATATAAGTAAAGATAGTTTCAAATCTACATGCATGTTTACCTGATATAGTGGACTCCAATGAGGGTTACAGTCATAGAAACCAGCAGTTATCAGATGAGAGAGCTAACCCATTTTCTAGGGTTCCTATACCACCTGGGGCGGGCCCTAAAGGAGATCAAAGGCAGCACTCTCCATGTATGTGTAATACTGACCTGCTGCTGACTGTTACACAAACACTCCAAAACCAACTGGGCAGTATGCAAAAACAGATTGACAAGCTAATTACTGAGAAAGTTAAATTAGCTGCCCAGGGGCAGAAACCTTTCACTATCAGCAGACATTCACAAACCTTTACTGTCAAACCTATTTCTCTAAGTAAAAGTGTGCAGACACCTGAAGTGTTGCCTAATGAAAACCCAATGCAGTTTTCCAACTCTGCCACTGACTCAGCCAGAATTGATAAAGTTAAGATTGATAAAGCACCCCATAGACAAACCACATCCATGCAAAGCAAAATTAACACTTTGCATTCTACCATCCTCCTTATAGGTAGTTCCATTTTACATGGAATTAACAGCAGTGGGCTGAGGCACTGTCTTGCAAAGCATTGCCATTTCAAGTGCTAAAATAGAGACAAACCTGGAAGATATAAAAATGTATGATCTCTCCAAGTATACCAAAACACTCCTCTGTATTGGAGGGAACAATGCCACTAGTGAAGGAACTGATTTCAAACTTTTTAAAGAACTATATGACCAATTACTGACACATATCCATAACCAAAATCAAAACTGTCATGTTGCACTGTGTGAGATGGCCCCCAGAGGAGTTTGCAATGTGTCGGATACCAATGAGGTCATCCGAAGACTGGCAAGTGAATGGGAGTGTGATATTGTTTATAATTACATGAGTTTCCTGGCTGGGGAGGGTCAAGTGATGCAACATTTATTTGGAAAAAGATGCAGTCATCCATATTGTCTGGTCTTATAGCCACGTTACAAACTTCAACAGTCACTCGAGCTATACATACTATGATCAGCCCAATCAATATAATCAGTACACCCAGAGATCTGATTTCTGTGGTAAGATCAAACATTCAACACAGGAATGCAGGCACAGAAAGACAATTCAATGCTATCAGTGTGGTAACTTTGGACACAAAGCCAAAGATTATGATCGATTCAGGGAATAGATAAATGGCAATGAGGCCATCTCAACTACACAGGAAGACTCTATTCAGCTGCGGGACCAGTCTAGACATCAAGGACTGTCATATATCCCATCACTTATAGATCTTTTAAAAACTTTCATACTGTTAAATTCCTGGAAAATCTTAAATAGATTACATGGAATACAGTCGAAATATTTGAAGATATTGATATTTTAGGAACTTGGATGGATCTTTCATGGAAACAGTAAACAAAATGCCCCTTTAAAATGCACAGGATAAAGAAAGACCACCAGCCTGGCTGGATCACCCCAGATATTTTAGATGCAATAAAGCAAAGAGACCATTAAAAATCTGCAGGAAAACAAGTTGGATATAAAATTTGGAGGAATAAAGTTAATAAAATGATAAGTCAAGCCAAAAGAGCACACTGCAAAAAAGTGCTGGATGAAAATAGAAATAACCCAAAAGCTATCTGGAGAGTTTTTACCCCGTTTGGTGCAGGAAAATGTAACAGTAAAACTAAAATGTTATCCCTCAATCATGAGGGAATTTATACTGATAATCCAAGTGACATCTCAAATATTTTTAATGACTTTTGAGTTCAAACTGATGAAAAACTTCAAGAACCTAAGATTTCCTCTGATCATCTTGAACTCAAAAAGTTTTGTGCCAAGACAACTCCCTAACAATATAAAGTTTGAAATTCCTGTAAAAAGTCCTGAATCTGTGTTGAAATATATTCAAAGAATGGATGATTGTAAAGTCACAATGCTTGATATGATTGGACCAAGGCTACTAAAGGCAGCTGCACCTGCTATAGTAGAGAGCATAGATTTTATTTGCAATCAAAGTATCAAGTCTAATAAATTTCCAAAGACTTGGAAAACTGCCAAGATAACACCATTGCATACAGCTGGAACAAAAGATGATGTAAATAACTCTGAACCCATCTCTATCCATCCTTGTCTTTCCAAATTACTAGAAAAACATGTACATGATTCTTTTATCAACTATTTGAACACTTATGATCTTATTCATGATAATCAGTCTGGCTTTCAACATGATCACTCATGTGAAACTGCACTTATATCTATGATTGAGAAATGGCAGAAAGCATTAAAGGAGAAATGGTTGGCTTTAATATAGTTGATTTTCATAAAGATTTTGATCTTGTAGACCATGAAATTTTGCTTGAAAAACTGAAAATATATCAAGGTAATGAAAACTCCCTAAACTGGTTTACTTCTTACTTAACTGACAGCGTGAAAAAAGTATCTTTAATTGGTCACCCTTCTGAAAGTAAAAATGGTCCCCCATCCAAGCATACTTTAGTTGTGATGGATGGGGGGCATTATTGGAGTAAGTCGGAGGCTGAGCATGTATAAATTAGCATTTTCACCCTAACGCTTGCTTGAGAGGCACTCTTTAAAGATCAATAAAACCACATGACACCTGCAATATAAAAGCCATTGTGTTCATAGACGTCATATTTTAAAACCCGTTTTTGTTGTCTCCAAGAAATAAGAATCGGGTGGGAAACATTGTCAGTGGGAGGGTTTATCCATGCTCAGCCTCTGGCTTACTCCAATAATGCCCCCCATCCATCACATCTAAAGTATGCTTTAATGGGGGACCATTATTTTTGTAAGCATTTGGCCTCACATGTATAAATTAGCATGTTTAAAGGACAACAAAAACCCAATAAAATCAACTACTGTCACTTCATATGTAAAACCACTTGTACAAAATTTCTTATTTAATTTATATACAGTAAGTAATTTATTTATGTATTATTATTATTATTATTATTATTAAAATACAATTCTTGGATAATGTCCAATCTGCCATTTTAAGAATTCCCCAAAGGGAACATCATCTCCCATATGTAGCAGATGTCAGTAATGACTGATATGAATGGCCTTTAAATACTGGATATCAATTCCCAACATTTGTAGCCCCGCTTTCAACTACATATTAACATGGTACTTGTATCCACTTGGAAGTGCAGAAAAAAAAGTCAGCTAATCACATTTTCGAAGACTCTGAGTTCTATTGAGATAATGTAAAAGTGTGTAAGACAAAGTCTTTCCTCTAAAAAATGAGGGATTTTCAAACAATAGCTCTTCCTCAGCCTGCAACTTTTGAGTAAAGTTGGAAACTAAACTGAATACCAATGCTTTTTGGGCTAAAAAAAGCGCTCTTCCATCCGCAGGTCGGAGTTTCATTCCATGTATTAGCTCTAGAATTGCCACAGTTATCCAAGTAGGATTGTACAATCTAAGAAACCATAACTGATTTAATGAGCCATTTGCAGTTTCACTAGGTGAAAGTATGTACTTACACATGCATGGCTTAATCTTTGAGACAAGCATATGACTACTGGCAGGATCAATCAGACAGCTTACCCGTTATACCGATGGTAAGCAACCGACGGGGGATTGATACATGCATATTATGAATATTCATATAAATCAATGTTTGTGCCCTTGTTGTTGCAGAGAATACTAAAATGTCCAGTTTTCAAATACAGCACGTTAAACTCTACATTCTGTAGAAGAAACAAATTAAAACTTTACCACATGACCAACATCCCAAATAAAAGCATACTTTGCTTGATGTAGATTCATAATAACAATACATCTCATGAACCTTGAACTTAAGAGCAAATCTGAAGACCAGTTCTGACCTAATTATTTTAAATTTTTTATCCACATGGACTTTAAAAACCTGTATTATTTACCAATCATTACAAGATAACTAAGCATGCCATAACTGTTTCTTCAGACACATTATAAGGACTGCTCCACCCCCAAACAGAACACCAAAAAGACTTGGTTACACAATGTAAGGTAATACTGCATTTTTGTGCCTTTCCCTCTTGAGATACAGTCGAGATCAACAGCTTTTGCAGAAAGTCTTATACTTTGGAAGTTTGTCCCAATTCAACCACCTATTAGCTGCAGATTTTTCTTCAGAGGGTGAGTCTCTCCGAAATGCAGGAGTATTGGCAGGTTGTTGTGTCATGGCAAAAATCAACACTACAAGTTACAATGAAATGAGACCCAGATTTAGATTGCCAATATGGGATTATCACCAGAGCTTTAACAGCTTTGTCACTCATGACCTTATTCATAATTTTCCTTACTAAGTGAAAATGAGGAATTTGTATGACCCAAACTCATCCCAGCTATGGGAAAAAGCATCTCAAAATAATTGCTCCAGGTTCTGGATTCTATATAGCAAATTTATCAGTGTGAAAATTTAGAAGCAAAATGTATCTATTGAACATCCACTCTGTAGATTTTAAAATATTCCCAGAGTAAAAATCAGTACAAGTATTATCTACTCGTTGTAAACAGATGGTTGAAAAGTATACATCTCTTTCAAGGATTGACCAATACTAAGTAGATTTAGGAAGATCATTCATTTCCCTGGACTGTGTGACATAATTAATTTAGGAGAATGCACATGTATTGCCATGTTAGAGTACCAATATGTTTCTTCTGAACCAGACGACAGAGATTGCATGTTATGAAATATGGCAAGAAATTCTATAAAATTAATGTATGATAATTTGATTCTTCAACTGGCCAATGGCGACAAACAGGTTGATTCAAATCTGCTGAAAGAACTCAACACTCATCTTTGGATGCATCTATATAAATAGCAAAATCAATAGTTATGTGTCTAAGCTTTTTATCATTGCATTTTGTATTTTCAGGTCAACATTTTGGCTCTGCCTTATTGTATCAGACAGGTTTATATGTTCATTGAAATTCTGGTTCTATTTAAGACTAAGAATTTTATCTCTTCCCTCTATAGCTTGTTCAAAGGTATCATCTAGTAAACCAACAAAAGATGCTCTCTGGTAGAAAGAAATGTCTTGATGGACAACTGATTGGCAATGTATATATATATATATATACATTGCCATTTTAATATATATATATACATCCTTTTTTTTTCTTTCTCAAAACTGTTTTATCCATAAGGACATGCTCTGAATTGAACTGAATAAATTATAAATCCACTGAGTTAATTCTCCGAGACAGAATAAAGTGCACCATCTTGTACTTAATCATAAAACACAGATAAAACTTTTTCCAGCATCAAATTTTCTCTGCCTAAATTGGGGAATATTGATGTTGATGATGTCATCAAGGTAACAGGAACAACAAATACCCTGTTGTATGAACTATAAATACGTTGGTTTCAAATTTTGTAATGACCCTCTGTGCACTAGAAACCCCAAAGTTAAACAACCAAATTTATTAAGTATTATAGTATCACATTCAACCTAAATTTGTACATTTATATAAACATTTTTGAACAAGTTCATGTATTGGAACACTGAAATAAGCATCTCTTAGGTCAATGGATATGATAAAATCATTTTTGTGTAATTATTTCATTATCAAGTGAAATAAGCATCTTGTTTAAAAATGTTCACAAGTCACAAAGTCATCCAAAGTCTTTTGATTTATGCCCGGTCTGAATTTACCATTAAGTTTTGGTACTATGAACAGATCTGAAATAACCTCTTCCTTATTATGTTATGAAGGTACATTAGTTCCTTTCCACAACATTTTATCTACTTTAATTTATACTGGAATCTTTTGTTCATCAGAAATTGTGATGCATTGTGCTATTCTGTTTTGGTTTTTAATTTTGTCAAATTCAGTCTTGTAAATCTTGTAAAATCAAATTAGCTGATATTGGCCACTACCATGCCTCAAAGACATGTACATATTTAGCCATGCATGAATTTACCTGTCAAGTTTTGTAAAAATAAAAATTTCTCTCTCTCTGGCAATGAGTTGCATTCATGTGGCCAAATTGTTTGGGATTATTTTACGAGTACAATCTGTTAAACCCTCTGCACCTTTCGTGATTTTGGGGCCAATGCCAGTAAAATTATTTCCATTATCATATCACCGAAAACTAAGTCTGGTACCACATTCTTTATTTATTTACGGTGAGGTTACAACTTTTGTTTTTATAAAAAAAATCAATTTTGACTATGGGCAAAATTACAGCTCTAACTGTTCAATGTCACCAAGTTATTGTCAGGATGCTTTTTGTTTAATACCCTCCAGACCTATGGGTTAATATTGGGGTTCCATTTCATTGCCACTCTGGCCATGTTATATCTGTCCTGTTTTGTCTGTATATGCACTGTAAGGTTGCAGTGTTGATCAGCCGAGTCAAAGACTCTACTAAGTTTCAGCACATTTAGCACGTTATATTGACTGTATCATACCCAGCAAACAGGGAGTTGAGTGCTTGTAAAGCATGAACAAATCCATTACACCAGTTATGATCAATATCAAGTGTAGAACAAATTTCCCAGGACAATTTTGTATCCAACAGGTTTCATTCAGAATTCCATGTCACAAGTATCACCCTCTACAACAGCATGTGCTATAAATTTTTGGCCAAATACCCAATAATGCACACAAAGATGCTATATTTCCAGGGCTCATTTATTCAATTCAATAAAGTTCGGATGTTCCAACATTTTTCCGGTTGCTAAGCTTAAGCCAATCTTACAATCTACAGGCCCTTTTCAAGTGCCTCAATTGTTTGTCAACAACCGACGTGACTTTGGGTGCATGCTTTGTTCTATCTCATGGAGGATACATCCATTTTAGCAACAATGCCAGCAATATTCAATATTGAACCCTGCAAAGTCTGACATCTAGGATTCAGACAGGTTAAGTGACGTATAGCGTCCTTGTTGGCAACCATAACTTTCACATGTCTACTGTAAAACTGCACCAAGGCATGGTATAAATTGACCTGAACAGCGTTCGAAGGTCGGCTGCTTTAATAAAAGTATCAAAAATATAATCAACAGTATCAACAATATAATATGCAGCAAGTTTATCATTTATTTATTTTGAAACAAAACTCAACAAAATACCAACCATGCGGTTGAAAAACTCAGTATGTACTCAGCATACTTACCGCCTCTCATAAGCGCAAAGTGAAATATGACGTGGTCTATGAACACAACAGCTTTTATATTGCAGGTGTCACGTAGTTTTATTGATCTTTAAAAAGCGCCTCTCAAGCAAGCATTAGGGTGAAAATGCTAATTTATACATGTTAGGCCAAAGGCTTACGAAAAATAATATTAATTGTGGAGTACCACAGGGCTCTATTCTTGGACCTCTGTTATTCATTCTATTTATTGACAACTTACCTCTTAAGATAGTAAATTCAATTTGTTCCACTGACCTTTATGCAGACAACACTTTACACTGTCTGAGTCAGGTAAAACCAAAACTGTACTTGAAAATAATTTACAAGATGCTCTTAACAGACTTTAAGTATGGTGCAAGGAAAACAGTATGATTATAAATGCAGAAAAAACAAAAGCCCTACTAGTTACAACAAAACAAAAATGAGCAAGGAATGATAGCGATAAATTCCAAGTTCTATTTGACAATGTGAACTTTAATATGACCTCCTATGATAAATAAATTCGTGTATTTGTCGATAACAATCTAACTTGGTCTATTCATAAAAAACATGTTTCAAAAAAGGTTAATTCTTATCTTTGGCTACTTGGGAAAATCAAAACATTAATTCCTTTTCAGTATAGGGTCGTCTTTTATAAAAGTTATATTCAGTCGTATCTGGACTATTGTAATGTAATTTGCGGTAATACCTCTAATTCAAACATAACAAAACTTTTCTGACTCCAAAAGAGGGCATGCCATTTAATTCTAGATCAATGTATAGAAAATGTATAGAAAATTTCCAGGATGCAATGAATAATACAAAAGTTTTACCAATACATGAAAGAATATTTCTTAGAAAAGCCAAATTTATGTATAAAGTGTCCAGAAAAGCTATTCCTGTCTACCTAAGCAATATCTTTCACCAAAGAGATGCTGATGGTACTCCAAATTTAAGGTTTGTTAGATGTAAAAAATACATTATACCAAGGCCAAACAAGGAATTGTTTAAAAAGAGATTTCAATATACTGGTCCATTGGTATGGAACAACATTCTCAGTGATATAAGGCAAGCTCCTAGCATTTCTTCTTTTCATAACCAATATCTCATATGGATGAAATTATAACACAATCAAACAGTTCTAGAAATACAAGTACCTCCTCCTTATACATTTTTTTTCAGAGATGAATTTTTCAATACAGTATGATATTTTATATATGTTTATGTGCTCACTGATGCTTGTGCACATGTTCCAGGCTTGAAACTCTGACTTTCAGAATAACTCAATTCTTTAGTGCCAAGCCAAATTTATCATATTGTGTTGTATATACTGTATATATTGTACATAACAGAAGGCCTCAAGGTAGATTAGTTCTATTTCTAATTGAGTTACCTTATCTAAATAAAGTGATTATTATTATTTTTTTATTATTAAAGGAATTTAATATAAACATTTACAATAGAGGTGATGTAAGAAGCAAGCAAAGAGTTTTGTAGCAAATGATGAAATAACAGGCAGAGCCCCCTGTGAGCAAGAAGGTGCTGATACATTCAATGTACTGATTTATTCAACCCAAGGGAACCTGTGGAGAAATCAGTACATGGTGGCCATTAAGGCTGCAACGTTTACATGTGTAAATAGCTTAGTTTAGTTTACTGCCAATAAACATTTGCAAAATCAGTAGCCATGTAAACAAACATGCACATGCCAATTTGTGATGTAGGAATTACCCATTCCAATTAAACTGTAGTCTTTTTTGGAGGGGGGGTACAACTAATTTTAATTATGTAATACTTATTTGTTGCTATTGCATAGCTTACTCTTTTCCGGATTGAAAATACCCTCATCTGTATGATGAGAACTCATTCTCCCATTGGGTGACTTTCAAGAGAGAGCCCTTGTCCAACCCATGACCCTGGCCAATGCACACTACCCTTCATTCTTTTTCAGCATGTAGCTTTAAATCTAGTGGGACATCAGTGCAGGGAGGGGGGTGGGAGGGAATCTGGCAATAGCAACAGGTAAGTATTACATCATGAAAATTAGTTTTACCCCTCCCCCAACTACACTTAAAAGTCTGTAATACATAACCTGTTGCTATTGTGCAGTTAAATTTGCCAGTTCGGTGGAAGGCTGAAGATTGCACAAACAGGTGAAGTAAAAAGAAGTGTAGACTACTGTCAAATGGTATGCGTGTGGACCACTTTGCGCTACTACTATCGGCCCCAAAGAAAATATGCCTTCGCTCTAGTGAGCCAAAAAGCAAAGGCAGAACGGAGGTGGGAAAGCTCTTCTGATATTGTTATCGGCCTGGACAAGGTATGCAGAGATGACATGGCCACTGCTTCCAAGAAACACTGAAGGGCAGTTGATGACAGAGATTCCACCTTCAGCAGGATGAAAAAAGCTGCCGAAAAGAGGTCAATATACGAGGCTATGGTTTCTGAACTAGCCTTTAGTTCTAAGGGCTCCACTGTTTTAACTGGAAGGCGAGTGCAGGTCCCCATAGAAATACCCACTTGTGCTGCTCCGGCATCCAAAGTGGGGAGGTTTATGTGACCAGAAAGGGCTTCAACATAGACGGGGGGGAAGAGATAGCAAACTCCTGTCAACCTTTGTGAAAGCTCCTTAACTCATAAAGGCCAGGAGCTTTTTCTCATTTTCACTTAAGATTGGAGTAGAAGATAAAGTTTTCTTGTTATTTCCAAATGGAATCCAAGCACATCTGATTCAGAGGGATTTTCCTATCAACAGTTCCTACGATGTGTAAGAGATGTTGTTTTGGATTGGCTAACAGGCCCGTGCATGAGCAAATGAGTGAAAATTTGATTTTTTTTTTTTTTTTTTTTTTTCATATTGGAACCATGATTTTTGACTGCTTGTTCTCTTTTACCCTAAATCCCAAAAATACCCTGTTTTTTCACAAAGGTTTGTCTGTCTGTGTGAAGTTTGGTCAGGTTTGCTTTGGATCTAATGAAAGGAAGTTTAAAATCCACACAAAAACCACAGTCCTGCAACAGCCAATTTGTTTAGAAAAGAAAATCGGGTCTCAAAATTGCATTTGTTTCCAATGTATTATTTAATATGTGTATAATGTCGGTGTTACTTGACATCAGTGTAAAGCTACATCATTTTTCTTTTCTGTAATACCACCCACTTGGGTCTATTGGGAACTGTGATGACATCACAGGCCGTGGAAGAAGGGTACCACCTCATGACACAAAATTATGTGACCTTTAGGAGTCAAACGTAGTAGAGTAAGGGAGCAACAAGAGATCAGGTCAAGAGGTAGCCCATTTTAGTATCCCAGGAGCCTGAAGGCTTGGGACACAGATCATGGGGCATAAAACCAGATCTCCTCCTCTGCCACCTTATCCAATGGTTTGGAGGAGGCGGGGACCCCAAGGAAGGAGGTGCCATCTCAGCCTGCTCTGCATCAAACTTGTTAGAATCTACAAGAACACACAGGACATATTCATCCTGCTCTCGCTCCAGGGAGGCAAGACTATTTGATCCAAATTCTCTCTTTTATGGGGGACTGCAGCTTTGACCTCTCTTTCATAGGGCCAAGGCCCTGAAGGCCATGGCTGCATGCAGGCGAAAGGCCAATCACTTTCCTGCGGTGAAAGGGGGATGTCGATCATATCCCCTTTTCTAGACTGGCAATCAAAAGTGAGATTCAACAATTGCCTGGAGAAAGGGGGGTCTCAGCCCAATTCCCATCGCCATACCAAAAGGACTCCTATGCCTGGTGACCAGCACTCACAGCCCGGTAACTGGTGCCCTGTGCCTGATGACCAGCGCCCAGTGACCAGTGACCAGCGGCCAACACCCCATTACCAGTCAATGACTGGTCAGGTGATTCTGATCTGAAAGAAGACCTTTCCTCAGATCTGATAGATTCATATTGTAGCTCTCCCCCAACTAAGGAGCCCTGAGGGCTGAAAGAGTGCTGCTCCACCCTCACGGGAGGGAGGGTGGATGCAACTAACTCTCAGCTGACACACCAAACTGTAGGCTAGTAGAGGTTGCTGCTCCTCCCTCACTGGGGTGTGTGTGACTCACTCTCTGCCCTACGAGATGGAAGAGGGTGCTACTCCTCCTTCATGGGAGGGCACAGATCTCTGCTCTACAGGACTGAGGATGCGTTTTGCTTCACCCTCACAGGAGGGTGTGACTCGCTCTCAGCCCTACTGGACTGAAGAGGGTGCTGCTCCTCCGTTGCAGGATGGCATGACTTGCTGTCAATCCTACGGAAAATGGAGAAAGTGCTGCTCCTCCCTCATGGGTGGGCACAACTTACTCTCTGCCCTACTGGAATGAAGAGGGTGCTGCTCCTCCCTCACAGGAGAGTGTGACTCACTCTCAGTCCTACAGAATTGGAGAAGGTGCTGCTCCTCCCTCATGGAAGGGTGCGACTCACTCTCTGTCCCCTTATATCCTACCTATAGTGGGGCCACAAGGGCCTAAAACATCTCTGAAGAGACTCCCCAAACTGAGCAAAAGAAAAACTGGAAAGTTCTGAAGAGGATAAAGGAAGGTCACATTATCCTCCCTTGTCAGTGCCTAGGCAGGAGGGGTGAGTATCCCATGGACTTTCTTGTGCCCGCACGCACCCCAACACTCTGCTTTGGCATTGCTGCAAGAGAAAAATCTGAAAAACAAGAATAAAACTTCTCAGCAAGATCAAGTGTATATGCACATTATGGGATTTGAACTTGGTTCGCCTGTATGAGAGGTGGCCATAAGTATCCACTACACCAAGCAAGCATTCTATCAGCATTTACAAAGATGTCAGCAACACTAATACTGAATATTGAAGATGAAAATTAGCACAAAAAAACAATTTGGTAAGATGGTAATAATAAAGTAATAATAACAACGAATACTATCCTATACTGACTCTCAAAGATGAAAAGTGTTTGATCACTAAACACGCATAAAAAACAGAAGAACTGGTGTGCGACTTCCTTCCACTGAATAAAAATAGCAAAGTCAGATTAAATGGAATATGAATTCCAATGATTCATTACTGTATTACAAACAATAAAACAGTCAAGATGAGTCCACAGACCAAATCAGTAAGGATACGGATAACTAAATACCTACCCGAGCTAGAAAAAGGAATAAAATAATTCTCAAACACAATAATAGTTACGACGACACCCCTGCTGGGGAATAACCTTAATGCAAGGTTATGACAAAAAAAACAACAAAAACAAGTCAATAACTCTCAACAGTTATTTCAAACAGGAATAAAACTGGATCTAAGGGTGATTTCACATGGTAAAAAAGATGCACATAATGAAAATGTTCAATTCACTCCATATGACTTGAAGCAATGTAAATTTTCTCTTTGATATATTTTAAAGCAGGCTTATAATGGCTGCAACCAGAAAAAGAATGAAGGTTAGTGCGCATAGGCCAGGGTCATGGGTTGGACCGGAGATCTTTCTCAAAAGTCACCCTATGGAAGGATGAAGTTTCATCATAGAGTCAAGGATATTTTCCATTCAGAAAAGAGTAAGCTATGCAATAGCAGTAGATTATGTATTACCAATATTAAATAATATATTTCCACATTTCTGCTTAAGAGGACTGTTTGGATGGATTTTTCTGTGTGGATGTTTTTCGCAAGGGCAAAGCCAAAGTTGATGAGAATTGGTTGTACCACACACTATACAACATTACACATCAGGTTGATTTACAGATCTCGCTGACGAAAAATTACTTAAACTACATTATTTACCTTTGAAAAACATGCTAGTCAACAGAACCTTCAGGAAGTACCGTTTTATTTAAAAGAAACACTGTTTCAAGCTTATAAGCCAATGCAAAGTTTCTCAGTTAATGTAGATCCTACAAAGGCATCCTATGCACATCTCCAGACAGTAAGACCATTTGGATTATCAATTAAAATTTTCATCATGCACCTATATATAGCAGTATGATGCAATATTACGATGATGAATGGATGTTTTACGTAAATTGTCAGATATATTCAACGAAGACATGTCTTACAAACTGAATCCTGTCATAATATGAGGTAAAAGACATACTGCAAATGAAACAATTGCAAGTTGATTGAGGTATGGCTTGCAAATTGTCAGTGACTTACATATAAATAGCTGTCAGCTGTAAGCTTAATGTGATGATTGCAGGAGAGCCAGAGTTTCAAATCAGTTAAATTAAACAGTATTGTTTCAGTTATTGTATACCGTGCACATATTTAGACATTTTGTAATCATTGCAGCTTCAATGGCTGGCTGTCAGATTAGTACAATTTTCATTAGGACAATCTACATGTCATAATAAGTCTTTTAGTAAAAAAAAACATGCTAATATACTCATCCTCTCAGGAGGAGCAGCGATAACAAAGATTTTCAAGGTGGCCACCTTGATGGCCATGTTGAATGTCAAATCGGCAAAATGTTCACTAAGGACCTTCTCCATGTCATGAGAAGTGCTCATGTGAAAATCTCACATCGATATGACTATCTGTACTGAAGTAGTGGTAACATCAGCTGGTAACAATGGGTGCATAGGAAAGGATCCTACTCTCTACAACTTGCTCAGCTGGGCCCAAAACTGAAAAACTTTTGTTGGAAAACCTATTTTGGAAAAAAATGTGCTTTCAAGGGCCATAACTCTTCTAAATAATGATGTGGAATCCTGGAAATACAATTTATTTAAGGTTTCATCAATATAAGGCACATAATAACTTTGGCTCAAATGCAATATTCTTTGGTAAAGTTATGCTACAAAAGCAAAGTTACGGGGATAGGCAAGCTGGGGCTATAACTCTTCTAAAAGATAATTTATTCAAGGTCTCATCAATCCAAAGCTTCTTAACAAATCTGGTCTAAATCAAACAAAGCTGAGTAAAGCTATGCTGTGGAAACCAAAGTCCAGAGGACAGGCTATCAGATGTTGTGGAACACTGGAAATCAAAATCACTCAAGGTCTCAATCTAAAGCCATATGCCAAATTTGGTTGAAATCCAAGAAATTTTGGTGAAGCTATTGTGCAGAAGCCAAAGTATGGTGAGTGAGCAATCAGGAGGCCATAACTCTTCTCATGGAGAATAAACCCATAAAAGGCAAATTAAGTCTATGAGAAAATCGTCACGCCAAATTACATCTGAATATGTTAAATGGTTCCCTGAGTTATACCAGTTACAAGTAACATCCCTTGTGAAAATATGAAGTTATTTGTCAAGAGCTATAACTCTATCCAAAACCAAGTGGATAAGACAAATCTCACAAAAGCCACATCAAGGTCTTTGAGACAATGAACACACCAAATTGTATCAGAACATATTGAATGGTTCTTAAGATATGCTGGCAACAAGAATTTGCTGTAGTTAAGCTTTAATACTGATAGAAAAAGGACAATAACTCCATAAAAATTGAATCTGAACAAATGAAACCTTTATAAAGCATACTTACATGTAATAGTTAATGCACCTACCAAATGAATTCCATTTATGTGTTAAGAGTTGCAGAGATATGCTTGTTACAAGCAACATTCCATTTTAAGATAGGAAGTAAATTTTCAAGGGCCATAACTCCTTGACAAAACAAAAAAAAAGGCACATCACAGATATGAGATAATTTACACACCAAATTGCATGATGGTTACAAGGATCTGCTGTAGAGGAGATTAATACAGATGGGAAAAGGGCAATAACTCCATTGATATAGGACCTGAAAAAATGAAACCGTTAAAAGACACATCTACATGTAATAGGCAGGTCACCTACCAAATTAACTCCAACTGTGTTGTGTGTAAGGGTTGGTGAGCTATGCATTTTACAAGAATTGTGAATGGAAAGTCAGACAGACAGACACACAGATGGATGGAAAAGGTGATTACTACACAGCTCCTGTATCTCATCTCAATGAGGGACCCAAAACAAGATTTTCAAGATGTTTGAAGAGCACCATTTTCATTTAGGACCAACTAGACCTTCAGATAAATGTAAAGTTGAATGGCAATCCTCCCAGTAGTTTAAGAGAAGTATCAATAACAAACTTGTGCTAACTGATAAACAACTGACCAGTAGAGATAAAAAACCAACTTGTTTATATCCACTAGTCAAACAATAGGTTTCACATTAAGAAAAAGTTTGCTGTATTTCTTTAATTCCTCAATCTTAATGCCTTTTGCTGATGAGTTACTGTACCAATATGTATCATATATATATATATATATATATATATATATATATATATATATATATATATATATATATATATATATATATATATATATACACACACATGCACAATCAGTGCTGGCTATATAGTGCTGATTACCCCCTTTCCATATAAAGGTAAAATGTAGTCCAACAAGATAAAAGATAAAAGATAAAAATGTTTGAGTTCTTTAAAAAATTAGTAAAATAAATGATAAAGTTAACTTCAAATAAATTAGGTGAAATTTTTTATATAACTGCATTCCTTTAAATAGTCTAATATTATCTCTGGTAGTACTTGTATTTTAAAAAAGCAAAGGTCTTCTTAAGTGAACCATGTCACAGTTTTTTATCTATTGCAGTACTGACAAGATTTTTGAGTACAGAAATGCTCTCTTACCAATGCATTCTGGCAGGTTATTAAACGTCTGATTGCTGAGACAGAGAACTGTCCGATTGTGGCTGAGCCTAAAACCATTAGCACATGTCACATTTAGAGTACCTCCAGACTCAACCACATCAGGTGAAAATGTAGCTCGGTTAGGGATCACAGGTAACGGACACTTCAACTCTGAAATAAAGTAATCATACACACTGATTTCAGTATTTTGTAGATAACAATCATCCATCTTCCAGTAGTTTCTTACATGTGTCACTAAATGAACCATCATCTGAATTGTCATCCAGTTTATTATGACAGAATGAACTTCACTAGACAGAAAAACAGGAAATCCTAAACAAATTATAATACTAACTTTAGTTCAATTTTGAAAAACATGTATATGTACATTATAAAATAAATCTATCTTCAAGTCTGGTCAACTTATTCCCTTCAAAACATGTTAAGTTCTGCATACTTGTATGGTATGTAGATATAACAGTTGTATTTTATGTATGTCATTGGTCTAATCACCACAAACACCTGAAATGTCTCTGAAATGTCTCCAGGCTCACAACATTGCCCTGATACAATCTGATTCTCTTCTGTATCTATTGGGATATTTAAATTCAAGGCAAGTGGAGAATAATAAAGTTTAGACCTAAACTGCTGAATATTTGCCATTTTCTTTTGAGTAATTTATGTTGTTTTAAAAGTAGTTTATATGGGATGCTTCATAGGAAACATGATAATTTTTCCAACATATTCTACATCAAACATAAAATGCTACAGATCTGAACTTTAGAAGACTTTATGTAAACATATTTATGGTAGTTCATCAACTTGGAACAAGTATGACTAAATAAAACAAAAAGTTAAATACAACAGAGCCAACAACAAAGATAAACATGAAGAAGTGAAAGTCATAATTGTCAATTAAAGTTGTGATCAATCTTACTAATGCATTGTGGTATTTTCTTGTGGGACCATGCACTACCATTACAGTAAGAGTACCGGATGCCCTTCAACTCGTATCCTGGATTACAGACAAATTCAGCCACTGATCCATATTGTCCACTGGTAATGTTTCCCTCTACTGATGTTATGGACCCATTTACAAGATTCTCTATAGATGGACATATGGCAGCTGAAACATATACATCTATATAAATTTTTGAAATGCACAACTCATGCAAACATTCCTGTTTCAATCAAATTACAATTTTTAAAAGCTATTCAAGATCATCAGATTTAGGCTAGCTATCCTATAAAACATGTACATAAGATGATGATTATGAAGAGTAGATGAATATGACAAGGAAATACAAAACCTCAATATCCTCTGATGCATTGATCTATTCACCCTACTCATTTTGTACACAAATGAGCCAATTATCCAAACAAGATTAGACTCGGACCTTATTAGAGTTCAGAGTTGGGCACAACAAAATAAGATGGTACTTAATGAAGGTAAAACAAAATGTATGATTTTGGGGACATCACAAAACTACACAAGTTAGGAAACCCAGAATTATCTCTTACAATAATAATCGTAAGTTAGAAAATGTCAAACATGAAAAACTTTTAGGTGTGTCTGTAGATAATAATTTACAATAGGGTGACCATATTGACAAGCTTTGAAAAGTAGTCATCCAAAATTGCCCTACTCGGCAGAATCAAGAAATATTTACCTACAGAAACTTGCATTCTATACTATAATTCATATATTCTTCCGACAATGGATTATTGTTCAACTGTACGGGGAAACTATGCCAAATCTCAGCTTGACAGGATTTATAAACTACAGAAAAGGGCAGCACGCATTATTTTACATGCATCTATTGATTATTCATCAAAAGCATTTTTTACAATATATGAAAGGATTGATTTTCACAAGGCAGTTCTTGTATAGAAATGTCTGCATGGAGCTGCACCAGAGTATCTTCAGGATTTATTCAGGCCCTATTGAACACATTTCCAGTTGACATCAACATCACATGGAAACCTTCATCCACCAAAACCAAGAACAGAGCAATTTAAGAAAAGCTCCCAATACTCTGGTACAGTTCTGTGGAACAAGCTTCCACTGCATGTAAAATCTGCAGAAAATATTACAGCATTTAAGAAGAGACATCATGAGCATCTATGTGTTACTAATAACTTATAATAGAATTTAGCATCTATAATACTAAAGACATGTTAAAATAAATAGTAATTACTATTATCTTACGTATGATGCAGATTGTTATACTTTTCTTAAGAGGGTCTCAAGGGAGAATAGTCCTTGACTAAATGAGTCACCCTCTATAAATAAAGTATTATTATTATTATTATTATTATTATTATTGCAACCTCCTTGAAAATTTAGTTTCCATTTCAAATTTTAGGTCACCAAAGTCATAATAATTTGGTCACCATAGACACTGACAGCAGAAATCAATTTAGTAAAAAAAATTAATTTGTGAATAGTTTTAGTTATGGTAAGGCAAATTAAAGAGCAATAATAAAAAAGAACATTTATTTTTAATAGTATATATTGATCTGTTTAACAGCACTCTCAACAGTCATCATCTGCATCAACCTCAGGCCAGACAATGAAATTTACAATCTTAAGATTTCTAAACCACCTCTCTACATATTGCCAGACCTCAAATTAACTGATCAAGGGCCATTATCTACATTATCCTCTAAAGATAGTTTATATTAATAAAGTCTTAACCACAGCTATGTTTTTGTTAATTTGACTGACAGTTACAATTTTACTGCTAAATTTCCACATTTGTTTCTATGGCCACTTATTTCCAGATCCATACCATTAGCTGAGGCTGACTGCATGGGTCATGTATTCAAATGGTCCCTGGTGGGCTGTGAGTCAGTATGAACAAAAAAGTACTTATGCTGTGAATTAAATTGTATATGCCAACTGTTTCAAACATAAAACATGGTATGCTTGTAATCAGAAAGTGATGATGTAATTCTCTAGTTGCCACATTATGATTCTTAATGTCTCCAGAGGGAAATCAGGTAACAAAATTTTTAATTGCCATGCTCAAGAAATGTATTCCAAACCCAGTGATAGTAATCATGGCAGCAATTAAAGAATATTTCAGGTGTGTAGCACCCCAAACCAGTCTTTCACAGCATCAAGTTAAAATATACATTTTCAATTAACTGGAGATCAAATAAAACTTTTCCCCATTGCTAATTCAGAAATGGAAATTAGTGGTGCAACACCAAATCAACCTGGGGAAACCAATCAGAAATCTCAGCCAGGCAGTCCATTTCAGTCCAGGGCCCTTTCACCAGCTGAAATATGAGCTGGGCAGTGACCAGGAGATGACAGCCCTAACAAGGGATAATGATAACAAATTGCTCCAGGAGGAAAACACTCTGCTGGAAGCTCTATCTGAAAATACTTCCATGCTGACAGGGATCCCTGATGCCAATGATAAGAACATAACAGCCCTAATAAGGGAAAAATAATTTACTACATCAGGAAATTGCAAAACTGAAGGCCCAACAAACTAAGTTATCAAGACAACTTGAATGTTTGAAAACAAAATACCAGTCAGCAAAAGACAGACAAGCTTGTAAAACAACTTTCAAATACCAGCATAAATGTGAAATCTGAATTCCTGGAGACTAAAAAACAAACAATTTACCATAAAATGTTACTGAAGCCAATTATCAAGTTGCTGCCTAATTCTTGAAGAGGAAAACACTATGCTGAAGGATAAAGTGAAACATTTCAATAAAGACTAAGATTATCTACCATATACTAATGCTGCTATTGATCCTCAGATTCTCTTGTCAACAATGGAAGATGTTAGAAACTTGAAAACTGAAATTATAAGTGTGGTGAAAGAAGAATCAGAAAACTGCCAAAATAATACCACCAAGGTAATGAAAAAAATGAAAAATTCATAGCTGTTGATGATATAATTCAGTCAATTATAGCAGAGACTCAAAAGATTGACAGTAATATGGACAAATTTGTCAAAAATGAAACAACACTGAAAGCTATTAAATCTATCACAGCAACTGAAAATTCCGCTTCACTCCCAAAGCATTCTATGAAAGGAGATCATACAACTGATTCTGTTGAGATAATGTTGTGATTGGTGAGCATCATTATTCTAATATTAATGGTGAAACACCTGGCTCTTCCAATACCGGGGAATCTTCTCATAAAAGAAAATCTTATAGCCACCCCAAACATCAGGAAATTTCCATAAAACAAACATTTCTGATTGGTGACTCAAATACCTCAGTGAAAGAGGACTTAAATCTTGGGTCAAAGTCAAGTCATTACCTGGGGTGAGAACATGTCATATGCTTCATATAATCAGACAAACAGACCTTTCTAACTTTAAAAACATCATCATCAGTGTTGGAGGAAATGATGTTAACAACAACATTGATATCGAACAAACTGAAGACAATTTTTACCACATTCTGAACAACATATACTTGGACAATCCAGCTTGTAATGTGTTCATCTGCACATTTTCTCCAAGAATTGACACTGATGTTTGAACCATGAATGCCTTAATAGAGCAACTATGTAATGAATGGAACCACAAAATAACTGACATTGAAAATGCATTTGTAACAAAGTCTGGCTTGGTGCTGGAACACCCCATGACTAAAGCAATAAATGAACAAGTTCAAACACTCAAAGAAAATAAATTAACCAGAGATATGACAAGAAACAAGATAACACTTTCAGCAAACAACACAAGCTAGGGAGGCATTATAATTGCTTTGAACCTGGGCATGGCTTAGATTCATGTAGCTGGGAAAATTCAATGCCATGACTGTTTGGAATATGGACATAAGGCAAAACACTGGAATGTTTTACCCTAGCAACTGGTGCTAGGCTTATGGCTATGAAGACAGTGCCCTATTTATGATACATAATTTCTCTGCTGTTTCAAGACAAGCCTTGGGAACTATACTGGGTGAAGATTGTAATGTTGTTTCCTTTGGGACCTCAGTTAAACAGTATATCTCTCAAACTGAGAGCTATAATCCATGTTTTGAATGTGGAAGTTCATTAAATCTTTGTGAATGTTTTAAAAGTGACTACATGCATGCTTCAAGAAATTTTTAAAATGTGGTTGAACTAACCCCTTTATGTGACCCTCCTAATAATGTTTACTTTAACAATATATTATATCTAGGATTTAAAGGAAAAGGTCTACACATTGGGGATATAAATATACACGGTATGAATAAGTTAGACCTACTGAATTTATTATTATCATCTTAGGTCAATAATGTACATATTCTGGGTTTAACAGAAACCAAGTTACATGACAACCATGCGAATGACTTGTTGTTTATCAATGGTTATGTCACACCAATCAGATGTGACATAGGTTCAGGGGCTGGAGGTGGTGTTGTATATGTAAGAAATGGTTTATCAGTTGAAGGGAGAAATAATCTAGAATCAGATGAAATTGAAGCAATATGGATCCAGGTAAATCAATCAAATACAAAGCCATTACTTGTGAGATTTGTCCACAGCTCCCTTTCAGTGAAGGTCAGCGGGAATGAGCATTTTGAAAAGCAACTAGATAAAGTGACTGACGAACAAAACGAAATTTATATTTTAGGTGCATTTAAGAGGGATCTTATGAATAATCAGATTAGCAGAAACTGGTTGAATTTCATAGAAACTTTTGGTTAAACCAATTAGTGGACCAACCAACAGGAGAAACTGACCCATTCAAAAACTCTAAATGATTATATCTATGCAAATATGGAAGAAAATGTGAAAAAAATACATTCCAACTCACTGAAAAACATGTTCATGACAATCTTTGATGTTTCAACTTATAACTTAATTTACCAAAACCAATCAGGGTTCAGAGAAAACAACTCCTGTGAGACAGCCATTATACATAGATGGATTACTGCCTTAGATCAAGGGAAATTTGTTGGATCCATACTAGCAGATCTTAGAAAAGCTTTTAACCTTTTTGATCATGATAATCTTATCAATAAATTGAACATTTATTAATGTGACAATTCCACAAATGATTGGTTTACATCCTATCAAACAATGAGAAAACAGCATGTCAAAACAAATAACAGTTTTTCTCAAGAAAAACCAATTACATGTGGAGTGCCACAGGGATCAATCCTGGGCCTGCTCCTCTTCCTCATTTTCATAAATGATCTGCCACTGAAAAAAGGCAACTGTATTTCAGCTACCAACCTATTTGATGATGACACCACTCTATCAGATTTCAAACAGCTAAAATCAGACCTAGAAGTGTCCCTTCAGATGGTCTTACTTATATTATATTCCTGGTGTAAGGAAAATGGCATGAAAGTAAACACAGACAAGACTAAAGTATTAATGATTACTACCCAACAAAAGAGAGCAGAATTAGAAAATAACAATTTGAATCTTAAATTCAATGAAATTTGTCTACAAATAGTTACCCTTGACAAAATCCTTACAGTGATGGCTGACAACAATTTACAATGGAATAAACATATTAAAGTCATATGTTATAAAGTCAATTCATGTCTCTGGTTATTAAGCAAGATAAGGTCATATCTATCAACTAAACATAGGTCAATATATTACAGAAGCTATATAAAACCATACCTAGACTACTGTAATGTTATTTGGGGAAACACTTCTGACAAGACTATTTGCAAATTATTCTGCTTGCAAAAAAAGAGCTTGCAGACTCATCCTAGACAATGCTGAAAACATCCCAAATGCAATGAATGATATTAAAATGTTAACAGTAAGTGAACAAATATTTTTGAGAAAGGCTAAACTTATGCACAAAGTTTCAAACAATATGGCCTCATTATATCTCAAGTAACTATTTCATGCTAGAAAACAAGGCAACACTCCCATTTAAGATCAGTTTCAACTAACCACCTTTCCATTCGAAAACCAAATAAAATACTCTTTAAGAAAAGTTTTCAATATTTGGGGCCATTAATTTGGAACAGAATCCCAAAGGAAATTATAGGAAGTACAAATATAAGTGCATTTAATTAGAATCTAATTCAATGGATGAAAACTCAAACCTTTTTGATTAAACAAATACATTACAACTTAAAGTATAAATTCTCAAACCTTCCACTTTGTTGTCTCACTATTTTTGTACTGTATATAAACAATGTACAATGTACCTAGTTTGAGCATGTTCTTATAAAATTTTCTGTTTATTATGTCCATATACAAATATAACTTATTATTAATGGGTTTTTTTATTGTGTATGCAACTATGTAGTATGTACACAAATATGCATATAATAGACGGCCACAAGGGAGATTAGTTCCATGCAACGAATTGTGTCACCCTCTTAAAATAAAGTCATTATTATTATTATTATTATTATTATTATTTTACAAGTTTAAACTCTTGATAGATTATGCATAGGATGCAAGCACATTGTGCTGCTCTTACCATAAAAGTATAGAAATTTTGCGAAATATTAACATTATGGTCTATGGGAACTGAATTAGTTGTCTGTGCCTCAATAAGGAGCCAAAACTTCTCTAGATGATGAAATTAATTCATGCTGAAACTTGAACTCATTCAAGGTCTTACCAATGTAAAGTTACATTCTAAATTTAGATGAAATCAAACATTTCTTGGTTAAGTCATGCTGTGGAAACCAAAGTTAGGAGGACAGACAATAAGGGGCCATAACCCCTCTAAATTATGGTGTAGAAGGAAAACAGCCTTCATATCCAAGAGACTGATGTGAAGTGAGTTCTTTAATGCCATCAACTCCCCACTTACTGTGGCGAAGTTCGGCCACTAAGTGGGCCCCCCCCCCCCCAACCTGACAAACTTGCATCTGTATGATTGTGATTTACAGCTGTGGTGGTTCCAGGGGTATTCCTGCCACTAACCACTCTCTGTTTTGCCACTGGACCAGGAAGTGGCAAATTTCGAACTAGATTATGATCTAATGATCTAACGAAGCCAAATCAGGTGCCACTGTGCCACTACCACCATCTGCAGAGGACACATATACAGATGACTGAGACTGAGCAAGTCCACTGCCACACTAAGGTGGCAGTGAAGTTCAAGAAACTCTCTAGCTGAAATAGAAGCATTGGTAGAAATCGACTCCAATGCCTGGACAAGTCAATCAATACATTTGGGAGGAAACAGAACAAGTTTGATATGAGTCAGAAACTCCACACCAAGATGATCAAGTGCTGAGAGGGAATGAGATCTGACTTATCCATGTCTACTCCCCACTCTAAATTACAATGGAGGGAGAGAAGGTGATTCATATCCTGAAACAGAAGCAAACTTACCAAGTGTTTCTGAATAATGTCATCTAGGTATGCCACTGTTGCCATGGAGGATGACATCCTAAAGTGGGAAATCATGCAGTCCAGTGTTGTGATGAAGGCCCAAGGGCTGATGCTCAGGTATAAGGGAAGGGCACAAAACTGATATGCTCACTCACAGTAGCCAAAGTGAATGTACTTTCCAAATACCGGACATGGAAATATGCATCGGTCAGACTGCAGGTGATTGAGTATATTCATTGCATCTTACCAACAGCTGCTCAAACTTTGACATCTCCATTTTGAACTTTGAGGCGGCAATAAACTGATTGAGCTGGCTCAGGTCTATAATCAGCCTCAGTTTACCTTTGACTTTTGGCACCAGAAAGAGTCTGGAACAAAAACCCAGGGGATGTGTGGCTTCTGAACTATCTCCACCACACACTTGACAAGCATAAGCTCTATCAGCATAGGCTCTATCTCCTTCTGTAAAATGTCCACCCTCAAGGGATCACTTGGGGCATCTGTCATAAAAACGGACAACAAAAGGGGAAGAAGCAAGATAAACAAGATTCACATCCCATCCAAAATGACTTGGATCACCCAATTGTTCCTTGGGAAAAGGCTGATAAAAGTCTGTCTAAAGAGAAAGAGTCTGGCGCCCACACGAGGGTTGACAGTGAGCAGGCAGAACATGGAATGATTGTCAAACACTGTGAGGCTTGGGGGAAGAAAAACTAGGTTTTCCCTTCCCCCTCTCAGCCTGCCTGTGAAAATTAGGTGTTTGCAGTCTCCTAAAATTTGCCTGACCACAAAAAGACTGCTGCTATTGTGCCAAGCTTTTTCTATCCTTTTGCCAATGATCATCCCTTCTCTGGTATTGCCCCTGATGCTGTTGAAAGAGGAATAGTAGGTCAAGGAGTGCTAAAACCCTAACTCCTGTACTGCCTGCTTCATAATCTCTTCAATACGGCCTCCAAACAGAAGAGGGAAACCAAAAGGGAGGCTGCATGATGTAACTTCAATAAAGAAGAGCACAGGAGGGTGTCTCCTCCCACTAGATATAAATTACTGTATGTAGTAAGAGAGTTAGCCATTGTGTGATGTGCAGCCCTATTCACAACATTTGTTATGCAACACGATGTAACATGTGACAGAACCAGGATTTCAAACTACCGTATTTGCCGGCCTATAAGTCGATACTTTTTGACCTGGAAGTCTGGGCTTCTTCTTATACTCCGAATCGACTTATATATGAATTATGTCATTGAAATTGCTTTACTGTTAAAAAAAAATTAATAATTAAAAAAAAAAAAATTTAAAGTACAAAAAGTATAGTGTAAAAAAATAATTATCATTTTTGGGAAGAGATCGTGTGCGAAAAAATATAGGACCCGACATGGAGAAGGATTCCGAAATATTTACGTGATTGTCAGTATTAAATTCACGTGCATCAGACGTAATTGCGCTAAAGCAGCATGCACTAGTAATATATGTTGTTTAAGTTTGCTTATGTGTGTAGTAGAATAGACAAGTTAGAAAACATGGGTATTCCATTGCACATTTTTCTTGTTGCATCTTGTGATCGAAATAAAAGAGACAGACAGACAGACAGATTTCAGCCATTCTTCATGCTATTTTGCTTAATGTACCTTACTGACCCCTTTTAGCTGAAGCTTTTGTCAAAGAGAGAAAACAGTAATGAAATAGTCAATGGAAATTAAAACAATGCATACCATACTCCTTCAGTTTCAAAGATATATAATTTATATTTAAATATTCACAATATTTATATTCATATAGACTCCATTTAGTTTAAATCCCAAGATGACCATTTAGCATGCTGTGTTGTTTTTTTTTTGTTGCAAATACAATGAACTCTATATTCCCACGAAATAAAATTACCCTTTATCAGTAAGTGCATGTACACTTCCTGTAGTTAGGCGGCATTTTGGTTTGATCTTTGCTCGTGAATTCAAAGCTCTGACACTTCTGTCGGTGAGATCAAAAGATGTCACTGGTTGAGAAACTTACATGGGCAAGCACCTGGCATTACAGGTCATTACACAGTCCAGCATACATTAACATGCTTTACAGGATCGATTACAATACCCTATGGGTAGCCTCATTTCCCTATTGGTAGCCTCACTAATTTGATCACATCTACTGCAGGTGTCAACTGGAATGACCTGGCCCAAGCTGTAGGCATATTTAATTAGAATGTAAATAACACTCTGCAAAGCCAGTTGGTTCTTTATGATAATGGATATAAAAACAAGAATGAACTGTTTATTCAGAGATATTAATTGATAATGGAATACAGTAATGATCCTGTACATGAGTAAGATCACAATCATCAGGTAACTCAACAATACATATTACAATTCTCCTGTAACCTCTCTCTCTCTCTCTCTCTCTCTCTCTCTCTCTCTCTCTCTCTCTCTCTCTCCAAAAGCTACAAGTAAAAACTGCTCTGAATGCATACGTTCTTACACACTGACATAGCGTTGTTTCATCCTCTCTCTCTCACACACACACACAGACACACATAAGCACATTCACTAAAAACAACAAGTCTAAACTCATTAACCCCTGAGCCAAACAGCTAGGTATTCCCTTACAGCATACTTGCAGAGGGATCACCTAGAGCAGTGTTAGCCTTTCCAGTAGCTGTATCCCTGAGACTCACTGACAGTACTTGACTTGCTGATTTTTACAGAGAGGGCTACTTGAAATAAATCAGTTATTTTTTGCTTTGTATTCCTTCAATTAAGCTAAAGTTTGGCACAGCTGTTCTCAATAAAATTATGTAGATAATGGTATAAATTTCATGCAGCATGCAGAAATAAAACTCATCCATAAAGGCAAAAAAAATATTATTTACTTACCAATCTTTTTCTTTTGTGATTAAAAATTCATTAAATCCATTATGAATTCACACTGAATAATTAAAACCTTCAACACGTGAAATAATTCACAAAAATTCCATTTGTCATCTCTCTTACAAACTTTAACCTCGTGTGAAAACTGCATATTTTCCTCACACTTTACTTACCTTTCTTCCTTAGAATTCTCCACTAAACGTTTAAAAACTAATCAAACACTTTGAACAAACTCTGAATCATGTACACTCGTGCTAACTAAATTCATTTTCCCAAACACAAGCAAGTCTTTATTTACCGATTCTTCAAAATATCTACAAGATATGGTTTAATCCACACATAAATGAATATATCTCCATCAGAGTCTGTCAAGTATGTGTCTACTTCCAGTGGCTGATTCTTGTCATTTTGCATCATTTTTAAATCTAAATATCTCCACTATTTCTAGCACTATCAAAGTCAAATTTTTTTCCCTTTGTGCTGCAATGTTTCCTCTATATATGTAAGCTTAAATTTGATTGGTTAAACTGTCTGCATAAGTAGGAAATAGTCTGGAATCAACCAATGGTTTGTGCCGCTTTAACTCGTCGTGCGGGATACAGGCCTAGACTAATACTGCCACTCAAACGAGGCGCCCGGGATTCAAGCAAGGTAAACTGCGCCATGTTATAGTGGCACTCGGGAGATGAGGGAAGCAAAGTGCGACGACTTATTGTGGCGGCAGGGGTTAATGAGTTAATCGAGTTCTTTTAGTTTTTATTGTACATATAATTTGATAATGAGGTTACTATTGCTCTAAGAATACAAGTTGTACTTATTTTTTTGACAACAGGAGTTCATATCATTGCGTACAATGCACCAATAAATAATACCTATAAATAATATGTGTACAGACCATCTTAATCATTTTCCAAATTAATCTGGAATAGTATAGTGATACCATTAATATTCATGAAACCGGAAGTTACTAGCGAAAGTGACGAAGCCAAGGTGTTGATCTGGCTTCGTCTTATACTCCGCATCGACTTATGGATGAAAGATTGAAAATTGAAGAAATTAGCGATTTCGACTTATAGTCCGCATCGACTTATAGGCCGGCAAATACGGTAGTAGATTTACATATTTTGATCAGTAGATTGGCTTCTAAACCAGTAGATTTTTTATCTGCATAAAATTTACATGTTTTAAGGGGTTTAAAAACAAAACAAGTGCATTTTTGCTATAATATGTATTCTCTTCATATTATAATAAAATAGCAAGTTTTGAACATGAATCCTATTCAGATTCTGATGGAAAATGTTACAATAATAATTAATTACTATGAGTCAATATATTGTCACTTAAATGAAAAAGAGCTGTTTATCCTAGTGTTCACTGCAAAGATCTTTTAAATAAAATCCAATAGCATTTTTTATTTCCTTCATAAGATCACTGTCTGGTGTCCACTAATGACATTCATTGTGATTATAAAGCTTCACACTTAACAGGCTCTAAATAGATCTCAGGTCTAAATTTCCCCTTTGAATCACTTTTGTATTTTGTGAAGAATGCAGAATATCCTCTCTATATCAGCATTAGAATGTGGCAATGACAAAAAAACACGCTCAGCCTGCCAAGATGTTCTAACTTCAGTTTTCCTGTTGCTGGGTTTGTAAGGTTGCTGACTGCTCTTGAATACTCCTCCAAGCTATGTTCACCTAGAGGAGGAAGTTCCTGACTTGGACTTAGGATGTATTCCTGAGCCACATCCTCAAGGGCTTCTTTCTCTTCATAGCTCAGATCCAAAATTCTGTTGGCAAGTTTCACCATTGTAAATAAAAAAAAATAAAGACTGATTTTTGACTTGAAATAAACAATGAAAAAATACATAATTTATTTATGCTTTCATGAATAATTTATCCCAAGTTTAAAATTAATTATCTTGTAATATATTTTTAACTGATATATTCTATCTAGTACTTGAACTTAATTTATGTGCATGAAAACTACAAATAGTTTATGAAATACAAAAGATGCATACCTTTGAAACACATAATGCAAACTCAAGACCTTTGCTACTCACCTGCACACATTTAATCTCTGATATCCAAGCACTGTTGAACTTGTAATATTTCTTAGCCGGTGGTTTCTTAGCATTGGCAGAAAGCACACGTTTTGGCATTTTTACATGAATTGAACAACAAATGTAAGAGCTGTCCTTAAATATTCCTCTTAAAACATCTTGAACAATACTATATTAATTAAGACAAAAAATAAAAATACTTACTCTAGTGTGTCTGTCAAAATCATTTTGTATGGACGGTCTCTTCATTTTATCTCTCCTCTGCCAGAGGTAGGCATACCTTTGATCCTTTATTACTTATAACACCTCAAAAAACTTCCTGCATTTGGCCTTAAACTCCCCGAATTACAACAATAAGGTAATCAATTAATAGTTTGCTGTGTACACGTTAGCTGCTCTTTAACAATGCTAATCCTATATTACTCTGCCATACATCATCGCACTGGTCATTGTACTGGTTGAACATTTCCGGTTCCCAGTAGACTGGTTCTGGCAGGTTTCTCTAATGTGTTGGTGGAATGCATAAAAATACCGTGCTTGGGTTTTTTAATTAAATTTTTAAAACATTCATTTAATTTTCAAAAGCGGTAGATTTTGACTATAAAACGGTATGTGCAGTAGACAGCCTTTAAAACTGTATTTTTGGCATACTCCCAAGCATCATTGCTTTCTGCTTTTTCAGCTAAATGAAAAATGGTCAAGAATGCCTGATCCAGTAGAGAGGAAGTCACTACTATGTTCCACATCACCTTATTATATGTTAAATGGCTGTCTATTAATTTGTAAAACAAAGGTGCAGACATATTAACAGTCAAATATCTTTATCTAAACTTGACACTTCTATGTGGTACATGTCCAAGTGAGTTCAGTACCTTTGAGACAAAAATGTTGCTGTAGCTGACATTCCGAGAACAAGGCCTAGACATTACTGGATTCACTTGTTTGACAAATTTCCAGTAATCCTGGCAAATTTTGGCAACTCAGGAAGAATACAGAATTCTGACAGGTGTTCATCTTCCCTATCGGCATTCACAGGGTTATTTTTATATGCCCTGGTCACTGCCAGTTGTGGCAGAACCTCAGATGGAGTCAATATTTGATAAACTTCCTCAATTGCTGTCTTAAAGCTCCATCCATTCCACGGTCAGATCCCAAGTATGACAGCATATCGAGGTTGTCCCATTCTATGCTCAGTGTGGTTATCTTCATCCCATACGTTATCCATGTTGGGATACAGCATACCACATAGCAGTGAAGATGCCACATTCACTTGCTGAGTAGTGTGAAAATTATTAACTGGAAATGCCAGTAAAGCCAAGCTGACCGTGTCCAAGATGGAATGAGGGCCAGACGGCTCTGGTTGAGTCAAGTCAGATGGACAAGCCAGGCCGGCTCTCTGCATAGTCAGCACCATGTGCATGGCTGGCAGTGTGTGGCCAGTGCATTGTGAAAGTCCAGTGATTTCTGTCGTCAGGATGGCTGGCTAGACAGCCAGATGGACAAGGCTGTTGAAAAACTGTAACTGGCCAGATAGCGTTATTACAGTCTGGCAATAATAATGCTTGATCTGCATACCCGTAGATAGGGCAGCTGGAATGATAGGTCAGCAGCCAGGATGGCATAAGATGGCTGGTATGGGACATAGAGACTATAGGAGCCAGTGAAACCTAATTGATACCCCATGTGCCCAGTTTTACTAGCACTAACTCCAAGCATAGGCAAGTGTGTGTGTGTGTGTGGGAGGGGGGAGACTTACATGTTAAATGTTCTACATTATGCCTATAGACATGCAGGATTATAACCGTGAAGAAAACTCACACATTGCTTGTTGTATAAAATGGTGCATCTGAGACTCACACATCAATAGGATGGAGTTCATACTAGCAATTTCTGTGGAGTCTTAAGTGACAACTTGTCAGCACTACACATGGAATCTCCACAGGAAGAAGGAATCATCACGGGATCCCTGATGACACTCGCCATCAATTCCGAATTTGGATGGATGCTAAGAATGTCTGCATCCAAAATATTTTATTATATTCTCTTTTCCTTGTGCTTGAGATTTTATCTCAAGATGCTGGACACCATCCCCTCAGACCATATACTACAGGCACTGTATGGAGCTCTAAAAGTGCATTTAGTACACGCAAGATATGTGTCTTCAGTGACCTTGAACCTTTTGCATTTCTTGCATTTGGATGTTATTCTAGCTGAAAGGACAGTGAAAGAAAGACCAAAATGCAATAAATTTACATGAATTATGTGCAACTAGCTAATGAGAAACACCTATGAATTAATAAACTGCAGTATCAACAATGTATTCCAGAAATACACAAATAAATATAACGATTTTCAAATTAGCCAATGTGGCAGCCATATTAGATACAAGACTGGCACCATTTTTATTTAGGGCAAACTAGATACCATTTGAAGACTTTCAGTGAAAACCACATCTTTCCAGCCAGTGCTGGGATTTCTTTAAAATAGTTTAAGCAATTGTCCATCCAAAGTAAAAGAGAGGGTTAACTTCAGCTTAGTCGGACAAAAGCTGGAATATGCATCCACCATTTGGAATCCTTGACAAAAGACCCAGATCAAGCAGATGGAACCAATCCTGAGGAACGCAGCCCATTTTGTACTAAATAAACCATACAACATGTACCACCCTAACAAAGCTTCTGCAATCATTAACACATTCCAATGGCAATTGTTACAACAGTGCATCTACACAGATATAACTCTATTTTATAAAGTCATCAATATCTTAGTAACTGTACCATGCGGCTTCCACAACCCCAGCATCAGTAAGATCTACAAGACACAACCTCTCATCGAAGTGTATCATGTACCAGTGCGGAGTCAACATTTACCATCATTCATTTTTTCCTCAGACATTTGCTCACTGGAACCAACTTCCTGAAAGTGCTATGACAGCTCCCAGTATGAACGCTTTCAAATCTGACATCCAGCAAATACCATGTAAGCATGTAAGAGACCGACCATTTAATTTTAATTTATTTGGGGGTTAGGCCCTGTAAAAAAAAATTCTAAAAAAATCTCCATCTCTCAATAACTTAAAAACAATAATTTTGCTCTGATTTTATAGCACAAAATTACTCTTTTGTATCCATTATATTAGCTGAAAAAATTAAGCATCTGCACACAGGTGCAATGTTCTCCTTCAGTAGTTATTTACACTCGATATCTAATGAGTACATAATGGACACAAATGAAAACTGGTTCTCCATATGAAGTGCCTGAAAAATCTTAAGTTCTTGAAAATCAGTTGCGACACTCAAATTGTTTCCTCATGACTTTCAAGCAAAATACCATGTAAATTTAAATTGTTCACCAGCTAGTAACTATTTATACAATCTTCCATCTTAACTGTCCAAAAATTCTAAACAGAAGCAGTTGTTTACACAGATGTAATTGTGCAGAGAAAGTAGACATGCATCTTCTGCCAATCAACAAAACCATGTGCTTTCTATGATGTCAGGTTATTGTTAAATGTGTAGTGTACAGATAAAACAAACACTGTTTCATTTAGAAGATGGTAGATATTTTGCCAGTTATTGCCAATATTTCATAATATTCTGAGATGCAACATTCTGAAATCAAACATTTATAAAATTCAGAAAACTACATTGGAAATTCTATTGGTGCTTTCTTTTTACAACTTGCATCATACATTAGTTCAACAAATGTACTTTATTCACCATGTCATACACAGATAGAAATTTATGAGATTGGCATTAAATTTATCTGATTTTTGCATGTAACACTTATGTCATGAATGTGTCAAGTCCCATACATGGGACTAAATATTTTATTATTATTTACTTTGTCCTGAGGATCTCTGCATGATTTTGAATGTGTATAGTCATGCTTTCTCAGTAACTTTAATGTCAATGACTGCTCTCTTAATGAAAAACTGGGCATTATGATGGCAATTAAACATGACACCCTCAATGTGGTCACAAAAAGACATGGGAATGTCCTTGACCATAAGAGTTGTTCTATGCCCCTTTTTTTATTACAGTGGTCCCCCTCTTATAAGGCCACCCCTTCTGCAGCAAGAAAGTGGCCTTATAAGAGGGGTGGCCTTTCTAGAGGGGGATCACACAGTTGTGAGTAATAACTACATATAAAGTATAAAAGATGTAACTAGTATTTATATATTTAATATTTTCATTTAAAAATCACAGGAATATTTTCTGGTTAAGGACTTAATGTGATGAAACTAATATCAATGTTATTTTTTTTAAAATATTAATAATCATGAATCGAGGTGCAAAACCGTCTTGTCGGTAAATTCTGGACACTAACATTTGGTTGTAACTATCCCTGTACCTCCGTCGATTCCGTCTTCCACTCAATGCAGTTGAATGTATATTGATGATGTTTATTTTAATCTTTCTGACATAAAATTTCTCAGTAGTGATCAAAAGACTCTCCATCTTTTCGTTTAATCTAATTGCTTTCACTTTTCGTTCTAAACTAAGAATGTCTGACGATATTTTGCGACAACTTATTCCTTCGCGGGCAATCACACGAGAGGTACAGTGTTTACAACGGAAGTGAGTCTGTCAAATGGTCGACTTTTTTTCTTCTTCTCCAGTCTGGTACCCGGTCATGTACATTTCATAATCTAAGGGAGGGAAGCCATAAAGGTTAACATACCATTTTACTATCTGGCGACCGGATGTCTCGCTGACTTGAGCTGAACAATGCTGTGCTTCTCAGCGGTTAGCTTTTGTCATCTTGGTAATTATCGGTGGTAATAATAGCCAGTAATTATCAAAGTGACAAAGTCTAACATCCAAGGAACACATGGCAGTAAGGATAATCGGATTACTTACCTCTTTGTATGGATTAAAGTTACTTTATTGGCATGTTGGAACAAAATGTCAATGTGTTGAGTTTAGAAATTAAAAAATGTTTTTAATCTGTAAACAACCATTATGTGGCCGCTTGCGAGGGGTAAATTTGACCATTTTTGCACTAAAATGCTGGCCGCTGGTCACGTTAGAGGGGTGGCCGTCCTTGAGGGGTACTTTTGAACACAAACTCGTCGGTGTCAAAGGTTTGTGGCCGTATAAAGCGGGTGGCCGCTGGTCAGGGGGGCCATTCAAGAGGGGGACCACTGTATCTGATATTACTGGTGAACTTGACCCTAAAATCAAAGAGACAAGCAAACATGTCACAGAATAAATTGCCTTAACTTCATAATGATTAATTCCAAGAAAAAAGAAATCTATCTTTCAGTTTAGGCAATATAAAGAAATGAAAAAACTTTAACCAAAACCATAACACAAATTTTCTATGACTTTAACCTTGGATCCAGTGTCAAATTGGCAAACACACGTGTAACAGAATGAATCATTGTAGTTTCATAATGATTCATCCCAGTTATGTAGAAAATCTATAAGGAGCTTGAGGAAATATAGGCAAATGAAAAAGACTTTAACCAAAACTTCAACACTAATTTTCTCTGACTGAGATCTTGTAAAAGGGGCGAGTGGGAATGTTGTTGCATCAACTGTCTTAGCTTCATAATGATTCATGCCCAGTATGATGAGAATCAACCAAGGGTGTATGAAATATATGCAATGAAAAACTTTACCCAAAACTATCACAAAATAATGATGTAGCCACTTACGGAAAAGTGCTATGTCTCCCAAGTGTGTCCTGGACCAGAAAGTTGTGTTTTGGACCAAATGTATTTCTTCAGTTTTCCAGATAGAGATCTGCTTTGAACTCTTTTCATAATCAAAAAGAAAACTTATTAACATCAAAACTAGAAGTTTTAACAAAGGATGGTTTGGGTATGAAATGGATTTTTTTCTCATTAAGGTTTAAGTTTTGACAAGTTTTAATGTGCTCTGTGTCATGAACTTAACCTAATCAGAAAGACACAAATCACAACATATAAAGGCCTTTTAAATCACACTGGTAGTCAATACCTTTCCGATGAGAGTGATTTTCTTGTCGTGTACTTACATATGCAACTTGTAATATTTATCCAAATTCCTGATTCTGAGCATACAGCCAAAGCAGCACCTTCCCTCCTGAAGTTACTATTACACTCATATCTGGTGGTTTTCATATATGTCACTCCAGTGGCATTTGCGATATATCCATTATCAATGGCAGGTGGAACTCCACAATGTGTGACTGCAATTTAAAAAAGGTACTGATGATTCTATATGATAAACTATACTACAATCCAAAATACAACCTCAGAAAACACAACATTTAAGAAGGGAAAAATAAATCATAGAATTTTTTTAAAAATGGTCATACAATGGTTGTTGAATATGCAGTACAATCGAATATCAAGACATTTCAAAAGTTGCACAAAACTCACAATATAAATTCAAAATAACAGCAAAATTATATGACAACACACAGAGTTAATATTTATTCAAAAGTATGAACTCTTTAAATTATTCTCCCCCTTGACCACTGAACTGTAAGACTGCAATGCGTACTTTGACAGTCTGGGATCCTCCTTTTGTTCCACAGTCCCCCAGAGAGGCAGTCCATCATCACCTGTGACTGTTTGCTGTACTCCTCCTGCCTGAAGGAATAACCCATGGAACATCTCACAGTTGCTATGGTTTCAAAAGAATATGAGGTCACATTCCATTGTGTGAATTGTGATGCATTCTCCTTCACAATGGGACAATCTGGAAATGCAAAATCAGTATTGTCAAGCATCGTATTTCCTATCAATTAACCAGAAAAACTAATTTTTCGTGACTATTCCATTTGAATCTACCTTGATGTTGAGGAAGCAGTATTTGTTTTTATGGGTATCACCACTAGAAAAGAATTTATACAGAAAAAAGGAACAAGATGCCCAGTCAGATAAAAAATAGGGCATCCAGTGGGGAAACATGCTCAATCATATGCAAGATCATCACATTATTAACCCTTTCCACACTATGTAACTTTATAGGCATATAGTCCTCAACACTAGAATAACTTTTGAGCTGCAAAACAAAATTACTTGGGGATTTTAAAATAACATAACTTTGCCAATTTTAAAGTTATCTGGCTGAATTTGGTGTCAAAATAAAGGTAAAAATCAAATTTTTTGACTATTTCACAAAAATTTGCATGTGAGTTACAACTGTTAAAATACAGGTGCAAACAGGTAACAAAACAGGTAAAATATGAATAATTATCTTTTTACCTCTTTGGAAAATGGAAGAGTTCCAAAAATATAATCCAACTCTATCTGGATGTACTCATGATTAATTACAGTAGTAAGACAAGTCTTTATTTCAGGTATTTTCCTGGTAGAAACTCATTAAATTCTCGTTAACTTCTATTGTGAAATAAACATAAAAAATTGTCTGAAAGTTCTTGCTGTTCTTTTATCCAAGTAATAAAACAGATAACACCAACATAGCTAACTGGATTTACGGAAACAATTTATCATAATAATGTTTGTATATAATGTTTCATGAATTGTCACCTCCATACTACACAGGTAAGTCTTTACTGCTAGTAATACACCTTTGTATGATAGTCACGAAAACAGGTGCTTCTTACATTCAAACACAGTGGAACTTGGCATTTTTCACACATAATTGCAGTTTTTGAATGCTCGTAGGGATTGTCTGTCATGGAAACAGCTGGATGGCTAGCCTTGTAGGTTTTGTGCTTCTTGTTACACACTTCACACAATCTGTACCACTTAGCACAGGCCAATGTGATTTCTCGTCCAGTCTTGCTTCATCAACACTCAAATTATCTTAATCTCTTGAAGGCTTTTCTAACCTGCCTGTAATTTCCAATCAGTTCATGGGCCACATCCATGCAAAAGGATAGCATGTCACATGCCCTTTTCCTGAGTGGATTGTGATCAACGACTGTACCGTCTAGGACATAGGCATTGTACAAAGCACATTCTTGTAATTTTATTTCTACATGCCGATACCACCTCATTGTTGTCTTCTCTTTATTCAATCTGGTGTTTGGGTCTAATCTATCCACACCTCCAATATATTGTGTATAATGCTTAACTGCAGGGGTGCAAGGAAGCTGCTTCACTGATCTGTCTTATTTCACCGTTCTGTTGTTAGATCCGCAACTGGTTTGTGGCATGACGAAAGGCAATATACAATGTGATTATCCTTCCAATAGGAGGCAAGCAGTGGTCTACTCATGAGCCAGTCTGAATTTCCCCTATCCATTCTTCTTGCAACATTAGATTGCAGAAGAACTTTTGGATAATCTTTGCGACTGGTTCTCATTGTGCCACAAAGGTATGTTTGTCATTGATACAGGTAGTCAGCTAGGTGGGGGCTTGTGTAGAAATTATCAGTGTAGACCTCATAGCCCTTTATTTCAACTGGCTGGTGCACAAAAGTAAGTTCAGACACCCAAATCCAATGGAAACCTTGCCCATACAAATATGGAAGCCCCTGCCAATATCAGTCAATTGAAGTTCCAAGTCAAACAGGGACCCCATGAAATTTTGTAGGAAAAAATGTAAAAACTGAACCTATATTTTCCTAACACAAATGTAAACCTCATGACAAACTTTATTTCAATCCATTAAGTCCTTTTAAAGTTCTTGAGTGGCAATGAAATATATAACTACTTCTGGGAATGAATGAGTCCGTATTTCAGCAAAAGGAATATCTTTTAAGTATTTTCTGAAATATCATCTGCACTGTTTGAATCATAAAAGGGTTATGTAGATTTAACAGTAATTCAGCTACCTGGAAAACAACACAAGTCAATATACAAGAGTCCCTTGAAGGGACTGACACTCTACTTTCCAAAAAGAATTTCCAGGAATTCAAAATAAACTAATTTCTTCATTTTTACTCCCAAGTGTTGAAACCATTTCTGATATTCTTGAGTAATAAGATTTTCAAATTAGCCACTAGCATCCACAGTGAATGTAAGATGGCACCATTTTCATTTAGGACAAACTAGACACCATTATAAGTTTTTTGGTGAAAACCCCATGTTGATATGACCACCCATTCAGGACAATTAGTGACAAGATTTTCAATATGTTAATTGTAGCAGCCATATTTGAGGTCAGAGTGGCACCATTTTCATTCACACCGATCTAGAAACCATAATTAGTCTTCTGGTGAAAACCCCATTTCAATGTGACTCCATTTAGGAGCAGCAATAACAAGATGGATTGTCAGATCAGCACCATTTTCATTTAGTACCAACTAGACATCGTAAGAAGTCTTCTGATGAAAATCCAATGTTCATAAAACTTTGTATATAGGAGGAGCAGCGATAAGATATTCAAGATGGCTGCTGTGGTGGCCATATTGGATCAGATTGGCACAATTTTTCTTTAAAAGCATCTAGACACCATAAGAAATCTTCCAGAGAAAACCCCATGCTGATATGACTTCTGTTCAGAATAATTAGTCGTAACAAGAATTTCTAGATGGCTTCTGTGGTGTCATTATGGATGTCAGATTGGCACCATTTTCATTTAGGACCAACCAGACATCATATTAAGTCTTTTAGTGAAAACTCCATGTTGATATGGCTTTAAGTTCAAGAGGAGTAGCAATAACAAGATGTTCAATATGGCTGTGATGACAGTCATATTGGATGTCAGATTGGCACCATTTTCATTTAGGACCAACCAGACATATTTTACTTTAAGTGTTGATGTATCATGCACCTCGTTCTAAGATATAGGTGGTATTGCACATGGCATCTGAAATCAAGTTTTTTGCTTCAGCATTTGTAGCAATTTGTGACTTTAGCAAGTCTGCTAATTTGACAATAGGCATAATGTCAGCAGCCACAAGGTGCTGTACTATATTTTCATGCATATATCCCATGGGTTATACAGGATTTTACATACCCCACACACACACACCCATGCTGGTTATCTCGGTGGGCGGGCTATATCAGTTCTTTCTCACACAGCCAGTAGTCATCAACTTATTTTAAAATGTATACAGATATCATTTTTAATAATTGTGATAATGATTTTTAAAAGTTTGTTTATGTTAAACAGAACAACAACAGAAGTAAGACTAGCACGAAAAAATGGATGCCAGGAAGTTAATTCTAGCGACACCTATCGAAATACGAACAAATTGCATTCGTCTTTTAAGGGAATAGAAGATCAATGTGAGAGCTTTAATAGCGCTGTTTTTTCACATAATTAAAAGTAAGACCAATTAAAATACAAAACAAAAACAATTGATGGCGTAAAATTGTGCTTGCCACACATCATCCATTCATCCCATTCTGTGAGGAATTACAGCAATATGGCCACCAGTAGCATTAACCGTTGCTTGCACCATTGGTTCTTTGTGTGCAGCCATGGCATCAAAAACCAATAGCGACTTTGGTGAAGAAAAAACAACACCTGGACGTGTTCTGTAGCATTTATCTATCCAGATCTTCATCACATCGGTATTCATCTATCCCTTTTTGTTGCAGTGGACGACAATACCGGCTGCACATGGTCAATTGATGTGAGATTATGTTAGGGTTTGTGCGGGGTATAACCATGGGTGGGATATACTAAATATTTTTTACACAATTAGTGAATTTCTGCGGGGTATATGCACGGGTGGGTTATACGTGTGGGCAGGATATATGCGTGAAAATACAGTATATCCCTAAAGGCTTTGCCATGAGAATAAACTCTTTTACTTATATCATTCCAAATTTCTTGATTGACCAGTGGAAGGCCCAACTTATCAGTTTCCAGGGATCTTTTACTTCTGTATGATCTCGTCAGTTGTACACTGAAAAGTGCATGTCACATTTATCAACTCTGCCAAGGATTTCGAAATGGGCTCTCCTTTTTGGGGGAGCTTTCAATTTAGGCAACTGCCACATACATTCAATATTGCATGTAGAAGGACCATTTTTATCTGGTCCTAAACCTTCAAACAATGCCCTATTTATCTGGCCGCCCAATGACATTTGCTTAAGTGGTCTACATTGATCAACCTCAATGTCTCTATATCGCTTTTCATTTTCAACCTCTACATGTAGATCTGATAAATTTTCACCAAAAATGCTATCAATTTCTTGTTCATTAGCCTTATCTGAAGGCATGCTGTGTAAGCCCAATTTAAGCTTCAAAATTTTAATGTCTGTCTCTGACAGGTTCCTTAGGTCTATGAGACCAGACCTCTTAGACTGTTCTTCATGTTTGTCTTTTTTGATGGCCACAGCTGGTTTTTGTTTTGCCAACTTTCAAACCTTAGTCAGTCAACAGATTTCAATGTCATGTTTTCTTTCTTTCCTTTTTTGGCTTCTTAACTCCTCTCACCTTAGAGGGAATTGCTGCAAACTTGCAATAAGCAGCTACATCTTCTTGACCAAAAACAGACAATTCAGGGTCAGCTTCATGGTTGGTAATTGAGAGGACTTCGTCCTCGTTCATAGCCAATGCAAATAAACACTAACAAAATACTGCTTAACTACAGTGAGTACCAACTGATGCTTGGACTGCACAAACAACACAGTATCAATTCGAGCACCTATCAATTATATATCTTACCATTCCATTGCAAAACCAGAATAAATATGAAATATATGGTTCACGTGTGCCTATCTACACATTTTGAGTGCATTTGATGCAGTCTGTGAAACAGAAGTTATGGTGACATCGAACATGCCAAACTATGATCCCTGGCAGCACCATGTCTGTACTGCAACCATTAGATGTTTGCTTGAACAAGCCATTTGAAACAAATATGTGAAGGCAGTGGCACAATTGGATTGTAGATGGGCCCAAAGATGTAACCCATATACCATAGGTTTAGGTTTCAACAATGCGCCTGGTCTAGTGTTCAATACTCTCTCTACCCAGACAAACAAATCCACCCATTCCTTAGGATTAACAGTTACAGAAACTCAACTTCACATCTTTTCTTTAGGTACAGTCCTCCATTTAAACACGAGTAGCAGCTTCAGCTTTGTGCCATTTGCTAAAGAACTTAATACCACAGTGAAATGTTGTTTCTTACTTCCTTAAGTCCTTACTGTCACAATTTTGTCTCCAACTGGGTGTAAAGCAGAATTTCCAGGCATATCAAAATACATGGGAGTTTCGTCCATATTTCCAATGTGCACCAGATAAAAATCATTTTGTTTCCTCTCGTTAATAACAATTTAAAGAAACTATCCACTTTTTCATCAACATTGACATGCAACTTTTGAGCTCTCTGTGTACAATGTCCAAGTGCAGGTAAGATATCTCATAAATTTAGTGCACCATCAAGCTGAAGCTTAAAATGAGTCATCACTGTTAGCCTTGCCAGTTGAAAGGGTTTTCAATCTAATTATGTTTCTAGCGATTGCATGCCTATTTTGACACTGCTGCAGAACCCACTCATTCAAAGTACATTCTCATTCGACACAAGGGCTTTCCATTATTCAAATTTTCTTCAAAACCCTGGCATTATCACCAATAGATCACTTATTGTTTTGCCAGTCACACACCTGTTTCTCCAATGCACCAAATTTATGTTCTATGGTGTAGTTGTTATATTACTCTGCAAATTCTTTAACTTTTAACTTGAATGCTCCATCATAAGCATGTATTTTTTTTTTGGGGGGGGGGGGGTAAAACTAATTTTAATTATGCAATACTTACCTGTCGCTATTGCATCGTTTACTCTTTTTCGTGATGAAAAACCTCATCCATTGATGTGAAAGCATCCTCCCAAAGTGGAGAATTGTCAAATGGGCATGGTCCACTCATGCACCTCACGTGCATATGCACAAAACAGTCATCTTTTTCATAAACAATTACACCTGGACATCAGAGTGGTGTGGGAGGAGGGCAGCAATACATAATAACCCATCACTACTGTGGAGCTGAATTTGTCAGATGGGTTGGCTGATGTCTTAAAACTGATCAAAAACAGAAGAAAAAAACTGAATATACTCACCATTTGGGGGGGGGGGGATCCACATTACAGTATGCTGGTGTCTCTCTGGGCCACATGTTGTGCCACAACTGTGGGTCCCATAAACAAAATGCTTGTACTTTACTGTGCCAAAGAGCAGAGGTAGAAGGAGAAGAAGGTAGAATGTTGATAGAAGAGGCATGAAGCTCATTCATCTTCTCACAGTCACCAGGGCAAGTAAAAACAGTCTTGAGTCAAAGGTCCTAGAAGGAAGCCTCACTCAATGGTTCATAGGGGTTTTTAGTTAAAGACCACAATACACAAGACAGGTTCCATCTTGGCATAAGAGAGCCAGATCTCTGCAGCTCAAAATACTTAATGAGATGAGCAAGGTGCAAATCCAAGAGAATTTAAGTGTGTTGCAAATCGCAGCTCTATAGCCCTTGATAATCCATACTGAACATCCTTTGTTCTTGAAAAGAAGCAAAAGAAAATCAGCAATGGAACTTATAGAAGAACTCACAGTGGGACAGCTAGGATCAACTTGTTTCCTACTGCACCAATTCACAGAAGATCCTCCACCTACCATCATAGACCTTGGATGTAGAAGCTCTCCTGGCCTGAATGATGCAACTGGCAACCTGGCCCAAAAACTTATCATGGCCGATAATCGTTTGAGATGAGCAAAGCGTGAAGGTGGAGAATGTGAGGGCTGTTGTATAGCATGAAGCCCTGTGTTGCGACAAAAGATCCCTCCTATGAGGTAGGGACCTGGGTTGATCTATCAGCAGGTTTATAAGATTGCAGAACCATGATCATAAGGGCTACAGTGGGGCTATGAGAATGATATGAGCAACAGAAGTTCTGACTTTTGTAGAACTAGGTAGCAGTAGGAATAGTGGGAAAATGTATCTGAATAGATGATCCCACCAGAAGCTAAACACATCCACTGCCCTTGCTCTTTGGTCTGGGATTGGAGAAACATAAAAGGGAAGTCTGTTGTTGAGCCTGGTCGCAAACAAGTCTGCCAGAGGCTTTCACCACAGTGTGAAAAGGGACTCTGTTATGGAGCCATGCTGAGACCATTCCGTGAGGACTGTTTTGCCTGTCCTAAACAGACTGTCAGCTAATACATTCTTCTTGCCCGGAATGTGGTGAACTTGGAGTGTGATGTTCTCCAAGGATGCCCAGTGGCGGAGGTTCAAGAATTCCTCGATGGTCAAATATACACTAGGACAAAATTGTTGTCGAATAAGACCATGACACACTGACTCTATATTCTGTCGATGCACCCTTGCAAAGCTAGAAATACGGCCTTCATTTCTAGATTGTTGATATGGAAGGATGATTCATCCAGAGTCCAGTGACCTTGCAGGATTAAACCCTCTAGTTCTAAATGAGCGCCCCAACCAGAATCTGAGTTGTTGGCAAACAGATAGGAATGGGGTTAGGTGCATGCATGGGACCCCTAGTCAGGAACCAGTCACAATTCATCCACCAATGCAGGTGGTGATGAAAATCTGGTCATAACAGAATCAGAGCTGAGAGTGAATCTCTGTGGTTTCCACCTTGTGAGAAGGAGAGGGTATATATGAAAGTGTCACCACAGAACCAGATCTGCAGGGGCATTCAGGGTTTCCAGTAGGGAGAGGTAAAGGCAAGCAGACAATGATGTCTGGGCTCGCAGCATCATGATTTGTTCTATCTGGTCCCATGGGACCTGCACTAAGTTTTGGTTCATGGGGAAATTCATCCCCATGTAAACGAAGTCATGAGACAGAAGGAACTCAGACTGATGCTGCCAGGATTTTATCTAAAGGAGGGAGCTCCCCCCATGTCACCAAAATAAGGCAGGAGGAAAAAAAAATGAGAGGGAGGAGGAAACGGCCATAGTTCAATATTTACCCAACACATAAATATCCATCTCTTTCTTTCTTCCTGCTCTATTGAAATCAAAGTCCTCAAAAGATGTCTCCTCTAGTTGTATAAGCATTAATCTGTTGATCATTTCTGAACATAATTTGTTATCTGTGTATGAATATTGTTCTGTGCTGAGAACCCACTTTCACATATGGATAGCTAGCTAAGCCAGCTTGAACAAGTTGAAAAATTATTCTTTATTGTTGTTATGTACAATATTCAACAGCTCATAGGTATTGTCCCTTGGACATCTCTGCTCCAAAATAATATTTTTCACTAACAAGAGTCCTGCCAAAGTTTCACTTTCTTTAATTAGTGCTTTTGTGACTACTATGCCAGATTTCTTATCTGTTCCACAATGTTGTATTATGGTTTTAAATCCATCAATGCCATAGTCAGCTTGTTCAAACAGAGGTATTCTGATCAAAAATAAATATCCTTACTTTTTAATTTCTTTTTAGATTCTTATTTATTTAATTTATCTTAACCCTTAGAGTGCTGTATAGTTTTGTAGCACAAGATCCCTCAAGGCAGAATTGTTTGAGAAAAGAAATGAAAATTGCACTCTACTTTTAAATTGCCTGTTTTTTAATTAGGCTTAGTATTCATCCTATCTGACATTTAATTTCAAAATATCGCTTAATAGGGGTTTGACCGGCATGCCATCTGTTTTTGTCCATCCAGCATGTACTTCAGACTCGTATTCAACATTATTTTCAGGTTCAAAATTACTCACTGGTATTTCCAGTAACATTTTCTGGGCTCCAATAATCTCATAACTTCAAAACTTTAAAAATCATTGTCATCATCGCTATGATCGGCCAGTATTTGCTGAACTAAATCATCATTTGACGATGAACCATATTGGGAGTCAGCCATTTTGGATTTTCTATGAGTCCTTACTTTAATCACGCACTTGTAAAACTTCATTAATGCAAGGTTCAACCTCGACAATGCTTGTTCCAGGACCCAATGTGCCAATCAAATTTTGTTTAACAACTGTTCATGTCAAGCCGAAGTACTCAGATGCGTAAACAGTTGAGAAAGATAACAAGACAAGCTCTACGAGGACCAATTCCATTGAGATGGAGGGCCCTGCTCCCCACAAGGATTCATAGGGATAATAGGAAAGGGGGGATACCAATCTGATCCCCTTCTGAGGCTTGAACCCCGTGGGCAGACCCCCATTAATTCCTAGAATGTTACAGTATGGTGGGGAGAGGGGGAAACTTGGTCCAAACTGTATCCCCATACCAAAAGGCTTGTGTATGATGACTGGTGAAGAGTGACCAGTGGTTGGTGACTGGTACAATCTGACCACCAATCTGACCAATCTGGTCACCAGTTAGGCAACATAGACATGTCGGAACCTTGTTCCAAACACACACACAATAACATGCCAAATATCATATACAGTCAAACCTGTCCCAACGGTCACTTGTGCTCAGTTGACACCTGGTCACAATGGTCATTCTAATTTCCCCCCTGCAAATTTCTTATATAAAAGCCCTGTATTTAACAGTCACCTGCTTTCAGCGGTCAGAGGCAAGGTGTTTCCTAACCAAACACTGGTTTCACACTGCCTTAAGCGGTCAATGGAGCGTATCAGCAGTGGCTGCTCCAAGCATTTCATATCTCAATTGTACCTACCGTAGTCTAGTCATGCTGTCAGTCAAACTCAAAGGTGTCAACATGTCGGCTTTGAAAGCAAGGTGGTTTTTGTCCTTACATGAGAGAATCAAAGCAATTCATTTGCTGGATAGTGGACAAAAGAGTCGTGTAGTTGCAGCAGAAATGGGAGTCAGGCAAACTCGGATCCAAGGGATTATTAAGTGTAGGCGAGATCTTATTGCTGATTTTGAGAACAACGTTAATCTGGAGTGTAAGAGATTACGTACAATCGCACTAAATGAGTAGAGACACATGTGCACTGCTTTTGTGGTATCCCTTATAGTTTATATGCAACTAACAATAGCTGCAGAAAGTTTCTTTTCATTCTCTAATCATCTCAGGTCTTATCAAAAGCCGACTGTCTTTTAATCACGGTGAGTTTGAGCAAGTGCTTAATCCATCAATTGTTTGAACTGTGAACACCTGTTTTCACGCCTAATAATACCAGCTGGCCTAACAAAAAGTCAGTCCTGTGTTTGACAATCACAGGTAAGCTGTCATTTAGTAATTTTATTTAGATGCCGTTTCTACTGATAAGTGATGATTTAATGTACATGATGTATTAAAGTGGAACATTTAATTTTAGTATTTTTTTCTTTTTCTTTTTGCTAAATAGCTAAACTAAATATATGTATCTTGATAGCATACTACTACTAGTACTACTAATAATGCTAATGCTATTCGGTGCATAGTACATGTAATTGTCATGAACCAAGTTTGAGAGCTGAAAATGCCTTGAGAGCTCACCTGTCTACAAAGGCCACTTTGGCCTTTTCCCATAGGTGGCCGCTGTAGACAAGTTTCACCATATATAACAATGAAACACACTGACTTTATTGTTTAGATAACACTGGTCTACAGCCAAAATGCTTCCACAATAAATGTTGTCAAACTTTACTAATTCTGGGTCACTGAGAACGAAAATGATGCCTAAAATTGTTGATTGGCTCTAGTTTTAAAGATATTATACTGGGTCAGTATATACGACCCTTGACTTGGGAATGGCGGACGATAAGTGAGTTATAAAAGGAAGGGATCTCAATTTAAACCAGAAATGACTAAAATACATCATTGACTGGATCTATGAATAAATCTATGACTGGGTTTGGACAGTACTTGCTTTTTAGGCAAAACAATGAATGATGCAATCTGAAGCTGGTATTGCATCATACATGATATGAATTGCATCATGTTATTCCTATAAGTCATGATGATGCAATCACAACAAAGCTTACATCATTCTGCTGAAGAAATTGCCCTATATCAGCTCTACAAATCATACAGTGTCGTGCTCTCTTATTTGTCGTTGTTTGATTTTGCAAAGGGACACATTTCTGTTTAGCCAAAGTGAGCAGAGATGCCTCGTACTTGTGTGAACAAGGCAGATAACTTCTGCTATGTTTGTGGTGAAGTGACTTTTGCATCACAAAAAGCGCAATATAACCCCTATGGTTAAGAAAGCCTATCACCTTTATTTTGGCTGCATAATTGGAGATCAGGACAAGAGGTAGGCCCCACACATATGCTGCAACATTGGTGCAACAAATCTTCGCCCGTGGTTGAACAGGAAAAGGAAATCTATGGCTTTTGCATTGCCAATGATTTGGAGAGAGCCAACAGATCATATCAGCAATTGTTACTTCTGCATGGTGCCTCCAGTTGGGAAAGGTGTGTCAAAGAAGAAAAAGTGGACTGTGCATTATCCAAACATTCCATCAGCTATACACCCAGTACCCCATGGAGAAGGACTGCCGGTTCCTGATGCACCAGAATCATTCTCACTTGAGTCAGACAAGGAAGAGGAAGAGGATGAAACTTCTACTCCTGAACCATCAATGTCACATGACCCATATTTTCTCCCATCCTCCTCATCTGAACGACACCGCATAACACAAGGTGAACTGAATGACCTTGTCAGGGATTTGGAACTACCCAAGAGTAAGGCAGAGCAGTTCGGCTCCAGACTACAGCAGTGGAATCTCCTGGCAGGTGATGTTAGGATTTCCATGTTCCGTGACCGTCAAAAGGATCTTGTCCCATTCTTCTTCATGGAAGGTGATCTTGTAGCCTGCAACAACATCAATGGTGTGATGGCAGCCCTCAACATCGTTCATGATCCAGATGAGTGGAGACTGTTCATTGATTCATTGAAGACGAGTCTTAAAGCTGTTTTGCTGCATAATGGCAGTGTTTTGCCAACAATTCCAGTTGCTCATGTAGTCCATATGAAGGAAACCTATGAAAACATGAAACAACTTTTGAGGTGCATAAACTATGACCAACATCAGTGGCAGCTTTGTGGTGATTTCAAGGTTCTTGCTCTCTTGCTTGGTCTGCAGACTGCATACACAAAGTACTTCTGTTTTCTTTGCGAATGGGATCGTCATGCAAGAGATTCCCACTACATCAAGAGAGATTGGCCACTCCGACAGTCATTGGAGCCTGGGATGAAAAGTGTTTAGCATCCACCACTTGTTGAATCAAGGAAGATTTTGTTACCACCCTTGCACATCAAGCTGGGTCTGATGAAGAACTTTGTCAAGGCCATGGACACAACACAAGCAGCTTTCAAGTACCTCCGTGAAAAATTTCCAAGGTTAAGTGAAGCTAAGATAAAGGAAGGTGTCTTTGTTGGTCCTCAGATTCATGAACTTCTTCGAGATGATGCATTTCACCGTGCACTGCGTGGCAAGGAAACGACGGCATGAAAAGCCTTCCAGTTAGTGGCAACAAATTTTCTCGGAAACAACAAGGCAGGCAACTACAGGGAGTTGGTGGAAAACCTCCTCAAGGCATACAAAAGCTTTGGTTGCAACATGTCACAAAAGATACATTTTTTTGCACTCACATCTAGTTTTCCACCGAACTGCGGAGCAGTGAGCGACAAGCACGGCAAGCAATTTCACCTGGACATTGCAACAATGGAGAAACGCTATCAGGGTAAATGGAGTCCATCAATGCTTGCAGACTATTGCTGGACAGTGACAAGAGATGCTCCATTTAATGATTACAAGAGACAAGCCAAGAAGCGCCGAGCAGATACTGAATAAGGACTAAACTATGTACTTATATATACATAATAGTTTTATTACTTTTGTTTCAATATATTTTTTATTTATATAACCCTTTTGCTGTTTTTTAAAGTGTTACATAAGCAGGACAGGTGAAATATTATCATGTAAAGCAACCATAAACACATGAAAAGACATCGGTTTACAATTTATGATTAAAAGTCTACTATGAACACAATATACATAGACGTAAAATGTAAAAACTTAAATATCTTGGAAACAGTATCGAATCAGTTGTTTTAATTGTCATATTTGAATTCAGCACATCAAAATCCCTAATAAATAGCACATTTTATCTCTGAAGCAGATGACTTTTACAAAATTGTAGACCAGTGTAATTAATCAAGGGAAGGAATACATAATTCCTACTATGTTAGATGGGGTCTCTGCTCCACTTAGCACAAAAGACTTACCCGTAACCAGTTGTAAATTTGATATTGAGTATGAGTGTACCATAACCCCTTGGCAGTGGGATACAGTGTGGTAACATAAGTGGTCCCATTATGAACAATATCCTGAAAAGGGAGGTCCCACTATGAACAATATCCTGAAAAGGGAGGGTTACCAGCATGTAAAATTAAATACAGAGAGGAATAAAAATGGTAACATCGAGATTTAAAAATTGTTGAAGGAAAGACCACAACACAGCAAAACACTAACAACAAGCAATTTTTCTCTGGTCACAACTTCGACACACATCCATTAACATGGCATCCTTGAAAAAGATGACTGTTCTGCACAAGAACATGCAAGATGCATGAGTGGACCATGTCCTGTTGACAATTCTCCACTCTATGGAAGGATGTTTTGTCATCAAATTTACAAGGTTTTTTTGTCACAAAAAAGAGTAAGCTATGCAACAGCAACAGGTTACGTATTACTGCTATTAAAATTATGTTTTCTTTCCCCATATTGGTGAAACTGCAAAAGTTTAGCAATTCATGATGTATGATGTGATAAGGTACCCAGTAGCTGACAGAACACTGATGATTCAGAAACTTGGGCCATTATTTATGTGGAGACTGAGCTTGGGCTCTGTAACTGGCACTTTGATCATAAAGTCTGTGAAATCTCATTCAATGATCACTGAAACTGAACAGGTGTCAATTATGCAGCATGATTAGAGAGAGTTTTAAAATAAGTACCCACAGTTAACTGAATATAGGACTTTACTTGGCACTGAACAAGTATCAAATTCTCAGCTGGATCAAAGGATAATCAACTGTGAAAACAAAGCAGGTGCTGCCTTTACAAGCTAAGTGAGTGCCAACTTCACAAGATATGGGATTCAGGTAAGATTTATCCAATTGTTTTGTATGTTATGCTTTTAAGATGAATTGAATCCAATTGTCAGTAAAATAAAAAGCATCAACTTTTAAGTGAGTACATATGGTATTAGTGCAGGACAGTACAAATAATTTGCAATATACTGCACTTTCATTGTGACATCATAGCATGACTTACACCTCATCAAAAAATGTCCACACATTTTAACGCTGATTTTGTTGGATGTGTTTCCTGCAGTGATTATGTAATGATCTTGCAAGAAATAATGATAAACAAGCAAACAAATTAAACTGAATAATTGCCATTTAAAGTTATGTGTAATGAAATTCTTAAAAATGACACCTATAGATGAAATAGTACAACATGCCTACATGACCTGTGTGACTTGTACTTGAGAAAGTGCATACCATGACAAGCATATAGAATCATAACTGAACCAGTTTTTCCCAGAAAAAACATTCACACTCAATTTTGTGATTTATTATACAGCTAAGTATGAATTCTTATCAACTGTGTCATGAATTTTTGATAATATAATTTGTTTGCATGTTAGTATTTATGGATATAAATGTTTCTCCAGTCATTGCATCATTATCCACATCTGATGGCATATCAGCATTGAGTCCAATATCAAAAGGACTCTATGCCAGGACACTTTCTGCCAAAGTTGGTCAAATTATGTTGAGCGATTTTTTATAGACAAAGTAGGCAAATGTTTTTCTTTTTTTAGCAATGGCACCTATATCTGATGGCAGATCAGCATCATTTGTATAAATCTGACAGGCCTTCAAGCTAGGGTGCATTCTGTCAAATTTAGTCAAAATCTTTTAAACAGTTTTCTAGAAGAGGTTATTAAAAAAAAAATTAATTATTAGTAATGATGGCTATATTTGATGAATGATCAGCATCATTTGTAGAACTTGAAAGCCCTCTATGGAAGGATGCTGTCAAATTTGGTCAAATTCTATTGCAAGTTTTTAAAAATAAAGTCATTTAAAGGTTTTTCTACTTCTAATAACAGTGGCCATATTTGATAAAAGTTTGTGTGCAATTTATTTTTACATTTTCCGAACATTCACCTTTAGTTGGCACCATATACACACTACTGTGCTGCAGTGCCATAAACCACTACATACATACATACATACATACATACATACATACATACATACATACATACATACATACATACATACATACATACATACATACATACATACATACATACATACATACATACATACATACATACATACATACATACATACATACATACATACATACATACATACATACATACATACATACATACATACATACATACATACATACATACATACATACATACATACATACATACATACATACATACATACATACATACATACATACATACATACATACATACATACATACATACATACATACATACATACATACATACATACATACATACATACATACGTACATACATACATATTAAACATATGAATTCCATGTCACTTCCTGTTTTGTATCTCCAAATCTATATTATAACCCCAACTGACTTTTGCTAATGACAAAACAAGTTACAAAAATATGAAGGTCACAATTAATACTTTTGGTGGAATGGTGTTGAACTCATCAAGAAACATCCACATACAATGTTGTATGAATCTGCAATTAAAAGTGCATGAAAAACCTACCTAAACATGTAACTTGACCAAGTCAGGTATACCTGTCCACATTCATGAAAGGGAATACCTTTCACAATTTTGGATGGAAAATCAACAAATGTTGACCAGATGTGACTGGGATTATAATTACCTATGGAAAACTTGGCTGAGAATCCTGTGTCTGTAAGAGCTTCATTTGTTTTAAACTTTAGTTTGATAATCCCTTCATTTGACCTGACTAGGTCTGGAAGTTGCCTTCCTGTGAATCCCATCCCACTATGGACAGCTGTTTCTGAGCTGTTGATAAACACCTAGAAAAGAACTTAGCATAGTCAGCCTTTACTGAAAGAAGCCTTAGTGAAAAGTACAAATTGCTCTCCTGTTGAACATCAATATTCAAATCAGCTTACAATATCCAATTTTGTTTAGGAATTGAAAATGACTGCAATTAGCAAGCTAAAAACTATATGTTACATTTTGGCAAGTTTTATAAACTGTTACAGTAGAATGAAGAACAAGCTGCCCATTCAAATAACAATAATCCTGATAATTTGGGTTCAGGTGGCCAGGATCTTACCATATGTATATGATGGACAAACAAGATTAGGACTTGGCTACAAACATACATTTATCTTGTTCCTAGTCACAATTCAAACAGAAACAGGTACTAACATTATCATATTGTTTTACATAAAATGAATGTAACTAAAATATATCATGTTCAGAGTTTGTCAATTCATCATTTCATTTGGCTTCATTTTCTGTTTTTCTGTTAAAGAAAAGATTTGAGCTGAATCTTCCCAAATTATTCATGAACTGAAAAATGTAGTGATGCTTATTACTTGTTCATTCTGTTTGCTAACCTTTCCACAAGATGTGGAAAAGGTGAGAAGACACCTGATGACAACTGCCTTGAGAGTTACTCTTTATCATTTAGTATAGTTACTATAACGATAATTTATTTTTTACTCTGTATCAACACAATCTACCTGGACAAAGTCTGCACTGTTCATTGAAAAGTATGCAAACTTCAAGGTCATCCCCCTGCCCTTGGCTCTCCCAGCATTCAGTATCCACTGGCAGGTGATATTATTAGGGTACTCTCTGTTGTATCCATCCTGAATAAACCCTGGAGATTGGATCATTCCCTCATCTGCCAAGATCTCCAAGGAACAACCTGGCACAAAGCAAAAATTGGTTCCAATTGCATTTATTTTACACTCTATTAACTCTATGATGAATCTTTACCCCACCCCACCCCACCCCACCCCATAAATAATATGAAATCATTAAAAACTTCCAGTGATTCTTTTGTTCAATTCCATCAGACATTTGTAATAAATAAAGATCAAATGGTAACTTTTCTAGCTCACAGTCTTGTCACAGACTTGGTGGGTATAGTTTCTAGTTCACATTTAATCAATCAAAAGCACTCTCTTCAAAATGACAACTAGACCACTATAAAACAGAGATAATTAGTAATGGACATAAAAAAAAAAGAGTATCAAAAGAAATGTAATGATCATGGCCAAGCTGGACTAAATCTCTAACATGAATGAAATGGTTGCATATAACTATCAAATTTACCTTTCTTGAAGCGGATTTTGAACCCTTTACCATTTCCCATGTTAGTCTTCAGCCTTATCTGTATGGTTCTATTTCCAGAAATGTATGTACTGGGATTGGGTATAGATCTGAGACCAGACAATGCTGCTGGAGAGTCTAACATACCACCATCTCTTACTGACAATGATCCAGGAATGTCCATCTCCAAAAACTGAAAGTAAGGATTACAATAACAAAAACAAGAATTCCATAGAATGCTATGCATTGTTTTGCCTGCTCCACTGTGGCATAATCCAAAACCAATGCATAATCACCAGAACAAGAAAAGTAGATCACTGTGACATTAACAGTAGGTAATTTAATGTAACCACTGAAGCATGAAAAGTAGGTCAGTATGATCTACTTTTGCCTATGGTTAATAGTGCCCTCCAAAATGAATACATGCATTAGGTTTCATGACTGTTCATAGAAAAGTGTCAGAGAAACAATGGTAAATACAAAATCTTAACTCGATGGCCAAAGCACAAAAAGTAGGTCACAAAGATCTACTTTTGTCTGTGGTGAGAAGTACCCTCCATGAAAAATATACACATCAAGTTTCATGACTGTACATAAAACAGTGTCAGAGAAACTGAGTTAAATGCAAAAACTTCACATAACAACACCATCAGGAAAGTGATCCATATGCTATGACTATTCTTCAAAAGTCAGACAAAAACTAATAATAATAAGTAATAATATAAATTAAAATTTTCAAGAGTAGAATATTATGGGGTTGCTTTTCAAATTTAGCCAGGAAAATGAACTCACGAACACATGATTCATTGTAAAAACTATGAACTAAAATGAAACTTATGTAGTCAATCATTACTTTGCCATAAAATGATATGTCAAGAACATGCTGCTTATACATGAATCACAAAAGGATCATAATGCAAAAATATTGTGATTAACAAACAATTACCAAAGTATAAACAAGCAAAGGGCCTAGCAAGGTACAGTCAAAAGTGGTTAGCTCATACACAAGTATCCCTTCTCCTGGTAATGAAAAGCAAAAGTTGCACTGGATCAAATTATGGGTAACAGCAATTTATCAGATAATGGTTGGCAAAATATATTTTTATCTTATATAATAAAAATGTTCCACATAACTTACTTCACCTTGAGAATTAACTAAAAGTAGTAGTCACTAATTTGGACAAAAGTTAGGAATGTTTTAAATGTTTATTGATGTAATTATAGTTTATGCACATTTTCACTAAATTGTCAATCAAACTTTGTCTAATAATTGATCTGTAATTTTAATGAGCTTAAGTAGTCACATAGCCTGTACTAACCAGTGGTCTGTTACGGCTGGCAATGGCAGCTTTCCTTCTTACAAGCTGTCATTGTTTACTGGTGTTTCATTTTTTAAATTTATTTTTCTTATATTGATTCATCTATTGTTTTCCTACCTCAGCTGTGATATTTATTCCATGTGTGATGCTTTCTTGTATTTATTTGCTTTGCTGACATTCAAAATCCTGGATGTCTCTGCCTGGATATATTCCACCGACCTATCCATGACTTGATCTGTACAAAGATTCCATTTGGGACAGTGTCTGAATCATGATGTGCTTAGTTTTCTTCACGTAAACACATTTTGCGCATATGTTCTGAATCGTGCATTCATAATTGCTGCTTCATTGTCAATTTTACTATAGACCATAAATACTAGTGATTTTCATGTACATTTTCTCTGTCTGTTATATGGGGCCTACAAGATGTACCCCATCTGCACAGACTTGTAGACTAGACCTGGCATACAATTCTACTTTACCAGAGAACTGGGCAATGAGGAAGTTAAACAGCAAACTTTGGCATGAAGAGTGGCTGAAGTTCTCCAACAAATGCTAGATGTTCTGAACATACTTCTTTGTTCAAACACTCTATTCCATGAATACAACTGCTCATAAACAACAATAACAGTGAGAACAGTTCCATAAATATAACAGTGAAGTTGACTCTGCCTACAGAGACATTTGGCATTCAATCCCAGAATGCTTCACATCACAACAGTAATGGTGGCACCCTGTTTGTAGCTATTAGAGAGCTGATGCAAAACCATCAACCTGTCTGCAGAACAACTTATCTCTTCTGATGGAGAAAGTCAACTCTTTAAACAAATCAACTAATCATGGTCCAGTAGCTGCTCATTTGGAGCTTACTCCATCCTATAGTAATGAGGGAGATGTTTTCAACCTTGAGTCAGCTATGTGCCCTTCAGCAAGTGGAAATACATTGTCAGCTCCTGCAACAAACACCAGCGGTGTAAACGGAGCATACATTTGGACTCAGTATGAGTTTTCTGCTGAATCTTTGCCATTTGTGGAGACAGTTTCCCCTCAAATTTGTACCAACATACTAGAAGGTATGGACATGAATTTTGGCTGCACTCATTATACCATATTATCATGGCCCCTCATGTGCAAGTGAAAAAACTGGATAGACCAGATCCAAGACTTAACAGAGACCCGACACTTAGCAAATATATTCTGGTTTTTGGAATGTATAAGAGTATCAAGTATTGAGGCCTTTCCCCAGCAAGGGTCTGAAATAGATTTATCTGAAAGGGACCTTAGCGACACTGGTGCCAAATATGGTGCCAGGTGGTAGGGGGTTCTACACTTATCATAAACAGTTTAGTGCTTAGGTGGCAGCCCATGTAAAATATCAGAACCTAAAAGTCTACTGTTCGGTGTGTAAAAATGCCTTATTTTCCAACATTTTTGCAAGTTGCAAAGCAGTGATGTGTATACTGTTATAATTTCATATACATTAGTGAATTTTATTCTACTCTGCTGAACAACTGTGACAATCCAACTGTCACAAAATTGTACAATACATGAATGAACATGTACATGGGTTTAATTGCCGTGTACAGCATTATGCATGGGTGTATAGTTTCAGCCTTAGCTATTTCAAAATACTGAGTTCAATTCACCCACTGCTGCTCGTCCGAAGTTCCAGCAGTGAGAAATATGATTACCTGGAGTTCTCTGGCATTGGATTTTACCACAACCACACTACTTATAGCCCAAAGTCTCTCTGTATCGTCACAATACAGATGAGTCTTGTCAGGAAGCTATCCACTTTATGGAAGCAATCTTCTGCTCTAGAGCTGTTTATGGGGATCATCAAACTCTTGGATTTTGTGTAACCCTGATACTGCAGTCGATAGTGATGTTGATCCAAAGAAAGGAATTGGTTTACTCAGTGTGAGGAACCAAAGGTTTTGGACCAGCAGGTCTGTGAGCTAAGGAGGCTCTCAAGGGATCACTTGGCACTCTGTGAGGAGCAGACCACCCGAGACCGTTCTTTCACCATTGGACAGGAGTTGTGGAATAGGAAACAGTTCATCACTGTCGACTGGATTACACAAGACAAATAACATCATATGTTACATTTTTTAATTAATTCAATATCACTATATGTGTGAAAATTTAATTCAAAATCACTATATGTGTGAAAATTTAATTCAATGTCACTATATGAGTGAAAATCAATCATACACCCATCATACTTGTTGATGAACCATATATCAATCACACTTGTTTATGAACTTCATACATTGATCAACAATACTTGTGTATAATTCCATATATTAATCATATTTGGTGATAGTTCCATATGTTGATCATATCCATTCATATATGGGATCATTTGTTTTTATTTGTTGATATTCTATCATTTGATCGGTTCCATTTAGGAACGACATCATTTTCTTATATCCATTGTTGAATTTCGTGTGCATTATTATGTATCCACTGTTGGAATTTATGTGCATGGGTAAGGTGTCAGATTAATTCATTATTCATATGCACTATAAATAAACATCTCATTCACTTAATTGTGTTCAATGTTTTTGCTAGATCCAACCCCACCCAGCTTCAATCCTGTTATGCCAAGGCATCAGCACACCCTCTTTTCTAAGTGGCAGCAAATGATCAGAGGATACATATGGAAGGGCATTTCAGTTTCAACAAGGCCTTGAAATATGTAATAATTTCATTGGGGAATGTGGTTGTTTTCAACCCCATCATAACAATCTTCATGTACACCTCCTATGTAAGAAAGGCCAAACAAAAAATCAGTGTAAGCAGTCAAAAAATGATTTGATGCTCAGGAACAAGAGTTCCTTCAAAAAGTGCAATTAGTTACAAACTTTCCCTAAGTTTCAACACCTGTTAATGTTGATACACCTGAACTGTTTCTTCAGGACTACCCAGATAAGAATTTCGTCTCAAATTTAATTTGGGACCTTTGCTTTGTATTCGATACAGGAGTTCAGTGCCTGCCAAATACATCACTCGAGTGTAGTAATCTTCTTTCTGCACAAACTCAACCTGGCATAACATCGCTATTGATACAATCAGAAGTCTCTAAAGGCTTTTTAGCTGGACCTTATGATTCTTCTCAATTTCATACTTACAGAGTGAATCCTATTGGAGTAGTAGAAATATTCAAAGAAGAAACATTTTATAGTGGACTTATTGGTTCCCCATAATGATTCATTGAATCTGTCTCTAAATGAGTTGATTACCAGAGAGCAATATTCCCTGCACTATGTGACAGTAGATCATGCTGTTGATCTTATAAAGAAATTTGGTTCTAGGAGCAAGCTATGTAAAATTGATATATGTGACTCCTTTAAGCTTACACCCATTCATCTGTCTCTTTGGCCCTTCCATGGTATTACGTGGAATAATAAGTATTATTTTTACACCAGACATGTTTTGGAGCAGAGCTAGTCCAAAGAACTATCAACAGCCATTTGTTGTTTGATAGCAAAGCAGAAATTTCACACTGGAAATATTCTACACTTGTTAGATGACTTCTTGACTGTCGACTCACCAAATTTTGACTCTGATCATACCATGGCCTTGTTATCACATATATTTTATACTTTGCATATTCCCACTTGGGGTGTCACGGAATTGTATAAATCCCTTTTATTAAATACATGTACTCGGGTTTCGTTTTTCAGTATAACAACGATGCCCGAGAGTGAGTTATGTATATTTTACAATATTTCGAAACAGTGAGTTCGGTTCACCCCATGCCGCACGTGCGAAGTGCTTTCGATGGGAAAAACCGAATGCATCGTCTGTGTATAAATGCCTCACCGTAAGACTAAATCTTTACATTACGGAACGTCTTGTCAGTGAGCAGTCTACTTAAGGACTTGCACGTCTTCAGCTGTAGAGGTACGTAAATCATTTATTAATTTATAGCGTATATTTTCTATGTAGCTTCGGCTTGCGTAGTACAATGCAAATATTCTCTATTCTTGTTTGTATATTCTCCATTCTTGGTTGTATATTTTCTATTCTTGTCTGTTCTTAATAAGAGCTTTATATCAGCAATATAAAGTGGCATTTTTAGGAAACGTTTAGTACCATAAGATTCTTATCGGACACGTGTAGGTTCACTTTTGAACTTGTTCATTGCTTTGTAATGTTTGCCGATAATGTAATTTGTATAACTTACCGTATATAACGTCATTACGTGTTATCGTATATGCCCGTGTCAATCATACTACACGGTGTTAGATTTATTTTCAGCTGTTGACCTGTAGAGCTGTTGAGCTGTAGAGCTGTAGAGTTGTAGAGCTGTAGAGCTGTAGAGATCAGAGTCGACGAGGTCCCAGCTATAGTGGGGACAATAGAAGTTGACTAAAGCTAACCATAGCAGCCATGGAGCTGAATAAACAGTGGGTTGCTTGAATACCAGGTGATCGGGCATTGTTGACCCATTGGTGGGCGTGGATCGCTTGATTGACCAGTGCGACTAGCAGCCAAGTATGCTAGTGACGGAGTGTTTGTGAGTCGCTCCATATATGTAATCTTTTAGCCGTGGGCTAATTTCGGGTTTTTGTGACACCCGGTGGTTTGGGAATGTAAGATATATCGCATGATATCTATCCCATTTCGTTTGCACCACATTTTATTATTTGAATAAAGTGCCTCCGGTTTCATTATTTGAGGGTAGGCATTTTTGCTATATGAGTAAAATACATCATTTTTGCTATATGAGTAAAATACATCATTTTGCTGTCTGAGCAAAACACATCATTCCAGCCTCATGTTTCATTATTTGAGGGTATACATTTTTGCTATATGAGTAAAGACACATCATTTTTGCTATCTGAGCAAAACACATCATTCCTTTCATCGTGTGAGATAAATCATTAGCCTTTATCATTGCACTGTGTATTTATTTATTTGTATTCATATTTGGGTTACCGTATTAGGTTCGTGCGGATTATGTTAATTAGTCCAATATTTGGACCCTACACACGCACGTATTAATCATAACCTTTCTTCCCATTCAAGTCATTCATCAATAAACATTGCATTTTTATCACCATCAACAGTGTTCTGTTATAAATCTGAAATCCAACCCGGTTATCTTGTTACATGGGGATCATCTAAGATTCTGTCAAGATGGAACCAAGGCTACCTTTGGTGAAAGTGGACTGCATACGTGATACATTGCATTCTTTTCTGGACAAGAAATCCTGCACAAAAAGACAGCTTCTCAATCTTTTAAAATTTTGCTTCACGTGTTATTTGGCCAGATGGTTTTTTCATTTAATATCTGCTTTTCCTTTCAACTAAAGCCAGGGGACTACATCATTATATTAAATTACCATAACATCAAAATGTAAACTTGATATTGACATGTGGTTCAAGTTCTTATCGCAATGGAATGGGGTTTCTTTCTTCTTAATTGATTACTGCTGCAGCAGATATGCATTTATTTACTGATGCTAAAGACAAAGCCTTTGGTGGTTACTAGAATAATACATGGTTTCAAGGTACTTTCCCCTCTAATCTTTGTAAACAAGGTGAGAAGACTTCTATGGCTTTTTGGAACTCTACCCAACAGTAAAGGCACATGTCCCCTGGGGTAAAGAGTAGTCATGCCAAAGGATACTCTTCCACTGCAATATGTGGCTACCATTGGAAAATAACAATTAGAATCTTAAGTTAAATTAAATTTGTCTACAAATGGTTACTCATGACAAAATCCTTGGGCTGATGGTTGACAACAATCTGCAATGGAATGAACATATGCAAGTCATTTTTCATAAAGTCAATTCATGTCTTTGCTTATTAAGCAAGATAAGGCCATATCTATCAGCTAAACATATGTTAATATATTACAAAAGTTATGTACAAGTTATAGACTACTGTAATGTTATCTGGGGAAACACTTCTGACAAAACTATTTGCAAATTATTCTGCTTGCAAAAAAGAGCTTGCAGACTCATCCTAGACAATGCTGAAAACATCCCAAATGCAATGAATGATGTTAAAATGTTAACAGTAAGTGAACCAATATTTTTGAGAAAGGCTAGACTTATGCAGAAAGTTTCAAACATTATGGCCCCATTATATCTCAAGGAACTATTTCATGTGAGAAAACAAGGCAACTCTCCTAATTTAAGATCAATTTCACCTAACCACCTTTCCATTCCAAAACCAAAAAAAGAACTCTTTAAGAAAAGTTTTCAAAATTCGGGGTCACTAATTTGGAACAGAATTCAAAAGGAAATTAGAAAAAGTACAAATATAAATGCTTTTAATTATAATCTAATTCAATGGATGAAAAGTAGAACCTATTCAATTTGACAAATACAATACAACTTAAAGCATAAATTCTGAAACCTTCCACTTTGTTGTCTCACCATTTTTGTACTGTATATACACAATGTACCTAGTTGGAGCATGTTCTTACAAAATTTTCTGTTTATTATGTCCATATATAAATGTAGCTTGTTATCACTGCTTTTTTATATTACTGTGTGTGCAACTATGTACATGTACTCCATGTAAAGATGCATATAATTGAGGGTCACATGGAGGATTAGTTCCATACAATTATGTCACCGTCTTTAAATAAGGTCGTTATTATTATTAATTATTATTATTGATATTAATAACAAAGGCCATTCAAAAGTTAAATTAATAATGAAACTCGTGTGCAAGTTGACACAGAGTTTTGCAGTTTATATTTTACAGTACATGCCCAACATGTGTCAGGTGTGCATAATTCTATCACTGATTCCCTTTCTCAGTTTCAGATGATCCGGGTTTCGAAGTTTAGCTCCCAATGCGGATCACAACCCAAGTACTTGTCCGACACTTACAGACTTAATGATCATCAGACAGACAATATTGATTGATTATGGAATGCATCCATCAGTCATTGCACAGCCAGCACCTATCATTCAGCACAAAAAAATTTTCTCTAGTTCATCACATTGTGTGGAATACTTGTTCCACATGGATCTTTACCAGTGCTGTCTGAGGATTGACTTGTCCAGTTTGCATTCTACTGTGACCATCATCTGGGATAATACTGGCAACTATTAAGCTATACCTTGCAGGAATTCACTTTAATTATCTGAAGGTTGGACTGAATAGTCCCTTTACTCGTAGTAAGTATTTGGAGTAGATGCTGGCAAAGTGGCACTGACTCTACAAAACATTTTCCCATAACGTTTACCATTTTATACAAGATTTCTGACTTGTTGGGGATCATGGCATTTTTTCCACTTATAGAGATTCTTTGATGTCTAGTGCCTTTCTCATGACATTCTTTGGTTTTCTGCGCTGAGGAGAATTTACTGTAAAAAGTACGGTGGCTACAACAAATATGATTCGCATGAATGACATTCAGTTTGCCCAGAACAAATGCCTTATGTGCCTCTAAGTCTGAACCATTCTGCCATGGTGTGTGCATTCACATATTTAGAAACAACCCACCATGTCCTGTTACAGCTATGGAGAAGTACATTACTCTAAGAAATAAGCACAGTGTTGGTGCAAATTCACCTTTTTTGTTGGACTGGGATCACTCTTTCCTCACACGTGACAAATTTATTACTTATATCAGGCATTTATTATCTGTGCTTGGGCTGAATGATTCGAAGTACTGAAGTCATTCATTTAGAATTGGTTCTGCTAGCTCAGGTGCAGCAGCTGGAATTGAAGACCATATGATACAAACTCTAGGTCATTGGTCTCCCAACTGTTATGTCAGATACATCTGAACTTCTCTACAAACATTGTGTACAGCCCAGAAAAAAATTGGGTTCTTCATAATTGCGCGAATGTTTTCAATTATTCCTTTGATGTGTGATAATAACGATAATTACTTTCTGGCAGATATTTATAATTTGTTCTTTACTTCCTCTCTGCTAAATATTCAATTTGCTGTCTTGGGGTTCTCATTCACAATATCAGCTGTGAGTTCTCTCAATTTTGGCCTTTAATTCAATTCCTTCCTCATTTGACCCAATCCAGACAATAATCAGTCTGCTTATAATAAGCATTCTTATAGCTAGTTACGTTTCCGTACATGTGGTAATTAATCAAGCTTGAAATACTGCTTGGTCTACCTGCCAGGATCTCCCCAAGTACATTACTGTACGATCTAAACCTGCCAGGCTCCCCTCAGGTACATTAGTATGATATAATTCTGCTGGGCTCACTCCAGGTACAGTAGCTCATTGATAGAAACCTGTCGGGCTTCCCCAGGTTCACTACATTTCTGTACATACCATAGCTAATCAAACTTGAAATACTGCTTAGTCTACTTGCCAGGCTCCCCCCCCCCCCCCCCCCCCCCCCCGCCAAGTACATTAGTATGATGTAAACCTGCAGGGCTCTCCCCATGTGCATTACTGTATGATCTAAACCTGCCAGGCTCCCCCCAGACACATTAGAATGATGAAAAACCTGTGAGCCTCACTCCAGGTACAGTAGGATATGATAGAAACCTGCTAAACTCCCCCAGGTTCACCTAGAAATTCTCCGTTTCTTTACTGTTCTGTGTCTATGCTGACTTTCACCTGCCGGCTCCCCCCAGATGGAAACCAGGATTGGTAATATGATATTAGGGCTTCAACCATACCTGCTGGCCCCCCCCCCCACCCCCACCCCCAGCTACATATACTGAATAGCTCCCAGGACAGCCAAAGTATATTTTTAGTATATGATTGTTTGGCATGAAAATGCACACAGATTTTACGATAAATAAACATGTAGCTGAAAGACATTCTTAATATATTTTGTGTGCATAAAATAGATATGACAGGGTGTCTGCTAATTATAACATGAATCCCTATGCCAACAGGAGCACAATTATGGAGTTGATACAAATATACAGACTGGTATGGCAGAGTGAAACCAAGGCAATAGGAGTTAAGTGCTTTGCACAGAGATATGCAATGACAGATGATCCAGCCTGTTCTGGACAGAAAATTTGAACCAGTAACCTTCAGGTTGAAAATCTAAACTATAAACTAAAGCACCAAGTGTAAAGTGTACTACTCAATAAGATGCATAAACATAAAGTTTCATCAGAACAGGATCAAAACAAAGTTGATTAGACCAGATGGAAAAAAATTAAAGAAGAAGATGTAACAAAAAAATGGCTGACAATTTTTTTAAAATTACTCATGCATAAAAAGTAGGTCACATTGACTTACTTTTTGGTACTGTTGAGTTACTCTGAGATGCATCCAATTAACAATTTTCAAGAGTGCAAGTTAAAGGGTCCATGATATTGAGGGTGTAATGCAATAAAATAAGGTCACAGTGACCTATTTTAGGTAGTGTTGAGTTACTCTCCTTGAGATGCATCCACATATCAACTTTCCCCAGTGTAGGTACAGCAGGGTCCAGGATATTGAGGGTGTAAGAAACTAATACCTTAAAATACATGTCACTTGAGTATCCAAATTATGTTACAGTGACCTGTGTTTGCTATGGCTGAATTCCTCTCCTTGAGATGCATCCACATACCTATTTTCATGTGTAGGTGAAATAGGGTCTGACACATTAAGGGCACAACAAATGAATGAACACAAAACACATGAATGAACATAAAAACAAATGAATACACAAACAAACTAGCAAAACACTACATCCCCTCCAGCAAGATATCAAGATTGTAAGGAATAGCTAAAAATCCAAATTTCACTCAAGGGTGACAATTAGGTCATAGTGATATACTTTTGCAATGATTGAGCAACTCTCCCCGAGTTATGTACACATATCAATTCTCATGAATGTAGCTGAAACAGGGCCCAAGATATAGAGGGTGTAACTAAAGAGCAGATAATAAAAATCAAACTGGAGGGTGAAAATTAAGCCACCATGACCTACATTTGGTATGATTGGGTTACTCATCCAGAGATGCATCTACATACCAATTTTCAAAAGTGTGATGTCCAAGATAATGAGGGTTTAATAAATGAAAAGCTGAAAAGTTCAGTCACCCAATCATGAAAATTAGGTCTCAGAGACTTATTTTTAGTATAACTCTCTTTGTGATGCATAAGTCACCATGGCTTAGTGGCTACCATGTTGGACTCACAAATGAGGTGCTGGTTAAAATCCTACTGTTTTACCAGTGTGTTTTGGCTACCATGGCATTTCCCTGAGAATGACACCTTACTTTAATTACCTCAGCATTAAAAGTCCTCCATGTGTTGCTGTGCCATAAAACACCAAACAAACCAAACCAAACCTTTCGAGGCAGCCACATACATATTTCATGAATGTTGGTGAAGTATGGTTCAAGATATTGAGTGTGTAATATTTATCTTGAGATGTATTAACATATCAAGTGTAGATAAAACAGGGTCATAGATTTTGAGAATCCAAAAAACTGACTGCAAAAATTATGACTCGAGCATAAAAATTTGATCACAGCGATTTACTTCTGGTATCATAGAGTTACTAACCTTGATACGCATCTACATGCCAATTTTCGTAAATGTAGGTGAAATAGGATCCAATATATTAAGAGTATAATGAGTGTATAGCTGAACATTCAAAAGTCACTCAAGCCTGAAAATTAGGTTACAGTGACCTATTTTGGGTACGGCTAAGTCACTCTCTTAATGATGCATCTACATATAAATATTCATGAATGTAGATGAACAGGTCTCATGATGTTGAGAGTCCAACAAATGAAAGACGAAACAAAATAATGGACAAAATAACAAATGAGTAAAATGCTATATCTCCTCCCTCCCACTTATTGCTGCAATGAATAGTCAAGTACCTAAGTACTCGTAAGGGACATCTTGGACTCAAATACAGATCTGGGACTCAAGTCTCAACAAAATGAGGAGAAAATGACAAACTTCTAGTGACTATTTGGAAGATATGAATTACTTATGATTTTCTTCCAAGTTAAATTTTGCTTATGGCAGCCACTGGGGCTCTTATTCTTTCTTTACATGTCATGTATGTGTGAGGTGATGCAATGCACTTATTGGAAAACTGTATTCTGGTTGGTGAACTGAAAATTATGAATAATCTTAATCGTTTTATTGCAATTACTTTTACTGATATGCAGTTTCTAGTGTGCATACACCAAATATTTGAGCAAACTCAGCATTTCTTATTGATGAAAAGTAGTAACATTTTATTTTCAAATGTTCAAAACTGTTCAGAATGGGGGGGGGGGGGGTTAGTAGACATGTTCTCTGACCTGGCTAGAGATAATCCCATGGGCAAATGCAAATTTCAAGTACTTAAGACCAAGTCAATTCTGCCACTTCATCTATTCAAGACCTAAATTTAAAACCTGTTGCAGCTCTATTTCCAACTCTGTTATACATATAGATAAAAAGCCTGTAATCCTATAGAGTGCCATTGTGGCAACCTTTGGTGATATTCCCTTGAGTGCCTTGGGCTCTAAAATTGTTGCACAATTAAATTTATGTTTTACCAACAGAAGCCTCACTAGATGGAAGACAAGAGCCAATGTGATTATGGTTCATAGAGCCTGCATAGTCTTTTCAAGGACTTCCACAAGTTTTCAAGTATGAAAGGCTTTTATGCTGGATGCCCCATAGTAAATATGCTAAAAAATAATCATTATTTTCAGACACTGTGAGTTTACATTTTATTTCTACTATACAGAGAACAGTATGCATAATTAACATGTGCACTTTTAATTTGTGAAACCCTGACACCAGAATAATCTCACCAGTTAAAAGTTAGTCAGACAGCTTGATACAGAAATCATTATTTTAACTTTTTTTCTTTTGATTTTTTTTTTTTTACAACAGTATAGTCCTGGACCTTGGCAGTACAAACCTGTCAGATCTTGATGCCAGCATGATCAGTATCAGACTTGGTCCAAATTGGTCCATAAAGTTTTTGACAAAAAGTCATTTTTAGTAATACAGTAAAACCTGTCTTGTGAGACCGCCCCTTCTGCCAACAAAGTTGTCAAGGTCAAAATGCAACAGGTTTAAGAAGGGAAAATATCCACAATTGCTGTATATGCATTTTATTCATTTTTCATAGTTCTTGTTAAAATATTCCAATCATTTCATCTCAAAGAAACTTTTGTACAGCAATAAAGATATACATCAGGGGTCAGCAACCTATGGTTGGGATTTTGAGTGGCACATGAAGCCATGGCAAAAACACAAAGTTTTTATTTTAAATTCAGTTTTAACTTTGGGTTATGTTGCTAATGTCAACAAATGTATAAATGAGTATAATAACTACAAATACTCATATCAGTAGCCTCTCTGCCTGTTAACAAGTAAAAGCAGCCAAAATATTTCTCAGTATCGGTAGAGAAAATAGCGCATACAAATATTATAGCTGAAGCAGGCGGTTATAGCCAGTCGTGCTAAAAAAAGAAGTCTGGGAACACATCTGGGTGTCGGTTAGGTTGCCTTTCATATTCGATATTCCATGTCTAAAAACTGTAAGAATGCTGTTCCCACACCAAGGTTATATCCTAATTAGCCAAGTTGTAACTGAAGCTGCGTCAGCAATCACATCACTCATCCTGTCATTGCAATAAGAACTATTTGAACAAGTATTATTTTTTTCATAGTACTGTAGCACATATGTGAGAACCAGCCACAATTGGTCACAAACTCTTCGTGTGATTTATTCTATTAATTTTATTATTGGTATTGAATTTTGGTTGTAGTTTTAAAATTCTTTAAGAATGTCACAGCCAACAAAATCAAGACTTATTCAAGAAGAATGGTGAAATAAGTTTGGCTTGTGCAGCAGGGTGAGCGCATTTTGTGTGCATTATGTTTATACACAACAAAAATAAAATCCAGTTAACCTTATATTTATAATTATATATGTTTGCCTAAGGGGACTGTCGGCTGCAACTGATGACAATGTTTTGGTTCATTCTGTCAGTGAGTGATTCAGCGGTTACTGAATGGCACAACGGGGTTATACATAGGTCACAGCTGGGCTGTGAAACTCCCCGACAGAATGTTATGGATGACCCTTGAGTAAAGTTTCTTCAGTGGAAACTTAAGGAGCCCAGCAAAGACTGGGCTGTTCAACGAAGGTTGGGATGACAGTGGCAACTATGTGGACTTCACTAAATGGGTTTAGTTTGAATACGCAATATAGCACTGACATTAGATTCTTGGGTGAATAAATGGAATGGAATGAAGTGAATGCCCTTTATTTCGGGAAAGCAACATGCAGCAGCACAGACACTCCCATGTCCAATGAACACTGTAGGTGATGAGGCGGGGATGGCGGCAGTTCAACAGAAATATGTGTGATATCGCTCTATACTCCAAACAAAGAATAGTATAACCACATCCATGAAACGGGCAGAGGAAGACTATGGGAATGCATTAACACCTCCATGAATTAAACACACTGAATGCACATATGACCATGAAAATGATGGCTACACATAAATGCCACACAATGAACACTGGTATCACATGCGTGCAGAACTCCACACATATGATGAATATATGAACCACTATGGAAACTAGAACCACAGCAATTACATCAGACGGCAAAGCACCATAGAACTGGATCCAGAGAACACACCCAGGATAGAGGAACAGTGTGAATGGGAGACCTCCTGTCCTTGTATGTTGAATGCAGCATCATCATGATCACTGTATACTACTATCTGCATCCATGGCCATGGCCCTCTGCACTGCCCAGATACAACTCTGAGGAGTGCGAATGAATCTCATGTAACAATCTGATGACCATCGACCCAGAGCTTTGATTATATGGTCTTCCAGCTGAGCTGCTGCTGCTGAAGTAGCAGCACCTATACGGAATGAATGGCCACTATACTGGGAAGTGTCGATTCCCATCTTACAGTAGACAAGTCGCATGTGATTAAGGAACACAATTGCTGATAACGTTTGACCTGTAGCAGTAATGAAGAGTGGGGCATATGGCTGGGGTGATGAGCATCTCCTCAACTGCATAAAGGTCTTCAGAGCAGAGTAAGGACATAGCACAACCTGTGGCATGTAACTGAATAGTCACACCCTTAAAGAAAGGGTCGGTTTTTGAAGATTTTTTAACTCAAGAAAAGCAGTTTCTAGGTGGAAGCACACATCGCCAACTTAGAGGTGAACGGTTGGATTGAAGGAATCCCAAATAGTGAATTCCCCACATCTCAGAAAGCCCAAAAAGCCACTATGCAGACAATTAATAACAGCAAATCTGTGTGTGTGTCAAATACAGAATATGCTCACAGAATTGCACAAATGCTTGTTAGGATATTGTGTGTAATAGGCTGGTGCAGTTTTGCAGATGAACCTTGGGTTTTTTTTGATGGCCTAGAGAATAGTGGCAAGATGAGGCAGATTATTTCTGTCTTTGTTGAATGGTGATTGCATACCAGCCTGCATATATATGAACCTAATGCCACAGAGGTACAATTTTATTGTAGAATGCTAAGTTGAGGACTCTACTGCAATGAGTCACAAAGTAAATTAAGGTGTCATCCATAATAACTGGCAAAAGTTGCATATTTGAGGTGAAGCCGCACAACATCATGATGGTCCTGAAAGCATTGAATGCAGTGTTGTAGGTGATATGTGTAGCAGGACTTAAAGCTTGGTTCCATAAAATGTCTACTTTTTTGTCCAAGTCCACAAGACTTCTGATGGGAGGAAGGGCATTTGCAGTGTTGTAGATCTGCATCTGGAGCCAGCGCATGAAATTTCTGAAATTGAAGGCGGTACAAAGCATCTGCTGTATTGTTGATAACTCCAGCAATATGTTTGGCAGAAAAATAATAGTTAGAAGAAGCCACACACCATGTCAGTCTACGCATAGACTTCATTATATGCATACATTTTGATCTCCCCTTCAGTAGTATATTCACTGTGGCCATATTATCACATATAAATATTATGTTTGCCTGCCCATTCTGCACCCCAAAAAATAGCAGCGATGATGATGGGATACAACTCCCTGAATGCCATAGAGAAATCATTCTCCACAGAAAAAAGCATTTTAAGATCATCAGACCATGCAGCTGCAAACCAGTGAGTTTTGAAGCAACCCCCATACCCTAATGTGGATGAAGCATCTATGCATAATTCAAGTGTGTCGAATGTTGTGAACTGCATGTCATGAAATATAGAAACTCCATTGTACGTAGCCAGGAATTGGTGCCACATATAGAGTTCCTCTGTGCAATTTGCATCTAAGTTTATGTAATGATTGAGTTCCCTGACTTTGGTAGATAGTAGCAAAATTTAAGTGGCCTAGTAACTGGAGCGGTTCTTGCTTGCATACATTTCGTTTGTCAAGAAAGTGTTTAATGTACACATTATGTTCCACTTAATCCTGCGGTTAACATGCTTTCATTTGTTCCAAGCCTAGAATTATTCCCAAATATTCTATAACTGTACAAGGACCAATGGTCTTATTTGGAGCTGTGGGAATCTTCAATCTGTTGAAAATTAAAGTCAGCAAAGCCATAGTTCTCTCACCACAAGCAGAAGGAGGATCTATTGTAAGAAAGTCGTCAAGGAGGTGCAAGATGACGTCAATACCGTAATTATGTTTGGCTATCCAACAAATCGCCTGAGATAAGGTATCAAATAATTTTTCACTTGAACATGATCCAAATGGGAGGTAAACACAAACATAATAATGTCCTCTCCATTTTACACAGAACAAGTGCCATTGTGAAGGTGCAATGGGAATCTGTTTGAAAGCATCTGAAATGTCAGTTTTGTACATGATAGCTCCCTTACCCTAACTCTGAATGATTCGGATGACATCATCAATCTTAACATAGCTTAGGGAGCATTTATCCTTGTCAATAAGTTGATTGATACCTTCATGTGCATGATCGCCATGGGGAGATGATAGATCAATGATAAATCTTTTCTTTTTCGTATAATTACCTTCTGCTATGCCAATAGGACTAACTCTGTAGTTTGGATATGGTGGAGATGGAAAAGGGCCAAGCATGAAACCTTTGACACATTCCTTTGCCAATAACTGATCCACAATGGTCAGTTGTTTAGAAGCAGAAAGCAAGTTTTTGCACTCTTTTGTAGGCAAGTGAGTTTTATGCACCATGGTGTCGAAACCATGTTTCAGACTGGAAGACAAATAATGAACAAAGTTCCGATCAGGATGATTACCAAGTTCAAGCTGCAATCTGAAGATGTTAATGGGGGTAGAAGTATGTGGTGAGAAAGTAGGTCAAATTTGTTGCGTCTTCTCCGACACTAATTTGCGAGGGGTATTGACATTGCAAGTACTTGAGCTGGAAAAATTGTGCAATGGGTTCTTTGGGCAGGCAGCTGCCCAATGTGCTTTGGCCCTGCACTGATTGCAGGTATGGAAGAACTAGCAAGTAGTTCTGTTGCAACCTTGTCTAGAGTTAAAATTTGTTCTGAGTTCTTTTCCATCCAGCATCAGTCTAGGATGGCCATACTTACCGATATCCATTCGTCTTCTGTTGCCTATGTTCCCATTGGTGCAGCAGTGCATGGTTTTTGTGGCAAAAATCGGTTGGATGAGCAACAAAATTGCAGATGTCGATTATGGTTGTATTTTGGCCTAGAATAAATAGCTAACAAGATGCTTGGTCCCTCAGACCCCAGCTGACTTTGATTTTGAAGTCGCACAGGGCAATAGCTGCCTGACTGGAGTAAACATTATGGTAATCACAGAAAATGTCGCTATAGGCATTGGCAATTTTTTTAATATCGGCCTCGTACATATCCAATTCATTACATCTGTTGGGGTATACTTAACAGATGATCCGTTTAAACTTTCCGAAAGCCATTATGAACTCACTTAGACTGAAAGGCTTAAGTAATCGGGGATCATTCTTCCCAGCCTTGTCATCCAGATTTGATAGATCTGATTAAAACTGAGGTATCAAAAGAGGGGCAAGATTGACGTGCTTACCATCGAGTATCTGCTTCCGCTGGCTTTCAGATACTACGTTGATTACTGGTAGTATTTCCGGCAAAACTCTCAGGGACTGCATCAGCTGATTGATAGACGTCACTTCTCTCATTGCAAGCTGGGCTACTGGTGGTGACGAGAAATGTGTTGTGTTGCCTGTGAATAATTCCGGAGAAGATGCCTGTTGTCAAGCCATAATGTGAGTAATGGAATGATTGAGGTCAACGATAGAATACTGAATGGAGTGGATCAAGGTCATTATGTTGGCGGTAGACGTGTTTACATCTATGGTGGCCATATTGGAAGTATTTCCTGCTTTCAAAATATTGTGCTGCACTGTTGTTGCCACTTCACTAACTTCCACCTAAGTGGATCCCTCTGCCGTAACGTCATGAACAATTGTCACACTACGGCTACGTCGATGTGGAGTGGGATGTGGAATGTGGGATGCAGATTCTTCTTCTTCCTGATGTGTGCTTGGTTGCGGCCGAGTTGGGTTGTTTCTCTCTTGTCTTGGTGAACATTAGTTGGCCGTGAACTAGTGGAAGGGACATTAACCAAGTATAACAGTTTTAAGGCGTGCTTCGGAAGAGCAGACACTGTAATGCCTATAGACTACAGTTTCTGCTTTAAATGGAGAGTGGTCCAGTTGAAAGGATTGTTCAAGCCATATGGGATTGACCTCTGTCTTCTTGAAGAGATTGACACCATTGTTTGCAAAGTCACGCCTTGATGGTCTAATGAATTCTAATGAAAGTCCTTATAAATTCACGGAATGTGAAGAGGAAACAAAACCGGGAAACGATAGCTCCAGTAATGAAAGTTCGTGTTGTGAAAGTAAGTAAGAGATGCACATATGAAAAGTTGTAAAGTGCAATTCGACAGAAATATGCATGCTGTCGCTCTCCATTCCAAACTAAGAATAGTTCAACAAAGATGCTGCACAAGACAGCTGGGAATGTTTTGATTGGTTGGCAAGTGATGTATTAATATAGCTCATGCATATTAATATATTAATGCAGACTATTTGTGGGAATGGTAGTGAGTGGATTACCTATTGCCATGTATAAACTGTGCTTAAGCTATCGCATAAGCAACAATTGTGAGAGCATTGTAACACGCACATCCAGTTTGCAAAGACATTATAAAACAGAACATGAATCATCTTTATCAAAAATGGATGCTGAAGATAGAGCAAGACATATAAAAAGCTGTTCTTTCTTTTGAAAACAAAGGAGTGGTTTAGTTAAATTTGTGAAAACACACAACAGTTCATCCAAAGTCAGTTACACTGCTGCACTGTGCATTACACAAAAGGAAAAACACTTTACTGATGGGGAGTTTTTGAAAGAAAGTTTTTTGCAATGTGCTTAAGATCTTTTTGCAGACTTTGCTAATAAAAAAGATATTTTGGCTAAAATTCAAGATATCCCACTTTCAACACGAACTGTCCAATGCCACATCAGTGACATGGTTCATGACATGGATGAGCAGCTTAAAAGTGATTTGCACAACTGTGATATTGTTAGTTTTACTCTGGATGAGAGCATGGACATAAATGATGTTGCTCATTTGACATTAATTGCAAGATTCTATTCAGTAAAATGTAATTGCATAGTAGAGGAAGTGTTTTTTGTTTTTCCGATGATGGGAACTACGAAAAGATAAGATATTCTCAATATCGTTTCCTGATTCACAGATTTTGGAAATGAAGAAATTTGAGTTGAAAAATAAACTGTTTTTCGTGACAACAGACGGGGCACTGGCAATGGTGTGTAAAAATGTTGGGTTTGTTCAGCTTCTCCAAAAAGAGCTTTGTAGGCCATTTTTAGCCTTTCACTGCATTATTCATCAAGAAAATGTATGCTCCAAATTTTCAGGCAATGCTCTTAACAATGTTATGTCTACCATACTGTAATGACAGTAAGTCTTAGGACACGAAAAATAATTATTTTTGTTCTTGTCCAAAGGCTTATATGCTTGTAAAATATATAAAATTTTAGATGTCCCAAAACTTGTGGACACAAAAAAATGTCAAGACAAAATTGGGAAGATCATCATATGTGACACAGAGCTGACCAGCTCTTGCTCAATTACCATGTCAATAAACTGTTATAAACTACTATGATTGTTTTTATGTTATTATTTTGCATGTGCATATTTTTCAATTTGTCCAACACGATTTAAAATAAAGGTCAATAAAAACTTCATCCTTCACGGGCCAATCAGAGTTTACCGGGAGATCTGTACTATAGTGTGCAGTACTTACACGGTGAAAGTCGTACTTGGCATCACTTACATCCTTGTTTATTCCCAAAAATATTTGATGCAAATTTTACTATATTAATTGTTTTTACCAAATCGCATTCTTCCATATTATGTTTCAGCTAGATGTTCATTGCTGCTTCATTTTTTTGATTTAATGAACTCAATAGTTACTGTTTTTCAGTGGTATAAGCGATCCTACAAAGTGATGTAATCTATATGAAAAGGCACATGTTTAATTATATAAAGCATATAACCAGCATAAATTCAAAATTATTGTCATATATTCGTGAAAGAATGATCTTAATATATGTTATAATTCTGAATGTAGATCGATTAAGATCATCATCGATCCATTTTTGTGATGTGTTTCGGCTTCACAAAATCATAATTTTCCACACATTATTCATTCCACTTTTGATTTTGGCAAGCTGGTTGTTTTGTGTCTCCTTTGTTTATAAGTAGCAGATTTGTCTTTTGTTTTCCAAAAGCAATCCAGGCCAGTTAATTGTTTAAACCCTGAAATTGGCTTGGGTAAAGAGGAAATTCTGTCCGGTGACAATGCCGGTACTTTCATGTGTAATTGCCTTCTACTTCGCAATATTAGCATGATTACTGTACCTGAGTAAACAGGTACTTATTTAAGGTCACTTACATGAAAGCAAACTACCACAGAGTTTTTTTTTTAAAAGCATTATTTCTGAAAGTCCTTTATCATATTTTAGAGATATTATTTAAGTTTAGTGCAGTGGTGCCTATCATTAAAATCCAAGGAATGTACTTCATTCGGCGCAAGTAAAATCTTCAATGTACATGTGGTGACGCCATGATGTGAACATGTGCACAATAAATGTGAGAGTGGAAATAAATACTATTTTCATTGTTGTCATACTGTTATCACATTTTAATGAGTTAGGTATTTCCATTTTCAGGGCAAAAAAAACCCTTAATTACAGGTGACTTTCAACAATTTTAATGCAATAATGCATAAACTGACAATATGGTAAACTAGAACACAAAAGGGAGAAGTTATTGTTGAATGGGTATAATAGACCGCTAATACTCAATTCTTGTCAGCATCTGATCAAATTATACATATTTGAATTCGGTAGAAATATATAAGAAAACAGAAAAATTAAATATATTTATTGACTTTCCAAACAAATTATAATAATTTATAACATTTCCAACTAATGGTTCATAATGATAATCCCTTAACAACCACGAAGTCATGTTTATTTTACATGAGGTTACGATCAATAAAATATGCCAATCAGTAGAAAAAAGATGTTGTAGGTGTTCCAAGACTTATAGTACATGAAAAAAATTGCTTCAACTTCGTGTCCTAACTTTTATAGGTCAGAAAAAATTACTTCTGAAAATAATTAAGGGTGTCCCAAGACTTATAGTGCCCCAAGATTTACCATCATTACAGAGGTAGTTACAATTGTTAATGCCATTTTTGCTCAGTCATCACTTACCCTTTGGCGGTTCAAATTGCAATCCAATGATCAATGGCTGAGTAAAGGAAAGGTACTTTCTCATTTTGTTGATTGCCTTGAGATAATAAAACATTTTCTGGCTGAAATTGGGCAAGAATATCCTGATTTGGGAAATAAGGAATGGCTTTTGAATCTCACGTTTTTGACGGACATAAGAGGACAGTTGAATAACTTGAATGTTAAGCTACAAGGTAAAAACTTAATAGTTTTAAACTTGGAACTAATCGATTTTCAAATTTCTGAATTGTGGGTAGATAAATTTGCTGCACATGGATTTACTCGATAAACAAAGGGTGTAACAGGCTGCACCACAGTGAACAGATGATGGCTTGGTGCGTCGGTTTTCATAATGGTAATATTAAAAAATCAACAAACAACACGAATCTTTAACAATGACAATTGAATCTGGAAAACGATAATCATTTATTGAAAAGAAGGGAAAAGACCTCATTCAGCCCAGGCATTATGGATCGACTCCAAAAACAAAAGACACACTCGACCGCTACAATGAAGCCCTTTCAAAAGAGTTCTCAACAGGGCATTATCGGGGTTTCGCAGGTTTTCACAAAAGATAAATAAACAATACAAACCTTTGAATTGACTATGTACATCTGTGACTGCTCCTTTTGAAGAAGCAATGGTTATTTGTAATGGGGATATACAGGACTTTGGCACTACAATGGCAGTTAGTGACATGTACTTCAGTCTAGTTTACAGTCTGTAGCATAAGACGGCTACCTGCATCACCTATAGATTATAGAAGCCAGCAGCCAGACCCAACTGTTGTTTTTTTCGTTTGTTTGTTTGTTTGTTTTTAGCACAAAACACACTCATAAAAGGTCATGCCTTCAAAGGATTTAAAAAACGATCAGTGGTATTTATCTCTGTTTTTGTGATGCAGTTGTGTATAGCAGTGTTGTTTTAAAACAATCTGTACTTGTCTGCAGACACTACTAAGCAGTAGTGGTTAAAACGGATTAAATAAACGTCAGCAGTGTTGATTTGTTTTTGCAAAATGGTCGTTCAAAGCAGTATCTAAATGCATTTTTTGCAAAAAAACCGTGGTCACTGCTCACATTCTGCAGGTGGTCACTGATGACAGTGCATTTATATAATAAAATTGATCCGTGCATGACCATCGTGGTCATAAATGATAGGTTGTCGCTCATAATGGAGGTCACTCAAGACAGGTTTTACTGTAGCAAACACAAAGGACAACATTTCAGTATTATCTACAAAGTTTCTTGAGAACCATTTAAAACTAAATTAATTTAGTAAAAATTGGTCATGAGCTGGTGGAGAGGGGGGGGGGCAGTTTTTTCAATTTGGTACATCTAGTGCTTATCTACAACACTGAATGGCAGTTGGGCAACAAATGCACCAATCAGTTAACCTCATGAGAAAATGGTATTAGAGAGAGTAAAGCTGCACGAGTTCAATTTTTAGTATAAAAAACTGCCTTAGGTAGGGTGTGTTCTGCATCATTGAAAAAGAAAAGTCTGCCATGCAAGAATGCTCTCACAACATGTGGTTACAATTACTAAAGTAGTCCTTTTCTGTTTAAAGTTAATGATATTGTTCTCAATAACCGCTGTCTTATTATAAGGCAGATTGGTCAATTGCATACATTGGACAGAGCCTGTTGGTAGGAGGCTAGTTAAATCTGGTTCCACAGACCTTGACAAATATTAACAAATTTCTCCTTATATTGGTTGTTTTCAAAATATCCATATTGAATGGTAGATCAAACTTGAATGTTCTTGACACCAACATGATTTTGCAATAGATTTGTGCACAAGTGGTTATTTTAAAGTTTAAAACATGAAACATTAAAGAGAGAACAAAACATAAAAACAAAACACACTATGCCTAAGGATGACAGACAATGTATCAAAAATACACAGCAACACTTCTGTGCTTGATTATTTGTTAAGCATTTACACTTAGAAACTGTATAATAAGGGTTTTCTCTTCTATGTAAGTAATTCATATCCATATATGCTGACTAGTAAACTATTAAATTCTTTTCCATTAAAATGTTATATTTCCAAACCCACTGACAAGATTATCTCATTTCTCGTCATACATTAAACCAACTGATGCTCTTTTACAGAACATGCAAAATCCACACACTGATAACAGCTTTGTTTGGAAAATCATTTAACTCTTGTCTGCACTATGAACTGACAGGCTACTCCTCACCTCAATTGATATGACATCACTGTCACTACTAATTGTCCACTCCAGGTCAAGATTCAGAAGACTGGGGAACTGGCCATAGAAAGGAGATGTCAGCTCCTGCCATATGTTTGTGGCAGTCAAGGCTCTGTATCTTTCCAGCTCAGTGATGTCTGTGAGAGAAAAGTAAATACATGTAACTACCTACTATGTGGAGAAAGAGACTTAAATTGGCCAGGTCAAACAATAATACCTAAAACTTATCAATCTTATGAAGCAACTGCAAGGGAGAAGAATCACACCATTTTGTATCCCGCAAAATTTCACATATTCCTATGTACTCATGTGAATTGTAAAACAAAAGAGGTCCTTGTTAAATGAGCACCTGCCATTCCTCTGTCCTAATGATGCCTACTGAAAAGGTAGTTTATATCATGTTACTGTCAAGGATATCTATCAGAAAGAATTTTTTTCTGCAAAACAATTTTACCTCACAAAAGTCTGCTATGAGATGTCTGCATGCAAGAAATTAATTATGTCTCATTTAATAAAATAATTCAAATGAAATATTGCCAAAATCATTCACAAGAAACCTAGGTAACCAAATATGGTCTTTACAATGGCTAGCCCTAATTAACGAAGCCTTGGATGTGATTAGGAAATAAAACAAGTCCATAAACAATACACAATACAGGTGCCATGTGGTAAATTGTATGATACTTCTTTTATGGAAAACTGTCTTTCACTGGTTGGATACTCAAGCACTAAAAGATACATTACCCATTTAATTTGTGTACCATGTCTCTGTTGCTAAGCGATGTTGCATCGCAATAATACATACACAATTTTCTGTCCATTAAGAGAACAGAATAATTTTCATATATGTTATGTTAACAGAATTTCTTTAACATATTTATTATGTGCACAAGATAATTTGTACTGTGGAATAGGCAACAGGTAGCAATCCCATTGCAAAAGTGGATAAATCCAGCAATCACATGTAGAAAACTTCTCAATATTTTATTTATAATTCAGCACATCATTCAAGCAGCAATATTTAGTGCATGTGTACAGAAAGTATTTATCTAGTCTTCTAAATTCTGTATCAGACAAAAATTGTATTGTGTAACTGGGTGCAAGAAAAATCGTGCATGTTAAAATAGGTCTGTATTCATATCTCTCTCGCTCTCTATATATATATTTATATATATTTGTTATTTTGACAACAGGTCTTCATAACATGCTCTTGATCAAATTTAGTCTAATTATGTCATGTAGTTTTCATAACAGGTTACATTTTACAGCGGATCAAGATAATTGTATAAAAATGAAAGGCCTTGATACTAAAATTTTTAATCTCTAATTTAAATTCTGCTGAATGGTTTTTAAGAAGAATTAGTTTAAAGATTTTTCTAATTTAAGTGATGACTGCCGTACTTGATGGTTATTCAGCAAGATTTGTATAAAATTATAAGGTCTTAATAACAAAATGCTCTCTTTCTAAGATGTTCATTTTCTGAAGAGTTGTCCTTGCAAATAAGTCATTCTCAGGATTTTATATTTTTTGTGATGGCAGCCATAAGTGATTGTGAATTGACATCAATGGTACAAAATTGGTAGGTCCAGAATGCTGTTGCTAAAATTTGGTCAAATATTATTGTATTTTTGACAATTGCCATTGATAGGTTTCCTATTTTGTTAGTAATGTTGGCCATATTTGATGGCAGATTTGTACATAACTGAATCATCTTTATGCAAAAATGCTTCCTGCAAAATTTGGTTTAAATTAGACAAATGCTTTTGATAAAAAGTCAAAAGTAGCAAATGTTGATGACTGCACAAAGCAAGACAAATGCAGGCCATTCCACAAGTTCACATAGCCTTACAGACAATAGATCTAAAAAGCTGATGAATAAGATAACAATGTCGTTATCATTCATGGGTCTGGGTCATATGTACATACATCTTGGTCAATCAGATACATAAGGTAGTTAAATATCACTGGAAAAAGCTGAAAATTAATAGAACCAAAGATATCCTTATAACACAACTTTTACTAAATCACTTTAATGCACCTAGTCATTTCTTAAGTCATTAAAGAGAAAAGGAAAAATAGGTCTCTCTAAAAAGTCTTTGCTGAGTAAGGGCAATAACTCAGTGATATATTGACAAAACTGAAATTGAACTTGATTTCCTGCACTTACAATCTTTATACAAAACTTGATTTGTCTCCAAGAAGACTTTCCAAATTTCCAGAAAGGAACTTAACAATGTATGGACAGATGGATGCACAATATGCAAACACAAAGATGACACAAGAGAAATTAGACTTGTGTATGGTAAAACACATGTGCCCCGAATGCAGATCAAAAGTCAAACTCCAAAAGGTTTCAAACTTTTAAATGAAATGGAAAAATTGCCTTAATTACATGAAAATCTAAGTAGGTTATCTACATATGCGTAGAAACTACCAAATGTCATTTGATACATCAATAAATTACTGTGTAATTGTGCTAACAAGGTTTTCATTCCAACATCTATGACCATAAAGTTCAAAATCTTATTTAAAATAACGAACATAAAATTTGCTTTAATGGCCAAAAAATCAAGACAGGTTATCTGCATGTGTACATTAATATGCTTACAAAAATTTAAATTGTCAACATCAAGTGGTTTCTGTTTGATTGTGCTAAAAAGGGTTTCACCAACAAGCTCAATAAGTTCAAAAACTTACAAAACAATCAAAATATTGATCTCATGAGATGAAAATCTAATCAGGTAATCTATATATGCATACAAAATGCCTAACAAATTTCATTCATCTAAATCAAGTGGTTTATGCCAATGAGCTTCCCAATATGGATGTATTGACAGACAGAACCAATCAAGAGGTCTCCACAGCTAGCATGGGGGGGGGGACATAAAAAAAAATCCAATTCATCTTTGACCCTTAAGTATCGTTTTATTATCATTGCAAAGCTTTTCCTTGAGTTAATTCTGAAGCTCTGTCTTTATGTTGCCAAGGTAATGTTAATTTCTTTTTAACACTATTGACAGCTAGCATAAAATCAATAAATTAAATCAATAAAGCATTGTTACTGATACTTAAGGATTAGACACCCAACTTTATGCCATACTATACATGCTGAAGAAGTTTCAAAGCAATAACAATCTGAAAACATATGGGACATTTAGGAACCTACTAAACCAAATAAGAATTGTAATATCTTTATAAATTCTTTTTTGTTTACAAAGAACACAACCTTTAATCTTGTTACTTTCACCTTGTGGTGATCCTAGACTAGTGGAAAAAAATGAATGGAACAACTATATTGTCAAACAAAAAAAAAGGTAAGAAGGCATGCATAGACCAGGTTTCTTACTTTTGTCAAAATATAAAAAAGACACCCTTCAAAGTAACCAAATGCACCAACTGGACAAAAATAACCAATTTAGTGATCTGTTTATACAAAAAAGGAGAAGAGATAGTGAGCTTTTTCAAAACCAATTTCTATGAGCTTTGTCATATTAGAAAAAGAATATGATCTTGAAAACAAAGGTTATGGTACTAATTTTAATTACCTGAATACAGATGGCATGTCTTAATGAATGAAAAATTCACTACCTTTGTGTAGACAACAAATGAGAAAATAAGAAAACAAGGGAGAAAATGAGAACAAATTTGATTTTTTCCTTTCCATGTTTAACATTTGTCTTTTTTCTTTCTTAAAACACAAAGGAAAGAGAGGCATGCATACTGGTTGTCCAGGTAAGGTTAAATCCTGTTGTTCTGCTGATACTGTCATCCATTACAAGGCGGATGAATATAAAGTTATTAGAGGAAAAGAAAGTGCTTGATGACAGATTCCCTGTCATATTGGCCAGCAGTGTGGATGTAATGAAGGAAAGGCTACTGCTCCCTGTCCACACCTGTAGGAAGTCTGCCATCTCCTCTATATTCACAGCTGGCAACTGGAAGAGAAATATCACACACCTAATTGTATTTAATTGCATATTAAGTTCTTGTTTAATTTATGAAATTAATACCTTGGGACTCTCATAAATCAAATCCATGTTGTTGCTGCCTATGAACTACTGTAGTATCACTAATTTTAGTGGGTACCAATTTTCATGGATTTCGTTGTTGACCTGAACCACGAATTTAAAGACCCCCCTCCCTCCCATTTTCTGTGTTTCATTCCTAGAGACCAACTAAGCTATTTGATAAATCTACATCATTTCTGTAATCAGGTAATAAAATATAAACCTTTATGCGTGTTTGTTTTATTTTCACTCTTTCAAAAAATAGAACCTTCATACATTTTACATTGTATCAATGCACACATATCTAGGCAATTTTGGTGTGGGAATCATGTTGATACATTCATGAAAAGAACCTATGCACAACATGGATCTAGAATGCAATGCTCCACTGCTTGCTTATGTAGTCTTACTTATGATAAGCTCGACTGTGACCCATCAGGTGTAAATTCTCTCTAAAAAAAACGTTCAATTTCCATCAAAATCAATGAAAATAAGTTCTGTTTGGATACAAACAAATGTATGACAAATCAGTACAAGGCAATTCTGCATGGATGCAACCTGACTAAATATTATGAATAGGAACAATAATTCTTTTGCTTGTCTTACAAACAGCAAGCATAGGACTCTTTTCGGATTACAGATTTTAATTCCTCTGCCACTTTAAAAACAAAAGTTTTCTCTTAATTTTTTTTCGATGGTTCACAGAAGAAGTGTACCTGTCCAAAACCAACATTCCCATGAGAAATCTGGTTTTTGGGGGGTTAAAACTAATTTTAATTATATAATACTTACCTGTTGATATTGTGTAGCTAATCTATTTCCATGACGGAAAATACCTGACCGTATGATGAGAATTCACCCTCCCATTGAGTTGACTAGAAAGTTCTAGTGAATACAACCCTGTGTGAACCCTGCAGTAGCCACATGTAACCCACAATTCCTCATTCTTTTTCAGGACGTAGCCTTATTAGTGGGACATCAGTGCTGGGAGGGAGGAGAGAATCTGGCAATTATAGCAACAGGTAAGTATTACATAATTAAAATTAGTTTTACCCCACCAAAAAACTACATTTTAATATCAGTAATAGCTTACTCAGTTGATATTGCGTAGCTGAATTTGCCAGTTTGGTGGGAGACTGATGATCTCACAACTGGTGAAGGAAAATAACAAGGAATACTCACCCACGCTGCAGAGACGCTGACTACTACCGGATGGTATCCGCATCGACCACTTTTTGAGCTACGACTAGTGGACCCAAAGAAAATATGCCTTTGCTTTGGTGAGCCAACGAGCAAAGGAAAAAGGAGGAGAAGGTAGTGTGAGATTGCCAAAATGCGGCTTTCATCACATCCTCCAGAGACGAATGAGTTAAATAGGCCCATAAGCTAGCAATGGCTCGAACCTCATAAGCTTTAAGTTTTATGAAAGAAAGATCCCTCTCAGTAAGGAACTGGTAAGCTCTAACTATACATAAAAGTGAATCCTGATCATCACCACCACAGGTACAACTGAGACTGGGGATCTGGTTGGCAAAGGAGAGAAAATGACTCATAATTCCCATTTAATCTCAAACAGCCGTGCTCTATGGATAGAGCATGAAGCTTTCTCCTTCGTCTCGCAGACACTAAAGAGAGCAAGAAAATAGTCTTGGGTGAGGTTATTGAAAGAAGCCTCACTTAAAGGTTCATAGGGGGATTTATTAAGAAACCACAAGAGACATGAGAGATTCCACCAAGGCATCAGAGAGTGAGACACTGGCCACTGCAGTTCAAAATGCCTGATCAGGTCTGCTAAGTGAGAGACTGCACAAATAGCTGGGCCCTTAGAAAATTTAAGAGTGTTCGATAGGGTTTCCCTAAAGCCCTTGATAATAGAAACCGAGCATTGTCTTTCTTCAAACAGGAAGAGAAGAAAATCAGGTACTGCGCTCAAAGAGGGCCAGCTAGGATTGATACATTTCCTACTGCACCAATCGCAAAAGATTCTCCACTTGGCATCATAGACCTTAGAAGTAGATCGCCTCCTGGATTAAACAATGCACTAGGCGACTTTGTTCGAAAACGGAGAGATCATTTGAGATGAGCCAAGCATGAAGGTGGAGGATCTGGGGGCTGTTGTACAGAAAAGAAGGCGTGACAGAGGGTCCCTCCTCTGGGGTAACACCCTGGGCTGGTCTACCGCAGGACAAGAAGATCAGACCATTGATCCACAATCATTGGGGCAACAGAGGGGCCACCAAGACAAATGATGATGGAAGACCTGACCTAGAGAAGTCCGAACATTCAGAGGGTACCTGTGCAGTTTCCAGTTTGCCAGAAGGAGAAACTGGAGAGGATATCTGCCTAGGGGGACCAGGTCCGCTGATGAGTTCAAGGTCCCCAAAAAAGAAAGAAAAAGAACGAGCTGACAACGTGGTCTTGGCTCTCAGCATCTCCAACAGGACAGGATCTTATCTACTCTGTCCCAAGGGACAAGGACTTATTTCCTGTTCGTAAGGAAATTCATCCCCACGTAGATGAAATCTCGAGATGGAGAAAGCTCCGACTTCTCTAGGTTGGGTAAGAGACCCAGTCTGGTCACTATAGACCAACAGCAAGACAGGTCGATTCTGAGGGACTCTACCCCACCATTTTGGATCACCCAATCGTCGAAATATTGGAGGATTAGGATACCCAGTGACCTTAAGTGGGCTGCAACTACTCCCATGACCCTGTTAATGCTCTGGGTGTGGAGGCTAGACGAATGGCAGAGCGCAAAATTGGAAGACCTCTCCATCCAAGCAAAACCGGAGGTACTTCCTGTGAGGAGGAATGATAGGGATGTGAAGATACACATCCTAAAGATCGATGGAGACTGCCCAGTGGCCAGGCCTTATGGCATTCCTGACTGAAGCTGCTGTTTCCATCTTGAAGGGTTCTTCGTGCCGAAATCTGTTTAGGGATGAAAGATTGATAAGTAAGCAAAACTTTCCCCCTTTCTTGGGTACAAGGAAAATGCAGGAGTAGAAAGCCGGAGAATGGTTGAAGAACACCCTCTCCACTGCACCCTTCTGGAGAAGGGAGTGTACCTCTTCCTTTAACCGCACCAGATTCGACTGGTGGAAGAACATGGGTCCTTACTAGAGGAGGAAGATCTCAAAACAGAAGACAGTATCTTCTTTTTATGATAGAGAGTATGCAGGAACAAGCCTCTGAAAAAATGTTTAGTCTGACAACTAGGGAAACCCACGGAAGAGTGACACTGCAAGAGAGGGATCGAGTCCCTTGAGCCGACCCCCCTTTTCCTTAGGAAAGGGGGAATTGCTTGCAAACCTTTTCCCTTGTCCTCTGCTGTGTGTCCTTCTACGAAAAGCAGGTCTGGACTGGGGTTGTTGCTTAGACTGGGGTTGCGTGGATTTAAAAAATTGGGGTGATGGGCCCTGTGGCCGTTCAGGATGACTTCACTTCCTGGACGATTTTGATGGTCAGGCATGGATGCGACAGAGCAACGTTGCTGGTCTCTCAAATGTTGAGAAGCCACAGAGGGAATGAGCCTTCCAAAAAGAGTCTCTGCCTCCAGGGGAGCAGCCCTCAAAAGGTTCTTACTGTGCTCCAATAATACTTTAAATGTGTCCAAAGCAACATCCATGCAGAGGTGGAGAAGCTCCGCCGATAAAGCCATGGACAAGGATAACGCATGCCCTGCAAAGCTATATTTACTAGTGTCCTAGCTTTTGCTCTAAGGCCTCTAGTGTTTAACTGGAAGGCGAGCCCAAGTCCCTGTGCAAATACCCACTTGTTTCAAGTGGGAGGTTTAAGGGGCCAGGAAGGGATGTGAACCCGATAAGTATCAGAAGAGACCAAGGGTCTCAACATAGAAGGGGGACCGCCACCCTCTAAGTTGTCTAGGAAACTCCTGGCCCTTACAAAACCTTTAGGACAGCTCCTTTACCATAGCTGAGAGAGGAAGCAACAAGAGATCTGGTCAAGAGGCAGATCCAGAGAGTTTCTCCAAGCTGGAGAGAATCTCAGTATCTTCAGAGCTTGAGAGCTTGGGATGCAGATCATTGGGCAATAGATGTTAAACCTAATTAACCGCTTGTCATATGACCAGATCTCTTCCTCCTCTGCCCCTTAACCGACGATTCAGAAGACCTGAAGGAAGGGGGTGCCACCTCTGTCGGATTGTATCAAACTTGTGAGAATCCATGAGGACAGAAAGAACATTCTCATCCTGCACTCAAACCTGGGAAGCAGGACCATGTGACCCAGAGTCTCTCTGGTTTTTAGGCTGGGGAGACTTGGGAGTAAGAGGGACCTCAAATCGTGATTCCTCGTGTGGAGCCAGGGGAATGTCCTTAGTGGCAGACATGGCAGAAGTGTGAGAGCAATTCTCAACCCTCCTGGGGCAATTGGGGGGGGGCTGTCCCCTTTCCGCAGCATCGATCACTCTGCCATGGGGCCAAGGCCCTGAAGACCATGGCTCTATGCAGGGAACCGTCCAATTCCAGGGGAAGGCCCCACATCCCATAAGGGTTTAAAGGAATCATAGCGAAGGGGGGAATGCCGATCTTATCCCCTTTCCTGGTCCTAATTTGGTACGACAAATCCAAATCCCATGAGGGATTGAACAGTAGTCTGGAGAGAGAGGGGGGTCTCCCCATACCAATTGGCCTCGAATGACCGGTAATGACCGGTACTCATAGCCCAGTGAACAGTGGCCAGTACCCGGTGCCCTGTCTATGACTGGTCAGGTGACTCTGATCTGTACAAAGATCCTCTCCCAGATCTGACAGACTTAGATTGAGCCCCAGCCCTTTCCGGGTGACATGATTCTGTCTGTGACAACAGGCCACGGTGACCGAAAGGGTGCTGCTCTCCCGTCACATGGGGGGAGGGGGGAACTCACTTTCTACCGACACCGAACTGTGGGACAGTAGAGGGTGCTGCTCCTCCATTGAGGGAGGGCACAACTCACTCTCTGCCCTATGTGATGAGAGAGGGTGCTGCTCCTCCCTCACGAAAGGGCGCAACTCTCTATATTAGTGGAATAGAGAGGGTGCTGCTCCTCCCTTCAGGAGGGTGCGACTCGCTCTCTGCCCTACAGGATCAGGGAGGGTGCTGCTCCTTCTTCATTGGAGGGCGTGACTCACTCCCCACCCGCTCAGATATTACCTTTGGAATGAGCTCACTAACCTTTAGCGTCTCCGAAGACTCTACTAATCCTTCTCCGAGACCCAGGGGGCTCAGAGAAGGAAAAACCCCAAATTCAGAGGAAGAAGAGACCTACTTATGTCCCTATAGGTTCTTCAACATTCAGTGAGGTCCCAAACCTCATCAGACCATAGACTGCAAACAGGACAACCATCTGTCCCCTTGCAGTCCAAGACATTGCTGTAAAAAAAGAGACACTGAAAACAAGATAATGGTTGTAACTGCATTCAAAATGAACATTAGCAAGTACGAACCTTGTAGGCGGTAATTTTTTTCCAATGAAACAATGAAACTCAAGTTTTCATATTTTCTCAAAAAGACAGCAATACTTTACTGAAGGATTTTTTTATTTTTTTTTACAAACATTCACACACACACATATATATATATATGTAAGTTGACTTTAATCAGACTTATCGAGTACTGGATACGAATAAAAAGCAAAAAAAACTGCTTGGTAATAATGCTTATTTATATTATAACAAAAAGGAATAAATTCCTATACTATATTAATTAAAACTGGAACCAGAGTTCAAATATAAAACACACATAAGAATGAAAAGACATGTGCGACCTGCTTTCCTGAGCTAAAATAGCCAACCAAATCAGATTAAAGGAAATTAAATTTCCACATGCTTTCGGTTTTTTTTTAGTTGAAAACAAACAAAAGAAAACCAACTGGCTGGCATCAGGGATAGGAAAAAAATAATAAATTACTACCCAAGCAAGAATACAATACAGAATTCTCAAAAGGCAATAATTAATCCCCCAATAAAACAATTCATGAAGGGGAAATGACCTACTAACCAAGATTATGAAAGAACGTTTCTTGGTACCAAAATTGCCAAAAACTCTCAAGAGAGCTGATATTTCCACACAAGGAAAATAATGGTCAAGGGTAAATACCATCTGTAATTTATTATAAACATAAGGAAAAAAGCATAAATTGCTACATGGACTCGTCAGCAAAGGCTATTTCTTTAAGTGATCATTTTAACCATCTTCATCAAGATGACTGCCGGAAATAGAATGAGGAATTGTGGGTTACAAGTGGCTATTGAGGGATTCACACAAGGGGTTATATTCACTAGAACTTTCTAGTCAACCCTATGGGAGGATGAATTCTCATCATACGGTCGGGTATTTTCCATCACAGAAATAGATTAGCTGTTACTGATATTAAAATGAATTTTCATGGCAGAATTATTTCTTTTGATCATCCATAACCAGTAACGGGCAATGAGGCAAAATGATAAAAAATATTGTAATATACCATATTGGATAGAGCATTCCATATGAATTACTGCAATATTCCATATACACTATTGCCATATTCCATATGGACTACTGCCATACTCCGTATGGACCATTGCCATATTCCATATGGAATATTCAGAAGTACATATATGGAATTTTAAAATTTTAATCTTTACTATACTGAAATTCTATATGGACAATCTACAGCACTCATGGACTAATTTGCATATTCCATGTGACTTTCCATAACAAGTATGTAAGGAATCCATAACCTTTCCATACCATGTCCATATGGACACTGAAATCCATAACAGTGGTTCAGTTATAGAATCAAAATGTCCCTATGGAAATGTTTGTCAAAGTACAAATGGATTCCATATCCAATCCATATGGACAATTTCATACAGGCTTATTCGTGGATTTGGGAAGGGGTCTTATAGTTGCCACAAAGAAATGATAGTAAGTCTGGTCTTTAAATTCATGTTTTTTAGCAATCACAAAATCCATGAAAATGTTGCCTTGCAAAAAAGTAGTGAATTAACAGTACAGTAAAATCTGCCTTAAATGTCACCACTATTAAATAACCACCTGTCTTAAGCAGCCACATGAAACCCTACTAAGATTTAGCCTTTTCAGCAGTTTCAAAAAAAAAGTTTAACACATGATTTGAAAAATAATCATTACCTACCTTAAACAAACTTACTTTTTAATATATTTACTGTGGAAAATTTATAACTTATTGCCAATTTGCCCATTTGGCAGATGAAAATTCAAAATATGAGATGTCACCATAGGTATATTAGTAACTTGACTGGCTATTATCTGTAGTCTATTGGTTCCCGAGTTGTGTGGGACAGACCCGTCTTTACGAAAAAAGAACCAGCCAGCTGGCTGAATCATAATGGGGTGACTCAAACTGTAAGCATCCACCTGTCTTAACTCATTAACCCCTAGCGCCATGTTTACGCGTCATGAGGTTGTACACTACTTACGAGCTCTGTAACGTCAACATCATTTAAGATACACTAAAATGGATGGTATTGCAGTTAAGTAGATAGATGTAGCTCTACAATGATACCAAATAATGTCAACTTTCTACTCACATTAAAAAATACAGTGGAAAAAACCTAATTTTTGAGACCAGATTTTTTTTAGGTGAAAATTGGCATTTTCGGAACCGGAGTTTGTGTCTGGATTTTAGACTTTTTGGCCTTAGATCTAAAGCAGACCAGTCTGAATTGCACGCGGACAGGTGACCTTTGCAAAAAGTAGGATAAGTTTGAGATTTGGAGTCAAATTGGGCCAGGCCAAAAAAATCAGGGGCTCAATACGAAAAAAATATGCAAATTTTTTTGTAATAAAGTCCAACTTTTACCTTCTGCGCATGCGGAAGCGTAATAGCCAATCAAAAATGTTTTTGATACCCCTAAGCATTCAGCTAAACGAGAAACTCGCTTAAGCAGATGTGTTTGGTTGCATTCAGAAGTAACCCCAAAAATGCATTTCCTGCCCCCATTTCAGGCGAAAATGAAAAGAATCTCCCCGGGTTAACAAGTTAAGAGGCAGATTTTTCTCCTTCCACGAGATGGCTGCGTAACACAGGTTTGATTGTATTACAACAGCTAGTCATCTGCAACACACTGTTCCATTTTGATGAGAATTGACTGTATTTGTTATAATAGCTAATCATCTGCAACCTAATGTACAATTATAATGAGAACTGACTGTATTTGTTGTAACAGCTAATCATATACAACTTACTGTGCCATTTTGATGAGAACTGACTGTATTTGTTACAACAGCTAATTATCTGTAACCTAATGTGCCATTTTAATGAGAACTGACTGTATTTTCATGTGTAATACTTTTCATGGTTTTGAAGGAGAAAATCAAACTTCTTGGTGAGTCTTTGACATCATTCCTATCTATGACATTATTGGCAGAGTGACAACAGAGACTCAAACTAAGACATCAGGTGAGACTTTTGAATCTTATATCACTCTTGTATGCCAATTTACAGGGTTATGAAATGTTTAAGCAAAGACAACATCTGGTGATTTGACCCATCAGAACACTGCAAAAAAGAGTAGTCATATAATAAAAAGTATTTAATGGTTAACTTACAGAATCTAGACTTGTACTGATATTATAAATTAGGCATTTTTTTAAATTCCAAGTGTGACCATTATCATATAGGTATTCTTACATTTATTTTGATCCTCTTGCCAACTGGTGCTTCAATAGTCCAAACACATTCACTACTATCATTAATGCCTGATACTTGGAATCTGTCTGATGTTCTTCCTCCAGTAGTTACAACAAAGTGGCAATTAAGAGCTGAAAAAGACAAGACAATCTCAAATGACAATGTAAAAGCATAATTCTGTGTATGGCTGCCTCAGTCTATCATTGTATTAAATTCTGAAAGCTGTTAAACTGTGATATGCTGCTGGTTGATGGACAGACATAACAATTTATATGCTAGGTTTTATTTGATGAATTTATTACTTGTTTCATCTTTGCTACCCAAGGATATCTACTACATTCCACATCAATCCTTGGTATATTTAGCTGCTTCTATGCTATCTGACTGAATGCAGCTGACGGGCACTGATTGATTTAGATTGCTTGTTACATTTCTGTACAATACCATATCTAGGAATAATCATGTATCAGCACACACTGAAATAAGAGTAACCATTCTATTTGGCAGTTAGTTCATATCATTCACACACAAGTTTTACTTAAGGAAAAAACTGATTTCACTTGCTACAGGCAGTAACTCTTTCATTTGCATCAGAACACATGTTAAAAACTCTGGTTCAGCTAGCTACAATTCACCAAGGGTCAATGTAGAACGATGTGGAACAAAGTAGATCAACAACCCGTGGCTACATCCACCCAAAGCTCCTACAGTAGATGTATGCTTACCAATAGACAACTAGAATTTACAATAGTTCTTAGGAGCTTATTCTATAACCCCAAATTCCAGAGACAGAAAGAAAAATAAGTTTAATATGTACATTAAACAATTTCAAAGCTAATCTGGCAATGGAGCACAAAGTTTTTTTATCAGTTTCTGAACAGCAACCAATGCTTTACTGACTTGATTAGAAGTTTTTCAAAAACTCTGGACCAATTCAATCTACTTGAAAACAGAAGAGTTCAAGCAGAAAATAATTAAATCCAATTTTCAGGATTGGCAAAATGAATTATATCAAAAGATTCTTTATAAAACATTTTTACAAATTATAAACATTTATTAGAATCTGAAAAATATATACTAATTGGAGGAAGGAATATTCAACTTGGACTAGAGACAAGAGTTCTGGAAAAATGCAACAATGCATTAGAAGCAGGTATTATATTACTGCTACTAAAACAGCTTTCCTGGTGAACAGTTCTGGTATTGGCTTTAAAGTAGCTGTCAGCTTGGTGAGTGATCTCAGGCCCAGTTGGGCTTTATGTTTGAATGTGTGGCTCCTGAAAGAGACTGGCTGGAAGACAATCATCATTCTTGCAAACTTGAAAGGCTTTATGTGATGATGCTGTCAAATTGGGCCAACTTCTTTTCAATCATTTGTTAAGAAAAAGTTATTTTCAGTAAGAAGTCACATTTTATGGCTAATTAACATCATTTGTAAAAATCTACATGACCTTAAGCCAAGAATACATTCTGTAAAATTTGGTCAAATTCAGCTTCTGTGAAAAAGCTATTAGAAGGTGTTTTTATTTTTAGTAACAGTGGCCATATTTGATGGCAGACTGGCATCATTTGTATAAATCTGAAATGCCTTTAAGCCAGGATATTTCTATCCAAATTTGGTCAAGTTCTGTTTGGACATACTTGATGGCACACTGGCACCATCTGTATAAACCTACAAGGTCCTCATGGCAAGATGCTTTTGTCAAATTTTATAAAACTCTGTTTAGCACTGGTAAGAGAAATCTTTCAAAGGTTTTCACACTTTTAGTAATGATGGCCTTATTTGATGAGGGATCGGCATAATCTGTACAACCTGAAAGACCTTTAGGCAAGCATGCTCTCTGTCAATTTGGTCAGATTCTGTTCAGCAGTTTTTATGAAGTCATGTTAGGTTTTTCTATATTTAGTTATCACAGCCATATTTGATGATGGATTGCATCATATGTATAAACTTGAACGGTTTACATGCCAGGATGCTCTCTGCCAATTTTGTCTGAAATTGGTTAACTTGATTTTAAGATAGAGTTGAATATATCTTGAAATGTTGAAAGATGCATGATGGGTGAAGAGACATATCAAAAGTTCAAACAGGTGAGTTAAAAAAAAGAAGAGACACCCTTATACTTGATCCCACCTTTTATTTATCTACAAAGTAAAGAATTACAACTTTGAGCTCAATCTAAAAACTTGAACACTGACCTTAATCTTGGTTGATTCTGTATATCCTGACAGATGTATGGACGAACAAATGGACATACACACAGATTGCTATGTTCAGTTTCTGCCATGGTGGGCTCAAGAAAAAAATGTTGGAAAATATTCTCCACCAAATGTGGTTGTAATTGATCTGCTGGTTTTCAAGAAGTTAAATATAGGAAATGTTGACCGTTGCATTATGCACAACACACAACAGATGAAACAAGACAGATTCAGGGTCACAGAATAAGCTCACTTAACCTCCCAGCCAGGTGAGCTAAAAAATTAAAATGAACTCTCTGACTCAATATCCACATTTTTTGTCCAGTATGGTCAAATTTTGCATAAACAGGAACTCACTACCCATTTTATTAATTTTTTTTTTTTTTAAAAATGTAAAGGAAATTCTTTCAGATTTTTCTACATATTAGGATCATTCCTTTACGACCAACAGTCATGGCAGCCTAGCTTCCTAACAATATTTCACTTTACTGTACATCTTTAGAACAAAATATCTTTGCTGTATATTATGATGTAATGTAGCATAATGTACCTTGAGGTGATACATGTTTAAACTGCAAGTAAACCTGATGGAGTTCTTTTAATTCAGCTCACCATTTATTTACGTCATTTTCAATACCTGACCAACTGGTTTATTCTCTAATAGGCTGTAATCTCATTACAGTGGTTAAATAGTGATGTTATAAATATCACCATTGTGATGAATTGTTCTAAAGTCCAGCACAATGGTATCAGTGTAAGATATAAATTGGTAATATCGCATAAATTTGAGATTTGCCCACTCCCACCCTACCCAAGCCAAGGTAAATTCATTCACTGCAGTACAAAACATTAATAAAGAGTAGTATGTTTATCACAATCAACTGTATCCTAAACATCAACAGATTTCAATCAATACTTGTTTGTCAGATATAAACCACAACAGTCTACATTATTAGTCAGTAAAAAAAAAAACATGGAATTTTCTGCTAGCTGTAATCTTGACCTTGCCACTAAAGATGCCTAGATGCCTAGGGGTACTCGGATACCCGCCCGTTGATAATTTCCCAGATAATAAAATGAGCCATAGGGTACCCGTTGTATTCATGTAAAAAACACCGCTAAGTTCAGATCGACGATTATATCTGCCGACATCAGGAGTGACCATATCTGCTGACCTATAAGTCGATACTTTTTTTAACAGGAAGTCACTATGTAAACAACATTTTGTTTCTTGAAAGTACGAAAAATAATGTGTAAAAAAATTAATTATCATTTTGGGGAAAAGATAGTGTATGAAAAAATATAGGAGCCAACACTGTGAAGGATTTTAACTATTTACAACGACCTCTCCATTCACAATATGATTACCCTTCATCATAAAGTGCATGTAGTTAAGCGGCATTTCATTTGATCTTTGTTCATGCTAGTTGTCAGTTTGAATTGCTCTGACACTTCTGTCAGCGAGATTAAAGAATGTGTCACTGGTTGAGAAACTTGGACGAGTAAGCACCTGGCATTTCATATCATTGGTTAATCATTACACAGTACCATATTCAGAGAGGATAGTGCAGCAATTTAAAAACAATTACTTTTTAAAATTAAAAATGGGTAAAACAGCGAAAGTGTGGGCGTATGCTAAGCGACTGGATGAAAATAGTGCTGAATGCAACCTGTGTAAAATAACATTGTCCTCTAAAGGTGGTAACACGAGTACTATACGACACCATCTCGTTGGAACTCATAACATAGACATGGACAACACTAGTAGCAAGGGTTTGTACACATTTACCTTAATACAATTTTGATCGGGTACCCGAGTAACCGATCATTAGGATCAACGGGTACCCGGTAGATGTTTAATAAAATTTTGACAGCTTTACTTGCCACTAGGCAGGAATATATCAATAAATATTTATTTATGAGGGTACTGTTGTTGATTGTTATCAGCTCACAGATCAACTGATTTTTCAGCAAAACATACAAGTTCATCTTGAAACATTTCAGAGCCAAAAAGGCACTTATTTTCTACATTTCACACATAGAATTCAATCTTAAAGTAGAAGAATGCTCATAATAAAGTTTACAGTCGAGTCCACAATATCAATAACATGGATAAAATTGCTTTTAACCTAATGTTGTTGGTAGAAAATATGAATTCAAAGAAAGAAATTAATAAAAAGAATTTTTACTTCTATCAAATGTGATTTAAGTTAGGCAAGTCATTTTATGATATGCCATTGAACGGTCTAAAGTGAGAGTAACTTCCAGACTTATATGCCCCTTTGAAACAAAAATCTGTCACTATACAATCAGACTGAGAATAGTCATAAATTTAAAAATTAAACTTATTAACTCTCAAAATTAAGAAACTATGCTAACCTGCATCTTAGTATCTCTGTTGCTCTGTGTATACTTTTATTCAAATATAAGATATTTATATATAAAAAAAATAACAGCTGGAAGAAAGATTTTAATTATATTATAGTGAATTTTACCAGTTTCCAACTTTCAAAAAGAACGCTTATTTTGGGTGACTGATAAATTTTCTGTACCAAACCACCAAGGCTGGAATAGTACAATTGATATTATAGTTCCAATTATAAAATAAATGTGGAAACAAGAGATTTGATCTTTCCTATATATAAGACAACAATTCCACTGCCTGAACTATTCTCAAGTACATGCAGTGGATACTGTCATTATCCTTTTCCTTGTATAAGAATTCGTTAACTACCTCTGTGGTCCTGGATTTGATTTCTAGCATATGAAAGGATAAAGTGGTTGTTCATCCAAGCTCAGTACTGTTCTCTTGACTGTAAAGTTTTGTCCTCCACAAAAGGCCCCAATTTAACACGAAAATCTGAACCATTAGGACTGATTAATATGAGTTATAAAAAGTATGTAAAATAAAGTTTCAACTGCATGAGACACTCCTCAAACAGGTTTCCCATTCCCTTTTGCATGTTCCCAAACTTGAGCATTAAGGCAGATAAAACAAGATAATTTTACTAGCAAAGTCAAAATAACACATACAAGAAGGTATGTTCAACTAGCTATATCACCTAAATAATCACAATTTGTAACCTTTGAAAGATCATGTCCTCAAATGTTAATGTCTTCAAACTTGAAACATACTTGATATTAGCATCATTATGGTTCTTTCCATATTCATGGCATTAGAATCATTATGGTACCTTCCATATTCATGGCATTAGAATCATTATGGTACTTTCTATATTTATGACATCAGAATAAGTATAGTACTTTCATATTCATGGCATTAGAATCATTATGGTACCTTCCATATTCATGGCATTGGCATTAGAATCATTATGGTACTTTCTATATTCATTACATTAGAATCATTATGGTACTTTCTATATTCATGACATTAGAATCATTATGGTACTTTTCATATTCATGACATTAGAATCATTATGGTACTTTCCATATTCATGACGTTAGAATAGTTATAGTACTTTCCATATTCATGACATAAAAATCATTATGGTACTTTTCATATTCATGGCATTAGAATCATTATGGTACTTTCCATATTCATGACATTAGAATCATTATGGTACTTTCTATATTCATGACATTAGAATCATTATGGTACTTTTCATATTCATGGCATTAGAATCATTATGGTACTTTCCATATTCATGACATTAGAATAAGTATAGTACTTTCCATATTCATGACATTAGAATCATTATGGTACTTTCCATATTCATGACATTAGCACACTATCAACTGATAAAGCTTTTCACTTTCCCAATTACCATACTGATTGTTAATGAAATGTTCTGTCTGCTACCACTATCAACCTAATCAATAATTAAGCTATTCAACGTAAACTTACGGCAGTTCTTCTCATCAGAGTTGTCTCCACAGTCATTTTCCCCATCACACAACCACTTGGGATTGAGACATCCACGTCCATTTTCACACCGAAAATAGCCTGCATAAAATGTTTAGAAAATAAAAGTTGGAAGATATTCAAACAAGATATCTGTCTTACATGAATAACTGTCCTTACTTGCACAACAAGGATGATTCTGCTATAAAACTTAGGGCTATCAAGCTGTCCATATTTTGTATGGGCAACCCCAAAACTGTATTTGGAAAAGTCCCACTTGAACAGCAAGAAAATCTCAATATTTCACTTCCTCTGTCCCTATCCATGATAGATGTTCCAGATTGCAATCTTAATTTCACTTCCCCCATAAGTGCCTCGTGATCCCATGAGACGACATTGGTCACGTGACTGATCAGAACCACGGTTACATTGATGTGATCAGTTTGGGAGCAACATTTTAAAGAAGAAAACACAAATATACAGCATAATTTATGATTTTCTACAGAAAAGTGTTGCAGTTATCATTCTTTCGCCATTCGTGAGCAATAATTTTCATAGATTGGGGTGCACATTTGCAGAGGCAAAGTGTGCAGGCCATTTCCCAAATCTTGCAAGTTTTCACTGGACTGCCAAGTTTTCAGACAATGGAGGATGCAAACCACCCAAGACAGATCCCAGAGGGGACGGGGCTTAATGAGTGAAATACTCAAAAACTGTCGTAAATGAAAGGAAAACGACATAGATGATCTCGGCACATCTTCCACTACAGTTTTGATGGGGAAACAAGTGCGTTTGACCTAAGGTGGCCATTACAAATAGAAAATGACGTGATCTCATTGTCTGGGTCTACTAGCAGAAGTCACGTGACTTCCGCCCAAAGTACCAATATGGCTGCTCTGGATAAAGAATTGGCGATGCAATGTCAGCTGTGGGCACAAAATGCAGATGTGGTGTCAAAAATGCATGCATGCTTGACAAAAATGGAAGAAATAATGGCCAGCATTGCTAGTAAGATGCAAATGCCAACCACATCTGCTGCAGATTCTGCAGGTACGTCACGCATTGGTCAGTTTGCGGTGGACTTGCAGCATGAAGTAGGGGAGGTAGACTCGGATGTCGATATTGGAGATGTCTCCGGGCTAATTATGCCAGATACAGACTCTGAAGAGGTCGCTGCGAACAATGATGATGAATTGTTTGCAGAGGTTGAAAGTTTTTTGTTGGAGCAGCAAAAAGCGGGCCCAAATGTAGACGAAAAGCTGGCTGAAGTTTTCATTAAAGGCCTGCATTCCGTGTTAACTCCCGAAAAGGTTAAACATTTACAGGAGAAGTATCTCAGACCAGGAAATTGTGACAATTTAAAGGTGCCCAGAGTGAATATTGAGGTCTGGAATGCAATGTCCAAAAAGACGAAGAGTGCAGATATTGAACTGTTTAAAAAGCATAGGAACAACCTACGGGAATTACCGTTGGATTCAGTCCGGGATTTTGTCATGGACATTTTCAAATTGTTGTCCTTTGTGTTCCGCGATTTCAGCCTCAAGTGCCATGAGCTCATAAAGCCAGAGCTAACTGATGTGTATCAGCCTATCTGTGCTGCCGCAAACCCTGTCACCGACTGGCTTTTTGGTGACAACCTAAATGGGCAGATCACGAAGGTTAACGAATCTCAGAAGGCTGGGACTCAGCTACTTGGAAGAAACGACAGGATGCAGCTAAACAAAAAGTGGACTAAATGTCAAGAAGCAATGTGCCTTTATTAAGACGACCCTATTCACGGGGTGGACACTCCCGGAACCGTAATTTTCAGTGGCAGACCAATCATCGCTCAAGGCAAGGCTACAAAAAAGTTCAGAAACAAGGAACAGGGTTTCCCAAACATCGGAAAGATCAGTAACATCTTCCCAGGCCAATAGTATGCAGCACAATGTAAGTACATATGATGTTTCTTGTATGAACAACACACCAGACAATTTTTTTGCTAGGAAAATTTCTGCATTTTTTGAAGGCTGGCAGAATATTACTTCGGATGTTTGGATTCTGAATACTGTTCAAGGTTATGAAATTGAGTTAGAACAACAACCTGTACAGACATATTAAACAAACCAAATTAATTTCTATATTAATGAAGAAAGACAAATCAATGATGAAATTCACAAATTTCTTACAAAAGGTATTATTCATCAAGTTAATTCCATGCCTGGAGAATATTTTTCAAACATTTTCATTCAACCTAAAAGAGATGGGTCTGTGAGACTTATCCTGAATTTAAAACATTTCAATACAAATGTCAAGAAGATACATTTCAAAATGGAAACTTTAAAAACAGCTGTTAGGGCCATTAGCACAAATTGTTTCTTTGCATCGGTTGATTTAAAGGATGCTTACTACTCTGTTCCTGTGGCTCAGAAGTATAGAAAGTATTTGCATTTTATGTGGTTTGAGAATATTTATGAATTTACCTGCTTGCCGAATGGTTTGGCATCTGCACCACGCATTTCAGCAAGCTGTTGAAGCCAGTTTTTGCATCATTGAGACAAATAGGTTTCACAAATGTGGCATACATTGAGGATAGTTGTTTGTTAGGGGATTCTTATGACCAGTGTAGAGAAAATGTTCAGGAAACAGTTCGTACACTTGATGCATTGGGATTGACTATTCACCCTGAAAAATCTGTGTTTGAACCCACCCAAAATATAATTTTTGTTGGGTTTTTGCTGGTAAATCACAGAACCAAAGCTGAAATAGGTGGTCATTGGGATCAAGAGGAAAAACTGTATCATATTAACTTCTTGGAACTGAAAGGCTGTCTTTTTACATTACAATCTCTTTGTTCTGAGTTGAAATACGCTCATGTGGGCATCTATATGGATAACTCTGTAGCAGTTTCATATGTCAAACAAAATGGGTGGCCGCATCCCTATCTTGCATAAATTATCACGTGATATCTGGCTGTGGTGTTCAGTTAGGAATATCTGGTTAAGTGCTTCTCATTTGCTGGGAACACTGAATTGTGATGCAGATAGATTGTCTAGAAACATAAATGAGGATTCTGATTGGAAGTTAAGTTCTACAGTCTTTAATTCTATAATTAAAGTCTATGGACATATAGATGTGGATTTATTTGCTTCGACGCTAAATCACCAAATTCCGCCTTATTATTATTGCTTTCCACCTTTCAGTCTCTTGGGAGAAGTGCTGCAAAAAATGGCCCAAGAAGAAGCAGATCTAATTGTGGTGGCACCACTATGGCCAACACAACCTTGGTTTCCCAGCGTCCTGCATGCTGTAGTCGGTCCTTGCTTTCTGCTGTCCTGCCCACAAGAGATTCTGCACTTGGCACACAACCCGCAAAGATGACACACCCTCCACAAATTGAAGATGGGTGTTTTTCATTTATCAGAACAGCAATCAAAAGTCAAGGATTATCAGACAGGACTGCCATCATCATCATCAATTTATGGAGAACATCAACTAAAAAACAGTGTTGGGGTCATCTCCAAAAGTGGATGTTATTTTCAAATAAAAGACACATTAATCCACTTGACCCACCTGTCACTTTTGTTATAGAATTTTTAACTGAATTAGTATATAGAGGTTTAGGTTATAGTTCTGTAAATACAGCTAGATCTGCAATTTCATCATTAGTTAGTCTTACTTCTCAAACAACTCTAAGCAATAATGTTTTACCTAAGAGATTTATGAGAAGAGTGTTCATTGCCAAGCCTTCGTTTCCAAAGTACTCATGTGTGTGGGATTGCAGCTGGTGTTTAAATATTTCAAATCTTTACAATGCAATGACCAGTTGTCCTTGCAGGAACTTTGATGAAGTTAGCCATGCTGCTTGCTTTGGTGTCAGACACTACACCTAATGCAAACAAACAGCATCTATTTTGCTGTTAACAGTGTACAAATACACATGCCTTCATTGCTTAAACAATCGAAACCAGGGCACCATGTGGAGCCCTTTGTTTTTGAATCCTATCCACATGACAAAACATTGTGTGTTGTAGATCGTTTACATTGTTATTTGCAATGGACTAAACTTTTGCAACAATCCGAAAAACAACTATTCATCAGCACACAATCCCCCATTTAAAAAAGTTGCTAAAGGCACAATATCAAACTGGATAAAGACTGTTATGAGAAAGTCTGGTATTGATACATCCATTTTTTCAGGCTCATAGCACAAGGGCTGCATCTGTTTCTGCAGCCTGTGCACACAATTGGGTAAAAATTTGAAGGCAGCTGGTTGGGCCAGTGCCTGTACTTTCAGGAAATTCAGGAATTCAATAGAAAGGTCTTGTCTGCATCCGCAATTTCATAATGCTGATGTAATGTACTATGCTTTATGGGTTATCTGATTTACTAACAACACATAAAAGGTTTCTTCCTTTTTTCTTCAAGTTGTTGTTAATCTATTCCATGCATGGAAGCCTCTCTCTAAAATCTCATGGGATCACAAGACGCTTATGGGGGAAGTGAAATTGATAAATTAAACTAGACTTACCAAGTCGACGTTTGATTGTAATTTCATGAACCCCATAAGTGCCTTAGTGATCACATGCCCACCCTTGGTATTTCCCACCCGATAAGACATTGAGGCTTCCATTTCTTCTTTCTTAAAGACTGATCAGTCACGTGACCAATGTCATCTCATGTGATCACTAAGGCACTTATAGGGTTCGTGAAATTACAATCAAATGTCGACTTGGTAAGTCTAGTTTAATTTATCAATTATCAGCACAGCCTTGTGCTGGAACTACTTCTTGTCAAAATGAGTGCTGTACACACAATTACTATACATTTGGTTATAAACAGCTTGAAACAATCAGCTGAGCAGTGCCAGCCTCTCTGCAGAGCCAAGTGACCCATTTGATCTGTACAAGCAAGTGAGTGTCAGATAAAGTGCTCCCTCTTTAAAGTACTGCTCATGGAAACCATAAAAGTGCCCTGTCTTATAAGTGAGGCAACCTTAAAAAGAATATTATCAATGATTACATAGCTCACCTCTACAAAGTATTTAGTAGTCTCCAGATGCAATTGTACACATTACTTATCAAGCAGAAAATAAACTGAGACTAAAGTGATTTTGACAATGAAATGTTAGCACCTGTTACAGGGCTCAAAAGGTATAAAACAAGTGCAACAGAACATTCTTTCTATGATGTCAAAGTAAAGGTAGAATGCCGAGATGATAAAAATCGGATATTAAATTTGTTTTTCTTTCTTTTATTTAAATTATTGTCATTAATATCTGCTTCAGAAGCTGTTATCATTGTTCACCCTAAGAGTCCAGATTTTACTGGGTGAAAGTTACAGGCTTCAAGACTGGAGTGACACCCAATATGACTGCTATTAAAAGCATTGTTCATGTATCAGTTATATTGCATTTAGCTCATTACCACACAAGTTTTGGACATACTATCCTACCTTGAATCATAGAATATTATGAGTTGATACATTTGATAACTACTATACCCTTACTGCCAAAAGAGGCATCTGTGACCTATATTTCATGCTTCTGTGACTTTGTTGAAATATTATTGTTTAAAGTTCATTTATTGAGTGTTGTTTACATTAGAATCATTAAACTTGATAACTGGATGCATCTCGGTTAATACAAATGTACAACCTACATTTTATGCTTTACTAAGATAGGCTAATGTATTTGTATTTAGCTCCTGAACACATAGATGTTTCCATGCTATATACATCCTAGCCTACACAGAAGGCCCTTTACGACCAGTGTAGTTGGAAGTTGTAATAAATATGTTTAGTCAATGTAGGCTTTCCATATTAATGATCACTCATTGTAGATTATGATATGTTACCCTCATCAGGATAAGTCTATATTGTACTTGTAAATGAGTATAGGAATTAGACGAGTGGACTACGTGCATTTGATGTGAAGCTTCAGCTGTAGTGACTAATTAAAGTAATATTAAAGGTCAATAATTGAAAAACATCTTCAAAATGTTAATTTATCATGCTTTTTAAAGAACACTATGTGTAGATAAAAAGCTCTGTTACTCCAATAAAGTTCACTCCAGCCAATTCCTGAAATTTAAGTATAAAATTAATGAATTGTCCAAAATTACCATATGCATTACCTCTTTTGATTAAGACTTGGTTTGTTCTTCTGTGTGACATGAACCAGCTGACCAGTCAATAATGGTTTCATACCTGCAAACCTCATATATGTTCTTACATTTGATATCTACTATACATTTACTGCCAAAAGAGGCGTCTGTGACCTATATTTCATGCTTCTGTGACTTTGTCATACTTTTAAATGCAAATATTCATAAACAATGTGATAGAAATTTATAATAATAATAAATAACCTATCAAAACTGTAGTGGAAGATGTGCTGAGATCATCTATGTCATTTTTCTTTCATTTACGACAGTTTTTGAGTATTTCATTCATTAAGCCCGTCCCCTCTGGGATCTGTCTTGGGCGGTTTGCATCCTCCATTGTCTGAAAACTTGGCAGTCCAGTGAAAACTTGCAAGATCTGGGAAATGGCCTGCAACACTTTGCCTCTGCAAATGTGCACCCGAATCTACAAAAATTATTGCTCACAAATGGCAAAAGAACGATAACTGCAACACCTTTAACCAGAAAATCATAAATTATGCTGTATATTTGTGTTTTCTTCTTTAAAATGTTGCTCCCAAACTGATCACATCAATGTAACCATGGTTCTGATCAGTCACATGACCAATGTCATCTCATGGGATCACGAGGCACTTATGGGGGAAGTGAAATGATATGTATGTACAAAGTTAATACCTCAGCTACCTCCCAAGGGAGCAGGTGCTATGAAACCCACTCCAAACTGTTGCCTAGGACTCAGAAGGAAAGACTTGCTGAGATACAGTGAGGTTGTCCATATGTACATACTTTTACATGTGTGGCATCAACACCAGCAGTAGCACAATCACTGTCCTCTACCTCATAGAGACAAGCAAAAAGCTGATTTGTTCAAAACAAACCACTTAGAAATATTCACTACCCCAACCAAGAATTTCACTTGTCTCAGACATCAGGCTATGGGATTCACTCAGCCCTTATCATTTTTTTATTTGGATGTCTTTTTATGAATGCCTTATTTAAAAACATGATATGTATGTATTTTAGTTAGTTCTGTTCTTCAAACCAACAATAAACAATGCTCCATGACACAATCTGGACTCTTACCTTGTAGGCATGCAGGGTACTGGCACATGAATGGCAGTTTCATATCACAGTCCTTAACAGCCCAAAAGCTATTTTTGGACCCAGCTGAACAGTTTCCCACTTCAAAGTTAGGCTCATTATTATTCCACAAACCCTGCCACAAGAAGTAATCTCCCGTTTCACCCCAGGCTGCCTCATCCTCATCTTCCTCAAAGATGCGGTTCAGCCCTTCAAAAAGAAAATTGCAGAGTGGTGTTCAGTCTTCTACATTATGTCCATGTTATCAACTTGTCTAAATACACTATATCATGGACGTCTTGAAATATGTAACCTGTCTAAGAGCATATCAACAAAGAAGCAACAGTTTTCTAGGATTATTAATGCGTGTGCTAAAGTGAGAGTCCGTTTTCTAACGCACTGACATTCTTGTAAATTTTTGCTAAAAACAGATTTGATGTATAAATTCATATTTCTCAAACCCCTATGAAATCTAAGGTCAGTGATTTTTTTACCAAGTTGGTGACGATGGCTTCAGCTTGGGTCTACTTTTTTCCATTAAAAACTCAATTGCCCTATTACTTTCAACCTCACATTCATTAAAATTTGTCACAATGTCCATGTAAATCGATATTTTCACAACCACTATTGTACAATAATCATGAAAATATATAATTATGGGTAAAGATAATAATAATTCAAACCAGAGTTTAATCAATGATTACATAGCTCGCCTCTATGAAACTTTTAGTAATTTTCAGTAGCCATTTAAAATAATAATTATCATTCAAAATATACATTCAGACAAAAGTGATCCTGAAAACAAAATGTTGGTCCCTGTGAAAGGGCATAAAACATGAAAAAGAACATTATTTTCTATGACATCAAAAGTAGAGGAACTATAATGAGTTGGGGTTTTTTTTAATCTTTGCTTTTTAAAATCTGCTTTAGAAGCTATAATCATTGTCCACACTTAGAAACAAGATTTGACTGTGTGAGTGTCACTGGATTTGAATACCCCTTGAGTGACAGCCAGTATGACAACTATTAACATCATAGTTGTGCATCAGTTAATTACCTTGATTAGCAACTATCGCTTAGGTTTCAAATGAAATGCATGCAGCCCATGCATATAATTCCAATATTCATTCATGAGGACAATACATTTAAGGGTTGAGGATAACATGTTTACAACATACACTGTAGTCATTAATACTGAAAGTTTACCACTGAATAAATATATTTATTCCTACCTGTACTGATCATAAAAAGGTGTATATGAGCTGAAATGAATACCCGAACATTCAAATTAGAATACATTTTTTTAAATATCTGAATAGAAAATTGGTATTCAAATATTTATTTACCAAGTGAGTTTGGCGGTATTTTATAAAAGAAACAAACAAGACAAAATGTAAGCTGTGCAACATTGAATTAATTGGTTTATAAGTGAACAACTTAAAACATGCTAAATCACCTGAAATTCAAACTCCGACTCACATGGTAATCATAATGTCAAACTTCTGAATAGTCACATTGCTCACAACATCACCATTTCTATTCATTATAGTCTTGAAAAGATAAAGTGTAATATGGCAAGCTGATGAACATGGTATAAAAAAGGGGTCATAAGAATGTCAACAAAGTCTTTATGTATCAATCTACCAGAGCTCCAAATTTTTTTTTGCGTTCTGTCAGGAACATTTGTAGTCAATCTAGCAAACCATTATCACTCCCCACTCCTAATCTTCTTACCTCAGAAAGTTACCTCCAATACAGTTCTGCATTTGGTCTTTTATTCAAGATCTTAAGTCATTCGACAGTTACAGAATTACCAATATGCTGTAAAAGTTTGACACTATCCTTCTCTTTATTTTCTTAAAAGTCAGTAATGCAGACGTCAGCTTCATATCAAAAATATGTACATGGGTCAATTGACATGATTTGGGAACAGAATCATTTAAGTTGTAGGAATAGAGTTAGCTGTTACAATAACACTTGCTACTCTCTGTTTTTGTTGTGTATTAGTAAAAAGCCATAGTTATCAGAACATATTCCAATTTGTGCAGGTATCTATTCACTTTTTCTTTCACGTGCCTTTTCGAATACAAATAAACTCTTTGCTGGGAATCCCTCTTTACCCATGAAACTGAATGGTCAACACAAACTTGGTTGATGCTGGGAACAAGCTCGAAAGATACCGGGCCATGGTAGAGGTTACATTATACTGTTCACAGAAGCCACAAGGCCATTTAACACCTGTGGCAATGTACATCATATGTATAAGATGATTCCAATACCAATGTATGGGCTTCAGTTAAAACAATTATTTACCAAGTCTGAATATGAGTTTGTTATGACTTAGCAGAAAATGCCAATGTCCTATTTGGGTATTTTATAGCCAGTGAAGAAGTCAGCACATCAGATATGTCAGTCACACACCAGAATGACAGTCCAGTGACCTGCAATCAACATATCCAAGTTGAATTAAATTAAACTGACCACATGTCCATGTGATTTTAATTGCAAACTAATCACTTCCTTGAGAAATTTTTGAGATTGTTCCAAATTTAACTGAAACCAGTAATCCATTTTCTGCGCTTACTGTCCATCTTCAGCACTAAAGGAACATTTATGTTTGAACTGGGTTTGAAGATAAACCTGGAAAATAACACCTACATTAATCTGATTTTTCATTTGAATCCTCAAAAAATTTACTCAAGATCTTTGCAATGTTATTTAAATCAATTCATATGACTTAGTTCAGTGTTTACAATGCAGTTTGTTTGGAAGTGGGGGGGGGGGGGGTGTCAGACAAAGAAATGAGAATGGATTTTGTACCTTTATTAATATCGATGAATATTCAAAATCATATTCAAATTCAAATACAATGAACAAACATTCGAACAGGAATAAGTATTTTTCATTTCAACTCTACCATATGAATAGCATGGAAAATCTGTGGTCATGAGCCAAATAAAGATACTTAACCAATATTTTTTTATGAAGCATAAAATAAAGGTCATGGTGACCTTCTGTGGTTGTAAGGGTGCAGTACTAAGAAAGATGCATTCATTTATAAAGTTTCATGATTCTAATATTAATAAATGGCCTTTAATCACAAATTTTCAACAAAGTCATTGAAGCATGAAATATAGGTCTCAGATACCTCTTATACAATAAGGGTGCAGCACTTATCAAGATGCATCCCCTCACAAAGTTTGATGATTATAGAGATAGGATAGTGTTCATGTAGAATACCAAAACCTCATATGGTCATGAGCTAAATGCAAAACTTAACCAAAGCCAGTAAAAGATGCAATATAGGTAAAGATGAATTTCTGTAGTTGTAATGGTGTGATACTGAGAGAAAGTCATCATCATCAATTTCACAATTCTAGCATGAACAGTGCCTGGGAAATTAACACGAAAATTTAAACTAAGTCAGTGAAATGAAAAATATGGGCCATTATTACCTACTTCTGCAACTAGGGAGTAGTGCTTGTCAAGATACATCCCCTCACCTAGTTTCACGAGTCTTGATAGGACAGTATGTACATAGCATGCAAAAAAATGCTCATGACCTAAATGCAAAATCTAAGCCAATTAAATACGAAATGTAGGTCACAGTGATATTTTTTGGACATGTGCAGTACTAATTGAGATACATACAATCATCTATTTTAATGATTCTAGCATGAACAGTTAATACAGAACATTTATCTAGTCAGTACAGCATGAAATATGGGTCACATTGACCTACTTTTGTGACAATGGTGCATACTCAACAAGTTGCATCACCTCACCATGGTCTATGATTCTAGTATCTATAAAGGGTGCAGAAAACCTATTTGGCCATGAAGTTATGATAGCTCAGTTGGTGGAGCATCCAACTCATAATCCAAGGGTCATGGGTTTGATACCTACCCAGGCAAGCTGCTTCAGTGTGTCCTCAGCAATGTCACTTAGCTTATTTGTCCTCAACATGATATATCCAATAATACGTTAAAAGTGCTGTTCAAAACCAACTGACTATTTGGTCAAGATCTAAACTCAAAAACTGAACCTAAGCCAGTAAAATATTAAATATAGGTTAAAGTGACATTTGATTGTTGTAAGGGTGTGGTACTTACACATACCTGCCAACCCGTACAGACATATAAGCGTAACCTAAGTGGCATAACAGTATAATCTGAACATAAAAAGTGTAATCTATATATTACATGCCATAATTACAATAAACTGTATGAAAAATGTACATTTAGTTTTGCTACTAACATGGATCTGCAGCTGGTTAAAGTTCTTGTCACAAATGGGCAAAATCCATGTGGATTAGTACCAGAATACAAACCACAAAACATATTGACAAATTATATATACACAACACTCACTTTAACTAGTCTACATGTCCAACTTTCCTTGAGTGATTGTAAAGTCAACTCCACAAATTCTGCAATGATCATTACCACATGCTCAACCCGAGTGCTGTATTACCCCTCTCAAGTTCTTCTTTGTAAAGTTGTACATCACTACTGATTTGTCTTTTTTCCGATCCGACACGTTTTAAAGTTTAAAAAGATCCCTCTTCTCTAACATTTTTCAGTCATATAACATCAGTCACATCAATAAAGCCCGTTTCACTTAACATCTGCCGCCATTTTTTAAAGTAAAGACTGGTCCGCTAACAAATTCTATGTATTAATATAATGAATCTGCGAGACAAGTTTTCAAATTGAAACAACCCATCTTTTTTCCTGAATATGTGTCATGTACAGCTGTTATAAATAGAAAATAAGGAAAGTACATTCACGTCTATGACAAATGTACTCTTATGCTATTCTTATGTAGCAGTCTTCTTTTTTAGAATATTCTCAGATTTATATGATCTGTGGGATTAAAGAGATGATAATAAAAATGACAAACACAACTTTTTATTGCTTTATTTTTATTTTTCTTAATCTACCAAAAAAGCGTAATCCATATACAGGTGAGCATAAGACATAACTAGGTTTAAAAAAGCCGAATGATTATGCCAAAAGTGTAATGGTTGGCAGGTATGCTTACAGAGATGCATGCAGTCATCTCATCTAATGATTCAAGCATGAACAAAAATAAACTTAAAATACAAAATTTAATCAAAGTCAGTGAAGTGTGAACTATGGGTCACACTGACATACTTTTGTGATGAGGATATAGTACTCATGAAGATGTATCTACTTACCAATTAAGTTTCATGAATCCAGTGATAACAGTATGTATACAGTGTGCAAGTAACCTGATAGCTTAATGCAAAACTTAACCAAAAATGTACCAATACTATACATGAATGTACAAAATTAGCTTCCCTTGCCCCCTCCTCTGGGGGTAGGTTATGAAATCCATTCCAAACTCTTGCCTAGGACCTAGAAAGTAAGAATGGTAGAGATGCAGTGAGGCTGTACATATGTACAGTCCAACCTGTCCAAATGGTCACCTTTACTCAGCGGTCACCTGTTCACAATGGCCATTCTAATTTCCCCCCGTTAAATTTCCTATATAAAAGTGCTGTATTTAATGTCACCTGCCTTCCGCAGTGTTTTCTAACCAAACAATGGTTTCTCTCTGGTACATATCTACAGTGACCACTCAGTCTTTTGCTACATGATGAAGGCACTGTTTAGAAAAAGGAATATCATGTGAATCGATGTGCAAACATTTCACTATCTCGCTTGCACTCACTGTACTCTAGTCACATTGATAGTGTAACTGAAAGGTATCAATATGTCAAATTCAAAAGCGAGGCTGTTTTTATCATTAGGGTAAAAGCAATTCATTTGCTGGTGGAAAAAGTAGTTTTGTTATCATAGCAGAATGGAAGTAACCTTTTGTGCCAGTGTTACAGGTATAGTTCGATATCTTCATCTATTTGCCTGTGAATTAAAGCTATCTCTGAAGAAAAAAAGTTTGTCTTTGAGAAGATATACAAGTTACATCCCTTTTCATTAGGGTCAGGGTTCATTCAATATTTAAAACTTGTCTGTAAAGGCAGGTGAGGTTTGGGTTCATGTGTCACAAAGAATATCCATATATGGCTTCTTTTGATTTTCTTTTCATCACTGGCTTCTCACATAAACCGACTGACTTTTGATCTCCGCGAGTTGAGCAACCAACTAATCTAGATATTATTTTTTACTGAAACATATCTCTTCATTTTCTGACAGTAAGCCAAAGATCTTCAAAGATTTTAGGACTTCCTCACCTTTATTTTGGGAATGGTAAGATTCCATATGGAAAACTTAAATCCATAATTACTAGGAATTTCCCTTCCTCAGAGCATAAATGTGTTCGAGTTTGAAATTTTCAGCAATATCACACTGCCTTCATCAGCGACTACTGTTGATCACGTGACTTGTAATGGTCACGTGATACGAGGAGACTGGAGTAGATAGGTGGTAGTTCAAGCCCCTCATCACTGTTTAATGTTGACCTTCGCTTTCGTATTTCAATTGCCTCCTTCACCTTCCTTTTCCTTAGGTTGTCTTCAGATGTGATGACCTTGGTCTGATTGGGAATGATGGAATGTCCCATATTGCTGCAGTGTTCATGTATTACAGATGACTCTCTACTGACGTGTTCTTTAATCCTTGTTTCTAACACTCCGTCTGTGTCACCAATATAGTCATTCTCACAATCGCTACATTTGATATGAAAAACAACACCACATTCCTTCAAATTTTCGGTTTTGTCCTTCACACGTGCAAGTTGTTGTCTTAGAGAATTGTATGGTTTGTGGTATAGATTAACCCCATGTTGTTTGAATACTCTAGCTAGGGCTTCTGACGTGACACGGATGTAAGGCATACCGATGTTGGTTATATTTGGACCACTATTGTTTTTGTCAGGTCTTCTCTTCTTTTTATTTGGAAGTTTGAAAATCCCCTCAGGGTAGCCATTTGCTCGTAGTGCAGTTTTTACATGCTCTACTTCTTTAATCTGATCTGTCTCATCAGTGACTAGGGAGTTAGTTCAGTGAAGTAAAGATCTCACTACTGACCTTTTGTGTTCTAGATGATGATTGGAAGAAAAGTTAAGGTACTGGTCAGTGTGGGTTGGTTTTCTATACACAGTGACTTTGGTTAATCCATCATCATTTAAGTGTACACATGTGCTTAAGAATGGTAATTTGCCATCTTCTTCTTGTTCCGAGGTGAACTGAATATGTGGGTCAATGGAGTTGAGATGATCGGAGAACTCCTGCACATGGTATACTCATGTAGTTCAGTCAAGGTATCGTCCACATATCTGAACCACATATATGGTGGGTTCATATCTGATTCCAAGGCCTTCTTCTCAAAAAACTCCATATATAAATTGGCAACTAGTGGTGAGACTAGGGACCCCATTGCTGCTCCATGTTTCTGTTTGTAAAACTGCTCATTATAGATAAAATATGTGCTGTCCAAACACAGTCTCAATAAGGTGCAGATATGTTCAATAGGGAGGTCACATCTGGATTTCAGAGTAATGTTCGCCTCTAATCTCCCTCAGTACACTGGAATCCCCTCGAGATCAAAATTGTTTTGGAGTCCTGAATTCTTCCTTCTTAATAATATCACTTTTTTTCCAGGAAAAACCAAAGCCCCTCTATAACACCTAACCAAATTTGAGCCCATATTTCAATTTTACACTTAAAAACCCCATAAAATTGAAATTCACTTCAAACTTGGAAATGTATTTTAGCTGCTAAATTCCTAACACATACAGGACCAGATTATTTATGGTTAGCAAAAACATACATGTGATAGAAATGAGAGGTCAGCTTGGAAAAGATCAGGAGATCTGTTAATTTGGTAAGGAGTTTTGACCTCAAAAGAGGAAGGATTTTCATCGACCCAATTTTTAGCATGCAAATGGGCAAAAAAGACTACTATTGAACAAATTTCTTTTTTTTAATATTAAAACATGCAATTCAGTTCTTTTACATTAACTTGTTGCCTTTCACACTCTCCATATATGTAACACAAGCATTTTTAGCATTTCTTATAAGATCAATGCCTGGATTATATTGGTGGCAGTCCTCATCATTGTTGATCTTAACACTTAAATGATTATGAAAGTCAATGGATCCAGGCTTCCTCTAGAGTCAGCCTGAATTTTCCTTAGAATGGAAAATGTCATTTCGGTGTCTTCATTGTAATGAGACAATGTCAATACAGTCTACTGAGTTCACCCAGAAGTTTAAATTGTTTCCTGTCTGTGGGTAGATTCAGATTGCTAACTGTCTGCCAAAACTACTCATGGTACTGTCTCTGTCAAATTTGGGAAGTTCTTCTTTGAGAGTCAGAATACAGTCCAGAATTTCATCTTCCAGTGCAGTTCTCTCACTCTGGGTTGATGTCATGAACCTCTCAGACAGCTTCACCACTGCAATATAAAGTGCAAAACATTGGAACTTTGAAATTTACTTGCCAATGATATACAATAGGTAAATTAAAATATAATAATATAAGGCAACTCTGTTAATTCTAATAAACTTTGGGTTTTTTTATGCTGCAGTTCAGATATCAAGAAAGATTACATTTCCATCTTTTAAAGGTACCCATCAATGTTTTTAATTTCCAATTATCAGTGCAGGCCTATAATATTGTTTCATTGTTAACCCAACAATAGCTGATAAGTATCAGTACTGATCACAGGAGATAAGAAAACCTACCTAACTGGATTAGTGAGTATTTATTGCACTCCCAAGCATCTGATGTTGTTTAAATGTCAGTAAGATTGTCCACATGAAGCACTGATTCATACATCTGACTATCACACCCTTTGTGACTTTAAGCTTAATTTGCAGATGCCTTTGATGTCATCATTATCATCACTATCACCATTCTTTAACAATAACAATCAAATCCGGAAAACAATTATCACTTACTAAAATTATAGACGAATATTAATTCCTGTACTGTATCCATGTTATTCATGTTTTTCATATTATTATTATTATTCAATTGTGATTATGATTTCTTATGAACAATAAAATAGTTAAACTTTAGTAATACTTACGTGAATATTTTATCCAAGCATGCAAAGATAAGTTCTACTGATCCAATGTTACAGGTTGGTATTCCAAGGAATCTTGTTGATATCCTGTTTACATCCTTGTCAAAAACACAAACTAAGACTGTCAGCATTTTATTATCCCCTTGATCATTTAAACTCGTCAATGAGAATGGCAAATTTTTCATTGCAGCATTTCATTGCAGCATATGTCTGTGACTTTCTCATCCCAATGAGGGCCCAAAGCTTGGGTCACAATGTAATTTTGTTACGTTTGCATGAGAACTTTTGTGCAATTTCCAAGTCCAGGAACATTATTTTGACTGGATCTGAAAAATGATCTGCTACCAGAAATAGGAGATTATGTTCCACTATAAAGTTGGCAAATAGTGATGCAGATTCCACGAACATGGATTTTAGTGATGGCATATTGGTTGTAACAGTTAATATGCTTTGATGTGATGGGGTTTCTGCATGATGAGTGATGTCATTCTTGCCACCATAACAGACTTTAATCAGCTTTACAGGAAGAGCAGAATGCATATTCATGTCCCTTTGAACCCCATTTCCATCCATCATTGAATTTCATGTGATATTTCGGTTGCTTGCATTTTGGTGTTTTGGCATTGGGAGATAATGCATGTTTAGACAACTCAACAAACTTTAAGCACCAAAGTCAAATCCACCCAGTTTTATGCCATTTGATTTCTTGAGTAATCCAACCACAATCAATCAACATGTTTAATCCTGTCCTTTTGATCATACATAGTATATACTCTGATTTATCTTGACAACTTTAAGCACAGAAGCAGAACATACCTTGTGGAGAGAATCAAAGTAATGTTTATTGTTTCATGCTGATTGAGTTCTTTAGTTACCACGCCATAATCAATTAAAATTTTTAATCCTTTCGGAATCACTTCTACTCACACATAGTATAATCCACCTCAACAAACTTCAAATGAAGCCAGTTGACCATGCCGACAGGATCAAAGGGTGAAATTAGCAACCACATTGTCTTGCTCTGCTTAAGCCAGTTCACAGTCACGTATTAACATAAAAACACTACAGCTGAATAAAAATCTGAGAGAAAAAATGGGGAAAAAATTTTCAATAATAATTTTACTTATGATGCAGACTTCAGTGAGTGACAGAAGGGACTGGAGACACCTCTAAACTTGGGTGAAAAACCCTCCCATGCAGAATATTCACATGTATACAAATACTGTAGTAGGCTTAGTGATAAAATGTCAAAAGGGTATGCAAGGTTACAACAATACTTGACACGCATGCTGATACAGGTGAGGGCTGACAATAGGCTAATTCAAAGCCTTTGCACCATAAAAGAGCCAGCTTTTAAGGTAAATTATTAATAACTGCATGCTTGTTGATAAGCCATTAAAGAAAGGTTATGTTTGTCTGCTTTGATGCTCTTCATTTGTATAAATGATCCACAGAACACTTTTTGTTTGTCTTTTAATTAAATCCCCAGGCTTATTAACCAGGTAATGTGGCCTCGTTTTTGATGCTTTGCCGATGGAAACCAACAAAACAGTATTCTCAAAGTCAGATTCACTCAACTGATTTCAAAGGAGAAAAATCATTACATACATGAATTTAAGCAGCCATGGCTGTCATTTGTCTTCACTTGCATGCTAAGATGTCAGAACAACCAGTTAAGTGTCACAGAATGAAACTATTCTTACAGGATAAAATTAGTCTGATCAGAGAATATGAATCTGTGCCAAAACCTATGCTAAAGAAACTAGGAGAAGAATTTGGCATAGGAACATTATGAATCATATGGAGTATTTAAATATTCTGGATTATCATTCATAATTGTAGTGGATTTATGGTAAAGTTATAAAAGTATCTCATTCCTTAAATGTTTCTTGAGACAAGGACTGTATTTCCGTGTGGAACAACTGTATTTATTCATGTGACTGGATGTTATTTTTGAAAGCAACATATGTTGTTCATTAAATGTTTTAAAAAAAAAATTTCTTAATTTGTGCACTCTTAAACATACGTGCACAGATGTTCTCTCACAATTACATTCTCTCTCTCTCTCTCACTCTCTCTCTCGTCACATAAGCACTTATAAAAAGTATAAAAAGACACAAACAAAGCTTGCTGAATCAACCAACATACCTATCCAGAACAGATGATCTGGGTGACTGGTTGGAGCATTGGGCCTTATGATCTCTGCATACTGAACATCATTGATTTGAACAAGATCACTTCCATTTGCACTGAAACAGAAGCATCACAAAATACAGATGAATTAAAAGAACCTGAATATAAAAGTGCAAATGCTCTCACTAGAAGGATCATGTATAATATGACGTCTCCAATACAACGTTTCAACAACCCATTTTATATTTTTTATATCAGACATGTGTCAAATCACAAACAAGGCAAAGTAATATCCATGACATTAACATGTACTTCAATGTCCTTTCCCCACTGAAAATAATTTGGGCTATGGAATAAACTTTAGTGGTTTTCATCCTGTAAATAGTAAAATCTGGACTATTTATGCTCTTTCAAAAGATGGAAATTTATTAAACTTAGTTCATAAATTATAAAGCAAACCCCCCCAAAAAAGGATTAATTTGTAGATTCTTCAACTTCAGCAAGGAACAAACTCCTGTTTTATACAAATCCACTGTCCAACCATTTTTTGAGGTTGGAAATCTGAGGTTGGCACCTATTTGTACATTAATATGTTAATTTTCAGGACAGAGTGCATGTTTTACAGAAGAACAAAAAAAAAAAAATTTCCAGGTTGATCTGATGAAATGATCAAGACATTAAAGCTGCCTACACAAGACACAATCACTCCTTGTGAAATATTAAATCCATCACATTGTATCTAAATTGTTTACTAACCTTATTAAATAATTAAATAATGCTTACAAACTTCAATATTGTTGCTCTTTCGATGCTTTATGTTAATAAACTAATTTCATTTCAATCACTGTGTAGCTTTTTCCTCTGTCTCGACCAGAAATACATGTACATATAACTGGTAATTTGTTGTTCTACTCTGTCATGTTTCCATTAAAGCTGTGCTAAGTACAGCAGAACAAATATGATTACCATGCTCTAAATGTTCAATATTTGATACCTGTTGATCTAATAAATTTTTCTTCATTTATTAATTTCTTTTTTCAAAAAATGAATTTAAATATAATATTTAGGATTCAAACAGTGTTAATGTTCTTCATCAGAGGCATACTTAGGGGACATCTTTTTTGTGACTACGGTTTGTCTGTTATGGTAACATTTACACATATTGTGAAACAAAATAATATGTTAATGTATGAAATTGGCAAATACTGTTTTTTTCTTGGAAAATAAACTTGGTTCTTAGTTTTATTTCTCATCTTAACTCACAATATTTTATATTTCTTCGTAACAACAGTGATCACTACTTCATTGACTCATTGTGGTCTTTTCAAGGTAATCAGCGACAGCTAAGCTTTTATATGCTAAACATAATTACATTGCTTTGTCCATGTCAATTTGCAATTTATTTACTTTTCTTTGGAAAATAAACTTTTTTTTGTTTTATTTCTCATCTTAAACTGCAGTATATGATACTTCTTTGTTTCAATACAGTGATCCATGTTTAAATGACTCAGCATGGTGTTTTTAATGGTAATCAGCACTTGCTCAACTTCATGAGATAGGCATGATTAATATGAAATGAGCTAGATAATGACTGGTAGACAAATATGTCTTCCACAGATATTCATGCAGTGTACCTATAGAGTGACACTATTCTGATATGCAATTACATGTAGAAGACAAATTACAAAATATAATTGAATAACCAACTGTGATGTCCTACTTGTCAAGAATGCTCTTAGTCAAATATGAATGGAAATATGTGTGCTTGATACACAAAATTCATGCATAGCTCTCTGACGATATATAGAGGTATACAGGACAAGACGATCCACTTGTAACTGCTACAGCAAAAAAGGCATTATGACCTAAAATTCATGCACACAAATCTCATGCGACAAATGTCCATGCCCATTAAGCTTTGTGGAGCCATATATTGTTTGCAGTTGAGCGGCATTATGAAAAATGCCAAAAATAAAATCCAGTCTTATTCAATTCAGTTTACATGAAACACATTAAAAAAAGTAAGGTTATGGAAGGGCTCAAACCACTGCTCTTATTTTAAGTTGGACTAAATAGTGAGTCGTTTTACCTTTACACCATCGTGACTGCTTATCTAACCAGTTTAAAATTTACTATATATAGATTACAAGTGGCCTGCTGGGGTTCCTTAAGGTAAAAATAATATATGAAAAACTTTAATCATCCGTTTTTTTTTATATAAAAAAATATCTTAAAGTAGCCTTAAATTGTACAACATATTCTGTTTCTTTCATAAATATTTATATTAAAACTGCTGTAATAAATTTTATTAGTCCATGTCATACTGTGCCAGTAGCCTCCCGAGTAGGCCTAGATCATGTCTACAGACTATAATTTTAAGTTATGTATTTATTCAGTAAGTTGAAACAAATGAACAATGATGCTAATGAATATTGCACTTTTAATGGGTTCTCAAGTGAGACAACTTCATTGCTTTAAGTCTCCCACATGAGCCATGTTTTCTTGTTGTACCAAAGTCAAACACAAGATCTGATTGGTTGTTTTTATAAAATTGGCCGATCAAACAGCTCATTGCTACATTTCATATGATTGACAATTTATAGAAAATTTTTAGATGAAATTTTTAGTGCTATCATGTCATATTACATAGAGCAGTGGTTCTGCAACTTTTTTGTTCACGGACCACTTGACTATTAAAGACGTTTCATATAGGATATGAATGGAGCTCACGGACCACAGTTTGAGAACATCTGACATAGAGTATACATATGCATGTGCCCATCCTATAAAGGACAGACAGTGACTTCTTAAAGATGTCTCATGCTAATCCGAGGTTATATTATTTCTTTCCTTATAAGATTTTATTATTTCATTTTTTCTATTTAACTTTACTTATAATTACTTGTAAAAACATTAAAAATTAAATTAAGAATATAAAAAAGTGAAACTAGAAATAAAAAATTTGAATTTCAGAATTTTAAAAAATGTTGAACTAAATATATAAAAATAAAGTTAAAAAGGTCTAAACTTCTAAGTGTTCGTTGTCTTTTAAACTGAAGGACACACAGAGTTAAGACTGATTTTGTTCTTACTTATTATTTAAATATTCTCTTGGGTCCACTTAGCTCCCATTTCATTGGAATGATATAGCCAATAATTGTTAAAAGTGTCATTAAAACCCACAAACCAAACCACACCTTCTCTTGGGCCATGCTGTCTACAGTTAATATAGTATTTACTATTACTCATCCTGCATTAATTTTTTAAAATTGTGAATGGACCGCTGTTTTCACTCCATGGTCAATATATTTTAGAGCATTGGTTCTGGCCTTTATTTTATTGGACAAAGTTGCCTTCCCAATCAATGTTCAATATGCTTAGTATTCTTTGTTTATGACTACACTGTGTCCATTCTGAAGAAAAAACATTTGTTATTGAATAAGTATGCATTCATATAACTAATTATAGTTGGACATTGCCTTTAACTAAATTAGGCAAGGAACTGAATGTAATGTGCTAATACAATTTTGACAGCAAAAGACTTACTTCATACAGCTTGTCCTAGCATCTTTCCAGGTCATATTAGTCTCCACTGCAAGGTAACATCCTCCCCTGGCAGCAACCCAGCCTGCAATTAGCAAATTTAGATCCCTACATCAAATCCAATATCTGTCAGCAGTGTATATTCATGCTAAAGCTCTACTCCTTCCAAAACTGATTTTTTTAACCAATATTATGAGCATGTTCTTTGTAATAAAAAATGGATCTTTACATTTTCTGAAAACAAATCTGAATCATTTTGTTGTCAATTAATAATTAATTTTTTAAAAAGGTAGAGTGGAATAAAGTACTAAACCCATGGAGTCATAAACTTCCAGTCACTGTACATATTGAAAACAAAGCAAGATCTGGTGGCTTGACTATACCTAGGCTTGGGAAGGTCTTACTATACATCTATGTAGCTATTCCACAATTAAAAACAATATATCAGCCAACAATTCAGTACTCACCATCAGGACATTCAAAAGTTAAATTCCCAATTGTCTCTATAACAACTGCCGAACTTACTCTTACCTGCAAATAAATGAAAATATTTTTTTTGGTATAAGCAATTAACTTTAGTAACCATCTTTACTGACTCTAGATGCTACATGGAAATTAGTTTTCAGATGTTTCAGTAACATCCAAGCAAAGAATTAAACTTTAAAAAAATACCAACATATGCAAAGACCAGTGTTAAATAAGTAGATGAAACAAAAAAACAGGTATGTGCTTCATTTTTTTTATTGGAAAATTAAAAACTGTCATGATGAAAAATGATATTACGGTGTGGGGTTTTTTCTTCAATTATATGTTCTCCTCTGACTTTTGAAATGTCACAAATAATATGAAATAGACAAAGCTAGGAGAGCAAGTACCTGTTGTGACATCATATACTGACATTGTATGATATCAAGGAGATCTGTCACACTGCAACATGAGTGCATTTTCAGCCTGTGCTATGATCTATAAATGTGTTTATCAAATACACATGCTTGACAAATGCACCTGAAAACTGATCTAAATACACAAGTTGACCAAGGTAAGACTAATACATGGACAGACTACGAATGGACAATGTTAACACTATATGCCTTATGACTGTACTGGTGGGACATAAAAAAAAAAAAGAACAGTCGAATCTTTCAGGTTTATAGTGCCAAACAAGTCCCATAAACAGAGTAAATAGCTAATGATGGACTTTATAAATGCTTATTTTTTTTTTAAAAATTGTCAAAACATACCTGCCAACCTTCTCTACAGTGCTGCGAAGTTTTTGAGACTCGAATGTTTTATGGGGGGGTGCAGTATGTGTGACTCAAACAAGCAACATTGTACTATTGAGAGTAAGTTATCTACTTGTACAAGATTATAGAAAATGACTGGAAATTTTACATATGAATAAAAGAAAATATATATTTTCTTTTAAGTAAATAATATACTTCTCAACAAAAACAGATGGTACAGATATCATCAACAAACATATACACACACACAAACACACACACACACAAACACACACACACACACACTGACATAACCACACCCACACCGACATTAAATAAAATACAGTTTTTGTCTTTTCAATCCATTGGACTGTGGAATAAAGTATTAACTTGTTGTTCTTGACTTAGCTGTTCTCAACAGTTTTTTGGACGATCTGAAGGTGATACAAGTGTCATTACTGTTCATCTTTGCACTCATTTGAGAATGGATGGTACCATTCTTCAAAATTCCCCAAGATCTTGTTGAACTTTTCGAGCATTGAAAATGCTCTTTCTGCATCTGCCCTGATGCAGGGTTTGTTGCTATTTTGATGGATGTTGTATACAATACTCCAGAGTGACTAATGTCGATATGGCATTTGCAGTATGTGAAAAGCATAAAATGCTCGTCCTTGCTGCTGAGTTTCACAAAGTCAAACTCCATCAGCCAGAAGTTAAGAAATTCATATTTGCTGGGTCTTGCTTGCTTCACAGATGCCTCATCCCTCCCTGACTTTCGACATTTGCCATAAAAAATGAATCACACTTCCACACTGCTAGCTTTACCATTCTAACAACCAAAATAATCATGTTTAATTTGCATTTTATATACATGGAGTAAAATCAGACTTCAAAGAAATGTTGCTGTTAAGCACAAACCAAGCAATAATCTTTAATAAAAAGGGGTTAAATATTTTCATTAACGACAATGAAGTGTAATAGATTCTTTTTATTCAACACACATCCCCAGCTTACCAAACATCAAATCAATTGGGTTGTTCCACTTCATGTAATTCATTTAAGGAAATTAGCTGCATGGGCTGTCCCACAGCAGTGCTCACAGGAATACCAAACACAAAGCACCTCAGCTACTGTCAGTCAATTAAGCAAACTACGGTGTGGTGGTTGTTTATCTCTGACCACCTTTACCTTATAATCGCCTCTGTGACAATTAACCATAAAAACTGCCCTCAGAGCAATGATAGCATTACTGTTTAAACAGGTTACAGGCATGTATCACGGTGTCAAGGAAAGTCTCTTTGTATACCTTTCTTTACATATACACGCAATCTAGAGTTTGGCCCACTTGAGCTGTACGAGTGCTCATATTTTGACTCATGAAGCAAAGAGAAAAACCAGAAAAAACAAAGCAGACTAGAATGGACATGACCGAGTGAGTAATAAGCCACTAACAGTAATATGATTTTTGTTTATCCATCAGCTTATTACTTCTTGTAAATTTCTTAAGCATACCCAGGATCCAAGCAAGGAAGCAATTCAGGTGAGAGTCACTCCAGTGTTTATCATTCTGCCCGAATATGCAGAGAAAGTGAAGCTGAATTTGTCTTTATGATCTAATGTCTTTACAACCATCCTTTTTCTCAGGCCACTGAATGCTTTTGTATTCTGCGTACAATAAACTCTCATCTCTTTTTCCTCTTCAATGAGCAATGTAAAACAATTTAAACATAGCATTTTGTGCTTCTGATAAACTTTTGTGTCCAAGTGAATGATTATTTATGTCTGCAATCTCCTTTCAATCATCAAGATTCAAGCTGAAAATTCAGATGAAGCTTCAAGATACAAGTGAAATTCTCCACATATGTAGCCCCATCATGAGCAAATCATTACTCTATGGAGGTTTTTAGGCCGATTGTTAAGAAAAGTAAACAAGTTTATAGTAAGAAGAAAGGACTCGTGATCTGCATGGAGATTTGTCACCCATTTTCGACAGTAACCTACTTTTGAGGCTACCAACTTTTGCAATAACACAGTCATACAAAACAATTCTGCTGAATCAAACTAAGAATTTGTAATATGAATATTGCTTTTGTTTTTATATAATCTGACTCAAAGGTTTAGTAAAATAGTTCTTTTAGGTAACTGTTGTGAATATTATGAAATTTGACCACTCTCCACTCACTTCTCCCTATTTTCCCAGCACTTCACCATATTCTGGTGGGAGAGACAACTCACTTCAACTAAAATTTTTAGTCCAGTGTGGACCTTGATACAGATTTCAATAACTGTAGCATAATATGTTGTCAAACTTTCTTTGAAGGCTAGTTCATTCCTCTTGTTTTATAGGCAAGAGTCAACACTCTCATCACCATCACTCCAGAGTGCATACTGATGAAAAGCACATGTGCCATGTTTTCCAGTCAGTTTAAATAATGGTATGCAATCAATAAACATAATAAGACTGCCAAGTCTGATTTTAGAACTACTTTAGATTTGCACACCGACATGAAATGCTGGGCAGAACATACTATGGATGAATTGTGTCAACACTTATATATCTTGGAATTATATCCGTTTTATGCACATTATAACCTGACTTGTAAGATCATCTGTGTTACAATGTAAAAAAATCCTGAACTGGCCCCTCTGTAACCCAGCCTCCTCAACAGACTAGCTATATACTGTATTCTGGTCCAAATATTAACACTGTAGTACAAATCAAACCCCTGTCTAATGGCCACCTCTACAAAACATACATAATTTTTGGTCCCTACAGTATCTGGAATAGGAAAGTTTCACTGTAAATATAATGTACAGACCTCTAATGTCAATAAACAACCTGTCCTGATAAACTGCATTTTTTTGGGTCAAGCAAATAAAAACTGCTTCCAGTAACAACACTAAAATTAGCTGTGGTCCATACCAGGTTTTTTTTAAATACTTTTTTTCAATCACAGATAAACGGCAATGATACATACCCGGTATGTATTGTAAGGCCAAGACTTATGAGAATGATATTCATCAATGGACTAAACCTCTTTTTCTTTGTTACTTAAATACACATTGATGTATCTCTTAATCATCTATTTGCACTCTTTTTCAATATTGTATGCTTGTTCTTATCTACACATTATCATAACACAGGCATGGCATTAGTTTGCCATCTTTAAGCTTAGTTCAAGCATGACATGCTGCACATAATATACTCTAAGCAGATATTACAGTAAGACTCAGTGCAGAGTGATAGATTTGAAAATGAGTATAGAATTTTACATTTATCTCCTGACCAGCTGGCAACAAAAAATATTTTCTTGAAACAGAAGCATCCCACTTTCAAGTTTCAATAAAATGACATAAATTGTGTTTTCATTTGGAAATCACAGCTTTCACCCACAGATGAAAGTGGTGGACTGGTTCAACTGTTAAACTTTCAACTGGTCAATATTTATCCTTATTATGTGTAAACTTCAGAGTGGCATGCATGCCTGAGTTTGAATAAACGTTTCTCTTTAAGTACAATCTGTCAGCTGGGAAGAAGGTTCTTGACAAAACTATATGATAATTTTCAAATCTTCTGCTTTGCATTGTGGTTTGCTGCACATATGGACAATTTTTATAAAAGTCAACTTGCACAGGAGAACTAAACTAATGCTTGTGAGAGATGAGCTTTCTTAAAAATATGACAATATTACAACTAAAATTAAAACACTGGATATTTTCTTTTAAATCTTTTTTCCATATTCAAAACTAATGCTGATAATTAAAGTTTCAGTTTGCAAATGCAGGCTTCCAAAACAAGGTTGAAATTAGCTCCAATGCTAACTGGATCAAGAATATACAATTTTCCTGAATACCTTCTTTACAACATTCAAAAGGATTTCAATGAGAATGAACAATAAAATTCCAATAATAAAAAAAAACAAGAGTCAAAATCTCTAAAGGCAGGGTCGAACTGGCCCACTCGGATACCAGATTTCCCAGGGTCTGGAGGCCACCAAAGTCTGATATTTTCAGCAATGTTCCATTCAGCCCCTAGCCACCAGTTAGATGCTGCCTAAAGGGATTATGGGACAACCATGTGGCAAACCATGATGAACTGCAACATTCAATCTGAATCACACCGTTATGTTGACTGCATCTAAAAATGTTTAAGTACTTTAACATTGATTTGGGTGTGTATATAATGACATTTCAAGGAATATGGATTTATGAGGATCAAAACAAAGGGAAAAATCACCGTTGTAATGTCTGTGCAATCAAATTGCAAAAAATTACACAAATTACTGAAATAATCAGTACTGAACACCTACATGACTTGTACTTTAGCTCCCCTCAAAAAAACAGTACCAAGTTCGATGTTTTCACAGCTGACTGTTTTGAAATGTTAAAAGCTATGCTGGTAATAAAGGGATAGACTTCAAAGGTCACAAAACTGTACTAATTTTTAAAACTGACTTCTCTGAAATGAACGTTCTGATATATAAACTGTTGCCTAAATACATGTCAGTCAAGCACTTTTTTGTTACTTCCCTGGAGTCAGTGTTTATGATATTAATACACAATAATGTACCGATCAACCAATGATGCAACTTTTCAGGATGTCACTGACATTTTAAATGATACTTAATTATGAATTCTACAAAAATATTAAAAAGCCATTTTTTATTCAGAATGCATTATTTTGGAATGTGTGGCATGTAACAAAAAAAAACGATAAAGTCTAAATTCTACTTACATTACATTTTCATGATTCAGCGAATTTTGTCAGTGTAGTTTCGTACCCTTTATTTTAATTTCACTGGTTATAGCAGTTATCTTGCACAATGTATACAGCATAGATGTACCAACTTTTATTTGTACATGCACGAGCATCGGCATCATAACCATGCACTTTAGTCCTTACGATGAACATTAGGCTGCTCCGTTTACTGAAAATAGCATGTTTACCAAGGCACTCGCTGTCGACTTTATTTTTCGAAATTAAAAAAGTTTGTGCTAACGGAACAAAGTTTGGTTCGAAATTTAAAAGGCATAATGGGATTCAATAATCCTCTGCTAGATTGTAATTGTGCCAGGTAAATACTTTCTAAGACAGGTGGGGTCGCATTCATAATGGAACGGAGGCAGACAAGTTCTAAGAAGTTCAGTTATAGCAACAAATTTACAATACTGAATGGTTATACATAACATAGAAGGAAATAGTTGTGGTCTAAGCCCATACAGTAAGAGGGGGGAGTTAATAAATCAAAAGCTCTTTGACGCACGCACGGTAAGAAAATGTTATTGGATGTTTTACCGTAATTCAAATCTACATCAAAGTCAAAATCTCTCAGATTCACCTGTCTTTTTGATCGATTTTTTAGGTTCGTAACACTATGTAAATCAAAATCCTGAAAACAAAAAGCTGCAGAAAAATTTTAACGAACTTATAACTACAATATCGTTGCGTCGACAACGAAGGAAGCAGGTGTATTCATTTTAGTCCTAAGGTACTTCTCAAGATTTGCTGCAGACGACACCAATACCCAATCCCACGTTTAGTTTCCGGTAATTCAGTGTGGGTTCTTACCAAAGTTCTCCGTGGACGATGGCACCGGCAAAGACGGAACAGATTTTAAATTCTAAATGGTTGGTTTCTATTTTAAAATTCAAGGAAAAAAAACTTTTATTATTTGTGTTTTTTATGCAATCTGCTTATTAGAAGCTGGAACAAATAATTAAGAGACACTTTCTTGGCCCCGTAGTTACAAAACTGAGCATACAAATTTCATGCTCAAATTTCAATTTTGTTTAACTTTACTATAACTTCTCTCTAAAAAGGAGTTAGAGTAAAGACAATTCTGACATGATTTGATAGTTTTAATCCTACATACATGCACAATTTTAATAATACTGAGATATTCTATGTATGTTTTTCATTTTGGCATTTTGAGTCCGAGTTCAAATTTTGTGCTCAGACTGTATCGTGTGGAGATCATAAAACTCTGAGCTTGAGTTTGAGATTGAAATTCTCACTCTGAGCCAATCAAACGTGACATTACAAAATGTCAGTCCTTTGTGATTGGCTGATCTAACAGTACAATAAGTAATGGTGAATAAATATCACAGCGTTGTTGTTATTGTAATCTTTTGTTAAGAGTAAGTACATTTTAAATACATTTATAACCGACTGTTTTAATCAATCGGATTTTATTTGTAAATAAAAAATGTCAGAGTTAATCAATGCTTTAGCCCACAGGCAATTTCCACTTTTCTACAAGTTTCTTGTATGAATCAAGACAACAGCAAAAAAATTATTGAAGAAAGAAATTGTGTCAGTATTCATAAAACTAACTATGATCCTTTTTTATACAAATCTAAGTCGGTTCACGGCCGTTCTCCAGCATAATTTTTATTTCAAAGGCATGTTTTAGGCTCGTCGAACAATACCGATGCGATATTCTTTCCGTAGCTACTACCATATTCTTACAGCCTCACAAGTTACCTAGTATTTAAATTTTACCAGCATCCCCAACCACATATGAAGGGGGAAAGAATAATTTTACGTTGTAATTAATTCTCTCTCTCTCTCTCTCTCTCTCTCTCTCTCTCTCTCTCTCTCTCTCTCTCTCTCTCTCTCTCTCTCTCATATATATATATATATATATATATATATATATATATATATATATATATATATATATATATATATATATATATATATATACTCACACACACCCTTGTGCAGCAGAGTCAATGTATATAAGAAAAAGAAATATTTAGTATTTATGTTACCTTGATCCTCACATGACCGTATTGATATGACTATGTGTTGAAGTTTTACTTTCTCAATCCGTGGAAAAGTTTCAAATCATTTTAAGTATACATCAAGGACATCTACTCAACTTCAACATCATCATTCCAATCCTACACAATATGGATGAAACATTATTTGCAGAGGTAACATTGGATCGTTACTGACACATTTTTTTTATCGTTTAGCTGATGGCATGTCAGTAGTACAGGAGCTGTATCTCTTAACTCAGATGACACAAATAACTTATTTTCATTTTTAAAACACCCTACCACCCACTCCAGAGTCAAAATAACTTGTTAAAACCTAACGCTCTATTATTCAGGATAGATTTTTTCGTAGAAAATATACATCCTAGCTCAGTCCCAGCATACTTTAATTTTTAATTATCAAAAACCAACACCCCACCACCCTACTCCACAAGACAACAATATAGTAATAACAATACTTGATGCTGTTGAAAATACAAATAATTCCTACATATAAGTGTAAATGTTTGATAAACATATAAATCATCATTAATAAAATTATTGATTTTTCAATCTGATTAAATTTCTTAATTTTAAAATTGTGATACAAAATATCAGCATTATAATACAATATTATTTCTATTTTTATTTTTATTCATTTTTGATCTGGGGAAAAAGTATTGTCATCTGAATATTTTAATTATTGTTTTAATTATTATTCTGCATGCATTTGTATATGTTTTTTTTATCTTCTATGATAATAATAATGACTAAATTACTTGCTATTTTAAAGGTACTTAATTATGAGTTTTACAAAAATATTATAATGCTATTTTTATTCAGACTTCGTTATTTTGGAATGTGTGGCATATAATTGACAAAAATATGATTTCTATATTCTACTTACATTACATTTTATGATTCAGATATTTTTTTCACTGTAGTTTCGTAGCCTTTATTTTAATTTTACTGTTTATAGCGGATGGTATTGTGCACGTTTTATACCGTATAAATGTACCGACTTTCAGTTTTACCTGTGCTAGGATCCGCGTCGTAACCATGCACCTTACCACGTGTATTAGGCTATGCTTGTACTATAAATAGCATTTTCTTTAACATTGCACTCGCCGTTAACAACTTTATTTTTCCAAATTAAAAAAGTATGCGTAGATGGATCAAGGTTTGGCTTGAAATTTTGTAAGGTATAAAGAGATTAAATAATCCTCAGTTAGATAGTAACTGGCCCAGGTAAATACTTTTGAAGACCGAAGGTTGTGTACGATTCAGAATGGAACGGGCCCATACTATAACACAATCTATTGATAACTGTGAACTATATCGTAATATAAGTACAAGTGTAATGTATATTGAATCTATAATGTGTGCTTAACTTTGTCCATTATAGTAAGGTTGCACTTATTTGTACTTTTAAAAAACGGTTACTTGTGAACAGGATGTTGACCAGCATTTGAGTTCAAGGCTTGTTTTATTTGCTATAAGGCTGTTTATGTTTTTTTTTTTTTGTTTTTTTTGGGGGGGGGTTGGTGGGGAGGGGGTGCGGGGGGTCCATAGAATGACTCACGTCCTGTTTTAACGAAGTCTATAATGTAGAAAAAGCACAGAGGCTGATCCTGCATTTTAATTCAGCAATGAACAAAGAACGATTACTGTGGAAGGATTACCAAATATAAATTCACAGAGATAGAAAAAACGAACCAACAATTTACAGAAGCCACGAAATATTTCTTCAATGAGTAACAACAATTCACTAAAATTAGCAATATTAGCATTAATAACTTGCTTATAGATCACCGTTTTATGGATTTAAGAAGCACACATGATAATAGATTACATGGAACAGGACATTAATTAGCAAATATTCAACATGGAATACATCTACATCTGAAGAGAAAGAAAACGTACATGCTCACATAATGTATATTTATTATCAGAATTGTAACGGAAATTCAAATATCTGAAACTCTTTTTTTTAAACCAATGATAGAAAAACAAAATTTTCAACATGCATGGGATATCTTATTTGCTTACGATAAATTCAAAAAATTCCAACAAAAAAAAAAAAGGATTAAAAATTGAAAATGTGTCATTCATCATAGATTCTTTTGTTGGATAACTATTATTACTTCAAGATAAATTGTCAGATAGTAAATATTGATCTCATGTATTTATCCCATTTACTTATTATAGATGGATTTATTCTATTTCACCTGTAAAAGTGTGGAAAAGTGCATCTACCAAGCTCTAGTCTATCAATCCCCAAGGCAGTCATTCTGAGATTATGCACCCTGATCGCCTTGCTCTTTTTTATGGTAAAATGAGCGGTTGTCGCGTCAATGGACCCTAACCTGAATTATCTGGAATGTTTACCTCCATTGATTAAAACTGCACATGGTTGAATTCAACAGGATTAAAAATTCATATGAATCAGTTTATAAATATTGTATATAACCCTGACTTTTTTATTTGAATGACATATTGTGGAAAGTTATATATTGAATGTTCAACAAAAACGTTATGCAGCAGAGTCACTTCCATAAATAGTAATTAATGTTTAAGGTGTACTTTCAGCCTAAAAATTTGCAACAAGCCATTTATATCGATTAGAATACCACCATGATCATGATTTTCAATATTAAATGGTTAATTTCTTACGATCACTTTAATAAGGCCTGGCTGGTTTAATGTATCTCCTACAATGTAAAAATCATACAGCAATATATATGCATGTATTGCTTTTTCGCACAATCCATTTAAGCTGTGTCTAATTTCATCAACTCAAGTATTTATTGTAAGACTCTTTATAGCCAGTTCTGTATTTAATTCAGTTTGAAATATACTTCTGTTTTCTTTCAATTTCAAATTTAACTATAGAGATTTTTTCACCTAATGCCAAAGTTTGTTTCCTTGTTTCTTTTTTTTAATAATCAAAACCAGTACTTATTTGAAAGATTTTGTTATGACTGCCTTAAATACATCTGTTGCAGCTGAAAAATTTTGTTCCATATAATTAAAATCTTTTCCTAATCGTTTCACCCTATTATCTAATTCATCGGCACCCCTTGTACAACACGTATATTATAAGTTCTCGATCAACGTACCTCATGGTATCTGCTGTTTCTTCGATTTTAGCAGTGAATTCATCTTTAAAGGTTACTGAGGTTTGACTTTTTAGTTATTTAATATTGTCACCTAAGTTAGTAATAGATAAATCGTAGGTTGTATTCATAGATCTAATTATACTTTCATTTACATTATTTTGTTTTGTTTCTATCCATCGTTTGTATTTTTCTGCTGAATTATTATTTTTTTCGTAACTGTGACACATTATTAGCGTTATCTTTTATAAGATGCAATTCTTTTTCATTTTTTTTTAAATCCATTTAAACAGTGTACAATGGCAAAAGTTGATGGGGGTGGAATTTTATAGTCCTGCTTGCACTGTAGATTTAGATTACCTTTACAATAAAGATGAATATGAGGATCAAACTTTATATGTAATAATTGATAAATTTTATGATTAGATAATTTATCCAATGAGTGTCTTCATGCTCTTCACGCCTTTAAATATAATTGCTGAATACAAAGAACTTACTAAACATCGTTAAAACATAGAAGAATTTCAATATAAATTAATAAAGCCTCAGTTAAAAATCAAAGAAAGAACATTGTATTACTATGAACTGAATAGATACATAATACACATTTCTAACAAGGGTAATGAAAATAAGCACCTTACTCTATAGCTACACAAAGAAGCGGAAAAATGATTTTCTAAACTCATTATGTCAGAAAAAAGAATGAAATATGCAGAAGTCTCCACATGAAAGTAAAGCTTTTGAAAGTAATGGCATGCAAACATTAAAAAAAATATTAACCATTTAAGCCAAGAGTTACAAATAGGCAACCAATAATAATGTATGCGATACAGACAAAACAAGAGAAGTTAAAAAATGAAATTGATACACTTCAAAGAGATTTAAAAATAGCTTATTCTCAAGAAAGAGATGTTAACAGATTTTTTAATCCTTGGGAAGAAAGAGAATTAGGAGAATACGTATAAACTGCTGAACATGTACAAGCGTCGAAAATAGAGGAAATGAAAAAATGTATCAGCAATACAAAAGATGGAATAAATAAAGCTAAATTATAATAAATATTGCAAATTTATTAAAGTTAAAGGCGACAAAGAGCATTTAACAGATTTATGAACTAACTTTAGAGAAAATAGTATTTACATTGATCCAAAAGCTATAGAAGAATTACGACTAAGTGAAAGGCTGAAACAATTGTTTAAAGAAAAAATTGTAACAATTGACATTATTTTTACAGCTATAGGTATGATAGGAAAAACTCTTGTTATAACCATAGCTAATTTTGTAAAAAGTTTGATATCGGAGGTACAATTGATGCTGGAGGTACAATTGATGGTGGAGGTACAATTGATGGTGGAGGCGATAATGGAAATATAGATACATTCGTTGTCAAATTTAAAAAATGTACGAAAAGTATTGCCAGCTATCTATTTGAGTTAGCTTTAGAAAAAGTAGCAGCAGCATCACCTGGTATTATTGGTAATGTATTACGCTGGCTTTTTACATTACCAAGAAAAGTTATTTCTTTATAAGCTGATAATGCCATTATGTTAATTTTTGCATTAATTAGTTGGTTCTTTGCGATTGTACTAAAAGGTTTATTATTGGCCAGTAAAAGAATACAACGAAAACGGATTCCTACAAAAGTAAAAACAAAATATTATGTTTCAAAAAATATTACACCAGTTCCTGCAACTATGCTTATAATCATAAATGCTTGCTTCTTTGTCTTATTATCTATTTCTTTTAACTCGTGCGCAGCTTCAGTTGCATGGACTACACGTCTCTCACCTCTGTTGTATTTTTTGCATAATTCTCTTCTTTTATTTCATTTTCAGTCTTTTGACGAATTGTAACAGACTATTTATGAGCTGCTGGAATTCCATTTTTCAGAACGTCGGTATTTATAGCAGTATTTATTCATATTCATATTGATTTTATTCATATTCATATTGATTTTATTCATATTCATACTGATTTTTCTAAATTGTTATTATAGCCTATTATACTACCTATTTTCATCATCATATCACCGGGTAATAAAAACACACTGTCATAACCGAAAGCATACAGTATATCCTCGCGTATAATGTAATACCAACTGCAAAATGCACAGACCCAGATCTGCCATCGCATAATGCGCTGGCAGATCTGGGTCTATGCAGTTTGCAAGGACTAATCAGTAGAACAAACAACATAGACCCTAATCTGCCGGGGCATTATGCGACGGTAGATCAGGGTCTATGTTGTTTGCATTTGGACCCAACTTATACGCGAGTACATACTGTAGTTTAGTCTAACGCTTGAATCTGAAATATATTGATCAATTCTTATAGTAATGTTTTCATCTGGGTCATATCCTTGTTCACCCAAAATTCAATTTTCAATTAATTTATGTTTACATTGGCTTGTACAGTGGAAACAGACTGCGTAATAGATATTCTATTTTGTACTTGACCACACACAATGCAAATCACGTAAGGCCTTATATTTTGGTTTAGTCTAGATATTCCTTCTTCTCTTAGTCTTTTGCTATCTTGTGGAACAAAGTGAGTCCATTCTGGCTTTTCATCAGTCTTTAACATTTTATTAATTTCTTCCGCATACATTTTTCTCCAGTATTCAAATGTTCCAGCTCCGTAATGATATTTACATTTGGAAGCATTTAACACATCAGCTGGTATAGGTTCTCCAAGGCCCGGATGTACAGTATTATTTTCTTAAGTGCTGTTATCAAAGAAGTATTTTTTCCCATTTATATATTTCCAGTCGCTACTAGGAGAAATATTGCAGTTATTACAGATTACGTTAAATTGTTTTAAATCTATACTATTGTTGTTTCGATTAAAAGCTTGTTCATAAGGTAATGGCATTTTGCATTCGAACAATAGTTTTAGTATCTGAAAGTAGATGTGCAACCTGCGTGGTAATTTAACTTATTCCTGTATACTTTTACCAGAATTTGTCTATTCTTTGCATCCCCATTATCAAATTGTAAAGTGTATTTATCAGAAATGTTTAATGGTCTGTATGTATGTTCTGTGTAATATAATTTCATCTGTTAAATTCATTTGTTATATTCAGTTGTATAACTTTAGTTAGCCAATTCAATGTGCTAAACTGAGTTGCTGGACAAGGTAACATGTTTTTTGTTGTTGCTTTTTAAAATCTTTACTCCATTATTAAATATCTAAAGTTTGAAATTTTATTTCATTTTCTAAATGTTATAAATTAAAAATATAAAATAATGGCTGGTAGACATTCATCTATTGTTGTAGCAAAATGGGTCAAAACCTTACGAGTATCTGATTTAAAGAGTGGCAGGCGGTTTCTCGCCCGCTTCGTTGGCTCCAAAGCGGTACGACTTTATAATTTAGGTATTAAGTGTTATGGCCCGAAAGCTAGTATTTTTTACGCTTATGTTCACTGCATATTTTTTTAACAATTCATTGTGTTGTCCTCAGCTAGGATGCATACAGACAACATTTTAACTTTTCGTGTGGTTGTTGTTTTTGAAAATTAAAAAGACTTGGTAGTGGCTTTGGGTTTATTTGTCTTTATTATTATTATTTATTTTATTTTATTTTTATTTATTTATTTTTGTTTTCTTCGTTGGGCTGGGTGGTAGCGGGTTGGAGTTTGAAAATGACAATTTATTTGCTGCTATGTCGTCTGAGTTAGAATATGCTGCTCCTATACTACTCATGTATAATCTGAAGTCTAATTTGTTACAAGTTCAACTTTCACGAGGTTATTATTGACAGCTACGTCTTCAAAGAAATACATGTACCGAAGTTTCTTCCCCCCCCCTCTCCTCTCTCTCTCTCTCTCTCTCTCTCTCTCTCTCTCTCTCTCTCTCTCTCTCTCTCTCTCTCTCGTGAATCTGCACGGATTATTACGTTTGAGGAGACTGATTAAACTTTAGCATAATTACATTTCATGAAAATTGATGATGAAATTGGTGTACATACACAAAAGCCCGTTAAATCTATATCTTGAGTGACGATTTGTTTTCAAAATCCCACAAAGAATGGTGGTAGTGGTCCTGAACAAACTTTGTGACTGGCACTTTATTAAATCAGATTATAAATTTAAAACAGTATCGACGAAAAACAAGGGCAAAATGCGTTTAGTCAGTATAATTTTGAGTAAAACTTTGTACTGGTATTTCTCTCGTAAGTTCACTCGGCAGCATTCCAAGTTACCGTTTGATGGAGCAATGACCCTAATCGTTCGACAGAGCTTTGTCCCTTTATTACATAATAATAATGTTTATTCCCAGTATGCAGCTTTTTACTAACAATGTCTCAGAGGAGTTCAGTTGTTAGCATTCTTCATTATCATGCTATTTAGTGGATTACTCAAAATACTTAAAACATTTAATTTCTGGACAACACACTCTCTTTTCGCTATTGATTTTAACGAAATGTGGCGTGAAGATGTGCTTAAACCAGCAATTGGATGTCCTGAGTTATCTTTCATCGTCATTTGATAGAACGATGACCTTTTTCACTAAAATACTCTAAAGTGTGATTTCCGCAAAAGAATTTAAATTTAGAATCTTGGGTTTCCACCAAATTTGGTATGTAATGTTTCATTCATATCTCACATAAATTCAATTTTCATCACACTTTATCGTCATTTGTCGGAGTTATTGGCCATGATATCACTTACCGAAAGGATGTGGTTTCTGAACAAAATCTGATTGTTATGACTGGGTTTCAGCTAAATAAAGTTTACATGTGTATATCAACAAGATAGCTGACTCTTTGAGTAAACAGTATGTTTTGTATTCATTGGATTATGCTATAGTTCTTATTTTAAATAAAAACACATCATGCCTCAAGCGCCTGCTGCTCCTGCGACTCCCCATCCCTTTCTATGATCTTCGAAAATTAGGAACATCAATTCGTTTTATTGACTTTTTGAAGGTCATATATGGTTCTTATTCCATTTTGCATTATATATACATAGAAGATATTTGTTTGTATCGAGTGAATAAAGGAGTTTTTCATCCACGATACGAAATACATCCGTCATTCATGGGGAGCAAGCAAATTTTCTTTTTTTATTTTACGCTCTTTTTATTTTACATACGGCATCCCGCGTGAACATGGTAAATGTTTACCGTTTATGTTCTGCTGTATTTTGTGTATATTCCCACATAAAATATCAGTAGTAACATAATTATCTTTCCTAATTCAAGATTGTAAAAAAAACACTTACAAAAAAATAATTATAAAAATGTTAAACAAATAATTAGAACATTGTGGGATTTGAAACTGGCACTTCTGCTTGACAGGTCACCATACTTACCACTAGACCAATCAACTGACAACATGGCCGATGAAATTTCTTTATCAGAATGTTATCGATATCTATTGACTGCAGTGAAAAATCCACTAAGTCACGGACTAGCATAAAAATGTTTTTAATATTCTTTTGAAGTTTGGTCACGCTAGCGTGTTTAAACTTGATATTCAAGACATAAGTCCCAATAATATATACACAACAACAAAACCCAGTTTAGAGAAATGGGTTTACAGTAGCACGAGAGCATTGTCACTCACACCACACCCATCCCCACCCTTCTCTCTCTCCCTCGCTCTCTCTCTCTCTCTCTCTCTCTCTCTCTCTCTCTCTCTCTCTCTCTCTCTCTCATTTTCACATGCATCCAAGCAGAAGTGGCGACATTGTGGTCCTGCATATTAGAGCGTGTGCGTGCCTGGACTATCAGGTAACGTGTATTCTATTATAATAAAAATTTTAGGACGAGGAAATATATAAATCAGAGAAGCGTGAGAACATGCTATTTTGCTGCCTATTTTTAGTTTATTTTTCGTGTTGTTTTCATTGTTTTTTTTTTAAATATATTTTTTATTGCAAAACATGCTGACCAGTATTGAAAACTGTATTTTCTTCGAAGCAGAAAATGCCAGCGTGCATTGAACATTAATGAGACAATTCTGTATAGCTCTCTTAGGATGAAATAATTTAATTCTTCACACATACAGGGGATTCAGAGAAGGTTCCGTATATATGAAAAATTTTAAGATCTTTCTACTAAAGAATTTATATCAAACGGATGTTTTTCAGGGAGGGTAATTGTAAAATGAGTAGGAACATTCCGCCAGAAAATGTGGCATATGTTTTCGATTACACACCCTTACGGTTAGTGTATCGCATGTCGGCAAACCTGTCTAATTTTAAACCTTTCCCCAACATCAACACAATTTGTACTACAACAAGTGTTTCCATTGTGAATTAGCGTTGTACAAATACGAAATTTGATCCACATTTCGTGAATTATGATCATGCAAAACAGCTAAGACCTCTTTTGTACTTAAAAGCGCTGTAACTCGAACGTTTATCTTGTGTAATTTTCCTTCAGAAAAAAGGGGTAAAGATATATTTTCAATGTAGACATGACAGTATTTGTGCTCTGAATGCATATCCTTTCATTGTTTGGACCTGCAATTATGAGAAGAGCTAACTTACAATTTTGCCACCTTTGTAGTCTGCACGAGGATGAACCATAGGTTTAAACACGTTATCAGCCTTATATTTAGAGAGAGAGAGAGAGAGAGAGACAGAGAGAGAGAGAGAGAGAGACTCAGGATTTTTTTTTTTTTTTTTTTTTTTTTTTTTTTTTTAATTCATCAGTTTCATATGGCGTGGAAAGACGAGAATTCATGCTTTTGTTACATTTCATATTGGCACCTGAATCCATCAATTCCCACCTTCCCCACCAAACCTTCCTCCTACCCTTACTTTACCATAATTAAAAAAAGTACCCGTGAACTTCATGTATAACTTCATGAGCTTTTAAAAACCAGAGTGCATGGTAGATCGGTTCAGTCATGAGCACCCTTGAAGTGGCTAATCGTTTGATCTCTTCCCTGACTCTAAAGTTTCAGTTTGTTTGTTTGTTTGTATTGTTGGTTTTTATAGGCACTTTTAACACATTGTTGGCTATATCATCCAGAGGAGCTAAATGTCATCCCCAAGGACGCACAGAGGCAGCCGATCCTGGCTGGCCTGGACTGGTATCGAAGCCGCGACCCTTGGATTACACGTCTGACGTTCTACCAATTGAGCCATCGCGGCTACCCTGAAGTTTCAGTTCTTTTCAATTCTTTTCTTGAGGGATAAATTTAGTTCGGACTTTATCTATTCCCTTCATCGCAACAAGATATATTACTAATTGGAGTTTCCTAGTTAAACATAATAGATTTGTGTCGTCAAAACCTTTTAGTTATTTGTTATTTCCAGATTTTCACCGTCCTTGGAACATTAATAACCATTTCTCAGCTACGACTGCTATGTGGAAAATCGTCGTAAGACCGAAAAACTCCTTCATCCAGGAGCGCTGTCTTTCTGGATCTTTCACAATATATATATATATATATATATATATATATATATATATATATATATATATATATATATATATATATATATATATATATATATATATATATATATAATAATAATAATAATAATAATAATAATAATTATTATAAACATGCGAAGTCAACTGAAACCATTGTAACCTTACGTCCAGACTGCTTTTGTTATAGATGTCAAAGTTATACAAGCACATGCACCACAATTAAAGAGATTACAAATATGTAGTGCAATATTCATATTTGGGCTTAATGTGTCTTGCATTCAAGCTGGTCGATTCTCCGTGCAGACAAGAAATAGATAAGTCAAGTGGATTTAATATTTCTAAGGTGTTCTGTGTTATGGAATTATATTACGTCTATCAAAGAAATTATAGTGATGAAGTTTGTAGTAATTCCAATGAACGCTTAAATTAAAAAATAATCTGAATTATTTAAAATGAAGCTTTAACCTTTTCACCTATGACAATCGTACAAAATATTTTTCAACGTGCCTACAGTTTGTCTGTCTGTAGGTTTGTCCAACTCCATTAAGAAATGCAATATTTTCGTGCAATTATAAACCCGAACAACAGCTATTGATTACCATTTTTTATGGGGTAGAGGAAAATTAAAAATAAATTACTTTAATTCGGACTCGATGTGTCAAACGAAAAACAAAGGTAACGTAATGATAAACACAACAATGGTTTCACACGCATATGTACCTGTTTTGTGAATGCACAGGTGTTCAAAATAATTAAAATTTATCCAGATTGAGGAAGTGAAATTCTGAAAAACACATAACATATAGACCACAGAGAAACTATTGTACATACTTATTATTTGAAATGATATCATAGGGGACTAGATCGACATGAGAACAGATTAAAGTGTTGCAATGTTTTGTATAAATAAACCCCTCAGAAGAATGGAATAATTCGGGATACTTTTAGAAATGTATATGCACGAGTCTTTTGAGCCACTTGATGGTCTTTTTATAATTCGTACAATTTTACAAGCAATGATGTTCTCTTGGAGAAATATGAAAACTTCAACACTAATATAATTTTATGTAAAAACTAGCATTATATATGATTAAATTAATACCATATAAATGATCAGATTAAGAACATATTGTATTTTAAACTTATAATTCATAAATTAATATTTAGTAATTTATATTTACGAATGCATACTATAAATGTAAAAGATCCTTGAGTGACCACAGTATCCTCATATCTATACTGTTACTTTATATAATGTAGTTAAATAAATACAATTAATACTGTTTCAATTCCTACTCAATTCCAAATCAAAACTAGGTATAACCTGTAACTTAAATTTTAATGAAATAATTCAATTTTAACTTTATAACTTTAAACATGATTTTTCATTTTATTTTATAAATAACCGATGCAAATTGTAAAACATGAAACACATGTCAAACGTTTTAGATATATAATACGATCTTTAATTATCAGGTTTAATTTATTTATTTTTTATAATAACGGTTATATATATATATTGAAATTAAATATTTTAGTTTACTGTATATACTTTTAACTAGTGTCTCAACCTTTCTAATTTTAATAGGTTTAATATCCAAGAGATGACTAAGCAATATGTTTATTTGATTCTTCTAAACGTAGAGTAATTTCTTCTGTTTGATATTGTTTGGACTGTGCTCTCAGGGGTAAGGCTTCTTGGTTTGACCGCAGAATGATGAAATGGTTCGGCTTGGATAGCTGCGAGCGAGCCGCTCTTTTGAAACACCTCCATAAGTGACATAAAGCATCATGACTGTTGATCGTGCGGATGCTAGTGGAAGAGGTTAACTTCCTGAGGTAGCTTCTTTGTAGTCATTGTAGCGTGAATATATGCACGTTAGCTGCAGTGTACCATGACATGGTCTGTGCCGATGAAGAGTTTTGGGCGCTTTTTAGTTTGAAAACGCCAGGTTTCTTTGTCGTCGTGTTGGGGCAACTTGTGGCTTGTAGAAAGGATGTGATGTCTGAGGCTTGTCAACAGTAGGAAGTTGGCATTGTGCGACGGTTTATGTGGAAAACTGATGGACAACCAATAAGAATCGATATCGCTCTATCTGCAGTATCTTCGTTGTGGTAGCGTGAGGTGCCTGCGTGTTTGACCAGTTGTTGGTGGCTTGCTGGTTGTAAGGGATATATTCGATGTATAGGTGTTGTAGAAGCAGGGAGAATCGGTCATTTTGCTTCAGTTTACTTAGACAAACTGTCAATCAACAAGTAAGAAACCGTAGTTACTCTGACGTGGCTATCGTCCTTTGTTTTATATAAAATGAGCATGCTTGAGAAGATCATGATACGTCTTAATGGACTTGCAACTTGCTATTAATGCACGAAAGTTTGCAGCCTTGAGAGTCCGGTCAAAGCAGTATCATGTTTGATTGAATTTTATGTAGCTTTTGGTCCTTTTTTTATATCCGTTTTATTTTAAGGCGATGAGTGATTATGCTTTAGCTTTAGTTTGATGGAGAGTGTCGGTTCTAGGGGATCAGATCCATTGATCTGAGTCTGATCTATTATCATGTTTGGGAATCACGAATCGGGTTGATGTTTGATTCTAGGCAAGAAATAAGTGGGATTCATGACCACAAGTATGCCGTTAGTGATCACTCGGGGACGAGTGGGTTTCGGTTTCTGATGCGTGGGTAATGTAATAACACCAGGGTATGTGCTATTTGCATTTACATCACTGTTTATAGCTTTTGTTAGATTTGAGTAATTATTTTTTTTATTATAGGGAGTCGGTATTGGGAAGATATTTCTCAAACCGAGTAATTAGCCAGTTTCTAGGAGCAGACGTCATACTGTACTGTATTGACGAGACTTTGTGCCAGCATAGTAGTAACACAGACCCTCCCTAATTTCGTAATATAAGGAATACTAGGGATATTATAATGTATAAGTGTTTAGTAGTTTGAGATAGGAATAATTCTTTGTATTAGGTGTTTGGATCGTGTTTTGTGGTGCATGGCATATAGTATAAATCTTCGGCTTGGAAAGGCTTACTGATGGGTCATACAAATGTGAAGCAAGAAAACCCATACAATTGTGAAATTAGAGTTTCGTGATGTGTAGTCATTAGGTATTTAAAGGAAAATTATGTGTAGTAGTTGCACATTTAAGAACAACGACTGTTGTCCTAAAGTCCTTTGAAATAGGGGAAACATGGATCTCAAGTCAGACTCATGCAGTTGTGTAATTCTCTCAGTAATGAGACCACCTTGCATTTCACAGCACTAGTCAGGCTGTAGCGCACACTTTGTATTGGTTTGAATTTCGAATAGCGTTGAATAGTGAAAAGCCTCGTGGATCGAGGAAGTGAAATTCAGATTTGGGTGCGGCTTGCATGGCTGTTGTGTGAAAATCTAGAGAAATATAAATAAAAAGGGCTAGTGAGATTCAGTATAGTGATGATGTTCGGGGTATCTCGTAATCCTTACGGACAATATCATTTCAAAATAAACTACACATTCCAGCTCGGATATTCAAGGGAAGGAGTGTCACGATCTGTGCTGAACGTAATTCTCTGCGCAAATTGCGCTCATCTGGTCTCGAATCTGAACTCCATTTTGGGCAAATTTAGTGTTTAAATCGCAATCGCTACTCCTCTGGTCTATTAATTGTTGAGCTCATAATTAACAAAAATAATTGCCCTAATTGGACAAATTACTTCAAATTTAGAAGAATACGCTCATTATTTTGTTATGTTGAATATTTTCAGAATAATATCCAAGGTATAAATAATTCGAAGGACAGTTGTTTACCTGATAAGATATTGACTAGAGAAAAACCAATACTTTTAATAAACGCTTAAATCTTAAGATAATGTTAAATATTCACAATCGAGCTTTAGCCTCTTCTCCCGTAATAACTCCAAAAACTATTTTATTCACACCTACTATTTGTCTGTCTGTCCAACTGATTTAAATTTACAATGAATTTATCTCGTAAAATATTTACATCCTTTTTCTCAGTTTAAGCAACTGTGGAAAAAGAAATTATTTCTTTTTGTGCCATTATAAAAACATCGATAAAAACTATTGCTTACCGTTTTAAGGGGGTAGAAAATGTTTTGAATAAATTATTTTTATTCGGCCTCGAGGAGTCAAAAGAGAAGAAGAAAAAAAAAACAGAAGGTAAAGATAAATTCCACTGTGGTATTACATGCAAATTAAACTGTTTTGTGAACGCACGTGTGTTCTAAATAATTCAAAAGGAATCATTAACCAAATGCAATGGAGGAAATTCAAATCAGAATAGCACATATATCAACCACAGAAAAACTTCTTAACACATGGTGTAATACAGATTATATGTAAAACATCATCTAGGAATGAAAGCATAGCAAACTAGATCGACGTGACAATAGACTGAAGTGTTATAGTGTCAAGGACAAACAAACAAGCCATAAACAAACCGCATCGATAATTGTGATAATCCGGTATGTAGGACACGCTTTGTATTGGTGTGAATATTGAATAGCGTTAGATAATCAAATGTCTCATGGATCGAGGTAGTAATATTCAGTTATGGGTACGGCTTGCATGGCTGGCATGCGTGGCCATTAGCAAGCCTAAATTGTAAGCCTGTCGTTTGAAAATGCAGAGAAGAGGTTTCCGTTCCTCAACATATTTTCAGAAAAAAAAAAAATAAAACAATGTTGGTGAACATACAGTAAAGTGATCTTGTTTGACGTATCTTATATTCCTTACGGACGATATAATTTCAAAATAAACTGCAAATTCAAGCTCGGATATTCCAGAAAAAGGTTTAGTCATCTATGTTGAACTTTTTTCTTGCATAAATTGCTCTCATCTGGTCTCAAATCTGAAACCCCAGTTTGGGCAAATTTAGTGGTTAGATTGCAATCGCTATGCCTCAATCCTACTGACTGTGGTGCGCATAATTAAAAAAATAATTGCACAAATTGCTTCAAATTTAGAAGAATACACGCTTTATTTTGTTATATTAAATATTTCCAGAGAAGTATCCACGGTATAATTAATTCTAATGAGAGTTGTTTACCTGCCAAAATAATAATTAAAGAATAACCAATAATAAATCGGTACTTGCTTTGGTAACTTCAAATAGACGTCCATCACATGTCTCATAATACCATCTGTGCAGTAAATATTTCATATTTGCCAACATATAGGATACCTGCTCTCAACATATAGCAGTTAAACACCACTACAGTTGTAATATTTAGCACTTTTCTGGTGTAAAATCTTATGAATTCAACCATATAAGTTATCAGATGTACACTGTGCACGGACAGTTAATATTACTTGTAATAATTGTAAGATATATATCGCCTTTGAAAGGAAAAACAGTAGCTATGGAACACGTAACTGTTGAGACTTGTTTGGGTTTTTTCTTGTTGCATCAAAAATATAATTTAGATCTAGAGACGAGATGGAATGATTCATATTTACAAATCATAATTTTGGGTGTACACAAGACACGTAAATGTTTTAGAACTTTTAATGACTTTTTAATTACTGCAACATCGTTACTATTTAATGTTTTGTTTTTAAAAAAAGATCATAAATGACAAAAGTGTACAAATTACTTGCCTGCCATGACAAAGCAGCAATTAGCAAACAGCTTGCGAACACTCCTATATTTCGCCACATTCTTGCACTCAAACAAAATCAGAACTCCATGCCTGCCGTCTTCCTCGAAGTTATGCGGGTGCAGTCTATTGACGGGTGTGTCCTAAAACAGCAAGTCTTAATAGCCGGCGTCACGGTATATGTACTACCGGGATATATGACAAGGATATGGGATGTAAAAATACCCGTTAAACACCTGTACATATTACCATGAAAGATGTTAGGATTAAATTTGTGTAAAGTTCCTATATATTTCACCGGTTTTATACAAAATATATATATATTGTTTTGAGGTGGTATTTTCAAATGGACTCGCTATTGACTGCAGGCAATATCATCTCTGTTCCTAATTACAAACCACTAAACCTTTATGCGATCGATTCATTTTAATTTTTTCAAACATGATAATATGAGCGATGCGTATAAAATGCTTTACTTAAATACGCTATTGACTGATACACACAAGATTTGTTTAGTCTACTTTATTCGTAAATACAGGATTATGTCTTTGGATTCGTTCTGTTAATAGTACACATTTGAAGACATTATTTTATTCATGGAATAAAACGCACTGAAGATTTGGAGACTGTTTATAAAACAATATATGGGTTACAGGTGGCTGTAAAAGGGTTGAATAAAACTATCTGTAGATTAAAAAGATTATATGCAAGCCACAGTATGAGTTTAGAAAAATATACAGTATGCATGAAAGTAGATTTTAGATCAGATAAGGAGTACAATAAATAGCTGCTAAATCATTCTTCGGGAATTCTGACATATCACATTGAAAATTTGGTAGACGTAAATATCACGCCCGTTTCTCCGATACTAATATCATGGAAATGAACAAAAAACACGGTGACAAGGATGAGACGGAGTGAATTAGGTGGGTAGATATTTATCGATTTTTATCTATGTATAAATGCAGTTTTAAGAAGATGAAGATTATGGGTAATAAACCGTTTCCTGCTGCACATTTTTAAACAAAAATCCTATTTTAACACGTCACGAAATGGTTCCAAATATTATGTGAAACTGGCCGGATTGCAAAATTACCGTGTGATTCGTACTTACTTTCCATGGTAATATTGCAATTAATAACCTTTATATTCTGATTTTCATGGTAATATTGCAATTAATAACCTTTATATTCTGATTTTCGTGGTAATATTGCAATTAATAACCTTTATATTCTGATTTTCATGGTAATATTGCAATTAATAACCTTTATATATTAATTTTACCAGTTATTTTGTTCAGTCCGGTGTGTCCCTCACCGAATTGCAGAGCGTTGTTCTTAATGATCAGCTGCATATTATAAAATTACGGCGTTAATAAGGACTAGGTCTAAATCTTCGGCCACAAATGTTTTTTGTTTTTTATTTTGTTTTTTTTTTTTGTGTGTGTGTTTTTCATTATGGAATAAAGACCACGGAAGATGGATACAATCAACTGGAAACGCGTTTGCATTTTTACGAGTTAAATTTGACTGCTTACTGTCAATAAACGATGTCATATTTCTTTTATTATTCCGAAGAATACTTTTACGTGGTCACTGTGATATTTGGCTTAAATTTACCAGCATGTATTAAATGTACAATCTCATTAATGATTAATGTTTCTCTCTTTAAGAACTAATGTACGTATACTTCACATAAACTTTTAGTGATTTAGAGATGAATCTTTGCTGTTACGGAGATTAAACCTCAAAGGATTACAACCTGTGCATTATTTTCCCAATACACCCATGTGAAACATGAACGCAAAGCATTGTTGTGCGAAAATCAACGTCTCTAAAAAAAACACAAAAAAAACCAAACAAACAATTCAGTTCTAAAACGAAAAAAAAACTCGTAGCTACATGGAATTAGCTACATTAATTAGCTGCATGCGGTGGCCGAGATGTTAAGCTGTTGCACGTATAGTCAGAAGTTTCAGAATATAAATAATGTCAGAACGACTTGGTAACATGGTAATTTTATTGTGTCCTCAGACAAGACGTTTTAATTACGTTACTTCCTCAGTGGGATGAGGGCGGTTAACAGCGCAGTCTTTGTGCTGATGGGAACTGGATGGTGCACTGAACTTACGTCGTAAGGGACTTTTTTTCTAACATACAAGTGAGGGAGTGAGTTGGGTTTTACGACTCGCATATATATATATATATATATATATATATATATATATATATATATATATATATATATATATATATATATATATATATATATATATATATATATAAAGTGGTTGACATTCGGAAAACCTATTGAATCTAAAGAACTTTCCTCTCAACAATTGAAATCCTATCTGTCAAAGCTTAACCGTCTCTTTTCGGTATCTCAAGAAGAAGAAAATATTGTCCAGTTGCAAACGATTTTCCACCCATAGTCTATTAAACTGTATATACGAGCTGAGATGACCATTCCTAGTGGACAGCTTGTATGACACCGGGCTGTAATAACAACATATCGTTCATTGCTGCTGAAATAAGGCAATAGTTTAGATTTTCTTCTTTGTTTGATATGTTCTAGTCTTTCTTCTCGCTCGATTCCTGTAGCCTCTTGTTTGTTTCCTTTTGATCTCAAGTTTCAAATTCAAGATGGCGACGACAATCCTTGATTTTTATCGGTGTATTTAATGTTCTTCTTTTTTGAATGATCGTGTTGTATGAAAAAAAGATTTTTACGAACCGAAACACATTTCCTTTGAGAGCGAGAGATGATGGGACAACTCCATTGTGAAGTTTTGTCTGGTACCTTAGTTTACCAGCGACTTCGTCGAGAACCAGCTCTCAATGTTTTAAAAAGTCGTTATTATGGGCTTCGGTACATTGCTCAATTATATCTGCCAGCTTCTGTCCTTTAATGCTGCAAAACGAGCGTAGGAACTGTTCCGTTGCCATGAAAGGGTAACAATCCGTATAAGCAACTATACAACTGCATAACTTTAAGCAACAGACTTGTTGGAACTATATTAGAGCAAAATGATTTGTTAGTGTGTCATTGTGCAGTAAAATTAGTTAAATCATTGAAACTATGCATACATTTTACAACATAGTAGGAAAGTACGTTATTTAGATTGTAACCGAAAAATAAAAAATGTACCGAATTTTTGCTTTGGGCTGTCAGTAGTAATATATGCGACTTTAGCCTCTAACGGAATGTTGAACAGGATCAAAATTTCTAGCCACTAACGGTAAATTAACATTAGGCCCCCATTTTGAAATATATGTTTGTAACAGTGTTACATTGTGCGACGATCTGCTCTCTAGCTGAAATACCTTATTACGTCATACGTTTATGAACAACTATGTGGTCGATATCACATTGTATATATTGTTAGAAGTAGTTGACCTCACATAGGATCCTATGACTGCTAACGGGAATTTCATATTGAGACTACATTGTTACATTGTTAGAAGTGGTTGACCTCAAATAGGTAACACGCTGTGTATAGTGACCAATACTCAGTCATCTACTCTCCATCACCCCACACTAAACTATCAACACCATTATGTAGTGACTAATACCTCACACTTACGATCCAACAAACAGTGTGCAGTGACCAGCACCCAGTCATATACTATTCAATACCCCGGATATGCTATCTAGCACGCCATGTGTAGTGACCAATACCCTGCACCTACTATCCAACACGTGTAGTGACCAATACCCAGTCATCTACTATCCAACATCCCACATTGTACCATTAACACGATGTGTGTAGTGACCTGCTGCATATATCCGAGATTTATATATAAAGCATTACCTATACCTCAGATCATGTTGGAGGTGTCCGTAAATTTGCATATATTGTTCTGATGCCATAAATAGCTATAATTAAGGGAACCAACTTATAATAACACTGAAATGGATGTGACTAAAAGTAATGTTAAAATTACGAAACTGTCCCAGAATTTAACGAAGACTGGAGAAAAAAAAAAAAAAAAAAAAAAAAAAACGGAACATTAGATTAAAAAGGCCGAGACTAAAAGTATTATTACAATTACGAAACTGTCACAGAATTTAGCGAAGATAGTAAGAAAAAAAAATCCGAATTTAAAAAAAAAATGTAACACAAAATTCTAAAATAAAATGTAAAAAAAAGTGTTGGCCTAGATAAAAAAATAGTACTAAAATTACGAAACTGTCATGGACTTTAGAGGAGATTGAAAAACTCTGGAAAAATATGGCTGAGTTTAAAAGTAATACTCAAATCCCTAAACTAATACTGATTTTTCCAGAGACTAAATATACTATATATTTCTATAGTATTCGCGGTCAAAACAAGTCACTTAATGTTCTAAGGAAAATCCAAGATTGCGTGGATGAAGAAAGTACACACAATATTGTCCACATATCATATCTGATCTTTGTAATCTCACATTATTGAATTGAGTAGATAAAGCATTTTCTTCTCCTAAAGTTGATGATGTCGTCTTCCAGAGGAGGTAATCCATAAGAATCAAAATATTCCACACTGTGGTCGTTGGGAAAGTAGACGGCTACCCAACGGGTTCCTGGGTGATGACTATCGTCCGTGTTGATGACATAGGCTTGAACGTCTTTAGGATTTCGATAAGGAAGTTCATCTTTAGCACACACCACTGGATTCCAAGAAGCTATGCACGAACTGTGAATCAGAAGGTAATGAAGCTCCCAGGTACCGGTACTAATTCTTTACACAGGTAATGATAAATCATCAATTAACACTTCACTTTTCATAGAAAATATCTGTCAAGTAAGTCAATGAACGGGTTAGTCTCGGTGCTCTGTTTCAATAGAGCTTCGATGCGTTTCGTTTCCAAAGAAGTCAATGGTCAAATTTGTATACCACTTTTTGAAAATCTTCTCTTCTGAGATGAGAGTCCGTGCATCTTCCAGAAAGTCTTCCAACTTTTCTTCTGGACTCATCATCAAACATTTGTCGTGTTGTTTTTGACTAGTATGATGGATTTGACAACCATGACAATATTCTCTGGTCAGTTGTGTAATTCTTTCAGCCAAGTGACGAGCAAAACAGGAGACTAAGCGTTGTTCTTCTTCTGGCCATCTTGACACTTTTCTTTTTCTTTCTAATAGTCTAGGGTCCATTCTCTCAAACTGTTGATTTCCATAGTATTGTCAAATTCTCCAAACAAGATTACGTTCAATGTGCTCGCCAGAGCCAGTGCAGACTGAAGTTCCACACGAAGTTGGCCCGATTTTATAGGGTGGAAATGTTCTTCTTCGCTGCCTTGGTCTAGAGTGAAATCAAAGTCCCACAAAGCATATCCTCCTGCATAATCGTCATACGAAATGCCGTGGCTACTGTTGGTTCCTAGTTGTCCTGTGGCTACAAGCAGAGTCAGGTAAGATCTCAAGTAATTTTTTCTGGGCAAAGTTAGGTTCACATGGTCTAGTACACAGTGCCTGGCCATCTCGGGTGACTTCTATCTTGGACACGTTGAAGTGCTGGAACTCGAAAGAATTTTGATCGATATATCCGTTGAGGCGGCATTGCTGACGATGCCGATGAGTCAACGTAGCAATGGTTAAGGTTTTGACTTCCACTCCTCGTAAAGAATACTTGGCTGTCATTCTGCTTAGAGATTGATTGATGTCGTTTCCCACTTTGGGTAAGACTTTCACGCATCGAACTTCAAGTGTGGCATCTTCGATGTTCGTTTTGTATTCTTTAACATTAGCCATTAAATGAAACACGGTACTACTTCGATTCAGTCTCAGGTGTAGATCCACTCTATTCAATAAATACTTTGTCTTACAACCAGATGACTAAATGCAAAGGAGCCATCATTTCTAAACTACGTCCTTGTTTGATTTTCTTTTGGCGGTCGTTAAATCCGATATTGTGGTCTGCATCATCATCTGCAATCAAAGCTGTGTCGCTGAACTTTTCCAACGTATCAGGTTTCCACACCACGAAAGCATCCAGATGTGTGTTCTTGGCTTCTTTCCAGGTACGCTCGGTAAGGGTAAGTATCCATGCTGCTGCTGACTGGGTTGTTACCCAAGTAATAAGCTTCGCTAAGCAAACGAATGCACGAAATTGTTAACGGCAGCCACCCTGGCATCGGCGCCTAGATTCGACGTCTCTTTTTGCCTTGTCCTTACAGTGGGGTAGAGGAGAAAGTAATGCCTTTGCCAGAAGTGTGAAGCGAATTCATAGTAGTGTCTCGGCGCCCTAGGAGGTCTTTTCCTGTTTGAATCAACACATTATTTCCTGTTTACATCAATGCTTCATTGGGAATTTGTTGGTCAAGGAGGACGTTTTGGAGAAATTATTTTCCTTGCGTCAAAGCTGCATCTTATAAAACATGCAACCCTTGAGTCATCATCGGTTTTACGGTAGGTAAGGAAAGCTGATTTTAACGTATCTCCTAAAACATGTCCTGGTTGTCGAGAGATTCCTTGATACACAGGATACATCCGTTACAATTCACTGGAGAATCGTTTTCGAAAATAGTTTCACAGTTACTTTTCCTTTCGAGAATATAATATTTTGTCCAAGATCACCTTTTGTACTAATATCGATACTGTCAAAATACAATTTACAGACAGGAAGATAATGATGATGTACAAATTCTTGATGAACGCAATACGTGTTTCCTCCTTTGTCGTAAGCAGCTATGGCAGAATCCACTTTGAAAGGAATGACTCTAAACAACCCAGTGGCTGCATTTCCTACGAAGTTGTACTCGACGACATCAAAATACACAAATATCAAATTCAGTTCTTCGTTCAATTCGATAGGGTTGTGAAAATACTTGCAGAATCGATCGTTATTGTGAATGTCAAAGACTGCGTTTCTATGGTCGTGTTCCCACTCAGAATAGCAAAGAAACTGAGAGAAAATCTGAGAGAGTTTTGCCGTCAGAAAAATACAATTTAACACGATGAACAGTTGTATGGCACTCGAGCTTTACACTTCAGCGAGATCTCTCCAGTGCTCTGCCAAACTGATTGTTCTCGAAAATTAAAATTTGATAAAATGGTAAGTATTTGCGTTGCTTATCAAAAATCATTCGTAGCGAAACTCAGGCAAGGCACTTCCCAGATAGTGATTAATTATCATGTGACGGATACAAGTTAAAAGAGGCAGGCATTACGGTACCGTACCTATATTGGAAAAACGGTACCGCAACCACTTTGAAGTCAAAGTAGTCAACTTAAATTAAAAGTATCGTAGATACAGCAGGTCATGTTAAGTGGTGAAAGTGGGTGACCACATCTATTAATTTCCTCATGAATAGCGGAATTTTCTGAGAATTTGTAGATATGTGGCTGAACTAGCAATTTTGTGGAACTTAATCTTTTGTTGTATGTCTTTCAGTTGTGTGGTATCTATCAAAATCAAATGTCAGTGAATACTAAATGTTAAACCTTGAAAACTATGAAACAATGATTAACCTGCAATGCTAACTAGCATATGCATAACGTAATGAAGAATGTTAAATTAAACTTGCAATAACGACACAAGGAAAAGAAAAACTCCACGGAAATCATAGATTAGAATTGACGGCTAGTGAACTGAAGCAGTGTCTCAAGTTGCATATTTTTCTGTGTGTTTAGCTGACCTGGCCGTAAATTTCACGAAGCCCTGTCTAAGTATTATGAAGTAATGTTTCCGACAAACTAATGTCAGCGGATGGATGGACGTACGTGCATGTAGGTACGGACGGACGCCAGTACATAATAGATCAGACGGCGTATACAAGTGTTGTGGCGAGTAAATGATATCTCTGCATACACTACTTGTACATTGTGTCAAAGCTTTATGCCAATTAATCAAATCATTATCTGCTACTCGTTTGAATATATATATATACAAGTATATACATATCAGCTAAATACCAGAACAACGTAAAACAAAAAAAAAAAAAAAAAAAAAAAAAAAAAAACAGATGTGAATATAGGCTGCCTTGGTGTTGTTATTACTCTTGAGGACTGTTGACGTGTACGCATATGTACAATCCGTCTTAAATGATAATCATACTGCTATAGCTTTCACTATAGTATAGTTTCAGTCCCATACAAGTTTGTGACGTACATGTACAGAACAAGGGCCCAATGATATACAAAAATCTTTTCAAGTCATTTGTACAACAATATTCTCACTTCAATTGTCATTGTTATTCAGCTGTTGATTTAACTAGAAAAAAAATCGTACGTACATGAATATCTTCAACGACTCTACCTTTATGTGTTAACTAGATTTATTACATATTGATTAAATGAAGAAATCGATAAAGGTGTAAATAATAATACATGTGTACAACACGCATTTTAAAAAAAAATCTCTAAAATGCTAACATTTGCATACAATCTGCTTTTTAGCAGAATCGTTCTGTTCATTTTAATCCACTTGAAGTATTGCACTACAATTTCTCCCGCGTGCCATTTGTTAAATCATCATTTTCTAAGGTTGTATTACACCTATGCTCATTAAAACTCGTTCAGTGGTCCCTCACTATAAAATCCCTCATTATACTGCTGCTACTCTTATAACATGTGCATCGTCTTTGAACCACATTCACTTGGTTCAGTTTTGCTTCATCACTATTACAATATTTAAATCATTTATTTTTTAGTTCTTGGCTACTGAGAACCAATCATTATTGTGATCTGACATCATTGATCCCTGTAGTTTTGTGTTGTTATGTACTGTTTGGACTCAATCTATTTGAAACATTCCTCGGTGTAAAGCTTCCTCACTAAAGAACATTGGTCACTTTTATGGCTCCTATGAACAGTATTACATACAGGAAGACTAACTTATCAATACTAAAATTGTTACTAACACATCTGATGGAATTCTTGAAAGTCAGAGACACATTACAAACTCAATTATAAAGGTATTGCTGCATTCCGTCTCTATTAAGCCGTCATGGATATAACCTTGCAACCTGATTGGCTAGTAAATTTTATGAGAATATCAGTATCTTATTGATTGGCATGTTAGTTGTTAAGAATATTACCCAGGGTATTGTCGAATATCACAAACTCTTCATCTGCCGCTATCATCACAGTTTGAAGACACAGAAACAGTCCTTTTTAAAAATCTACTTTTAATACAAACGGAGTAGATGTTGTGATCAAGTAAAACATTTCCGCTGTTCACGGGTGGTAATGTGTTTGGGCAGGATTTTTTTTTTCCTTTTCCCCGCGTCTCCGACCCAGCTGAGCTTGAGGGTGTTATTTCTTTGAACTTTTTGGGGTCCAGATCCCAGTCTAGAGCGTTATTTCGGCAAACTTTTGTCGGGCTCAGAAATCGGCCTAGGGAGGTTATGGGGTTAAAACCTTTTAACTCCCGAGTAACGGCTGGGAGCGTCCCCCCCCCCCCCAAAAAAAATCGCTCATTGACGCGCCCAGATTTACTATATTAGGTGCTAGGTAACCCCTTTGAGTACGTTTCTTTTTTATTTGTGTGTGTGTGTGTGTCGGGTAGATAAAAACATTCAAAAAACAGTTATGGTTGGAAGTTTAGTTGACACAGGATATTATTCGAATGAATGACATTTAGTTTCCCATCATTAATTACATTTCACATTAAAGGTACGTATATCGGAGACAGGGAGTGTCTTTTTCACATTTTTCTGAACAAACATTTGTGCTCTTTCTCAGCAAGGGATATTTTTCATTCCTTGAGGCCAACACAACATGCTATAGATACTTCGCCTCTTTTTATGGACTAGTTCAGCTGGTAGTGTCGGACTCACAATCCAAGAATTTCGGGTTCAGTACTCTCTCAGACAAACCTGAGTCCGGTGCCGTGGCATATCCTTGGCTGGATAATTTACTTTCATTGCTTTGGGACATATAACCTTCGTGCACGTAGAACTTCCCCTTCAGAAAGCTTCTATGTTGAACCATTACTTTTAGTACACTACTACACTATTCTTTAATCGTATAACCACGCATATGATGTAGTAATTAGGCCCAAATACCAAACCGTGTACACTAAGAAACCAAATTTCATTCCACGTTTGGCATACGAATTCGTCCTCACTGAGAAACAGCAAAAATAAGCTTTGGAAATACTGCAAAATTATGTGTTCCAAAATCACCACCTTGGTTATCAACACCTCACAAATTATATTTGACCTTTGCCAATTCAAAAAGTCCTCAACAAATCCTCTTCTTTTTTAAATTACTACACTATTAAATCAGAACCTAGCCATATGTCCCTGTATGCAGACGGTTCGAAAGATGTAGAGAAAGTTGGAACTGCCATTGCAACACCCTATGGCACCATCTCGAGTCGGTTGCCTGATAAAGCTTCCACTTTGCTGTAGAATTTACAGCCATACTAAAAGCTTTGAACTACGTTGAAACCACTCGAAAAAAGTTTTTAAATTTTTTTATCTTTTCGGATTCTCGTTCCACGTTGAATGCCTCGCAAAGTCTCAAATCTGACAACCCGTTAAAATCCCAGATATTACATAAACATGACATGCTCATACGGTCTGGGAAAGTATTATGTACTGTTGAATGCCTGGTCACATTGGTATAAATGGTCATGAAAGGCTATATGAAGCAGCCATAGCTACCCTGCAGTCACCTGTTTCCGAATGGAAGATCCATATACTGACTTCAAATACCGTATAAATCAGCATGTTTGTCATATTTGGCAAAATGTGCGGAATGAAAACTCCACAAAAAAACTTAAGAACATCCAACCCACTATTAGAGAATGGAATCACTCGTATAGAAGAAATCGCAAAGACGAGGTTGTATTGTGCATATCGCGTATCGGACACATACCTAACTCACGCATACCTCTTGAAGGGCAAATCTCGACCAGAGTACATACCCTACCAGTGTCCACCGACAGTGGAACACATTCGTGTCGAGTGTCAACTTTCTTCCTGTGAGACAGAAGTATTTACACGTAAACTGCATGAAGAAACTCTATGACAATATACTACCCCAGAAAATATTGGACTTTTTGAGAGAATGCGGTTTATACAACATATTTTGACCATATGTTTTAAGGATTTTACACGTGTTAGCTTTATCTTTGATATATTTTACGGAATTTTAATATCTTTAGAATTTATATTTTATCTTGTTGCACTTAATGTTTATATTTATCTGGAACGGTTTATGTTACTAAATTTTTGTGTAGTTCATTGTTAATTTTTTTAAACTTTACCTTAAGTTGGCAAAATATAGCCATTATTGTACTGATGTGCCGTAAAACGCTACATACATAGATACATACATATCTGTCGGTCTGTCTATCTAAGTTTATAATATTTTGTGTGGGCAAAATAACATATAAGTCACTTCTTTAATATACCGCGCCATCAAAATTCTAAAGCGTTTAATTATTTTTATTTAAAAAAATTTTTTTTTAAGAATCCAAATTGGTTCGATGGCTTGATGATTAATGCTTCCCTTATACGAAATATATTTAGTTGTACATGCCGCCAGGTAATACCCTGTATAATCAACTCAAAAATATTTTATTCCCCTTAGTTTGCGGATGGATATTAAGTTACTATTAAATTATTTTGCTGTAAATATTGCAAACAAAACAATGTTACCAATCTCTGGGATTCAGTTAATTCTGCAATTGTATACGTAATACAGGTAAACAAAACACGGCTAAAAAATACATACTGAGGTTCATTTACGTTACTTAGCATACTGATATATTAAGTTAAACTTAAGCAATCTGCTCTCCAACAACAAGTAAGGATGCATAAATTTAATTTGTATGTTCTAGCAAATTTGATCGTTTTAATTTAGAGGTTAAAGAGGAAGACCATTCTAAATTGATCCATTGCATAGTTGCTATTTGAATTTAATTTTTATGAGAGAACAGCAATGTTATATATGTGTATTCTGTAAATCCATGTGATGTTAATTCATCTTTAGCGAAAGTAGAGGGATTAATACGGTACACCTGGATGTACGAGAGAGAGAGAGAGAGAGAGAGAGAGAGAGAGAGAGAGAGAGAGAGAGAGAGAGAGTTTTGTTCTGTCATTATTCCAGAGCAATGATCCTCTGTTAGTATCTTTGCAGTTTTGCAGTTTTTATATAAGTAGTAAAAAATAAAATACACGGCATACTCCCATGCACGCAAATTACAGTCCTATGGCAGTCTAAAACGAAAAATATTTCACAAAGTTGAAAATCTCTGATGTTTGCCATCAGAATGTACGTTTGTCGAATTTAATAATTGTCAGATCAATACTTGAAGATGTATACAAGCTGTTAACCTCGTGGCACACAATCTATATAGTTCCTTCAATATGGTTTTGTAAATAACATGTTTGAAATATATAAGTCGGAGAGAGAGAGAGAGAGAGAGAGAGTTTTTGAAATGTATATCGCATGTTTTTTATTAGTATTTAGCTCCAGGTTTAATATATGAACTGTAAAAAGACACTAGATTTTCAAGTTATTTCGGACAATATCACTACATAACAGACATTGGGCTTTTTATTAAAAAAACCTAATACATTCTTTAAATACTGTATCCATTCAATTTATAAATGCATGCGTATAAAACACCCACCTTTATTGACGTAAGATAGAAACTTGATTCCAATATCAGCGTTCATCTGAGTTATTTTGTTATGCAGTAGATTGTAAGAAGACAAGTTATACTGAAAATTATATCCGACATATAGATAAAAGACAACAATAATACCAGTTCAACTTACAAGGACAACAACATGATATTTCGAAAGAGCTAAAAAGGCATTCTAGAGTTTTGTTTTACCGTACAACCGGTCAACTTAGCAAATCAAAAAATAGTCCCACGAGGATTTGGCTTAGACATCATCTTCTGGGCAAATCGCCCAAGTGAATTTGGCTATGACATTATCTTCTGGGCAAGTTGACCAATTGAATTTCACAGGCTCAGACATTAGAAAGTGACCATTAAACTACGATATACGTACAAATACACGCAATGGTATACAGATCTTCTCACACGGAACAAAAAATAAATAAAGGAAAAATGTATAAAAAGGCGTGGAAAAAACAAACAGTACTTGAGAAAAATGGATGGAGGTATGTCGCACAGGTCGATGATGTTGCTTTTGGTACCTTTAAATAAATTGCTATAATTCTCACTTTAAAAAAAAGACAATTTATTCAATTATCTTAACATGATGAACATGTATAGACTACGTTTGAACTTTTCACGCATCATGCTTCAAATGTTTAGTTTCATACTCTGGACTGCCTTTGGCATGAAAAAGACAACCTAGCTATTGCAAACTCAACCAGTGCATGAAATAGAATGCTATACAGTCTTTGTTGCAAAATGCTAAATCATTGTTACGTATTATGTAGAGACATTCAAGTTCCATCAGTACATCTATGAAAATGCCAAAAGACGTTTTATGTTCTTAAACAAACAATAAACCCACATTCATCCTTGACATTTACCTGTTCTTCTGACTGCAATACACAGCTGAAACAAATACCAGTTTTTCCTATTACAATATTCGTTGAATGTATTCAGATATAATTCGAATTCGTTGATGTTAATAAAGCTATAAAATCTACTTTTTTGTCTTCTTTGGTAATTATTGATGCCCCACCCCCACCAAGCTGCACTAAAAACACTGTGGACTCAGTCATCCAAATCGAATTAAATGACATTTTAGGGGTCTTTAATTCATTTTCTTTTTATTGAGACAAATCAGATGAATGTAGGTGTTAATTTCCCTAATTATCTATATACTGAGTATGACCAAAACGTTCGTTTGATGTTGATGACGGACCAATAGGTAAAAAATGGTTAGTAACTCTCAGTTTTTCTTGTTGAGTAAAATGCGGTGAGTATCTCAATAAATTGTATAGGCGATGATTTATTCACGATGGAAATCACACTAATCGATTTTGGATGTAACTTGACTGTAATGCACAAATGGGAAGAGAGTTCATGCATACAGTGGATGACTCGATAGGTTTTGTAAGCTGGTTTTGGAAATCACGCACTTTTATTTTATTGATAGTAGTCATGTGCAGAATATACAGGAGTTAAATTCGGATACGTTGATTAATACATACATGTTATGTAGGCTTTGATATAACCCCTGTTCTGTGCCATTTTTTGAAAAATTTATTTTTTGATATTTTTAAAAATTTTTGGTTATCAACTTGCCATACTACACATTATCTTGTCAGGAGATCTGTATAACAATGAATAGATTAACGCCGATGTTGTGAGCAGTGTGACTATTCATAATGTTGACATTATGATTACCATTGTAAGTATGTGTTTGAATTTCAGATGATTTAACAGATTTGAAGTTATTCCCTTGTAAATTAATTCACTGTTACATAGTATATTTTTAGGCTTGTTTTTATTTTTTATTTTTCTCTTACAAAATAATGCAAAGCAGCGTTGCGACGATCCATGGTCAGAATGGTTGACTGCTGAGTTTGGTTTTAGGTGGTCGTTTCTTACTAGGCAAACAAGCGATCATTCGAATATTAGCGAAAAAGTATTCTGATTTGAATGTTTGGTTTTTCGTTTAAGCTCGCGCAATGCATCAACGATCTCTGTAATGTGTGATGTAGTCCGTACATAATGAAGAGACATAATTACATAGTCATTATCAACAACAGCACATTAGTTACTAGTCTTCTTAATAGTAAAGATGTTACAAGTACTTTCTGGACACAACATTTTAGAAAATAAAGGGAAGTTATTTTCTTTTCCTGAGTTGATACAGGATATATTTTATCGTTTGATACAATAAATGCAATATTGTCATTTAGTCTTCCTATCCATATCTTACAACTCGTTTTTGGTCCAATCGTCTGTGTACCCGATGATCGTGACCGCCCATGGATTGATAGCTACGATCGTATTACCTCCATTCAGCTTTTATCCTCGTCATTTTATGATGATGATGATGATGATGATGAATATTACTACTACTGCTATTATTATTATTTGCTATTGTTATTATTATTAGCTTAAAAATACTTGTCATTTTGTATCTTCCTCTTAGATGGTTAAAAGTTGAAGAAAAAAATATGTTGAATGCCTTGTGAATCCATTAGACTTAAAATTGTTTTAGGTCATACGCTTGATGGAGACATTATGAATACAATGCGTTTTCAAAATCTCATCATCCTTAATTTATATGTAAAAAACACCTCACTTTATATTTTTGATGTAGATAGTGTACATAGGTTTTCATTATTACCAGTTATTGAAACTCTCCTGATCAGATAAACCATATATGTTTGTTCATATTTTTCCGTACATGAAAGAAAACTAATATGTATAAATTTTTGGACTTCATTCGACTGAGCCATATCGTTTACAACAAAGTTGTTTAATGGTGTACCTTTGAAACGGATAGTGTCATTAGGGTAACACCCTGGACTAAATTTTTGTTGTAAATTACTAAAACCAAAACATCGAAGTCCGAAAAGTCCAAGAAATAAATAATACTTGTAAATGTGATTTCTATGACACAAGCATTTAATCATGGCATATAGTAGTACAGTTTTTGACTAACTGTGTCGACAAGGTTTTAACCAAAGATGGGTCGTAGTTTACAAACTACCCAAAAGTAAAAGACGGGGAAATACTTTTATGGCGTCAAAAAATGTAATCCTGTTTTCTGCATTTGCATATAAAGAAGTACTAAAATGGATTCAGAACGAACTTACGAGCTAACAAAAGCAAACAAAAATCATCCCTCTGATATCGTAGTGGGGGCTTAAAAACGACGGGAACAGATAAGTAAACGTGATTTTCTGTAACATAATGTTCTTATTCTGAGGAACAAAATCTCTTCTGTATTATAGAATACCTTATATTTTGTTTTCTCTATTGATTTGAAGCAAGGAGTGAATTAAGATGCTACAGTCTATCACCAAAAAGGTAACGTAAATGTTAATCTATAAATATATCGACAGCGCCTGGCCAATAATTGAAATTTGGTGCACTCTGAAATAATAAATTTGTCGCTAAAATAATTAACATTGTTATTGTGTGTGTGTGTGTTTGTATATATATATATATATATATATATATATATATATATATATATATATATATATATATATATATATATATATCACTATTGTAATGGTGGAAATTTCTGTCGATTTCTGTAGAGCACATTTTAGTTTGACAGAGAGCAATTAATTAGATTTATGAGGAAAGGTACCGTATGATAATCGCTAGACTGCGATGGTTTTAATGTTCCTGTTTCGGGGGCGAGATGGATTCTTAATTAAGCCTTCATTATTTAACGGTCAAGGAAAGGGTTAATTTAGATCTTGGTATCGAAAATGTCAGAGTTGAGAGGGTACAGAAACCATTTGTAAGCTAGTGGAAGTAGTATTATCTTTTTTGAAATTCTCCAGAATAGGTTGTTTAAAAATCTAGAAGGTTACGGTGACCGAATTTGTCGCATATTTATAAAAGGCGGTAGATCCGTTTAATCTGATTGGCTACGCTAAATAAGGGGCGTGTTTCCCACACGAAATGTCATGGTTTTAATATGCCCCGTCGCAAAATGTAATCAGTCTACGTTTTTCTGCAAGAGAAAATAGCTATTGACTCCGAGATTGAATTTAGAAGAAGTTCTCTCCTAAAAACAATTATTCAAGGGACGGATGACTGGAAAGTTGACGGACACAATTCTGGAGGTAGAAGCGAGCAAGGCTTGAAAGCACAAGGTATTTGCATCAATCTCATGTAATTCGTTGATACCAGTATAATGATTTGCTTGAATTTATTTGTTTATATTTGCATGAATTTATTTGTTTAAATTCGTAGATCAATTTTCTTTATATGAGTATAACTATTTGTTTGAGTTCATTTGTCTGAATTCGTACAATAATTTTCTTTATATGAGTTTGACGAATTGCTTGAATTTATCGTCTTGATTGTTATAGGAATCGTGTATTCTAAGAATTTCATGCATTACTTTATTTGATACAAGTTGTCTTAGATGATTTCATGTATGATAAAGACTTGAGTATTCACTGGAATTAATGTAGTTAAGCCATGAAGTGAATTTCATTGATTTATTTGTATAATGAAGACGTGAACTGAAACTGTTATGCCTCGTGTGTTGTTAGATTGAGTCAGGGATGAAATAGCCGTTAGAAAATACATTAATCTTCTGAAACTAGGTTTGTTTATGGTCTGTCCAATTTGGCCTGACCAGGTACCCTTTGGTATCTGTTTGAATTCCGATAGGACGATATCTGACGAGAGTGGAGTAAGGTTATATTCCCAGTAGGATATTTGACGGAAGATTTAGGTTGCTTCTCTGTTTATTTTGAAAGAGGAAATAGCTCCATCCACCCACCTACGTATCCACGCACCTACGTATCCACGTACCTACGTATCCACCTACCCATACAAAGTTGAGGGCCGACAGAGGCGAGATAGAGAGAGTGAGGAGGGGAAAAAGCGAAAGAACAAAGAGAACAGCAACGGTGAATTTGGAGGGTCCAGCGTTAACTAGGTTATGCTGTTATGCAGGGACAATGACTTCGATTGTTCACTCGATTCTATGATGAACTAATTTTATCGTTTAAAACAGATCGGCTATTTGCATAAGTAAATTTGTGTTGAAATTCAGTAAATGATTTATTTCAAAAAGAAGTCTATCTTCCTAATGTAATGTATTATCCCAGTTTGTTTATGTAATTGATTAAATTGTTATATTTCATGTACGGGGGCTCGTGTTATTCTGTTCTATATATCTGCTCAGATCTCTATTTATTCTATCTATAAGTTTCATAATTTATATTATAATTTACTCTATCCGAGCAATAACACCAAGGTCGATCATCGTCCCTAACATTCGAAGTATCTTATATAATAGTTACCTGTAATGTCAGTCCCCAAGACGAAAAGCAAAAATATTGCAGTTATTTTCCCTTTTACTCAATGCAGAAAACAATATAACCAAAACCAGTATTTTCCCTATCCATAAAGTTTATACATTTTAAAAGAAAATACTATGTGTTGCTGTTACCTTACATGAATCGAAGATGTATGTCATAAGGTATTGTATTTATAAACACAGTATCCGTCTTCGTCCTCACATAGAGCTCACAAGGGTACCCCGTTTTCCCGTAAACATTCTCTCTCTCTCTCTCTCTCTCTCTCTCTCTCTCTCTCTCTCTCTCTCTCTCTATATATATATATATATATATATATATATATATATATATATATATATATATATATATATATAAACAAATATATGTGACGTATTTTGAAAAATATCAGCATTTTGATTGTTTAAAAATGTTGCTAAATGATGGAGTCTGTTTTCTTGATGTACAACGCAAATGTAATCTCAGCATTGTAGTTTACAGATAAGTGCAGCATGTGCCCAGACCTTTTCTCAACAAAAGGCCATGTTGTCGTGGTGTATTCTTTGTACAGTAATTTGCTGGAGTCTAAAAGAGTAACATCCTAAGGCGTGGCGTTTGGGTATGGTAAATTTAGTTACTAGGTTTTCATGTCTGCGCCTTTTTGCCAGTTTGTGTGAGTTAATTCCTCTAAGTGATATGTAAGGCTGTATAATCTCTGACAAAACTCTTCTTTCAATATCAGGTCACGATATGTGTTGTTATGAACTTTAAAATATAATTCTAACTATCCAAGTGGAACAGCTTTAACACGAACAGGAAGATCAAGAGATGGAATTACAGTGTTTGCTCTGAATACAGCCCTGCTGAATTGATACTAGCATATCCAATAGGGTCAGAGACACATAACCAACCCAAGCATAAAGGTATAGCTGCATTCCGTCTCTGTCAAACCGTCATGTATATAACTTACAACCTGATTAGCTAGTAAATTTGATGAGAATATCAGTATCTTATTGATTGGTATGTAAGTTGTTAAGAATATTACCCAGAGTATTGTCGAATATCACAAAGTCTTCATCTGCCCCTATCATCTCCGTTTGAAGACACAGAAACAGTCCTTTTCTTTTAAATCCACTTTTATTCAAAACTGAGTTGATGTAGTGATCAAGTACAAAATTTCCGCGGTTCACGGGTCGTAATGTTTTTGGGCAGGAATTTTTTCCCTTTTCCGCGCGTCTTTGACCCAGCTGAGCTTGAGGACGTTATTTCGGGAAACATTTTGGGGCCCAGATCCCCGCTTTAAGCGTTATTTCGCCAACATTTTGTTGGGCTCAGAAACCGGCCTAGGAGCGTTTATGGGGCTAAAACATTTTAACCCCCGAGTTACGGTTGGGCCCCCCCCCCAAAAAAAAATCTCTCCTGAACGCGTAAAAATTTACTTTGCTGGGTAACCCTTTTGATGGCGTCTTTTTAATTTATGTGTGGGGGTGGGGGTGGGGGTGTGACAACATTTTTAAAAACCCAGTTATGATTGGAAGCGTTTTTTTTTAAAAAAAAGATCGCCTATCGACGCGTCAAAATTTACTATGCTGGGTAACCCTGCTGATGTATTTGTTTACAGACGCAACAGGCAAGGCCTTTGGTGTAGGCTTTTTTTTAAAGTGATAAATGATTTCGAGATACTTTGCCTAAAGATTTGTGCCACGAAGGTGAACACAATTTTATGGCCGTTTTTATCTATATGGCCTTCAGTCTGTTTTACAAACGAACCCTCTTCAATTGTGGCAATATGGTTACAGCTGAGATAATTACCAAGGGCAATTCAAAAGTAAACTTTTGATTATGAAGCTTATGCGGCAAGCAATATAGTGTGCAGCTATCAACAATTTTACAGTACAAGCCAAACATGCACCTGGTTTGAACAATTATATTGCTAATTCCATTTCTCAGTTTCCGATGAGCAAATTCCGCAGCTTGACATCCAACACAGACTCCCAGCTGACACCCTGTCTCCAAGTGTCGGAACTGATGATAATTTGAGAGGTCACATAGATCAGTTATGGAATGCCCTATCAGTTATCGGACAGACAGTCTCTACAATACGTTTTCTTGCAAATCATGACTATGTGTTGAGTGCTTGTACCACCTGGAACTTTACATGAAGACATTCAATTTGCATCCTACTGTCATCGCAATTTGTGCTTGAAATGTTCTAGAGTAAAATTGTATCTTGCGAGAATACGCTTCTACTGTTTGAAGATAGGATTCAGTAATCCTTTCGTACAAAGCAGTAATAACACTCATTTTTGTGCAAACTTTGAAACTTGTTAAAAAGAGCATTTTTTTTCCCCCATTTACAGATTATGCTATCTTATGCTTATGCTTATGGATTTTTGTTTGTTTGTTTGTTTGTTTGCTTTTATTGTTTTGTTTCTGTTGTTGTTGGTGGTGTTTTTTAAAAAATTTGTTCGTTCTGGGGAATTTACGGCATGAAGTTCAGTTGACACAGGATATTATTCAAATTAATGACATTTAGTTTCCCATGATAAATTACATTTCACATTGAAGTTACGTACACTAGAGACAGGGAGTGTCTTTGCACATTTTTCGGAACAATCATTTGTGCCCTTTCTCAGCAAGGGATATTTTTCATTCCTTGAAGCTAACACAATATGCACTTCGCCTCTTTTTATGGACTAGCTCAGCTGGTAGAGTGTTGGATTCATAATCCAAGAGTCTCGGGTTTAGTACCCTCTCAAACAGGCTTGAGTCCGGTGCCTTGGTGTATCCTTGGCTGAATAATTTACTTTCATTGCTTTGGGACATATAACCTTCATGTTTTTGATATGCTGTGTTTACTAGAATTTTATTATTCTAAATAATGTATAGATGTATCACGGTTTATCGATAGTATCGATACTATCGATATGCGCAGTGATGATAAATGTATTCTACCGCAACTGAAGTATGGGGATACAAAGAACATAAAATTAGGACTTAAATATATGAGGAAGTCATGCAGATGTTAGGAAAATTAATTCTTACTTCATATTAAAATTAAAAGAAAATATATAAACCAATTAACCCTCTCTCTGAAAATCAGTGTTCCATATGTTGTCTACCATAAACTAACTTTTTTTCCACATATTAGATACCTCGGTGAAAAATGTTAAAAAGACCTGGATTTAATACGAGTCGTGGCAAACACAAATTGGGGAGCAGATCGGAAGGTCTTACTCCGGTTCTGCGTGTCTTTAGTAAGATCTAAACTTGACTATTCCTCCTGGATTGTGTACGGTTCAGCTTCTAAATCTTATCTCCAGACAGAGACTTAGACTTCGTCTGGCTGCATGTAGAAATTCCCCTTCAGAAAGCCTCTATCATGAGGCAAACGAACTATGACTTATCTCAGACGAACGAAAATGGCTTTTCAGTATACTAATAAACTATTCTTTAATCCATCTAATCACGCATATGATGTAGTATTTAGGTCCAAATATCAAACCTTGTACACTAAGAAACCAAATTTCATTTCACTTTTGGCATACGAATTCTTCCTCGCTTTGAAAGAGCTAAAATAAGAGTTGGAAATACTGTAAAATTATGTGTTCCAAAATCACCACCTTGGTTATCAACACCTCAAAAATTATATTTAACCTTTGCCAATTCAAAAAGTCCTCAACAACTTCAGTTCTTTTTAGAATTAATATTCAATCAACTCAGAACCTTCTATCGTAGACATATGTCCCTGTTTGCGGACGGTTCGAAAGATGTAGAGAAAGTTGGAACTGCCATTGCAACACCCTATGGCACCATCTTGAGTCGGTTGCCTGATAAAGCTTCGATTTTTGCTATAGAAATTACAGCCATACTAAAATATTTGAACTAGGTTGAAACCACTCGGAAAAAAATTAAGAAAATTAATCTTTTCGGATTCCCTTTCCACGTTGAATGCCTCGCAAAATCTCAAATCTGACAACCCGTTAAAATCCCAGATATTACATAAACATGACATGCTCATACGGTCTGGGAAAAGTATTATGTACTGTTGAATGCCTGGTCACAGTGGTATAAATGGTCATGAAAGGCTATATAAAGCAGCCAAAGCTACCCTGCAGTCACCTGTTTCCGAATGGAAGATCCATATACTGTCTTCAAATATTGTAAAAATCAGCATGTTTGTCATACTCCACAAAAAAACTTAAGAACACCAAACCCACTATTGGAGAATGGCATCCCTCGTATAGAAGAAATCGCAGAGATGAGGTTGTATTGTGCATAACGCGTATCGGACACACATACCTAACTCACGCATACCTCTTGAAGGGCAAATCTCGACCAGAGTGCATACCCTGCCAGTGTCCACTGACAGTGGAACACATTCGTGTCGAGTGTCAACTTTCTCCTCGTGAGACAGAAGTATTTAAACGTGAACTGCATGAAGAAACTGTATGACAATATACTCCCTAAGAAAATATTGGACTTTTTGAGAGAATGCGATTTATAGAAAAAAATGTGACCACATGTTTTAAGGATTTTACACGTGTTAGCTTTATCTTTTATATTATATATATTTTACGGAATTTTAACATCTTTACGGTTTATATTTTATCTTGTTGCTCTTAATATTTATTTGGAACGGTTTATCTTCCTAAATTTTTGTGCAGTTCATTGTTAATTTTTTTAAAACTTTACCTTAAGTTGGCACAATATAGCCAATACTGTGCTGATGTGCCGTAAAATGCTACATACATAGATACATTCATATTTGTCGGTCTGTCTATCTAAGTAAGGTTATTATATTTTGTGTGGGCAAAGGAACATACAAGTTATTTCCTCAATATACCGCGCCATCAAAATTCTAAAGCGTTTATTTGTTAATGTATTCATTTATTTTGTAAGAATACAAATTGGCTCGATGGCTTGATGATTGATGCTTCCCTTATGCGAAATATATTTAGTTGTACATGCCGCCAGGTAATACCCTGTATAATCAACACAAATATATTTTATTCCCCTTAGTTTGCGTATGGATATTAAGTTTACTATTAAATTATTTTTAAATAAATATTGGAAACAAAACAACGCTACCGATCTCTGGGATTTAGCTAATTCTGCAATTGTATACATAATACAGGTAAACAAAACACGGCTAAAAATACATACTGAGGTTCATTTATGTTACTTAGCATATTGATATATCAAGTTAAACTTAAGCAATCAGCTCTCCAACAACAAGTAAGGTTGCATAAATTTAATTTGTACGTACTTGCAAATTTGATCGTTTTAATTTAGAGGTTAAGGAGGAAGACCATTCTAAATTGATCCATTGCATAGTTGCTATTTGAATTTAATTTTTATGAGAGAACAGCAATGTTATATATGTGTATTCTGTAAATCCATGTGATGTTAATTCATCTTTAGCGAAAGTAGAGGGATTAATACGGTACACCTGGATGTACGAGAGAGAGAGAGAGAGAGAGAGAGAGAGAGAGAGAGAGAGAGAGAGAGAGAGAGAGTTTTGTTCTGTCATTATTCCAGAGCAATGATTCTCTGTTAGTATCTTTGCAGTTTTGCAGTTTTTATATAAGTAGTAAAAAATAAAATACACGGCATACTCCCATGCACGCAAATTACAGTCCTATGGCAGTCTAAAACGAAAAATATTTCACAAAGTTGAAAATCTCTGATGTTTGCCATCAGAATGTACGTTTGTCGAATTTAATAATTGTCAGATCAATACTTGAAGATGTATGCAAGTTGTTAACCTCGTGGCACACAATCTATATAGTTCCTTCAATATGGTTTTGTAAATAACATGTTTGAAATATATAAGCCGGAGAGAGAGAGAGAGAGAGAGAGAGAGAGAGAGAGAGAGAGAGAGAGAGAGAGAGAGAGAGAGTTTTTGAAATGTATATCGCATGTTTTTTATTAGTATTTAGCTCCAGGTTTAATATATGAACTGTAAAAAGACACTAGATTTTCAAGTTATTTCGGACAATATCACTACATAACAGACATTGGGCTTTTTATAAAAAAAACCTAATACATTCTTTAAATACTGTATCCATTCAATTTATAAATGCATGCGTATAAAACACCAAACTTTATTGACGTAAGATAGAAACTTGATTCCAATATCAGCGTTCATCTGAGTTATTTTGTTATGCAGTAGATTGTAAGAAGACAAGTTATACTGAAAAAGGTGTCCGGCATATAAACAAAAGAAACAATAATACCGGTTCAACTTACAAGGACGACAATATGATACTTCGAAAGATGCATTTTACAAAATTAATTATTTGTGTCTGCAGAACGTCCTTCGTACATCTGACGAAGAGGTAAAAAGGCATTCCAGAGTTTTCTTTCTCAGTAAAACGGGTCAACTTAGCATATCAAAAAAGAACCCGACGAGGGTTTGACTTAGACATCATCTTCTGGGCAAATCGCCCAAGTGAATTTGGCTATGACATTATCTTCTGGGCAAGTCAACCAATTGAATTTCATAGGCTCAGACATTAGAAAGTGACCATTAAACTACGATATACGTACACAATACACGCAATGGTATACAGATCTTCTCACACAGAACAAAAAATAAATAAAGGAAAAATGTATAAAAAGGCGTGGAACACCCCCTCCCCCCAAAAAAAGAGAAAAAACAGTAATTGAGAAAAATGCATGAAGGTATGTCGCAAAGGTCGATGATGTTGCTTTTGTTCCTTTCAATAAATTGCTATAATTCTCACTTTTAAAAAAAGACAATTTATTCAATTATCGTAACATGATGAAAATGTATAGACTACGTTGAACTTTTCACGCATCATGCTTGAAATGTTAAGTTTCATACTCTGGACTGCCTTTGGCATGAAAAAGACAACCTGACAAACTAGCTATTGCAAACTCAACCAGTGCATGAAATAGAATGCTATACAGTCTTTGTTGCAAAATGCTAATCATTGTTAAGTATTATGCAGAGACATTCAAGTTCCATCAGTACATCTATGAAAATGCCAAAAGACGTTTTATGTTCTTAAACAAACAATAAACCCACATTCATCCTTGACATTTACCTGTTCTTCTGACTGCAATTCACAACTGAAACGAATATTAGTTTTTCTTATTACAATATTCGTTGAATGTATTCAGATATAATTTGAATTCGTTGATGTTAATAAAGCTATAAAATCTATTTTTTTGTGTGTTTTCTTTGGTAATTATTGACGCCCCACCCCACCAAGCTGCATTGAAAACACTGTGGACTCAGTCATCCAAATCGAATTAAATGACATTTAAGGGCTCTTGAGTTAATATTCTCTTTACTGAGACTAATCAGATGAATGTAGGTGTTAATTTCCCTGATTATCTATATACTGAGTATGACCAAAACGTTCGTTTAATGGGACCAATAGGTAAAAAAAGGTTAGTAACTCTCAGTTTTTCTTGTTGAATAAAATGCGGGGAGTATCTCAATAAATTGTATAGACGATGATCTATTCACGATGAGAATAACACTAATCGACTTTGGATGTAACTTGACTGTAATGCACAAATGGGAAGAGAGTTCATGCATACAGTGGATGACTCGATAGGTTTTGTAAACTGGTTTTGGAAATCACGCACTTTTATTTTACTTATAGTAATCATGTGCACAAAATACAAGAAATAAATTCGGATACGTTGATTAATACATAGGGGCTATATAGGCTTTGATATAATCCCTGTTCTATGCCATATATATATTTTTTTATCAACTTGCCATACTGCACATTATTGTGTTAGGTTCATCTGTATAACAATGAATAGATTAACGCCGATGTTGTGAGCAGTGTGACTATTCATAATTTTGACATTATGATTACCATTGTAAGTATGCGTTTGAATTTCAGATGACTTAGCAGATTTGACGTTGTTCCCTTGTAAACTAATTCAATGTTACATGGTATATATTTAGGCTTGTTTTTTTTTTGTTGTTGTTGATTTTTTTGTTGTTGTTGTTTTCCTCTTACAAAATACTGCAAAGCAGAGTTGCGACGATCCATGGTCAGAATGGTTCACTCCTGAGTTTGGTTTTAGGTGGTCGTTTCTCACTAGGCAAACAAGCGATCATTCGAATATTAGCGACAAGTATTCTGATTCGAATGTTCGGTTTTTCGTTTAAGCTCTCGCAATGCATCAACGATCTCTGTAATGTGTGATGTAGTCCGTACATAATGAAGAGACATAATTACATAGTCATTATCAACAACAGCACATTGGTTACTAGTCTTCTTAATAGTAAAGATGTTACAAGTACTTTCTGGACACAACATTTTAGAAAATAAAGGGAGGTTATTTTCTTTTCCTGAGTTGATACAGGATATATTTTATCGTTTGATACAATAAATGCAATATTGTCATTTAGTCTTCCTATCCATATCTTACAACTCGTTTTTGGTCCAATCGTCTGTGTACCCGATGATCGTGACCGCCCATGGATTGATAGCTACGATCGTATTACCTCCATTCAGCTTTTATCCTCGTCATTTTATGATGATGATGATGATGAGTAGAGGTTTATTTTGCATTTAAGATTTATTTTACTAACATCCGTCAGCGCCTTTTATACCAACCCTAATGGCTATAGTATTTGTATCGCGATCGTCGCATATTAATACATGCGCGGTTGGGTTTACAAAATATAATCACACGCGCAAGCGTGTGTGGGATTTTTGTATAAGCGGGCTGTTATTGATTTGTATGCAAACAGTTACTCGGCTTTTACTGTCTGCAGATCCACTACGCGGCTGCGTATCTGTGTTCGGAGTTGCCTGTGGTTTTCCATTCCCGCCAACACTGTCTCGAACTCGGCCGCGCTAATGATTTTATCTTCGATAGCCACCGAGTATAGTTTTGCACTTCTACGATTGTTTATCTGCATCAACGCTAGCGTGGTAAGCAAACCGACCACTATTATTGGAAATCTTACAATACACACAAAAGTGACGTTTTCAGTCAGGCCTATATAATTTATTGTGGCTATACTACAATGTGGAAATTCCTATAATGTGAAACTAAAAATACTACTGCGGAAATTAAGATCACTGATCGCCAGTACACTGTATACAATATTTTGCTTGTATTGTTTTCTTCGTGCAGTTATATTTTACACCGATTATGGTTTATATTTATATCAACTGTGGAACTGCAGGATTATTGATCGCCAGTAAACTGAATAAAAATATTTTGCTGCTGCTATATTATACACTGACTGCGGCAGAGTTTATACGAAAATATTATATTAAATATTAAACAATTACCGCGGTATATATATATATATATATATATATATATATATATATATATATATATATATATATATATATATATATATATATATATATATATATTTGCACAACATTTGCAAATCGACACGTATAGTATTTTAAAGGGTTTATGGATATAAACAATTGTGGCATAATTTAACCAGAACAGTGGAGTGTTTTCAACGTTACAGAAAAAGTTAAGTCATTGTTTCGTTTAAATGCATCATATAGGTTTGTCAAAGAAGCTCAAAAGATGTTGTATGCTTTTTCAAACACGTATCCGGAGCATCTTGATAAATTAATCAACTTAGGAATTATCTTGGAAAAACAGCGATGCTCACTTGTAGAAAAATATAACAGAAAAACTCAAAAAATAAACATTATTTGATCTTGTGCAAGAAAAAATAAAGTCGCTAACGTTGACTAGACCATCTAGTACAGATAGCAAAACAAGCGAATAATATAATGACGATGACGATGACAGTGAAACATCAAGTGAATATTGTAGCAGTAGCGAAGATTGCTAAGAACAAAGAGAAATGCTTTAGGTAATTATATATTGCATCACCAAAGACGTGTTTTTGTAAATCTGTGAAATGTTTAGAATATACAGAGGATGAAAAGGGTATGCATTGTTCAGAGGTTTATAAGAGATTCTCATGCAAAGACACAAAACTATGGCATCAATATACATAAAACAGTACACGACATTTTATATTATCAGATGCCATTGCACAGGCAGCGGTCATTTACTAGTTGGTATAGTATTTCCGTGTAGTATGTAGTAATTTGGCAAAATACCGAATTGAAAAAAATTATATTCGAACACATAGATCTATCTCACTTTAATCCTCAATCGATGCAACCTCGTGACCGAGTTTGTTTACAACGCACTGCCAAGAATTTGGAAATTACAATGACAGATGAAAAGTATTTTACAGCAAAGGGTTGCACAATCAAATACTATCCACTGCGAGGAACTTCACAATCTATTGTATTCGGTGCAGAGTACATACGGCTAAAGTTATGTACACCATCAATGGAAAACATAGATGATTATATCTATTAAAACACAGATGATTATGTCTATTGGAGAATAAAATTTGTAAATATAAGAAGGTCAATGACATTAAAACGAAATCAATGCAAATGTGTATGTCTTGGAAAACCTGAACTCTCTGGCAGAACATGTCATTACGAATACTGTAAATCACATCTGCTAGTGTTACGTTTTGGTTCGAGTGCTCGACCATATCTCAGATGTGGTATCGGAGGAAAGTCTCGTAATCAGCTTTGCCGACCATGCGGATCTATTCTCGAGTATTATCGTGCACGCCGTCAAAGATCCACCATCGCAACAGCAATTGAACCTACTGAAGAAATATCCGACATTAATACGCCCGACGAAGGTACTGAAAGATTCTCAACACGTTGGAAAAATCCACCAACACCTGTTCGGGATGAACTCTTGATAGATGTGTGGACGTTCAACTACATACTTCCCCGTAAGAATCATTCCGCGGATGGAATTATTTGCCAACGCCAGACTATGTTCCGCCGCGGTCGGTCATAAATGTTTAAAACAATGACAATGAATGTTTCAAATGGGCGCCTGCGTACGCGAGTCATCCCGCGCGTGACAATACAGATCAGTCACGACAATGCAAACAATATCTAAACGAACTAAATGTTGGTAACATTGAATTTCCGGTGCAGTTTACCGATGCTACACTGAAAAGTTTGAAGAACTTAACCTCAGTATCGCCCTTAACGTGTTCGCTTGGGACAAAAGCTTTTATTCGCTTGCATTATCCCCACATGTACAAAACAAAGATTCGCATGGACGAATCGAGATTGATCTGTTGTTGATAAGCAGCATGAATGGTTCAGAGTCGGTATCTCATTACGTATGGATAAAGAATCTTTCCCGATTGCTTAACCGACATAGCACGCACAACGGTAAAAAGTTTCCATGCAGACTTTGCCTGCATTTATTTAGCAACCAACAGCTGCTCGCGGACCATGACTTTAACTGTGGTGGAATCAGTGAAAAATATTAGAGTACAATTATGCCAGAACCCGGCAAAAACATTTTGAAATTCACCGTGGTGGAACGAAAGATGAAAGTACCGTGTATCAATTATGCTGACATTGAATGTTTTAATGTTCCAGTGAATGCTCCTGAGGTTATAACAAATACAACATAAGTTGCGGAACAAGTCCCATGAGGGTTTAGTTATATTGTTGTCCAATGCGACGGAGCAAGGGAGCCACCAATATTAAATCGTGGCCAGAACTCAGTTGAGGTGTTTCTTAAATCGCTCTAGGTTACGGTGAAATTGACCCGCAAACAGATTTACTCACCTGAAGACATGATCATGACCCGTGATGATATTGATAAGTTTATCGCGGCCAATGATTGTTGGATTTACGATGGTGCTTTCAGTTTCACTGATGCGAAAGTTCATGATCACTGTCAAATTACTGGTGCGTACCGAAGAGCCCCACACAGCGCATGCAATCTACAATTGCGGATTTTCCCAAATAAAATAAAAATTATTGTGGTGTTTCTTAACTTGCGTATGCATGATGTCCACCGAATTTTGCAGGCAGAAGCCACGGCATCGAATCCACCAATAAGTGTAATCCTCAACAACATGGAGAAATACATGACGTTTAGGCTGGGTCATTTGCGGTTCATTGCTTCGCTGCAGTTTTTGATTTACAGCTTGGACAGCTAGTTAGCAACCTTGTGGTGGAAAGCTTCAAAATCAACAGTCGATAGCGTGCCACCGCTGACAAGTTGAAGTTGATGACGCGAAAAGGAATGTACACAAACGAGTACATGAGTGGATGGGAAAACTTTACTGAAACTCAGTTACCACCGATCGAGGCATTCCATTCGTCGTTGTCTCGCGAAGGTATTTCCACTGACGACTACGCACGCAAATAATATTTGGTCCGCATTCGAATGCAAAAACCTCTGTGACTATCATGATTTGTATCTGCGTACGGATGTGTTGCTGCTCGCGAATGTCTTTAAGGCGTTTCGCGATACAGCCAAGCGTAAGTATAATCTCTATTCCGTGCACTACTTTTCGTCACCGGGAATGGCCTGGGATGCGTTGCTGTTGAAAACCAAGATCGAGTTGGAACTGCTCACCGATATTGACCAGCAATGATGCAGCCCCTGCGTGTTGGTGGGTTTTCGTGGATTAATCTCGCGGATGTAGACATTCAAAAATACGTACACGATCATGACAGCAACAGCGACCACGGATTATTTTTTGAAGTTGATCTGGAGTACCCGGATGAGCTTCATCAAGACAACAACGACTACCCACTGAGACCGGAAGCGCTATTGGTGCCGCGCGAGTGGATGTCCTCGTATCAGTGCGGGATTGTAGACAAATCCGGACGCAAGTTTACCGAATGCACAAAGCTTGTCCCTAATCTTCGAACTAAAACCATCTATGTACTCCACGTACAAAGCCTGCAGTTATATCAGCGATTGGGAATGCGTGTAAGCAAAATTCATCTGGTGCTTAATTTCGCTAACACGCTTAGATGATTGCTCCTTATATCAAGATGAACACAAATCTGCGAACGAATGCTAAAAATGATTTTGAAAAGAATTCTTCAAACTAATGAACAATTCCGTGTTTGGCAAAACTATGGAAAATCTGCGGAACGAATTCGCGTTGACCTTGTCCGTGATACCGAACAAGACAAGCTTCGATGGTGTCCCGGATAGTTTCGCTAACGCGGCAGCGACATCACCTCCGCCGACTTTTGTAGTCAATGTGAACTTTGCTCCACATAGAACACAAGTTCCAGCGATCGCGGATTGACCATTACGTGTTTGAACTCGAGTTCGATTCGCAGTACGTGTTTTTGTGCGGGATCGGACATAATATGAAGACCTGACAGTATTATACAACAATTTTGTTGACATTTAACATGGAATCACGAAAAAGACAACACAAAGATGCCAAAGATGTGAAAAGCTCTGCTTTCACCGTCATTGACTTTTCCGCGCAGGCAGCACCCAAACCATCTAAACATGGCGATATATTTTCAAACTCAGTCCGTGCGTTGCTCATTGGTCCGGATGAATCAGGAAAAACTCAGTTGTTGTTGAATATGATTTTACGATGGTTGACGTGGGATCGGTTGTACGTGATTGCACCGTTGGCTGACGATCAATCGTGTTTTGACGTGCTCAGATATTTTTCGGAAGCGCTTCAGGCATCGTCCTTGGGTGGCAAAGCCACCACTTCCACGGTTGATTTCTTTTCCACAATCGATGAACCACCTACCATTGATGATCTTGATCCGAGCGCAGATAATCTTGTCGTGTGCGATGACGTAATGCTTAAAAATCAAATCAATCCAGCGCGAATATTTTCCCAAGGCCGACATAAAAACACAGATGTAATCTATTTAACACATCGACGCGCACACGTGCCTATCGTGATTCCGGACAACTGTAGCATGTTAATGATATTTTGCGGGATTGACGCGCATGGTCTCGCAAACATTCATTGGACCCGGTGCGCTGGCGACCACTCGTGGGATGAATTTCGGATTATACTTGTAGAGGCCACCTCTGACCCGAATAGTTTTCTCACTATTTACTTGACTAGTGGACCGCAGAGCAGTCTCACTTCCAGTCGCGGGGAAAAAGGTCATGTTGGACGCGAACGCGTCTCACGGGCAGGGTCCAAATATCGAGTCGGTTTAGATAAAACAATGTGACAACCATACCAAATATATAAAATGTCGAAAACCGAGAAAGCTCGGCTTAAAAAAGCTCCGTTTAAGAAAGCTCTGCTTTCCGCCAGTGATACCATAGCAGAGTTGCCCGCGAACACCAGGAACTGATTCGCGATGTTATAGCCGGCCTCGAGCGTGTCAACAAGATGCTACAGTCGCGACAATACGCATGAGAAGATCTCACAGAGGACTTTGAACAAACGTTTGCGCCACTGCTTAAGCCCACACGTGAAACCCCGGAACGTGTTGAGGATATTAAGAAAGCTACGAGAGAAACCGTGGAACAGGTGGCAGCGTTGACGGGAACAGATACGGAACCGGGACTAGTTCTTAAGATAGCTAAACGCACAAAAAATATCAAGAAAACTACGGGGGCAACTACGAAGACTACTGGACGCTTACCAGCAGAGATGACAGAAATAAAAGAAGACATCGGACAAATTGGAACGAGCACTGGTTTGCTTGCAAAAGGCACACAGGCACTTGACGAAGACGTTAGAGATGCAGTTGTTAAGATGCAACAAAACCACCCGAGTACAAGTCACAGATGCAAACACCGGCTTGATATTTTATTAAATAATCTCGTCAGCACATCTTTCAGAATCCTGGGTATGTCGCCCTTAATAGGCCTCCCAACTGGAAAGATTTTATGTTGAAAATGCCATCAAAGACGCATGATAAATAGATGGACAGTGAGTGGCCTAAAATGGTATTTAGAGAGTTTACAGGAAAGAAACAGGCTACCGGTGACAGATGGAATCATTTTGTACAAACATTTAATGCATTTCACAGTGGAAAAATTGAAGAAAGCTGGAAATTATGGAAAGAATATTTGACAAAGTATATACCCTCGTACCAAGTCCAACCCACACAACAAGAAGAAAGACGTGCATATGAGCCAAACAAATGCGTACAAAAGAAATACCGTATGCGCCCATTGAAAAACCGACAACATGGAAAGAATAACTAGAAGGGTTTAAGCAATTTAGCAAGCAGATAGCACAACCTGCACGGGAAAAGCAACCTGAACTCTCGTACGAACCTCAAGCATCTGCACCCTCAAGTAAAGCTGCATCCGCACCAGTACAACTTGTTAAATTTGAAGCTCGAAGAATAGAAGAGCAACAAACAAAGAAAGGAAGCAGCCTTGGTATACTGTGTGACCCTCACGACCTTGAGGATCGGCTGGAAACACTCGTGGGGTTGGTTCGCGCGGGCAACAACGCATCCGAAGTCATTAATGAGGCCGCATCGATTTGTCAGAGGTTGTTCACCAATGACATCATGGACCCGGGAACGTTTCGCTTGTTAATGCCTGTACTTGTTGAAGATATCGATGATTTATACGACTAACACAATAATGACTTTCAGAAGCACTTTCGATTTTACGCCAAATCAAAGCTGCGTTGCAACGTGTTGTTGCAAATACAACCCCGAGCGTTACCTCGATGCTTACAGTCTCATCAACGAAACCTTAATTGTATGTGACTTTTTCTACACCAATCACCACAGGGGAATCCTGCACACTCGAGTTTGCATGGGCATCTAATATTCTATCGCAGCTGTTTGGGGACTTCCTCGCGAATAACTCGTTTGTGTTTTCGTCAGAAGGTGGCGTCACCTGGAATGTTGTTGAACTTCACACTGTTGCGTACGACCTTGAATCAATAAATAATGAAATCCGACGAAGAATCTCATTGGTGACAAGTAAAGACTGTGACATGTTCATACGCGAACATGAGGCAACACTCAGCTCTGCTATCTCGATAAATTCTGCAAAGTACGAGGATGATATTGCGCCGTCATCGTTGAGAACAGTTCTTGGTTGATTGAAAAATCTAGGTTTGCAAGCGGTTCAATCGATTCGAGATCGACTACCACGATTAGTGACTCGAGCACCAACAAAAGCGGTTACATTACCGTCAACAGCAACAATGCCAACTCTGGTTCTTCAATGAAGCCGCTCAACAACGTATAGCTTATTCAGCGATTGCAAATCTGGAAATGGGGAGCGGATTACGGTTGTCGCGCAAAAGGTATAAGACGAAACCAATAGTATATAAGTGATAAATGGTAAAAGTTCAAGATACACATGATACCGCGTGGGACATGGGTGCGCCTGTGATGGTAGATCGCAGCACCAAAGATTTTCAGTAGTATTCGTATATGGGCTAGGGGCCTCAGGCCATTACAAATAGAATACAAGTGCAGGACACGTCTCTGTATTTTTTCCCATGTGAGGGTTTCTTTGAAATAGAGGGAAAACTTGTACGTTACTACAACGTTGATTACGGTGCAGATGCTAAGGTAGGATTTGTTAACAATGGCATCATGGCGTTGTTTGACAGCTCACGTTATTCCATCGATGGAAAAGAAATCGAATAAATTCTCGACAACGTTGACATTGCCACAACGATTATCGGACTTGCCAGATACAGTGACGATTATGCAGGATTTGCTGTCCCGTCTATCATGTTTCATAAGGACGCAAACGAAAATACCTATCATATACAAATTATAACACGACGGCCTAATGACCATGCAGGTCCCCCGCCCCTGCAGGTATAGAAGATTTAACGTTTCATAATCCCAGTTTCAACCTTGGATTTGCGCAGCACCGAGGACAACTTCATGGAGGCTCACTAATGTTTTCGTGTGCAATTCCCCTCAGTCATGTATTTGGGTTTGCAGAAACATTCGCAAGGTTATTTTCGGAGCCAAACACACAGTCATGTTAACCTGTAAGGATACCACCGATGATGCAATATGGCGCGCTAATGGTGTCACTGTTGGTAAAGTTGAGTTATCAACATTATCATTGTGGAGCTCTGCGCTTATTCCTTCACTGACCACAGACATCGCGTTTGTTGCCGTTTATGCAGTCTGGAATTGCGTCTCGCGGTCACCACAGACTCGAAGCGAAGCACTGTTCAGGGACAGTTTGCATTGCAAATAAATACCCGCCATGGCCTCAGCGCACCAAAATATACGTTCGTGGCATTTCAAGGTGTAACTCGGGCTGACAACCGAGAGCGTAGTGCAATGATATTTGACAAGTTAGGAGTGTCTGAAGTTTCTCTGCGGTTAAATGGCCACCAGGAACCCACCGAAGAAATTTTGCTTAACTTCACAGACAATCAAATCGCAAGTATATATCACAAGCTATGGTCGTTCATGGACCGGCATCAAAACATTGACACAAGTCTGCAGATTTCCCAGCACGACTTTCGTATGTTGTACCGATTTAGTACTTTTCGTTGGAACACCTGGAGTTGTATAGGCACTCCATGTACTTTCATGCACGTTTCACTGATCTGGCTGGCGTCGCCAATTTCAGATGCATTGCTGTGATCCTCTCCGATAAATTTCTACTGTTGGTTGGTACAGGTGTCCGAATGAGGGTCCTTGACCGCCTATAGAAAATTCATAGTTGGTTTCTCAAAATTCGAAATTGAACCTGTTACATTTGTAAATAATAATATCCAATCACGAAGTGAAGGTTGGCCTTAGCCGACAGCAGTTTGCAAAAATCAAAAGCACAATACGAAACGATTGTGGGCTCACATTGATCCTTTATCCGGCAAAGTTAACTGGAAATGTCCCCGTGTGGTTAACCCAAACGCAGCTTAATCAGCTTAATACAGCCAAACGAAAGACCACCTCGGTGACATTAAAATTATCCAAGTCAGAGGTGGTACAAATGCAAAAGACCCGTGGAATATTTCCATTCCTTGCAGCGATCCCAGGGTATTTAGCGGCTGCAGCTCTGGCGTTGCAAAAGCAGCTGCGTTAGGGGCTGTCGGAACTGCATCCATAATGTCTCTGAAAAAGGCGGTTGGAGGACGTATAAAAAGGAAAAGGTCTTCGATTATCCATGCGAGCGGAAGTGGCATTCTGTTGTGGCCTGGCCGTTGACCAGTTTAATTTACTTGCAATGACAAAATCAGTCAAGCATTTCCGATGTGTCTTTATGCGGAATGAACTTGCATTGATGATTCCACACACAAGGGAAGCCGGTATTGTTAACCTGGATTCATCAACAGGACCTGGCACTCATTGGGTTGCATACGTGGTAACGTCTCGACATATTTTATATTTTGACTCGTACGGGCTTGCGCCACCACGTGAAGTTGTTGATTTTTTAATCCGAGACGGACGACAACCACTGTTTTATTCGACGCTGCCGTTGCAAACTCGGCTGGACGGGTCAATATGTGGTCATGTTGTTGCTGAAACGTTGTGTGCATTCGAGCGTTCACCAATCCCGCAAACGCTTATTGATTTTACATTAAACTGCACTTGATAGTATACAAAATGCTTATTAACATTTACGGAAGCTCAAAAGCCAGACGACACGGTGTTGATGTCGATTTGACCAGACTTGCCACCAAGCGGATTTGACTGAGTTTACCAGTCAGGTTGTTGTTGATGTTTACCCTGGCGAGCTTGTGATTTTCCAAGATCAAACTGGAAATCTTACAGCGTCTAACGCGGACATTCAAAATATGTTAAAAGCGGATTTGCCTACGTTTATCAGCTGGGCTTATATCAACCCAGGCGAGCTTGTGATTTTCCAAGATCAAACTTGAAAACTTAAAACATCTAACGTGGACGTCAACGATGTTGTTTTGAGGCTGCGAGGCGCTGTCGCAAAAAACCTGGCTGAAATAACTAAAACGGGGGAATCAGAGACTCTAACGTGTCGGTTGCTTGTATCGAAAACTATGTTGACGATGCTGCTGCTACAACAAAACAATACGTGGATGAACAGATCACAGACGTGCCTTTGCCACCACTCGTAGTAACTTCGTGGAGCACAGTTAAAGGAATATTAACCAGTAAAGGAGAGGAAACAATAGAAGGCTTAATAAATGGACTATTTATTGTATCGCCTAACTTGGATGGCTTAGATCGACCTAAACTTTGCATCTTAAAGGTGCGCGAGTCTGGATCGTATTTATTCATCATACACGGATATAAAAGTGGGTGGGGTGTAATAATACTAACGTTAAATAATGCACTGGGTTTTTCTACAGCACTACCGTATACCACCAAAACGATATTATTCGAGAACCTATCACATTTGCATTATCAAGATCATTGGTCGTTGGTGATGAATTTCACATCGAAGGAGTCAGCGTCTATCCGGAAGGGTTCTTAACCATCTTTGGTGTTTGTGTTTAAGATTTGTCTTTACATATAAGTGATGGATTCTGACCCTGGTGATGAAATTTCGGAATTTACCGACGGTTTTTTGGACCAGGTGACAGCCGATGCTAAAATCGATAGTAATTGTGTTTCACTTGTTAATGAATATCTCCTTCAGAATGGTGTTACAAGACCTTTGTATATGCTCAAATATAATCTAAGCGACGGTAAGATAGAAATCAACCGTTGGGAACACCCTGATGTACCATTGCCAACTTGAGGCCAGCTTGGAGTCATAGCATTAGCACGTGAAAATGCCCGATCGTTGACTGAACCACAAGGTGTGAAAACATCCAGGTATTGTTTCTACAACGATGAAGTAATATTCACCGATAAGGCCACTCCGGCTGCAGTTCCAGTTAATTATGTTGCGCCAACATTGACTCGACTGAGAATAGAATGATCTCGACTACTATTTAACAAGGAGGAACTTGTCCGTGTAACAGTTCTTGGGCGAAGACGAGTACAATTGTTTCAGACACCAACCAAGGTTGTAATCAATATGGTTCTATACGAACGTATTGCCCACCCCCAGGAACGCATACTTGCAGAAGATTTAAGTCTTCCACAGGAAGATATTTTCTATGATTAGATAGCAGTTGTACCAGTAATAAAAGGGTACTTGGTTAGAAGTGCGTGTGCGGGTTGCACCTAAACATGATGCTCATGAAATACAAACGCGTGTGTGTGGTCGTTGATGCTATTTATGGGTTTCCCGTGGCAGTAACTGTTGGTTTGGGTGTGCTAACAAAATAATTTCGATACGGCTGCATTCGTTAATACGTGTCTATTCAGAGCTTTTCGCGGCGGCACAAAGTAGGCTCAGTACGATTGGAAAGCTGTACTCGGTGGCTATCGAAGATATAAAATCATTAGAGCGGCTGAGTTCGAGACCGTGTTGGCGGAAATGGAAAACCACAGGCAAACTTTGAGTCAGATACTGAGCCGCGTAGTGGATCTGCAGACAGTAAAGGTCCAGTAACTGTTTGCATAAAAATTAATAACAGCCCGCTTACACTAAGTTAGTAAACCCAACCGCGCATGTATTAATGTCAGTAAAAAAATCTAAATCGCAAAATATGCCTCTACTTGATGATGATAATTATTAATACTACCACAACTACTACTACTATTATTATTAGCTTACAAATATTTGTCATTTTGTATCATCCTATTAGATGGTTAAAAGTTGAAGAAAAAAATATGTTGAATGCCTTGTGAATCCATTAGACTTCAGATTGTTTTAGGTCATACGCTTGATTGAGACATTATGAATACAATGCGTTTTCAAAATCTCATCATCCTTAATTTATATGTAAAATATACCTCACTTTCTATATTTGATGTAGATAGTGTACATAGGTTTTCAGTATTAACAGTTATTGGAACTCTCTTAATCAGATAATCCATATATGTTTGTTCATATTTTTCCGTATATAAAAGAAAACAAATATGTATAAATTATTGGACTTCATTCGACCGAGCCATATCGTTTACAACAAAGTTGTTTAATGGTGTACCTTTGAAACGGATAGTATTTTTAGTGAAACACCCTGAACTAAAATTTTGTTGTAAATAATTAAAACCAAAATATCGAAGGCCGAAAAGTCCAAGAAATAAATAATACTTGCAAATGTGATTTCTATGACACAAGCATTTAATCAGTTCATCAACCTATGCATATGAAAAGACCAAAAATATCTGATGGCATATAGTCGTACAGTTTTGACTGTGTCGACAAGGTTTTCACCTAAGATGGGTCGTAGTTTACAAACTACCTAAAAGTAAAAGACGGGGAAATACTTTAATGGTGTCAAAAAATGTAATCCTGTTTTCTGCATTTGCATATAAAGAAGAACTAAATGGATTCAGAACGAACGTACGAACTAACAAAAACAGGCAATATTTATCCCTCTGATGTCGAATAGGCATCCTGAAGGTCGATGGAGACTGCCCAATCTGACGCAAGAAGTACGTTCCGGATTGAGGATGTTGTCTCCATCTTGAAAGGTTCCTTCAGAAGAAACCGGTTGTAAGGAGAGAGATTGACTATGATACGAAACTTTCCGCTTTTCTTGGTAACCAGGAAGATTCGGGAATAGACTGATAGTTCTGGGCTCTCTCGACTGCCCCTTTCTGGAAAAGGGTGTGCACCTCCTCCATCAGATTCACCAGATTATACTGATGAAACACATCGGGTCCTTGATAGAGGGGATTGTTCCCGAAACTGGAGTCGGTAACTCTTTCTCACGATGGAAAGGACCCAACCATCGCCCGTGATACTTTACCAAACATCTGAAAAGAGCCCTAGGCGAGCACCTACGAGGACGTTTGGGAGAGGGATGCACGGCAAGAGAGGGCTTGAGTATCTAGGGCTGCCCCCCTCATCCTTCGGTATGAAAGGAATGAGGGTTAGATAACTTTCTCCTTGGGGCTCTGTGGCGACTTGAGCGTCGTGAACCCGACTGACGAGGAGGAGGTCTAGTTTGAGGTTGCGGATTGGACTGGAGTTGCGTTTGTGTGAAGAACTTGGCAGATGTCCCCTGAGGACGATTCGCATTAATACGCTTCCTGGCCGATTGCGATGTTGAGTATCCAGCAAGTCTTGAGAAGCCACGGTAGGGATGAGTCCCCCGAAGAGGGTCTCGGCTTCCAACGGAGCGGCCCTTAGAAGGTCTTTACTGTGGTTAAGTAAGACCTTTGAGGAATTTCAATGCAACGCCTCAGCGGATGAGCAGACGTCTTGGCCGCAGCTTTCTGCACGTGTTGTAAGGCGGCTTGATTCATACCGAACAAAGTAGCTGAGAAGAGGTCAGCATGCGAAGCTATGGTGACGCGTAATCGGGATTTCTGTTCCATGACTTCAATTGTCTTGATTGGAAGGCATGCCCATGTTCCAGTTGAAATACCACTTTGGCCGAAACGGCATTCAACTGGGGAGGTTTAGTAGGCAACTTCAGTGAATGCACCCGTTAACTGGCGATGGACCAGGGGTCTCCACGTCGATGGAGGGACGGTCCATCCTCGACGTTGCCGAGGGACATTTTGGCCTGCTGAGAACCTCTGAGAGATTTCCTCAGTTGTGGATGAATGAGGAAGAAGCAAGAGGTCTGGTTGAGGTTGCGCCCCGGAGATCTTTTCCAAAATGGAAAGGGTATTCTTGGACTGTGCGCCAGATGGTTTCGGGCACAAGTTCGGGGGTAAGAGGACCAGACTTTCTCCTCTTCATTCAACTAAGAGGAAGGAGTAGGAGGCGTCAGTGGCTCTTCTTCTACCTCGAACTCATTGGAGTAGAGAAGAATAGAGAGAGCATCATAGTCATAATCTAACATACTCCGAACCGGAGAGTGGCTGGGCATCACTATTTCCCTCGGTTGTGGAGGGGGCATAGGAGCACCCGTAATTCAGCGTGGTGAGTAGGGGCTGTTGTGCGATGAATTGCAGGGGAGAGACGAGATAGTCTGTATACCATGGATGATGCGACTCTCTAGTCTTTCGGGTTGATGCCACCTGGTGAGGAGGTGATGGCGGGACACGGGCAGCAGCATCACTTCTACTGCGAGGCCAGGGTCCAGTAGCCCACGGGGGAATAAAGGACCAAGGACCTTGAGGTGGAGGGCCCCACTGTTACAACTACTGGTACTGTAACAAAAGAAAAGACTCAAACAAGCTTTCAAGATTTAAAACACAAATATTTAATTTCCTAAAATATTAAAATATTTCAACAATCAATCAAAGTGAAAGAATTAAAAATAACTTACAGTATAGAATATCATCAAAAGTCCTAAATTGTTCTAATGTTCACAAATCCGGAATGTAATCCAAATATTCCGGATGAAAAGTATTCCGAGAGAAACCACCAAAGTGCTGGCATGCCAACAAGAATCAGTTATATTCAAGTGTTATTAATTCCAAGTTATCCTTGTGAATATAGAATATCACACAAGTTCTAGAGATGTTTCCGATAATTCCAATGGAGCTGTATAATTCTTAAATATCAGTAGTTAATCCCAAAAATGTACTGACTGGAAAATATTTCTGAAGTAGCAGTACTAAATCCAAAATGTACTGTATAATAATATCTCTGAAGCATAATATCACATACAAAGAACCAATTTCGTTAACGACCTCTCAAGCTGACGAAACTATGTAGGAATGACGAACGCTGCGATTCCATCTTATTTTATAGTTTCTGTACTGCGTCATTGAAATACAAACAAAACCCATTTCTTATTCCGTTTCAAATCAACATCTTAATATTACGATCTTACTATCTAACTTCTGGTCAACAAAATGAATCATTCCTGAATTGCGAAATCCAGGTCAGAACTAAAGTGCAAAACTCACGCGCTGAATCACGTGACATGACTAATGCTTCAAAGGATAATATTGATTTTCCCAGGACCAATGTACTGGGTCACATTGAAATTGCCGTATATGTGTACTCTGCAAAACGACACCTATTAGACTATTAGACTATTATACAGAGGTTATAAACTTATAAAGCTATACAATTATTTAAAAAAAATTATACGTAATTCCGTAACACCCACATCCCGTAAGTATTCATTGTAGAGCCCTTGCGGGTCTGCGAGGGAAGAACCAGAAAATTCCGAAGATGAAGGGGAGGGAAGTTTCCTCAGTCCTCGATTATTGTGTCTGGAATCAGCTAGATACCAGTTTTCAGAAGGCTATACTTTGCAAAGTGCACAAAGACTTTTCGTGCGCACTTTGAGAACTTGATGCAGTCTGGGTCAGTGTCCCAAGGGCCGTTCGTGTCACCACGTTGCTCCACAGACTGTCCTGACATTATTCTGAAAAACGAAATAATGACAATATATTTAATGTCACGTGTAAACTCACCTGGTTGTATGAAGTACGTACTAATTACATCCCTGAGTATGCATGAGGTAACAATTGAATGACCCGTTAGAACTTACCTGTCTTTTTCCTTTAGTAAAGTAAGATGTTTCTCACTGTTGAACCTTTTATGGAGAAAAAAAACGCAATAACAATGTGAAGCGAGAGCGGACATTATTAATATAGAACGTGTTGAAGGAAACAACATTTTTGTTTTACCGATCTTCTGTGTCAATCTATATTTTAGTTAGAGAGAAGAATACACTGGCCTCTGTTTAGGCAGGATCTGTTGTTATTCCTTTAACACAAGGACTTACCCGTACCTGAGCTGTATATTGAAATGTTGGAGAGTGTACCCAAACCTCTAAGGGTGGGATACACGAGGTAACTTCGTATGTCCCTTAAAGAACTGAATTCTAAAAGAGGGAAAAGGTTACCGCATAGAAATTAAATTTACTGAACGGATGGTGTAAAACCGAGATTCGAATTAATGTAGAAGGGAGACCGCTAATGCGGTAAGCACGCGCTACAAGCAAATTTTCGCTGGTGACGATCTAGGCATAACGTCCATACATCATGTCGTCCCTGAAAAAGGTGACCCTTCTACGCATGTACCATGCGAGATGCACAACTGGATTAAGTTATACTGACAAGTCTCCACTCTGGGGGAGGATGTATTCATATCAAACGGACGGGATAAGTAATTGCTGCTATTACCTTACATTAATCGAAGATGTATGTCATAAAATATTGTATTCATAAACACAATATCTGTCTTCAACCTCACATAGAACTTACAAGGGTACAACGTTTTCCCGTAAACAGTCTCTCTCTCTCTCTCTCTCTCTCTCTCTCTCTCTCTCTCTCTCTCTCTCTCTCTCTCTCTATATATATATATATATATATGTAAAATTTAAAAAAAAACAAACATATTTGACAAATATCAGCATTTTTTTTGGTTAAATATGTTGCTAAATGATGGTGTCTGTTTTCTTTTTATACAACGCAAATGTAATCTAAGCACTGTAGTTCATATACATGCATTACAGATAAGTGCGGCATGTGCCCAGACCTTTTCGCAACAAAAGGCCATGTTGTCATGGTGTTATCTTTGTACAGTAATTTGCTGGAGTCTTGAAGAAGAATCTCCTAAGGCCTAGGAGTGATGATTGGGTATGATAAATTTAGTTACTAGGTTTTCAGTTCTGCACTCAGCTGTGAAAAGACCGCACCTTAATTTCCAATATTTTTGCCAGTTTGTGTGGGTTAATTCCTCTAATTGATGTAAGGCTGTATAATCTCTGACAAAACTCTTCTTTCAATATCAGGTCACGATACATATTGTTATGAACTTTAAAATAGAATTTTAACTATCCAGGTGCAACAGTTTCAATACGAACAGGAAGATCTAGAGATAGAATTACAGTGTTTTTTTTTAATACAGCCCTGCTGACCTGATACTAGCACATTAAATAGGAATTTTTCAAGGTCAGAGACACATTACAAACCCAAGCATAAACGCATGGCTGCATTCCGCCTTGATCAAGCCATCATGGATATAACTTTATGACCTGATTGGGTTGGAAATATGAGAATATTAGTATCCTATTGATTGACATATTAATTGTTAATATTATTACCCATTGTATTGTCGAATATCACAACTTCTTCATCTGCCCCTATCATCACAGTTTGAAGACACAGAAAGTCCTTTTTAAATCCATTTTTAATAGAAACGGAGTGGATGCTGTGATGAGGTACTGCATAGATGAGCCAATATTCAGTTTACAAGCGATATTCTATTCTAATATAAGAGTAGAAATAGTGTCTGTCTTAGAGGAAAGAAAATAAAATCAGATCACCATGGTGACGCTTATAATATTACTTCAAAACCCGCGGCACATCTACCATCATGCAGATTGCTCGATTGGCCAGTCCGACACTGATTTTAATTCTCCTATTACTATTAACACGTTTGGTACACACACATATATATATAAATATAATGCACGTACCACAACACAAGATAGTAGTGTAAAAAACAGGAATACTAACTCACCAATACTATTAGTATGTAATTCAATAAAAAAAATTAAAAAATTTACAACTACTTTAGTGCTATCGCACGGGAAGCGTGGTTAACTACATTATTATGAATAGAGATGCTAACGTGCTGATCAGCTGGTATCCCTGTTTTCTATACTTCTGTATATACCAGTTATATGTCAGGTAAGGCATCGCCTGCTATTGTAATTAACAGCAGACGGTACAACCTGTAACTGTTGATCCAGAGTGGACAGCTATACCTGGCTCCCTCTGGAAAATCCATTCTGGTGGAGCAGGCGGCCGAGCAGATATGCTGAACTCCAGGTTGTGACGGCAGATGTCAAGAGCTGTGCGGACAGCGCAGGGCATCAGCTCAGGTGCAGTGAAGTAGGAACTGATGGCCATCCACTGCATCCAGATGTCTCGACACTGTCGTGCCACTGGATTTAGACATGCCTGGACGAGAGAGTGAGGGGACTATGTGCAACTTTCCCTCATTTAAATCCAACTCGCGGGCAAGTCATGACACTCTTCCATTCCCCCCACGAGATACCTTCAAGTCATGTGACGATGCCCGAGTGGCAAAGCAGCATGTGTGGATATACTGGGCGCTGTAAATGCAGACCTGCACACAGGCGGATCAGGGCATTGGGTCACTTTTCAGTGAGCCAAAGCAGCAGTGGAACTCGGCAGCCCCTTGGGTGACTGAGCAGCCCTTTTTTATATCACACTGCTCACCTCCGTAGCATGCGGAAAGGGGCTAGAAAAGGTGCTCTAATCATTGCCTGCTTCACCTTAACTCTGATCAGCATACCACAGCTGACAGGGATCCCATCATAGCAGTTGAAAACCTAACAAGAAAAAAGTGACGCAACTCACTATCGGTGCCTGGAACGTACGCACACTAATGGACAGTACATCAGCAGATAGACCAGAGAGAAGAACAGATCTAGTTTGTAGAGAACTGGCCAAATTCAACATCCAGATAGCAACCCTGAGTGAAACTCGCCTAGCTGAGTTAGGACAACTCACCGAAATAGGAACAGGCTACACCTTCTTCTGGAGTGGCCGAAGTAAAGAAGAGCGAAGTGAAGCTGGTGTTGGGTTTGCCATCAAATCACAGTTAGTTAGCAAGCTCACAAATCTCACAAATGGCGTCAATGGCAGACTAATGCAAATGAGACTCCTACTGTCCAGAAAAAGACATGCAACTATCATTAGCACCTATGCACCCAGCATGACCAATCCAGATGAGATCAGGGACAAATTGTATGCAGAACTGAAGTCTCTTATTGCATAAGTACTAAAGGCAGACAAGCTCATCGTCCTTGGTGACTTTAATGCTAGAGTTGACACAGATCACCAAACATGGCCAGGTGTCGTTGGCAAAAATGGATTTGGCAAATACAACAACAACGGACTTCTCCTACTGAGAAAATGCGCTGAACATGACCTCCTAATGACCAACACAGTATTCCGCCTGCCAAAAATCAACAAGACGCCTTGGATGCACCCACACTCCAAGCACTGGCATCTTATTCACTACGTCATTGTCAGGAGAAGAGACAGGCAGGATGTCAGAGTGTCGAAAGTCATGAGAAATGCAGAATGCTGGACTGACCACAAGCTCATTGACTCCAAGCTCAATATCGGGATTCAGCCTAGAAGATGACCACAAGGCAAAAACATGCCCAAAAAGCTCAATGTCGCCAAATTGAAACAGGAGAATGTGAAACAGGCATTTGTGGAAGAACTGTACAGCCAACTGGATACAATTGGTTCAAACTCAGAGAATGTCGAGGAAAACTGGGCATCTTCCAGTGACTGTGTACTCAGCTGCATCCAAAACCCTCGGTCCCACCACATGTAAACATCAAGATTTATTTGATGAAAACAATGCTGTCATACAGAGACTTCTGAATGAGAAACATTGGTTACAGTTGGCCTATTTAGAAGACAGCACTTCATCATCTAAGAAGGCAGCCTCCAACAACATCAGGAGACTGTCCAATGCAAACTCAGAGAATTGCAAAACTCGTGGCTGAGCAATAAGGCAGACGAGATCGAGTCCTACATATACAGGAATGACATGAAGAACTTCTGTGATACTTTAAAGACAATCTACGGGTCACAGTCATCAGGAACATCTTCAATACTGAGTGTTGACAGCGCCACGCTGCTCACTGACAAAGGAAAGATACTTCAAAGATGGGCAAAACACTTCAACAACATCCTCAATCAACAGTTATCTGCCCTAAGTGGAAATCAACATATCTCTTGCTGATCCTCAAATGCTGACTAAAACTGTGAAAGCAATGGACCTGTTGTCAAATTGCAAAGCACCTGAAGCAGATGCTATACCAACAGAAGTCTACAAAGCCAAAGGCTCACACATGGCACAGAAACTGACTGAACTCTTCCAGTGAAAATGGACTCCGGGAACTATACCACAGGAGTACAAGGAAGCATCCACTGTCCACTTGTACAAGCGGAAAGGCAACAGACAATCATGCTGTCAATAGCAGGCAAAATCCTTGCCAGAATTCTGCTGAATCATATTGTGCATCACATCGATCAAGGGCTTCTGCCAGAGAGTCAGTGTGGCTTCAGAAAAGGATGAGGGACCACAGATATGATGTTTGTAGTTCGTCAACTCGAGAAGTGCCAGGAACAGAACTCTAACTTGTACACGATATTCATCAACCTGACAAAAGTCTTTGACACAGTCAGCTGTGGAGGGCTATGTAAGATCATGGCAAAATTTGGTTGCCCAGAGAAATTCATTGTGATGGTTTGGGAATTCCATGATGGCATGCTTGCTTGTGTTGTGGATGATGGCGAGTCATCTGAGCCATTTCCAGTCACCAATGGAGTCAAGCAAGGCTGTGTGTTGGCCCCAATCCTCTTCAATATGATGTTCTCTGCCATGCTTACTGATGCCTTCCGTGACTATGACACTGGGATCGACATCAGATATTGGACTGACGTGCAAATGTGTGGGAGCGCAGAGGCATCAGTCTACAAAGAAAACTAAAGGTCTACAAAGCCACTGTGTTGCTGACCCTGCTGTATGCTTGCAAAACCTGGACGGCATACAGATGCCATGCCAAGAAGCTGAACCATTTTCACATGGGCTGCCTGAGGAAACTGATAAGGATAAGATGGCAGGACAGGGTCCCAGACACTGAGGTTCTCACACATGAAGGCTTTCCAAGCATCCAAACTCTGCTGATGCAATCACAGTTGAGATGGGCAGACCACATCACCAAGATGTCAGAAGAACGACTACTAAAGATCTTCCACAGTGAACTGAGGGAGGAAAAGCGGTCTCGGGGTGGTCAGAAGAAACGCTTCAAAGATTCCCTCAAGTCATCTTTGAAACACTTCAACATTTACCTGTAGTCTTGGGAAGATCTCACACAGGATCGCTACACCTGGCAGAGTATCATCCATACTGGAACAGACTTTGAACAGAGGAGAATTGCAGAGGCAGTACAGAAATGTCAGCAATGCTAATCTCAGAACTGCAGCACATCCTCTATTGATCAAGCAAACCCAAGCGGCATCTCCCATCAAGTGTATCACAGACAGTTCTGAGCACAAACTGGGCTGATCAGCCACTCACATACCCACTGAAACCAAACCAGTTAGTGATGTCACAGTCATCTTCGAACTCGAAGGACGAACAACAACAACAACAGATACCAATTCACCCTACTTTTACAAGTACTTCCCAGATGTTATGGAAGTCTCCACTGAATATAATGTGTTGAATATAAATGGGCAGACCAGGGGAAAATATAACCAAGAGCGTAAGTAAAATAATACATCAAAAGGTGGTTGAAATATTGGTTAAGAAAGTGGCTAATATATTGGCTGTAAAGGTGCCCAAAGAACTATTGCCTAAACTATCTTCTAATGTAACTAAGTTGATACCCATACCTATAAATGAGCCTATACCCAGTGGAGTACTAAGGTAAATGGCACCCAGGGCGACGATGATGGCCCAAAGGGCCAGAATAGGAGGCCCGAATTTTTATCAGCTGTTTTGGTGCCCCAAGACCTCTGGTGCCTGGGCAACTGCCCCCTCCCCCCTCCCCCGTTAGTACGCTACTGCCTATACCTGATCCCACAAGAGTACCTTTAACTGTGCTCATAACTGAACCTAAGACTGTGCTGTTAACTGAGCCTTAGGCAAGCTTGTAAAAAGTAGTGTACCTAAATTATCCAAATTACCTGCAAAGTATAAAAGGGTTATATGTATACATTGTGAGAATGAAGTGTTGGCAACCAGTATTAGCAGACACAAGAAGACATGCCTATGTAATCGTGTTAATAAATCTATGAACTATAATAATTCTGATTCTAATGATGCTGACTCTAATGATTTGACTCTGATGAGTATGATAATACTAACCCCCGTAATCACGGTAAGTCTTGGGACACCATAAGTCTTGGGACACCCTTAATTATTTTCAAAAGTAATTTTTTTTATGACCTATAAAAGTTGGGACACAAAGTTAAAGCAATTTTTTCATGTACTATAAGTCTTGGGACACCGAAAACATTTTTTATTTTCTACTGATCGATCGGCGTATTTTATCGATCGTAACCTCGTGTAAAATAAACAGGACTTCGTGGTTGTTAAGGGACTCTCATTATGAATTATTACATGGAAATATTATAAATTATTACAATTTGCTTGAAGAGTCAATAAATATATTGAATTTTCTCTGTTTTCTTATTATTTCTATCAAATTAAAGTATGTATAATTTAAGCAGACGATGACAAGAACTGAGCATTAGCGGTATGTTATACCCATTCAACATTAACTTCTCCCTATTGTGCCCTAGTTTACTATTGTCAGTTTATGCATTATTGTATTAAAATTGTCGAAAGTCACCTGTAATTATTGGGGAGTTTTTTTCCCTGAAAATGGAAATACCTAATTCATTACAATGTGATACCAGGATCAGAACAATGAAAATGGTGTTTATTTCAACTCTAGATTTATTGTACGCATGTTTACATCATGGCGTCACCACGCGCACATTGAAGATTTTACCTGTGATGAATGAAGTACATACATTTGATTCGAATCATAGGCACCACTGCACTCAACTTAAATAATATCTTTAAAATACGATAAAGAAGTTTAAGAAATAATGCTTTTAAAATAAAAACTCCGTGGTAGTTTGCTTTGATGTAAGCGGCCTTAAATAAGTCATGTTTACTCAGTTACGGTAATCGTGCTAATATTACGCAGTAGGAGCCAATCATACATCAAAGTAGCGGCATTGCCGCCGGACAAAATTCCTCTTTACCCAAGCCAATTTCAGGGTTTTAACAATTAACTGGCCTGGATGGCTGTCGGAAAACAAAAGACAAATCCGCCAATTATAAACAAAGGGGACGCCAAAACAACCACCTTGACAAAATCAAAAGTGGAATGAATAATGCGTGGAAAATTATCATTTTGTGAAGTCGAAACACTAAACTAAAATGGATCAATGATGCTCTTAATCGATCTATATTCCAAATTTTAACATATATTATATATGACAAGTTATTTGAATTTATGCTGGTTATGTGCTTTATAAAATTAAACACACGTGCCTTTCCATGTAGATTACATCACTTTGTAGGATCGCTTATACCACTGAAAAACAGTAACTGTTGAGCGCGTGAATACAAGTAAATGAAACAGCAATGAACGTGTAGCTGAAATGTAATCTGGAAGAATGCGATTTGGTAAAAATGATGGATAAAACAAAATCTGCATCGAATATTTTTGGGAATAAACAAGGATATAAGTGACGCCAAGTACGATTTGCATTGTGTAAGTACTGTACACTATAGTACAGGTCTTCCCTTAAATGTAAGCGGCCCGTGAATTATGCAGTCTTTATTTACCTTTATTTTAAATCATGTTGGAGAAATCGGAAAATATGCACATGCAAAATAATAACATAAACAATCATAGTAGTGTATAACAGTTTATTGACGAATGACGTGGTAATTGAACGAGCTGGTCACTGCTGTGTGACGTATGGCGATCTTCCCAATTTTGTCTTTACTTTTTTTCTGTGTCTACAAGTTTTGGGACACCGAAAATTTTATATATTTTAAAGGCATAAAAAGTCTTGGGACACGAAAAAAAAGAATTATTTTTTCGTGTCCCAAGACTTACCGTGATTACGGTAGTCTGGATTAACTACTATGTTGAAAAAGGGCAGTTCAGCAGACAAATATTTCATTTAAGCACAACAACAAATGTATAAATTTAGATAGCTTTGACAGTAGACATGTTGTGTCATTTGCTGCAAATGAAAATATGGCATGAAACAAGTGCAATAAGAGGATAATTCCATATATGGATGATGATAATTATATTTAATTTGCTAAATGTTAAGTAACAAAATTTTCAGCATTTATATTTATAATTCTCTGATACTTTAGGATGTAGGGAAGTGGCCAATCAGTGAAGTAGGGATGTAGCCAAGGAGGGAGGCAGCGACGAGGCCATGGGAAATCCCCAGAAAGTATTTATAAAATCTATTGTATTTCAATGGATACATTAGTATTATACATTTTTTTAAATCTTAATAAGGAAGAAACTTGCTACTGGAATTGAATAAATTATTAATGTAGAAAAAAGATTTGGTACACCATTTTTAAAAAATATTAAATACAGCTTTACCATTTATGTTTATGAACTTGTTATGCCACTGTGGCATAGATAAAATATCTTCAGGGTTGTGATGGAGTACTGATCCAATTCTGACCATGTAAGAATAATGTTTTGTCAGAATCTCATGAATTTGGATATTTTCTGAAGGCCTTGTTTTTTGGGAAAGAGGATTTTATCACCTCCAAATTCTTCTACTGTATGAAGAATGAGAGGTTTACAAGAAAAATGATTAAGAGGATCCAATAGTTTTTTTTATAACCACGACAATTTAAGTGCTTTACAAAAAGATTGAATGTGTGGCATTTTTTATCCACTATTTTGATAATTATTGACAAGAATACATTGCTTCACTTTATCACCCTTTCCACTCCAAAGGAAATTATAAAAGATATCTTGAAGCTCTAGAAAAAGTTCCTTGGGGTGGGGGTGGGGGTCAGGTAACACTGTGAAGCAATGAATTGGTATAGGCAGAGCGAAGGACTTGATGACAATAACTTTGCCTACAAGTGACAGATTTCTAAATGACCAATTTGATATTAGTTTTCTAACTGCTTTAAGTTTATCTGTATAGTTTTCTAAAGTAAAATCACCCAGGCTTAAACTGAAAGTTATTCCAAGAAGTTTAAATTTTTGCCTTTATAATTCCAAATAATGTTCTCTAGTGTATTTATATATTATCTAAAATCTCTTTTAGAGCCAATCCAAATTATATGTTTTCTTGAAGTTCACCTTTAATCCAGATCAGTGGGAGAAGCAATCTACAATATTTAGTGCTGTACAGAGAGAAGTATGATTATCAGCTAGAATAAGGGTACTCATCTGTATACTGGCTAATTAGATATCCAGAATTGTCAAATTTTATGCAAACAATATCTTAATTTTATCTTGTCAGAATAAAGACCTCTACAATTTAGGCAGCTAATTTTTCATTTACTCATACAACAGAAAAATAAAGCAATAGACTGTCAACCTGATCATGCAGCACATTTAATTTTTGATAAATACTCTTCACTGATGTTAGATAAAAAAATTTCCCCCAAGTCCGAACATATCGCACCCTTGAAAAGCTTCATGTGCATGGTTTCTAAAAAATTAAACAGATCAATGTCCCGGTGTTGTTTGCGGTCTTGTTGAAAAACCAGAAACCAAAAAAACACATACACAACAAAAAAAACCTTAACCTGCCAACCCCAACCCCCCCAAAAAAACAAACAAGGGGGATGGAAGAGTCGAAGTTTATATGTAGAAAAAAAAAAAATTCTGAATGCTGCACCGAATTGCACACTTGTGTATCGAAAACATGTTAAGGTGAGAAAAAATAATATTTATAGTAATTATCTGTGGTGTATGCTAGAAATATTGACAAATACACATGTAACATGTAAAGCCTACTTTTATTGTTTAACAACTTTGCATCTGTAAGATCACTTCATTTATGAACCAATTAGAAAAAAAAGTAAATCAACTAATAAGATAAATTTATTTAAGCGTTATTGTTTGCCTTCTCATTATATAAACGCTTTTGAAAAATGAAGTTACTATGTAATGTCCTGAACGTCAAGGATAAAGTAAGGGAGAAAGCGCGAGAAAGAGAGAATTTTGTGAGAGGATGTGTGGCTGGCAGCATAACAGAAATGAGGTCTTTTTGACCAAACAAGAAATACATCAGTGTTATAAACAACAATTTGCTGTAATGTACGCTGTAAAATCAAAATAATACATCAGGACACCAAAAATAAATCAAAATAATATACACTAGGACACAGTTTTGCCTTATTTATGTTTTCTCACCAGGACCACAAAAGGTACCTCCTTCTCATAGACGATTTTATCATGCGTCCAGTGGAAGATATTTCTATTATCATGGTCATTAATTTGTCAACCGTTTTTAATATATTGAAGAATCAGTTGAAGCTCAGAAATGTTTGTGTAAGGTGGGTCCTGCATTTGTTGACGGCTCATCAAAAATAGACTCGGGGTTTAACTAGCCAAGTAGCTACTCGCCAAATATGAAATGAGTGACCAGAGACATTTGAATGAGATTATCGTACTCGATGAAACAGGAATTTACTTTTTTGAACCTGAATCAAGAGAAAGTAATAAAGTTTGGATCGGAGAAAACGAGTAGAGACCATAAATCTTTTTACATCGTTGTACTTCCAAAAGTATTTTTCGATGCAAGCAGGCTAGCTGTCCAGGTATCTGTGCCTCACTCTGTTCATGGCACTAGATATTTTTATGCCTCCAAAGTTTTGCAGAAAGCTGTGGAACACTACAGAACCACCTGTCAGCGCACCTGGTATCCAAGGTCCCAGCTAGCACAAGTTTCTGCAACAATGCTGTAAGGTTGTGATTTGGTTACATTAGGAACCAGAGCAGGTGTAAGGGGATTTGGTGCCCTAGGCGAACTTCAGCGTTGCACTCCACTCCCTTCCCCCACACAATTAACTTTCAAAAATGAATATTGTACATTTATTCTTTCCTTCTGTTTTTCTCTTTCTATTTTTAGATGCTTATTATCTTCTATTTTATGCTATTTCTCTTTCTTATTTTATTCATTCAGTTTTTTTATGCCCCCCAAGTTTTGCCGCCCTAGGCGACCGCCACTTTTGCCTATTGGTTAAACTGGCCCTGTGTGGAACTAACGTCGAGGCAAGATTGCTGAAGCTTTACACATACACATAATCCTTATTGTTCTCCAAGCTCAAAAGTAGGAAAAATTCATAAATAAAATGTATTTGTAATGAATATAACAGTTTACACAGCAAATGGTGTTGTCTATACTTGGATAATGTTACGTTTTTATGTTATACCGATGTTGGGTTAAATGTATACATCTGAGGGGGAACCATCATTGTTTTGTGCTTTATTCAGTGTTATTTCCAAAATAAATAACTGATTGAATTTTGCAACTTGTGTTGAAAAATATTTTATTTGTCAACTTATATGTTCACAAACATGAGGTATGATCTTTGACTTGTCAAATTTTACGAAATTGCCCACTGAAATTTGTAGCTCTTCTTGTACCTGCTGGACTGGACGGTGGCTGAAAAAATGTGCTATTTTCAATTGTTTTGAAGAGTCACGATATGAAAATTGATCACTTCATATATAATGAGCATCTAGATTTACAGAAAATAACATTTTCATTATGATAAGTGAAGTTATTTTCTGTTGATAGGGCTATGGAAGCCGTCTTCCATGTGTAAACACCTTGAGAGGTGGTGCCATTTGCAAAGAAAGAAAATGTCCACCAAATTTCTCTGTACACAGAATGATATAAATTCTTGGTGTATTTATGTGACCTATATCTGACTTGTATAGATATATGTGTACATATAAATTATATGGGTAAAGCTTAAAAGGCCATTCTCAAAACCACTAGTATGATTTTTTCTCATGCAATGCCATATGCGTACAAAACATTTTTGCAAAAAGCAGTCTATGATATAACTGCTAAATCTTTTAGATCCTCAACAGATAGGGAACATATTAGAATCGCTAATCCACCTGGCACTCAGTCCTAGTGTGAACGGCTTCGGAGGTCTCATAACTTTCTAACTTCCTGCAACTCTTCAGCTGTGTTCACATAAGATCTGAATGCCTCCTAACTGCTCCAGGATCCTGGACCTGGACCATAGTCTGAGTGTTAAGACAGAGTGGCCAACAATGTGAGACACCAGACCTTTCCATAGACTTCAGTTTTTATATAAATCAGTAGTATAATATATTTCTTAGTTTATGGTTTAGGCAAATTTGCATACTTGTATGTACCTAAAAATAGATTGCAATCAAGGGAGTTAACTTGTGTGCACCAATATCTACACAAAGCCGGTGTGTAAATAAAAGCCTATTATAACGATAGCAGTATGTAGTGTGAGCGAGGCCGAGACTGGGAAATCATACTACTGATGTGAACTGTTGCTTAGTCATGATATTGTGTTTTTAAAAAAGTATGTAGATTTTAAGATGATTTAGAGACCTTAGGCCTTCCATAAAAACCAACCAACCTGAAAGGGTATGAGATATAATCATGTCTGAGAAGGTTATTGTAACTTGCCGATCCACTGGTTAATCTAATATACAGCAACTGAACTGAGACAAAATTACTAAAAGTTACTGGACAGAGAACTTGTTATGTACTGGGATATCAAATTTAAGTGTTGATACAGAAAGGCATGGAAGTAAATCTTTTATTTGAACTCCAAATGCTTCCTCTTGTAAACAATCAAATACAATTTAATACAAAAATGACATTAAGAACAAAGCCAAAGTTGAACAAGCATGTCACAGAATGAATTGCCATAGCTTCATAATGGTTCATGCCAAGAATAATATTATATATTATAAATAAGAATCTATCATGGGGTTTAGAAAATATATGCTAATGAAAAAACTTTCACCAAGACCTTAACTGACTGTTGACAGCAATGTCGCCACCACTGCTAGAAAAGTGACTGCTATGTATTGTTTTCCTACTAATGTGGGCTCGACCATGATTCTTAACTTCCACTTTGGTTCAGAAATTGTCAGTCACTTGTCATCATCAAGATGTATGGTCAAAGCTTGATTTGTTTGTTAATGTAATGTCTAACATGTCGTTGTCTTTAAAAAAACAAACAAACTAGTAATATAGTGCTTTATTTCTTGATTAAATGTGAGGCATTTAAAAATATGTTCGTATCAAAATATATTGTGGGGACATATTCTGAGTCTTTTTGCAATGAATTCAAATCCAGAAAAAATATAAATGAAATTTTTATATTGCTACTTAAGCTGGATATGATACACCAATATCAAGTGACAACATTTCAAAGTTTGCTTTGGTCAGGTTTAGTTTTATGTTTGGTTTAATACCATTTTTCAGCACATGCCAGGCAGGTACCGTCTATACTCGCTTATAAGTCGACCTTTTTTACTTAGAATTCGACTCATGCAGAGTAGGGGTCATCTTATAAGCACGACATTAAAAAAATAAAAAAATCTTGGGGTAATGTTGGAAACTCTAGATGTTTGCAGTACATAAAAATACTGTCAATTCATATATTTTTACGTTTTCATGCCACTATTCCTATGCAGTAATGCAGATATGGTATGAACTGTGTTTATCCGTTTCATGACGGTATTCATTACCCAATACATGTATCGACAGTTATTTGGATTTTAATAATTTGAAAATATTACCGGTAAATTAAATACTACCTATCGCAAAATGAAGTGTCCGTCAATGTTTACCGTGGGTGTTTACTAGTAAGTATATTGGCTCCATTTTCGTGCAAGTCCGAACAACCTGTATTTGTATTAATATTTGTGTTTTGCTGTATAAAGACTGTGCTTGATGCAATAAAAGTTTTGATTTCATTTGTATTTTCTTTTTCCACAAGTCAGATTTAATTCCCAAGTGATATTTCCCAAGTTATCTGCCAGTGCACATGGGCCGATAAGCCTTTGGCTTGTAAAGGGACTCACTTTGTTTTCATGTTGACAATCCTTTTGATTGAGCCGCCAATCTATACTTGTTCAGTGCCAAGTAGAGTTCTACAACTTCCTGTGCATATACTTTGACCTTAATCCCTTTGCTTGTAAAGGCACCACACTCTTTGTTTTCCCACGTGACAACCCTTTGATCAAGCCGCGAGTTTGACATGTTCTGTGCCAAGTAACTGAGGGTGGCTATTTGAACTCCCTGTGATCTTGCCGCACAATTGACACGTGTTCAGTTGCAGCCTTTAATAGATTTCTGACTTTATGATCAAAGTGTTACTCACAGAGCCCAAGCTCAGTCTTTGCATAAGCACCTGTATATGACAGTAAAGCCAAGAATCGGAGTTGGATGAGATTTACGATGACTAGACGACGACGATTTATAATGACTAGATGACAATGTAGGATTTCAGAACTTTATCAGACAATGAGGATTAATTCTTGGACTTTGTACCAGATGACATTAGATAGTGACATTTATAGGATACCGTGAATCACAAAAAAGTGGACTTAACTTTCATTCTTTATTTGTACGACGTGTGGAATTAACATATTACGGGATATTGTGAATCGGATCATTCTGAACTTCTATTTTTATACTGGTATGTGACCTATAATTGAATTCATGGATTTATCATATAAATGGATTTAAAATGTCGAGCATTATGGATTTCAATGGACTTTATTACACACAGATGGACAAATTGTAAGTTGTCAATTTATTTGTGACATATTTCACTCAATAATATAATTGTATTTTACACTGGTTTTGTCTTTATTTTTCTTATCTATCTATCCAATTTGGCTTGTTTATATTTCCAAAGTGCATTTCTGACTCACTAACAAGTCACCCCTTCAGACGGATCTGACTTCCAAAATACACCCCGACTTATAGGAGGGTTAAAGAGAAAATCACTTTTTGCAGCCCTAAAAAGGGGGGGGGGGGGGGGGGGTCGACTTATAATCGAGTATATACGGTATATTTTGTGGAGTAAGAACCTGAGAAGACCTCAGGAAGAACCGCTGACCCATGGGAAGCTAATGACAAGCTTTCTCACATGCCTATGCTGGTGGAGCCAATCCTTGAACTCATGCAGACAGAGGTGAGATGTGTGAGTGATCTGTAAATGCATGAGCCTTAGACCGCTCTACCACCTAGGGCCCAAATTTCTAAGTAAATTCTGTCAATATTTGTATATAATAAAATGTTATTCCTAAATTAGATTAAATATTACCATAAAAATTTAGCACATTTAATTATAAAATCATTTTCATAATCTATATGCTAACATAATACAGGGTAGAATGAAACACCTGATACAATTTATTTTTCATGTAACATTAAGCAAAAATGAAATACTTGATGATATGCAGTGGTAAAATTTCCATACAATCCTGGATTATTTACAACAGGGCTTTTTTAATGAGAAAAATAAATTCTAAGAAACTAATGCAAAGATACTAATCTTATAGATTTTTTTTGAAGAAATTCTTCAAAGCCAGAAATTCTCCTCTTCGTAAAATATCCTTGTCAAGTTATGCATTTCATTAATCTCCAAAGCCACCGTGAAATCCTTACCCTAGCTAGTAATGTAGTATCAATTTTCTTTTCATGTTTAGTAGTCTTAATGACACCTATCAGCATACTAATTCAGCTTTAATGTGATATAATATTTTTATAAGGAATTTTTGATGTTGATGAGATGATTGACACTATCAAGTATTAATTAACTATTCAGTTTACAGTAATCAAAATTAGTGACAGTGAACACACACATAACACAAAAAGCCTTTGTTCATCATTTGAATAGAATACACACTACATTTTACATGTAAAGAAATCATCAAACCAGATATGGCACTAATAAACACATAAAAACATCTCAAATATAATCAGGTTCTATACTGAAAATTCTGTATCAAAACAAAGTAAAATCATATCTTGTATGTAATTTCTATTTTCTCTTGATAAATATAGTGTCCAAGGATTTTTGTGTAGTTTATAATCAGATTTCATTTTGCAAGATTTAAAAAAAAAAAAAAAATTTCTAACTGACAGCTTTCTATCATTTAAAGCTTAAACATAAGTTTAATATAAAATTTACTCCACCTAAGGAGGGTACAACTTTATTAGAGACATGGCATATCATTAAAGGATTAGTATTAAAAAATCATTATAACAGCAATATATACAGCAGCAAAATTTCAAAATGGAAATGACTTTCTTTATCAGAATCTTGTACACTTATCTACTTCTTGGTTGATTTTTCTAACTAATGCTATACTGATCTCTAATTTTGCAGAACCCCAAAAGACCAAGATTTATATTTCAGACACTAATTTTACATTTTAAACATTCATGTCATTACTTGGAAGCAAAATGCTGAAAATCTTGTCTAAAAATGACAGTGAAGAAAACAATGTTGGTGAATTATTCAACAAGAGGCCCAAGTATTCCCGATATCATTCAATTATTTTTATTGGCACAACCTTCAAAACCTATACATTGTATGCGATTGTCCTGGAATGAACTTTAAGCAATAAGTTTGTTTAGGGGAGAAAAACATAGAGAAAAGATTTTCCTCCTGATTGCTATGGAAACCATTCTATTTTGACAGAAGATGTACTAATGAACATTTCTTAAAGTTTGATTTAAAATGGCTCAGCCATTCTTCTGGAGAGTTGAAATTGCTTTTCCACTTGACCCCAATTTCACCAACACAACTCTTAATGTTAAATCTGACCTTCAGTTATCTGATTGGTCAACTTTACATCAAACTTAAATTTCAGCCAATCAAATAAATGGAATCCAGACTTGACTTCTGTTGCTCAAATCTAGGCCTGGTTGCTATGGAAGCACCATTGCTAGGAAAGCCAACCTGGACACAATTCTGATAAAGGATGTCCTGAAAAACATTTAAACTAAGTCTAATTTAAACTGGCTCAACTGTTCTGGTGAAAAAATTTAAAAGACATTTTTAGTCTTGTTGCTATGAAAGCCACACAGCTGCTTGGAAAACCACCCCGGGCACAAATTTTGGTATGCCCTAAGAAACATTTCTGCCAAGTTTGAATAAAATATTGGATCAGCTATTCTGAATCATTAAAAACTAGATTTTTCATGTGTTTGCTATGGAAGCCCCCCAGGACACAATTTCAATTGGAAAAATCCTAATGGACACTTCTGCCAAGTTTCATCTAAATTGTCTCAGACATTTAGGAGAAGAAGCATAACATAAATTTTTCACCTGGTTGCTATTGAAGCCATACCATTGCTAGGAAAGTCACCCCAGACACAATTTTAATAGTAGATGAAGCAGGAAATATCTCTGTAACTTTTATTCAAATAGGTTCAGCTGTTCTGGAGAAGTTGAAAGTAGGTTTTCCATTTTGCTCCTATGGAAACCACACCATTGCTCAAAAGACACCCCAGCACATTTTTGATACAGGATGTCCTAGGGAACAGTTTTGCCAAGTTTGATCCAAACTGGCTTAGCTGTTTTGGAGAAGAAAATAGGTTTTTCACCTGGTTTCTGTTGAAGCCAGAGTTTCTCTGGAAGCCACCCCAAATGCAAGTTTAACAGAATATGTTCTAAGGAACATTTTATCAAGTCAGGTTGAAATTGGCTCAGCTCAACTGTTCTGGAGAAGCTGAACAAATAGCAAATGTTGACAGCTGGACAATGGAGGCACACATGACAGATATAGGGTCATGCAACAAAATCACATGGCCTTCAGCCAGGCAAGCTAAAAATAAATGTCAACCAACAATGGTCTCTTTTCTCAGGTATGAATGGTACGCATATTTCCATATGATGAAACCAAACATTTGAAGACATGACAGGAGCTGATATGTTTTTGATAAGCCGATCCAATCTAACAGCCAAAATATAAAAAATGTTATCAATTTACTATTAAGTATTTTAAATATTGTTACATGTACATTGTTTCTACAATATTTAAAATGCAGATCTTCTCTCTCATGCAGGAATTAGGTGAACAACAGGCCAAAAATGATTCAGATTTCACCAAATGCAAGAAATATAACATGTAAGCTCCAAGCTTTAATTGGACTCGAGCATATAAAATTTATAAACAGTGCAGAGGAAGTATCATAAGCTTGTTCATGACTTAAGTTTAACTGAATACTTTTTTTGATACCATATTTAAGTCAACTGTTTTACTGCATGTATTAAATTAAAGCCCTTGAGACATATTTAAATTGAAATAACTTTTGTTATCAGTCCTTTGTAATGTGTCTCAGACTGTGTAAGTCCTGATGGCAAGGACAAGTCCTGATTTCTGATAAATACATGTATTTGCAGATGGCTATTCTTCAATTTGGAAAAACAGGTTTTGCGTTCTCAAGTATAATGTAGGGTAGAATGAAGTAGGCACATTATTTTGTACATACTACTCATGTTCAGTTAACATTCACAGTTAATAATGAGAAGTAACAAGGTTGTTAGAGTTGACATGCACAGCATTTTATACACTAAATATTTCTTTCCACACTTCACTTTGAGTATTAGCATTCATTGTTCAATCTAGCTGGACATATAACATTCTGTCTCTAAATAAAGTATAAAGACTGACCAATAAGAAATATCTTATTCAGTAAATATGGAAATGGACAGAGTCACGCATTTTATTATGAGTCAATAAAGTTACAACTGATGAAATAACCAGTCATACCTGACACACACCACCTAATAGCTGTGCTAAGAGAAAATCTTTTTACAGCTAATTGCAGTATCTGTAAAGAAGCATAGTCAACATTATCGTGTACTTTTTCCTTGTTTGTGTAACAATTGAACATATATACTATTATATAAACTGGGTGATTATAGCCATAAAGAGATTATGTAATTCTTGTGAAGAATCTGGATACATTAAGCAATATGCACACACTGCAAATGTAAACTTTATTCTTCACAATACTATTTTGCTTTTGATTATGATGCGAGTTGCCAAAAAAACTGATCATTAGTGTCTTCCTCATACTGGATGCCAGTTCTCTCCTGGTATGCAGAAATATCCATATCTGGTTGGTGGTGGTAGGGATCGTAGTCAATTGCTGGATAGTCATAACCTGGGTATCGCCGAGCTGGGTGGGGACCTATACTGGGAGGACCGTTGTCATACACCGGGTTGCGGAAAAACTCCATTTCACCATGATCTCCCCGACTGGTCTCTGAGCGTTTGTCACTCTTGTTCTTCTTTACTCTCCTTAAAAAAAGAGAGAAGATTGTGATGACAGAAAGAATTTTAAAGAATGAAGTCAAAATATGTTCTAGCACTCTTTCTCCACTGTATATACTGCAAAGAGGTACAAATGTGAGTCTTTTACCATATCCACAACACACAGCTATGTTCAAAATCATGAAAACAGTATGACAAGGACTGATAATAGCTACCACTGTTGCAAAGGATGGATAACAGCTGCCTCTGATTCAAAGGACTGATAATAGTTATCACTGCTGCAAACGACTGATAATAGCTACCACTGCCACAAAAGACTGATAATATATACCACTGTTGCAAACGACTGACAACAGCTACTACTGCTGTGAATACTGATAACAGCTACCACTGCTAAAAAGGACTGATAATAGCTATCACTGCCACAAAGAACTGATAATAGCTAATACAGATGCAAAGGACTGATAATAGATACCACTGCTGCAAAAGATGGATAACAGCTACCACTGATGCAAAGGATTAATAATAGATACCACTGATGCAAAGGACTGATAATAGCACTGATGCAAAGGACTGATAATAGATACCACTGATGCAAAGGACTGATAATAGATACCACTGATGCAAAGGACTGATAATAGCTATCACTGCCACAAAGAAGTGGTAATAGCTAATACTAATGCAAAGGACTAATAATAGCTATCACTGCCACAAAGGACTGATAATAGCTACTACTGATGCAAACGACTGATAATAGCTAACACTACAAGTTAAAGATCCCTATATACAAAGGGGCAAGTGCACTGGTTGATATCATCACAGCAAATGAAAAATATCTGTATATGTAGATCATGTTGAGATAATAGTGGTAGTCATTTTTCAGCCTCTTTTCAGTGGACAATAAGTGTACTTTAAGTGGAACAAAATGGATAGGGATCAGTTGGAATTCAATGGAATATCAGCAGAACTCATATACAATACTGATTCTGCTGAAACCCATCTTGTTTAAGTTCATTTGCATATAACACAAATGGTACAAATGAAAATTGGAAAAGTGGACATTTCATGGAGATCGAATATGTTTTCAGCACATCACATATTGAAATGAGTTTAGTGGAAATTGTGCAGAGAGACTCAGTAGAATTTAAGCAGTCTTCAGTGGAAACTGAGCAATGAGAATTGGTGGATTGTAAGCAGAAATATGCAATGAGTTTCAGTGGAAATTAAGCAAAGAGTACAAGTGGAGTTTTTCGCAGATAATAAGAAAACTATGAATCTAGAGAGAAGTCATTATTGACAAGTATAATTTTTTTGTTTTCATCAATGTCTGTTCAGGCTCACAAATTTGAAGAAAAAAAAAATTATAAATGAGATGAAATAAATAGTGTTGCATCCAGATTTGCCTATGAGTGAGTCAAGTGGCCCATGACTTTCAAAAAGTGGGTCATCTATTGGTCATCACAGAATAGAGAGTTAAAAGTACAAAATGAGACTTGTCAAACCAATACAAACTGCGTGTCCTTCAAACCACAGATGTAAAAAAATTAAGTTCAATAAAAGTTGCTGAGAAACAAAGTAACTTTGAAATTGGATGAGCTGTATGGAATATCACAATGTCAATAATATCCTTTTTGCTATTGCATTCCTGAGACACACTGCATGAGATCTTTTTGAATACTTGCTCCGATTATTTTGACAAATTTCAAAATGATGCTCACTCACTAAATGCGAGTTTGTCTTCAATAAAGCCAGGAGGTCAACACTTTACATTACCATTTATCAATAATCTCAGCTTGATCACATAGCATGTGACAAAAATCACTAGTCCTAAATATGGAGATTTCCAAACAATTAATGACAAACTGAAATAAGGTACATTAAGTTTTGACTCCTAAGAAATGCTTTTGTTTGGCTTAGGAATTTCCAAAAAGTCAACATTTCTCAAGGATATTATTGATTGCTTACAAAAAATTCATGATGCATTAGGAATTAATTTATGCACCAACTACAGATATTTAACGACACAAATGGCCCATAGGACTACAAATTTTGTTTCAGGCTGTCATAAACACACATTCATTTTGCAAAAACGCAGACTAGATGCAACACTGTAAACAGAAATCAGATATATGCTGACATCATTGAATTTGCCAATGGAATTCATGAGAACCTGTAGGATCACCAAACTCACTTCCAAGAGATATTATTTGTTTCAATATTTGGTTAAAAGAAAACCATTATGTGTATGCTGTAATGTCATGACTTTAAAATAAATATGCCCTTATTGAAATTAAATGTTGCTGTGTGCATTATATATTTGTTTATTTACTTAAGTGACTCTTAAAAAGAATCAAGAACAGCCTATTATTTCAAATATGGATTTAGACTATAACAGAATTCTAACATAAATCTTCTTGGTGTAAAGAATATAACAGTAAAACATAAAGAACATATTTATCTTCTATATTTAAAGCTTACATTGAACACTGTATTGAACCTTCTCTCACTCTGGCTGTTTGATATAATTTCTGTTTCATGCATTACATGCTGGCTGCTGAAGGTAAGCAGGGATTTAGCTCGTAGAAAGCTCTTTTGTGATCTGCTGACAGTAGTCTATATATGCATAGTTAACGTTTGCACTTGTATTTCTAATTCTTAACTTTTTTACTGTTATGCAGTATGGTGAACACATGTATCATGACTGGTACATTATAAACCCACCCCATGTTTAATACACTGTAGTTCTTTATGTAGGTACTAGCAGAGCATGGTCCACTCAGGAGATTATTGATCAATGGATCACACTGACCTTGACCTTTGGTCAAGGTATACTGTTTTGAAATAAACTTACTGTGCAGAAACCATTATTTTCTTATTAGACTTACCATGACCTTTGACTTTAGACTCTGAAATCTACAGGTGTCTTGATTACCCTAAGTTTTGGTCAAAGAACTTACCATAAAACAAAAGTCCTTGTATCATTGCAAGCCAATGGTGATAATACACTATGCTCCATTATCACCCATGGCTGCCTGTGTGATTTCCTCATTTCTCATTAATATGCATAAACCTGCTTAACCAATCACTGCAAGCGCGAGTACATTTTTCTCACCATTGTGACCCAATATGACATTTCATGCTGTTTGAATGAACCAATCGGTGTTTCTATTCCAAGCACAGTCACTTGTCCATTGATAAAATGGGCACTTTCACTGATATGCAGGAGCTTGTTACATTGTGTTGTTGACAATGTAATTTTGTTTATATGTACTCATGAAAAATGAGGAAATATCAGCAGAGGCAGTCATAGGTGATAAAGGAGTGTAGTGGATTATCCCCCTTGGCTTGCGATGATGAAGTCCTTGTGCAAAACCCCATAACCCCATTTTCCTTTAAGTCACAATGACATTGATCTTGAACCTTTTGACCCCAAAGTCAATAGTCCTCTTTCATCCCTTAAGCGCAACCTTTGGTGATGAACTAAAGTTACTAGGCAAAAATCATTTTTCTTCTTTCAAAGTGAGCTGACCTTTGACCTTAAAATCAATAGGTTTCTATCTTACTCTAAGTTCAAGCCATCCACAAAGTTTAGCCCAGGTATGTGATGTAGAACAAAAGTTATTGTGCAATATAAACAAAAATTTCATTTGGTCATAGTGACTTTGACGTTGATCTTTTGATCCCAAAATTGCTACGCTTCTTTCTTATCCTAAGTGCAAGCCATTCACAGAATTTGGTCCAGGTCTGTGATGTAGAACTAATGTTATTGTGCAGAAACCATTTTTCTTCTTTAGTCAGTGACCTTGAATTATGACCTTTTGACTGCCAAACTGATATGCTTCTTCCTTCCCCCAAATACAAATTGTTTACAAAGTAACAGTAGATGAAGTAGAACTCAAGTTATTGTGTGCAAACAAAATAGATAACAGGCAGACAGATGGATTGACTACATGTACAACGTAACATTATATGCTGCACCTTATGGTGGGTATTGATAAAAAAGGCATGTTTTTGGAGAAATGTGATGTGGTTTTTCACCTTCTTTTGGACTTGGAGTTCAATTTTATTGTTAAATTCATTCTTATACGTGTATGAAACAAATATACATAAACTGTAACCAGTTTCATTCAATTACACATCAATATCATAACATTTAATGTAAATTCTTATTTATTTTCATTCATTTTCAAGTAACTAGTGCATGATATTAGAAAATGATTTGGTAAACCCAACTGTTTTGTTAGTCTCCAATATAGTTTGACTTGTGTGTCTGGTTTGATTACAATACTATTAATTTCTTGATAATGTAATTTTAAGTCTCTTATTCAGGTACAAAGTAGACTTTTGGTCAGCTAGGGTAAAAAGTACAGTATATTGTGGTGTGGTAAAAAATCATTTATTAAGGAGTTTTATTTACTATGACCCCGCTTGATGAAGTCAGCAGACACCTACAGTAATCACATTTTGACTCTGTCACAAAAATTTAGTTTCTGTAAGATAGCTTTACTCGGAATGATTGGATTTTTACCAAATTTGGTATGCAGCTATATATTGATGAAACCTTGAAAGAGTTCAATTGCCTACATTTTGAGAAGCTATGGCCTCTGATTGCGTGACCTCACAACTTTCATTTCTACAGCTGAACTTGACCAAAGATAGTTGAATTTAAACCAAATCTGATATGCAGCTTTATACTGATAAGATCTTGAATTAAATTGATTTCCAGAGTTCCATGACATCATTTACGGGATTGTGCATCCTACTGACTTTGGTTTCTGTGGCATTGCTTTTACCATAAACCATTTGATTTCAACCAAATCTGACATGCAGTTTTATACTAAGGAGACCTTGAATGAATTTGATTTCCAACATTTTTCCCTCCATGATTGCCCATCCTACTGACTTTAGTTTTCCACAGTACAGCTTTCCAAAGTTTTCTTTGATTTCAGTCTAATTTGGCATGCAGTGTTATACTACCGGTAACAAGAACTTGAATGAGTTCAATTTGATGCATTCCATGACATCATTTATGACAGTTATGCCATCTGACTTTGGTTTCTGCCAAATTACTTTACCAAGTATTTTTTAACATCAATTAAAGTTAGCATGCAGCTTCATACTAATGAGATCTTCAAAAAGTCTGATTTCCAGAGTTTGATGGCATTATTTAGAGCAGTTAAGACCCCTGATTACCCCTCCTCCTGGTGTTGCCTTCTGCAGCATAACCGTATCAACATTTGTTGGATTTCAACCTAATTTGGCATACAGCATTATATTACTTTACCAATGCTAGTTGGATTTCATGCAAATTTGGCACACATCTGTATACTGATGAGACCTTGAATGAGATTAATTTCCAGCACTCCACAACATCATTTAAAGGAATTATGGCCCCTGATTGACCATTCACCTAACTTAAGTTTCTGCAACATAACTTTACTAAGGAACTGGATTTCAACTTAAGTTTCTGCAACATAACTGTGTTAAGGCACTGGATTTCAACTTAAGTTTCTGCAACATAACTTTGCTAAGGCACTGGATTTCAACTTAAGTTTCTGCAACAAAACTTTACTAATGAACTGGATTTCAACTTAAGTTTCTACAACATAACTTTGCTAAGGCACTGGATTTCAACTTAAGTTTCTGCAACATAACTTTGCTAAGGCATTGGATTTCAACAACATCTATCTTAACCTTATTGTTGATGAGACCCTGAATGAGTTAGATTTCCAGCATTCCATATGTGAACATTTAGTGGAGTTATGATCCTGAGTTCCCATTCTTCTAACTTTGGTTTCTCAACACAAGTTCCTTTATTAAATGCCCTGCCAAGCAAATTGTAGTGACAGGAACCTTTGTGATGCATCCATTGTGAATGGTTCTAGTTTATTTATGTAATTATTTCCTAAAACTTTTGTTGCTAAAAAAAAAAAAAATTACAAGATCTAAATGCACTGTTTTATCTATGTAGTGCATTCATTATGATACTTTATACCACCCAAAATGTTTGCTTTTCTTTGTACAGTTCTTTCACAATTAATATATTCCATATGCTGAAAAAAATGTACAAAGTCTTTCAAAGTTGAGAAGATGAAACACATTTTTAAATCTTTACTGTAATGTTTTGTACAATATATTAGATCCTGTGCTATATTGTTCCTGGTGGACCTTTGATCTTAAGTCCATTTTGTGTATAGTTTAAGTACAAATACTCAACATACAGCTTTGTGGTAATTTTGTGACGGTGCATTCAAACTTTATTATTGGTCTTATTTACAACAATTTTACCCTGCTCTCTCTCACCATCAAAATAATGGAATGTTGATGGTGAACACACAGAGAGAGAGAGAGAGAGAGAGAGAGAGAGAGAGATAGAGAGAGAGAGAGAGAGAGGGTGGGAGAAGGAGATTTTCAAGTGTAGAATATAAACCAGCGCCATTGTAAGTTGATGTGGACCATGAATTAAAGATCAGATCTGATCCTAAACTTTTACTCTTCATATTAATTATACAGCCTTGGATAATACTATTTTGATGCTGGTTAAATATAACATGTATAAGTGTTTCATTTAAACTTTTTTGAATCACTTCTGTTCACTTGTCCATCAGTATCTGCTAACACATCAGTATCCATTTCAAATGTTATCATCTGTTTGCTATTGAAAAATGTGACCAAAATGCATACTCACTTAAATGAGATCTATCTGAATAACCAAACCATACACATTGGTTATATCAAACCATACACTTATATAATGTGGCAGGCATTAAAAAATGATAAGAAAGTGACACGAATTTGCATTAAATGTCATTAAATGAATATGATATTGTAGAAAACTGATAAAATTGTATACAAATTCATTACATGCACTTATAAGAATGAAATCAACTATATAATTTGTTGGTGAAAGCCCAAACAAGGTGCTGGAAGGAAAAATCACTTTACATTTCTCTGAGAAAGACTAAATAATTTTAACCTATTGCATAACATAAAACTGTTCAGCATTAGAAGTGTTTGTTCACATGTTAACTCTGAATAAATAGTGTCAACAGATCACAAAAAGAGTATTTCATGTGCTAAAATCCCTGCTTAACTTCAACAGCCATCACATAACACACAAAAACAGAAGCAATACCAATCATCTGGAGTTGGAATAGATTAAATACAGTGTTTAAAGGAGTAAGGCAACATTTATTGACAGTTTGATATAGAGAACTTAACAAATTATGAAAAAACTATTGGATCTATAAGCTATCAGTTCTGATTCCAAGAAAGATCAAATTTAATTGTACAATTATACAAATTACTCTTACTTGGAAGTACATGTAGCTATCAATAATGTATGTGTACTTATAAGTACTGTTCCAAATGCAACATAATGTTTTTTCTTTGAAAATATCAAGTCTCTTGTTTATAGTGAAATCATACTCAAAATGACTGCTTGTTGTTTGTGCCAAAAGTTAAATAAAATCAGAACACAGTGCAGCATCAGCTAACAGGAAATAGTATAGCTTGATTTAAGTGCAGCTGAAATTCCAATGACTGAGTGAAAAAGCTCTGATATTTCTCAAGAGGAAATTCAGTGGACTTTCAAATGTTGCAAATCCACTGAACTTCCACAAACACACTCAATGGCAAATTGGTTGAAATTACTTATGATGTGACTGTTCACTTTAATCACACCTTGTTTTCAGTGGTACACTTGATTTCTGCTTGAGTGGAATATCAGCAGAAAATAAATGGAGTACAAGTTCCATCGAATGGTGTTGGTGCTGCTGAAAATTTGTCTGGATATATAATGAAACAGAGTCCCTCAAAGGGATATATGCTCTACTAGCTGAAAAGAATTTCCAGGAATCCAAGAATAGTCCGTTTCTTCTTTTTAACTGCAAATTTAAAACCATCTCTGATAGTCTTGAGCAATAACAACCACATGCAAATATGACCCTCCACTCTGAAGGAGTAGCAATAGCAAGATTTTTAAGATGGCTGCCATGTTGGCCACATTGACTGTCCGATTAGACCAACTAGATGCCATTAAGGAACCTATGGTGATATGAATTTCCATTTTTGAGCAGCCATATTGGATGTCTGAGTGGCACCATTTTCATTTATGACCAACTAGACATCATAAGAACTATTTTGGTTAAAATTCCCTGTTAATATGACCATCCATCTAAGAGGAGTAGTGATAACAAGATTTTCAAGATGGCCACTGTGGTTGGCCATATTGCATGTCTGTGTAGCACCATTTTCATTAAGGACTAACTAGACCTTTTGATGCATAATGTGTGTAAAATTTTATGGAATTCCTCCAAGTAGTTTAGGAGGAGCAGTGATAATAAACTTATGCTAACAGATGGGAGACGGACAACAGGCCATTCCATTAGCTCTTCTGGTCTATGACCAGTACAGCTAAAGAAAACCATAAGAGTTCAAATTTTCTGTAACATCTCTCAGATCCAAGGGTAAAGCTATATAAGCATCTATATCATCTAAATATGGTGTCAACTCCGGCAGAAATAATATATAACTTTTACAGTAGAAGTTAGGCATACATGTGATGTTCTAAGTATTAAAATGAGGCCAAAGATCACTCATGTGGCTCATATTTGTCGAGTAATAGCAATAGGACCTGTTATCTAGGCTAAAAGACCTCAATATCGGGATCATCCTGATTAAATTTGGGTAAAGGTTTCACAGCCTTTTTTTTATTTGTAACAGTGGTCATATTTAATGGTGACCCCACAATTGTTTCATACAAATTTTAATGGTCTTGATCCTCCAACTCAAATCTTGTCTGAGTTGGTCATGTAGCTGTAATTAAGTTATTATTACCAGACTTTCCTGTTATTAATGAAGACAGCCATATTTAACAGCAGATTGAGGGGCTTGATATTTATACAAATTAGGTCAAAATTTGTAGAGTCGTCTTCAACAAAATACCATTCAAGATTTTGTTTTGCTATTTATAATAACAATGACATATTTGATGGTGGGCCAACATTATTTGTACAAAATTGAAAGGACTCGATGCCAGGATGTTTTGGGATGAATTGGGTTTCAATTGAAGAAGTAGTTTTTTGAAGTCAACAAAAAACCATCAACGGCACATTTCATGCCCATCATGGAGTAAATAGTATTTGTATTCTTTTATGTATTTCATTAGTCAGATTTTTATGTAGTAAAAGATATTGCACCCTTTTAACTCATGTATTATGCCATTATTTCTATGACCTTGACCTTTGACCACACAATCAATAGGTTTCTTCCTTGCCTCATATGAAAGCCAGACAAAAATGTTGCTAAAAATACAAGCTACTAAATGAACATTGAACTGAGTACTTGGCACAGAAGTGACTCTTCTAGTAAATAATGTGAACTTAACCAATGACCTTTGGAATCTGAAATCAATAGGTGCTTTCCTTACCTCAAATGTAAATCCATCCACAAAATTTGGTCAAGGTAAAATATACAGAAATCGAGATATATTTGGGGAAACCATTTTTATTCTTTCAGTCACTGTGACCTTGACCTTTGACCTACTGACCCCAAAATCAATAGGCACCTTTCTTGTCTTAAATGCAAGCCATCCACAAAGTTTGGTCAACATTTGTGGCATAGGACTTGAGTTATTTTGTGGAACTGTTTTTCTTCTTGGAGTCCCTCTGACCTTGAACTTCAACCCCCAAATCAATAGGTGTCATTCTTGTCTCAAATACAAGCCATCTACAGACTTTAGTCAAGACATGTGGAACAGAACTTGAGTATTGTTATGTAAATCATTTTTCCTTCTTACAGTCTTTGTGACTTTGACCATTAACATTTTAACCCCCTTATCAATGACTTCTTCCTAATCTCAAATGCAAGCTGTCCACAAAGTGTGTTAAAACAGGTAATAATAACTTGACATATTGGGTAGAAATCATTTATCTGCTCACAGTCACTGTGACCTTGATGTTAGGGCTTTGAAAACCAAATTAATAGGTCTCTTTCTGATCTCAAATGCAAGTCATTTACAAAGCTTAGTTAAGGTATCTGGTATAAATCGAGTTACAGTCAAACCTGTGTTCAGCAGTCATCCATGGGAAAGGGCCAAAGTGGCCTTTGAAGACAGGTAACCTCTAAAGGCAGGTTCAGCTCTCAAACTTGGTTCATGACAAATACATGTACAATCCACCAAATAACATTAACATTATTAGGAGTAGTAGTAGCAGTATGCTATCAAAATACATATAATTAGTTTAGCAAATTAGCAAAAAGAAAAATAACAAAATAATGAAATAAAAGTTCCACTTTAATCCATCATGTACATTAAATCATCACTTATCAATAGAAATGGCATCTAAATAAAATTACTAACTGACAGCTTACTTTATATTGTCAAACACAGGACTGACTTTTTGTTAGGCCAGCTGGTATAATTAGGCATGAAAACATGTTCATACTTTAAACAATTGATGGATTAAGCAGTTGCTCAAATTCACCAAGATCAAAAGACAGTTGGCTTTTGTGCAAGATCTTTGATGATTAGAGAATGAAAAGAAGCTTCCTGTGGGTATTGTCAGCAGCATATAAACAGTAAGGGATATCACAAGTGCAGTGTGCATGTACCGGTATCTCTACTCATTTGGTGTGATTGTACATAATCTCTTACGCTCTGGATTAACGTTGTTCTCAAAATCACCCATAATATCTCACTTACGCTTAATAATCCCTTGGATCTGAGTTTGCCAGACTCCCATTTCTGCTGCAACTTCACTACTACTTTGTCCACTATCCAGGAAATGAATTGTTTTGAGTTTGACTCACAGCGTGATTGGAGTATGGTAAATACAATCAAGATATGAAATGCTTAAACATTGATTCACATGATATACCTTTATCTAAACAATGCCTTGCTCATCAAAGAGAACTGTTTAATTTGCATACTTGGAGTGGTCACTGCTGATGTGCTCCAGTGACCGCTTAAGGCAGGGTGAAACCATGGTTTGGTTAAGAAACACCTGGTCGCTGACCACTGAAAGAAGGTGACTGTTAAATACAGGGCATTTATATAGGAAATTTGCCATGGGGGAAATAGAATGACTGCTGAACACAGGTGACCGCTAGGACAGGTTTGACTATTTTGCTCTAATAGTCACAGACCAGAACAGCTTATGTAATGACCTGTTGTTCCACATCTGTCTATTACCAAAAGTTTGTTATTGCTACTCCTCCTAAACTACCGTATTTGCTGACCTATAAGTCGATACTTTGTGACCTGGAAGTCTGGGCTTCGTCTTATACTCCGAATCGACTTATATATGGATTATGTCATTCAAATTGCTTAACTGTATGTTAATGTAATTTTTGTTTTTTTTTTTCTTCAAAGTACGAAAAGTATAGTGTAAAAAAATAATTATCATTTTGTGGAAGAGATCGTGTGCGAAAAAATATAGGACCCGACATTAAGAAGGATTCCGAAATATTTACGCGATTGTCAGTATTAAATTCACGTGCATCAGACGTAATTGCGCTAAAGCAGCAGGCACTAGTAATATATGTTGTTTAAATTTGCTTACATGTGTGTGTATTAGAGTAGACAAATTAGAAAACGGATAACCATGACATGGACATGGGTATTCCATTGCACATTTTTCTTATTGCATCTTGTGATCGAAATAAAGTATGCCCCGATATGAGAAAGAGAGAGAGAGAGAGAGATTTCAACCCTTCTTCATGCTATTTTGCTTAATGTACCTTACTGACCCCTTTAAGCTGAAGCTTTTGTCAAAGAGAGAAAACAGTATTAAAATAGTCAATGGAAATTAAAACAATACATACCATACTCCTTCAGTTTCAAAGATATATAATTTATATTTAAATATTCACAATATTTATATCCATATAGACTCCAATTAGTTTAACTCCCAAGATGACCATTTAGCATGCTGTGTTGTTTTCTTTGCAAATACAATGAACTCTATATTCCCACGAAATAAAATTACCCTTTATCAGTAAGTGCACGTACACTTCCTATAGTTAGGCGGCATTTTGGTTTGATCTTTGCTCATGAATTCAAAGCTCTGACACTTCTGTCGGCGAGATCAAAAGATGTCACTGGTTGAGAAACTAACATGAGCAAGCACTTGGCATTACAGGTCATTACACAATACATCATTCATTAACATCCTTTACAGGATTGATTACAATACCCTATGGGTAGCCTCGTTTCCCTGTTGGTAGCCTCACTAATTTGATCACCTTTACTGCAGGTGTCAACTGGAATGACCTGGCCAAAGCTGTAGGCATATTTAATTAGAATGTAAATAACACTGCAAAGCCATTTGGTTCTTTCTGATAATGGATATAAAAACAAGAATGAACTGTTTATTCAGAGGTATTAATTGATAATGGAATACAGTAATGCTCCTGTACATGAGTAAGATCACAATTATCAGGTAAATCAACAATACATATTACAATCGTCCTGTAACCTCTCTCTCTCAAAACTACAAGTAAAAACTGCTATGAATGCATACATTCTTACACACTGACATAGCGTTGTTTCATCTTTCTCTCTCTATCTCTCTCTCACACACACACATACATACACGCATTCACTGAAACAACAAGTCTTAATCGAATTCTTTTATTTTTATTGGTCATAAAATTTGATAATAAGGCTACTGTTGCTGTAAGAATATAAGTTGTACTTATTTTTTTACAACAGGGGTTCATATCATTGCGTACAATGTACCAATAAATAATACCTATAAATAATACATGTACAGACCATCTTAATCATTTTCTCAATTAATCTGGAATAGCATAGTGATACCTTTAATATTCATGAAACCGAAAGTTACTAGCGTAAGTGACGAAGCCAAGGTGTTGATTTGGCTTCGTCTTATACTTCGCATCGACTTATATATGGATGAAGCATTGAAAATTGACGAAATTAGCGAATTCGACTTATACTCAACATCGACTTATAAGCCGGCAAATACGGTATTAGGAAGATTATCATACAACTTTATACAAATGTTTATCCCAAAGTCTAGTTGGTCTTAAATGAAAATGGAGCTCCTTGGACATCCAACATGGTTGTCACAGCAGCCATCTTGAAAATCTTGTTATTGCTACTACTTCTTAAGAAATGAGTATCAGACTTCCTATGATGTCTTGTTGGTCTTAAATGATAAAGGTGCTGATCTGATCTCCAATATAGGACCCAAGACGGATATCTTGAAACTCTTGTTATTGCTACTCTCCCAGAACAGATGGTTGTATCAGGATTCTGTTTTCACTAAAAGACTTCTTATGATGTCTAGTTGATCTTAAAATGAATATGGCACCTGCTGGACATTGCTTTGAACATCCAATATGGCCACCACTGTGGTCATATTGAAAACCCTGTTATAAGTACATCTCCTGAATGGATGGTTTTACTGACTGAAAGACTTTTATGATGTCAGGTTAGTCCTAAATTCAAATGGTACTGATGTGACAATGCAATATGGATGCCATGGTGGTAATGGCCATCCTGAAAATCTTGTTATTGCTAAACGGATGGTCATATTGACATGAAGTTTCAGTAAATGACATTTTATGATATGTAGTTGGTCCTAAATGAAAATGGCTGCCATAATAGTCATTTGAAATTCTTGTTTTAGCTACTTCTTCTGAACAGATGGTTTTATAGACATGAGGTTTTCACTAAAAGACTTATGATATCTAGTTGGTTCTTAATAAAAATGGTACTGATCATACCTCCAACATGATGGCCATGGTGACCATCTTGAAAATCTTGTTATCACTACTCCACTTTGTGGGATGGTCATATTAAGACAGGTTTTCACAAAGAAAAACAACACTTTTCACTATCTGGAAGTTGGTCTTATATGAAACTGACTGCTAAGGCCAGGCCAGGTCATCTGCCTCTGCATATCCTTGGGAAAAGCACTTAGCTTCAATTTCCTTGGCATGATTCAGCCAGTAATCTGTTAAAAGAGCCATTAAAACCAACCATATAACCAATCAACCTAAATGAAAATGATGCCAATGTAATCTTCCAAAATTTAGAAATCTTGTAACAGCTGCTTCCCTGGAATGAATAACCATACCAACATTAATCCCGCCACCTCCACAACACTGCTTTTTTTGCAAGATATAGCTGTTTCTGTATTAAAATGATGCCTATTCAAACTACAAAATGGCTGCCCTGACAGATATCCTGAAAATCTTCATATGAATAGTACTACTCCTGTATGGATTGTAATATTGACATAGGGTTTTCATTAAACATCATAGCAACATGAAGTTGGTTCTGAATGACAATGGTGCTCATGCGATCTCCAACATGGCACCATAGTGTTCAGCTAGAAAATTTTATTACTACTCCTCTTGCATGAATCTTGGTGGCATGCTGAAATGTTGTTTTCACTAAAATACTTATTGCAATATTTAATTGGTTCTGAACAAAACGGTGCATATTTGACCACTGACAAACCAGACCTAATCGACCTTGGGGTCAAGTCAAAGGTCACTGCTTACATTTTTGTACTTTATTGAGCTTATGAAAACAGTGACTAGTACATATACAAATGAATTTTAACCAGACTTTGTATTTAGTTGCATTCCAATGTACAAGTTGATAGTTAGCATTCTGACATCGATTTTAAGGTGAAAGGTCTTCGTGTTTTTAACTGTACTGGCTTATGAGCAGGATACCACAAACAAGTATGAACAGATTTTTAACAAACCCGGTTTGTGGATATATTTTAAGAATACACTGAATGATGTCACTTCAACAACTTCATTCCCCCCCACCCCCTCCAAACTGAGCATTAAGGGTATATCTTAACATTGTCTGAGATAAGTTCAATGACCTTCTATCCATGATATAAGTTTCAAGGTCAAAGGCCATGATAAATAATTTTTTACTGCACATACAGGTATGATGTGCAAATGGTAACTAACACAAGTTAGAAAATAGTTTTGTTACTAATTTTGGTATGTTACTGAAGTATATCAGAAATGGTTTCGATACTCAGCACTTAAAAAGAATAAAGGACACAAGAAATGGGTTTACTGTGGATTCCTGGAAATTCTTTTTGACCAGTAGAGTGTCAGTCACTTTGAGGGACTCTAATCTTCTTTCAGTTCCTTCACTTTGACCTTTAACCTTTTGAGTCAGAAATTGACAGGTTTCGTCCTTGTCCCTAATGCAAGCACTTACAAAGCTTTCCAATGGTAGATGGTGAAGAAATCAAGCTATTGTGTGGGAGTAAAATAGGGAATAGATGGATGGACAGACAACATCATAACATAATACACTTCACCTGATAGTTTGTGTATACAAATAGCAGATGTTGAGAGATGCTCAACAGATAACACAAGATTCAAGACTAGTGTTGTCAAAACCAGGGGAACTGAAAAGTGAAAATAAAATAAAACTTTGATATCTGTGGTGGTGGGTGGGGAAAAGAGAATTGAGAAATGTTGGGTTAAAAATTGTCCTTCTTTCCTATAAATATTTTTTTTTCTCTTTTTATATTTATTACCATCTCCCTCTCTTTCTTTTAAGAAAAATCCAGCTTAGCTGATAATACAAGGGGAGAAGGAGGAAATAAACAGAGCTCTGTGTAAGTGCTTTCAGAGCATCATGTGACCTTCAAATTCTAGTCTTGGAATATGAATGTTCTAAGACTGTGCATGTTGGGACCCTCAATAACTAGCCATTCTTTGGACCCTCAATAACTAGCCCTAGACCTTTAATTTTCTGAAACTGAATCCTGTGAATGTACACTTCCCCTAACAGTTTGTAAGAAAAAAAGGCCTAATTGGCAGGAAAGATAATTACATGAACAGACATCAAGAATTGTTATATTTGAAAAAGTGAAGAAGATAGAGTGGAAATTTAAATGACATAAAAAGATAGTTCATATAGTCATTAAGATCTACTATAATAAAGATTTATCAATTTTCCTTGAACATAATGATTTTATGGCAACTAAAGGTCTCTCTTTGTTCTTACCTGGAGTTCCTATTTTCCTATCAGGACCTCCAATTTCTGGAGAATTAGGGTCCTGGATTCCCAGTGTCAAAGGCCTACAGAGAGCTCTGGTCATCATCTCAAATAATATAAGTAACCTCATGCACTTATGTAGTACTGTTACACAATGAAGAAATAAACAGTATAAACGGGTCTGTGACTTGATGTATTCCAAGGTTAGATAACAGCAACAGTGAAGTCTGACAGTCCTAGAACCCATATGATATGATACCTGCATATTTAAGTAATTACACTACCATAATTCTTGTAATGTTTAGCAGCCTCCAAATTTTTGAACACCATTTATCCACAAAAATAAAATAATTAAATTATATTTTTTTAACACTGAACTTCATATTTTTCATAAAATCCTTTAAATTTTTGTACAAAAGATCTGTTGAGAACAGTTACACTTGTAAAAGGATAAAAAATAAATCAAATTTTTTTATGAAAAGAATAAGAGATTAAAATTATATACAATTAAGGCCTTGTTTTTTTTATTTTTGCAATATATTTGAACCTTGTATTTTGATGTATTATAACTGAATGAAGAAGAGAAGTTCAAATTTCAAATGGCTTCAAAAATATACTAAGATATGATTCAGATATTTCCATCAATCAATGTATTGTTTGCTAAGTATATGTTATAAATGGCAATAAATTTTTGGCAAATTTTTAACCGAGGCATCAAATATTGAAACAGGAGATTAAGAAATAAAAGAATCACTATTTAAATTGAGAAAAGAAGGCCACATTTCAAACCGCTCTGAAAAAATACAGATGTATGATTTCATTATGTCAAACAAATAATGTACTGTTTGCTCTATATGTTTGATATAATCTCGTATGAAAAACATAAATATTTATTAATTTCAGTTAAGTTTTTAACTAAGGCATCAGATATTGAAACAGGAAACTGATTTAGAAATAAAAGAATCACCATCTGAATCAAAAAGAGTAGTTTACATTTTCAAACAGATTTGAAAAAAATACCAGTGTATGATTTAGATATGTCAAACAACCAATGTATTGTTTGCAAAGTATACATTTGATATATACTTGTATGTCAAATGTAAATATTTGTTTACTTCACATCAGCTTTAAAATTAAACATCTAATAATAAAACAGGAGATTAAGAAATAAAAGAAATAATCACTATTGATAATCCAGCTGACAGACCTTGGATCATCTCATTTTGAAACAGTAACTGTTTTGTTAACTGTGAATCTGTTCTTATTCTTTGATCTGCCCTTTTACTGTTATCTTTATCAGTGAGAAAATATAATGACTGATGTGTATGATCTCTTGTTGTCATTACATTATCTTCTGTTGTTCATTAATAGCTGGACAATGGCCTTTATAACACATAATCCTTAAACAATATCATTATTAGGTCAGTCACTGTAACAAAAGCACCACAAGCAATTTAAAATAAGTTTGGAAGCCATTTGATGTTTTCTTATCCAGTAAAAATGATACTGAGCACTTGCCAAAGTGACAACCATTGACCACTGGTCAAGTAGTCTTATTGTTTGATTATAGTAATACAAAAATAAAATATAAAATCCTTGTCATTTTCTATCATAAACACAAAATGACTGACTCATTGAATTGAATTCTTATATCTTTTAAGTGCTTGTACAGTTTTGTTTGGAGATGTTTTCATTATAAAGTTCAGTCCTTAAACAATATAGCTGATGAGTACCCTTTACTAATTACATCACTGTCGCAATGCACCACAGTATCCCACTACATAAAACAAGATTTCTGAAGCTATTTAGTTAGCATGTAATAACTCTGCATAGCCATGTAGATCTTGGTGTAATGTCACAATGGCTCTAAATTAATTAAAACAAGAATGAACTGTTTATTTGGAGATGTGTTTATTAACAATGGAATATAGGAGTGCCTTGAACACAAGGAAAATCATGATCATCAGTAAGTCAATAATAAAGATTACAATTGCTTTGTAACCTCTCTCTCTTTTTCTCTCTCTGACAGCTACAAATACTGTTTTGAACACACATGATCTTACACAATGACACAACACTGTTTCATCCTTCTCTCTCTCTCTTTCACTCATACACACACATGCACACACACATACACAAAAAACCCTAAAGGTCTTTACTAGTTCGTTTATTTTTTATTAATATTTTATAATGAAGTTACTGTTGCTGTAAGAATACAAGTTGCACATAACTTCAACAACAGTGGCTCATATTGTTGATTACAATCTACCTATAAATAATAAATGTACAGTATATAAAATAATATATATTACATGTATTATTGCTAGGTAAATTGTAAGCAATGATACAAGCCTCTGTGACTTCAACCATCTTAATCACATTGCCAATACAACAAAACTAACAGATACAAAGAATTACTCCTGAATACACTAGATCTTACTTAGTCAGACAGACATGCAGCCAGTTATTAATACGGGGATACGGGCTGTTGTTTTAGCAATTATGTAATCTTACCTTGTTAGACAGGTATAGCATCCAACAGCAAGTAGTATGACAGTCAGTAAGCCCACTCCTCCCCCTATGGCTCCACCCAATATTGCATTTTGGTTAGACCTTGGTTCTGAAAGCAACATAACACATAGTTAAACCATATATCTCCACATCAGAATTGCTAATACTAATTATTAGCCAGGGTCACCACACAAGTTTCTCTATTCATAACAAGTTTCTCTATTCATAACTGGAGTTGTTAGTGAGCAGGTAGTGAGCAGGTCACAGTGAACCAGTTTTGGTGCACAACAAATTCATCTTGAGAGTAATAGGCACTGTGAACATATTCTATGATAGTCGTAGTGTGGTTAATTTTTAATGTTTTCCATCATGTCTTCACATATGTGAAACAACATTCTTAGATTACCATATTTCATGTCACATTGCCACTCCTGCACTCTACCCCTACACCATGATGGAGATGAATCTATAGTCAGAAAAAGGGCATAACTCTTGGGGAAATAGTGTCAGTACTATGATTGGTCAACATGCATATCATTTGATGATGACCATAATAAATACAAAGTTTCACAGCAATTCACAAAAAACTGCAAGAGTAGTTGTATTCACAAAATTCTGTTATACACTGCATCCAGCTATAGATTAAGAGAACACAAAGATTCGGCAATATGTGCATCTTTACATGATGACCATAATATGTACCAACTTTTATTGAAATCCACGAAAAATTGCAAGACAAGATGCATTAGCAAGATTTTGTTTTAATCTTCATTCAGCCGCAGAACAAAAAAGACAATAACTCTAACTAAAATTGTGGGAGCAAAGTGATTTGGTTGATATATGCATCTTCAGGTAATGGTCATAATATTTACAAACTTTCATGGCAATCCATCAAAAACTGCAGGACTAGTTGCACTAAGGATGTTGGGTCATGCACTACATTAAGCTACAAGGCACAAAGGGCAATAACTCAACAAAAAAGAAAATGGCAGAAGCAAAGTGATTTGTCTATAAAAATATTTTCTGGTGATGACCGTAATTTTTATCAAGAGTCATGGCAATCCAACAAAACTGGAACTATATGCGCTAACAAATTTGTGTCATGCTACACGACAAGAAGGGCTATAACTGTCACAAAAAAGTGTGGAAGCAAAGTGATTTGTCGACGAACACATCTTCAGGTGATGACTATAATATGGCTGTCCATCAAAAACTGCAGAACAATCTGTGTTAACGAGATTGTGCCAGATGGAAGGATGGACCATACTGCAACACTTATATACACTTACCACTATTGTTTCAATTGTGTATCCTTTATTTATATGGTAACATACCATAACAGTTACCTCAGATTCATTTATGGTTTCTGTGGTTACATTATGCACACCACTAGCACTTGTTTTAATTTTTTATAAATACACCGCTCCCTTGATAACTCACGCCCGGATAACTCGCAAACCCGCTTATAACGCGGACCAGACGTGGATCCCGTTTTTTTAAACTAGAAAATTTATTTTTAAAAAAAAGAAATAAAAAAAATTGACCCTATTTGTTGAAGGTAAAAAAAAATCGCGATCAAAATTTATTAAATGAAACCTTAATATATCGCTCGTTTTATCGTCAAAACCAGTGGTTAGTACCCAGAAATTTGGATCATCATCATGAAATTTTCAACTTTTAATAAGAAGTCAAATATTTTGTTCAATTTTCTTTCCAAACAACATTCTCAGTACACTATAAATAACAATATTCGACGAAATTTTGATCAATGAAAACGTCATCAAAGCCTACTGGTGGCAACACTTTAAAAATAAATACCAATTAAATAAGTTTTGTCAAGTGAAATATGTGTTTTAGTTCTATCTTTTAATTCGGTTTCAGTGTAATCATCATAAATGCAATAAGCCCTCTTGTATTCAAACATGAAAATTAAAATTCAACTGACCCAACTATCGCCGCTAGCTTTTCCGTGAGAATCTAATTATGTGCCGACCTTTTTATGTTTTTATCTCCGACTTGCAGAAGTATATGTTGTGTTCTTACACTCAATTAATAGCAGACCTGCTTTGTATTATCACATTAATTACGTCTTTTGTATCAAATCAAACAAAGGGGGTGGAATAACAGAAAAGTTAAAAGGCGTGCAAATCCTGCCTGCGTAAGAGCTAGCGGTCATGGCCATGTGTCAGGTCAACTCATTTCAATTGATCAATCGAACACTGTTATAAATATTATTATGTAAGTAATATAATTAAACTACCTTAAATTAGCCTACTCATTCACAAATGTAATCAAAGATAGTTAGGCAACCAAGCCAAATGAGTACTTGGAGAATAAAAGCTTTGTTTTACAGATGTGGTTCATTACGGAGAAGCGAGTTCCAGAGTTTGTATTGAACTTTCTATCATGCTACTCAGGGATTTCCTCAAGGATGAGACGAAGTTTCACTGTTACTTGATATGAAATCACGGCATCCATATTTTACTAATGGAACAATAAATAAATCGAGGTTCGATGTTGACGGTTGTTTCACGAAATAAATGTCAATAGTTTTTGAAAAAAGGAATCTTGTTTAGTTGTGAATCAACAACAACAAAAAGCAGTGACGTAATACACAATGTATCGCGTACACGTGTTGTTCAAACTGCTTGGACTAATGTTGTTAACGATCTTTCAGAGGTTCGTCATCTTGAAAAGAAAGGTAATTTATACAGAAAAGCAAACAACTACATTAGAAAAAGCTCTTTATTGACAATTATTCCCAATGTAATTATAAAACGAGTATTCCGCCATTAAACAGCCCCGTTACCCACCCCCACCACGGTTTTCTCGATGTCCAGTGGGGATGGCATAGCTTTCTTAATTTTTTTGAGGTCCCTCGGTAACTCGCGCCCTCGCTTATAGTGCGGTCTATGTTTTTGGACCCCGTTGTGCGCGAGTTATCGAGGGAGCGGTGTATTGTCATGTGGTAGTTTGGTTCTGTACAATATTACACTGAGCCCTGCACTCACAAACAGAGCTCCTATGGGATTCTATTTTCCATCTGCTAGCTGAACACCACAGGCACTATCACATTGCTACATTTGTTTATTTTTGCATAGTTTAGTTCTACACTTTACAGCAGCAACCCTGAACTCTCTCTCAGTTTCTTATAGGGTTATATTTTCCACCGTCTGGTTACATACCACTGGATGATCTCATAACATTATTAAGTTGGGAATTTTCTAAATATAGGAGGGATTTACTGAAGACAAAATGTTAGGGTTTGAAAATATTATGCATGATTCTTATTCATTTGATTTTTTAGAAACAAGTGAAAAATCCTGCAATCATGTGTCCTAGAGCAGACCCTGTAACCATTACAGTTAATACACAGTTATTAATCTGATAAAATAAAGACCCAAATTTAGTCTGAACAGTATTCAGATTTCCAAACTCTACTCAACAATTCACAGTATGCTGGCCTAAAATTGCAAGCTGAGATTCAAATGGCTAATCCCGAGATAGGCCCGGAACCCAAAGTAGCCTCAGATCACTCGCATGGCTGACATATGCCTAATATCCGAAGCAAGAGCAGTTGGCCAAGAAATCTAGATCAGTAGGAATGCATATGGTATAAAAACAACTGTTTCAAGGTTTTTATAGCTTTTGTATCTTCATCCATGTATTTGATTGCACCTCAGAATAATTTCTCCAATACTGAAAGGCCCATATGCCAGTACACTTTGTATCAAAGTTGGTCAAATTATGTTCAGTGTTCTCTGAGGTAAAGTTGTGTAAATATTTGTGTACCTATAGTAATGGCAATCATATCTGATGGTGAAACAGCTTCATCTGTATAATTCTGAAATGCATTCAAGCTAGGACATTGTCAAATTTGGTCAAATTATCTATAGCAGTTATTTTATAAGAAGTTTTTTTTTTAAAGGATTTTCTAATTTAGAATTTAGTAATTTTAGTAACAGCAGCCATATTTGATAGCAGATCGGCATTATTTGTACAAACTTAAAAGCCCTTCATACCAAAATGCTTTCTCAATTTAGTTGAGTGGGTTTTGAGAAGTTGTTGAAAAGATTTTCAATCTGTTGTAATTGTGGCCCCATTCAAATTGAAATCACTGCATACATTTGAAAGCCTTTAATACAGAATGCTTTTTGTCGTATTTGGTCAAATTCTGCTCAGCAGTTCTGAGAAGAATTTTTAGTAATGGTGGCTGTATTTGATGGCATATCAACACTATTTGAATAAATTTGAAAGGTCTTCATGCCAGGATGCCTTCTGTCATGTTTGGCTACATTCAATTCAACTGTTTTGGACAAGTCAGTTAAAGGTTTTTGATTTTTAGTTATGGTGGCTATATTTGATGCCAAACTGGCATCATTTGTACAAACAGGAAAGGCCTTGATGGACCTTTTATTTTCATTCATAAACATTCATGGATTACCTTTATGCAACTTAATACATACATTGAACCTTAAATGACACAAAGGTGTTCTGCCAGTATAACGTACATAGGATTCTTTACTAAAAAAGACCCAATTGTTCTGGAGTGCTGTTCAATGACAAAATATTCTACTTGTTTATTGCACAGAGTGTTCAATAAAAAAGACCCAATTATACATATAGTTCATTATTAAGGATACATGACTGACTGAAGTAGCTCTTACAAGCAGTAATACATACCTGCCCTAGACTCACATCTTGATCCTGTGAAGTCACTGTTGCAGCTACATATAGCAGACTGTCCACTTGGTGTACATATTCCTCTGTAAGTGCAGTAATCTGGTTGTATGTCGCAGAGTGCTGCATATATGTGTACAAATTGTCAGGTTTTAGAAATGAATTCCACTGATGAATATAAGTATATATATGATAAATCTTAAAAAGTGCAACAGATAAATTTAGGTAATCCCTCCCATTTATGTAATCAAACATTAATGCAAAAAGAAAACTTATCTTCTCTATGTAAAACCTAGTTTATGTCAACTTTTTGGGAACCATTGGAAATTGTGACTGTCAAATTACATTTTTAAAATATATTTTCCAAAACTGTGAATATTAATATTTGTAGCATATGTGTGTTTGGTGTGTGTGTGTGTGCATGTGCATGCATGTATAAGGGTTTAAGGGTACTTCAGCACAGTTATGGCTATATAGTGCAGATTAAATGTAATGCACTCCAAAATGTAAAGGTAAACAAAAGTCCCTCAAAGAGACAAATGCTCTACTGGGTGAAAGGAATTTTCAGGAATTCAAGTTAAGACCATTTCTTAATTTTAATTGTTGAGTGCTGAAACCATAAAATTAGTTGCTGTGGTGCACATTTTGGATATCAGCTTGGCACCATTTTCATTTCCAACAAAGCAGACATCATTATAAATGTTTTGGCAAAAACCCCATGTCATAATGATCATCCAATCTGGAGTTGTGACAACAAGATTTTTAAGACATAGTTGTGGCAGCCATATTGGATGTACAACTGGCACCATTTTCATTTAGGACCAACTAGGTATCATAAGAAGTCTATTGGTGAAAACCCCATGTTGTCATAGCCATCCATTTGGGAGGAGTAGAGATAACAATATTTTTAAGATATGACTCTCCATTCAATATTAGGAATAACAAGATTTTCAAGATGGTTGCTGTGGTGGCCATATTGGATGTCAGATTGGTACTGTTTTCATTTAAGACCAACTAGACATCATAAGAAGTCTTACAGTGAAAACCCCATGTTGACATGACCATCTAATCAGGAGCAGTAGCGATAAGATTTTCAAGATGGCCATTGATGTAGGAAGAGTAGAGATAACAAGATTTTCAAGATGGATAACAAGATTTTCAAGATTACTGCCATGGCAGCCCTATTGGATTTCCAATTAGCTCAATTTTTATTCAGGACCAACTAGAAATCACATGAAGTCTTTTAGTGAAAAACCCATTTTTAAATGATCATTCATTCAGGAGGAGTAGCGATAACAAGATTTTCAAGATGGCTGCCATGGTGGCCATTCTGGATGTCAGATTGGCATGATTTTCATTTAGGATCAACTAGGCATCATAAAAAGTCTTTTAGTGAAAACCCCTTGTTTATATGACTATCCGTTCAGGAGGAGTAGCAATAACAAGATTTTCAAGATGACTGATGTGGTGGCCGTATTGGATGTCAGATTGACACCATTTTCACTTAGGACCATCTAGACATCATAAGAAGTCTTTTGGTGAAAACATGCCAATATCACCATCTATTCAGGAGGAGAACTGATAACAAGGTTTTCAAGATGGCTGCTGTGGTGGCAATATTTTGGACCACGTAGATCATGGGATGAATGTGTGTGTAAAGCTTCATTGCAATCCTCCAAGTAGTTTAGGACAAGTAGTGATAACAAACTTGTGCTAATGGACAGACAGATGACGGACAACAGACCATCCTATAAGCTCTTATGGTCTATGACCAATAGAGCTAAACATTTCAAACACTTTAGGAAGATAATTCCTTCCAAATAAATGTAAAAAGGTAGTCCAACAAGATAAAAGGGAACCAGAGTGTAATCAACAATTAAATAGCTTAGCTCTACTTTTACTAGTCTCCCGGAGTAGCCATTGTAAACATTATTGCGGAGGAAATAAATTCAGATTAATGTAACCTGAGTCTTTTTCTATTTCAAGATTTTTTTACAAACCTTTTTTTGTTACACTAAAGCATTTTATCATTTTAAAATTTAAAATCTGAACTTTGAATTGGCACTATATAGACAGCATTGTGCTAATATAGTGTAAAACCATCTAACTACCCACCCTCCCAATTACTTACCTAATGTGATAGGGCATAAAAGGCATAAAACAATGAAAAAAAAAGAACATTCTTTTCTATGGTATTAAAGTAGAGGTACAACAGTGAGTTGATAAAAACAGAGATCAATATTGTCTTTGTATTTTTTTTTTAAATAATTGTTCTTAAAATCTGCTTCATAAGCTATTATCATCATCCACCCTTAGAAGCCAGATTTACTGGGTGTAAGTCACAGGGTTTGAGTAACCTTGGAGAGACAGTCAGCAGTACAAACATAGCTCATGCATCAATAATTACTGTGATTACCACTATAGATGAGGACTTGTATGAAAAGCATGTTGTGTGCAGTCCATTCATCTAATTCCTATACTTGTTCACATGTACAATACACAGTTACCCTGCCAAGGGTAAAGTCTTACAATAACAATGTATAGTCATTAATATGGAAAGTTTACCACTGAATAAACATGTTTATCCCTACTCCTGACTGCATTGGTCAGAAAGGGCCTTCTGAGTAGGGTAGGACTATATAGGTCTAGCATAGATGAAGCAATGTGACCATACACACAAATACTTAACCGATGTTAGTAAAGCATAATACATAGATCAAATTGACCTTCTGGGTGTAGTAGTAACAGAGATGCACCCAATTATCAAGTTTCATGAATGGAACCTGAACAGCACCAAATGCATAAACATTTAACACAAAATTTCAACAAAGGCAATGAAACATGAAATGTAGATCACAGAGACCTTGTTTGGCAAAAACGATGTAGAACTTGTCAAGATGCATCCGCTTACTATGTTTTGACCCACTTGCACATAAGTTTTATGATTCCATAGAGGATAGTATGTACATAGCATGAAAAAAAATGTATGCAATCATAATCTAAATGCACATACTTAACCTAAGCCAGTATAATGTGAAATATAGGTCACAATGAGCCTTTCAGGTATGAATTTAGTACTAAGAGATATGTATACAGTCATCTAGTTTAATGATTAATGTATGAACAGTAAAAATGTAAAATTGAACCAAAGTCAATAGAATGTGACACGGCTCACAGTGACCTACTTTTAAGATAACGGTGTATACAGTACTTATAAGTATCTTCTCACCAAGTTTCATGATTCCAGGTATAATAGTATTATACATTAGATAAAACACTAATGTGGTCATGAGCTAAGTGTAGTAATTTGTGATTGTTGGTGTTTAACACCATTTTCAGCACATGGTAGGCCATACATGGTGGCCAGTATATTTAGTGGAAGAAGAGCCCAGGAAGATCTTGGAAAGAAACACCTACCCACAGGAAGCTACTGGCAAGCTTTCTCACATAACCACATTGGTCGAGCCAACACTCGAACCTACACAAACAGAGGTGAGATGTGAGTGATCTGTATAGGCAAGCACCTTTGACTATTCAGCCACCCGGGGCCCTGAGCTAAGTGTAAAAACATAACATTGCCAGTAAAATGTGAAATGTATGTCACAATGACCTTATGTTGTTGTTGTAATGGTGTAGTACTAATAGGGATGTATACAATCACCAAGACTGATGATTCAGGCATAAACAGTGTTTGAGTCTGAAGCAAAGTCATTGAGGCATAAAATATGGGTCACAGTGATATATTTTTGTGACGAGGGTGTAGTATTCACAAGATGCATCCTCTCCTGATATTTCACGAGTCTTGATATAACAGTATGCAAACAGGATGTTAAAAACCAATTCGATTCTGAGCTAGATGCAAAAACATAACCAAAACCAGTAAAATGTGCAATGTATGTCACCATTACCTTCTTTTGTTGTATAGCTGTAGTACTAATAGAGACACATACAATTATTTAGTTTAACAACTCAACCAAAGCTTAAAAAATAAACTTAAAACATGAAAGTTTACCAAAGTCAGCAAAGTGTGAAATATAGGTCACACTGACCTACTTTTATTATGATGGTGTAGTACTGATCAAGATGCATCCTCTCACAGAGTTCTGTATAAGAACAGGAAGTATCAGAAATATTTAGTTGTTGATGTTCACCAATGATGCAGGAAAACAGAACAGGGAATATAAGCTGTCATAACCTAACATAAATATCCAGCATGATTCATCAGAAACACTGTATTTCAGAAACATTAGTAATCTTGCTCTTTTGTTGCACTGTGCAAAATGGTAAATAGGAGAGAGACAAATAAATGTGGTGAAAAAGTTTCCAAGAACAAATATTATAAGGCAATCAAATATGAAACATATCAGTGATTGAACTGCTTCTGAAAGTAAAGATAATGAAGACACAGAAATATGATACTCCTGAGTGGGAGGGAAATCCTTCTGTTATTAGACACTTTCCTCCCATCTATGTTTAAGAAAATATTATAAGAAATGTTGGGATCAGACAGTATCCATGCTGATACATTAACTTAAATGACCATGCTGTTTGAGTAGTAGCATAATCAAATCAACCAGATGCTTGCATGAGATTCATAGTACATGTATTGAGAAGATATCTCTTTAATGCAGTTTAGTGATCTTGGAAATTCCTTCTGTTACGACCCTATGGCTCAAACAAACGTAACAAAAAGAAAGTGAAACCAACAATGTTTGTAAAAATCAACAAACAATTTATTCTAAATAATTAACGTGAAAATCAAAATACACTTACAGTATCGTGTATTATAATCCAAATAATCCAACAATTATTAGTGTCCTAATCACAAGTCCTGTATATATAGAAACTATAAAATGTTCTAAATGAATGAATGTTCCAAGTTAATGAATGTTCCAAATGAATCTTTGTAATGAACGAATGTTCTAAATGAATGAGTCTTCGTAATGAACGAATGTTCCGAATAGATGATGGTTCTGAATGAATGAGTCTGTAATGTTCTGAGGTATCAACGATAATGTGAGATCATCTTTATTATTCAGAGGCATCCAAGAAAGTTCAAAATATCTCCAAGTAGCTCTGATGAATAGTCCCATAAATTCCTTTCGAATTATCTTTACAGCATGGCATTAAAGCAGCATTACAGGATTCCAGCTCTTGCACGGCTATTATTTCAAATGATCTGATGATTCCAAAGCTGATCATAAAAAACAGTTCTTTTCAACTCAAAATCTAAAATGGAATGGAAATAATTCGTATTTCCAGGTCTTTTATACAACTTGCAAATGGCACATTTCACAACAGGAAACGTGTCATATTACAACCCAGAATGCAATACTAAATGTGTCTATTTCATGGAATTTTACTGAAGAATGATTGACAGCTCTGACCTTGAATAAAAGGTCAGTAAACATGTTGTTATTTGATTACTAGTACAACTAAACCCAACTTAAATATAACTCACTATTTGACACAACTTTAAAGTAGAGTCATAGGCCAAAAGTTTAAGCACATTATAGATTCCATATACATAATTCCATAACACTTCAAATGGCAGATGCAAGACACATTATTACAGGCCACTTCATTAAATACTTCAAAATTTACCAGATTGAGAAGACACAGAAAGGCACGAGTAGATATGGGGTTAAATGTTAGAATGTTTCTTGAATGGTGTTTCAACATAAATATATTGACATCATGTTGCTCGATGAAGTATCATGCAACACCTACAGGGAAATTGGAAACTCCCTATTTAGCCCACCATATAGCACCCATACCCAGTGTTGCACATAGGATCCTAAGTATGGGGGACACTGTTTCCCTCCCTCCAAATCTGGGTGACATGCACCATTTTAGAGGGGAAAATGAAAATAATAATACATAATGCACTAATAGAACAATAAAAATGAGATAATCTTGGTTGCTTTGACAGTTTTGCACCTTAACTTTGTGGTCTGCACTCTACTATCATATTTTCCCTGAACACTTACATTATTGCAATAATCATTTTATCATGTACTCAAGTAAGTCATGAAAACATTATCTGGTTAACCTGAAATGAGCTGCACCATGAAATTTTCCATTCCAGATCTTGCTCTCTCATTTAACTTTAGTGTCCATTCATTATCTACCAGTCTTTATTATAATAAATACCTATGTTTTCTGAATTACTTTTCTTTCCAAACTCACAAATCATTCATTAAATGACAAATTGTGTATTTGCATAAATTTAGTCACTGTTGTCAACCTCAAAATAAATGAAATCTTCCTTGCCATAAAGGTTACTTTAACCTTGAAAAAAAAAGCTACACTAACGGCCATAAAACTCTTTACATTGCAACTCGGCCGACTATCACAAACTTTGAATGTTTTAATTGCTAGATACATTGTTTTAATATATAGATATTCATTGTCATTTTATAGTTTTATAACCTTTTGCAACTTTGGACATTGCTATCACCAACAGAGACACTGGACATCCACTAATGAAAAGTTTTAAGCATATTTTTAAAAAAATTTCTAATGTAAAAGCACACAGGTGGGTGCACATGGTGGAAAACCCATGAACCCACACTCAATGTGCAACACTGCATACCTCACTGTTATTGAAATGAGGTGCAATGGAAGATCAATAAGTTGGATTTGATGCATGGGACAGAAAAACTAATTCATTCTTTTTCTACATTTATTAACGGTGGCTATATTTTATAGTGGATCAAAATCATCACTAATGACTTTAACGATCGCAATGCTAGATGCTTTTTGTTTGGTAAAAATAATCAAAGATTTTTGGAGAAGAAGTTGTTAAAAGGTTTTTCTATTTTTAGTTAATTCAGACAGCCATATTAGATAGTATAATTAAACTTGAAAAACCAAACTGATGTAATGATGCTCTCTTATAAGTCTGTCGTCAAAAGATAGGTACAGTGGTTTTGGAGAAGTAATGTTCTTACATTTATAAGAATGGCACCCATATTTGTTTGCAAATCAGCATACACAATTGAAAGGTTTTTTATTTGAAGGTATTGATATTTGAATACTCTATAAATATTTGTCAAAACTGGTCAAGCAGTTTTGGAATTGTTTAAAGTTTTTTCTATTTTCAGTAACCACTGCTATATTTTACAGTGGATCAGCATTATCTGTACATCTAACAAGGTCTTGATGCAATGATGCTGTCAAATTTGGACTTGACTGGCACAGGGGTTTTGGAGAAGAAATTATTTCAATGTTTTTTTTACTTAAGGAACGGTGGCTGTATATGATAGTAGATCAGCATTATGTATTTAACCTTCAAGGATCTCACTGCTAGAATGTTCTCTGCAAAAACTGATTAAAATTTGTTAATTTGAATGAATATGATTTTAAAAGTTTGTCTATTTTTAGTGATAAAGCAATATTGGACAGCAGACTGCCACTGGTACAAACTGGAAAGATTCAGATGCTAGGATGCTTTATAACAACTGGTTTGAAGTTTTGAAAAAGTTGTCTAAAAGTTTTCTTTGTAGTTTAAGCACTGTAAGCAATATCTGATAGCAAATCAGGATTATTTATACAAACCCAATAAAGTTTAAAAGCTTGCTGTAAATCTGTCTGAATTAGCTAAGCACTTCAAATGGTTTCATTTAGTTCTACATGCTGAAGACCTGACAAGTTTGTGCGGTTGTCCTGCATCTGGCATATGTTTGCAAATGTTTGTTATTGCTACTCCTCCTTGACTACATGGAGGAAATTCATGAATTTTGGCACAAAGTTTTATCCTGAGGTCTAGTTGGTCACAAATGAAACTGATATCCCTTGGAAATCCAATACTATCACCACGGCAGCTATCTTGATATTTAATTCCTCACACAGTCATGTTCACGTCTTTTAAAAAATAGTACACTTCTTACAATATGTAGTTGGTCCTAAATAAATTGGTACCAATCTGACCTCACTGAAATACAAAAATGCAAAGCAGTGATCTTTGACTTGACCCCAAGATCAAACAGGTTTGGTTTTCAAACTTGTTCATATAGCATGGACATGGTGGTGGTCAGATCTGCAACATTTTTATTCAGGACAAATAACACATTGCATGAGGTGTTTTAGTGAAAACCCCATGTAAAATCACACCATTATTTCACTAGGAGTAGTGATAACAAGATGTCTGAGATCACCACAATAGTTGTTATGTCTTAGATTAGATCAACTCCATTTTTACTCAGGACCTGTTACATACTGTTATAGTGTTCAGGGAACCCATATTGATACAATCAACCATTTAGGAGAAGCAGTCATCAGAAATTTTTTAAGATGGTTGACAAGGAAGCCATTTTGGATATTAGATCAGCATCATCTTATTATAGTACTAACTACAATGACAAGAAGTGTTTTTGTGAAAACCCCATGTTACTATGACTATCTGCTTAGGACAGTCACAACAAGATTTTCATGATGAATACCATGGTCACAATATTAAGTCATAGCAGCACCATTTTTATTGAGGTCCAACCATCTACCATAAGAAGCCTTGTGGTGAAAAACCCATGTCAATATTACCATCCATTCAGAAGAAGTAGCAACAACAAGAGTTTAAAATGGTTTCCATGATTGCATAATTGGATGTAAGATTTCTGAACATTTAAATGTTATAAGAAGTTTTTCAGTGAAAACTCGTGTCAATATAACCATCAGTTCAGGTGGAGTAGCGACAACAAGATTTTGATCGGTGGCCATGTTCAATGTCAGATCACCATTTCACTCATGGACATTTACAAGTCATAAAAAGTCTTTTATTGACAACCCCAATTTCATATAACTATCAGTTTGGATATAGTAATAACAAAATCTGTAACTTGACCACCATGGCAGTCAATTTGACTGTCAAAACAGCACCGTTTTTATTTTAGGATCATCTGCATATCAAAATTCTTTGAGCAAAAACTTCACATTGATATGACCATGTTCATGCGGATTAGCAATAACAAGATTAAGAAGATGGCCACCATGGCTGTCATGTTGGATATCAAATCAGCACCATTTTTATTTAGGACCATCTGCATGTCACCAAAATTCTTCTATTCAAAACCCCATGTCAATGTGACCATCTGCTCAAGTGGAGTAGCAATAACAAGATTTTTACGATGGCCACAATGGTAACTATGTGTGAGATCACATCAGCACCAATTTCATTTAGGACCATCTGCAAGTCATAAAAAAGTCTTTTAGTAAGAAACTCATGTCAATAACCATCCAATCAAAAAGGGGTAGCTACAACAAGATTTGCAATATGGCTACAATGTTGGATATCAGATTGGCACCTTTTACATTTAGAACCATCTACAAGTCATAAGAAGTCTTTTAGCAAATATTCCTATGGAAATATGACCATCCATTCATGAGTAGCGAAAATAAAATTTACATGATGGCCACCATGGCAGCAATACCGGATGTTTAAGGGGCACCATTTTTGTTAAACCCAACTAGATCTCAGGCTCAAATTGGATGCGAAGTTTCATGCCTTCCCTCCAAGTAGTTTAGGTGGAGTAGGAATTTCAAACAACTGCTAATGGACAACGGATGCTGGCCCACTGCATAAGCTCTTCTGGTTTTCAACCAGTAGAGCTACAAATGGTGCCAATCTAGCCCCCAACATGACCTCCACTGCCACCATCTTGAAAATTTCATTACTGCTACACATCCAGAATGGACTGTCATACTGGCAAGAGGTTCTCATCAAACACTTGAATATGTTGTTGGTCCTAAATAAAATCTGTGACCTTAAAGATGGCTGCCACAGTGGCCTCTTGAAAATCTTATCACTACTCCTCTTGAACTGATTGTTGCATTGACATCAGGTTTTCACTAAAACACTTACTGCAATATGCAGTTGGTCCCTGATGAAAATGGTGCAGATCTGAACTCCAATATATCTGTGATGGTGGACATCATGAAAATCTTTTTATTGCTACTCATTGTGAAGAGGTTGTCATATCATGGAATTTTCACTGAAGGACTTCATACAACATGAAGTTTGGTGTAAATTAAAATGATGAATATCTGATCAGTCAGGGTCTATACAGCTTTGGAAGTATAAAACACATGGACTCTTTAAGGACTTTATTAGATGTGAGAAATAATTTTCAATGACTTAATTTTATGATGATCATAAGATTGCATAGTTTGTTTCTTTATTTCATATACTTCTAAAATAACAAATTATGGATCAATTATGTACCTGTTTTCCTTGATGTAACTTTTGTAAAACATATTTAGTTTAAAAATGGGCTTTTGCTATTTCAATAAATGCAAATTATCAACTGCAGATGTTTCAGAAAATTGTACAAGTGACATTTGATTTGCCTCTAAAAATTCAACAACTATAAAGCACTTTTTATATATATTAATTTCAAGGCCTTGATTTTGCCATCTTAAAATTCAAGCACTTTGAAGGTTATCAAGGATTTGAATGACACATATGACCTCTAAGATGAATAACAACTGCCTCCAGGTTCATCTAAAGACCATATGGGGCTCTCTCCTTATTTGCTAGCCACTGAACCTGTTTGATAGAGCTAATATGAGCCAGAGCAATTTGAATCACATTTGCTTCTTCTTTCAATTTATGCCTCCTTTTAGGTGAGAAATGGTAAAACCCAAGTATGCCTTTAATGGTATCCTTAAATGCTGGCATAAATGATGACTTCTTATTTGCATCTGATGCAGCCAGTTCTAATTTATGAGCCACACGGTGTGTAGCAATGATATCTGGTACATCTTCTTTTAACTTTTGCAGCATTTGATCCAAAATTCACAGATGCTCCATAAAAATGTCCACAAACATGTGAAGGATGACTCCCAAACTTTTTTGGATCTGGTTTCAAAGAATCTAATTTAACTATACTTTCTAAGTCAATCTTTATTGCAGCATAAAGACCATCTACTGTGGCACAAGCCAGTGGAACAACGGATATCATTCTGGTGATGGGCATATTGTCTACAAGCAAGACATACCTTACATACACCATCTCTTGCTCAAGAATGGCCTGATTAGTGCTACCATCAGCAAGAATGCTTATGAACTGAGACTCAAGTGTCTGTCTTTGTACTGGTGTCTACAGGGAACAAACTATGGAGTTTAGGAGAGATGTACAGCTATGACTGTTGATGTGATTTTGTCCCTAATCTACACCATTCTTTTGCTCAATGCTTCAAGCCAACTAAAAATCAGAGGAAGGTTTTCCAGCTTTAATCAACCTATATGCATTGTTGAAAAGACATTCAAGCCTTTTCTTCTGATCTGCACTCAGCTTTATAAAGGCTTGGCCGATCGGGGTCTTGATGATGGAAGGGGTTATGTTTAATTTAATAATAATGTCCTCTCTGGTGCAAGTAATATGTTCTTTGCTTGTTTTGTGTGCTATCAACGAGTCAGTTTTAAAATATGATGTGCCTTTGAATGAGGCACTTGAATGATTTGCCAACTCTGGGTATGCTGTACATCTGAACAAAACATATGTAACCTCTTGTCACCTTACTCAACCCATGGCCATGTATTTCTCCAGTGATCCTGTAAAGTCTGAATACATTTGAATTTATCATAGTTTGCATCCTTTTCAGACCTGGGATGTTTGAGATTCTGCAGTGCAACTCGTCTTGTAGCAGACAAATTCCCTGTCATTGAATCTATCCTCCCGCTGGTAAATCCATACTTAAACTCATAGTCATTCATCCAGAACATACAGTAAGCTGATACTACTGATACTTAGTTTTAGCTAAGGTTAAAAATGGACAATTGTTTAGTTACTGAAGATCAAGCTTATGCTGGTGATCCACGTATTGCATGTTAAAACTGCAGATATCCAGTAATATTTTACACCACCAGTCTCTCCCTATTGACTTCCGCTTGCATCAGTGCACATTTACGACTCTTTTTGGATGATTTAAGGATTTAAAAAATCACATTTCCTTCAATTGATAGGAACAAGTAAGAAATATTAAAGGTCTGACAGGCTCTTGCTGCTTACATATGATCGTTCTGTGACTAAAAGAATCCGTCACAGACCTTGGACCACTGTAATTTACAGGCACTGTACAGGGTGCAAAAAACCCTGTTGGTCACGAATTAAATGCGAATAATTAACCTATGCCAGAAAAATGTGAAATCCATTTTAGTAAGGGTTTAGTACTAACAGAGATGCATATAATCAAACAGTTTGCTGATTCTATCATGAACAGTGCTCGAGAAATAAACTTAAGCCACAAAATGTAACCAAAGTCAGCGAAGAGTGAAGTATAGGTCACAATGACCCATGTTTGTGATGAGGGTGTAGTACTCATCAAGATGTATCTCCTCAACATAAATTTAACCAAGAATGTACAACCAACATACATGTACAAATTTAGCCCCTTTAGCCCCCTACCCTGGAGGTAGGTGCTATGAAACCCGCTCCAAACTGTTGACTGGGACCTAGTGATGGTGTGCATATGTATATGCTATTATCTTTGCAGATGCTGACATCAATGCCGGGGGGTAGTACAATAGCTTACCTCAACTCTGTAGAGAGGTTAGCTACAAAATTGTAAATAACAATTGTGAATGAATGATGCATGAAAGCTATGAAGTTGACAGTCAGCACTATGACATTGATTTCAAGGTCAATGGTCCCGACTCAGGTTTTTATCTGTAATGGATTGTGAGCATGATATCACAAACAAGTATGAATAGATTTTTGTGTCACCTGGTTTGTGGATTTACCTTAAGATTAACTTGAATGAGTGCAACTTTAGTGTCATAACTTGGAGCTTTTGAACTATGACGACTAGTGAATACAACAATTCAAACAAGTAGTAATTAGTGATTTTAATCAAACTTAGCATGTGGGAATATCTTGACAGAATTTGAGGTTTTAGTTATATTCTATCCATGACATTAGGTTCAAGGTTAAAGGACATGACTAAGATTTGTATACTGCACTAACCTTGTGAATATCTTTTTAACTCAAAATCAGAAGAAAATATTTTATTTTAAAACTAATTTGGTATGTTGGATTTTCTCTAAAATATCTCATATGGTTTCAAAACTTGACAGTTAAAAAGAAAGGTGGAAAGAAACAAATTTCTTGTCAATTCGTACCAATTCTTATTGGCCAGCAGAGCATCAGTCCCATAAATGAATTTCTCGTCAACTTTTAGTTATGGCAACTGTATTTGACTGCAGATTTCCACTATCTGACTACATCTGAAAAGGTCCTGATGCTAGTAAGCCCTCTATCAAATTTTGTTAAAATGGTAAAGAGTTTGGGATAAGTTGTCCAGTTCTAATAATGACAGCCATATTTGATAGCAAATTGGCACAATTTATACAGAGCTGAAATATATTAATGCCAGAATGCTTTCTACACAATTTTTGCCAAACTGGCCAAGTGGTTGTAGAGAAGCTGTTGCTTCAAGGTTTACCTATTTTTATAATGGTAGAAAACCAGAGAGCAGATCCTGATCATTGGTACAGATTTTGAAGGTCTTCAGTCAAAGCTGGTAAAGGGGTTATTGTTTAAAGGTTTCATATTTGATGGTGGATTGACATCATATGATCAAAATCAAAAGGTCTTGATACAAAGGCAGTTCCTGTAAAATTTGGTAGAAATTAGTCAAGCAGTTTTTAAAAAAAAATAAACTGAAAATAGCAAATGTTGATGGAGAAACACATGACACATGGTCTTACAGCAATCGAAGCTACTAACTGATCCAACCAAGAGATCAGTAGTGGAAAAGGGCAAGGTCTATCTTTATCTCACCAGAATCAACAACATATTTCATGATGCTTTTCACATGTTAAATTTGTATGCTCTCTGCAAAACATTGTAGACAAAGATGTAATATGTATTTGATAATTAGATGCTTACATTTACACTGTGACACAGATGTTGACCTATTTTGTTCTGTGAATGACTTTGGTTCTACACATGTTGTACACTTGGTCTGCCCTGTCAGATCCTGGTACGTTCCACTTTCACATGATACACAGCTCCCTGCAGATTCTCCCTTGGTACCAACTGGACATGACACTACAGAAGTTCAATGAACATACATTTTTATCACAATTCTGACATAACATGTGCAACATAACTTTGACATAACACATCCAATATCACCAGGTTTTGTTTCAAACGACATCTTGATATTATAATACAAGAAACCAAATTTTCTGGATGATTTTGCAGTCAAAAATAATTACTTTTTTTGTCCAAAAACATGCATAAATATTTCATTCAGGATCCAAAAAGGAAACAAAAAAAAGGTGAAAAATCCAAGTTCAAGCAACCAAACCCACAAATATGATATTGGGCTATTCCTTAAGTTACAAATCAAAGTAACTACACTCTATATGTACAACAATTATTGAAAACCAACATTACTTGCCCAGTTTCATTTAGTTTATTTCCCTATACAAGAAAATGCAAACATATTGAGACCCCCCCCCCCAACAACTTAACATGTGAAGCAAAACAATGTTCTAATCTCTACCATCATCTACCACAGCCATACAGCCATGAAAATGCATAAATATACCCCAGACTGATCACAAAGTTTGTCATTAAATAAAAACAAAATGAAAATAGATATAATTAGACAGTTCTTGACTGCAATTTTCAGGATAATCAAAGTAGTAGAGTATGTTGGTAGTGGGTGGGAGAGTAGATGGTTAGAACTAATCAACTCTTCCCAGTGTGTGCAGACTGGTACAAAAACTTATGGTCACAGGCAACTAATTATTTTATGAGCTATGGAACCATCCTTTTTGTGGTGGTATATCAAATACAATATTTAACAGAATGAAAGTGACTCATTGGCTAAAAATAATTACTGAAAAACATTAATGTAATTTTTCAGCACAAGCCTGCATATGGGTAAATTTTATGCATTAGTAGACTTAAAACTACATCCATTTGTATTTTCTTGGTGTTGCCACACTGCTACTGGGGAGATCTGGGCTGGATTTTTATAGTGGGCACTTACAAGGGATTTATGTGAGAAACATGGTGCATAGCACATCAGTTTCATCATTTTAAAACTTCCTCTTGGATAGATCATTCCTAATACATAAGAGTGATCTGCTGATCTTACAAAAAAAGTATAGTAAATTGGCTAAATACTGAAGTTATGGTTTACTGAAATTGAATTAGTTGTCTGTACCCTATAATACAAGATTACCAGCAAACTTTCCAATACTTCATAACAATATATAAAACACATGAAATAAGCATCCATTTTATGCTAGATTATTTTTATAAAACACATTCTTATCCACTGAAACTAATCTGTGTATATGTGACTCTCACATTACTAGGTGCAAGTTTTAGTATCATCTGCAATGCAAGCATTAAACAAAATGCTTGAGATAAAGACTTTGACTTTAATGACTTTCTCATTTAATAAATATTCTTCCTGTTTTTACAATTCAGATTTTTTCTGTACAGTTGAGAAATAGGGTTTTAAACAAAAGTTATTCGTTATATCAGTGTCAGTGATTTAATGAATAGTGAAACATAGTCCTCCCAATTTTTTGATAATTGGAATCATATAGGAAACTTGTTGAGGCTATTTCCAATTCTAAGTAGGCCATTTTTCCATTTTTTAAAAATGGTATTAGTCTGTCACTCTTGACCTATTATTGTAGAATAACAATTGCATCTAAAAACATTTTTGCATAAATAAAATTCTTTTAAAACAATGTCCAAAAGATACTAGGCATGAACAATTATTTTGGCAAAGAGATTCTGTAAATAAATCGTTTGTTGATATTATGGGAAAAAATGTAAAAGTCTTAGATATCTGAAAGTACTTCAGTCAAATAACAACACTAATTTATAGTTTAATTGAATTAAATCGGTGATTTCCATCAATTGCACTCATTCAAAATGATATTTATTAAACTCATCGACTACCTTGGAATTTTTCAAGCTCACAAAACAATGTAATTATTAAACTTGCTTTACAAATTAATTTCACTAGAGATGAGCACTTTTTTTTTATATATAAATATTCAGAACATGATCAATCTCAGTGGTTTCCCTATGCTAGTTAATCTATAGAAGATCTCTGTTGAATGAGTAAATTAAGTTTGAAAACAAAATAGCTGTTTGAAAACAAAAAACATGCATGCTTGCATATTATGATGAGGTGGCCTGCTGGTCTAATGAATGCAGTTCTGCGATATCTGCTTTATTGAAATACTGAAATAGTATATACCTTTTGGGTACAGTGTGTGTGTGTGTGTGTGTGTGTGTGTGTGTGTGCACGCGTGTGAGTTGACTTTATATTGCAGCTAATTAATAATTTATTAATGTAGTAATTGACGATGTATGAACCAGACTCAGTTTGCTAGGCTTTTCATACTATTTAGGAAAGAATCTGAATTCACTAGCTTTGTCTTTGGCTACAAAATCTGTCTTTATGTTCAGGCAAGTGGCTTCAGATAGGCACAGGTCCTGCCACAGCTTACACATACAGGGGGTTTAAGTTAAAAAGTAGAACATTGGTTGCCAAGTTTTTAAATCTTTTCTTTCTACCTATATGGTTAACATTACACAGATGTTTTTTCTTTTATGGAACTGAAAAGTCTAATAATGACATAGCAGATTTCATACGATATTGAAGCTTGCACAATTTTAGTGTTATTTCTAACAGAAAAAAAAAATTACCATATATACTCGCATATAATCCTATGCCAACTGCAAACTGTATAGACCCAGATCTGTCGTCGCATGTGCTGGTAGATCTGGGTCTATGCAGTTTGTAAGGACTAATCAGTAGAACAAACAATACAGACCTTGATCTCCCGCCACATTATGCGATGGCAGATCAGGGTCTATGATGTTTGCATTTGGACTCGGATTATACATGAATATATACTGTAATTTTTATCATCACCTCACACTTGTACATTTTTTGTTAAATCTTCTGCAACTTTGATGACATAAATTTAAGGATTTCTTTTCTTTGTAACAGATCACTCCTTTTGCAATGCTTGAACGACCTTTCAAAGGTTGTATATTTTATTCATGTTGCAAGGTATCATGTATTTCCTCCTGAAAAATGATTTCTGAATTTCACATAAGTAAGTTTTATCCTCTCATCTTCTTATACTTACAAAGATTTGAAAAATAGCAGATTATTTAGCATTTATTATTGCTACTAGAAGTTTGACAACATCTACACAATTAGTCAACTAACAATTGTTGTGATTTTCAGATCTAATGATTATTTCAATCCAAAATCTAACTTATTTTTCTTATATTGGACATTAAAGAAGTCAGAACTATAGATACCACATCCATCCTGAGTCTGGTATTCTCCTTCTTTACAGTTTATGGTTGTCTGTGGTACACTTGTAGTCTCCAAAGTTAATATCAAGGACTGCAGAAGACAGAAGGTAAAAACATTAAACTATTTATGAGGAATGCACAAATCTATGCATTTATCCATCCAAATCATTGGAGAATTTTAATTTTGTTTAAGTTTCAAATCTGTCATGATTCATACAACCCCAAAAAGTTGTTTTTCAAGGAGTACTTTTTTTGGTGAAAATAGAAATTTTTCTCCGTATATTACATTGTTTATCAATGCAGAAATGGATACAAAATTAGACAAACAAAACAACACATAACTAATTAGCATTCCATTACTGTAAAGAGGCATTACTCCATCTGGTAACTTACCTGTGTCATGCAAATTTGATGCACACAATTCTATCCCAATTTATTTATTATTTTTTATAGAAAATACACAAATAGAAATAGCAAAATATCTGAATTTACAAAGTGATCTATTCATTTTTAATGTTTCATATTCCATCAGCTAAATTCAAGGAGTTCTGGAAAAAATGCAAAAAGTTTTACAATAAATTCAAGGACTTCTCAAAGATAAAAGCAAATATTTCAGAATTCAAATAGTTTTCAAGGCAACCCCTCAAATTCAAGGATTTTTCAAGGTTGTACAAACCATGCTCCTGTGTAACTTTCAGAGTAGCAGATTATGTAAATATCAGGTTTAATATATATATATATATGCCTGGTAATTAAAAGGTTTTGACCAGTATATACTCTGAGCAACCAGACATTGGTCATAGTTCTCCATTATCATTTTATCAAAATTTCTTTTATTTGTTTATCCATATTACTGCCAAATAAACGCCTTTATAAAATAAAATTCAGTGGTCACTTGGTCAGGCTTACAGACTGTTTCTTTGTCAAATGATCCATAAAGATGTTGCCAACTAAGCTTAATTCAAAGGTGACTACCTTGTTTCTTTGTTGGACAATCAACAGATGTGTCCCTGACTAAGCGTGTTTAGTCATTATGTTTTATCAATTGTTGAAACATTCTATAACCTCAGACAAAAAAGGTGGTGAAAGCACATCTCCTGTACTTATATAAAACCCTATATTTGAACAATTGCCCCAGGCTGTGTCCTACAGACATTACATCAGTCCCTCATGCCATGTGGTTTGTGTGAAGGTGTGTCAGCACATGATAACTATAGAAGAAAATATGTTAAGTCAAAACCTGAATTAAGTAAACAAATACCAGCAACAACTAACATTTATTATCATTCTCCAAGATTTTATTTGAGGACATGACCAAATAAAACTTCCACATCCGATTTTTACTGGAAATGCTCATTTATTGTTATGTATTTTCAAGGTAGTACATCAGTTTGCCATCAATTAATAATTAATTTATTTTAAAAACAGAAGAGTGGAATAAATACTTGTGTTGGGTGAAATTCTATAGTAGAGTTTAATGAAAGAAAAAAAGGATGTTTTATAAATAATTAGTTTGAAAGAAAACCCGTTCATCAGTGAAGGATAATCCTAATACAGCTGCAAATCCAGAACCAACAATGAAACACATTTTCCAGTATATTTAATAATTAGGTATATCAAAGTTTTCTTTTTTGTCACAACTTGTTATATCTCCTTTGAATGTTTTTATTTCAAATTTCACGAATATATGGCCAGCATATTAAATCCCTGATATATATATATATATATATATATATATATATATATATATATATATATATATATATATATATATATATATATATATATATATATATATATATACCTACCTGTCAACCTCCTGAGACAAAAACCTCTACACCAGACCAAAAAAAAACTTACAAGACCAGAAAAACCTTACACCAAAGACAGGGCTGAGCAAATTTTTTTTTCATCCACTTGTCCAGGACAAGTGGTTTCAGAAAATTCACTTGTCCCACCTTACTTTTCACTTGTCCCAAAATGGTAATCACTTGCTGAGATTTGATGAGATGTATGTACTTAATAGACAATATACCAGCAGAACTTGTTCAAGCTGGAGGAACTTCCATGATAGATGTCCTCAAAACAATCTGCAACCAAATCTGGCAAACAGGAGAATGGCCCCCCCCTATGGACCCAGTCTCTGATCGTGACTCTTCCTAAAAAAGAGAATCTACAACTGTGCCAGAACTACTGAACAATCAGTCTCATCAGTCACACAAGAAAGGTTATGCTTAAGATCATCCTCAACAGACTGAAACCCCAAACAGAGCACATCATTGCAGAAGAACAGGCAGTTTTCTGAGCAGGACTTAGCACTACAGAACAGATCTTCAATCTTAGAATCCTCTGTGAAAAATATCTCCAGCATCAACAGAACCTCTATGATGTCTTCATTAACTTCAAGAAGGCTTTCAACAAGGTATGGCATGCAGCCTTGTGGGCCACCATGCAGATATACAACATAAACGCAATTGGACCTTATGAAGATCTGCTCACCACTGTAAAGAAACGCAAACTAAGATGGTATGGTCACGTCTCACGCTCAACTGGCCTGTCAAACACAATCCTACAGGGCACAGTGAGAGGAAAGAAAAAACGAGGCAGACAGAAAAAGAGATGGGAAGACAATATCAAAGAGTGGACAGGCATGGACTTTGCAAAGTCCCAAAGAGCAGTGGAGAACAGGGCAAAATGAAGAGAGATTGTCACAAAGTCATCAGTGGCGCCCCTATGACCAGCAAGGTTACGGGAGAAATGATGTACTTAATCCATCATAGAAAGAACAAATGAAATAATATACAACATAATTATTTCTTAAAAGAATTTAATTTTTCATAAACAGTTGTTGATAAACGTTTGGCTACTTCAGGTACATGTATATATGTTTTAGCTGCTGGATTTTGAAAAAAATGTCCATGTACATGTCTGCCTTCTGCACCAGCACTAAGCCAGCAGTTGATAGCTGTGTCTGAGTTAAAGTCCTCAAGTTCTGGTCCATTTGGTGAAATGTTCATTAGAATTTTTACACTCTCTTGGTTTAAGGAATTCTCACACTCAGTAGCAGTCTCACGTTTTATCCCTCCACTTTCACAAGAATTTTACTTCCTCAAATTGTCCTTATTACCTTCCTTGTGAAAATAATTAGCAAAACTCATTTTATCCACATAGTAAATATCAGCTTGCTTGACAACTACTTCTAAAGTGATCATAACAAACATTTTCTCTTTTAAATATGAACAGAGCTCATTAATTAGCGTAACTGTTTCGCTTCAAACGCAATATCGCATGTGAAAGTTGATCGTCTGTATAATCAATTAAAAATGAAAGAATCATTACTTTCATTTAATCAGTTCATAAAGGAAACCAACACTGATGTCGGTAAAGTACCTTTCATTAATTTAATTATGCTGACTTGCTGGATTAAAATCAAAGTGAGCCACTCGTGAGGATCTGGTTTGAGTAAACACAGTGCAACAAAGCCGCTTAAAACACTGCTAATTAATCATACTGGCTTTGTTTTGTTTGAGGTGTACACACACACACCACTTCCTTGATAACTTGTGCTCTAATAACTCGCAAACCCGCTAAAAATATAATGCAGGGTCAGGCATGGATCCCATTCTTTTTACTGGAAAATACCCCAAAATTGGCCCCTATTTGTTGAACATGAAGAAATTCGCAATCAAAATTAGTAAATGAAACACTGATCGACTGCTTGTTTTATTGTGGAAAGCGGCGGTTATTACCTGGAAATTTGAGTAAACATTATGAAATTTGTAACTTTTAATAAAAAGTAATATATTTTGTCAAATTTTCTTTCCAAACAACATTCTCAGTACACTGTAAATAACAATATTCTGTGAAATTTTGATCAATGAGAATGTCACTAATGCCTACTGGTGGCAACACTTTTAATAAATAAACTACCAATTAAATAAGTTTTGTCAAGTGAAATTCATATTTTAGTTCCATCTTTAAATTTGGTTTCAGTGTAATCATTGTGAATACAATATGCCCTCTTGTATCCAAACGTGAAAAATGTCATTCTACTGTCACAGCCTTGTCCACGAGCATTTCTGTGAGAACCTAAGTAAATGCCAACCATGTTTTGCTCTCCGACTTGCGGAAGTATTTGTTGTATTGTTACACTCATTTAAAAGCAGACCTGCTTTATATTATCATATTAATTATGTCTTTTGTATCAAATCAAATAAAGGGGGGTGGAATAAAAGAAAAGTTAAAAGGCATGCAAATCCTACCCATGTAAGAGCTAGTGGTCACAGTCGTGTGTCTTTATTATGTAAGTAATATAACTAAACTACCTTAAAATAGCCTACTCATTCACAGATGTGATCAAAAATAACAAGGCAATCAAACAAAATGAGTACTTGGTGAATAAAAAAGCTTTGTTTCACAGATATGGTTCATTATGGAGAAGCAAGTTCCGGAGTTTGTAATGAACTAAAAATTCCTGAATTGGCACTCAGAGATTTACTCATGAATGAGAAGTTTCACTATTACTTGCAATGAAATCACATCATAAATATTTTTCTAATTGAACAATAAATAAATTGAGTGTTGACATAGATGGTTGTTTCGCAAAATAAATGTCCCTGGCTTTTGAGAAAAAGGAATCTTGTTTTGTTGTGAATCAACAATAGCAAAAAGCAGTGACATAATACACAATGTTTTGATGGTTTTTGAAATGTCTTGGAGTAATGTTGTTAACGATCTTTCAGAGGTTGGGTATCTTGTAAATAAAGGTAATTTACACAGAAAAGCCAACAACTTCATCAGAAAAAACTCTTTATCAACAATTATTCCCAACGTAATTATAATAAATGAGTATTCAGCTATTAAACAGCCCTGTTACCCCCCCCCGTTTTCCTAATGTCCATTGGGGATGGCTTCCCCTTCTTTATTTTTTTTGAGGTTCCTCAGTAACTCGCACCCTCACTTATAGTTTTGGACCCCAATGTGCATGAGTTATGGAGGAAGAGGTATATATATATATATATATATATATATATATATATATATATATATATTACTCAGACTGGTAACATAGGGCAAATACATTTGCACGGTATGTCTGTTGGTCGAAAACATCACTGGAAAAATGTATTGCATAAGAAATGTATTATTCTGTGAGTAATTTAAGTCATGGTGTGAGACAATAAGATGGTCTAATATTCTGCAAGGTTTTTCCTCACACTGAAATATCACAGGTATGATGATGATGTATGTTTTATTAAGACATAGAAACACAATAAAATCTGACTATCAGATTCTTTAATGCATGGGTCAATTGCATTATATACTGTGATAGCCTCTATTGAGATACAATATTTTATTGGCATTAATGTGGTCTCTCAAGACATATTTATAGGGTCACACTACAGCACTCTGAGTCAGAACAGAATAAGGGGAGCAGGGCAAAAAGGGAGGAGACCCGGAAGAAGATCAGTCAAAATCAAATGTTTTAAATACAACTATTGTGATGAGATGTCACTCATATTATGTTCATTGGAGCACATTAGTAAGATTAGGACTTGATTATAAAATATTACCCCTTCTTGAACCCTGTATGCTGCTGGGTCCTGTACAGTCTGAAGCAGAATACTTTGGGCTGTCCTCTGGCTCCCATCTGTTTCATTCAAAACAGCCCTGAAATGTAAGCAGGGATGTCATGCTTTTAACTAACAATATCAATTAGGAAGTTTTATATAATTTCCCTTCAAAGTTAACAACAACTGAATTATCAGTAACTAGAAAAATAAGTATTTTGATGGATAATGCTAATGGTATTTGTTTTATTTGTGCATTTCTCTCTTAACAAGCAGCCAAAGTGGGCCTCAGAATGCTCACCTGGCCGACATTTGCCTGAAAGCCAAATGCAAGGCTGTTGGCTAAGAAATCTGGATCAGTGGGATGCTTTCTGTAGAGATTGTTTCCAAGGCTACAGATTGCATATGTTATGAAAAAAATTGTTTTAATGTTCTTTAGTTTTTATATCTTCATCTTTATCTTTGATGGCACATTAGCATCATTTGTCAGATATTGCAAAGCTTTTACACCAGGATATATTCTGGCAAAGTTCGTCAAATCCTGCTAAGAGTCTGTTTTATAGCAAGTTGTGTAAATGTTTTTCTGTTTCTAGTAATGGTGGCAATATTTGATAGTAGATCTGCATCATTTGTATAAATGTGAAAGTCCTTGAAGCTACAATGCTTTCTGTTGAAATTTGGTTGAAGTCTGTTATGTGGCTTTTAGAAAAAGTTTTAAAAAGTTCCCATTTTTAGTTACACCCGTTATATTTGACAGGAGACTGGCATAATTTTGTACCTGTGAACATTTTGGACAGTGGCGGTATGTTTTTCAGACCCATTTTGGGGGTTTTATGGTTGCAAGGTGCTGGGGGTGGAGTGTGTCATTGCACATAGTCTAGGTAAATTAAATATTTTAATCAATTAAAAATTATCTAATTATTATATTATTTGTCACTAGTAGCCTCTTTACTTTGCAGCAATTTTAAATGCACAATAAAGTAAGATGATAATAATTGATTGATACACTGAAGCAAAACTGTTTTGGCTTTTACATAATGGTAAAAAGTGACAACAAACAAGCTATTATCCTATCAATGCTAATATTCCTCAGCTTGTTGGTCAATTTACAGTCACTTTTGGGGGGAGGTTATGTAATTTGTCAGGATGCTTTGTGTCAAATTTTATTGAGTGGTTTTTGAGTATAATGTATTTAAATAATTTTCTTTTATTAGAAACGGTGGCCATTTTTGATGGAAGATTGGCATCATTTGCAGAACTGCCAACCTTAAACCTTAAAAAAAAACTTCGCAGTAAGGCAGTCAGTATTCTTCTACAAGTTAGACCAATTTTAAATAAGGAATGACAAACTACCATGTTGTACTCCTATTGTCAACCTGGAAAACATGATCTGAAATGTTTAGGTGTTTGGTCCCACAGTAAAGGCAACATCATCTTCAACTAAAAAGTGCATAATGTACACTTTAGTCTTCATAACTTCAAGCTCAGTTTAAAAAATGCAGTTCTGCACCCCACTGATGACAATGACTTCTTTTTTAATTCATGTGGTGGTAGTAATTATCTCTTCTACACAAAATTCAATACATGTACCGGTAATTGTTGCCTTTCCTGAGTTATTTCAAATTGGGCCAAGAATCTGAATATTGTTTATTATTTTTTTAAAACTTCTGAGCCAATTGTTTGGACATTTTAAGAGGATGATTGTCCCCCTTTGCCTTCAATGTGTTTTCCTTTGTTGGATGACATTTTCAGATGATGATATAATGTAAAAGCAAAAGCTTGATCATGTGTCATTTTCCATGAACAACATTAGGAGATTGAAGTGTTTGAGGTACTCCATGTAAATATAATCTAGTTCCCAGACCAACTCCACTGGTTATAACATGAGGATCCAGTGTTGGACCAAAAAATTTTAAGGGATGGCAGGTCTGCAAATCTGAAAGGTCTTTATGCCAGGATGCTTTCGGTTAATTTTAGTAAAATTCTGTTCAGTAGCTTACAAGAGAAAGTAGTTTAAAGGTTTATCTATTTTTAGTAATGGTGGCCATATTTAAACTGCAGATGAGAATCAGTTGTATAAAATTGAAAGCTCTCATTATTGCCAGGATGCATTCTGTCAAATATAGTCAAATTCTGTCAAGCAGTTTTTGAGAAGTCATTTAAAGCTTTTCTACTTTTAGCAAATGCAGCCATATCTGATGGTTAATCAGCATCATGTGTATAAATGTGAAAGCCCTTCATGTCAGGGTGCTTTCTGTCAAATTTGGTCAATGTCTGTTGAGTAGTTCTTAAATAACTTGTTTAAAACTTAGTCTAGTTTTAATAACAATGGCCATACTAAATGATGAAATGGCATCCATTGACGAAATTTTAAATGCCTTGATGTTAGAATAGAATGCTCATTGTAAAATCATGTGCATATTGGTCAACAGTTTTTGAGAAGTTGTCAATGCCAATTGTGAATGGATGGTGCATGACAGACTATGCACAACACACAATGTCCTAAGAACCAGGCCAGTACACTTGGCCTTCTTGCTAGGTCAGCTTAATTTTTTAATGTTTTACAGTTTCACACAATGACATAAGACAACTGCTTCCACTCCTTCACAGACATTTTTATCCTCACACTGGTTTAAAAGCTAAAGGAATACTGAGATGCTCTCTATCTGTTCCTATGTGTGTCCATTACCAAATCTCCTCCTAAACTGGTAGGTGGAAATTCAAGAAACTTATTAAGTTATGTTGCCCTGGTTGTACCCATATGCAAGAGTGGTATGTGTCATTATTGGGCTCACTCACATGGGTTCTGAAGGAGGGTATCCAAGGTCAAATGTACACAATTTCAAATATAACATTTTCAAGTCTTTTCTGAACAAACTTCACACTTACCATGCAGATCATATTTTGTACATGTATTTTTATTAGCTATAATGTACACAAATGATTTTGTTTACTTAAGCATAGGCTGACAAGAACAACCTGTCCATTTAAACTTTCAGTGGAATCTTCATTAGGGCATACCGTAATTCACAAAAACAGTAGGTACTGTAATGCATACCGTAATTCACAAAACAGTAGGTACTGTAATGCATACCATAATTCACAAAAACAGTAGATACTGTAATGCATACTGTAATTAACAAAAACAGTAGGTACTGTAATGCATACCGTAATTCACAAAAACAGTAGGTACTGTAATGCATACCGTAATTCACAAAAACAGTAGGTACTGTAATGCATACATAATTCATGTGATTTGAAGGAATTCTCTCATTTGACATGTCCAGCATGCACAACATCATACCAATTGCTATGGTGGAAAAAACCTCAACTCTACTCTAACAGGGCCTTTACTAATAAAAATGAATCCTCTCACAAATAGCAGCACATCTGGAGTATCTGACAATATGCAGACAGGCGCTGAGGATAATACAGAATTCACTTAACCACGAAAATTAAGTCCCAATGATCTACTTTAGGTATAGCTGAGTTACTCTCATTGAAATGCATCCACATAATCAGTTTAGTTGAAATAGGGTCAATGATATTGAGGTAGTAAGAAATGAAAGCTGAAAATACACGTCATGCAAGCATACAAAATATATCAGTGTCCTACTTTTACTATAGCTGAGTTAAGCTCTTTGAGATGCATCCACATATTGTTCATAAGTGTAGATGAAATTAGATCCAAAATATTGAGGAAATGGTCAGAGGTACTGGTTATTCTTGTCAGCCTATACCTCTGTCTGTCTGTTACCATATCTCCTGTTCCTCCTAAATTACTGGGTGGAAATTCAGTAAACATGTATTTTTTTTTGGTGGGGGGTAAAACTTATTTTATTGATGTAATACCTACCTGTTGCTATTGCATAGCTTACTCTTTTCTGGATGGAAAATAGCCTCAGCCGTATGATAAGAATTCATTCTCCCATCGGGTGACTAGAAGTTCTGAATTCCAGAATGCCCCTAATCCAACCTTGTCCATGAGCAATATCCTTCATTCTTTATCTGGACATAGCCTAAACTAGTGGGACATCAGTGCAGAGTGGAAGGAGGGAATCTGGCAATTTCAACAAATATGAGCTGAGCAGTGAAGTTTCTTACATCGTGAAGTATCTGTGGGATCATCCTGAAGGGTGGGAAGGTGTAAGCGAATACATGATCCCATTTCAGGCTGAAAGCATACGCTGCCCAGGCCCTCCAGTCAGACACTGGAAAAACGTAAAAGGGGAGCTTGTTGTTTAGCCTTGTTGCAAACAATTCCACCAATAGTGTCCCCAAAGTCTGAACAGGGAATCTGCTATGAACTGGTGTAGAGACTATTCCGTGAGGACTATCTTTCACTTACTTGAAAGACAGTCTGCCAAAATATTTTTGCCAGGAATGTGGCAAACTCAGAGGGTCATCCCTTCTGAGGCTACCAAGTGAAGGAGGTTCCAAACCTTCATGCAGAGAGAAGGGGCATGTGTGCCATTTTCTCTCCTGAGGTATGCTACCACTGACATGTTGTCATCGGAGACCATCATGCAGCGACCTCTTATTCTGTTGATGCATCTCTTAAGGGCTAAGAAAACACTGCCCTAACTTCCAAATTGTTGAGGAGAATAGACTCTTCCCTGGACCATGAACCCTGAACCAATCCTTCTGGCTCCAGATGAGCACATGACCCTGAATCTGACATGTCTGCAAACAGAAGTGGGGTTCATGAGTGTGCATGGGGACTCTGGCCAGAAACCGGTCTCGATTTGTCCACCAAATCAGATGATGGTGGAAATCCCGACCTAGAGAAATCTGAGCATTCAGAGGGTCCCTGTGCAGTTTCCAGTTTTTCCAGAAAGAGAAACTGTAAAGGGTGCTAGTACAGTCTGATTAGGGAAACCAGGTCCTCAGCAGAATTCAAGGTTCCCAGCAGAGAAAGAAAAAGATGAGCTGACAACATGGTATTGGCTCTCAGTGTCTCCAACAGGGTCAGGATCTTGTCTACTCTGTCCTGAGGGACATGGACTAATCCTCTGTGAGGATATTCATCTCCACGTAGATGAAATCTTGAGATGGTGTAAGTTCTGATTTCTCTAGGTTGGGTAAAAGACCCAGCCTGGTCATTATGGACCAACAGGAAGACAGATATAGTCTGAGGGATTCTAGCTGGCCATTGTGGATCAATCAATTGTAGAAATATTAGAGGATTGGGATATCCAGTGACCTTAAGTGGATGGCAACTACTCCCATGACCTGGTAAGTGCTCTGGGTGCAGAGGCTAGGCCGAATAGCAGTGCGGAATTGGAAGACCTCCCAGTCCAAGCAAGACTGGAGGTACTTACTGTGATGAGGAAAGAGAGGGATGTGAAGGTATGCATCCTGAAGATCAATTGAGACTGCCCAGTTGTCAGGTCTTATGGCATTCCTGACTAAGACTGTGGTCTCCATCTTAAAAAGTTCATCCTGCAGAAACCTGTTTTGTGAGGAAAGGTCGATAATTAGATGAAACTTTCCCCCTTTTTAGTACCAGGAAAATCCAGGGGTAGAAGGCCGGAGATTGGTCATTGGACACACTCTATACTGCACCCTTCCAGAGAATGGAGTGTACCTCTTTCTTTAATCATACCAGTTTCAACTGTTGGAAGAACATCAGGAACCTTAGCAAGGGAGGATGATCCTGAAATCGAAGCCAGTATCCACCTTTTGTGATAGAAAGGACCCAGCCATCATCCATGATGCTGGACCAAGCCTCTGAAAAAAAGTTTAGCCTGGTACCTATGGGAACCAGTGGAAGAGGAACACTCTGCAGGAGCAGGGGCAAGTCCAAAGGGCTGTCCACCCTTCTCCTTCAGAAAGGGGAAAGGGCCCAAAACTTCCTCCATGGGCCTTTGCAGCCCCCCCCCCCCTTCTAGAGCCGGACTGATGAGGGGGAGGTCTGAATTGGGGTTGTTGCTTTTACTGTGGCTGCTTGGCTTTAAAGAACTTTGCCCTGTGGCTGGTCAGGATGTTTTCGCTTCTTGGCCAGTTTCAATGGGCCAGGAGCGGACATAGAAGACAGGTGTTGCTGGTCTCTCAAATCCTGAGAAGACACAGAGAATGAGTCCTCCAAAGAGAGTCTCTGCCTCCAGGGAAGCAGCCCTCAGAAGGTTCTTACTGTGCTCCAATAAGACTTTGGATGTGTCCAGAGCAACATCTCTGCAGAGGTAGAGAAGCTCTGCTGATAAAGCCATTGACAAGGCTAATACATGCCTAGATGTTTTCACCACTGCTTCCAACAAACAATGAAGGGCAACTGGCAACAGAGATTCCTCCTTCAGCAGATTGAAGGACGCTGCCGAAAAGAGGTCAGTATGCAAGGCCAAGGTTCCTAGTGACCTAGCCTTTTGTTCTAAAGTCTTTTAACTGGAAGGCAATCCCAAATTCCCATGGAAATACCCACTTGTGTCACTTTGGCATCCAAAATGTAGTTTTTTTGGAATTAAAACTAATTTTAATTATCCAATACTTACCGGTACCTGTCACTATTGTTAGCTATTCCATTTGCGTGCCAAAAATCGCTGTCCGTTCGATGTGAATACATCCTCCCAGAGTGGAGAAAAGGTAAGAATGACCTTTGCACTCTGGTCTGTGCCTCATTTAGGCTTGCTAAAATCATCATCTTTTTCATAGACAACAATTATGCAAGACATCAGAGCGGGGTGGGAGGAGGGCATTCGACAATAGCAACAGGTAAGTATTGCATAATTAAAATTAATTTTACCCCCCCCCCCCAAAAAAAACAAACTGCATTTTAAAAGCAGCAATTACTTATCCTGTCGCTATTGTTAGCTGAATTTGTCATATAGGAGGGTAGGCTGATGCTCCAGTTTAACTGATCAAAAACAGAGAATGTAATGTACTCACCGTAGAGGAAGAGGTACATCTTATAGAAGTTTGGTGTCTCTCTGAGCCACATGTTGTGCTGCAACGATGGACCCCAGAGAAAAATGCCTGTGCTCTGTTGAGCTAATGAGCAGAGATAAAAGGAGGAGAAGGTAGTATGGGAATGCCAGAAGCTGCCTTCATGACATCCTCTTAGTGAGAAATCCTGGTTGGCAGAGGAGGGAGACAGAATAATAATTCCTGTTAAACTGGAGACAGCCAGTGTCAATAGACAAGGCATGAATCTCGCTCACTCAATGGTTCATAGGGGGTTTTGGTTAAAGACCACAAAACACATGAAGTTTCCATCTGGGCATAAGAGAGCTGGAGACGGGTCTCTGGAGCTCAAGTACTTAATATGATTGGCAAGGTATGAATCTGAACCGATTGCCATGCCCTGAGAGAATTTAAGTGTGTTGGAGATCGCAACTCGATAGCATTTGATAGTGGATACTGAACATCTTTTGGTCTCAAATGGAACAAAGGGAAATCAGCAATAGTTACAGAGGGGCTGATAGGATCAACGTGTTTCCAACTGCACCAATCACAGAAGATTCTCCACCTGGTATCATAGACCTTGGATGTAGAAGCTCTCCTGGCCTGAATGATGCAACTGGAAACTCAGCCTGAAAACTTGTTCTGGCAGAGAGATCGCTTGAGAAGAGCCAAGCGTGAAGGTGGAGAATGTGTGGGCTATTGTGGAGAAGGGATCCCCTGTGTTGAGACAGGAGATCCCACTGGTAAGGTAGAGACCTGGGTTGATCGATCAACAAGTCTAGCAGATCGTTGAACCATGATCGCTGAAGAAACAGTGGAGCGATGAAGATGATCTGTACAGTTCGGACTCTTTGCAGAACTTGAGGAAGCAGTCAGAATGGTGGGAAGGCGTATGCAAATAGCCGATCCCACCAGAAGCTGAATGCATCTACTGCCCATGCTCTCTGATCCGGGACTGGAGATACGTAAAATGGAAGTCTGTTGTTGCGCCTGGTCACAAACAGGTCCACTAAGGGTCTTCCCCAGAGTGTGAACAGGGACTCTGTTACGGAGCAGTGAAGAGACCATTCCGTGAGGATGGCTCGACCTATCCTGGACAGGCTGTCCGCTAATATGTTCTTCTTGCCTGGAATGTGGCAAACTCAGATTGTGAACTCAGGCTGCCCACGGAAGGAGGTTCCAGTCCTCCATGCAAAGAGAAGGGGCATGTGTGCCTCTCTGATGTTGTAGATACATTTGGGTGCATGCATTGGGACCCCAGCCAGGAATCTGTCCCGATTCATCCACTAGAGCAAGTGGTGGTGAAAGTCCTGTCCTAGTGGGATCGTGTTGATAGAGAATCTCTGTGTGGTTTCCACCTTGAGAGAAGGAGGAACTGTAGAGAGCGCATATGGAGACATCCTAAAGGAACCAAGTCGGCAGCAGCGTTCAAGGTTCCCAATAGGGATCGATAAGGGCAAGCATATAACGATGTTTTTGCTTGTAGTGCCTCTAGAAGGGCCAGGATTCGATCTACCCAATCCAGTGGAATGCGGACCCAGTTCTGGTTTGTGATCAAGTTTATCCCCACGTAAACAAAGTCCTGTGATGGAATGAGTTCTGACTTCTCGAGGTTTGGTAAAAAAAAAACAACCGAGTTATGGTGGATCAAGAACGGAACAGATCCTGATGAAGGGGCTGAACCTGGACATTGTGGATCAGCCAGTTGTCAAAATACTGGAGAATAAATGTTCCCAGTAATTGATGGTAGGCCACAACCACTCCAATAATTTGGGTGAAGACTCTGGGTGCGGAAGAGATTCCGAACGGCAGAAACCGGAATTGAAAAACTTCCTGGTCTAAGCAAAAACCGGAGATATTTGCAGTGTGGAGGAAAAATCAGGATGTGCAAGTAGGCATCCTGAAGGTTGATGGAGACTGCCCAATCGGACAGGCGAAGTGTGTTCCAAATCGATGAGGTTGTCTCCATCTTGAAAGGTTCCTCCAGAAGAAACTGGTTGAGTGGGGAGAGATCGATTATGATCCGAAATTTCCCAAATTTCTTGGTGACCAGGAAGATTCGGGAGTAGAAGGCGGAAGACTGATCATTCAGGGCCCACTCAACTGCCCCTTTCTGCAAAAGGGTGTGCACCTCTTTCCTCAATTTCCCCAGATTGGACTGGGGAAATAGAATGAGGGTCCTTGATAGCGGGGTTGTTCTCGAACTGGAGTCGATAACCCTCGTTCACAATAGAGAGGACCCACCCATCGTCCATGATGCTTGACCGAGCCTCTGAAAAGAGGCCTAGGTGAGTACCTACGGGGATGTTCATGAGGGGGATGCACTGCAGGAGAAGGGTTAGATCACTAGGGCTGTCCACCCCCTTTCCTCCGGTGGGAAAGGAAGGAGGATTATAGAACTTCCTCTTTTGGGATCTGCGGCGACCTTGACACCGTGGACCCGATGTTCGAGGAGGTGGTTTAGTTTGAGGTTGCAGCTAGGGCTGGGGTTGCATCTGCTTGAAGAACCTGGCGAATGGCCCCTGAGGGCGATTCGCATTAACACGCTTCTTGGCCAATTGCGATGGGCCAGGAGTGAATGTAAAGGATTGATGTTGATGATCCAGCAAGTCTTGAGAAGCCAAAGTTGGTATGAGGCCTCCAAGGAGGGTCTCGGCTTTTAGCGGAGCAGCCCTTAGAAGTTCTTTACTCTGGTTAAGTAAGATCTTTTTGGAGTCCAATGCAATGTCACGGCAGATGTGCACAATTCCGCTGATAAAGCCATTGCAACAGAAATCGCATGCTGGAATGTCTAGGCCACCGCTTCCAGCACACATTGTAATGCGGCTGGATTCAAGGAGGCTTCTCTCAGCATACTAAATGCAGTTGCTGAGAATAGATCAGAATGCAATGCAATGGTTACAAGTAACTGGGTTTTCTGCTCCATGGCATCGATTGTTTTAATTGGAAGGCGAGCGCAGGCTCCCGTAGAAATGCCCACTTTGGCTGCCTCAGCATCCAATTGGGGAGGTTTGGTAGGCCACTTTGGGGAATGTATCCTGTAACTGGCAGAAGAGACCAGGGGTCTTACTGTTGAGGGAGGGTCGAACCACCCTCAACGTTGTCGAGCTACATTTTGGCCTAGCGAAAGCCTCTGTGAGAGTTCCTCAATTGTTGCGGAATGAGGAAGAAGCAAGAGGTCTGGTTGTGTTTGCCCCCCAGAGATCTTTTCCATAACGGAAAGGATCTTTTTGGATTGTGTGCCACATGGTTTGGGGCACAATTCCGGGGGTAAGAGGCGGTAAACTTCGCTTACTGCCTTATCAAAAGGACCAGACCTCTTCCTCCACTTCCAACTGAGAAGAAGGGGTGAGCCTTAGAGGTGTCAGTGCCACTGTTTCTGTCTCGAACTCATTTGAGTCAACAAGAATAGAGAGAACATCGTTATCATCTGGTATACTCTGAGTCAGAGAGTGGGTGGGCATCGCTATGTCCCTCAATGGTGGAGGGGGCATAGGAGCACTCTGCACCATGGCACGTAGTTCAGTGCGAGTTCCAGTGGGGAGGCCAGACCGCCTGTCTACCCTGGATGATGTGACACCTCTAGCCTTCCACACTGGGGCCACCTGGTGAGGAGGTGATGGTGGAACATGAGCCAAAGCATCACCTTGACTGTGAGGGCAAGGTCCAGTAGCCCACAGGGGCATAGTGGACCAAGGGTCTTGAGGTGGAGGGCCCCACATCCCATAAGGATTCATTGGGATAACAGGGTTGGGGGGGGGTGCCGATCCATTCCCCTTCCCTAGTCTGAGTCCAGTGGGCTTACTACCAATCCTGCACAGGATGGGACAGTAGAGGGCGGTACTCAGTCCATACCGTCACCATACCGTGAGGCTGACGAGTGATAATCAGAAATCGTCTTTGACTGTTATATCACTACCCTGAAAGTGATGGGAGCGGTGCATCACCTCCCGAGTGTGAGGGAGCAACAGCATGAGATGTGTTGCGTTGCTCCACCTCCATAAAGGGAGGGAGCAGTTCCCTGTCGCAGTGATCTACCTCTCAAACAGGAGGGTGGAACCTGCTGTTGCGGTGCTCTACCTCTCAAATGAGAGGGTGCAACCCGCTGTTGTGGTGCTCTACCTCCTTAATGGGGGGCGCAACCTGCTGTTGCGGTGCTCTACCTCCCTAATGAGAGGGCGCAACCCGCTGTTGCGGTTCTCTACCTCCCTAACGGGAGGGCGCAACCCGCTGATGCGGTGCTCTACCTCCTTAATGGGAGGGCACAAACCGCTGTTGCGGTGCTCTACCTCCCTAACGGGAGGGCGCAACCCGCTGTTGCTGTGCTCTACTTCCCTAATGGGAGGGAGCAAACTGCTGTCGCAGTGCTCAACCTCCCTAATGGGAGAGAGCAACTCGCTGAAGCGTATACACTGTCTTGAACATGAGAAGTGTTTGTCTTCTCCTCCCTGTGTGTGTGGGGGTAGGCGATAGACTCCTCGAACGTCCAGTCCCTCCTACTGGCGGGCCTCACAGGCCGTCAAAGAAGTTGGTCCCAAATGCTGAGAGAATTCCAGAAAAATCTGAAGATAAGTACATCTGGAATCAACTAGATTCCAAGTACCAGATGGCCATAAATTGCAAGGTGTGCAACTTTTTTTTTTTTTGTGCACTTGGAACTTTTTTTGTTGTTGTGTGCACTTGGAGCACTATATTCAGTCTGGGTGTCACAAGAGCCCTTCTTGTGGCCACACTTCCCCACAGACTGTTCTGACATTATTTCTGAAGAAGAGAAGTAATGACAATATTTAATAAATGTCACAATAAACTCACCTTGTTAGGTCACGCTAAACTCACCTGTTTGTATGTAGTGCATACTGCATACACCACTGTGTATGCATTATGTACCTGTATGCATGAGGTAAATGATGGATCGTGTACACCAGTGTGTATGCATTCAGTGCCTGTATGCATAAGGTAAATGTTTTCTTATGGATTTGATCTCATAGAAATAAATTGGTCTTTTTTCCTGTCGAAAAATAAAATATTTTACACTGTGAATTTTATTAAAGAACATGCAGACACATATGCAATGACCACGCAATTCGTGGTGCGGACATTAATAATATATGTGAAAATTGACCGATAATGGTCACTTTTTCTTATGAAGAGGAATACACTGTCTTCTATGTTAGGCAGAGCCTGTTGTTATTTTTCAACACGCAGAGACTTACCCATGCCTCAGTTGTATATCAGTAAATTGGGTGAGTGTTTCCACCCGCAAGGGGTATAATACACGAGGTAGCGTTGGAGGCCCATTAAAGAACGAAGTTCTAAAATTAAAATGAGGAAAGTTTACAATAAATATACGGAACGGATAGTGCGACAGCAAGACTTTTTATGAACTGCAGAATGGAGACCACTAATGCGGTAAGTTGCTGCAGGCACAATTTCTCTTCATTGTCTAGCAAAGTTCCGGCCCTTATTAAACCTTTGGGAAAGGTCCTTTATCATAGCCCAGTGAGAAAGCAACAAAAGCTCTGATCATCATTTAGTCATAGACTAGGGGCATTCTGAAATGCAGAACTTTATAGTCACCCTATGGGAGGATGAATTCTCATCGCACAGTCAAGGGTATTTTCCATCTGGAAAAGAGTAAGCTACACAATAGCAACAGGTTATGTATTACTGATATTAAATTGGTAGTTTTCTTGTCCTTATGGCAACCGTGTACAAAAGGGGTATTCAGCCCTAAGCCTAGGAGCTGGAACTGGCTGATGTTTGAATAGGAGGCTCAACCCTGTGTCTAGGGGCCAGAATTGGTTGTGGGGCTGGTTGAAGAACCCTGGTTGCATATAGCTCATCATATTCATATAGCTCATCATATTCACTCTGGGTGATCTGCCCTCTTTGGTGCAACTCACTCAAACACATGATAACAGACATAATGTTGCACTTGTGTCAAGTGTTATACATATCACTCCAATTTTCTAAATGGATTTTGTTTTGCTGTGCTTATGTAAAGCTGACAAGTTTTATCCCAATTCTCTAAATTAATTTTTGTTTTATTTATAGTTAACATATAATTTTATTAAAATGCCTTCTTTGTCCATTTTTTTACTCTCTTCATGTCTCTTGCCGCATGATTACCACCATAACTCGCGCATATCCTGTAACACTGGTCTACATCCAAAATGCTTCCGCAATAAATGTTGTCAAACTTGACTAATTCTGGGTCACTGAGAACGAAAATGATGCTTAAAATTGTTGATTGGTTCTAGTTTTAAAGATATGATACTGGGTCAGTATATATGACCCTTGACTTGGGAATGGCAGATGATAAGTGAGTTATAAAGGGAAGGGATCTCAATTTAAACCAGAAATGACTAAAATACATCTTTGACTGGATCTATGAATAAATCTATGACTGGGTTTGGACAGTACTTGACTTTAGGCAAAACAATGAATGATGCAATCTGAAGCTGGTATTGCATCATACATGATATGAATTGCATCATGTTATTTCTGTAAGTCATGGATAATACAATCATAACTAAGCTTACATCACTCTGCTGAAGAAATTGCCCTATATCAGCTCTAAAAATCATACAGTGTTGTGCTCTCTTATTTGTCAGTGTTTGATTTTGCAAAGGGACACATTTCTGTTTAGCCAAAGTGAGCAGAGATGCCTCGTACTTGTGTGAAAAGGCAGATAACTTCTGCTATGTTTGTGGTGAAGTGACTTTTGCATCACAAAAGCGCAGTAAAATCACTATGGTTAAGAAAGCCTATCAACTTTATTTTGTCTGCAAAATTGGAGATCAGGACAAGAGGTGGGCCCACACATATGCTGCAACACTTGTGCAACAAATCTTTGCCAGTGGTTGAACAGGAAAAGGAAATCTATGCCTTTTGCATTGCCAATGATTTGGAGAGAGCCAACAGATCATATCAGCAATTGTTACTTCTGCATGGTGCCTCTAGTTGGGAAAGGTGTGTCAAAGAAGAAAAAGTGGACTGTGCATTATCCAAACATTCCATCAGCTATACGCCCAGTACCCCACGGAGAAGGACTGCTGGTTCCTGATGCACCAGAATCATTCTCACTTGAGTCAGACGAGGAAGAGGAAGAGGATGAAACTTCTACTCCTGAACCATCAATGTCACATGACCCATATTTTCTCCCATCCTCCTTCTCTGAACCACACCTCATAACACAAGGTGAACTGAATGACCTTATCAGGGATTTGGAACTACCCAAGAGTAAGGCAAAGCTGTTGGGCTCCAGACTACAGCAGTGGAATCTCCTGGCAGGTGATGTTACAGTTTCCATGTTCCGTGACCGTCAAAAGGATCTTGTCCCATTCTTCTTCAAGGAAGGTGATCTTGTAGCCTGCAACAACATCAATGGTGTGATGGCAGATTTCAACATCGTTCATGATCCAGATGAGTGGAGACTGTTCATTGATTCATAGAAGACGAGTCTTAAAGCTGTTTTGCTGCATAATGGCAGTGTTTTGCCAACAATTCCAGTTGGTCTCGCAGTCCATATGAAGGAAACCTATGAAAACATGAAACAACTTTTGAGGTGCATAAACTATGACCAACATCAGTGGCAGCTTTGTGGCGATTTCAAGGTTCTTGCTCTCTTGCTTGGTCTGCAGACTGGATACACAAAGTACTTCTGTTTTCTCTGCGAATGGGATAGTCGTGCGGGAGATGTCCCACAACATCAAGAGAGACTGGCCACTCTGACAGTCATTGGAGCCTGGGATGAAAAGTGTTCAGCATCCACCACTTGTTGAATGCAGGAAGATTTTGTTACCACCCTTGCACATCAACCTGGGTCTGATGAAGAACTTTGTCAAGGCCATGGACAAAACACAAGCACCTTTCAAGTACCTCTGTGGAAAATTTCCAAAGTTAAGTGAAGCTAAGATAAAGGAAGGTGTCTTTGTTGGTCCTCAGATTCGTGAACTTCTTCGAGATGATGCATTTCACCGTGCACTACGTGGCAAGGAAAAGATGGCATGGAAAGCCTTCCAGTTAGTGGCAACAAATGTTTTCGGAAACAACAAGGTAGACAACTACAGGGAGTTGGTGGAAAACCTCCTCAAGGCATACAAAAGCCTTGGTTGCAACATGTCACTAAAGATACATTTTTTGCACTCTCATCTAGATTTTTTTCCACCGAACTGCAGAGCAGTGAGCGATGAGCACGGCGAGCAATTTCACCACAACATTGCAACAATGGAGTAACGCTATCAGGGCAAATGGAGCCCATCAATGCTTGCAGACTATTGCTGGACAGTGACAAGAGATGCTCCATTTAATGAATACGAGAGACAAGTCAAGAAGCGCTGAGTAGACACTGATTAAGGACTAAACTATGTACTTATATATATATATATATATAATAGTTTTTGGACTTTTGTTTCAATATATTTTTTATTTATATAACCCTTTTGCTGTTTTTTAAAGTGTTACATAAACAGGACAGGTGAAATATTATCATGTAAAGCAACCATAAACACATGAAAAGACATCGGTTTACAATTTATGATTAAAAGTCTCCAATGTACACAATATACATAGACGTAATATGTAAAAACTTAAATATCTTGGAAACAGTATCCAACCAGTTGTTTTAATTGTCATATTTGAATTCAGCACATCAAAATCCCTAATAAATAGCACATTTTATCTCTGAAGCAGACGACTTCTAAAAAATTTTAGACAAGTGTAATCGGTCCATGTTATAGCACGATACTTCCAGCTTGTATATACTCTATATCTTCTTCTAAACTCGATTTTGCAATATGACCTCTGGATTACTGTCTGAGGTGTGAAGAGTTTTTTCTCTTCTTCAATATGCCGGGAAATGTATTGATATAATACTCATGCCCCTGTCAATATGATGCAACTGAACTGCAAAATTTCAAGCCAAAAGCTGGGGCCATAACTCTGCAAATTATTTTCAAAACAAAGTTGAACTGGACCCAGGTCTTCTTAATAAAAATTTTCATACAAAAGTTCGTTTCAGTCCATGAAATCCTTCAAAAGTTATCGAGTAGATTATTTAGTGCTGAGGCAACTGGAGTGAAGTGACCTGCCCACAGACACATCTATAATTTTTTATTTTTTTTTAATTGGTATCTTTTAAAAGTAGCTCTGAGGAATGACTGACTCCTCAAGTACTGTTAGAAGTTCCCTCCATGATTTCTTTTTTGCAACAAAACATCAGTAGTAAAGCATTAATGATCAATCATAAATGGTAAAAAATACTCGATGCATGATCAAAGCAATGTTGCTACGTAGAGGAGAAAATAATATATGCAGGTATCTGAAAGATGGTTCTAAGTCTAAGAGTACTTACGAAACATTATTGACAGCAACATCAACTATGATAGGGTCATTAGTTTGGCGTTTTCTTCGGTTGCTTCCACATGAGGATGCTGAGATGGTCACTACAATATTCACACAGTTGTTCTTGCACAAGCCTTTGCCTTTTTTCTTCATCTGAGTATATATAACAATCTCAATCTGGTTCCTTATTAAACCCTTGTTGCCAGTAGTACAAAGTGTGTTGGAAGTGAAGGTCATGGAGAATGAAAATGATACTCTTTCTACAACAGGTTTGATTGCTGGAAAAAAAATGCATCAATCATTCATGTATACAGTTTGAGGGGAAACCACAAATATATTTGTTCTACATTTAACAGATTTTTTCATGCAGTTTATAGCTACTTATAGAATTTTGAAATATGTCAATAAGAATTAAATGAAGAGATGCATGAAGTCAGTGTCTATATTTGTATGATTATTATAAATTGAGAAATATTTCTAGATTATTTAAGGCTGTGAAACCAAGGTTCAGAATGTATTCCTTTAAATCTTCTTTAATTTATATTGACAAAAAAGTACATCCAGAGGATGCAAATCAAGATTTGGGTGACATAGGACTAAAAATTGTGGAAAACCCATGACCCTGCACTCAAGGTGAAACACTGAATGTGATCCTTTATAATTCTATCGATAGTATATTGTATTTTGAATAGTTATAATTGACCAAAAATAGTATTGTTTACTTAAGTAAAGACTGACAAGAATGATCTGTCAATTTAAATTTTCCGTGGAATGTTTAAAAAGGGCCAGGTTTGTAAAAATAATAGGTGTTGCAGTGCATATATTGTGCATGTGTAATTTGAAGGAATTCTCTCATTTGACATATCAAGCATGCACACCATCATACCTACTGATCATGTGGACTAGGCCCAAACAACTATGCTACCAAGGTGTTTACTCATAAAAAAGAATCCCCTCACCAACCCTGCCTCGCCCTTGGTATTCTCTCCAGTGGTAAACATAAACAAAGCCTGCAATCACATGTCCACTTAATGTGATGCTAATGACCATTGATAATATGTATATCAAAGTGATTGATTAATTAATTCTGCCAACCAACTTGACATGAAAGATAGTTTTTCCATATCATTACCCTTTTTTAAAAAAATTGCTTGGTGCAGCAATTTTTTGTACTATCTAAAATTATTACAAATTTTGAAAATATTGAGCTGAAAATATTAGAGGGTCTGATAATTTAGGTTAATTATATATAAAAAAAATCAGACAATGCTACACTTCTTTGTTTGTTTTAAGATTCATAAAGATTGAAAATGAACATTTCTCTGCATTCAGAAAAGACTGAGAAAATTATAAGTTGCTTAAAAGAAAAGAAAATTCGCATATTACGCTGACAGGAATTTTGAATGTAAATGTACTATGTAATATTACCACAGACTGATCATTTGAAGCCTCAGCCTTTTCCCTTTCAACAATAACAAGAGAAGCAAAAGCATCACATGGGGGAGAAGTTTGTTCCCTATTCTGGTTAGATAGAAAATTCCAAGATTGTTCAAATGCCACTAGATTTATTAAATACAACTTTTAATTCAGATTAAATCAATCCAGAGATATTTTTTCATGGGAAGAATTTTGTTTCCCCAAAATATATTGATCAGTGTTAAAAGATATTTTCTTTTTTTGGTTCCATTTTCAAATAATGACAATTATGCAGTACCAATTTGGCAGGTCGCATCATAAATGTAAATGCATAAATGCTGATAGATCCATTACAATACAAATAATCTGTCAATTATATCATCATATTTATAAAAAAAGTTCTTTATATGACTGATTATGTCTATAGGTTGATTATTTATGTAGAAACAAGGCATGAACAGCTGTCAAAAAAGTGCAAACAATCATGGCCAATTGTGGATTGTACTGGATAACTTTCTTTTAAAGCAGCATTAGCTGCAAACATTGGCACAACAGAAAACAGGTGTTCAACTGGATCTTTCAATTACTGATAAAAGAACTTCAAGTACTTTTGAACAAATGAAAGTTAATGTTTTAGAAGAAAGAAGCATATGAAAATTTGTTTTAATAAACTTGTTCAAGTTGTAAAAAGTATCTGTCTGTGCCTTTCCCCGTTTGAGGTTATCTTTCATCAACTGTGCATTAAGTATCTATGCTATTCAACATTGGCTGTTATGTGCAGAGTGAATCGTGATAAATATACACCATCTGAGAGAAAAAAGTGAAACAGAAACAAGAATGAAAGTAAAGAAAACAGTTGAGCAATCAACTTTATTGTTGAAATGCTTTAAAACAGAAGATTCAAGATTAATGCCGAACATAAGTGAAGAGGCCAAATATTGTAAAGACAAGTTATTTTGTCAGATGTGTGTGAGGCCCCTCATTATCTGGCCAATTCTGACCACTGCCAATTCTGAATCCAAAGTCATGCAGTCATATTAAGTCACATTTAATGCTTGAATAAGCAATTTTTCCAAAATTTTCATTCTTTTTATTATTTCATTAATATTTCTAATAATAATAATATTTATGATTATAATAATATTTAGAGTTAATTACAAAACATTTCTTGTATGTTTTTATATTTCTTGTATGTTTAATGTTTCTATTTATTGGTTGTGAATATTTATATATATATATATATATATATATATATATATATATATATATATATATATATATATATATATATATATATATATATATATATATATATATATATATATACCAATTCTAACCAATATTATTAAAAAATGGCAACTGGGGTAAATTCAGGTGTTCCTTTTCTGGGGCCATGGTGTCAATCATACATTTATTTAAAAAATGTGTGCCTTGTATTATACAACTTTAATTTTAAATTTGCATATGTTCACAATAAACTTTAATATAGACATCAAGTAAAAATGAAGTTGAAATGAATGTAGACTAATATGAATGTACCTTCCTGTTTATTTACTTTTACAGACCAATAAAATTCAACAGCATTAACAGCTGGATGCTAAATTATCAATTCATTAAATTGTTTTGAATTTTATCTTTAATGTTAAAATTTACTTTATTTTGGAGTACTTTTGACAAAGATGCACTAACCGATTGTACCAACCATGTTACTTATTTTTATCAAACATATCCGGTTTTCAATTGTCTTTATTTTTGTGCAATCCTTTCCTTACAAGACTGGAAAATAAAAATAACCAGCAGCTGAAAGCTGAGTCAACTGTTTTTGATTTTACTGTTTATTGGAGGATATCACAGAGATTAACAGGTAAAGTGTACTAGACAGAGAGAAGTGACTGAAATTATCTGTCTTTACCATGATGTGAATTAATTTATTTTCATGGATATCAGTTTTCATGGCTGTGAAAAATTACATTTTCATGGGTACCTAAATTTGTGGATTTGGAAAGCAGTCACATAGTGTCTACAGAAGGCTCATTGTTAAAACTCTACTTGTAACTTGCACTATATCGCAAGATTATGTTGTTAAATTCTATACATATATATACATATATACTGGTACATACATATGCAGCTCTCCCTTGTTATAACATGGTAGTCGGGGTCCACCACTGCCAACAGTGTTATGTACTGAACCGTGTTATACAGAGTACTGTGATATATATGGAACCACGATATATTGAGAATGGCATAGTATACGAAACCATGGTGTAGCGGGCACTAAAGAAATTTGTTAAATAATGGTGTTCTGAAAAAGAAACAAAGATATAAGACTAAGTTTCACCTTGTTTTCAACCCTTATTGGTATACATTGGTATGATTTTGGTCATAAGGTCCATAGTAATACTGCATTATATCCAGAATAGTGATATAATGAGGTGCATTATAATGGGGGGGGGGGTGAGTTGTATATATACAAAGAAGTGAGATTGTTACATGATTGATTGGCTTAAGTCTGGTACTCTTTCAAATATATTTTGTAATCTATGGCAGAAAAGCCATGATGGCTTACATACCATGTTTACTTTATGGCAACTGGACCTCAAACTGACAGGAGCTGAACATACTGTACTGTTCAGCTGTTAGTTTTCAACATCCTGATAATTATCAATTGTAATAATAGCCTGTAATTATCAAAGTGACAAAACATGACATCTAAGGAGCACACAGCAGTAAGGATAATCAGATTACTTATCTCTTTAGGTCCTTAATTGGTATGTTGAAATAAATGTCAGTGTGTTGAATTTAGAAATCAACAAATATTAAACATCTATAAACCTCAAAATGTGTCAGTTTCTGAGGAGTAAATTTGACATTTTTGCACTAATATGCTGGCCACTGGCCACATTAAGGGGGTGGTGCCATCCTAGAGGGGTTCTTTTGAACACAAACTTTCAAAGTCGAGGCATTCTGGTCATAATAAGGGGGTGGCCGCAGGTCAGGGGGGCCGATTAAGAGGGGGACCACTGTATAGTAGTATGTGTTCTTGATAAATGCTTTACATGAGAGAATTCTGCCATATTATCCACATATGATGACTGCAATACCCATTTATTATTTACACATGATGACTGCAATACCCATGTATTAAGTGGAACAGGTCCTTTTGAATATTCTAGCAAAAGGTCCAACTGATAGGCCATGCTGAGTGACCTCTATTTTTGTATTTTTTTCTGCATGCATGTAAATAATGGGCAAATACATGTTAATCCTACCAAATATATTTGTGTTTTTAAAACAAGTATGCCCCCACTGCAGACCAAAGAGTCCAAAAAGTCCAAAATGTTGAAGAATTTTAAACATTTGTACGATGTGATAAATATCTAATCAGGGTAACTACATATGCATACAAACATGCCCACCAAATTTAATATGCATACCTCAAGTGGTGTTTGCTTAATCATGCTAATGAGGCTTTTGTCAAAAAAAGTTCAAGTCCTGCTGTACAGGCTTGAAAATATAATTTTATTATAGCGCAGTTGTTAAGCAGTATTGGCATAAAATAAAAGAAACAAAAATCAGCTTCTTGGTTTTTATAGTCAAAGTTTCTTATGATACATTGCACATGCCCAGCCTACAAAAATATCAGAGAAAGAACCATAATGGCTCTTTAAAGTAAACATCAAAGGTTGATGCAAGATACAAGAAGTTGTCACTAACAATTGGCCATTATTTTTCAAAAGCCTTTGGCATTGCATGTACATGTATAAACAAAGCATTTTCATGCAGGCACTTTCTTGAGTTGTGCTGTTTAAAGAGAAATAAAATCACATGACACGTCATATAAAAAGCAGATGTTCCCATTCCATGTTTCATATTTCGCTCTGTATTAGAAGAGAGATGGTAAGTCTACAGACTGAGATTCCCAATTGCATGATCAGTATTCTATCGAGTTTTTATTGCAAAACAAATAATATACTTGCTGTTTATTATATTGTTCATACTTTTAATACAGCAGCCGACCTTTGAATGCTTTTCAGGTCAAGTTATACCAGCCTTTTGTACAGTCATAGGCTTATGACTGCTGACAAGACAATATCCTGTACTCATCCCGTCTGACTCTGAGAAGTCAGACTTCTTGGGGTTCGATATTGATGGCATTGGCGTTAATGTTGAAGTATCCTTGATGAGAATGACAACAAAAACTAAAAAAAAAAAAGAACAAAACATGCATCTAAAGACAAGACAATTGTTGGCAAACCAGCAAAGACACTTGTAAAAGAAGATAACTCTTCCAGGTATAACGTTGTAGATGACCTGTCAACTAGCAAGTTTGGTTTAGTGGCTGAAATAAGGCTGAAAAGGCTGAACTTGGTTGATTTTAATAAACTGACCCCTGAAAATATAGCATCTTGGTATGAATTATAGGGTATTATATTTCTGAGAGTGATAATTGGGACATGGAATATATGTGACAGGACTCCAGACAGCATTTTGACTTTGGGAACATATTAACTGCTGTGCCTGAGAACCGTTTGCTAAAATCCTGCACTCCCCTTGGTGTTGTATCTCTGGCTGGAAATCTGAATGAAGCCCTGTTAGATACAAACTGGATTGAAAAATCAGCTGCTTCCATGCATGACAGATCAAAATTTAATAGATGATGCATTGGATTTGCATAAACTCCAAGCTCCCCAACTAGAGGACAAAATTTCAGACTCTTTGGTGTAGCTAGCTGATCAACACTGCAGTTGCAGTGTGTAACAGACAAATTGTTGGCAAATATAAAATGCCCAAAACTGCAATGAAATGGGAACACCAAAATTAACTATGAGATCTAGGAAGAATTAAACAAAAGAGCACAGTCTGCTGAAAGGAATTTTCATGACATTCAGCAGTTGGTTACAGCATAAATTATGCACAAAGTCAAACTTGCAGCTCTCGTCAAAACACAAATGTCAGTCATTCCTGAGTTAACATTGAACTGACTGCATTTCTGATGCAATTATTTTATTGGGTCAGATGTAATATAACATTTCTCTCCACAGATCATACATGTTGAGGCCTTACTTGAAAAGAAAGTATTCTTGTCTGTTCAATCAGCGCACCCCTATCCTCCCTTTCTGGCGATGATGTGGCTCAAGAAATAAATGTGAGACTGGACTTGGTCTCTGACACAATGACTGTGAATATAATTTAATTGGCAGTGGGCCCACCAGATGCAGAGGGTTTAACAGATTTTACTCACAAAATAACCCTAACAACATGGCCACTTGAACGCAACAAGTGGCATAAAAAAATGCAGATGGCTCAGAATGCAGAGTCATAAATATTGACAGGTCAATTCATGCATGGCAAAATAGGTACATGTATCAGGGTATGGAAGTGACTGATATCTGATAATTTGATTTTACACACTGCAGATGGTTAAAAGTCTGAATTTAACAAAATTCCAAACCAAAGCAGAATACCAAAAGACATAAAAAGTTTCTGATGAACAAAAGATTCTGGTACAAAATGAAGTTGATGCAATGTTAAGAAATGGAGCTTAGTACCTTCTTCACATGATAAGAGAGAGTTTATTTCAAATTTTCTCACAGTTCAAAAACCTAATGGTAAATTCAGACTAAGCATACATCAAAAGGTTTGAAATGACTTTTCACTAATGAGCATTTTAAGCAAGAAAGTTTTCATCTTTTTGGGAACTAATACTGGAATTTTTTTTGTCTTCATATCCGTTGATCTAAAAGATGCATATTTCAGTGTTCCAATACATGAAGATTTTCAAAAAATATATAAAATTTCTGTAAATGGAATACTTTATAAATTTGGTTCCAGTGCACAGAGGTCATTATCAAAAGTTTGAAACCACTGTATTTATGGTTCAAACAACAATAATAATAACAATAATAATAATAATAATAATAACTTGTTTTAAAGTGTGCGACTCAATTAGTTGCATGGAACTAATCTTCCCTGTGGCCCTCTATTATATGCATATTTACATAAAGAGTACACAGTTTCACATACAATAAAGAAAGAAAACAAAACACATTAATAATAAGCTACATTTATATATGGACACAAAAACCCAGAAAGTTTTGTAAGAACATGCTCCAACAAGGTACATTGTGTATATACAGTGCAAAAATAGTGAGACAAAAAAGTGGAAGGTTTGAGAATTTATACTTTAAGTTGTAATGTATTTGTCAAAACAAACCGGTTCCACTCTTCATCCATTGGATTAGATTATAACTAAACGCATTTATATTTATACTTTCACTAATTTCCTTTGGGATTCTGTTCCAAATTAGTGGCCACAAATATTAAAAACTTTTCCTAAAGAGTTCTTTATTTGGTTTTGGAATGGAAAGATGGCTAGATGAAATTTATTGTAAATTGGGAGTGCTGCCTTGTTTTCTAGCATGAAATAGTTCCTTGAGATATAATGGGGCTATATTGTTTGAAACTTTGTGCATACGTTTAGCCTTTCTCAAAAATATTTGCTCACTTACTGTTAAAATTTTAATATCAATCATTGCATTTGGGATGTTTTTAGCATTGTCTAGGATGAGTCTTCAAGCTCTTTTTTTTGCAAGCGGAATAATTTGCAAATAGTCTTGTCAGAAGTGTTTCCCCAAATAACATTACAGTAGTCTAGGTATGGTAGTATATAGCTTCTGTAATATACTGACCTTTGTTTAGTTGATAAATATGACCTTATCTTGCATAATAACCACAGTTATGAATTGACTTTATGACATATGACTTGAATATGTTCATTCCATTGCAAATTGTTGTCAACCATCACCCCAAGGATTTTGCCATGGATAACCGTTTGTAGACAAATTTAATTGAATTTAAGATTCAATTTGTTATTTTCCAATTCTGCTCTCTTTGTTGGGTAGTAATCATTACTACTATAGCTTTGTTTACATTTACTTTAATGCCATTTTCCTTACACTAGGAATCTATTGTATGGAAACCTGTAGGTCTGAATTTAGCTGTTTGATATCAGATAGAGTGGTATGATCTGCATATAGGTCTGTAGATGAAATGCAGTTGCCTATTTGCAGTGGAAGATCATTTATGAAAATGAGACAGAGATAAGTGGGCCCAGGATTGAACCCAATGGTACTCCACATTTAACTTGTTCTTCTTTAGAAACAACACCAATTATTTTGAAACACTGTTTTCTCTTGGTTATATACAACGTAAACGAATGTTAAATTTATTGATAAGAATATCATGATCAACAAGGTAAAAGGCTTTTCTAAGATCAACTGGTATGGATCCAACTAATTTCCCTTGATCTAAGGCAGTAATCCATCTGTGGTTTTCTCTGAACCTTAATTTGTTTTTGGTGAATTAAGTTATAGGTTGAGAGTAACAGGGTATTCATCACTCCTACTACATTGATGACTTTGTCAACATGAACATGTCCCCACCTTCTGCCTAGAAAAAAACAAAACAATTTATACTGGAAAAAAGATAATATCTGGGATTTATGAGTAATAATGTGAAGTCTCATTTTATCCTGTCTCAGAGAATTATCTCTTTTTTGGATTTCTCATTGATTTAGTACAATTCAAAGTCTTCCTTACAGATGAAACAGTCCAACAAAAATCATATACATAGCCAATCATATGTCGATCAAAACATCACTTTCCATCAGACAGCACCTTTTAATGGTTTACAAGTTAATGTCTTTCAAGCAGGTTCAGAGGGTCTGATACATTATAGCATTTTGGAAAGAGACAATATTCTTGGTCTTATTGAATATCCAGGATTATGATGTACGTATCTGTCTGAAAACAGGAAGGCAGAAACATAATGGTGATTTGAAAATGTTACCAAAAAAAATGTTATGGTGAAAAACTCAGACCCAGATCAGTTTAGTTCTTTATTTAGATAGATGCATCCAAAGACAGGTGGGGAGCTATTTCAGCTGGTTCAAATCAGTCTATTGGTGGCCATTTGTCAGTTGAAGAATCAAATTAGCATGTATTAAATACTCAGAACTTCTTGTCATCTTCCATGCATTGCGATCTATCTGTTGTCTCATAAGGAATGTCCTACATCAGTAACATGCAGTATAGGAAAATAGATCATGTTTTTTAATCTATTTATGAATGGTACCTTGAAAGGGATGTCTATATTTTAGATATATATTCACCATGAGTTGATACTACTTCTGCTGATTTTTACTCTGGGAATTTGTCAGACTCTATTGAAAGGATGTTAAAGACAAAAAATTTCAGTTGACTTTGCACACACTTTTTTCAACTAGACATTTAGACTGAATTTTCAATTTGATCAATTTGTTTCTTTGAATCCATAATCAGGAGCATTAACTGGTAATATTTAATGCTTTTTTTATTTAATTAGCATGAATCTGGACCATACATTTTTCCACCTTTCTGCTTAATAGGAAAAATTATGAATAAGATCACGAGTGACAAAGCTGTTAAAGCTCTTATGGTAATCCCATATTGGTCATCTCAACCTGGGTTTCCTTTCATGATGGTCTGTATTGTTAATTCCTGCCAGGCACCCTTAGCACAAGGACCTGCTAATAATCCTGTATTTTCCAGAAAAATTCACCCTCTGAAGGAAGAACTGCAGCTAATAAGCATGCCTGTACCAGACAAACCTCTAAAGTAGAAGACTTTCTGCAAAAGCTATTGATCTCATCTGCAACTTCTGGGGGGAAAGGCACAAAAAGCAGCATGACCTTGCTTGGAGTAATTGGATCATTTGGTGTTTTGATGGAGGAAAACAGTCTTTATAAAGCATCTAAGAAATAGCTGTGACATACTTTAGTTTTCTTGTAACACTTGGTGAATAATATAATGTTTTAAACATGCAAAGGTCCATGCTGTTGCAAACTCTACAATTATTATGTCAAAACTGGTGTTCAAAGTCATTATAATTCCAAGGTCCATGAGATGATTTTATTATAATCCACTGTTAAAAAAAATATGTTTTTACTTGGTCTGTTGGACATGTGCTTAAGTTTTTAAGTAATGTGCTTCTTCTACAGAATGTAGAGTTCACTTTGCTGTCATTTCAAAGTGTGATGCTTTTAGCACTCTCGCATAAGCATGGACAAAATCAAATGATTTATATGAATATTCATAATATGCATATACCAAACATTGATATTCAATTTGATTTTTCTACTTTACTCAAAACTTCTTGGCAATTTAGGAAGAGTTTTTGTTTGAAAATTCCTCATTTTTCAGAGGAAAGACTTGGTCCCATGCATACACTTTGACATTATCTTAATAGAACTCATTGTCTTAGGAAATGTGATCAGCTGATTGTTTCTTTCTGTACAATAAAGCGGTTACAAGTAGCATGTTAATAGGTAGTTGACAGTGGTGCTACAAATATCGGGCATTCATATCCAGTATTTAAAAGTCTATTCATGTCATTCAGCATTGACATTTGCAGCCTATAGGAGAGAATGCTCCATTTCGAGAAATTCTTAAAACAGCAGATAGGACCTCAGACAAAATCTTCATAAATTTTATTTACCTGATATAACTTTAAGCAAGAATTTTATACAAGCTGTTTTAAATATGAAATGACTGTAATTAATTTTAGTGTTTTTTGTTGTCTTTCTTTACACATGTGAGGCCAAAGGCTTACGAAAAATAATGGGTCCCCATCCATGCATACTTTAGATGTGATGGATGGGTGGCATTATTGGAGTAAGCTGGAGGCTGAGCATGTATAAACCCTCCTACTGACAAGGTTTCCCACCATACTGTCATTTCTTGTTAGACAAAAAAACCCAGGTTTTAAAATATAACACATTGAGTGGAAACAGTTCTTTTATATGGCACATGTCAAGTGATTTTATTTCTCTTTCAAGAGTGCCTCTCAAGCCAGTGCCTGGGTGAAAATGCTAGTTTATACATGCTCAGTCTCCGGAATACTCCAATAATGCCCCACTGCCCCCTTCATCACATGTAAAGTATGCTTGGATGGTGGCCCATTGTCCTCTACTGCCCACCACCAAAAGGTTGGAGTAGTAGGAACTGGGTGTATCATGAAATATGCAACAACTGTAGTCAAACTTTGTCTTGAAATTGATATTTACCATGATCTTGCTAATATGGAACTTCATGGCTAATATATCATATTTTTCTGCCAATAATTTGATGTGGAGTATAAGTTGAATTTGCTTATTTTGTAAATTTTCCACCCTTCAGCCATATTTAAGTCAATGTGGAGCATAAGACAAAGCCAGAAAAACACCTTGGCTTTGTCTTTTTTGCTAGTAACTTCAAGTTTCATGAATATTAATGGTATCAGTGTATGCTATTCCAGATTAATTGGGAAATTGCAGTCAATGATGCTAACATGCTTTTCCCCAGTTTCATTTGCAGTGTACTTCGTTGCTTAGAACTAACGAGCCAAACTCCACAAGTATGTCTGTTGTATACACTTTTAGGTGATACTGAGATATTTCAGCATGTGTAAATGCAAAATTTTATCCAAATTTTCATTTTTGATATCTCTAGTTGATGTTTTGTGTGGTTTCAAATTCACTGACATACGGGATTCACATTTAGTTCAACATGGAGGCAAGTTATTCTGTGACTGGATAAAATGGTACACACCTACAGATAAATTACTGGTACTAGTATTGCATCCTTTCTTGTGGTTCCCAATCCACTTGAGATCATAAAACTGGTAACTGATGTGGATTTATGATAGAAAACAATTGGGCTACCGGTATTGCCTATTACCCAAAGCCAATATCAGAGTTTCAACAGTGAACTGGCCTGGAGTGTTGTCAGAAACCAAAGACCAATCCATCAATTATAATCAAAGAGAGACACCAAGATAAAAGCTTGTTAAGAATGAATACGGGTAATGTGTTGACATTACATTTTACTTTAAGCTGAAATGCAAAACTAAAAATGGCTCACTGATGATCTTATGATTAGTCCATCTTTATTCTGAATTTTAACCTATATTATGGGCATTCTTTAGTGAATATATGACAGTATTGTGAATATATGATTAGTTATGTGCTTAAACTATGATATTTGATAAATATTCATTAATCATTCTAGTCCATGGATTACATCCCTTTGTAGGATCAATTATATAAATGAAAAAGATTTACCAATAATTGCTCGAGTGCATCAAATAAAATACTGGTAAATCAAATATCAATGGACATATGGTTAAAATGTGATCAGGAAGAATGAGGTATGGTAAAAAAAAATATGAATAAAGCAAAATCCGTTCATATATTTTTTTCTTCTTTTTATTAGGAACAAATGATATGCTTTTGCATAAATTCAGTACACTATAGAGTACAGACCGTAAGTACTATGCAGCCCATGAATTTTGAACTCTTCGTTTTCTTTTATTTCATGTCAGAGAAATCAGAAAATACAAGCACGTACAAATGCATACAAAATAATGATACAAATTATAATATAAAAGCAGTCATATTAGTTTATAACAATTTATTGACATGATAACTGAACAAAAATTGGTACAGCTATGTTACCTGTTTTCCATTTTGCTGATTGCATCTCAAAATCAGAGTATTACATGTACTAGTACTTAAAGCAATTTATTGACATAATCCATATACAACATGAAGCCCTGACTTCCAGGTCAAAAAGTATTGACTTGTATGCTGAAAAATATGGTAATTAAATTAAAAAAAAGAAAGAAAGGAAATGCTTGAGTTTTCACATGCCATCGATATATTTTAAAGGACAGAACTCTGTCAAATATGGCTGAAATAACTTTGCAGCAAATTGGTTGAAATAAAACAAAAAATGTGAATGCCACAGTGTTCACAAGTCAGTAGGATGTCTATTCTAAGTCAATGATGAGTCATAACTTTGTAAAATATCATAAAAAAATCTGATCATCATTTATCTTATCTGAGACCTTGATAGGATGAAGCTTCATAGCAAATTAGTTGAAAACAGAAAACAGGAGGTCCAAGTCGGAGTGAAATTGCTTACATGGCTGCCATATATCAGTACATAAAAGCCAAATACAATTGCAGTTGGCCAAGAAATTTGACTATGTATGATGCTTTCTGTCATGATAGAGTTTATATTTTGCTAGTAATGCAGGCATAATAGACAGCAGATTAGCATCATTTGTGTGAACTTGAAGGCCTAATGCCTGAATGCCTTCTGTGAAATATGGTCAACTTCTACTGACTAGATTTGAAAAGGTCTTTACAGGTTTTTCGAGTTTTAGTAACAATGGCCACACTGAACTGGGCATCATTCATGCCAAACTGAAATGTCTTTATACCAGATAATTTCTATGTAATCTGGTCCAACACTGTTCATCAATTTTTGAAAAGTTGTGAAAAAGTGTGAATACATAATAATAATAATAATAATAATAATAATAGTGATGATGACTTTATTTAAAGAAGGTGACAGGGTCATCACAAAGGCATGCTTATTAGTTGCATGGAACTAATCCTCCTTGTGACCCTTTATTATTTGCATATTTACATACATAGCATATAGTTGCACACACAATAAAGAAAAGTACATACAACTCTTATTTCTTTCTAAAGTAAAAATCCCAAGCCATTAATAAACTAACTTTAAAAATGGAAATAATAAACAGAAAATTGTACAAGAACATGCTCAAACTAAGTATATACAATGAAAAAATAATAAGTTCACAAACTATCAGGATTCTATTCCAAGTTGATCAAAAGCAATAACTCTTAAAAATCCAACTCAAATATGCCAATTAGCAAAATCATCAAAACTCTTGTTGAGATAAAACTTCACAGCAAAACTGACTGAAAATTGAATAAGAAATGTGGATGCAAGGACAGAGATGTCATCTCATGGGCATGCTTATTAGCATGAATAAGAAATGTGGATGCAAGGACAGAGATGCCATCCCATGAGGATGCTTATTAGCATGAATAAGAAATGTGGATGCAAGGACAGAGATGTCATCTCATGGGCATGCTTATTACCATGAATAAGAAATGAATATGCAAGGACAGAGATGTCATCTCATGGGCATGCTTATTAGCATGAATAAGAAATGAATATGCAAGGACAGAGATGTCATCTCATGGGCATGTTTATTAGCATGAATAAGATGTGGATGCAAGGACAGAGATGTCATCTCATGGGCATGCTTATTAGCATGAATAAGAAATGTGGATGGATGCAAGGACAGAGATGTCATCACAAAGGCATGCTTATTAGCATGAATAAGATGTGGATGAAAGGACAGAGATGTCATCTCATGGGCATGTTTATTAGCATGAATAAGATGTGGATGCAAGGACAGAGATGTCATCCCTTGGGCATGCTAATTAGCATGAATAAGATGTGGATGCAAGGACAGAGATGTCATCTCATGGGCATGCTTATTAGCATGAATAAGATGTGGATGAAAGGACAGAGATGTCATCTCATGGGCATGTTTATTAGGATGAATAAGATGTGGATGCAAGGACAGAGATGTCATCCCTTGGGCATGCTTATTAGCATGAATATGAAATGTGGATGGAAGGACAGAGATGTCATCTCATGGGCATGCTTATTGGTATGAATAAGATGTGGATGAAAGGACAGAGATGTCATCTCATGGGCATGTTTATTAGGATGAATAAGATGTGGATGCAAGGACAGAGATGTCATCCCTTGGGCATGCTTATTAGCATGAATATGAAATGTGGATGGAAGGACAGAGATGTCATCTCATGGGCATGCTTATTGGTATGAATAAGATGTGGATGCAAGGACAGAGATGTCATCTCATGGGCATGCTTATTAGCATGAATAAGAAATGTAGATGCAAAGACAGAGATGTCATCTCATGGGCATGCTTATTGGTATGATTAAGATGTGGATGCAAGGACAGAGATGTCATCTCATGGGCATGCTTTTTAGAATGAATAAGAAATGAATATGCAAGGACAGAGATGCCATCCCATGGGCATGCTTATTAGCATGAATAAGAAATGTAGATGCAAAGACAGAAATGTCATCTCATGGGCATGCCTATTAGCATGAATAAGATGTGGATGCAAGGACAGATATGGCATCTCATGTGCATGCTTATTAGCATGAACAAGAAATGCGGATGCAAGGACAGAGATGCCATATCATGGGCATGCTTATTAGCATGAATAAGAAATGTGGATGCAAGAACAGAGATGTCATCACAAGGGCATGCTTATTAGCATGAATAAGAAATGTGGATGCAAGGACAGAGATGTCATCTCATGTGCATGTTTATTAGCATGAATAAGAAATGTGGATGCAAGAACAGAGATGCCATCCCATGGGCATGCTTATTAGCATGAATAAGAAATGTGGATGCAAGGACAGAGATGGCATCTCATGGGCATGCTTATTAGCATGAATAAAAAATGTGGATGCAAGGACAGAGATGTCATCTCATGGGCATGCTTATTAGCATGAATAAGAAATGTGGATGCAAGAACAGAGATGCCATCCCATGGGCATGCTTATTAGCATGAATAAGAAATGTGGATGCAAGAACAGAGATGTCATCTCATTGGCATGCTTATTAGGAATCCTAGTATCATTTGTTTTTAATATAGACATCCCATCCACAATGGATACCATGTTCATTAAAGGTAACAAACTTCTATACAATCATGTTGACTATCAACAAATCTACACATGCAGTAAGTACCTATACACAGTCAGTAACAATTAAGGTTCAAAATAAATGGTGAATCCATTCCTCCAATTCCAGCACCTTGAATTCCTTACCTTTGGCCAAAACAACAATCATAATGTCAAGTTTTCTCCACAAATTACACTGGTCTACAATTTTTTAGAAGTCGTCTGCTTCAGAGATAAAATGTGCTATTTATTAGGGATTTTGATGTGCTGAATTCAAATATGACAATTAAAACAACTGATTGGATACTGTTTCCAAGATATCTAAGTTTTTACATTTTACGTCTATGTATATTGTGTACATAGCAGACTTTTAATCATAAAATGTAAACCTAGGTCTTTTCAGTGTTTATGATTGCTTTACATGATAATATTTCACCTGTCCTGTTTATGTAACAATTTAAAAAACAGCAAAAGGTTTATATAAATAAAAAATATATTGAAACAAAAGTCCAAAAACTATTATGTATATATAAGTACAAAGTTTAGTCCTTATTCAGTGTCTACTTGGCGCTTCTTGGCTTGTCTCTTGTATTCACTAAATGGAGCATCTCTTGTCACTGTCCAGCAATAGTCTGCAAGCATTTATGGGCTCCATTTGCCCCGATAGCATTTCTCCATTGTTGCAATGTCCTGGTGAAATCGCTTGCTGTGCTTGTCGCTCACTGCTCCACAGTTCGGTGGAAAAAAATCTAGATGAGAGTGCACAAAATGTATCTTTAGTGACATGTTGCAACCAAGGCTTTTGTATGCCTTGAGGTTTTCCACCAACTCCCTGCAGTTGTCTGCCTTGTTGTTTCCGAGTGCTCGGTGAAATGCATCATCTCGAAGAAGTTCACGAATCTGAGGACCAACAAAAACACCTTCTTTTATCTTAGCTTCACTTAACTTTGGAAATTTTCCATGGAGGTACTTGAAAGCTGCTTGTGTTTTGTCCATGGTCTTGACAAAGTTCTTTATCAGACCCAGCTTGATGTGCAAGGGTGGTAACAAAATCTTCCTGGATTCAACAAGTGGTGGATGCTGAACACTTTTCATCCCAGGCTCCAATGACTGTCGGAGTGGCCAATCTCACTTGATGTAGTGGGAATCTCTCACACGACTATCCCATTCTCAGAGAAAACAGCAGTACTTTGTGTATCCAGTTTGCAGACCAAGCAAGAGAGCAAGAACCTTGAAATCGCCACAAAGCTGCCACTAATGTTGGTCATAGTTTATGCACCTCAAAAGTTGTTTCATGTTTTCATAGGTTTCCTTCATATGGACTGCTTGACCAACTAGAATTGATGGCAAAACATTGCCATTATGCAGCAAAACAGCTTTAAGACTCGTCTTCTATGAATCAATGAACAGTCTCCACTCATCTGGATCATGAACAATGTTGAGGGCTGCCATCACACCATCGATGTTGTTGCAGGCTACAAGATCACCTTCCATGAAGAAGAATGGGACAAGATCCTTTTGACGGTCACGGAACATGGAAACCCTAACATCACCTGCCAGGAGATTCCACTGCTGTAGTCTGGAGCCCAACAGCTCTGCCTTACTCTTGGGTAGTTCCAAATCCCTGACAAGGTCATTCAGTTCACCTTGTGTTATAAGGTGTGGTTCAGAGGAGGCGGATGGGAGAAAATATGGGTCATGTGACATTGATGGTTCAGGACTAGAAGTTTCATCCTCTTCCTCTTCCTCATCTGACTCAAGTGAGAATGATTCTGGTGCATCAGGAACCAGCAGTCCTTCTCTTTGGGGTACTGGGCATATAGCTGATGGAATGTCTGGATAATGCACAGTCCACTTGTTCTTCTTTGACACACCTTTCCCAACTGGAGGCACCATGCAGAAGTAACAATTGCTGATATGATCTGTTGGCTCATCATCTATTCACCTTAGTGCATTTTTTAATCCTTTGTTTACCAAGTTGATCCATTTATTATTTATATTGTGGATGACTTAGATTTTGGCTTTTGGCTGTAGATACATTTCTTAAGTGTTATGGTAGCTAACTTTACAATTTATGGACAGAATAAGTAAGTGTTATCCTATAGTCAACTTTGCATTTCATATGCCATAATGCCCACAGACACCATGTGAACTTAAAATAAAAATGATAATGTTTATGATTGATGTATTTTCAGTGCTATATACTTTTTGATATGAATGCATGTAATATTTTAACAAGAACTATTACTAAAGAACAAAATATATGTACAGTAATGATGGGTATTTTCCCACTTACACACAGATGAATTTCAACTTTGAAAACTGACCCTTCTTCAAAGACCTGTTATGAAAGAAGACCACCTGTCTTGAGAGACCACTTTTTGTTGGCAGAAGGGGTGGTCTCTCAGGACAGTTTTTGCTGTAGTGGCCATAACTGATTTAGAATCAGTATCATTTGTAGAAACTTGAAGACCTTCATGACTAGATGCTCTCTGTCAAACTTGAAAGACCTTCATAGATGCTATTTGTCAAACTTGGAAGACCTGCACACCTAGATGCTCTTTGCCAAACTTGAAAGACCTTCATGTCTAGATGCTCTTTGTCAAACTTGAAAGGCCTTCATGCCTCGGTGCTCTCTGTCAAATTTGCTCAAATTCTTCTGAATGGTTTTTGTGAACCAATTTTAAGGGTTTTTATATTTCAAGTGGTGATAGCCATATCTGATGCCAGATCAGCATAATTTGTGTAAAAAGTTTAACTATTAACAACCTGAACTACTTGCTGCCTTTCCTGGTGTGGATTTTATAAGCTCTTGTTGTTATTAAAATTTTTGGACATTATGGCATGATAAAAAAACGACTATTTTTATACCCTCACTGCTTGCATCAAGTGCATCTAGATTTCATCCTGTTTGTCCATATGTCAAAGCATCCAATGAGCCATACGTCTATCTGTCTGTTATGGGAAGCCTGGTAGCCTGATTGTGCACAAATTACAAGATCTAAACAAATTAAATTTGGTAGGCATGTAGATTATGTGATTAGATTTTCATACCACGTACAAAATTTATCCAATTTGTATACTTTTTAAAATTCTTTTGGACCTTGTACTTTTATTGAACTGCAGTGGGAGCATACATGTTTTACAAACACAAATCTAGTTTTATTATGATTTCCAGTGATTTGGATTTTTTCAAAATCTCTGTATTTTGAACGTTCCAAACTGGTGAGTTTATGGTTTCGTTTCAATGCAGGGGTAAATTTTCTTTTTTTAATACTTTTACAAGATCATCTAAACAATATAAAAAGGGTCTTATTAGGATTTTGTCCTGTTTGCAACTTTTATAAGATAAATGAAAAGTCTGCTTCTTAACAGGATATTGTCTCATTTTAAGGGTAGATGGTAGAAGAAGGTTAAATGTATTACCATCTTTGTTGATTTTATAATATCCATGCTACTGAGAGAGAGACCTGAAAACCTCTTCAATGTAAATTAATCCAGTGTGATAGAAGCTTAGAAAATAGCAGAAATAAGACAGTTACTGTATTTACTTGCGTATAACCCAGGTCCAAATGCAAACAACATAGACCCTGATCTGTTGTTGCATAATGCACCAGCAGCTCAGGGTCTATGTTGTTTATTCTACTGATTAGTCCTTACAATCTGCATAGACCAAGATCAGACGGTGCATTATGCGATGGCAGATCTGGGTCTATGCAGTTTGCAATTGGTATGGACTTATACATGAGTATATATGGTACCTAAAGAAGTGAATGCTCCTTCAACGGCAGATACAACTGTTAGGATAAACTTTAAGGTAAATAGGACTGTCTATAAGTACATATGACAAAGGGGGCATAAATCTGTCACATGTTGCTGTAAAATATCTGAAATCAAAATTGTCCTTGTCTATTTCCAGAAACTGACTTCATGTACTAACTCCTAATCTGCTGAACAAAAGAAATATAAAAAAGAAACATGGACAAGAGTACCACTATGTGCTTCCAATCCAGAGGCTATTTTGAAGGAGCAAGTGAGTTAAGACAAGAGTTATGACATTTTCATGCCAATCAGATGGCAGATATAAAGAACTTACACTCTGTCGGGGCAGGCAAACAATCAGACCGTGATTTTCTTCCTGTCGTGATTGTGGATGTGCCAGAGCCACAGAGAATACAGCCATCCTGCATCTTCAAATCTGGATCTGGTTCTCTGTACTCGCCAATAGGACATGGTACACATGTGCCATTCTTGTAATATACACCACCCATAGTGCGACAATTAACTGCAACAGAAGCAAAAAACAATTGTCCATTTCAATAATATATGTTGGTTTTTTTATAAACAAAGATTTTATATTGATTGCTAGGATAACTACAGCAATTAGTAAAGGACACATCACAAAGGGATCTGCTAACTACAATTTGCTTGGCAGAGCCTTAAACAGAGGAACTTGTATTGAGAAACCAATATTAGGAAAATGGGCAATCAGCAGATGTAACTCCTCTAAATGATGATGTGGAATGCTGGTAATCCAACTCATTTATGGACTCTTCAGTATAAAGGTGCATGATAAATCTGGTTGAAATCAAACATTCTTTGGTAAAGTTGCAGAAACCAAAGGGGGATGGGCAATCAGGGACCATAAATCTTCTAAATGATAAAGTGGAATGCCTTAAATTAAATTCATTCAAGATCTCATCAGTCAGGAGGACGGGCAATAAGGGGGCATAACTCATGTACATGACATGCTGGAAATAAAATTAATACACACCCCTATACTTAATCTGATTAAAAACCAACAAACTTTGGTAGTTATGGAAACCCAAGTCAGGAGGAGAGACAATCAGGGGGCATACATTTGTACATGATGTTATGGAATGCTGGAAATCAAACTTATTCAAGGCCGATTCAATATAAAGTCCCATATCACATTTGGTTGAAATCCAATAAATTTAAAGCTACCATATACTGCGGAAACCAGCCTCAGAAGGATTGGCAGTCACAGGGCATAACTCAAGTAAATGATGTCATAGAATGCCAGAAATCAATATCATTCAAGGTTTCATCAATGCAGTGAGGCAAACCAAATTTGGTTTAAGTGCAACAATTCTTGGGGAAGATAATTTAAGCTATGGAAATAATTTATTGGGATAGACAATCCATGGCCACAACTCTACTAAATGATTACAGAAAGGCTGGAAATTGACCCCTTTGACCTCTTATCAATATAAAGCTCCATACTAAATTATGTTAAAATTCTGTAATTCCCAATAATGTTATCTTGTGAAAACAAATTGGCAAAGGATGGATGAACAGCTGGATGAATGCAATTTCTATGAGTTCTGACAAATTGAATCTAGCATTATTTTGCTCCTTAATTCAGACAAAACAAGCAATCTGTTTTGGATACTTCACCCTGACAAAGTCTTCATCATCAAAATAGTACAAGACAATTCTGGTGTCAAATTAATATTGTTGAAAATTATCCAAGGTTTCAATAAAAACTTGAAACCATAACTATATCATGTTCTAAATGTTCACTGTCACAGAGTCTTCAAGACTGATGCAGTGACAGTAAAACATCATAGATTGATGGTAAATCAATGACCACCATCCCCGTTAAGGTATGATCTCTGTTGTTGGTGGTGCATGAATATTCACAGCAAAACGAACATTTATGTTAGGCTTCAGTCTGGTTATTAGTTTAGTCTGAATTCTCAATACTAGAACTTTCAAAAGTGTATAATAATAATACTACTACGATCTCATGTTTTGAGGGTAACTCATTTAGTCAAGGACTATTCTCCCTTGAGGCCCTCTTATGAAGAAAGTATAACAATGTACATCATACAAAGATAATAGTAATTACTATTTATTTTAGCATGTTTTAGTATTATAAATACTAAATTATATTATAATCTATTAGTAACACATATAGACTCATGATATCTCTTCTTAAATACTGTAATTTTTTCTGCAGATTTTAAATGCAGTGGAAGATTGTTTTGCAAAACTGTACCATTGTATTGGAAACTTTTCTTAAATTGTTCTGATCTTGGTTTTGGTGGATGACGGTTTCCATGTAGTATTGATCTCAAGTGGTAAAGTGTTGAATAAGGCCTGAATAAATCCTGAAGATACTCTGATGCAGCTCCTTGCAGACATTTATAAACAAGAGCTGCCTAATGTGAAATTCAATCCTTTCATATATTGCAAGACATTTTAGTTCTGTAAACAATGCTTTTGATGAATAATGTAATAACTATTATACACAGGTAAAATAATGTGTGCTGCCCTTTTCTGAAGTTTATAAATTATATCAAACTGAGATTTAGCACTTTTTCATCATACAACTGAACAATAATCCATTGCTGGATGAATATATGTACTGTGGTATAGAATGAGAGTTTCCGTAGGTAAATATTTCTTGATTCTGCTTAGTAGAGCAATTTTGGATGACAGTGCTTTACAAAGCTTGTCAATATGGTCACCCCATTGTAAATTATTATCTACAGACACACCAACAGGTTTTTCATGTCTGACATTTTCTAAATGATGATTATTAATTGTGAGAAAAAATGTTGGGTTCCCTAATTTATGTAGTTTTTGTGATGTCCCCAAAATCACACATTTTGTTTTACCTTCATTAATTACAATTTTATTTTGCTTTGAACTCTAATAAGGTCTGAGTCTAATCTTGTTTGGATAACTTCAATATCAGAACTAGATGTACCGGTATACAAGGCTACATTATCTGCAAACAAATCTGTATTTGTGAACTCAGTACTTAATAGAAGATCATTTACATAAATAAGAAACAGCAGAGGGCTTAAAACAAAGCGTTGAGTGACCCCTGAATGAATAGTGCAAGTTTGTGAGCTAATATTGCCAATGATGACTTGTTGAGACCTGTAGGTATGATCTAAACCAGTTTAAAGAAGAATTATCAAACCTGTAACAGTTCAACTTTTGCAGTAGAATTTCATGATCAACTAGATCAAAGGCTTTCTTGAAGTCAAGAAAAACAATTCCAGTCAAAGAACCATTATCCATTTCTTGTAACCAAAGATTTATTAGTTTGGTGAGTTCTGTCTGGCATGAGTGATACTTTCTAAATTCTGATTGTGCCTTATAAAAAAGAAAGCAAGTTTTAAAAAATTCATAGACCCATTTAGCTACATGCTTTTCAAATAATTTTGACAATATAGGAAGAATGGATATTGGTCTGCAGTTCCCTGAATCCTCATTTTCTCCTTTTTTAAAGATAGGTGTAACCTTTGCATATTGCAAGGTATCTGGAAAATTACCTCACATTATACTTAAGTTTATAATATGTGTTAAGGACTGTTATTACGGGTGAAGCAATTTAAAGAATTCATGGACCAATACCACCCATTGCAGAGGATTTATAAATACTCACCTTACTGAGCATATCAAAGATTATCTACTGAAAATATTTTTCATCAGAAATTTTAGCTCTTATAAATGATAGAAGGGCATCAAGGTTAATTGAGGCATTAGTCAGGTTCTTATTACAGTGAATGGAGAGGCTTGTGAAGACATCATTGAACATTTCAACAATACCTTGTACAACTGTTGCTATGTCATCATTCATCTAGCAGGGAAAACAACTGTTCTTGAATGGGTTCATCTCTTTTAGAATCTTCCACAATATTTTTGTACTTTTAATTTCATCAATAGCCTGTTTTATAGTACTGAATTGTTCTTTTGCCTGATCAATCAGGCACTTAGCTTTATTCTTCCTTTTTCTAAAGTTTTTCATGTCTTTCTTTTTGTGGAATTTATTCCTTATATGCCTACCCCCTTTGATCTTGGGTGTAATCCACTTGGGTGTAATTTGGTGTTTAACCCTTTGTGTTTTAATAGAGGCATGCTTATCAGTATTTAAAAATTTATTGCATGTGGCTAAGGCAGTGTTGACATCAGCTATATTGTTAACTGAGTAGAAGGGTTTGCAAATTAAATAATTAAAAACTTGTCCTCATCAAACTGTTTAAATTCCCTGTATCATGTTTCAATGTGGTGACCACTTTTACACAATTTTGGACCACGATGAGTTATACAGACTGAATAGTGGTCACTCAGTGCATACACTGGCACATTAATTTCACTTATATTTCCAGGTTTATTAGTATAAACATGATCAATGAGCACTTTTGTCTGTTATGCTAGCTGAAGTGTTAATACATGTAAAGCTATAAATTTCAGAGTTACTTATCCATTTTAATGGTGGAGTTTTCATGTAGTCAATGTTAGAGTCACCTAATATGATAGTTTCTAAATCTTCCTTTAATAGGGCTTTCTGAATTTACTCCTCTAATCTATTAATCCAATCAGCTGTAGAACTAGGTGGCCTGTAAACTGAACATAAGAGTATTAGCTTGGATTGGGCAAGCGATACTTTGATCCAGATGCTCTCCATCCCATTAGTGTCTAGATCACACGTCTGTTGCACTAATGGACTTGTCTACATACATGTATTGAGAAGAACACCCCACTCCCCATAGATACCCAATCTTTTCTTTCAAAGTTGAATCCTCATATTTGGAGAACAAAATCATCAGTATCATTAGAGAGAAAGGTTTCACAGAGACCCAGAATATTGACTGATCTAGTTTGCTGTAGCATTAATTTAATCTTGTTCAGTTTAGGGAGGATATGTTGGATATTTAGGTTGGCAACTTGCAGACATCTTTTAAGCAGGCCAAACACAGGACAGTTTTGATCATAAGATTGATTTTCAGACATGACACTATGCAATGTATTGTTGTTAGACTTAACAGATTGCTCATCATCACCTTGAAAATTATTTGACATAAACACATAAAGAACATAACATATAATACTCATGATTACTAGGAATTTCCTTTAAGGAAGCAACCTTTCAGTTATATAAGACTCATGTTTTGTACCTTGACCACATGTAGCAGAGTTGGATACATCAGAATGTTCAATGTGAGACTGATTTACATATGTAAAGACATTGACATATTAGACACTTTAGGAGCCTCAGTCTGCAGAGTAAGAGGGAAAAGTAACATCAACAGGAACATCACATAATTTACTAGCATTATATAGAGACAATACAGTATGAGAAATATCACAGGGTGTCATCTACATAAATTATCTATATTATATGACCTAATCACCTATCTGGAGGTAAAGTGTTTTCCATCAAATACTCTGTAAGAAGCCACTAAAAATATGTTAATAACATACCTGTCATATCACAGCATACTCTTGAACCCCAGAGCATAATTGTCTTTATAATAAAAACACAATTTCTACTTACTCTAATTAAAAACAGGAGGCCCAAACGGGCCAGATATCACTCTCCTAGTTTTGATAACTCAACAATTGACCATATCTCTAAGCAGGCTGATGGAGTATTGTATATAAACAACCTAAGTAAACTATCTCCCAAACTTTATATCATATTGATTTTACCTATTTTACTCAATTTTACCAATTGTACTCTATCCTGATAAAAATTTGATCTAAAGATTATGACATAATTAATGTGCACAGTCTCTTGCTCATAATCAAAGTCATCAAAGATCTTGATGATATACATACATTTACTGAGTTTTATAGAAACTGTACGAGAAATATAGTCTCTAGGTCTAGACAGGTAACAAGCTCAGCCAAATTAAATATCTAGTTAATAAGTCCAGATTTCACTTATTATAGAACCTGTCTATGACAATGACAATATAAGCTTAAGGTGGAGCAAATTATGACTGGAATTTGGTCTCTAGAGTTATAACAAGCTCATTCAATCAGATACAAGGTTACATCATTCATATGCATAAATCTTGCTCCTAATCAAACTTATCCATCATCTTGATAACATAAAATTATTTAATATGTTTGATTAAAATCTTACTAGAAATACAGTTGCTACACAGTTGACAATCTCAGGTAACCAGATGCAAGGTCACATCAGATAATATGCATGAATTTTGTTCATATTCATACTAAACCAAGATCTTGATGACAAACTTTGCCAACTTTGATTAAAATCCAATCAAAAATACCATCTCTAGAGTGGTAAAAAAAAACGTACACATTAGAAGCATGAGTGCCTCATAAATATATGTGTAGAAACCCATAATAAAAATCATCCAGCATCTTACCGATATTAGCTTATTTACCAAGTATGATTAAACTTGGGTCATGAATATAATCTCTCAAATGGTATGAATCCCAGTCAATCATATGCAAGATCACCTCACAATTATGTGTAGATCTTACTTGCAATAAAAAACATTATTTGTCTTTATGATATAAGCCAAAAATGGATCAGAATTGTAGCTTTCAGAGTACTAAGTTCAGCAATTCTAATGCAAGATCACCTCATTAGCATGCATGGATCTGTCTGATCCGAGATCTTGATGATATTAGCATATACTCCAAGCTTGATTAAAATCCAATCAGAAATACAGCCTTCAGAGTGGTCAGAAGGTCAGCCAATCAGATGCAAGTTTACCTCATTAATATACATGGCTCTCACGTACTAATGAATCCATCCAAGACCTTGATAATATAAGCCCATATTTCAAGTTTGGTCAAAATCGGATCAGGTTGTGTGTGTGTATGTGTGCGCTATAAGTCTAACAGTTTGTTCTGTTTGGATGAGCATTACATTCTTCAAAGAAATCAAGTATTGTATTTTCTTATATTCAAATTTCAATTTCTGTTAATTTTTTATTGTCTTGTATGACTAGATGACTTATTCTAAAGCGTACAATGTTGCTAACTTAGGTTACATGCACAGACCCACCCCCACCCCCCGACCACAAAACCAACATTTCGAGATTAGAAAAAAAAACACCACTGTCTGGATGGTTGGCAGATATGTCATCATCAATATACAGGTTTTATAATTTTTAGTATCAGCAGCTATATTGAAAAGCAGACCAGCATCATTTGTGCAAACCTGAATGGCACTGTGCCATGATACTTTCTGAGAAGTCTGGTCAAATTTTGTTGAGTCTGTTAAGAAGTTGTTTAAATGTTTTTCTCTCTTTAATTACAACATATTGAAAAGTGGATCAAAATAATTTGTGTGAAATTGAAAGGCCTTCATATCAGGATGCATTTTGTCAAATTTGCTCAAATTCTCTGCAACAGTTTGAAGAAGACAAGTTGTATCTTGTTTTTTATGTTTAGTAATGTGGCAGCATCATTTTTACAAACTTAAAAGGCATTCTTGTTATGATTAACTTTTCTTGCTATGATTAACTTTTCTTGCTATGATTAACTTTTCTTGCTATGATTAACTTTTTGTCAATTTAGTCAACTTCTGTTCTGTTGAGATGATACTGTTTAAAGGCTTTTTGTTTTTAGTAACAGAAACTATATTTGATAGGGGATCAGCATCATCTGTTATTTCTCTTATACATTAATGACCTGCCATTGTATACAGAAAACACTGAAACTGATATGTATGTTGATGATGCTACATTGGGTCAAAACAGCAACACAATCCAAGAACAGCTTCTGCACGATCTTAATTATATCAGTACATGGTGTCAAGAGAATGGAATGTATATAAATACCAAAAAGACCACTGCAATGCTAGTAGGAACATGAAACAGATTATCCATGTAAAACCCCATTCGATTGTCTGTAAATGATGAATATAAGGACTACTTCTCAAATTTGACCCAAATAGCACCAATCTTGAGAAGTTCTGGCAGGCAGTCAGCAACCTAAATCTATCCACAGGCATGAAAAAATTTAAACTACTTGGTGGACTCAACAGAGCTATACTAACATCATACATGTGACAGAACGAGAAGATCAAACCAGTAGATTTACAAATTTTGATCAGTAGATTGGCTTCTAAACCAGTAGATTTTTGTATCAACATAAACTGTACATATTTTATGGTTACTGAAAAGAAAACATATGCATCTTTTGCCATAATATGTATTCTCTTCATACTATAATAAAATAGCAAGTTCTGAACATGAATCAGATTCTGATGGAAAATGGTCCCCCATCCAAGCATACTTTAGTTGTGATGGATGGGGGGCATTATTGGAGTAAGCTGGAGGCTGAGCATGTATAAATTAGCATTTTCACCCTAACGCTTGCTTGAGAGGCGCTCTTTAAAGATCAATAAAACCATGTGACACCTGCAATATAAAAGCCGTTGTGTTCATAGACCACGTCATATTTTAAAACCCGTTTTTGTTGTCTCTAAGAAATAAGAATCGGGTGGGAAAAATTGTCAGTTGGAGGGTTTATACATGCTCATCCTCCGGCTTACTCCAATAATGCCCCCCATCCATCACAACTAAAGTATGCTTGGATGGGGGACCATTATTTTTCGTAAGCCTTTGGCCTCATATGTATAAATTAGCATGTTTAAAGGACAACAAAAACCCACTAAAATCAACTACTGTCACTTCATATGTAAAATCACTTGTACAAATTTTTTTTATTTCATTTATATACAGTAAGTAATTTATTTATGTATTATTATTATTATTATTAAAAAAAATTCTTGGATAATGTCCAATCTGCCATTTTAAGAATTCCCTAAAGGAAACATCATCTCCTATATGTAGCAAATGTCAATAATGACTGATATGAATGGCCTTTAAATATTAGATATCAATTCCCAACATTCGTAGCACCGCTTTCAACTACATATTAACATGGTACTTGTATCCACTTGAAAGTGCAGAAAAAAAATCAACTAATCACATTTTCTAAGACTCTGAGTTCTATTGAGATAATGGAAAAGTGTGTAAGACAAAGTCTTTCCGCTAAAAAAATTAGGGGTTTTCAAACCGTAGCTCTTCCCCTGCCTGCAACTTTCGAGTAAAGTTGGAAACTAAACTGAATACCAATGCTTTTTGGGCTAATAAAAGCGCTCTTCCCTCCGCAGGTCGGAGCTTCGTTAGCATGTATTAGCTCTAGAATTACCACAGTTATCCAAGTAGGATTGTACGATCTAAGGAACCATAACTGATTTAATGAGCCATTCGCAGTTTCACTAGGTGAAAGTATGTACTTACACATGCATGGCTTAATCTTTGAGACAAGCATATGACTACTGGCAGGATCAACCAAATAGCTTACCCGTTATACCGACGGTAAGCAACCGACGGGGGATTGATACATGCATATTATGAATATTCATATAAATCAATGTTTGTGCCTTTGTTGTTGTAGAGAATATTAAAATGTCCAGTTTTCAAATACAGCAAGTTAAACTCTACATTTTGTAGAATAAACATATTAAAACTTTAGCACATGACCAAAATCTCAAGTAAAAGCATACTTTGCTTGATGTATATTCATAATAACAATACCTCTCATGAACCTTGAACGTAAGAGCAAATGTGAACATCAGTTCTGACCTAATTATTTTAAAGTTTGTATCCACATGGACTTTAAAAACCTGTATTATTTACCAATCATTACAAGATAACTAAGTATGTCATAACTGTTTCTTCAGACACATTTTAAGGACTGCTCCACCCCCAAACAGAGCACCAAAAAGATTGTTACACCATACAAGGTAATACTGCATTTTTGTGTCTTTCCCTCTTGAGATGCAGTCGAGATCGACAGCTTTTGCAGAAAGTCTTCTACTTTGGAAGTTTGTCCCAATTCAACCACCTATTAGCTGCAGATTTTTCTTCCGAGGGCGAGTCTCTCCGAAATGCAGGAGTATTAGCAGGATGTTGTGTCATGGCAAAAATCAACACTACAAGCCACAATGAAACGAGACCCAGATTTAGATGGCCAATATGGGATTATCACAAGAGCTTTGACAGCTTTGTCACTCATGACCTTATTCATAATCTTCCTTACAAAGTGGAAATGAGGAATTTGTATGACCCAAACTCATCCCAGCTACGGGAAAAAGTATCTCAAAATAAATGCTCCAGGTCCTGGATTCTATAAAGCAAATTTATCAGTTTGAAAATTTATAAGCAAAATTTCTCTATTCAACATCCACTCTGCAGAATTTAAAATATTCCCAGAGTAAAAATCAGTACAAGTATCATCTAGATGGTTGAAAAGTATACAGATGGTTGAAAAGTATAAATCTCTTTCAAGGAATTGACCACTACGAAGATCATTCATTTCCCTGGACCATGTGACATAATTAATTTAGGAGAATGCACATGTATTGCCATGTTAGAGTACCAATATGTTTATTCTGAACCAGACAACAGAGATTGCAAGTTATGAAATAGGGCAAGAATTCTATAAAATTAATGTATAATTTGATTCTTCAACTGGCCAATGGTTAGAAATAGGTTGATTCAAATCTGCTTAAAGAACTCACCACTCATCTTTGGATGCATCTGTGTAAATAGCAAAATCAACAGTTATGGGTCTAAGCTTTTTATCATTGCCTTTTGTATTTTCAGGTCAATATTTTGGCTCTGCCTTATTGTATCAGACAGGTTTATATGTTCATCGAAATTCTGGTACTATTTAAGACTAAGAACTTTATCTCCTCCTTTTAAAGCTTGTTCAAATGGTATCATCCAGTAAATCAACAAAAGATGCTCTCTGGTATAAAGAAATGTCTCTGATTGGCAATGTATTTTTTTTATATTTTAAAAAAAAAATTTTTTTTTTTTTTTCAAAACTGTTATCCATAAGGACATGCTTTGAATTGAACTGAATAAATGATAAATCCACCGAGTTAATTCTCAGAGACTGAATAAAGTGCACCATCTTGTACTTAATCATAAAACCCAGATAAGACTTTTTCCAGCATCAAATTTTCTCGGCCAAAATTGGGGAATATTGATGTTGATGATGTCATCAAGGTAACAGGAACAACAAATACCCCGTTGTATGAACTATAAATATGGTGGTTTCAAATTTGGTAATGACCCTCTGTGCACTAGAAACCCCAAGGTTTAAACAACCAAATTTATTAAGTATTATAGTATCACATTCAACCTAAACTTGTACATTTATATAAACATTTTGAACAAGTTCATGTATTGGAACACTGAAATATGCATCTCTTAGGTCAATGGATATGATAAAATCATTTTCGTGTAATCATTTCATGACCCGTTGAAATAAGCATCTCGTTTAAAAATCTTCACAAGTCACAAAGTCATCCAAAGTCTTTTGATTAATGCCCGGTTTGAATTTACCATTAGGTTTTGGTACTATGAACAGATCTGAAATAACCGCTTTCTTATTATGTTATGAAGTTACATTAGTTCCTTTCCACAATATTTGATCCACTTTAATTTATACTGGAATCTTTTGTTCATCAGAAATTGTGATGCATTGTGCTATTCTGTTTTGGTTTTTAATTTTGTCAAATTCAGTCTTGTAAATCTTGTAAAATCAAATTAGCTGATATTGGCCACTACAATGCCTCAAAGACATGTACATATTGACCCATGCATGAACTTACCTGTAAAATGTTTTTTTTTTTTTTGTTTTTGTTTTTTTCTCTCTCTTTCTGGCAATGAGGTGCATTCATGTGGCCAATTGTTTGGGATTTTTTTATGAGTAAAATCTGTTAAACCCTCTGCACCTTTTGTGCCTGTTGGGGCCAATGCCAGTAAAATTATTTGCATTATCATATCACTGGAAACTAAGTCTGGTACCACATTCTTTATTTATTTATTGTGAGATTACAACTTTTGTGTTTTTATAAATTAGTCAAGTTTGACTATGGGCAAAATTACAGCTCTAACAAACTGTTGAATGTCACAAAGTTATTGTCAGCATGATTTTTGTTTAATACCCTCCAGACCTATGGGTTAATATTGGGGTTCTGTTTCATTGCCACTGTGGCCATGTTATATTTGTCCCGTTTGTCTGTATATGCACTGTAAGGTTGCAGTGTTGATCAGCCGAGTCAAAGACTCTTTTTTTTTTTCTTTTTTTTTTCAGTCAGCACTTTTAGCACGTTATATTGACTATATCATACCCAGCAAAAGGGGAGTTGAGTGCTTGTAAAGCATGAACAAATCCATTACACCAGTTATGATCAATATCAAGTGTAAAACAAGTTCCCCAGTACAATTTTGTATCCAACCGGTTTCATTCAGAATTCCATGTCACAAGTATCACTCTCTACAACAGCATGTGCTATAAAATTTTTGGGCAAATACCCAATAATGCATGCAAAAGGTGCTATATTTCCAGGACTCATTTATTCAATTCAATAAAGTTTGGTCGTTCCGACATTTTTCCAGTTGCTAAACTTAATCCAACCTTATTATCGACAGACCCTTTTCTGTGCCTCAATTGTTTGTCAACAACCGACATGACTTTGGGTGCTGGCTTTGTTCTTTCTCATGAAGGATACATCCATTTTAGCAACAATGCAGCAATATTTAATACTGAACTTCACAAAGTCTGACATCTACGAGTCAGAGGGGTTAAGTGATGTATAACGCGTCCTTGTCGGCAGTCTTAACTTTTTTCACAAGTCTACTGTAAAACTGTACCAAGGCATGGTATAAATTGACCTGAACAGCGTTTGAAGGTCGGCTGCTTTAGTAAAAGTATCAATAATATAATCAACAGTATCAACAATATAATACACAGCAAGTTTATCATTTATTTATTTTGAAACAAAACTCGACAAAATACCAACCACGCGGTTGAAAATCTCAGTATGTACTCAGCATACTTACCTCCTTTTGTAAGCACAAAGTGAAATATGACGTGGTCTATGAACACAACGGCTTTTGTATTGCAAGTGTCATGTGGTTTTATTGATCTTTAAAGAGCACCTCTCAAGCAAGCGTTAGGGTGAAAATGCTAATTTATACATGTGAGGCCAAAGGCTTACGAAAAATAATGTTACATTAATAATTAATACGAGTCAGTGTATGACAATTAAATGAAAAAAGGAAGAGCTGTATATCTCATAGCACACTGCAAAGATATATTTGTTTTTATTTTTTAATAAAATCGATAAGCATTTTTAGTTTCCTTTACAGGATCACTGACTGGTGACCACTGATGACATTAATAGTGATTAAGTTTCACACTTAACTGGCTGTAGATAGTTTTCTGGTCCAGATTTCCCCCTGAATCACTTTATTTTCCTAAGAATATAGAGAATATCCTCTCTGTATCAGCATTAGAATATAGCATCCGAGCATGAATACCTTTAAAACAACCACACTCAGCCTGCAAGAAAGTTCAAACTTCAGTTAACCTGTGGCTGGGCTTTTAAGGATGCTGACTGCTCTCCAATACTCCTCCAAGCTATGTACACCCTTAGGAGAAAGTTCCCGAGTTGGACTTAAGATGTATTCCTTAGCCTCATATTTCTTAGCCAGTGTTTTTTTAGCACTAGGAAAAACCGCATGTTTCTGCATTTTGACATGAAATGAACTAAAACATAAATGAACTGCCCTTAACAATTCCTCTAAAATCATACTGAACAATGCAATATCAAACAATACCAAAAATCAAACTACCTACTCAAATGTTTCTGCTGAAATCATTTATTGGTCAGTCTCTCCTTTTTATCTCACCTCCGCCAAAGGTCAGCCAATTTTTATTCAAAAACTTTAAAGATATCATGGACCACTTTTGATCCCTTTATTATCTATAACACCTCATAAAACATCCCATCTTAAACTCTCCAGATTACAACAGTAAGGTAATCAATTAACATCTTGTTGTAAATGTGTGAGCCATCTTAATCCAATTACTCAGCCACACATCATTGCACCGGTATAACATCTCCGGTTTCTGTGATGTGTGGATAGAACACCAAAATAAAAACCAACCGGTTTTGTTTTCTTTCTTTGTCTTTAAAAAAAAAAAAATCTATTTTTTTTCACAAGTGGTAGATTTCAGCTATAAAATGGTATGTGCAGCAGATGGCTTTTAAAATGGTATTTTTGTCCTACCACAGGTAGAATCACATGTAACGTTGCCACATTCCAGTGTAGACATTAAAATAACATTTTCTTTTCTCAGGAAAATTCAGGGTGACTCCAGAGGAAACCCGGGTCAAGTAATGACATATCATCTCCAAAGTGTTGAGATCAACAATGATGAGGGCTGCCACAAATATAATTCAGGCAATGATTGACTAAGAACGGCTAAAAATGATTGTGCTACATGCAAGGACAATATGAAAAGCAACAGTTTACTCTGAAAAGACTGACGTGATGAGATGATGTGCATATTTTAATATAGAAGAAGTAAATTTATTCAATATTTGTCATTTGTATGCTAAAAATCTGGTTGATGAAAATCCTCCTGATTTGAAGTCAAAACTCCTGACCAAATTTTGCAAATCTTCTGATCTGTCCTAAGCTGACCTCTCTGTTCTGACACATGTATGAATTTCTGTTCAGCAGTTATGGAGAAGAAATTGTTTAAAGGTTGCTATTTATAGCGATGGTGGCTATATTTGCTGGCAGCTCAACATCAGTTACAAAAACATTAAAGCATTCCATGCCAGGATGCTTTCTGTCAAATTGTGATGAATGCCTTTTGAGAAAAAAATGTTGTAAAAGGTTTTTCTATTTTTAGAAACAGTGGTCATGTTTTTGGAGTGGATTGGTATCATTTGGATAAATTTGAAAGGTCTTTATAACAGGATACTTTTCATCAAATATGATATAATTTTGTTCAGCAGCTTTGGAGAAGTTGTTTACAGATTTATCTGTTTGTAGTAATGATTGTCATATCTGATGGCAAATCAGCATCAATTAAACTAACTTGAAAGTTTTCTAAGCCAGAATGCTTCTTGTCAAAATTGTTCAAATTGTGATGAGAGGTTTTGAAAATAAGTTGTTTAATCCTTTACCTTGCATAAGCACTTTCGGATGCCTCTAACACATTCCAGTGGAAGTACTTTTGGACACCTCAGTCCAATTTGCATACAAACATATTTTGATGTCTGTACACCATCTACATAGAAGAGTGTTTTGATGCCAGTAGTAAACACCAGCCATTTTGAGCTGGTTTTCATAGTGCCACCTTTGGGGAAAACCCCCTTTTAGAAACTACAGGTATTGAGGTACATGACCATTACATCACATCAATTTGCTAATTAAGATATAGTTGTAATCTGATATTTAAAGTAACTGGGTTAGATTCTCCACTATCCAAAATGGATACTGCAGATTTTATTCAGCACTTTCTTGAGTTTGGATGATTAGAATTATGACTATGAAGGCTTCAACAAGTCAGATATAGGCTCCAATATCGATGTAGACAACACTGAGTTTTGATAATTTATCAAATTCGGATGATTTAGTGATACAGACATAGACAACAAACTGATAGATTTAGAGGCTGAGATAGGTCAGCTAAAGTTGGTCACATAGCTTCACTTTACGGTGAATGAGTTCTCTCAAGATTTTAAAGCATATAAAACATTCTTCTGTGAAAAATTATTATACAACTATAAAGATCAGATTTTACTCTGAAACTTATCTATAGATAACAATAATGTACAAAAAAGGTAAAATTGTTAAAATTTATGTTGAACTTTACATACACTACACTGCTATAAATTTTACAAGCAGGCCTATTCACATAGAGTCATTTAGATAACAGGTGTTCTATTTATAGAACACTGCACTCTGTGGCTTTTGCACATGTATATTGACAGCCTACACAGTAACTGATTGCTATGAGGTATATGGTTCAAGGATTTTCTGTTTTTAGCAGTGGTAGCCATATTTGATGGCAGATCAGCATACTTTCTACAATTTAAAAGGTCTTCATGCCAGGATTCTTTCTGTCAAGCTTCAGGTTGAATTCTATTCACTGGTTTTGGAGAAAAAGATGGCTGAAGGTTTTTCTATCTTTAGTAACAATGGCCATATTTGGTGGTGGAGTGGCATCTTTTTCACAAATATGAAAGGTCTTCATATTAGGATACTTTTCAAGAAGTTTGTTGAACCCTTTACCTCATAGCATCTGTTACTGTATAGGTTTTTGATATGCATCTTCCAAAACCACAGAGTGCAGTGTGCTATATATAGGACACCTATTACCTAAATGATTCTATTTTGAATAAGGGAGAATCTGACCCAGTTACTTTAAATAGCAGATTATAACTGTATGTTGAATAGCAACCATGTGATGTAACATCATGGTCATTTACCTCAATACCTATAGCTTATAATAGGAAGTTTTCCCAAATGGTGTTGCTATGAAAACCAGCTCAAAACGGCATATGTTTACTGTAGATGTTGAAATGTGCTTCTATGCAGATGGTGACTAGCTGACATCCAAAAGATCTTTTGCGAGGTAAGGTCTAAATTTCTTTTCAAAGGTTTTGTGAAGAACACATTTAAAGGTTTTTCTATTGTTAGTAAAAACAGTGGCTATATTTTATGGTGGACCAGCAGTTTTGGATGAGTTCTTTAAAGGTTTTCTGTTTGTAGTACTGGTGGTCATATTTGATGGTAGATTGGCAGCTTTTTCACAAATATGAAAGGTTTTCATACCAGGATGCTTTCTGTCAAGTTTAGCCAAATTCTATTAAGTGATTTTGTGATGAATTCATTTAAAAGTTTTTCTATTTTAGTGTCAGTGGCCATGTTTGATGGTGGATTGGCATCATTTGTATACATTTTAAAGGTCTTCATGCTAGGATGCTATCTATGAAATATGATCAATTTCTGTTCTGTTTTGGCGAGAAGTCATTTAAAGGTTTTCTGTTTGTAGTAATAGTGGTCATATTTGAGGGCAGATTGGCATAATTTGTATAAACCTGTAAGGACTTTATGCCTTGATGCTCTGTGCCTGGTTTGGTTGAAATTGATCTGGTGGGTTTTGAGAGGTTGCGAAATGCAATTGCTGATGAATGACAATAGGTTTTTCTATTTTTAGTAACTGTGTCCATATCTGAAGGCAGATTTGCATTATTTGTAGAAACTTAAAATGTCTTTCTGCCAGGATGCCTTCTGTCGAATTTATTGAATCTCTAATGCGGTTTTTGCAAAGTAGTTTAAAGGTTGTTTTTCTATCTTTAGTAATAATAATAATAATAATAATAATAATAATAATAAACAACACTTTATTTTATGAGGGTACCTCAGTTAGTATAATATACTATTCTCCCCAAAGGCCCTCAGGATACATTAAGTATAAAAGTACAAAGTGTATACGATATACAGTAACTGAGTAAATTGGAGAGCATGTATTTTGCTATTTCAATATTTAACAAGACAACTGCCTTTCAAGATAATAGTTATACAATTTTTTTGTGAACACATTTAGATTTGTTTCTGATCTAATGGTTATGAGGAGTTCACTCCCTAAAATAGCACCAGAGTAAGCAAATTATTTTTTAAAAGTATTTGTTTTTGGAAATGGTAATCTGCACTGATCATTTGTAATTGATCTCAGTTCAGGTCCTTGGTGTTTTCTTCTGACTTAATATGAAACATACCATGCAAATATTGAGGGTAATGTTCATTCTTAACTTTGAACATTAATAATGACTTGTGGTAGGCTAATCTGTATTCAAATTTCTGCCATTTCAATTCCAAGAATAGAATTTTGGATGGTGTATCAAATGGTAAATTTAGGATAATTCTTGCCGCCCTTGTTTGAAGTTTGTGCATTGTTTCAATATTGCTATCAGTTGTATTTCCCTAAATTGTGCAGCAGTATTCCAATAGAGGGAGAATGAATGCATTGTAGAATAATTTCCAATAGTTGAGTGGTACATAACTTTGTATCCTCTGTAAAAGATATATTCTTGAGCTTACTACAAAGCAAATGTGTTTCACTTGCTTGCACCAGACTAGATTCTTATCAACATGAACTCCCAAAAGTTCTTCTGTGTCAACATTTTCAATTAGATTATCTTCAATATACAGCTCAAGATTTGGATTTCTGTTCACTAATGATCATTGCCTAGTTCCAACCAATGCCTTGGTTTCTAGGGAATTGATAAACATGTTATTCAGTGAACATCAATATTCAACTTGATATAAATCTTCACCCAATTATTTGTTTTAAGTTTTAACATTAGAATCAGACTTATGCAAAACAGTATCCTCAGCATAATGATAAGTTTTTGAATGTTGTACATACAGTGGCAAGTCATTTATAAATAATATGAATAATACAGGCCCTAAAATAGATCCCTGGGGAACTCCTTTGTTGATGAACATCAGCTCTGATTTAATGTTACCAATAGCAACTTGTTGGCTTCTATCAGATATGGTAGGTATGATTTGAACTATGAGTGTGTGAGAACATTTGTACTTTTCAAGTTTCCATGCAAATATATTATGATCAACTAAATTAAAAGCCTTCTTAAACTCAAGATACATAGTTCCAACCAATTCTCCATTGTCCATATTAAGCAACTAGTCATCAATGAGTTTTGTTAATGCAGACTGACAGGAGTGGCTCTGTCTAAATCCTGATTGGGATGGGTGAATTAAATAGTACTTTGAAAGGTAACCATTGAGATGGTTGGAAACATGCCTTTCAAACAGTTTAGATATGATTGGCAGAATATATATTGGTCTATAATTATCTGGATTTAATCTGAACCCATTTTATAAACAGGCGTTATCGGATTTTTTGAGCACTGCATATATACTATGCATAGTCTCGTGCTCATAATTCAACTTGTCCAAGATCTGGATGAAATAAACCCAATTACCAAGTATTATTGAAATTAGATCTAGAGAGGTAACATCAGATGCAAAGCATCTCATTAATATGCGCAGATCTCACTTATTATTGTTTAAATTATAGTTTTCATTTTGTTTATGACATTATTTCTTTAATTCAGTATCCAACGCTATTGCATATATTGTTTACGGAATGCCACATGAGTCATCGCTTCTCTCTAAGAAAATCAATAATTATGTCGGTCAACTTAACACAACAATGGTGAGTCACGTGAGTAGCGCGTGCTGATTCATGACCTGGATCCCATGTCAACATCTTGTTGATTTGGAATAAGGTACTATAATTGTAGTGCAAAGGAACTTTTAGCAGTAACATGCATGACCTAGTTTCTGATTGGTTCAGTAAAAGATGTTTACAGGAAGATGGAATTGTTTTAGAACGTAGTTTTAGAGAAGTTAGGGTTATTCTCTTTTACGCAGTAACAGGCTATAAAACTAGATTTTATTCACTGCTCCTTCATTCTACACAATTACTTCAGATAGAAAAGAGAGAGGATGATTATTTTTTTGTTTGTGATTCAGCTTAGTGGAAAATCTATTTCTAAATAGCACTTTTGGATTACGTACTAAAGATCTGAACATTATTCAACTCCATTGGAATTTACTTGGAATTAACATTTGGATTTAGAACTGAAAATTGTTGGTACATTAGCACATTAGTGTCCTCATTCTGAATATTTTAGATTACTTCTGGATTAGTGAATTAGAACAATTTAGGACTAATTAAGGAAATTCTAAACTGCAATTTATTTTGAATTCTTTCAATTTGTTTGTTGAATATATTTTATATTTTAGGAAATTAAATTTGTATTTTAGATATTGTGAAAGCTTGTTTGAGTCTTTCTTTCTTTTGTTACATTCAACCCCTAGTTGTAACATTATAGAACCTGTCAATGAGATTAATAAAGTGTGCTTATTTACCAAGACAGAGCAAAATCCAATTAGAATTCAGTCTCCAGAGTGGAAAATAGCTTAGCAAAGCAAAGCATGACCTCATTAATATACACAGAGCTTACTCATAATCAAACTCATCCAGCATCCTGAGAATATAGGAATATTTAAGAAGTTTGATCAAAATCTGATAAGAAGTACAGTTACTAGAGTGCTTGACATTCTCAGACAATCAGATGCAAGTTCATGCTTTTCACTCATAATCATACTCAACCAAGATTTTGCTAACATAGACCTATTTACCAAGTTCGATTCAAATTCTATACAAAATACAGTCTATATAGAGTGGTACAAAAACAAACAATCTGATGCAAAATCATCTCATAAATATGTATGGGTCACACTAACAATTAAAATCATCCAACATTTTGATGATATTAGCCTATTTACCAAGTTTGATTAAAATCAGGTCAGAAATACAGTCTCTCAAGTGGTAAAAAGCTAATCTTATCATATGCAGGTTTACTTTATTAATATGCATAGATCTTGCTCAATATAAAACACATTATATATCATTACGATACAAGCCTATTTACCAATTTTGAAAAAAATAAGACCAGAAATAAAGTCATCAAAGTGTTGACAAGCTTGGCCAATCATTTGCAAATTCACCTTATGGGTCTTGTGCATAATTGTACTCATCCATGATTCTGATGATTTAAGCCTATTTACCATGCTTGATAAACAGTGGATCAGAAATACAGTCTTTAGACTGGTAACAAGCCTGGTCAATTACATACAAGATCACCTTAATAATATCCATATAATGTATACAGATTCTTGTATGTTAACTATATCCTCTATTTCTCAATATGCATATCTGTATTTAACATTGGTTTTTAAACAATACTTTATCTTCAGGTAGAAAATTCTCTGCTTCGTGTGTATATTATAAACACATTTTTTAAGTGTATGAATGTATCATGTTCACATGGAGTGTATTCATACTTGAAAGTGTATGTTTGGATGGATATATACAATGTATTCTGGCCATATGACTTTTAAAAAGCACAACATAAACTATACATTGCAATTCATTTTAACTGATAGTAGTATCTAGATTATGGTATTGTAATTGCAGGTTGGTAAAAATACTTAATCAACTACCACTAAAATAAGAAATTTAATTTTTTTGTTAATTTCTAAAACTTCATGAGAAAATGGCAGTCGAAAACATTTCTAAACTGTTTTGAAACAACCCCTATACCATGTGTCTTCACACCATCATGTTCGTCCCTTCAATGCATAGTGGTCACTGATGTTACGGACGAGTAACCTGAACTTTACAACATGTTTAGGGTGTTAATTCAAAATAAAATGTTAATCTTTTGGACTCTTGGTTTTTGGTGAAGATTTAGAAAATAGAAAAATTAAATTGTTTGTTATATAGTTTTTAAGTAGCTATGATGTTGCAGCCTCAACATGGAGATCAAGAAGGGAACATAATAACATTAAAACTTTAATGTTGAAATTCATTGTTGCCAATAAAACATTGCTGTAATAATTCACTGAAAACAAACTGAGACTTTAAAGTCGATATATGAATGAACTAGACCCATCTTTCCAAACAAATCAGCACATAGCCAAGAACAAATATGGCTCCATGCATGCCATGTATGTGCATCTATTTTTAGAAAAAGGGATTTTCTTAATATGACCACTCACTTTCTTACTTCGTTACAACAATCCATAGATAGGATTGCAAATTTATGGTTTTAATATTTGTCAATATACTCGTTATAACGTTGTGTATTGGTTAGATATTACTTGCTTTACTGCTGTTTTCGTATTTTGAGTAATGTTATAATTTTACATTGCTTCCCGAATTCCACAACATAGCATTGTCCCATACATTTCTGACCTACATATATTTATTTTTAGGCTAAATCTTCGATCACATAATACTGAGACTTTGCTTTCGACGAATTATAAATTTCCCTTAATTTATTTGCCCAGTGATTTATGAAAACAGGCAATCAAATAAAGAGGTACTTCCTAGACACAGCGATGTCCACCATTATTAGCCTTTGACAGGTTCACTTAAGTTTCAAACTGATTTTATTAAGAAAATAACGCAAACACGGCAGTCAAAATCTTGCAAAGAAATATTTTGAAAGTGCTTTTCACTTAAAACACAAATTGCTATTTACATATCGATGTTTAAGTTTCGAAACAAAATTGTGTAGGTATGTTTTCATCATCAAATGATAACTTGTGGAAATCGGGCAGTGATAACTTGCTCGGGAAAGGGTTAATGGTCAGTCAGCTACTCAAACACATGCCTATGAAAGTGCAAGAGTTTGTTTGTCAGTGCAACTGATATTAACACCAGCTGTTTACTACCTGCAATACATTTTGCCTTGAGCTACAACACAACTACTGTCACTTAGTATACAGCTAAAAAAAAATCACAGGGTAAAGTCGTTTTCGCTTTCCTATCAGAAGAAGGCGAAGTTTACATTTATTGGGTGACTTAGTCGCCCACTTCACCTGGTAGCATGACTCCTGTAAGCCTATATTCAAAATTTTATTAAAATCAGATCAAAAATATGACTTTCAAAGTGGTAAAAAGCTCAGCCAATCAGATACAGCCTCGCATCATTAATATGTGTAGATCTCGCTCATTATTGAACTCATCCAAGTTCTTGATGACATAAGCATATCTTCCAAATTGTATAAAAGTCAGATCAGAAACTTATGACCTCCAGAGGGAGCTGCATTAGCTCAGTTGGTACAACATCCAACTCATAATCCAAGGCTCGAAGGGTTCAATACATGCCCAGGACAGCCCGGGATATAAACCCAGTAGGATCAAAACTGGATCAGAAATATGGACTCCAGAGTGGTTACCCACCAACTGCTGAAAGGCAGATGACAGACACAATGTCATGGAGCTAAAAATGGCTCCAAATGTTTCTCTAAGATGAAAAACATTGCCAAATAGCAATGTGAGGTGAAGGTGATTTTACTGTATGAATTTCTCTTATCTCTGGCAGTAACTTCACATTGCTGGGAGAAAAATGTCTGGCAAGGTTCATGTGTGTAATTATAGTGAAACTTCTCATAAAAGTTTTGGTCTGGAGGGGATATTTGGTTTACTGTGGTTCTCAAGTTCCACGTAAGAATAATGTATGATATGCGATCTTCTTACATACAGGTACATGCATATATATATATTTTCTGACAAACAGAGTTCCTTGATGGGACTGCATGACCATCTACTGGATAAAAAGAAATTGCAGGCATTGATAATATATCCATTTATACCTTCCCTTTATTCTTTTTAACCACTGTGTACTGGAACCATTTCAGACATTGAAGAGAAATGCTAAGATACCAGATTAGATAACAATATTTTCATACAAGTTTGAGGTAAAGTGTTTGTATGATACGTGCAATGCAAAAATCTGTCATGACCTTTGACCTTGAATTGATATCATGGATAGAACATCACTGAACTTGTCTCAGATACTGTCTGATTTCATACAGCTGTCAATGTTTCCATGTTGTCTTAGATACTGTCTGATTTTGTTACAGCTGTCAATGTTTCCATGTTGTCTTAGATACTGTCTGATTCCATTACAGCTGTCAATGTTTCCATGTTGTCTTAGATACTGTCTGATTTCGTTACAGCTGTCAATGTTTCCATGTTGTCTTAGATACCGTCTGATTCCATTACAGCTGTCAATGTTTCCATGTTGTCTTAGATACTGTCTGATTTCATACAGCTGTCAATTTTTCCATGTTGTCTTAGATACTGTCTGATTTCGTTACAGCTGTCAATGTTTCCATGTTGTCTTAGATACTGTCTGATTTTGTTACAGCTGTCAATGTTTCCATGTTGTCTTAGATACTGTCTGATTCCATTACAGCTGTCAATGTTTCCATGTTGGGCTTTGTTTTACTCTGCATAGCCTTAGGCTGCTTAAAAACCATTGGCTAGCAACTTGTCTGCTTTATTTTCAGTTTTACAAGGTTCATTTTAGTGTACATTACTTGGTGCAAGTCAAATTCAAATTTGATGATCCAGCTCCCTCACTCTCTTCCCCCCAAAAGATCTACATGGATTTTTTTATTTTGCTTAGTATGGGTTAAGGGAGAATGAGAAAGTCAGAGAGATTCCAATGAAACAGAGTGACACATTTTTTATTAAAAAGAGAATGTTGATTGAAATGGTGAAGATGGAAATTCTTAGAGTTTTTTTCTCATTCATTACTGACTGATAACAGGACATTCTTTACTGGGTTTAGACGGTACTGTAGCAATTAATGGTCTGCTGTTTGAACTGATTCATATGCCTATGACAAATCAAGCTGATACACCTACAGTATTCGTGTATACACCTACAGTATTCGTGTATCCAATTGCTTTATACCAAACCCATCCTATTTTTAATGTAATATATAAGTAGTGAAGAACATGTGTGATCCAGCTATGATGAGAACCATATATATATATAAATATACATACGAATGCAACTGGTGTTGGAGGTACTGTTTGTTTCTGATGTAATGTAACCAGCAGCACATGTTAAACAATTGGTCTGGTCTCTAAAAGGCTGGTACTGTCCTATTGGGCATGGACTGCAACTGGTATTTCCCTCGGGGCGGTATGATCCTGGCTGGCAAATATCTGTGAAGAACAATCAATGAAAATTTATCACTGTACCTGGGACCACTTCAAAATCTTATTTACTATCAACTCATAATAATTTGAATACTGGGTCTCTGCAGAACAATTCCATGACTTGGGACTCACTGAACTGGTTTACTGTGAGACATACCAAATCTGCTCTTTCTCTCTCTTCCCCCCCCCCCCCCCTTTATCTTTGAGAAGGAACAAAGGAAAATAGTATTTAGAAAAACTGTGAACAGTTTTATGGGTGGGACCCAGTTATAATAAATGCATCATGTGAAAGTCTTCTCTGTTTTTTCATAATTAGGTATAATACTGTTGATATTATCTGCCAGCTAGCTCAAAGAAAAAGTGACTGGTCAACTAAATAAATGGGCTGAGGCTAAACTGAGGCTATTAGACCAGAAAGCCAGAAAAATAGCTGACTGGAAAATATAAATACAAATTCTCTTACTTGGAGAAAGAATTCAGCCAAATATGACAGTACCCTTTAGCACTCGAACCTCAGAGAAATATTTGCTTGAAATTAATCTTCTGGTTTTGAGAAGTTTTTCAGCAGGTGAGCTAAAAGGCTGCCAGAAGTTAATGCTTACAAAATAGCTTTAGAGAAACTAGGAATGTGTCAATATGACATGGATACCTGATGCCAATATGATGTAATTGAAGAGTTAAGTATTACCACAACAAGAAAACAATGAATGGCACATTTTATATGTCCACCCCATGTTTAATAGCCCTCTATGTAGGAACCAGTAGAGTATGGTACACTCTGGAGAATATTGACCAATGAGAATCAATTACCAGGCTTTGGTCAAAATATTCAGTCTTGAACTGAAGTTAATGTGCAGAAACCATTACTTACTTATTAGACTTACCATGACTGTGACCTCTTACTGCTAGACCCCAGAATCTACACATTTCCTAATTACCCTAAGTGCAAGACATTCACAAAGTTTGGTTTAGGTACTTACTCTAGAATAAAAGTTGTTCTGCAAAAATCACTTTTCTTTGAGCCATAATGGCCATGTCCTTTGAGCTTTCTAAATCAAAATCAATAGACCTCTTCCATACTGTAAGTGCAAGCCCTCGACAAACTTTGGTCAAGATACATGGTTGTAAAATGAAAATCTTGTGCAGAAACCATTTTTCTTCTTTCAGTCACAGTGTTCTTGACCTCTGACCTATGGACCCCAGGTACAAACAATCCACTAAGTGTGGTCCAGATCTGTTATGTACCACTAATGTTATTGCACAGAAACCATTTTTCTTTCTGTAATCATAGTGATCTTCACCTTTGACCATTTGTCCCCCAAATCAAAAGACTTCTTTCTCTGCCCAAGTGTAAGCTATCCAAAAGGTCTGAACCAGGTATGTGATGTAGGAATAATGTTATTGCACAAAAACCATTGTTATTCTTTCAGTCGGTGACAAAGACCTTTGACTCTTTTGGCTGCAAAATACATACATTTCTTCCTTTCCCCAAGTCCATGCTATTCACAAAGTTTGGTCAATGTATATAATATAGAACTAATCTTACAGTGCAAAAAAACATTTTTCTTCTTTCAGTCACAGTGACTTTGATCTTTGATGTTTTGACCCCAAAATTGATTGGCTTATTCCTTGCCCTAAGTACAAGCTATTCACAAAGTTTGGTGAAGGTGTGTGCTGTATAACTGAGGTTATCTTGCAGAAATGGAAAAGTTAATGGCAGAAATATGAAAACAGGGACCATAACTTGTTAAAATGTTGTCTGCAAATAGTGAAAATCTTGTTTAACCTAGAATTAATGCAAAGCCTCACAGCTAATTTTATTTTAGTCCATTGAGTTCTTGAAAAGTCATTCAGTGGAAACAAAATTCCATAAATAATTATCCAGCAAAAAGAAAATTATGATACAGTTATAGAGCAAAGTTCTAAGTTGAATAGGGGTCATAACTCCATCAAAATTATGTTGAAAACAGTGAAAATCAAACTTGACCTAAATCTTCTTAACAGGGTTCATACAGCTGTTGGTAAAAAAGATTCCAGACCTTTTCCAGTCTTTCCAGACTGATTTGCAATTTTGTCCAGACCCCTCTGGCACATGTATTCAAGGTCTGTATCACTATAAATGAACATGTGGTATCCGCATGATCTAAAATAGTATCCACCAATCACGACTGAGTGGTAAGTCATGCGTGTCTTACTACCCCACACTGAACCGCTATGCAGCAGCCGACACAACATCCAACCCAGAGAAGATAAACATGGGTGCAACACATGAACGTGTTCAAATAACAACAAAAAATTCAACAAAGCAACCCAAAATGTAATACTTTTTCCAGATGTTTAGGGCAAAATCTATATTTTCCATACTTGTTCCCAGTCTGGAAAAAGTACTCTTTTTTCCCCATACTTTTTCCAGACTCTGTATGAACCCTGTCTTAATGTAAAGCCTCATACCACATTTGGTTTGCATCCACTATGCATTTCAAAATTTATTGAGTGGAAACAAATTATGATACAAAAGAAGGGCCAAGTTCTAAGTTAAAAAGGTACCATAATTCCATTAAATTTTAATGAAAAATTTTTAAGATCAAAATCTTTCCTAGGTTTTCTTAATGCAAAGCCTCATACCAAATTTGGTTTTAATCCATGAAATGCTTCAAAACTTAATTAGCAGGAACAAAATTCACTGGGGTATGTGAAATGATGTGATATGATGCTATATGCCCCCTGCATAGATATGACAGGCATACAAACCACAATTTGAAATGCATTGGAATTAATTAGTACTACTTTTTTGTCAGTTTCTATTAAGATGACAACTTACCCAGGTTACATTCATGTAAATGAATCCATGAAGTGCTTCAAAAGTTACTGAGCGCAAACGAAATTTGTGAGGTTATATGAGGTGATGTGATGTGACAGACAGACATGGGTAACACTATATGATCCCTGCATAGATATGGCAGGGAAATACAAATCACAACTGGAATTTGGTAAGTACTACTTTGTGTCTTTTTTATTAAGATGACAACTTACTCATGTTACAGTCATCTAAATGAATCCATGAAGAACTTCAAAAGCTATTGAGTGAGAGCAAAATTTAGAATGATAAGTGAGATAATGTGACCTGGCAGGCAGACATGGGTAACACTAAATTATCCCTGCATAGACATGGCAAGGAAATACAAATCACAACTTGAATTTTATAAGTACTACTTTGTGTGTTAGCTTCTATTAAAATAACAACTTACCCAGTTTACAGTCTTCTAAACGTGAGGAATTAGTTGTCATAGTTGTTTTATTAGAAGGACATTCTGTACATTTCTGTACATTTCCATCTGCTGCTTTGTAGGACCCACGTAGGCATTTGTCACACTTTTTAGTACTCTCGTTGTACTGCTCTCCTGCTACACATAAAGCTATAAAAGAAAAATAGGCATAAGTAGGAATCTCAGTCACCAGGCATTCTTTACATTTCAACTTTCAATGGTTAGAAGAATAAGGTCTTGATTTTGGATACAAAGCTGTTCTTAAAGGCTCAAATGAAAGTAATGTTTGTGAGTACATGTATTAGTATTCTGAATAATCTTTACTTTGTTTGAAAAATTTGCAAAAAAGGTGCAAGTGCATATAACATATATTGTATAGCTTTTGTCGGTACAGAGAATATGGATAATAGGTTAGCAATAAAGTATGAAACAAGAGTCATCGTCGGAATGAACACTCTACTGGAAAAAAAGAATTTCCAGGAATCCAAGATAATACCATTTCTTCTATTTAACTATTGAGTATTGAAACCATCTCTGATATTCTTGAGCAATAAAATGATTTTAAGATGGCCACCATTGTGGCCATATTGGAAGTACAATGGGCACTATTTTCTTTAAGACTAACTAGACATCATAAAAAGTCATTTGGTGACCATCCAATCAGAAGTAGTAGTTATAACAAGATTTTCAAGATGGCCATCGTAGCAGCCATACTGGATGTAATATCAGCACCATTTTCATTTAGAACCAACTAGATATCATAATTAGTCTTTTGGTGTAAACCACATGTGTGTATTAGTAGCATTTTATAGCAGCTCAGCACAATAGTGGCTACATGGTGCCAACTAAATGAAAAGTTTGAAAAATGTAAAAATAGGCTGCACAAAAATTAAGGAAGATAAACCCTTCCAAAGAAATGTAAACATGAAGTACAACAAGATAAAATATAAAATGTAAAGATGTTAAAAATCTGTAATATGTAAAAGACAAAGGTAACACTCATAAAATCCCTAAAACATATGATCAAAATTTGTTATATAAACTGCAATCCCTCAAAAATTCCAAGATTATTTTGGGTGGTGTATCATCACAGTGTCTTCATGCAGAGTTCACATCAAAATACGTCTGACTCACCATGTGGAAGTTACCATTTTGATGTGACCATCTATTCAGAAGGTGTAGCAATAACACAATTTTCAAGGTGGCCATATTAGATGTCAGATCGGCATCAGTTTCATTTTGGACCAACTAACTAGTATAAAATAAGTCTTCTGATGAAAAAGCCCATCTCATCATGGCTTTCAGAGTAAAAGTTTTCAAGATGGCTGAAATGGTGGCAATACTGGATGTCACATTTGTGCCAATTTCATTTAGGACTAACAAGACATCATAAGAAGATTTTTGTTGAAAACCACATGTTGATATGACAATCCGTTCGGGAGGAGTAGCAAAAGCAATATTTTGAAGCTGGTCACTGTGTTGGCCATATCAATTGTCAGATCAGTATCTTTTTCGTCGAGGACCAACTAGACATAATAAGATGTCTTTTGGTCAAAAGCCCATGCTGATATGACCATTCATTTAGGAAGAATTGTGATAACAAGATTATGAAGATGGAAACCATGGCAGCCAATTTGGAGGTCAGATCAGCACCATTTCTGTTTAGGTTCAACTAGACTAGTCTTCTTGCAAATACCCATATTGTTATGTCTTTCCATTTGGGAGTTATAGCGATAACAAGACTTTCAAGATGGCTGGTGTGGTGGCCATATTGAATGTCAGATTAGCATTATTTTCATTTTGGACCAACTAGGTATGGTAAGAAGTCTTTTGATAAAAGTATTATGTCAATATGAAAATTAATCCAGGAAAAGTAACCTTAACAAGATTTTCAAGATGGCTGCCATGGTGGCCATATTGGAGGTAACATTGGCACCATTTTCATTTAGGACCAATTAGATATCATAAGATGTCTTCTGGTGAAAACCACACATTTCAATATGACTTTCAGGTGGAGCGGTGATACAAAAAATTTCAGGATGGCTGTCGTAGCCATGCTGGATGTCAGATTGATACAACTTTTATTTAGAATCAACAAGACATCATAAAATTCTTAGAGTAAAAAACCAATGTTGATTTGACCATCTGTTAAGCTGGAGTAGTCTTTACAAGATATTTAAGATGGTCACTGTGGTAGTCGCACACTGAAATTAGATGTTCAAGCACCATTTTCATTTAGGCTCAATAAGACCTTGGGATGAATTTGTGTGTAGAGTTTCATGGCAATCCTCCAAGTAGTTTAGGAGAAGCAGTGATAACAAACTTGTGCTAATGGATGGACATTCTATGACTAGTAGAGCGAAAAGTACAACTTACTTATCACTGCTTATGAAGGATATCTGTACCTAATTTATCAGTATTTCAAAACCATGGTAAAATGTTAAATCGATGTTTTACATGTAGTCAAGTCAAGTGACTATAACTCTGGTCTAAATGAAAATCTAAGATATTAACTCTAAGTACAATAAAAATTATTTTGAAAACTGGTGCAATCTATAAAAAAAATGTGGATAAAAGCTCTTACAGCTGGTGGCTTAGGATGCAAAGCAGTTTTTGGGAGGTTAGTCTTAACCATCAGGAAAACCATTACTGATTAGCAAGGGGACATTTTACAAATTGCATAAAAAGAAGGACTGTAAGAAGTGTTCCAATCAAGTTTGCTGAAAAAGTGATAATATTTGAAATGTATGTCAATCTGATAGTATTGTAGAAACATTTTCTGACATTGACAGTTTCATATATAGACATATTTTCTTTGAATTGTATGCCAATATGATAGTTTTGTGAATACTCTGGGCAGACACATTTTCTAATAATGCCTTGATATTCAATGTTTCCAACTGAAGGGATAAGTGTACTTACCAACACAGTCTGTTGAAACATTTGAGCGGACAGCTAGCGTAATGTTCCGGCCTCCACAAGGTTTACAATCTATTTGTCCCATTTCATCTTGGTAAGTGTTGAGAGGACAATTTTCACAGCCAGTTTTCTTACTAGAGTTACGGTACTGTCCAACACCACACACCTCTATAGTGAAAAATAAAAATGTTACAAAGCAACAACATTTGTCAAGGACAAAGACTTATAGGAACAATGAAGAAAGTAACCTTAATCTGTTACAGTAAGACCTGTCTGAGAGACCACCACTTCTGCCAACAAAAATCGGTCTCTCAAGACAGGTGGTCTCGTAACAGGTTTGTGCATGATGATCAGTTATCATAGATAAAATTCAACATGACTTAAAAAGGAAAATACCCAAAATTACTGTACAAACCTTTTATTCTTTATTTATAGTTCTTGTTAAAATATTGCATTCATTTCATCTCAAAATAATTTTTTATAGCAATAAAGATATACATCTACCATAAAACATTTACATTTATATTTGAAGATTAGGTGTACATGTATTAGCAAATGAATTTCAAAATTAACTAAGGTAACATTTATTTATCCTGTCCATAAGTTAATTTGACATGTCCATAAATTTCAGAGCTACTTCAAATGTAGCATAAGAATTTCACAGTTAACTATGACAACACTTACTCATCCTGTGTATGAATTGCACAGTTAGCGATGATCACACTTACTCATCCTGTGTATGAATTAACAGTTTTGATCAGGCTTTGGGTAAATATGGAATATACATGAACCAATTAATGAAATAAAAACAGAATTAACCCATTAAGAAACTAAATAAATTCATTGAGAGAAATAAGCCAAAGGCTTAATTCAGCAATGATATACAGAGATTAACTTGATGAACAAAGGGTAACCAGCTACACTTCAGTGAATAGATGACAGCTTGGTGTGTGGGTTTTAATAACTGTAACATTAAAGGTACAACAAACAACATGATGCTTTTACAATGATAATTGAATCTGAAAAACAAAATCACTTATTAGAGGCAAAGACATCATTCACCCCAGGCATTACGGATTGACTCCAATGACAAACAACATTCTCAACTGCTACTTTGAAGCCATTTAAGAAGGTTGCTAATTATGACAGACATTACTGGGGTTGTGCAGTTTTAACCAAAGATAAAGAAACAATACAAACCATTGAATTGACTATGTACATCTGTGACTGCTCCCTTTGAAGAAGCAATGGTTATTTGTAATGGGGATTTACAGGACTTCTGCACTACAATGGCAGTTAGTGACTTGTACTTTAGTCTGGTTTATGGTTTGTAGCATATGATGCTACCTGCATGACCTGCAGGTTTTAGAAAACCAGTAGCCAGACTCAGCTTTTGTTTTGTTTAGAACAAACCTTTTGTTGTGTTTACAAAGGATTACATAAAAAGGTCAGTGTGTTTATCTAAGTTCTTGCGATGCAGTCATTTACAACAGTGTTGTTAAGAACAATAAGTACTTTGCCTGCAGACCTTTCTATGTGGTCATGGTTACAAAGGATTACATAAAGGTCAGTGGTGTCCATCTCTGTTTTTGTGATGTAGTCATTCATAACAGTGTTGAATCACTTATTTTGCCTAAATATCGTGGTTGCTGGTTGTGTTCTGCAGGTGGTCACTCACAACAGTGCATTTATATAGTAAAATCAATATATGCATGATGATTGTGGTTGTAAATGACAGGTGGTTGCTCATGGCAGAGGTTGTTCAAGACAAGTTTTACTGTACTACTAAATCTCCAAAAACTATTGTTCATGCTTCAACTTTACTGAAAAGGAACTATAATGGCCCAGTTATTAGTGTGCCAGACTTTCAACCGAAAGGGTGTGAGTTTAAATCCTACCACTGGATCAGTCTGGACTGGCTATGATGGTGTGTCCCTGGCCAACTCAACTGACTCTAACTGCCTTGTCAGAACATAAACTTTGCATGCTGCTGTACTGTAAAACATCAAACAAAACTAAACCAAAACTTCATCTAAAACAAGGCCCATATAAAATTCTTTTGTGTTAAATATGCACCTATATAATGTTGTTTGTCCTTCAAGTTTGAAGATGACCATGACATCACTAACTGGTTTGGTTTCTGTGAGTACATGAGTGGCTGATCAGGCCAATTTGTGCTCTGAACTGTCTATGGTACACTGGACAGGAGATGCCTCTTGGGTTTGCTTGATCAATAGAGAATGTGCTGCAGTTCTGAGATTTACGCTGCTCATGCTTCTGTACTGCCTCTGCAATTCTCCTCTGTTCAAAGTCTATAACTCTGCCAGGTGGAGCAATCCTGTGTGAGATCTTCCCAAGACTTAGGGTCAATGTTGAAGTGCTTTCCCTCCTTCAGCTTGCCACAGAGGATCTTCTTTAGTAGTCACTCTTCTGACATCCTGGTGACGTGACCTGCCCATCTCAACTGTGATTTCATCAGCAGTGTGGATGCTTAGAATGCCTGCTGGTGTAAGAACCTCAGTGTCTGGTATCCTGTCCTGCCATCTTATCCTCATCAGTTTCCTCAGGCAGCCCATCTGAAAATGGTTCAGCTTCTTGGTATGGCATCTATACACCATCCAGGTTTCACAAGCATACAGCAGTGCTGGCAAAACAATGGCTTTGTAGACCTTAAGTTTTGTTTATAGACTGATGCCTCTGTGCCTCTGTGCTCCCACAAAATTTGCATGTAGTATGCCAAAGGCCACACTTGCTTTAGCAATTCTGGCATTGGTTTCATCATCGATGTCAACTGAACATGACAGTGTGCTGCTGAGATAGGTGAACTTGTCCACTGCCAGGAGGATTTGGCCATTTACTATGATGGTAGGCTCTACATAAGGCTTTCCTGGTGCAGGTTGGTGCATCACCTCTGTCTTCTTGATACTGATTGTGGGACTGAAATTGTCACAATCTGAAGAGAAATGGTCCATACTGTGTTGCATGTCAGACTCAGATTTGGCATTCAGGGAACAGTTGTCAGCAAATAGGAGATCACGAACAGTCACTTCCTGTAAGATCGTCAGTCTGGTATCTGATGTCAATCCCAGTGTCATAGTCACAGAAGGCATCAGTAAGCATGGCAGAGATCATCATACTAAAGAGGGTTGGACCCAACACTCAGCCTAGCTCGACTCCATTGGTGACTGGGAATGGTTCAGATGACTTCTTGTCATCCACAAGATGAGCAAGCATGCCATTCATGGAATTCCTGAACCATTACGATGAATTTCTCTGGGCAACCTAATTTTGCTATGATCTTCCCAAGGCCTCAATGGCTGACAGTGTCAAAAGCTTTTGTCCAGTCAATGAATGTTGTGTACAGGTTGGAGTTCAGGAAATTTGTGAGCTTGCTGCCTAGCTGTAATTGTATGGCATATCCAACACCAGCTTCACATTGCTCTTCTTTACTTTGGTTACTCCAGAAGGCATAACTGGCTCCTACTTCGGTGAGTTGTCCTTCCTCAGCTAGGTGAGTTTCACTCAGGGCTGCTATCTGGATGTTGAATCTGGCCAGTTCTCTACCAGCTAGAGCTGTTCTTCTCTTCTGGTCTATCTGCGAAGTTCTGTCCATTAGTGTGTGATATTACCAGGCATTGATGGTGTGTTGTGTCACCTTTGTCTTCTTGTTAGGTTCTCAACTGCTATGGTGGGATCCCTGTCAGCTGCGGTATGCTGACCAGAGTTAAGGTGAAGCAGGCAATGTTTAGGGCACCTTTTCTAGTCCCTTTCTCATGCTATGGAGGGGAGCAGTGTGATCCTAAAATGGGCTGCTCAGTCACCCAGGGGGCTGCCTAGTTCCACTGCTGCTTCGGTCCATTGAAAAGTGACCATATTTTGCTGCTTGCCCATTGCCACAGGACTTGAAGGTATCTGGTGAGGGGAAGGGAATAGTGTCATGACTTGCTGTCCACTCTGGGTCAAGTCACAGGTAGTACTGTCTGCTGTTACTTATGATAGCAGGTAATGCCTGACCTGACCTATATAATATAAAAAGTTCAACATACATTACCTATGCCCTTCAAACATTCCTACTTAATAGTCAGACAAATTATTGTTCTTTCATGTGACATATTAAATCTCATACCAATTAGAACACTGCACTTTCAACTATTGAATCCCAAGTTTGGAAGGGTCCCAGGTGGCTGAGTGGTCTAAGGCACTCGCATTTACAGATCACTCTCACATCTCACCTCTGTCTACGTAAGTTCGAGTCTCGGCTCGACGAACTTGGGTATGTGAGAAAGCTTGCCAGTAGCTTCCCATGGATCAGTGGTTATTCCCGGTGTAATCCCGGGTCATTTCTCCACCAAATGTACTGGCTGCAATGTATAGCTTATCATATGCTGAAAAATGGCGTTAAACCCCACAAAACAAAAAAACATAGTTTGGAAAGAGGCTAAAAGATCTACAAATGCTCCCTGCATCTACAGTTACATGGTTCCAAAATCAATTTTTCATGTCACTACTCCATTTGATCTGAAAGATAATTACTCTTGCACTAAATGTTTGTCCACATTATGTATGTTAACCATCTAGTATTGAAAAATTAGAAATGTATTCATAACATCCACTCATGGCCCCTCTTTGAATGCATTGTGCAAGTCATAGCTTTTAACATTAAAAAGGGACATAACTCTGAAAAAATACAAAGCAGGTCTTCAAATTGTTTGTAACAATGCACATGTTGGAGATGAAAACACAGTCTGTACTTAATGAAGTTCTCAAGGAAATACTCTTGGGCTTCACAGTGAGAGTCAATTGACACTTTTCATGTGTTAATATGGAGGACATATCGCAATTATGATGATTACAATGAAACCAAAGATATGAAAAAACTGAAATTCTAATTTCACTTGACAAGACTTATCCAACTGGTATTTATTTCCTAAAGTGTTGAGACCTGTAGGCATTACTAACATTTTAATTGACTGATATTTTGCCATATATTGTTACTTACAGCATGCTGTGCATTTTTGTAAAAGAAAATTTAACAAAATATAAAACTTATTAAAAGTTTTGAATTTCATGGTACTGATTAAAATTTCAAGGCACTAACAGCTGTTTTCCATGATAAAACAAGTGATATATCAAGGTTTCATCATGATTTTATTTACATTTTGCACATAGTGGCCTATTTTTTGGTATTTTTCATAAGAAAAAGCAGAATCCACACCTACCACCATGTTATAAGAGGGTTTGTGAGTTATCTGGGTGTGCTAAAATGAGGGAGCAGTGTATGTTATTGTTGTTGACATTTAAAAACCATGCACGTCACATTAAAAAATATGTACTTACTTGCTTACTTACTTGCACACAATCACACACATAGCTGAACCTATTTTCAGTTAATTTTGCAACATTCTGTAACACATTACTCTCTGCATAGTGGCTGCATGACAAGTTTCATTTTGATATTCCTTGATGACAAAATCATGAAACTAGTTATTGTAGTTTTATCAGTATGTTCTGAGCTTTATCAATATTTGGCTTCATTGTCGCTACTCCTCACATGGTCATCCAGTCTTAAACATATGGTAATATGAGTGGTTAATGATCTCTCACTTACCTATATTACACATGTCTGTACTGTTGGCACCTGTGCTCTCTGTGGTTCTACTAGGATCACATGGGGTACAACTCATGTTACCAGCCTCAGATTTCCAGGTACCCTTGGGGCATTGCTCACAAATCTGATTTTTCATATTCACTGTCTTTCCAGGTACACAGTACACTATACAAAGACAACAATTCATACTATTCATCAAATATATGAACAATAATGATAAATAATAATTCTTTATTTGAAGACAGCAGCTTAATTAGTATGTGACTAATCTTCCTCAAAGCTCTCTACTACCGTACTCTAAAAAATCAACAAAAGCAATCTACATCATGCATATAACAAACATTAAACACAACATAGGAATGACTATACTAGCACTAGAAATATGGTACACTAATAGATAAATAACGTTATGAGACATTAAATCATGACAACGTAAATTAACATAAAATAAGAAAAAGGCATTTAACATTTTTGACATTGTAATGGCACTTTTCAACACTGTAATGGCAGGAAGTAACATCACCTGTTGCAAAAAAAAAGATTTACTCTCTTTGTACAAGATATACCCTTTCAAAACTGTCTGCTGAACTTGCCATTCTGACATTATGGGGAAGTGTTCTATTTCTTATCACCTGAATAATGAAATCTGCAGTGTGTGGTCTAGGAACCTGTAGATTACACTCCTTTGTTGAGCATAATGAATAGTTTATTGAATTAAGTTAAAACAAATTAGTCATGTAAGCAGGTGTGCATCTATTTATAGTTTTGTAAACAGTAACTGTTTTTGGAAAGTCCATTTTTGCTGCTATTATTTTGCCATTTAATTCCTTAAACAGAGTTGCTGATGACTTATGATGACTGAGGGGCATCAAAGATAATGTATGCAGCACACATTTGTATTTTGAATATTCTATGTAATTGTCCTTTACAACAATTTCCCCAAACAGTTGTACAATAATCAATGACAGGCAACATACAGGCATTATAGAAAGGAATTCTGAACAGGATGGTTTCTGTCAAATTTGATGAAACTCTACCGAGTTGTTTTTTAGAAGAAGTTTTTTTAATTCTAATTTTAGTAATGATAACCATGTTTTGAGATTGGCATCATTTACATAAATGTAAAAGGCCTTTATGCAAGGATACTGTCTGTTGAATTTAGTTCAATTCTATTTATCAGTTTTTGAGAAGTTCTTGTTTAAAGGTTTCTCTATTTTTAGTAACTGTGCAGTGGCAATTGTCAATTGTAGATACAATTTATTTGTAACACTTTGAAAGACCCTGTAGCCAAAATACTTTCTGCACCATTTTCATTTAGGACCAACTAGGTATCATAAGAAGTCTATTGGTGAAAACCACATGTTGATATAGCTGACCATTTGGGAGGAGTCATGACAACACCATGGTGGCCATGTTGAGGGTTAGTCATTTTCATCAAGGATCTACTAGACACCACTATAACTCTTCTGACAAAAACCCCATTTCAAAATGACTTTTCACTTAAGAGAGGTGAAAACAAGATTTTTAAGATGGCCAAATATTGGATGTCAGATCAGCACTATTTCAATTTAGGATCAACAAAACATTATAAGATGTCTTTAAGTTAAAACCCTATGCTGATATGGGCATTTATTCAGGAGAAGTAGTGATAACAAGATTTTCAAGCTGGTCACTGTGGAACCCATATTAGACATCAGACTGGCAACATTTTCATTTGAGACTAACTAGACATAATAAGAAGTCTTCTGGTGAAAACATCATGTCAATATGACTTTCCATTCAGGAGAAGTGGTGGTAAGATTTTCAAGATGGCTACTTTGGCAGCCATACTGGACATCACATTGGCACCATTTTTATTCAGGACCAACAAGAGAACACAAAAAGTCTTTTTGTGAAAAACCCATGTCAATATAACTTCCTGTTCAGGAGAAGTAGCAATAGCAAGATTTTCAAGATGGCTGCTGGGGCAGCCATGTCAGATCAACACCATTTTCATTTAAGACCAACTGGACATCATAAGAAGTCTTTTGGTGAAAACCCCATGTTGATATGACCATCAATGTTGCAGGAGTATTGATAAGATTTTCAAGATGGTCACTGTGGTGGCCATATTGAACATCTGATTGGCACGATTTTCATTTAGGACCAACTAGACATCCTAAGAAGTCTTTTAGTGAAAACCCATATTGATATGACATGGTGGAGTAGTGATAACAAGATTTTCAAGATGGTCACTGTGGTGGCCATATTGGATGTCCGAGCAGCACCATTTTCATTTAGGACCAACTAGACCATGGTATGAATCTGTGTGTAAAGTTTCATGGCAAATCCTCCAAGTAATTTAGGAGTACCGAATTTAGCTGTGTATAACGCGCACTTTTTTCACCTAATTTTCTTATCTTAAGTCAGGGGTGCGCGTTTTATACAAGAACTAAAAATAAAGATTTTTTCCAGGTAGGCACTGTGTGTCACAAACACTCCTTGTGAAATATTAAATCTGTTGTACATTGCATTGTTGTTTACCGGTACTAGCCGTATTAAAGAAATAAATAATGCTTACAAATAGTTGTGTTCTTTGATTGCTTATGTTAATAAACTGGTTTCATTTCACATCACTGTGTAGCGTTTTGTTCTGTGCCTCGACCGGAAATACATGTACATAATGACTGGCAACTTGTTCAAAAGCTGTGCAAAGTGCCGCATTGGAGCGGAACAAATACCAGTGAGGATTACTGTACCTGTTCCGTAAATGTTCAGTTGATCTAATACATTTTTCTTCATTTATTCTTGGTTGAATTGAAATATAATATGTGTAAAATTCAAGCAGTGTTAATGTTCTCATCAGAGGCACCTTTAGGGGACATATTTTTTGCAACTACGGTTTCTTTATTACGGTAACACTGACACGTTGTGGAACAAAATAATCAACTAATGTATGAAGTCAGAAAATATTTTTTTTGGAACATAAACTTGGTTCTTAGTTTTTATTTCTCATCTTAAATGATAGTATTTTATATTTATTTCTGACTATAGAGTGATCAATGTTTCATTGACTAAGTGTGGTCTTTTCAAGGTTATCACCGGAACAAATATGATTACCGTACCTGTAAATGTTCAATATTCGATAACTGTGGATCTAATTAATTTTGTCTTCATTTATTCGTTTTTGAATTCAAATAAAATATTTAGAATTCAAGCAGTGTTAATGTTCTCATTATTATGTAGTTACTCACACTGTACAAGTAGGATCTCAGAGGAACCCGACCACATCGGCAATTTTATGGCAGAGAGGTTTTTTTTCGTGACTACGGTTAGCCTGTTACAGTAACACTGACACAGCGTTAATGTATGACGTCGGAAAACAATTTTTTTCCCTTTGGAAAATAAACTTGTTTCTTAGTTTTATTTCTCATCTTAAATCATAGTATTTGAGATATCTTTGCGACTATACAGTGATCAATGCTTCATTGACTCAGTGTGGCCTTTTCACGGTAATCGGCGCCAGGTAAGCTTTGATGTGCTCAACATAGTTACAATGCTTTGTCTCGGTGAGCAATATTTAATTGATTTAGCGTGGTGTTTTTAACGGTGATCAGTGCTTCATTGACTCAGTGTTGTCTTTTCAAGGTAATCAGCACTGGTTAAAGCTTTGATGTACTAAACATAGTCACGTTGCTTTGTCTAGGTAAATTTGCATGCAATGTATTTACTTTTCTTCAGAAAATAAACTTGTTTCTTTGTTTTATTTCTCATTTTAAACAACAGTATTTGATACGGTACTCCTTTGTTACAATACAGTGAGCAGTGTTTAATTGACTCAGCATGGTTTTTTTTAAAGGTAATCAACGTCGGCTAAAGCTTTGATGGGCCAAACATAAGTACAATGCATTGTCTTGGTAAATTCTAGCTTGGACATGGAGATATATTTTAGAGGTGTCATGATAATCCAAATAAGTATAAATACCGGACCTAAACTTTCACATAGCATATTGTGTTCGATCTTGAATCTGAATGAATATAGTCAAAGTATCAACATGGGTCATATTAGAAATTAGTACAATGCGAAAGACAAGCTAACCATCATTGCCTATGCAGAAGTATATGATAACAGAGCTGCTGGGAGGGAGTTTAATGTAGGAGAGTCTTCTGTTAGGGAGTAGAGAAGAATGAAAGAAAGACTGAAGAAAATACCGAGAACAAAACAGGCAGACAGAGGGACAAGTGCAAAGTATCCTGACGTGGAGTCCTTGAATGGGTCATGGATAGAAGAAGACAGGGAATCTCAGTATCATCGACAGAGATTCGCTTTCAGGCAATATTGATTGCAAAACAGAAGAAAATAGATGACTACAAGGGGTCTGTGAGCTGGGCCTCTGCATTTTTACGACGGCACGACTTGCCAAGCATCATCATCCATGCCTTCAAAAAGTGCTGGATCTCAAATAAAATGGATGGCACAGAGGATGACATCTTGTGGGAGGACAATGCTAAGAGTGAAGACCACTCAGAGAGCGAGGACGAAGATGAAGATGAAAGCTATTATGCAACAACACCAGGAACAATGACAGACGAGGACATACAACGACTTTTCGAGAGTGATGACGACGAAGAGGAATTTGAGGGATTTGATGCAATAGATTGAACTCCATCAACTAGGCGAACCTTTAAAGGGCCCTTTTATGGGCCAACCATAAAATCGGAAAGATATAATTTCAATATTGCCACTTTTTTCATTCACTATCCAAAATGGCCGACTGTTGTCGCACTATGAAAACGGAGCGAAATAGTCACTATTTTGAAATGTATTACATCACATGCGCATTATATGGCAGAACTACGTTTTTCCCATTCATTCTGGGTCGAGAATCGGAATGCGCGTTATACATCGGTGCGCATTATACACAGCTAAATACGGTAGTTATAATAAACTTGTGCTAATGGACAGATGGATGACGGACAATGGACGAAACACTATCCCTTAAGTTCTTCTGGTTTATGACCAGCCGAGTTAAAAAAAATTAAAAATAAATCTAAAAAATAGCCTGTTCAGAAACCATTCCCAAAATTCTTTCATTTGTCACAAATATATTAACAGAGGAAAAAAAGATATAGATGGTCGGCCAGACAGATGAAGAGACAGATACCTCTGGAAAATTGAAAACTCTGAATACTGAACAAAGGTCAGGTGAGCTGTTGGAATCTTATATTACCGTCAGATGTGCATGAGGGTAATATAATGTTTTAGCAAAGACAGCTTCTGGAAATTTCACCAATCAAATAACAGCAAATTGGAGAGTCATATAAGTTATACAATAATGTAAAATGCTTGTCACTCTAAAGTTTGATGTCGAATGTGCTTGAAATTCAACAATCCATTGCAAACTAATGCTAAGGAAATCAAGATCAAAAGGATTGATAATCAGGGTGCATAACTGATGTGAATATTGACTTGAAATGCTAGAAACTGAACTTATTCAAGGTATCATTATTATACAACTCAATGCCAAATTTGGTTGAAATCTAACAAATTTGTTTAAAGATATGCTGTGCAATCAAAAGACAGAAGGATGCGCAACCAGTGGGCATAAGTCTGGTAAATGATGTTGGTGAATGCTGATAATCAAAGTCACACAATGTCTTAATAATAATTAATACAAAACTGCAAACCAAATTTGGTTGAAATCCATCAATCCTTGGTAAAGTTATGTTGTGGAAACAAAAGTTAGGAGAACAGAAAACCTGGGACCGTAACTACTGCAAATGATGACAAGTTTGGCTGAAAATTGAACTTGTTTTTGAGGTCTCATCAATATAAAGCCATATTTGGTGAACAAATAATTACTGCCAGTTAAGTTATCTTGTGGAAATTATATTGCTGATGGCTGAAATACAGACTGATGAATGGAAGGACAATGTGATCACTATTGGGCTCTGCTGACTTCACTGAGTTGGACCCTGATTACAACTTTTGTTGCAAGAGGTGTTTGGGACATCTTAATATTCAGAAAGTCAATTAAGTGTCTTGACTGCAAATTTGCTATGAGTGTGACCTTCACCCCAAGGTCAAAGGAGCAAGACTATGTCACATAATGAATTATCTTAGCTGCATTATAATTCATCCCAAGTATGAAGGAAGCCATCATGGTGTTTAGGAATATAAGCAAATGAAACAAGTACTGTGAGCAGCACATTATATACCCGCCTCATGATTAGTCAAATGTGTAGGCACCACAAGATATAATTGACTCTGAGATCACTGCCCAATGGATCTCAATGACCTGGATCTTTCATCAAGGTATGTGGTCTTGAACTAAACTTAATGTGCAGAAACCATTATAATTTTCTTATCAGACTTACCATAGTTTCTTATCAGACTTACCATAGCCATGACAACTGATCTCTGTAGGTTTCTGTATGATCTTAAGTGTAAGCCAGTACAAAGTTTGGTTAAGGAACTCACTCTTGACCAAAATTTATTCTGCAAAACCCTTTTTTTTCCCTGCTGAACAACAATGACAATAATCTTTGACCTTTTCACCCCAAAATCAATTGACCTCTTCCATAACTTACATGCAAGTCATCCACAAACTTTGGTTAAGATATGTGGTCCAGAACTAAAGCTATTATGTAAAAACCATTTTTCTTCTTTCAGTTACAGTGTCCTTACCCTTTGACCCCAAAAATAGTTTTTTTCTTTAACCTAATGTGCAAGTCATTTACAAACTCTGGTTAAGATACATGGTTAAAAAAGGATTTTTGTTGTTGCAGAAACCATTATTTTTCATAAGCCTTTGGCCTCACATGTATAAATTAGCATTTTCAACCTAACGCATGCTTGAAAGGCACTCTTTAAAGATCAATAAAGCCATGTGACACCTGCAATATAAGAGCTGTTATGTTCAAACCACGTCATATTTCACTTTGTGCTAACAAGAGGCAGTAAGTATAGTGAGTACAGATGTGATTTTCAAAAGCGTGGTTGGTATTTTGTTGAGTTTTGTTTCAAAATAAATAAATGATAAACTTGCTGCATATTACATTGTTGATACTTTTACTAAAGCAGTCCACCTTTGAATGTTGTTCAGGTCAATTTATACCATGCCTTTGTGCAGTTATAGACTTGTGAAGTTATGGCTGCCGACAAGAACACTATACGTCACTTAACCCCTCTGACTCCGAGATGTCAGACTTTGCGGGATTCAATATTGAATACTGCTGGCACTGTTGTTAAAATGGATGTATCCTCTATGAGAAAGAACAAAGCACACATCCAAAGTCATGTCGGTTGTTGACAAACAACGAAGGCACTTGTAAAGGCAGATAACTCTTCCAAGTATAATTTTGTGTATTGCCTGTCAATAGTAAGGTTGGCTTTAGCTTAGCAACCAGAAAAATATTGGAACGACCGAACTTTATTGAATTGAATAATTGAACCCTGGAAACATAGCACCTTTGTGTGCATTATTGGGTATTTGCCCAAAAAAACTGATAGCACATGCTGTTGTAGTGAGTGATACTTTTGATATGTAAACTATATGACGGGACCCCCAGTCGGGATTTGACCTTTGGGAAGAAAACGTTAACTGCTGTGCCTGACAATTTTTGCTAAAATCCAGCGCTTCCATAGGGTTTGCCTAAAATATAGGCCAGGCTTGAATTCTGAATGGAACCTGTTTAATACACATGATATTGATTACAACTGATGCAATGGATTTGTTCGTGCTTTACAAGCACTTACCTCCCCTTTCCTGGGTATGATACAGTCAATATAATGTGCAAAAAGTGCTGAAAAAATAAAATGTCCAACTTATTAGAGTCTTTGACTCAGCTGATCAACACTGCAACCTTACAGTGCATATACAGACAAAACAAGACAAGTATAAGAAAGTGGTAATGAAATGGAACCCCAATATTAACTCATAGGTCTGGGGGATATTAAACAAAATCTGCTAACAAGAACTTTGTGACTTTCAACAGTTTGTTAGAGCTGCAATTTTGCCCATAGTCAAACTTGATTATCTTACAAAAACATAAAGGTTGAACTTCGTTTCTGGTGATAACACATATAATTTCACTGGCATTGGCCCCAACAGACACTACAGGTGCAGAGGGTTCAACAGATTTTACTCGTAAAATAATCCCGAACAATATGCCCACATGAATGCAACTCATTGCCGGAGAGAGGGAGAGAACAGGAAAAAAAAATTAACCGGTAAGTTTATGCATGGCTAAATATGTTCATGTCTTTGAGACATGGCAGTGGCCAATATCTGTTAATTTGATTTTACAAAGATTTACAAGACTGAATTTGACAAAATTAAAACCAAAACAGAATACCAAAATGCACCACAATTTCTGATGAACAAAAGATTCCAGTATAAATTAAAGTAGATGAAATGTTAACTATAGTACCTTCATAACATAATAAGGAAGAGCTTATTTCAAATCTGTTCACAGTACCAAAACCTAATGGTAAATTCAAACCTGGCATAAATCAAAAGACTTTGGATGACTTTGTGACTCGTGAACATTTTAAAACAAGATGCTTATTTCAATTGGTCTGGAAATAATTACACGAAAATGATTTTATCATATCCATTGATCTAAGAGATACATATTTCTGTGTTCCAATATATAAACATATTCAAAAATGTATCTAAAAATGTACAAGTTTAGGTTGAATGTGAATACCTTGTAAATTTGCTTGTTTAACCTTGGGGTTTCCAGTGCACAGAGGGTCATTATCAAAATTTGAAACAACCGTATTTATAGTTCATACAACAGGGTATTTGTTGCTCCTGCTACCTTGATGACATCATCAACATCAATATATTCCCCAATTTATGCAGAGAAAATTTTATGCTGGAAAAAGTTGTATCTGGGTTTTATGGCTTAGTACAAGAGGGTGCACTTTCTCAGGGAATTAACTGAGTGGATTTGTCATCTATTCAGTTCAATTCAAAGCATGTCCTTATGGATGAAACAGTTTTGAAAAGAAAAAAATATATATATATATTACACCACATTGCCAATCAGATGTCCATCAAGACATTCTTTTCTATCAGACAGCATCTTTTATTGGTTTACTAGATGATACCTTTGAACAAGCTATAGAGGGAAGAGAAAAAGTTCTTGGTCTTAAATAGTACCAGAATTTCGATGCACATATAAACCTGTCAGATACAATAAGGCAGAGCCAAAATGTTGATCTGAAAATAAAAAATGCAATGATAAAAAGCTTAGACCCATAACTGCTGATTTTTTTATTTACACAGATGCATCCAAAGATGAGTGGTGAGTTCTTTCTGCAGATTCGAATCAACCTGTTTGTGGCAATCTCTCTGTTGTCTGGTTCAGAATAAACATATTGGTACTCTAACATGGCAATACATCTGCATTCTCCTAAATTAATTATGTCATTCGGTCCAGGAAAATGAATGATCTTCCTAAATCTACTTGGTAGTGGTCACTGCCTTGAAAGAGATGTATACTTTTCAGCCATCTGTTAACAATGAGTAGATAATACTTGTGCTGATTTTTACTCTGGGATTTGTAAAAAATCTACAGAGTGGATGTTAAATTGAGAAATTTTGCTTATAAATTTTCAAATTGATAAATTTGCTTTATAGAATCCAGAACCTGGAGCATTTGTTTTGGGATGCTTTTTCCTGTAGCTGGCATGAGTTTGGGTCATACAAATTCCTCATTTCGACTTAGTAAAGAAAATTATGAATAAAGTCACGAGTGACAAAACTGTTAAAGCTCTTATGATAATCCCATATTTAGAAAAATATGTAGCTAATAGGTGGTTATTTTGGGACAAACTTCCAAGTACAAGACTTTCTGCAAAAGCTGTCGATCTCGACTGCAACTCAAGAGGGAAAGGCACAAAAATGCAGTATTATCTTGCATGGTGTAACTGGATCTTTTTGGTGTTCTGCTGGAGGGTGGAGCAGTCCTTATAATGTGTCTGAAGAAACAGTTATGGTGTTCAGAGTTGCTCTTAAGTTCTAGGTTCATGAGAGGTATTGTTATTATGAATCTACATGAAGCAAAGTATGCTTTTACTTGGGGTGTTGGACATGTGGTTAAGTTTTAATTTGTTTCTTTGACAGAATGTAAAGTTTAATGTACTGTGATTGAAAACAGTGGCTATTTTAGTACTCTCTGCAACAATAAGGGCACAAACATTGATTTATATAAATATTAAGAATATGCATGTATCAAGCATTGGTATTCAGTTTAGTTTGCAACTTTACTCAAAAGTTGCAGGCAAGGGAAGAGCTATTGTTTGAAAATCCCTCATTTTTTAGAGGAAAGACTTTGTTATACACACACACTTTTACATTATCTCAGTTGAACTCAGAGTCTTAGAAAATGTGATTAGTTGATTGTTTCTTTCTGCACTTTCAAGTGTGATACAAGTACCATTTTAATATATAGTTGAAAGTGGTGCTATGAATGTTGGGAATTGATATCCAATATTTAAAAGCCATTCATATCATTCAGCATTGACATCTACTGTGTACAGGAGATGATGTTCCCTTTGGGGAAATCTTATCATGGTAGATTGGGCATTATCCAAGAATTGTTTTTTAATAATAATAATAAATAAATAAAAAAATTATTTACTGTATATAAATGAAATAAGAAATTTTGTACAAGTGGTTTTACATATGAAGTGACAGTCATTGATTTTAGTGGGTTTTTTTTCCCTTTAAACATGCTAATTTATACATGTGAGGCCAAAGGCTTATGAAACATAATGGTACCCCATCCAAGCATACTTTAGACGTGATGGATGGGGGGTCATAATTATTGGAGAAAGCCGGAGGCTGAACATGTATAAACCCTCCAAATGATAATGTTTCTCACTCGATTGCGATTGTTATTTCTTATGAATGGGTTTTTAAAATATGACATGGTTGGAACACAATGGCTCTTATATTGCAGGTGTCATGTGGTTTTACTGATCTTTAAAGAGTGCCTCTCAAGCAAGCATTAGGGTAAAAATGCTAATTTATACATGCTCAGCCTCTGGCTTACTAGAATAATGCCCCCCATCCATCACATCTAAAGTATGCTTGGATAGGGGACCATTTTTCTTCTTTCATTCACTCTGATCTTGACCTTAGATGCCAAGTGCAAGCTATCCACAAAGTTTTGTCTAGGTATGTGATTTAGAACTAATGTTATTTTCCAGAAACCATATTTCTTCTTTCAGTCATACTGACTTTTACATTTTACCTTATGACAACATACCTCAAGTGCAAGCAATCCATAAAGTTTGGTAACTGTAGATGATGGAGAACAAGTTATCATGTGGGGAAGGAAATGTAATGGGTAGACAGATTAACAGACAGGGTCACAGCATAAAATGCTCTGTCAAAAGGCAGGCAATTAAAAAATGATACGGGGAGATGATGCAAGGATTCACACATGGCTAGGTATATTTTGGTCAGTGGTCCATTGGGATCACTGATATGCACTAGGTGACTGACAGTTGTGAATAGGCCAATTCTGCACAATGCATTTACTTACAGCGTGGACAAGATACGCTTCCTTCATCAGATGTGTTGCCTTCAGGGCATTTCCGACATTCTGTGAGATTGTTCCCTCTATCCGGCTTATATGTTCCTGCTGCACAGGGTACACAAGCAGTGTTGTTTTTGTAATAGCCCTTCCTGCAAAATACTATGAAAACAAATTTGCATTGCACAAGGATTCCAATTAACTTAATCTTTTCTTGTTTTTTAAAATCTCAGTGAAAAATTCTTATTCATTATATTTATTTACAGTGACAATCAAGTTTAGAAATAAATATAACAAAAATAAAAAGGACATTATAATATAAACAACAGTGAAAGTTCCATCAAAATCAGTTATGAACTTCTCAAGATATTTAAGTTAGAAAAATGTATGGGGAGATAACTGTGATCAATCCCATTAATATTCAGATATAACAGAATTGTTACATGTACATGTATGAATGATCTCCTATAATATAAATTATAGGTAATTTTGTTGCAAGTTATAGTAGAAAGATATAGAAGATGGTGCTACACATTCAGATAATTATTTGGATAATTTTAGCAGCACTGAAAATTGAAATTAAAATGATTTAAATAGAATCTAAATTACCTCAGGTCAAATTGGCATCATTTTTATATGGACAAACTAGATATTACAAGAAGTCTTCTGGTGCAAACCCCATGTTGATACGTCTTTCCATTTAAGAGTAGTGATAACAAAATTTTCAAGATGACTGCTTTGGCAATCATACTGGATTTCAGATCAGCACCATTTTCATTTTGGACAAACTAAATACCATGAGAAGTGATTTGGTGAAAACCTATGTCAATTACAACATGATTTTCAATATGGAAACAACTGGAAGTCAGAGCAGTACCATTTTCATTTAGAATCAACTATACATCTTAAGAAGTCTTGCAGTAAAAACCGGTTGTTGATGTGACAATCTATTCAAGAGAAGTGGCAACAAGATCTTCAATACGGCCACTGTGGTAGCAATACTGGATGTTTGAGTGGCACCATTTTCATTTAGAACCAACTAGAATTTAGGATGAATGTGTGTGTAAAGTTTCAATGCAATCCTCGAAGTAGTTTAGACAGAGTAGCAATAACAAACTTGTGCCAATGGACTGATGGATGACAAGCAATTATAAATTGTTATATAAACTGTGTTTTTGTACCATTTAAAATTATTAAATATTTTGAAAATATGGTGTCTAGAAGATTGTAGGGTCTACCTATTTGGGTTAATTGTGGTAGCTGACAACAGTTAGCCCCTATGTATGCAATACTGTTCTAGATATCTTTTTTGTTATCAACAATTTGAACATTAGTTGCCAAAATCTATACTGGATACTTCAGTTATATACATATACAAATACAAAGTATATTGCTAATTTTGAATATATATATTGCGTACATGTATAAACAGATATATACATTACTTACATAGATACATGCACACACACGTTTGTTACATAACTAATTACTGAATAGCTGTCAGTGCTGCTTTAATCTCTTCATACCGTCCTCTTATTTTTTCTGCCCTTGCTGACGAGTACAAGGATATAGAATATAATTCTAGATGCTAATAAACAGCTAGATTTATCATGATCAAATGTTTGAAACCATTTCAAGATAGGTGGACCAAAACAGAAACATTCTGAAAACTTTTCTATAAAAGACCATTCTATGGAATCAAAAGCTTTTCCCTAATTCAAAAAGAAATAAAAGTGCTTGGATATCATCTTCCTCTATTTTTTCAATTAAATAGAAAATGAGGCATGTACAATCACTGATATATTGACCCTTCAATAAATCTGATTGTGTTTCACTTATTATCTGTGGTAATGCCGTCTTTATTCTGTGAACAATAAATGATGATACAATTTTTAGATCAACATTCAAGAGAGAGATGTGTCGCCAATGTTTAGATAAAATTTTGATTTTCCTTCTTTTGGAATATATATGATAACTCCTTGCTTTTGTGTAACTGATAGACTGTTGTTTTCATGTGCATAATTTAGGGCTCTAGCCAAAAAGAGGCCCCAGGTCAATCCCAGAAAATGTATAGAACTCGGTAGTAAAACAATCTAAGCCGCTAACTTGCCATTCTTTATGTTTTTCTGTGCATCTAGACATTCTTGCAGTGAGAGAGGGCCTTCAAGTGCCTCGTTCTCATCTGCAGATAATATGCAAATAATGGGATTTTTAGAGTCAATAAAGGTATTCAAATGAGCTTTATTGACTTGGAGATTTCTAGTTGAGTAAAGGTTTTTGTAAAAAGTTTTTGAATAAATTAAAATGCTATTCAGATCTGTTAATTCAATTCCACCATCAAGGATAAGCTTAGGTATCAATTTTTCAGCCTTTTCTCAAGGTTACAAAAGAATTTTTCAGTGTAATGCCTTTTCTCAAGGTTACAAAAGAATTTAGAATTTCAGTGTAATGCCTTTTCTCAAGGTTACAAAAGAATTTTTCAGTGTAATGCCTTTTCTCAAGGTTACAAAAGAATTTTTCAGTGTAATGCCTTTTCTCAAGGTTACAAAAGAATTTTTCAGTGTAATGCCTTTTCTCAAGGTTACAAAAGAATTTAGAACTTCTCTCCCCCTCTACTTTCCATCTAACTTTTGCTCTTAAGATCATGTCTTTAACTTTATCTTCCTGGAGAATTTTCAAATTTGCTTCCAGTATGCCAATCTCATCACCTCATCTTCACGATTGTCCTTATTATATAAACATTTTTCTTTGGACTCAATCTCTCTCTCTCTCCAGATGATCCTATTGTCCTTTTCTAAAAAAAAGGAGTAAGAGATAGTTTTCCCCATGTATCACACCCAAAAATTTGCCTTTCTACATTTAGCACAACATATTTGTGACTCAAATCCAATCTTTAATGTCTCCTGTGACATACATGCGGAGGGACATATACATAACCTACTCCAAAATTAGTAGCACCACTACCTATTCTTAGAACAGGGAACTTTGCCAGAAACATCCTGTTTATGCAATACACTTTCACCACTTTATTCTGACATCATTGACATTACATGTGTTTTTCATGTTACTAGTTGCTCAGTGTTTAGGAGAAAATTATTTGGACATGTGTCTCAGAGGTTATTTGAGCAGTTTTCAAAATATATGTGATTTAGTTGATTGGGCATGCATAACTTTATACAGTGATTGACTGAAATGTTCTACTAGTGTCCAACAATTATGGTAATCTGATGGAAAACGCTAAAGTTTGTGATCAGTCAAATTACAATGTTTAGTGTATTTTTTCCTGCAAATCATCTATCTAAAGTGACTTATGAAAACTGCAGGTATTTTCCCATTCAGGAACAAACCTATCTTATTCTGAACTTTTTCCCTTTTTCTTGGTAGTGTGGGAACTCTGCATGATATACAAGACTTTTGAAATATCTGAAAGCAATGTCGACTGACATCACATGGTCTCATAAATATGTATGCCAGCAAATAAGTCCTTTTGGTCTGTACAAAAATGCATATTTAACAATTTTATTCTGCACCAGTTTGTGATTAATACCTTATTTGCCAATTGAAACTTTTGTAAGGATAACCCTTGTGTATTGCCTACACTCACATGAGATGATAATTAAGTGCTGCACAGGTATGTCAGTGTCATTTTGGCTAAATGGGCATGCTTCTTATATGGATTTCAGGTACATATGCCCCAAAATGGCTGAAAGACCCTCTGAAATTAATATACTCCATCTGTGATGCAAAGCAATAATACTATGATTGAAGTATGTTGCAGGCTGATGTGACAATTGCCATTTCTGAAAATGAACACAACAATTGTGTCCTACATGATGAATGTCTTCAGAAATGAAAACAAGCAACAGTCAGCCTTTGATGCCAAACTGACCAATTAGATATCACATTACACCATTACAATTAGGCTTTCAGGTTGGTATACAGTTCATTTTGCAGACACAGACTGAAGAGCTTTAGCTAGCATGTTGGAACTGCAACCAGAAAATCCAGAGGCACTAACAAGAATCTGGAAAGTGGAAAAAAGACCAAAAGGCAGAAACTGAACTTCCAGATTTTCCCAAAAAATGCAGAATTCTCACATCAATGATATAAATGAAAACATGCAGTACTAAGAGATGACAGATTAAAGGCCTGAATTTGACCTAGGAGTGATAATTAAGGATGCCAGATCAGATGTACCCTCCTCCTTTGAGGCTCCTTCCTGAAAAGCAGTTATACTTACAGACATCACAAACTGTCCTGTTCATGTTAGCTGTGTAGTCTTTATCAGGATCACATGGCTCACACAGTCCAAAACCAGCAGTGGGCTTTATATTGCCTTCTAGGCACAATGTACAGTTTGCACTCCCATATGCCCCTGGTCCACACCAAACTGGAATAATAATAATAATAATAATAATAATAATAATGTTTTGATTTAAAGAGGATAACTCAATTAATTAATACAACTAATCTCCCTTGTGGCCCTCTACTATATAGAAGAAACAAAAAAGGTATTATCAGTTGTGTTAATGCAAACTATCTCCATGCAAATTTTCTCTCTTGCTCTTGAAAATAGATATTTACAAGTAAATACATCTACACATACATATGAAAATACACTAGGAAAGGAGGAGAATTTAATTGCATATATAAATTATTGCTTCATCTCTCCAACAACTGTGCTTGGAAATGACTGAAAGCAATATCTTTATGTATACATATCAGTTAATGATCACTGCTGCATAGATATACCATTAGGTTATTCTGAAAAAATGTGGCATGTAGTCAAGTTTATTTATTCTCTGATCTATTTTTAACCATTTTTATTCTGTGAACAAGTCAGATGATGATGCATCAAAGGGGACATAAAAAATCAGTTGAGCTACTCGCTTTTGAAGCATGTGAATTCTATATAGTTGGGAACTAGTACAATGTTGCCACATGGTTGAACAGTAGTCAATCACTGGAAGTATATAAGCATTAGATTAAATAATTTGGAGTCCTCTGGCAGGTACTTCCTAATTCTACTAATCAATGAGATTTTAGATGTGAGGGACCTACGTACACTGTCTACTTGTTTTTCCCACTTAACTCATTAACCCCTAGCACCACGTTTACGTGTCATGAGGTTGTACCCTACTTCCGAGCTCTGTAACATCAACATCATTTAAGATACACTAAAGTGAATGGTATTGCAGGAAAATAGACAGATGTAGCTCTACAATGATACCAAAGAATATCGACTTTCTACTCGCATTAAAAAGAACAGCGAACAAAATGCTTTTTTTTTTACCCGATTTTGTTTAGGTCGAAAATTGACAGTTGCAGAATCGGAGTTTGTGTCTGGATTTTAGACTTTTTGGCCTTAGATCTAAAGCAGACAGGTCTGAACTGCAAACAGACAGATGAATCTTTGCAAAAAGTAGGATAAGTTTGAGATTTGGAGAAAAAAGGGGCCAGGACACAAAAATCGGTAGTCCAATACGAAAAAAAAAGAAAAGAAAAGAAGTCCAACTTTTACCCTTCTGCACATGTGCGAGCATAATAGCCAATGAAAAACAATGTTTCTGATACACCTAAGCATCCGGCTAAATGATAAACTTTTTTAGGCAGATGTGTTTTGCTGCATTCTGAAGTAACCCCAAAAATGCATTGCCTACCCCCATTTCACGCGAAAATGAAAAAAATCTCCCGGGGTTAATGAGTTAAGACTTCTGTCAATGATTACTTCCCAAAGCTTCTCATCCTTTACATTTTCAATTCAATTATTAGTCGTATAAAGTGAAATGTCTTTCTTTTCTAACTTTGTAAGTTGTTTTTAGAAATTCACAAAAGCATGCATTTAATCTGAGATTTAATTTGTTTTGACAACTCCTCAACAAACTTAAGGTCTGAACTTGTTTGCATTCTAGGGTATAGACATTGTTGCTTGATGAAGAGAATGTTGCATCATCTGCAAACATGTCAGTATTTGTGTGTTGAGTACAGAGTGGAAGATCATTGATAAATAAAAGAGAGAGGAGGGGACCCAATATGGAGTCTTGAGGAACCCATGCCTTAAATAACATGGAATAGAGTGGACATTTTCCATAGAGACTTGTTGCTTCCTATCACATAAATATCAATTGAACCAAGTTTTGGTATGGTCATGACATCTATAACAATGTAGCTTACTTGGAATAATAGCACAAGGAACCATATCAAAGGTATACACTTCTATAGATTGGCACACAAATAACACACAAACATACAAATTAAAATGTTTGTAGTTTGTGTTAACTTCTAAAATCTTAACCATTTTGGAACTAAAATAATAACAATTAAATAAATTAGGAAATTATTATATATTGTAATTATTATATTATTTTGTAGTTTAACAACTAAAACCTTAACCCTTTTGAAGGTTAACTGTAAAAGCAAATATGTGGTCCACTAATGCATGTATCAATCCATCCATCCGTTCATGAGGAAGAATCAATTACCTAATTTTAAACCATAACAAGAAGAATATTCTGAATGAAGCCTTGAAAACTAGAACTCTGTCACTGAGAGGGTACTAGAGAGATTGATAAACGAATCTATAAATGCCATCTATGTTTAAACAGTTTTTGCAACAATCACATTTAGGATGAATGAAATTACATGACAATGTAGAAAAGTTATTTACCGTAAATATAGAACCACAAATTTAATTCAAGACTATCTTATATAAGGAAATATTGTAATACTAACCTGTTTCTGTGACCATCTTTCACTTAATGCCCAAACATGCCTTAATAAGAACCTCCCCATCCAGTAAAAACTCAAATAAAACTTGTGAATTTTTAAGCATTCATGTTTCGATTAGAGCTTGACTCTTGGAAGGGAGGAAGCTGCTTAAACCCATATAGAACATCATGATTTTCTTGAAACCTAACTCTGCCCACAACTGTTGTCTTGTTATAGCTTAACTCTGTAGGTTAAATCAGCAAGAAAACAAGAAAACAAGGTCTACAAGAAAACTGCAGCAAAATTACATAAAAAAGCTAGTACTCTTTCAGATGCATATAAAAACTTAAACATACACTAGTGACAGCATTTGAGAATCAATATAATTTTCATAGCTAGCATGTGCTGTTTTGTTTACAAAAAAGACCCAGGTCTGACTAAAATTTGGCTCATTGAATAAATTGAAAATTAAATGACAAACAAAGCATAGGAAGCACAGCTGACTTAACATTGTGTGATATCACGTGCAAGATGCTGACCTTGTCTAACATCATGAGGACATGCTGAATTACAGCATGTTCTGAGGTAATGCTTTCTTTAAAAATTAGTTTATCTTTTTGTTTCATCAAGTGACTCACTTCTCTTGCCTAAAGAAGTTTCCAAAATAGGTAGTTTGCCAATTTAAGCAATATACAATATTTTGGAAATGCTCCTTAATTTCTGTTATGTTTTGAGTGAGAATGACAATAATAAGTTCTACTGGCCAAAAATAATTTCCAGGAATTCAAGATAAAACCCTTTGTTCCTTTTAACTGCTGAAAGTTGAAACCATGCCATATATTCTTCAGTGATAAAAAAGATTTTCAAATTAGCTACTAGTGTGGACATACTGGATTTCAGATTGGCACCATTTTCATTTAGGACCAACTAGGTATCGTAAGAAGTCTTTTGGTGAAAATCCCATGTTAATATGGCCATCCATTTGGAAGTAGTCGAAATAACAATATTTTCAAGATGGCCCCCATGACTGGCCATATTGATGGTCAGTTTGCAGCATTTTCATTTAGGACCAACTAGACACCATATACAGTCTTCTGATGAAAACCCCCTTTCAAAATTACTTTCATTTTAAGAGAAGTAGCAACAACGAGATTTTCAAGATGGCCAAATTGGATTTCAAATCAGAACCATTTTCATGTTGGACCAACTAGACATCATAATAAGCCTTCTGGTTAAAACTCCATGTTGATATGCCCTTCTGTTTAGGAGTAACAATAACAAGATTTTCATGATAGTTCCGGAGTTATATTGGTTACTAGGATATGTTGTAAAGGAAATTTAAAACTGATCGTAAAAGGGTAATAACTCCATGAAAACTGCACCTGAAAAGACAAAAGCTCTAAAAGGTACATCTACATGAAACAGACAGTTAATCTACCAAATGGCATCAAATTATGTGTGAAGGGTTGCATAGCTATGGTGTCATAAGAAGTGTGAATGGAAAGACGGGGAGATGGATAGATGGAATGATTATTAAAGGGCCCTAAAAATATTTTAGTCAAAGTGTCTTTTTTTTATGAAGTATTATGTACAGGTCCCCTCCCCCTCCCACCAAAAATGATTTTTATTTAGACCTGAAACCTTTCTTTGTTACTATAACTGCCTCTCAACCTTGAGTTGTAAAGGGATAGTGAGAGAGAGATATCTGGACGAAGCAACACATGGAAATTGAAAACCACAAATATAAAAAGATTAAATAATTTTTCATTGGATGTATCTTTAATAGGTCAGAAATTATCACTTAAGTTGGTGATGATTATTTCTGCTGATATTATCACTTACTTGTGCAGTTATTCTTGCTGACAGCTCCTAAGCCAGAAGTGTTCAAGTTTGACTCACATGATATGCAAGAGTTCTGGCGAGACAGATTTTGATACATCGCATATGGACAAAGGATACAATCTCCTCCTTTGATAAAGGTCCCTGCTGGACAGTCTCCTGATGAAAGGAAACATATGAAACTTTAATTTGCAACTCAAAAACAAGCATACAATGTAAAAACTCTGTGAAGCACCTGTGGCCACATTAACCATACATAATTTCTGTAAAGTGAGGTGTGAGTATCAATGTCCAAATTCATTTGTGCCTAGGACAAGAAATACTTATAAACATGGCAATTATTGATTCAAGCCCAATCAATGGGTATGTGTAATTTCCATGTCAAACTGAAAAACTGAGTTCCAAGATCCACAGCTAGAAGACATACATGTGAAATCTCCCAGATTTCCTGGGAGTCTCCTGGAAAATCAGTAAAACTCCTGGTTTTCTGGCCAGGTGACCAAATCACCTGGGTTTTTTATGTCAAGAATTCTGTGAAATTTCATGGTGTACTTGATGTATTTCCCATAAAATGGACTCACAAATAAAGATCTTGTCTAAAATGGCATGTGGAATAAACCTGGGCTTGAGTGATGCATCTGATTTACCATTAATCACTATATTATAAGTCAAAACTAAGAATAAAAAATTAAACTGTCTAGCTTTGTCAATTATTTAAGCATTACATGAGTATGAAGGACATTCAGTTTGGCGTGCACAGCAATTACCTGAACAGACAACTGACAAACTGACAAACTCACAGAAACCTTTGTTCAAATATGGGAGAAGCTCACTTCTTTGTGGGGGTCAAAGAATTAAGCTGCTAAAATTAGCACTACGAGATGGTTTTTGAACAGAACTGTATCAAAATAATGAATAAATCTCATTCCCTGCATAAGTACGGTGAGATATAGGTATGACTTTTTGGTAGTGAATGCAGTGGCAGCTCAATATTAAGATTATATCTTTTGTGTTTCAAGAATTGTATTAAAAATGTGGCACTGTGATTTTAATGTCAATATTAAAAATGTGGTATTGGGATTATGCCAATATTAAAAAATGGGGTATTGGGATTTTATTGGCAATATTAAAAAATGTGGTATTGGGATTTTATTGCCAATATAAAAAATGTGGTATTGGGATTTTATTGCCAATATTAAAAAATGTGGTATTGGGATTTTATTGACAAAATCAATCACAGTGTAATCAACAATTACACAGCTCACCTCTACAAAGATTTTTACACACTAGTGCACAATGGGGTCCAAAAACACAGAGCACAGCATAATGACCTACTACTGACATGAGGAAGCTGTGTTCATCAAAATGCATTCTCTCACCAAGGGTCAAGATTGTATGCACATAGCATGCAAAATAACCTCTGTGGTCATGAGCATAATGCAAAATTAAATATGCAATGCAGGACACGTCAACATTTTGTGCAGGTGTGTTGCTAAAAGAATTGCATATAATCACCAAGTTTCTTGATTGAAACATGAATAGTTAAAATACAAAATTAACCAGCCAGTAAAGCATGAAATATGGGTTGTAGTGATCTACTTTTGGTACAAGTATGTAGTACTCATCAAGATGCATCCAACCATCAAGCATCATGATTCCATGCAAAAACTTAACCTAAGCCAGTAACAGGAGTCCCTTGAAACGACTGATGCTCTACTGGTTGAAAAGAATTTCCAGGAATTCAAGAGAAGACCATTTCTTCTTTTTAACTGCTGAGTGTTTCAAGTATCTCTGATATTCTTCAGTGATAACAAGATTTTCAAATTACTTGCTGTGGTGGCCATACTGGATGGCAAATTGGCACCATTTTTTTTTTAGGACCAAGTAGACATCATCAGAAGTCCTTTGGTGAAAACCCCAAGTCAATGTGACTATCCATTCAGAGGGAGTAGTGACAACACAATTTTCAAGATGACCGTCATTGCAGCTATAGTGGATGATGTACAATTAGCACCATTTTAATTTAGAACTAGGTACTGTGAAAAGTTTATTGGTGAAAAACCCATGTTGATAAGGCCATCCATTTGGGAGGAGTAGAGATAACGATATTTTAAAGATAACTACCATGGTGGTCAGTTTGCATAATTTTCATTTTGCACCATATAGACACTGTAAGAACTCTAATGATGAAAACCCCATGTCAAAATAACTTTCCATTTAAGAGAAGTAGCATAACAAGATTTTCATGATAGCCACCATGGTGGCCATATTGGACAGCAGATTAGCACGTTTTAAATTTAGGACCAACAAGATATATGAAGAAATCTTCAGGGGAAAACTGCATGCTGATGTGACTTTCTGTTTTGGAGAAGTAATGATAACAAGATTTTCAAGATGGCTGCCATGGTGGTCATATTGGATGTCAGACTGGCACCCTTTCAATTTTGGACCAATCATAAGAAGTGTTTTGGTGAAAGCACAATATCAATACAACCAGACATCTAGGCAGAGTAGCAATAACAAGATTTTCAAGATAGCCAATGTGGTGGTTATGTTGGAGGTCAGATTGGCACCATTTTCATACAGGACCAACTAGACATCATAAGAAGTCTTTCTGCAAAAAACACATATTCATATGACCATTCAGAAGTAGTGATATAAAGATTTTCAAGAGGGCCACATTTTTCAGCGGCACCATTTTCATTTAGGACCATCAAGTCATCATAAAAGTCTTTTAGCAAAAACCTCATGTTGATAAGATCATCCATTCAGGAAGAGTAGCAATAACAAGATTTTCAAGATGGCCACTATGGTGACCATATTGAATGTCCAAGCAGCACCATTTTCATACAGGACCAACTGGACCATGGGATGAAGTTGTGTGCAAAGTTTCATGGCAATCCTCTAAGTATTTTAGTAGGAGTAGTGATAACAAACATACACTAACGGGCAGATGAACGACAGATGATGGACCCCATAAGCTTTCCAGGTCTATGACTAGTAGAGCTAAAAGTTTGAAATACAGATCATAGTGACCTTCTTTTGTTGCAAGGGTCTGTTACAAATAAAGATGCATACAATCATAAAGTTTGATGATTCTAGCATGAAAAGAGCTTAAGATATGAAAACACACAATTTTACCAAACTCTGTGAAGCATGAAAAAGGGTAACATTAACCTGCTTGCATAATGACGGTTTAATACTCATCAAAATGGATCCTGTCATCAAATTTCATGAATCTTGGTACAAAAGGATATATACAGGGTGCTAAAAGACCTATTTGGCCATGAGCAAAAAGAAATGTAACCTAAGCCAGTAAAATGTTAAATTTAGGTCACAGTGATCTTCTGCTGAGGGTGTGATACTAACATATATGCATAAAATCATCTAGTTTGATGACTATAGCTTGAATATAGCTTGAAAAATAAACTTAAAGCACAAAATTTAATCAAAGTCAGTGAAGCATAAAATATGGATCACACGCTCCTGCTTTTTAGATAAGGGTGTAGTACCCAACAAGATGCATTCACTTGTCAAATTTCATCAATTACCTAAACCAGTAAAATGTTAAATGTAGGTCACAGTGACCTTATTTTATTGTAATAGAGATGCATACAATCATCTAATTTGTTTATTCTAGCATGGACAGAGCTAGAGAAAGAAACATAAAACACCAAATTTAACCAAAGTCAGTGAAGAGTAGGTGCTCCAAACGGTTGTTTAGGACATAAGAAGATAGAATAGATGAGATCAAGTTAGGCTGTATATATTTATACACTTTTATCGGTTTGGATGCTAACACAGGGGATGGTACAGTAGCTCTCCTCTACTTGTTGAGGTGAGCTAAAAATTTGGGATTGGGATTGTCAAGTTTGTTGTTTGGCATGGTGTCAAATTGGCAAATTTGTCTATCAGTGAGATTTTGTATCAACAAGTTTTTCATTCTGAGAGATGCTGCATTGATGAGTAGTCCATTCGACGAACTGTCATAGACCCTTCCGTTTGGCAGTTAAGTAATTGCAAACATCATATTAAATCTCAGTATTAAAAGCTCCAAACAGCTTGAGACAAAAATACAGGCTACTATAGTCTGCCTCTATATAAATTGTACTCCACCATCGGTCTTTGAAAGTATTTACCGGTACCTAGCATAGTTACAATCTAGCTGAGGATTATTTAATCCCTTTTAACCTTAGAAATTTTAAACCAAACCTTGTTCCATCAACGCAAAATTTTTTAATTTGGAAAATAAAGTTTTCAACGGCAAATGCAATGTTAAAGAAATGCATTTTTAGTAGACGGAGCAGCCTAATATATCTTCTCACATAATTACTAGGTATCACTTATTTGATTAATTTAAGTAAAAAATGTAGTTGAGGGGTGGGGGTGGGGGACTAACTTTAATTATGAATTACTTACTTGTTATTATTGCATTGCTATATCTTTTCCTGGCACTAGTCCCCACTCCAAGGTGATTATTCCCTCCTCCAATTAGTAACTGGAGGTCTACAATAAAAAACAAAATGATACCTGTCTGGTACCTCAGTTAACTTTTGTTATTCAGAATATCATCCTTCTTTGACTTGGACAATATCTGAAAGGACATCACAGCTGGGAGGGAGGAGGGAACTGGGCAATAACAGCAGGTAAGTATTACATAATTAAAATTAGTTGTAACCTCCAAAAACTATATTTTTATAGCAGTAATAAATTACCTTCCATTACCGTGTTTCTAAATTTGCCATCCCAGTGGAAGACTGATGGCTTATGATAAGCTATCATACTGAACTTATCATTGCTGTCAGTAGGGTTCTTTACTGCAGACTGGAGGATAAATTGACAACTTGCTGGTCTGACATATTTGGGTCTAATGTGTAAATGACTTGTGAAATATCAGAGGTACCTTTGAGAGTGGAAAAGACAGTTCCAACCTTTTCTTTTTCAATTTTATTTAGACCAGATAGAAACATGTTCACAAAATGAGAGACTAAATTATATTTACCATTTAACCATAAACAACTTTTTCCCCTAGTAAAGCGTGAATTTCACTCCTTCTCCTCATCGAAGCAAGGGAGAGAAGGAAGACTGTTTAAAGATAAGATTCTCAAAGGAAGCTTCACTCAAAGGGTCATAAGGAGCTTTAGATAATGACCAAAGAACACATGAAAGGAACCACACTGGCATTAAAGATAGATAGAGACTGGGCTCCGGAACTCAGAGTACCTGATGAGTTCGGACAGCTGTAGGTCTGACCCTATAGTGGAGCCCTAGATAACTTAGGAGTATTAGAGAGGGCTGCTCTAAAGCCCTTAATGGTGGATATTGAGCAGTCTTCTCCTCGAAGAAAAAAATAAGAAAATATGCAACTGCAGCTATAAGGAGGCAGATAGGATCAGTTCATTTCCGACTGCACCAATTACAGAAAATTCTTCACTTGGCATTGCAAACTTTGAAAGTTGACTGCCTTCTAGCCTGAGTAATGCATCTGGAAACCTTGCTCAAAAAAATTATCCTGTTGGATAGATTGTTTGATATGATCCAGGCATGAAGGTTGAGAATTCTCTTGCCTGGAATGTGATGGACATTGAGAGTGATCTCCTCCAATACTTTCATTGGAGGAGGTCCAGATTTCCTAGCAGGAATAAGGGGCATGAGTGCCCCCTTGATGTCTCAGATATGATACACTGATGTGTTCTCTATAGCAACCATGATGTACGACTGATGTGTTCTCTATAGCAACTGTGATGCAGTGATGCCTTATGCAACTGACAAAGTGCTTGAAAAGCTCATTGCATTTCTAGACTGCGGATATAAAGGGATTCTTCCTGGGACCACGGGGTCCTGCTGGACTACCCCTTTACGCTCTATGTGAGCAACCCAAACTGAATCTGAGGTGTCAATGTATAGGAAGGAGTAAGGTTCTGGAGTGTAAATGAGAACTGATGTTTCCACCAAATCAGATGGTGACAAAAGTTTGATCCTTATGGGATCTGAGCAGACTGGGGGTCCTTGTGAGATCTTCAGTCTGCTTGAAGCAAGAACTGGTGAGGCTGCATATGAAGTCTTCTAGGGGAACTAAGTCTGCTGTTGCATTCAGAGCCCCATGAGAGAGAGGGAGAGGTGAACAGACAAAGATGTCTTCTCATCTAGTCTTGCTAAGAGAGCAAATATTTGTGAGATTCTGTCAGGAGGGACATGGACTGAGAAAATTCATCCCCATCTAAATGAAATTCTGAAAAGGGATCATATCCAACACAACCTGGTTTGGGATTAGGCCTAGATAAATCACCATATCTCAGCAGAGAGTCAGATCTCTCAGAAGGGCATGTCTGAGGATGTTTGTGCATCAGCCAGTCTTCACAGTACTGGAGGATGGGGACCCCAAGGGACTTTAAATGAGCTGCTCTTACAACTATCACCCTTGTGAAGGTTCTGGGAGTGCAAGCTAGGCCAAAAGAACCTTTATGAAGGCATCCAGTCACATTAAGCTTGACCTTCCTTTAACCAAACTAAAATGTTATAAATCTAATGCCCCTACTTTTAGCTGGTTTCAGTCATATCTGAAAGATGGATCATAGCAAGTTTGTATGGCAATGTTACACTGATTACATAACTATTAAATCTGGTGTCCCTCAATCCTTAATATTAGCACACTTATTTTTTCTCATCTTTTGATTATGATCTCAGCTTTGGAACTGACTATGCTATATGCTAATACTGTTGTTTGCCGACCATGCAACACTGTTGATCTTTAGCAATGATGTCAACACCATAGAAGGAAAAGTAAGCAATGATTTAGAAAAAATGTGTATAATTGGTCGTAACAGAAAACAACTGTATTTAATCGTTACATAGCTCACCTCTACTTTTACTTGTCACCAGTAGCCAATGTAAGCAATAAACAGATTGAAGAGATCATTCAACTACGATTATTGGGACCACAAGTGGGCTATCAGGAAGCAGTGAGATGCAGAAGAACCAGAGGGATTATTTTGAAAGGTGGAAAGGCATAAGCAGACAGACAATCCCATTTCAGACTTAAGGAATCTACAGCCCAGGCCTTCTGGTCTGACACTTCAGAGACCATTCTGTAAGGACCACATGGCCCCATCTGGATGGGGTATTTCTCTTGCCTGGAATATGGTGGACTCTGAGAGTGCCCATCAGAGGAGGTTCCAGATGTTTATGCAAAGAGAAGGAGTATGTGTACCTCCTTGACATCTGATGTATGCTACAACCAAGATGTCAGAAGTGATCATAATGCAATGATGCCTTAAGAGGTTGACAGACCCATGTAGGTCTAAGAACACTGTCTGCATTTCTAGGTTGTCACTATGAAGGGTTGATTCTTTGTGAGACCACAGTCCCTGAAGAACCACCTCCTCTGGCTCCAGGTGAGCGCCCCTCCTGAATCTGATGTGTCTGTGTACAGAAAAGAGCTGGATATCGGGGTGTGAATCAGGACTCCAGTCAGAAACTGGTCTTGATCTAGCCACCAACAGTGGGATCTGAGCTCACAGCAGGCCTTTGTGTGGTCTCCAGCAGGAACTGGATAGGATGCAAATGAAGTCTCCCCAGGGAAACTAATTCCACAGCTGCATTCATAGTTCTCAAGAGAGAGAGGTAAACTTGAGCTGACAATGAAGTCTTGGCCAAAAGATCTGGTATGATGGACAGAATCTGAGAGATTCTGAATACAGGAATGTGAAACCCTCCTCTGACTGGTGAGGAAATCCATCTCCATGTACACGAAGTCCTGAGAAGGGATAAGATCTGACCTCTCTAGGCTGGGAATAAGAGTTACCATCAGCCAACAGAGGAACAGGTCCTGCAGAAGAGTATCTACGAGGATGTAGTACATCAATCAGTGTTCAAAATACAGGAGGATGGGCGACCCATATAGACCTCAAGTGAGCCTGTGTCCTTCTGTAGAATACTGTACACCTCTTGCCTTGCATGAACCAGTCTGGACTGGTCAAAAGATATAGGAGTCCATGAAAGGGAAGGAGGTTCCAGGAAATGAAGCTGGTAACCTTCTTTTACTGTAAAAAGGACTCACACATCATCCGTGATGCCCAACCAAGCCCCTGAAAATAGGGCTAGTTGTGCACCTACTTCGGTGCTGGGAAAAGGAAGATTTGCTGGACAGGATGCGACTCTCTAGGGCTCACTGCCTCCCTCATTAGGGAAGAGGGAGGAGTCCAAAGACTTCCTCCCCATGCCTCTATGACCACCTTGTTGGGAGAAAGATGGGCATGAGGGAGTTTTGAACTGGGTATGTTTGAAAAACTTACGCCAAGGCACAGAGGACTGATCAGGGTGGGCACACTTCTTGGCCAGTTTAGTAAAGCCTGGAGTCGCAGCCAGGGACCACACTTGTATCAAAAGAGCATCTCTGCATTAAGCAGTGCAGCCTTAAACAGGTTTTTGCTGTGATCCAGCAAAACCTTAAAAATCTACAAAGTGGCATCTCTACAGAGGTGGAGAAGCTTTGCAGAGAGCTCTATGAGCATCAAAAGTGCATGCCTTGACATTTTAGCCACATCCTCACACAAGCGCTGTAAAGCTGCTGGAGACATTGATTCTTCCTTTAAAAAACTGATAGAGGCAACTGAAAGGAAATCAGCTTGTAAGGCTATTGTAACCTTGGTTCTAGCCTTGAGTTCCAAGGCTTCTAAAGATTTAACTGGAAGATGAGCCCAGGTCTCAGCACCTGAATTCCAAGCATGTGTGTATGTGCTTAAGGGGCCAAGCTGGGGAATGAACCTGATAACTAGAGGCGGAAACCAGCAGTTTCAGAGTAGCTGAGGGGACAGACCAATACTTCTGTTATCTGGTAACCTCTTGGCCCTTAGAAAGCTTATCACTAAGCTCCCAAACCATTGCTGAGGGCAGGAGCAACAGAAATTTTTAACCAGAATGGGTTGCAGAAAGCCTCTCCAAACTGGAGAGAATCTTAGTGTACTCTGCTCCCGACGGTTTCAGACACAGCTTTGTGGGAAAGAGGCAGCAAACCTCGCTTACCACCTTATCAAAAGTCCAGACTTCCTCATCTTCTTAACAGAAGTGAAGGCCTGGCCACAATTAATTTTTCTGGGAAATCATTTAACTCTACCAGAAGGGAAAGGGCATCATCATCCTGACCTCATTCCCAAGGCAAGAGAGGAACATCATTCCTGACCTCCATCTCTGGAGAAGAAGACATTAAAACAGGGGTTTCGTCATCCTGTAACTGCTTGCTGATGGCATCAAGACTAACACTTCAATCTTCTCTCCTTGAAGAATGGGATCATTGATGATCTAGGAGAAGTGGTAGCCCACCCCCTTTTTGCTGGACAAGTCCAAAGGGGATGGAGAAGGTTCCTTCCAGCCCCAACCAATATACATTGGAACCTGGAAAGAGACATCCATGATGTAATGGGGGGAAAAGAAGACTCACTACTTGGTATTGGGGATCCCCAAATCCTGTAAGGGTTAAAATTGAACATAGGAAAGGGAGGGGATACTGATCCAATCCTCTTCTCTAGAGTGGTGAGCTTAAGGGGGGGGGGGGGTATCAACCTGATCCCTGTCCCCATAACATCAATCAAAACCTGGTGTTTTCTGGCTGCTAGAAGAGTGTTACCTGGTGACTGTTGCCTGAAGCCCATTGCCTGGTGACCTACTGGTGACCAGTCTGATGATGACAATATGACAGAAGAATCTTTGGAGAATAAAAGTCAGCATCAGATCTGTTAGAGCAAGAATGCTGATCTCCCCTGACTTTGGAAGGCATGACATAACTCTTATGGGGCACTGGCACTTTTCCTCCTTTGGGATTTTCCCTAACAAGCCTTTGGGTGATTTTCTAACCTAACCACAGAAAGTACTCCTGATCCCTCCTTCACTGGAGATGCCGACTTCCCTAAGAGAGTTAAGGCAATTTATTACTGCTATTAAACTGGTGATAATTGCTGAAGACATAAACCAATCTCTAAATTTTTTATTTGTTAACCAAGTGATAACTCCTGTGCTGTTTGACAGAAACTTTGTGATACAGATGTCTGCTGTGTGATGCTTTGCTGAATTTTACTCTACTGACAAGTTGCTAATGATGTTGACTGGTGGAAGAGACGGAACTATATTCAATATGAGAAATTTAATGTCCAGTCCTATCTATTCTATCTTTTTATCTAATTTAAAAATTGTATATGTATCCAATCGAATTATCCATGCATACCATTTAAAATATAGTAACCCATTTTCTGTGGGACAACCTGGATGCATACAGTCATATATACATGCTTTCCATAAGTTAGTATATAAAAAAAGACAACACCAAACCCACAACAGGATCATTTACTTGGTGTCCAACCAAGTCTGTAACATAGCGTGGAGAAGAACTTTTCATAATATGTGTAATGTACAATCAAAGATTTCATATTTTTCTTGTATTCAACAGAAATTGTTCATGGTCAGTAAAGTTTCTCTCCCATTTCTCATTGCGCCTACTGTAATTTACACGTAGCTGTTTGGTGTGATGTATCAGACACTGAGCTTTCTAATAGCTATCGCATCTTTAAACCTTTTCACTGTAGCATGACATTTTAGTGTAAAACATACAAATCAGTTTTCTTTCCACATTTCCTAATGCAATCTGTTGGTCTAAATAACATGTATAGTTTAAATATGACATTTAGCATAAAGTTTAAAATCAATGATGATAAATGTACATACTGACATTACAGCTCATGTTAGAGGTTTGACCATCTCCATCTGTTGTGTAGTTGTCTCTGCACTTCAAACAGCCATCAAACCTGATCTCTGCAGGCTTATAGTATCCCATAGGGCAGGGGACACATTTATAGGTGGCATTGTCAAACTGCTGACCTCCAGGGCAAACAGCTGAAATGTACCCACAGTACAAGTGTGTGAAACTGATGTCAACCAAATATGAGCCATAAATTAGACGGGAACCCGTAACAATCTCATTCAAATTATGTATAATATTGAAATAACAAAAAAGAGAATACAAACAAATGGTTGGTATTCTAGTCAGTTCATACTGACCTTTTTATATTCATAAAATACTTTAGCTACAGCTCTCCAATGATCTTCAGACAGGTGTTTATAAACATGTTTATGTTTGAAGACTGGCCAATTTCAGTACAAGAGGACAGCTGCTGAGGTAGCTCTTGTAAATTAAATTTATTGGCTTTTAGTTTGGCCATTTTTTTATAAGGTCTCTACATTAAAACTACAACAAGCCTAATGGACACAAGAATTTGTTGGAACAATATTTTTGAACATGACTTTTAGGTCATAACAGTCTTATCTGTTTTAATTTTTACGAGTGGAGCAGTCATATAAGCCAATCTACAGATTTTTAGAGAGCTGTACCGGATAAAACACGTTCTTTGGTTAATGCAAGTCTTGGTTGATTATTGCAAACAAACACCTAAATATGAAAAAGGACCCATTAACAATACAAGACTAGAGGAGTTCTAAACTTTGCCTACATCAGTTCAGTTATCAATGCTACTGATAATGGAATTCTAATCAGTCAAAATTTTAAAAAATGTCAACAGCTTAGAGCACACTTTCATGATACTAAAAAAATATTTCCTGCATATTTTAAATATAGCTGCTAATTGCATTATTTCTTAGAATTTATTTTTCAATATCAGTTTAAAACAAGAGGCCCATACGGGCCTGGGATCTCTTGCATGGCTGACACCAGCCAAATAGCCACATACATACATACCCTGAAAATTTGAAAGAAAGCTGTGGTTTATATTAAATATTAGTATTTTTGTTTGGTTTATTTTTAAGGGTGGCTTACTTCGGAATTAGGCTTATTTTCATATAAAAATATGGGAGATGATAGGACAATGGTTTCTGTGTATCTAAAAAGATATGAATACATGTATTGCAATGATTATTAAGAACTTTTTAATTCATAATTTTCAATCCAGAATCACTGAAGAATATGTTCTATTTTAATTGATACATGATCTTACAATTAGATTTTTGCATATTGTTAACAAAATTTGTGTTCCTTTATGAAAGTACAAGTTGCTCCACATTTTAGGTTATATGCATACAAGACACATTTAATACTGAAATATATAAGGCACCTGAAAAATCACAAGCTCCTTTGGGTTGACACCAATGATGACCCGATTGACCAACTCAACCAAATCGGCTTTGGTGGCAAACATGGTCAAATCTACATTGGTGCTCCTTCAGGTTGCTACACTTGCTCATCCATAAATGTCAACTGGCATTTCATATACATTTAAGCATAGCTTCTAAGTAATAACACAAAATCAATAAGCATGTGCAGAGTTGGGCTACCCTTGAGTGCATGCAGCACTCTGCATATGGTCCATCTGTTTGGGTTTGCAATGGCAGCATTGAATAAAACAGTGGTGGATGACACTGTCATTGAGGGGCACCCTGGGCAAAGCCACCACGTAGATAATCAACTTCACGTGGCGGTGCAACCCAGTATAAGTCAAAATACACAAGATGTTGAGGTGTTACTGCATATGCGATCAAAGGAGTTCTAGGTCCATTTGAAAAATCCAAGTTAACGATGCCGGTTTCCCAGGTACGGGGGATCATCAATCCAAGTTCATCCCACATGAAGATGGCTCAGAAATGCTTGATTGATTTTGTCATCGTGATTAAATCAAAATTGGTCAAAGGTTGCCCAAGAATCTTTGCTTCCATGGCCATCAATAGTGAGACCACAACCAAAGAACTCTTCTACCTGGATAATCAAAGACCTTTTCCTTTTTTGTAGATCCCCTGACCACCTTTTTCAGAGCCATCCCAGATGTGGTTCCAAAAGCCCCTAATGCAGCCGCTTTTGCAAATCATGGGAGCTGCAGCCACCAACAGTACAGAATGGCGAGAAATGGAAATATTCTGCTGCTCTTTTGCATTTGCACCACCTCTGATTTTGATAACTTTAATGTTACTGAGGTGTTCTTTTGTTTGGGCACTTTGAGCTGATCAAGTTGTGTTTGGGTTAAAAACACAGGGACATTTACCCAGATATTTCTGGTCAGGTTTGTTGAAGAATGTTTCAATGTGACCCCACACTCATTTTTTATTGTGCTCTTTATTTTTTGCAAGCTGGTTTTTGCTAAGACCAACCTTAACTTCATGATATAAATATTAGTTTTCAATTGTGTTTTTCAATTACAAGTTTGTGAAAACCACTATGAGTTTGTCTAAACCACTACGGGTTAGCCATATGCACATCAATGACCCTCATCCGGCAACCTGTGCGATCTAACAACAGAGTCTTGTTGGAAAGTATCATGGCAATGCATCTGTAGGACAGAGTGCTGAGTTGCACATGCATTAAAGTGCATATCAACCACGGACTGCCTCAACAGGCCCAGGTGTTCCAAGAAAAAGTAATAAATTGGGTACAAATTAGTGAAGTCATGCTGGGAAATCTGCAGACTCAAGTCAATGTTTTGATCCTGGCCCATGTATGACCATAGCTTGTGATATGCACATGACTTGATTGACTTCCCAATTGAACAGAATTTTTTCTTCAGATGCTTCCTGATGACCGCTTAACTGCAGAGAAACTTCAGACACTCTGACTTTGTCAAATATCATCACACTACCAGTCTGTCCACCACCCACCCAATCCATAGTTTCAAACCATGAACATGTGTCTTCGAGTGCTGACACCTTGTTGGGTGGTTATCTGCCATGAAAACTGCTGAACATTGCTTTGTATCAAGTCTGAGGTGAGCGTGAGAAATGATAACATTGACATGCCTCCAGACTCCATAAACCATGCACTTCTGTGGTCAACAATGGGGTCATCAAAGGCATCCACAATGTCAATTTTGACAACACAACTAGGACAGCAGTAGCACCTCTATCACACCAAATTACATCATTGTTGTTGCCCTTACAGGTTAACACAACTGTGTGTTTGGCTCCAAAAAATAACCTTGCATAGATCTCTGCAAAATCTGAATATGTGACTATGAGGAATTGCACATGAAAACAACAATGGGCATCCATGAACTTGTCCTCAATGCTGCATAAATCCAAGGTTATAATTTTCATGGGTGCCAGTAAATACAAGTTCTATATCTGCATTTGCATTGGCTGCATTATTTCAAGGTGGCCGACATAAATACTGTATATTATCTGCATGGTGGGTTCCATCCTTGTGAAACATCATAGTTGGTCCAGCGGATCTCACGGAATCATCACTATAACTGGCCAGTCTGAGAATTGTCGTGGCAATGTTGACATTGCCCAAACATGCTTTGATTTCCTTTCTGTCTATGAGATATCATGTGCTGCTGAGCAATTGAACAATGCCATAATGCTGTTGTTCACAAATTCAACCTTGGCATTGTCGGCATAATCATTACAGTCAGCTTGTATAAGTTATCCATCAATTTCCATAAAGGACACACATGGGAGAAAATATCTAGATGCATCATGCACTTTTAATTCTATTTGTCCACGTTCATTCGGGACCCTAGCTCGGTACGAATAATACTGATCTTTTATGTGTTGTTAGTAAATCATATAACCCATAAACATAGTACAGATCAGTCACGTGACCAATGTCATCTCATGGGATGATGAGGCACTTATGGAGGAAGTGAAATTCACATCTGTGGCTGATGTGGTAATTAAATTGCCTGTGCAGTGGTGTGTTTGGGCCATCACAGATTGGTTGTGTAGTGGTTACTAGAAACACCGAAATACACTGAAAAACCGAAATACACATATATATTTACATGTTCTCTGTGTATATATCTATGTACACACAGGAATTATGATTTACTTTTGTTTGAATAGTAATATAAAGCAAAATAAAATATGATTGGAGCAATTTTGATACGTATTATTTAGTTTTTTCCTAGTTATAGCACACGTCTATTGGTCGTACTTTATTGGACAAGTATCATAAACAGCTGAGCATTCCGGAATGGAGGTGGTATGATAAATGATCGTTCCGGAATGGAGGTAATCTCTGGAACGGATGGTGCAAGTCGGCTTAATTCACATTGTTTCAAGTCGCTTAATTAATGTTCTAATTGACTGCACACACCTTTATTGTCCTCCCTTTGATCTCATTTCTTATTCAAGTTAAGAAAACAATCTTTTTTCTAAGTTGCTTAATTCGGAATGGACAGTGAAAGTTGGTTTAATTCATCTTTTAAGTCGCTTAATTCATTTTCGAATTAACTACACACCCTTTATTGTCATCCATTTGAACCCATTTCTTACTCAAGCAAAAACAAACTGTCGCGCACATTAAAGAAATCATGCCCGATTTTGATTATGCACAGATTTCATAATTGAGAAGTAAATGTTTTGATATAAAAGCTTTATACAATACTGATATTATCACATACACATACATACACAGCAAGGATGGATCAATATCCATGTGTTATTTGTTCCAGTGAATGTAAAACTGATGCTTTGCAATACACAAATTGCAGACAATGGGTCCACAGTGATTGTATTCCCATGAGTGCAAAAGACTTGAGATCATGGTCTCGCGATTACTTGGAGTTTCTTTGCACGACGTGTTCTTTCAATGGGGATGTATATGATGCTGGACAAGCCTTACAAAGGTAATACAAATCTATGTTCTCTTGATAGATAGATAAATAGATACCTTGATGAATGATATTGTTTATTGTTATTATTCTTCAAGTAAATATTTTGATCGAATTTATTTGATTCCAAGAATTTAATTAGATTCTATTCGTGCTGCTTTTTACATTGAAATGAATGTATACGTTTGCGACAATTACATAATTTTAATGTATCTCTCTATGTATCCATCTATATAGTCTGTCCAATCAATAAATTATTAATGTTATATTCTCTTGAATTGATTGACTTACTTATTTCAAAGCCTACTTCAGTTGAGAAAAAGAAATCACTACATGTTATTATTGTCTGTGCAATACTTCATTAGGATGACTAAAATATTTAAGTACTTGATTTAAGTCACAATCTTTGAATCATATTTATGTAGTTCTTATTCTTTGTTTATATTTGTTGTTACTATTTGGGGAGACAGTACTCTAATAAGCTCATGCTTTCTACTAAATCCCTGTTTGTAATTGCAATTGACAAAGTTTCTTAAAAAAAATGATTTTAAACTATATGTACCTATATCTGGCCATTCTTGCCTCTGGGCGTACTTAATGCTTTAATGAACCTTTCTTGGTGTATTCATTAAAATCCTGTGAAATATCACACCAACCATAAGTGTTCATTGATACCTGTCATGTCCTGCACATGTTCTATTAAGTCCATTAAGTCATTTTTTAATTGACTGCACACCCTTTATTGTCCTCCCTGTGATCCCATTTCTTATTCAAACTAAGATAACAATGTCGAGCACATTAAAGAAATGGCACCGGCTTTTTATTTTTTGAAGCGAAACAATGAAGCATATATTAATGACATGTCTGTGTTTATATTTACATGACACTGTACAAATATATTTCCAGACTGCAGAAAGTTTTCCATTTGAAGGAAAAGAATGCCCTGACCAATGCTGCAAAGTCTGAAAGTACACTTCTCATCACCTACAGGATTTTGATTCCAGAATCAGGACACATGTCTAACAATGGAGAGAAAGATGCAGTTTCTGTGGAAATTTGGTTGTGATGGTAACTGTTTATATAGAGCAGTTTCTAGAGCACTCACTGGTTCAGAAAACTTTCACGAACTTCTGCGACTATGAACTGCAATAGAACTGATACTGAATCCTATTTACTATGATGAAAAGTCCCACAGTTTGTAGATTTGATCTGTGATAATCACATTGTTTGTTAGTGACTATTCAAAGCTTGTGAAAGATGCTATTGAGGCTGGTTTCTACTCTGAAATGGCACACATTTATGCACTAAGAGCCAGCATATCAAAACCCATTCGTTCTTATTATCCGCCACAGTTACAAGCTGAATTTGCATCAGAACCTTTAAATCGTAAGGTTGTTGGAAGGGCAGTGAACAAATCCATATCTCCTGCAGCATGCATAATGTGGACACAAATGTCTCTCTGACAACGGGAATCTGACCATGTTTTTTTTTTTAAATGGGAAGTATTCTTTAAAAAGACAAGTCCAGCAGAAAACTGAGCATAGACCTTTGGATCTGCAACCTGTCAAAGATCAAGTTGTCGTGATCTACAGGTACTATACTCAGTTAAAAAAGGACAATATGTACAAAAAGAGGGTGACATAGCTAGGGGAGGGGGGTCTGGCAAGAAATTGGTCACTGGTTGAATATGTAGGGAAATTTCCTGGTTTAACGCCGCATGGAAACTCGCGACAGACGAAAATAAATATTTGCAGACTCCAGACCATGTTTTAGATGACATTACAGAAATGACTGGAAAAATGAAACCGCATCAAATACTAAATAAACTGACTTCAAAATATGGCGAACTGTCCCAATTGACAGGACTTCAAAAAATTTATGACAAACAAAAATATCAAAAATCAAAGGACAGAAAAGTACCAGGACACTCCAACAATATTGCTGACCAAATGAGACATCTTGAAAATTTGGTAACTGAAAATAACCACTTTGTATGATCAGTTATCAGGACCAGCGGTAAACCCCCTTGTTTAATATTGTACACAGATGAACATATAACAGACATTAAGAATCTTTGTTGCTCCGGGCAGACTGTCCTTGGCATTGACAAAACTTTTATGCTGTGTCAAATGCATGTGACGGTAACATGTTACAAGCAACTTACGGTAAAACTAATCAGAACATGCGAACAACTAATCTTTCTTGGACTGCTCTTCATTCACGACAATAGCGATTTTGAAATTTAGTAAATTTTTCCATCATCTGAAAGTAAAACTTATGGATTCGAATCTTAAGAGCCTTGTAATTGGAAGTGATGATGAGAAGGCTCTAGTCACAGGCATTACGGCAGTTCTGCCCAAAGCAACACACGTTCTGTGCACACGCCATTTACAAGAGAACGTTAGGCATATATTGACAGATGACGCAGTTACCGTGACTGACCGCAACAACATCTTGGAAGAAATTTTGAGGGAAGACGGACTAGTTGACGCTCATGACAGTATTTGCTTTGATGATAAATGTGCAGCTTTCGAAAATCATTGTGCTGGAATTTCAGGATAATTTCTTAATTACTTTCGGAAAAAAACAACAGACAAATATCAAACTAAAAGTCAATAATCCATTAAGAATCTATCAGATAGACCACATGTGGAAAAATAATAATGGTGATTCCATGAACCACGTTCTTGAACAGACAGTTGACTGGAAGACAGTCATAAACAATTTTAGTTGACAAAAACAGACTGGATAAAAATGACAGAGCAACAACGCACAAACTTGTTCAAACGCTTTAGACTCCACATTGACATAGACACAAAATACATGATTTCTACGTACAGTCAGACAACTTTTGTTGTATGAAGGACTAATGGACGAAAACCTGGACAAAGGAAACGAAACATTAATGAACGAACTGTGACAATTACTGCTAAAAAATCTAAACATGAACCAGAGATTTTGTCATAATGTGCTATATTTTATTGTCAACGGTTAGGTTTATTTGTCCTTGAAGTTTGATTTTCAAGAGGAACAGAATCTTGAATACTATTGGATTAATTAATTCATCAGCGTGCTCAAATTATTCATACATTGAAATCTGATACCTTATGTATGTAATTAAATGTAAATATTAAATTCTGCCAAAGAATGAATAATACATGTTTTTTTTACAAAAATGCTTTCCTGAGTTGTCTTTGTCTATGATCATATATTCTGGCTTGTTACAATTGCACTCTTAATCTCACTCTTGCATATACTATCTTATATACTTGGTACTTCGATACTTTTCACTTTCATTCTGTGTATGTATTTAGATTCGTCGTTTATCATACCTGTCAAATCAAGTAAAGAGTAAATAATTCGTATAAATTTAAATCAAAGTTTATTTTGCTTTTTATTATTATTCAAACAAATACAAATGAAATGAAAAATAAATGTACGAGCTGTGATAAATACAGCTAAAAGATCCAAACCATACAAGCACTTATTATTTTCGCAAAGAAGTTAACACCTTCCTCAAACAAACAAAAATTGTTTTTTCCTTTCTCATTAAAATGCACCTTGTCTGCATCATAGTCTTTTGGGAATCTAACATTCGGTCTCATGAATCCAACATTCAACCTCAAAACCAGTTTACTTATTTTTCTGTCTTTGTGCAATAAATGAAATTTTTGTCAATTCCGAATCCTTTATGAATATTCCCCATTCACATATTTCCAAGAATAAGACTTTCTTAACACCCTTACAATCAACTGTCATATCAACAAAAGCAGTATATAAGTATATGTTTCACTATTGCCAAATATTTAACTAAAATTAAATTAAATGCTATTTGTCAAAAACTATATAATTAAAAGTTAAAATAAGTATATGAAATAATGTCGGCGATACTTTTGATACTTCTCACTTTCATTCTGTGTATGTATTACTACGATTTGCAGTTTATCATATCTGTCGAATAAAGTATGATCGAGTGAGGCCATTACATGAATTGTGCTATAAACAGGAAAAAAGTAAATAATTCATATCAAAATTGCATAAATCATATTTTGTTCTGCTTTATATTTTATTCAATCAAAAACAAATCATAATTCCTGTGTGTACACCGATAAATACACCGAGAACATCTAAATACATGTGTATTTCGGTTTTTCAGTGTATTTCGGTGTTTCTAGTAACCCGTTGTGTAGCATTGCTTCCATGACACTCAGACATAGTAGAAGAAAAAAAGAAACAGAACTGCTGGAAAATTTCATATTATCAACTTCTTTTGCCACTGATTTTAAATGTTTTAACTTAAAATCATTAGTGTGTCAAAAGAGTATTAAAACATTTGAATTATTTAATATAAAATATACATTATCTGAAATTTACCTACATGTACCATACTGTCATTGTGACAAGTACTATTAAAATAGCTGCACACCATTGTTGCCAAAAATATAAAGCTTGTTACTTAATTAGTCTAATCTGCAAGTTTCATAAAATTAGGACAAAATTTTTTTTGAATATCCTTTCCTGATTTCAACATAACAACAATTAGATTGTCAATTTTAGTGCCTCTGATAAAAATTCTGCAGGTATCAGTCATAGAGTGATTGGGATGACAAGTGGAATTGGTTAATAAATGTCTCATCAACTTTTTGTGCCATGTTAAAGATTGTTAACTAGCTTAATATTTATTGTGGGACTCCTCATAAGCCTTTCTCAAAGACACTATTATGTCAATGGGACATATTTTTAATGGATGTCACTTCAGTGCACCAGCATGGATATCAACAGAAAGTGGTTTTTTTTTTTCCAGCCAATGAAGGATATAGTTTGCATACATAATAAATTTAATTCTCATCAGTTGACATATATATGATATACAGCTTTTCTTTTCATGTAGTGGAAACTGCTGTGTGCTCTGTTCGAGACTAAAACTGAGATCTAGCAAGTGAAATGGAAGTTGCATGATACAAGTGATGCCTGTTAAAATACATGGGTCAAAGTCTGGATCCTTAGAAAAGTGAATAAATAACTACATGACAAAGACTAGATACATTCTGTAAATAGGAAACTTACGTATACAATCTGTCTGATTTGTAGACCCTTTGAATTTTGTTCCTGTGCTAATAGGACATGGTGTACAATTGACAGATGAATTGGGCTCATTCATCATTTGGTAGAAGTCCACCTGGCAATCACCACAGGTTTTGGCTGTTGTTACATACTGCCCGGCCTTGCATATAGCTGTAAATTACCATTATACTATCAGTATTAGTATCAGATCAATAATAAACCTTGAAAAGATGGTATTTTAATAGATGAACTAGCATGAAAATGTAAAGATGGTTCTGGTGAAAAAATGAAATACCATGAGATGATACTGAAAACCATTTACTGTCTTTCTTGCATGTACAGTATCACTTTAAATTTTTATAATTTTTTATTTGAAAGATAGAAATCAAATAAATCTTATTCATCAAATGAGGTGTGTTGGACCCTAATTATTCAAATTTTTATTACATTCAAGTTATATTTTTAAGAAGAGGATTCTGCACAGTGATAAATCTTGTAATAAATACTTTGTAATTTTATTTTAATTTTTTACTTTTTCTTTTAAATAGTACAGGGCCTCGAGGCAGATTAGATGTATTTAACCCTTTACCTCATAGAGCCTGTTGTTGTGTAGGCAGTTGATATACACATTCTCAATCACTACAGTGTAGTGTGCTATAAATAAAACACCTGTTAGCTCTATGACTCAATACACATAGGCCTGCATGTTACATGTATAGCGGTGTAGTATATCTTAAGTTCAGCATCAATTTTAACCATTTTACCTTTTTTGTACACATCTATTATCTATATATAGGTTTCAGAGTAAAATCTGATCTTAATAGTTTTTATATGCTTTAAAATCTTGAGAGAACTCATTCATCGTCAAGTCAGTGAAGCAGTGTGACCAACCGTAGCTAACATTTCTCAACCTCGAAATCTATCAGTTCATTGTACACATCTACATTGCTAAAACATCAGAATTTAATAAATTATCAAAAATCAGTGTTGCCTACATTTACATCAGAGCCTATATCTGAATTGAAGCTTTCATAGTTGTAATTCTAATCATCCAAACTCAAGAAGGTGCTGAATGAAATCTGCAGCCTCCATTTTGGAGAGTGGAGAATCTGACCTAGTTACTATAAATAGCAGATTATGACTGGATCTTAAATAGCAACCACGTGAACTGACGTAATGGATATTTACCTATATGCATGTAGTATCTAATAGGGGGTTTTCCCTTAAGGTAGCGCTATGAAAACAAGCACAAAATGGCTAATGTTTACTGTAGGCATCCAAACATGCTTTCATGCAGATGGTGTAGAGACATCCAAACTTGCTTCCATGTGAATCGGGTAGAGGTGTCCACTAGTGCTTCCATAAGAATGGAGTAGAGGCGTCCAAAAGAGCTTACATGAGGTAAATGATTAACTAACTGAGGTATCTCTCTTTAAATAAAGGCATTATTGTTATTATTATTATTATTATTACTAATATTATTATTATTATTACACATAGCACAGTATCTCAGATACTGTTACATGTATCATCATGCAGTTTGATGTGTGTACTCTCCTTTACCACTTATGTTACGTGTCGGACTGGCCCATCTGGCAATCTGCATGGGAGCAGATTGGCCACAGATAATGGAAGGGCCACCATGATGGTGTGTAGATCCAAAGTTTTGGTCCAGTCCAACACTGTATCTTAACACCCATAAAAAGCAAATTGTGGTGATTGTAGTGCCCTACTTTTCTTGCTAAACTGGCTAAGTTTTTGATTATGTACTGTACCATTCATGCAGGCAAGACAAAGCATTCTCAGAATTTCCTGTTGGTTCATTCATATACCACAGACCTTCAAATTTGTCTCCATTTATAAGTGTGAAAGAAGAGAAAAATCTTTAATTTGGATTCATTTTAAGCAAAAGCTGTTTTATGCAATATTTCATTTGTGTCTTATCTTGGTACCAATTTTATTCTTGTACAGTTATGGCTGGAGCAAAGTATTCATTCAATAAATATGGAAACAATTCACACAGCTATTTTATTTTCTCAACTCTGTAATAGAAAAGTGCAAATGAGTGCTTTTCATAATGTAGATCATAAATAGAATAATACATATTTGCAATAATTAACTTTTGTCTAAGATCAAGTAACTTATGAATATTATTAATTGAGTAAAAACATCTATTAGCCTCTAATTCTTACACTGTATGATGATGCTCTTTATTGTCCTTAATAATATTACATTTTGTAAAGATCTGTACCATGCTGTACTTACGTATTACACAGCTATTGTTGCTCTTAGACCCCTCCATGTCAGTGGTTTTGTTATTATCTGAGCAAGTTACACATTTTCCCCAACGAGCTGCAGGCATGGAATTATCTTTATAGAATCTTCTTCTACAGGGGGTACAGATCTCATTTATATATTCATAGCCAGCCTGACAGAAATCTGGAAACAAACGAAAAAAAATATACATATTATGAATCCAAAACATACCTTATTTTGATTATGTTTGTCTTCTCTCGTTAAGATTTCTACAACATTTAATGTCTGAAAGGTACCCAAAGTATCCACCTGCTTAATAATGGATATTACCCAAGGTGTACTAGGTGACTGCACTGTTGCAAGAAAGTGTCAAGATACCAGCAAAGTTGTACCACTTGCAGTGCTTCAACTGCAGTCACCTACATCAAGAACTCCTTCAATAATGCCCTTTATTATAACACAATCCCTGTTATAAGGCTCCAATGGTTGTGGACTACAATTGTACTTCATTATAAGGCAGACCCATTACAAGGCAGTGTCATCTATGGCTCCCATGGATAGTATTATAATGAGGGAGTAATGTATCAAGCACTTCACTATAAGGCAGTATATTTTATGACTCCCTTTGAGAGTATTGTAATGAGAGAGTACTGTATCATGTACTTCACTATAAGGCAGTCTCAATATAAGGCAGTATACTTTATGGCTTCCATAGACAGCATTATAATGAGGGATTACTGTATATGTATACTGCAGTAAAAATGAATAAATTTATGAGATCCATGTAGCTGGAAACAATGGCATCTTCCTTGTGTGTGTTTAGTGAACATAACATGTCAATTTATTTCAAGGGTATACCCTCCTGCTACTACAAGTTTTATGATAGCCTAATCTAATCAGGCTCTGCATTCTAAATTGTGTTCAAATACCTTTAAACTTTTTTCTTTTCATTACTAGCAATTTTTAAAATATTTAAATAGAACAGAAAAATGTTTAGGGCAGGTTTTTTTTAACCAGCAGTACTTTCTTGAAAAAGTCCCAACTAAAGAGAATATAATATTTCCCTGATGAGATAAAACTGCAAAGATCATAATAATTTCCAGAAATCTACACACAGAAACCATGCCAAGATATATTGTATTTGCTTTCTTTTGTAAAGGTGTGGGTAGGCTTATCATAAATCATGAACTTAGCATTGGATAAATATGATAGTTTATTGGAAAAAAAAAACTTTTAAAAATGATGTATTTCACAGGAAAACATTGCTGCAAAAGAAATCTATAAAATAAAAGAAAAATATATTGCAACTTAAAAAATCATTAGAAATTAGGATCTGTGTTGAATCAGCTATACAGACTTCCTATTTCTGAATTCCATGCAATCCAAATAAAGCTGTCATTAAGGTAAATTTTCCTAGCAACATAAAATCTTTGTTTTTTTACAAAAGGAATGTATGGTCTTTTATCAGTGTTATTTTGATGAAATCCAAATATTCACTAAGCTATTATTTTATCTACATATAGTGACACAGTGCTGTTTCTCATACTTTCCCAATATTTGATAGTCTACTGGTAGTCGCAAAACGTGCAATACAGTCTTTATTTCATACATATTTTTTTTATATTTTTTATTCTCAATTAACTAACAGCATCAATTTTAAATTTAAATTCTTTAATATTTTAACATCAATTATATTTAAGAACTTAATTTGTTCATATTGTCTTCTTGAACCAAACTGTCATAGCTGTTGGTCCTTTCTGCAAGGACTTCATCTTTCTGCAAAGTTGCTAAAAAGTATATACACAAATATATCATATGAAAAAAAGTATTGAAAATAAAAACAGGGATAAATGGCAAGGCCAAGTATAATATCACCCAGTTTTTTGTGTTGAAATGGCAGTCTCAAATTTAAAAATACATGACTAGGTCAATGCAACAACAACAACAACAACAACAAAACCGACTATGTCAATTCAAAAGTACATGAGTAGGTTGATGCAAAATAATGAGACAATTTTGCAAAAGGTGATGGCTACACTCGAAAGGATTTTAAAATTCAAATGGTTTATTAAGTCAGCTACAGGCTGCTACTGAAAACACATGACACTAAAATGTGCTAACTTTTACAGTCTGTGATGTTGGTAGAGCCCTCATTCATGGTTCCATAGTTAGTCCCACTGCATGGTGTACAGTTTGTGTAAGAGTAGGGCATGTCCATGGGTTGGTATTTGTCCAAAGGGCAAGGCTTACACATGTCACCAGATATGAACTCACCAGAAACACACCTCCCTATGAATAGAAGAAATTAGGTTCAACACTTACCATATATACTCGCGTACAAGCCGAGTCCAAATGCAAACAACAGAGACCCTGATCTGCCATCGCATAATGTGCTGGCAGATCAGAGTCTATGTTGTTTGTTCTTCTGATTAGTCCTTACAAACTGCATAGACCCAGATCTGCTGGCGCATTATGCTACGGCAGATCTGGGTCTATGCAATTTGCAGTTGGTATTGGCTCATATGCAAGTAGAGATGGTATTAACAGGAAAGGAAAGCATAATCCACCCTTGTATAAACAAGATTAGTCATGCAATAAATAACAAGGAGACAAGAAAAGTTTCTTAATAATTTAATTTTATGTAAATGGAATTTAGAAGAAGGCCACAAAAACCACTCCCATGGCTTTCCATGGAGGAAAATAAACATTAACCCGAGTGTAATCAGTGATTGTATAGCTTACCTCTATGAAGCTTTTAGAAGTCTCCAGCAGCCACTCTAAACATTATATATCATGCAGAAAACTAGTCTCGATTAAATTATGCTGACAAAGAAATGGTGGCCCCTTTTTAAGTCAAGTTTGTCTTGTAATTTTTTCTAACCATTAATCTTTTTTAAAATTTAACATTTAAAATTTTAACTGTTAATTGGCACTACACAGACAGTATTGTGCTGACATACCATTAAACCACATACATTCCAACCTACCTATCTACCTACATACTGTGAAAGGGAGTAAAATATATAAAGCAATAAAAAAACAAGAACATTCTATTCTACAATATCAAAGAAGAGGCATTCTAGTGAGTTGATGAAAACCAGAGAAAATAATGCTTTTATACATTATTTTTTTCTAAAAAAATAATTGTTCTTAAAATCTGCTTCATAAGCTATTATCATTGTTCTTAAAATCTGCTTCATAAGCTATTATCATTGTTCTTAAAATCTGCTTCATAAGCTATTATCATTGTTCTTAAAATATGCTTCATAAGCTATTATCATTGTTCTTAAAATCTGCTTCATAAGCTATTATCATTGTTCACCTCTAGAAGTCAGAATTTACTTGGTGAAAGTCACAGACTTTTAATAACCTTGGAGCATAGTTCATACATCAATAATTAACTTCATTAGGGACTGTAGATGAGACCTAACATGAACAGCATGCAATTCAATCATCTAATTCCTATAGTCATTCATATGTACAAGACAGAGTTAACCTGTTAAGGGTAATGTATCACAATATACAATATATATTTATTAATGGAAAATTTACCACTGAATGAACATATTTATTCCTACTTCCAAATGTATTGGTCAAAAATTGCTTTATAAGTAGGTTAGGATATAAATGATATGGAAGAATCTTTGTGGTCATAAACACAAATACTTAGCCCAATTTAGTAAAGCATACAATGTAGGTCACAGTCACTGGGGTTTTTTGTTGTTGTAAGGGTGTAGTAATATGACTGATAAATCAAAATATCAAGTTTCATGTTTGGAACATAAACAACACCCAATAAAATGCTAGATGTAGGTCACAGCAACCTTTTCTTGTACTAAAAGAGATGTATACAATCTTAGACTAATGATTCAAGCATGAACAGTTGGGGGCTCTCACCTGCTATTTTCTTTTCTCAAAAATATCAAATTCATTTGGCCTCTGTTTAACCCCCAATTTGGATACTCTTTCACCTACTAATTTAGTAACTACAACATGTCTTGATTTCACCTGGGTTTTCAACACTTCATGATCAGGAATCATCCTCGCTGTTCAGCCTCTGGGATCAGCCCTGAGCTAAAGTAGGGATCATACTGGGATCACCCCAGTACAGACCTCGGGATCACCCCAGGTCAGTAGAATATTAGAATAAGGGGTACAGTAAGGCTGGGATCACCTGTCTTAGGCAGCTTCTGGGAGCAGCCCAACTCTAAAGTAGGGATTATATTGGGATCACCCCAGAACAGACCTTGGGATCACCCTAGGTCAGTAGAATATTAGAATAAGGGGTATAGTAAGGCTGGGACCAACCCACTTAGTCTGCAACACATCTATTGATTGTCCAACAAAGAAACAATGTAGTCACCTTTGAATAAAGCTTAGTTGGCAACATCTTTATTGATTATTTGACATTCAGTCTGTAAACTAGACCAACTGACCTCTAAATTTTACTCTGTTATGGTGTTTATCGGCAGTGTAATGTATAAACAAATCAAAGACATGTTGATATCATGATATTTGAGATATCCAATGACTCAGATGTCTGGTTGTTCAGAGTGTGTGCTGGCAAATACACACATGTAAGGATTTCTGATAACATACATACATACATACATACATACATACATACATACATACATACATACATACATACATACATACATACATTATACCCATTACCAGGTGCAAAAAACCTATCTGGTCATAAGCTTGCTAAACTTATTGTAAACCAGTAAAAAGTGAAATTCAGGTTGCAGTGAAGCATAAAATATGGGTCACAGTGACCTACCAATGTGATGAGTGTGTAGTACTCATCAAGATGCATCTCCGTACCAAGTCTCATGATTACATGTACAATAGTATTTAGGCAGTGTGCAAAAACTTAACCAAGACTGTACAACTAATGTACACATAATTACAAAGTTAACCCCCTCCCCAGGTGGTTTGTGCTATGAAATCCATTCCAACTATTGCCTAGGACCTAGAAAGAAGAAATGGTTGAGATTCAGTTAGGCTGTACATATGTATATTCTTTTATCTGTGTGGTTGGCGACACCGACACCAATGTCAATCTTGGGGGGCAGGTAGTACAATAACTGTCCTTTTCCAACAAGGATATGTCCTAATAGTACATTTAAACATAAAAATGGAATATTTATTAATGTAAAAGTACAATAAATTAAGCAGAAATGACAAAATAAAATTGGACATTTAGTGGTATCCATCACAATAAACTTTTTATGTGAGAAGCAGTGGTATACTGAGGGACTTAATAGTAAGGGAACACTGTATCTCCTAGTATTACTCCTTATTTTGTAAATCACTGCCTCTTAATTATGTCAAGAGTGAAAGAACTTTGTTGAATCAAGTCTCTGATATGAGGTAGGAAACAATTAACAGAGCATGCAAAGCACTTTCTCACTGGTCAGTTACCATTAGATTGATCAGTAAAAAAAGAGTGTTTTCATGTGACTTCAATTTCATATTCAACAATGGTCAAAGTAAAATGTGATATTTAATTGCTTTAATAAAGATGGTGAATTAAACAGTTCCCTATGTAACTTAACATTGCCCATACTGAGTGCACTCGATTCATGAATTTGGCACACATAACTGACTTGTTTTCCAAGCACTAGTAATAATAATAATAATAATAATAATAATAATAATAATAATAATAATAATAATAATAATAATGACTTTATTTAAAGAGGGTGACACAATTAGTTGCATGGAACTAATCCTCCTTGTGGCCCTCTATTACATGCATATTTACATAGAGAGTACATGTACATAGTTGCATAATAATAATAATAATAATAATAATAATAATAATAATAATAATAATAATAAAAATAATAATAAAGCATTGATAATAAGCTACATGTATATATGGACATAATAAACAGAAAGTTTTGTAAGAACATGATCCAACTAGGTACATTGTGTATATACAGTACAAAAATTGTGAGACAACAAAATGGAAGGTTTGAGAATTTATACTGTAAGTTGTAATGTATTTGTCAAATCAAACAGGTTCCACTTTTCATCCATTGAATTAGATGATAATTAAATGCATTTATATTTGTACTTTCTCTAATTTCCTTTGGGATTCGATTCCAAATTATTGACCCCGAATATTTAAAACTTTTCTTAAAGAGTTCTTTATTTGGTTTTGGAATGCAGAGGTGGTTAGCTGAAATTGATCTTAAATTGGGAGTGCTGCCTTGTTTTCTAGCATGAAATAGTTCTTTGAGATATAATGGGGCCATATTGTTTGAAACTTTGTGCATAAGTCTAGCCTTTCTCAAAAATATTCGTTCACTTACTGTTAACATTTTAATATTATTCATTGCATTTGGGATGTTTTCAGCATTATCTAGGATGAGTTTGCAAGCTCTTTTTTGCAAGCGGAATAATTTGCAAATATTCTTGTCAGAAGTGTTTCCCCAGATAACATTACAGTAGTCTAGGTATGGTTGTATATAGCTTTTGTAATATATTAACCTATGTTAAGTTGATAGATACGGTCTTATCTTGCTTAATAACCAGAGACATGAATTGACTTTATGACATATGACTTTAATATGTTTATTCCATTGCAAATTGTTGTCAACCATCACCCCAAGGATTTTGTCATGGGTTACCATTTGTAGACCAATTTCATTCAACTTGAGATTCAAATTGTTATTTTCCAATTTTGCTCTTTTTTGTTGGGTAGTAATCATTAATACTTTAGTCTTGTCCGTGTTTACTTTCATGCCATTTTCCTTACACCAGGAATCTATTCTAAGTAAGGCTGTCTGAAGGGAGACCTCTAGGTCTGATTTTAGCTGTTTGAAATCTGATAGAGTGGTGTCATCTGCATATAGGTCGGTAGATGAAATACAGTTGCCTATTTTCAGTGGTAGATCATTTATGAAAATGAGAAAGAGGAGTGGGCCCAGGATTGATCCTTGTGTTACTCCACATGTAATTGGTTCTTCTTTAGAAAAACTGCTATTTATTTTGACACACTGTTTTCTCATTGTTAGATATGATCTAAACCAATCAATCGTTGAATTGTCACATTGATAAATGTTTAATTTATTGATAAGAATATCATGATCAACAAGGTCAAAAGCTTTTCTAAGATCAACTAGTATGGATCCAACTAATTTTCCTTGATCCAAGGCAGTAATCCATCTATCTATCATGGAGATCAAGGCTGTCTCACAGGAGTGGTTTTCTCGGAACCCTGATTGGTTTTGATGGATTAAATTTATAGTTTGATAGGTACATCAAAAGATTGTCATGGACATGCTTTTCAAGTAGTTTGGACAGAGTTGGTAATATAGATATGGGTCTGTAGTTATTGACATCTTCTTTGCTGCCAGACTTGTGAATGGGGGTAACTTTTGCCAATTTCCATGTCTGGGGAAACACTGAGGTGGATATGCTTAGATTACATATGTAAGCTATGCTATCAAATATTATGTTTGCAGCAGTCCTCAGGAGACGTGGTCCAATATTATCTAGGCCTGTTGATTTCGTTGTTGCAGTAGTTTGCAAAAATTTTAAAACTTTTTCATTTGGTATCGCAGAGATAAAAAAGTTTTTGTCAGGTGGAATTTGTTCTGAACAGAAATTTCTCAGTTCATCATGATTTGAGTTTACAATGGGTTCCTTAATTCTGGAAGCTATGCTGACAAAAAATTCATTGAATGTATTTGCTATTTCAATATCCTCATCAATAATCCGGCCTTCCTGGCTAAGTTGTTGGATTTTGGATGACCTTGTGGACCGTTTACCTGCACCTAGTTTGTTAAAAACTTTCCACGTAATTCTTCTTTTCCCCATTGATCATTTTGGTTACTTTATTTCTCCATGTTTTGTAATGTGCTTGTTGACCTACAGATTTGAAATAATCACGAGTTTTCATGGCGTCTAGAATGTCAGCAGTTAACCAATCAGGTTGGAAGTCCAGTTTTACTCTGTGTGTTTTCATCGGTACATGTTTATCTACCACTTGCGTAAAAAGTTGAGTCCATACATCAAGAGCATCATCCACATCATCAAACATAGATACTATACTCCAAGGAACATTACTGAGATCTTCCAGAAATTTGTCTTCATCATAATGCTTAAATAATCTATATGTTATGGTTTTATGAGTTTTGGATTTTACACCTGTTTTTAAGCCGGATTTTCTCGTTAGAAAAATAGGGAAGTGATCACTAAGACCTATCCTAGGAATATGTATTTTTGTGACATTTTCTTCCATATTTGTATAGATATGATCTAATAGAGTTTTTGAGTGATCAGTTTCTCGTGTTGGTTGGTCCACTAATTGGGTTAGACCAAACGTTTCTGTGAAATTCAACCAATTTCTTTTAATCTGATTATTCATAAGATCCCTGTTGAAGTCACCTAATATGTTTTGGTCATCAATCACTTTATCTAGTTGCTTTTCAAAATGCTCATTCCATCCAACCTTCGCAGAAGGGGACCTATAGACAAAGCCCACTAGGAATGGCTTTGTATTTGATTGATTCACCTGGATCCATATTGCTTCAATTTCATCTGATTCTAGATCATTTCTCCTTTCAACTGATAAACCATTTCTTACATAAACAACAACACCTCCACCCCCTGAACCTCTATCACATCTGATTGGTGTGCCATAACCATCAATCAACAACAAGTCATTTGAATGATTGTCATTTAACTTTGTTTCTGTTAAACCCAGAATATGGATATTATTGACCTTAGATGATAATAATAAATTCAGTTGGTCTAACTTGTTATTCAGACCTTGTATCTTTATATGCCCAATGTGTAGACCTTTTCCTTTAATTCCTAGATCTAATATGCCCTTAAAGTAAATATTACTAGGAGGGTCAGACAAGGAGTTTAGTTCCACCCTGACATTTTTAACATTTCTTGAAGCATGCATGTAGTCTTTGTTAGAACATTCACAAACACATAATGTACTTCCACATTCAAAACATCCATCACAGTTGTCAGTTTGAGAGTTAAAATGTTTAACTGAGGTCCAAAAGGAAACAACATGGGCATCATCACCCAGTAGAGTTCCAAAGGTTTGTCTTGAACCAGTAGAGAAATTATGTCTCATAAACAGGGCACTATCTTCATAGCCATAAGCCTAGCACCTGTTGCTAGGGTGAAAATTTCACAGTGTTTGGCCTAATGTCCATATTCCAAACAGTCATGGCATTGAATTTTCACAGTATGTCTGCATTCATCAAAGCCATGCCCAGGTTCATAGCAATTATAGCACCTCCCCAGCTTGTTTGTTTTGTTGAAAGTGTTATCTTGGTCCCTGTCATATCTTTGATTAATGTATTTGCCTTTGAGTATTGGAACATGTTCATTTATTGCATGCAGAAAGTGTGAAAGTCCCTTTTTGTTTAAATGGGTTCTGTCCTTAGCCAAAAGGTGTTCCAGCACCAAACCAGACTTGTAATAAATGCATTTTCAATGTCAATCATTTTGTGGTCCCATTCAGTGCATAGGTGTCCTATTAAGGCATTCAAGTTTCGAACATCGTTGTCAATTCTTGGAGAAACTGTGCAAATGAATACCTTACAAGCTGGGTTGTCCAAGTAGATGTTATTCAGAATGTGGTAAAAATTGTCTTCAATTTGTTCAATCTCAATGTTGTTGTTAACATCATTTCCTCCAACACTGATGATAATGTTATCAAATTGAGAAAGGTCTGTTTCTATGATCAAATCAAGCATATGACCAGTTCCCACCCCAGGTAACGACTTGACTTTGACCCAACTTTAAAGACTGCTTTCACTGACATATTTAATGATTGAGTCACCAATTAGCAATGTTTGTGCAGTATGGCAAACTTTTCAGAGATTTGAGCACTATGTTTGATAATTTTTCATATTCTTTTTGCTATGTTCATTGACACTAAATACTAATAATATTATTTTGGTTAGCTTTTCCCAGACATAAATAAACTACAGAATGCTTGTAATATTCACAAACTTTTTATCCTAATTTCATGTATCTACAGGTTTTTATGCATTATTCAAGGTGCAATTCATGAAACCATGTGTAAGGCATTGTAATATTAAGTCCTGACTTGGGTTTATGTATGACATTTCATCCAGTTAGCTATACACATCAAAATATGAGTAAGAAAACTTTGTATCATAATTAATTTAATTTTTGGTAAGAAATGTCTCACGAAGTGAGATTTTAAGAGAGCCATAAATTCTTTGAGATTTTTCCTCGCTCTGAGATTTCACAGGCATGTGCATATGTACAGTGCAATATTATATTTTGAACAGTTTAAGCCTAAAATCTATGAGAGGCCCAAGTGGGCCTGTTATTTCTCACCTGGCTGACATCTACCTCAAACATAAATGCAATGGCTGTTGGCCAACAAATCTAGATTAGTATGATCCTTTATGACATTCAGTTTTAAATGGGTTTTTTTTCTGTTTTGTTTTAGTAATGGCAGCAATACTGGGTGTCAGATCAGTTTCATTTAAGCAAACTTAAATGCCTTGTACCAGAATGATTTCTATGAAATACATCAACTTTTGTTGATCACTTTTCCAGAAGAAGTCACTAAAATGTTTTTCAGTAACAAAGTTCAAATTTTATTGCAAATTGGCATACTTTTCAAAACCCAGAATGGACTTTATGCCAAAATGCTTTCTTTTAAATCTGGTCAAATTCTGGTGAACAGTTTTTGCCATAGACAATGGTGAATCAGCACTGCTGTTACAAATCTGAAGGTCCTGCATGTCAGAATATTGTCAAATTTGGTAAAATTCTGTTCAGTGGTTTTTTAAAAATCATTTAAAAGGCTTTCTTTTCTAGTAACTGCAGCTCAATTTGATGGCAGACTGGCATCATTTGTATAAACTTCAAAGACCTTTTATGTCATGATGCTTCCAGCCAAGTTTGATCGAAACTTGTCCAGTGGTTTTTGAGAAGCTGAAAATAGAAATTGTTCACAATGCCCACTGTATGCACAACTATACCATAAGCTTCTCGTGCTTAATATTCTTTTTTAAAACTGCGAACTGCCCATTACATTTACTCCATATATAATAGGTTTTGCAGTTGGCCAGAAGTGATAAACAAGCAAACAAGCAATGGGGCCTTTGTCCAGTTAATTAATTCACTGTGCAATTTGATCAAACTCATTTAAAATCTTGATAACATATTACTATGTACTAAGCCTAATCAAAATCTGCTTGATAAACAGCCCGTAGGGCAACAACATCTTCAGCCAATCAGATGCCAGAACAATTCAGTATTATGCTTGCATGTTGCTCATATTCAAATTCGCTAAAATATTCATGATTCATGAAATACAGCTTCTTGAGTTGTAACAAGCTCAACCAATCAGATACCAGACCACCTCATTAACATGTGCGGATATCACTCATATTCAAAATCACCAGAGATCTTTATTATATAAGCTTTTATCACATGCATGAGATTCAAATGCTGATTAAAAATACATGTCAGCATTCAGAAAGGTAACCAGCTCAGCCAAACAGACACTAGATCACATTATAAGTATTTATGAATGTCTCTCACACTTGTCCATGATATAAGGCTACATATAAAATTTGTTTAAAATCTGTTCTGAAATACAGCCTGCAAAATATTAACACACTTTGCCAGCCTGCAAAATGGTAACACACTTTGCCAGCCTGAAAAAAGGTAACACACTTTGCCAATCATATGCAAGATCACCTATTTAATAAAGGTGGCGCTCTCCATTTTCGTACTTTGCATAGGGTTAGAAATTTAAAGAAAAAGAATTATCCAGGGTTTCCTCACTGGCTGTTCTGGCTATTTAAAAAAGACCTTGTAAATCTTAGGCATTGTTAAAAGAACTTTGAATTCCCTTTATTTTGGTGTATGATTGATGGGTGAAATTTGGGTTATAGAGTATACAGCTTGGTCTTACTTAAGATGTGCACCTCTCAAAAAACTGCTAGCTCCGCTTAGTCATTTTCACTTCCTGGACTTCAAAGATAAATATTAAAAAAAAGAGCCAATAACTTTTTTTTACTTTTTACATATTTTGTATTTTATTCATAGTACTTTCAGAGGCTGGTATTGTCTGCTCTGGCAAAATTTGTTTCCCTATTTTAATAACTCCTGAAAATAGTGCACTTTTGACTAATTCAGGCTGATTTTTCGAGTACTTTAGAGCAGCCATTTTGTCTGCCGTGTGCTTAGATCATGTCCAGTGTCCACAAGTACAATATGTAAAGAAATTTCAGCCACCATACATGAAAGTAACATAGAGGTATGCCAACATTCTCTCCATTGTGCATGTTGCAAATGCAAAATACTTCATCTTACACCTGTCACTCTCTCAGAAGCATGTATTATCTGTAGAGCGCCCCCAAAGGTAGTTGTCACTCATGACTGAACTGAGTTGTGATCTTGATGATACAAGCCTTCATAGTACTACAGTTTATCAAATTCTGATTTGAAATACTGCATTAAGAAAGGTAAAAAGCTCTATCAGACACCAGATCACCTCAAATGTTCATGACTGTTACTCATATTCAAACCTGCCTGAGATCTTGATGATACAAGGCTACATAACAAGTCTGAGTAAAATCTGTTCTTAAATACAGCTCAGCTAGATGCTGGATCATCTCAATTATATGCATGAATGTCACTCATAATCAAATTCATCATGTGAGATCTTGATAATATATACCTACATACCAAGTCTCTTTTCAGAAATACTGTCTCCACAATGGTAACAAGTACAGCCAATCAGATAAAAGATCACCTCATTATTATTCATGGGTGTCACTCTCAATTAACTTCATCTGAGATCTAGATGCTATAAACCTATATAACATGTCTGGTCAAAAATTGCATACAAGCAAATATTAATGGATGAATAATACATATGTGGCCATTCCATATGCTCATATGGTTACAACCTACAAAACTGTAAATGATAAATATTTGCTATTTTCACTCTGAAACAGTCATTAAGATATTACTCAGACTTACTTTCAAAATTAAATATGTCAGGCAAATGTATTTTAAAACCAATGAGACTTACGGACTTTGCACATGTCAATGCCAACAGATCCCTCATCATCAGTGGTGTAATTCTGAGGACATAACTGACATATGCCAAAGTTTCCTATCTTTGGATCTGTGTTATTTTTGTAATATCCACGTCGACACTTCTGGCATTTCTTTTCTGCCTGGGGCTCAACCTGCTCCCCAGACTGACAGAAGACTGAAAAGAAACAGACAAACAGTCCTTGAAAAAAAACTGATCTAAACAATAATATAAGGAACCATAGCTTTACATAAACAGTATATTCACATATTTTAAGGAAATAAATCGACTAAAAAAGTATAAAAATATTTTTAATGGATTGTAAGCATGCAACTATTTAATTTTAAGCATTTAATCCACAGCTGTCAGTGAATATTTTATTATTGTGTGTTTGATTAATATAAAAAATTCAATCAAGACATGTTCCAAATGTTCTTAGCATGTTATAAATGATAGTGTCGAATTACAATGAACACACTCATCACAAACAGCCATATAATCAAAGTCACCCTGAGTTAGTCTCAGTTACAATGCCATTTCATGCATTCTCAGTGGCATGAGAAATGTCCTCAATCTGGTGTAATCAGTACCATACAGCAGGGGTCTCCAAACTTATAAGATGAGGGCCATGTTAGATTTCTGAAGGGGGTTTGTGGTCCGAAGCGACTGTGAAAAATTTAAATATATGCAAAATCGTTTTAAAAAAGTACAACACTGCGGGCCAGACAAATCGAAGCTGCAGGCCGGATCGCCGGCTGGCCGTAGTTTGGAGACCCCTGCCATACAGGCTTGAAACTGTAGTGTATGGGTACAATAGAATGTAAACCAGTGTATAATGTGTGTTTTCAGATTATTTACTAAAATATTTATTTATATCTTGCAATTTTTGGACATTGTGTAACTAGAATATGATTTATGTACATATGTTTTTGGACACAACTGTAATTCTCCAGTGACCATAGGGAGAGACTAATATAATTTTTGAAAAGAGGCAGAATGGTTTGCTTTTCAATGGTTATAGCCTCAGCAAGTTAAAGCCAAAATGCAGAAAATGGAGTACCAAACTTCACTATTTCTGCGGTCAGTAACATGGATAACAAAACAAAGATCATTTGCTAAAAATATATTATTTACTTATAGGGAAAAATCTCCATCATGAAAACTAGAGGAGTTCACATAAATATACCTCCAGCTCTCACACATTCAACCTCTGTCCCATGATGAAGACGTGTCCATAGTCAAAACAAAGGTGAAACTCTTCTGAAAACAGTGCAAGTACAATGACTGGTCAACATACATTTCTTCTGATGTTGATCATAATATGACTAAGTTTCATAGTAATCCACTAAAATCTGCTAGACCAGTTGCATTCACAAAATTGTCTCCTACACTGGATCCAACTGTAAGTGAAAAATGGCAGTAATTCTTACAACAATCAAAGAAGCACAAACAATTGTTAATATCTGCATCTTTATATCATGACCATAATGTGAACTAAGTTTCACAGCAATCAATAAAATAATTGCCAGACAAACTGCATTCATTTGTCCTCCTGCACTCAGCATTCAGAATTCCACCCCAACTATCAGGATTTTCCATCTGACACAAGGCTTTGCTGAGTGTCTGACACAAAATTCTAACCTTCATGTGGAATTTTCCTATCCTACAGCAATGCCTATGAAGGATTATATTAAACTAGTATGTAATAAAGAAGAAATTTCAAGGTGACCAGTTCAAATTTTCACAAAAGATCCTTAATTAAGGAATGAACTACACATTAATTGCAAACCAGAAAGGAAATCTGTAAAAGTTGCAACAAAACTGAGGTATCTATCATTTTCAGAATATTTACAGTAATTCATTCCATCAGCTTGAAATATTTTTAAATAACAGAAACATTTTGAAAAGAAAATATGCAAATTCAGTTAATTGTTGTACCCCACCTTAATGGTGAGGTAACAAAGTTCATATTAATGAAATCTACATCTTTTAAGACATACCTGTAAAGCTAAGGGGCAGACATGAAAAGCGACAAAGTTTCCTTGCCCCAATTCAAAGGGCAATGGGGAAAAAGTGCAGAAAAAGAACAATCAGTAACCTTGACCTTGAAGATAAAACCTTGACTGTGACATTTCAGATGCCATCAGTATACCATGGTTCATCTTCGTACCTAAAGCAGCTTTAATGACATAAAGCAGAACAGAAAAACCCTCAAACATAGTGATGTGTGACCATGACCTTGAGGACAAGACCCCAAATGTGCAATGCAACACATCTTTAAATGACAATATATATGTATGCCAAGTTTCATCCATTTATCTAAAAACTGCTCCAAGTCAAAACCAGAAGAGCAAATGGGACCAAAACCTGAAATAATGACATGTGACCTTGACCCTGAACACCTTTAAATGATGCTATGTAGATGCAGTAAGCTTCATCCCCTCATCTCAAATGACTCTAAAAATTACACTGTAATGGAAAATGTAATGGAAAAATGTAACATATAACACCATCACACTGACCTTGAATATAAAATCCCCAATATGGTACACAACAAACCTGTCAATGATGAAATATATGTACACCATATTGCATCCCTTAATCTCAAATAGATCTGAAGTTATAGAGAAGAAAAGAAAGTGTGATAGAAAACTTCAAATATTTGGTAGTGACCTTGACCCTGAAGATCTGAACCCCAAGGTGGATCAGAACACATCTTTGAAAGATTACACACACATGCATGAATGTGCACACACACACACACGCATGTGAAGTTTAATCCTCAATCTGAAAAGGCTCTAAATATTTACAGTGGAAGGGAAAGCATGATGGAAAACTTAAAATACCAAGGTGTAATCTTGATCTTCAAGATATAATCCCAATGCAGTATCTGAGATACCTTTTAATGATGATGAATGAGTTTACAAAGTTACATACCTTTATCTCAAATGGCTCTAAAGTTACAGAGCCAAATAGAAAGTGCAATGAAAATGTAAATATTGACCTGTGACCTTGACCTTAAAGATTAGAAACCTACTGTGGCACTTGACACACCTTCTAGTGATGATGTACGAGTATACAAAATTCCAACCAATAATTTCAAACATGTTTAACACTATAGAATAGATGGGAAGCATGATGGAAAACTTACAGTATTTAGCTGTGACCTTGACCTTAAAGATAGAACCCCAAATATGGTATGTGACACAGATTTGAGTGATGAAAACAACACATTTCATTCCTTAATCTCAAACAATTTTAAAGTTATGAAGCTGAAGGGAATTGTGATGAAAACGTAAAATATTGAGCCATGACTTTGGCCTTGAAGACAGATCCACCAATATAGTATCTAGTGTTGATGTATATGGATACGAAGTTTTGTCTCTTAATCTCAAATGTCTTTGAAGCTATAGAGCAGAAGGGTAAGCATGAGGGAAAACTTAAAATACTGAGCTGTAACCTTGACCTTGAAGAAGAGAACCCCCAATCTGGTACATGACACTCCTTCCAATAACATATAAGTAGACCTAATTTCATTCTTTCATCTCAAAAAGATACAAAGTTATAGGGCAGAAATTAAAGTGTAACAGACAGATGGATGGATAGACATGCAGATACTAGAACTATTAGCAATGGGTGCATCACAAAGGACTATATTCACTACAATTTGTTTCACAGAGTCTTTAACTAAGGAACTGCTTTTGAGAAACCATTGTTTGGAGAAGGTAGGCATCTAGGGACCATAGCTCCACTAAATGATGACATAGAATGCTTTAAATTAACATCTTTCAAGGAATCATCAATACAAGCAACATCCCATGTAAAAAAATGAAACTGATCAACAAGGGCCATAACTCTGTCCAAAATGGAGTAGACAAGACAAAACCCATAAAAGATAATCTAGGTCATTGAAACAATGTTATCAAATTGCATCAGAATATGTTGAAAGGTTCTTCAGCTATGCTGATTACAAGCAATATCCCATTTTAATTTATGTTTTTTAATGCGGGAGACTTGATTTTGACATTGCTCAACATTATGAAACTTTCAGTTCCAAAACTAAAACTTTCTGATACAGTCAAATGGATTATTTGAGAGTCTCAAGGGGGACTAGATACATTTGTGGTGGAATTGAGCTACCCTCATTAACAAAATTTTTTAAAATTATATTTGTATTATTATAAAGATATGAAACTGATTGACAAGGGCAATAACCTGGTCCAAAATAGTGTAGACCAGACAAAAACTCATAAAAGACATATCGAGGTCTAGAAGACAATATTCTTACCAAGCTGAATATGCTGAATGGTTCTTGAGCTATGTCAATTACAAGCACAGCTCGCTAGATAAGCAGTGTATCTCCATATTTTATGCAAACAAACTGACTAAATATGCATTAATAAATGTTTCAATGTGTTCAAATTATGCAAAACAATTTACTTTTAAGCATTTAGTTCAACGTTTTCAGTATGTTGTTCCTGCCATAAGTACATTCAATGTTTTTTAATGATGGCATATCTGATCAATGTAAACTGCTAACGAGTCCAGTTTCAGATTGTCATGCACGTTTGAAATGACAGTCCTTCATATAGCTGTGAGAACACTCACTTCAGCAGAGCCATATAATCAAATGTACTTTGAATTGGTCTTTGACATGTTTGACATGTGCCAAAAAGACGTGAATAATGTCTTGATGACTAAAACTCATAGACTATGCACATTCTCCTTGCAAAGTACAGTGGATCATAAGTCCTCCCTCACAGGAATTGACCCAAGAATCTGTCAGGAGACTGGAATGTGTGGTGTGCACAAAATATCCCATCAGATTTTTAGAAATGTAATTAATTCCAAAACAGGGAGTATAACAACTGGAAAATTATTACTTAGAATCCTGCAAGCATCATTCACATGAAGATATGAAGTTAAATGTGGATGGCCATAAATATATTTTAAAATGAAGTTGATGACACAAAAGCCGTACAAGGCACATGTAGGTTTATGAGACAGTGTTCCTACTAAGTTCCATCAGAGTATTTTGAATGGATCTTGAGCTGTGGTGGTTGCAAGCAACATCCAATGTAAAAGTGAAGTTAATTGTCAAGGGCCAAAACTCAATCCAAAATGGAGTTGACACAATAAAAACCCCAAAAGGCACATGCATAACTCTAGTCCAAGTTGAAGAGACAAAATCCATACAAGACACATCTAGGTCACTGAGACAATGTACACACCAAATTGCATCAGAATATGTTAAATATTTCCTGAGCTATGCTTGTCGCAAGGTGGAGATTTAAAGCTGATTGACAAATTGGACTTGAAAAGATAAAACCTTTAAAAGGAACATCTGTGTATGTATATAGTAGTGTTTAACAGCATATCTGAACAATAGTGGCTTTATGCTGCCAACTAAAAATAAAGTTTGAAAAATATAAAAATGAAAAAGATGAACCCTTCCAAATAAATTTAAACATGAAGTACAACAAGATAAAATATAAAAGGTAAAGATGTTAAAATTCTGTAAAAGGTATATAATAAAAATGACAAAGACAACACATCTAAAATCCTTAAAACATACGTCTCAAAATTTTGTATATAAACAACATTTCCTCAAAATGTTCAAGATTTTCTCGAGTGGTACATCATCATACAGTTTCTTCATTGAATTCACATCAAAATATTTCTGTCTCATTGGATGTAAGTCGACATACTCGATAAGAATGTGTTCAACTGTCACTGGACACTGGCATGGTATGCATTCTGGTTGAGGTTCAGCTTTTAGGAGGTATGCATGAGTCAGGTATGTTTGTCCAATATAGGATCAGTACAATACCACCTCATCTCTGCAATTTGTTCTATACGAGGAATGCCACTCTCCAATAGTGGTTTCATGTTCTTCAGTTTGTATGTGGAGTTTTCATCCCACGTATTTTGCCAAGCATGAAGAACCTAGAGTCAAAACAGTTGACCAGGATATTCAAGAACCCAGCTTTGATCAATATAGGCAAAGTAGTACTCAAAGATTTGAAGAAGAACACTATGCTGCTTTAATCACAAAGGTGACTTTTGAAAAGTATGCACATCGGTGAAAGAGAGAGCTATGAAAACTAGGATATAATCAATGATTACATAGCTCACCCTGAAGCTTTAGTACACTCTGGTAGCCATTGTAAACATTCATTATTATGCAGAAAAAAACTTTTCAGACTAAAGTTATACTGAACAGTCAAATGTTGGCCCTGGTGATAAGGCAAAAAAGACATAAAACAAAAAAAACAACAACATTATTTTCTAAGATATCAAAGCAGATGTAATATAATGAGTTGACAAAAACCTGAGATTAATTTGTTCTTGTTTTCTTTCAAATTACTGATCATACAATTTGCTTCTGAAGCTAGTATCATTGTCCACCCCTATAAGCCAGATTTTACTGGGTAGAAATCATAGGCTTTGAGTGACTTTGGACTGACAGCCAGTAAGACCAACAGAAATGCATCCAATTTATCTAGTTTCTGAATCCTTACACAAAAAAGACAAATTGTAAACAAAAAATTTCAACAAAGTCACTGAAGCAGGAAATACAGGTCACAGAGGCCTCTATTTGCAATAAGAGTATAGTACTTATCAATTTGCATCCCCATACTAAGTTTCATGATTATAGGTATGATGGTATGCGCATTGCATAAGCCAAATGCAAAAATTTAACCAAAGCCATTAAAAGGTGAAATATAAGTCATGGTAAACTTTTTGCTGTAAGAATCATGAAAAAACCCCGCATACCATCACAATTCTATGATAACAGTATGAACAGTGCCTGAGAAATGAACATCATAAACAAAATGTAACCCAAAGTCAGTGAAGCATAAAATATGGCCCATAATGACCTACTTTTGCAATGAGGGAGCTCATCAAGATGCATCCCTTCATTGAGTTTCATGATTACAAGTATAAAAGTATGTATACAAGGTGAGAAAAAAAACTCTGAGCTAAATGCAAAAACTTGACCAAATAATGTACAAAGATTGCCCCATAGTCCCCTCCATACGGGATAAGTGCTATGAAACCACTTCAACTACTGCCTATGACCTTGGAAGAAAGAATACTTGAAATATAGTGAGGGTGTAGATATGTGTATACTTTTAAATATGTGGATGCTAATGCCAACACCAATGTTGGGTCCAGTACAATAACTTTTCTCTACTTTGTACAGGTGAGCTATAAATGTTACATTCAAATGATACAATGACATCTAATATGTGATGAATGATATACCTACATTCACATAAAGTATTATTGTTTGTTTGCAAAAATCTTGTAATGTGGTTTGCTGGACATCGCTTGCACTCTGTGGCAAGAAGCTCATCTTGGTAGTAGCCAATGTCACATCCAACGCATTTCCTGTTGTTTTCATCCCAGTATTGGCCCAGTAGACATTTCACTGTAAATAAAACAAAGCAATGAAAAAAAATCACCTTTCCATCATTGTTTGTAGATTGATTTTGAAAACCATTAAATTACATATATACTTGATTTAAAACTTAGACACAGTATTGGGAAGCATTTAATGAGAAAAATGTCAGATATGTAAAATAACATTTGAAATGTACCTATAGTCTGTATTAATCTTTTACTGCAAGAATAATCAATGACAATCAATTGATGTGCCCATTACAGAGAATCAATTGATATACCTATTACAGACAATCAACTGATGTGCCTATTATTGTTTAATCAAATGATGTGCCCATTACAGACATTTAACTGATGAACCCATTATGGACAATCAAGTGATGTACCCATTACAGACAATCAACTGATGTGCCCATTATGGACAATTAACTGATGTACCCATTACAGACAATCAACTGATGTGCCCATTACAGACAATCAACTTATGTGCTCATTATGGTCAATCAGCTGATGTGCCCATTATAGACAATCAAATGATGAACCCATTATGGACAATCAACTGATATACCAATTATGGACACTCAACTGATGTGCCCATTATGAACAATCAACTGATGAAGCTATTATGGACAATCAACTGATGTATCCATTATGGATGATCAATTGATGTAGCCATTATGGACAATCAACTGATGTGCCCATTTCAGACAATCAAATGATGAACCCATTATGGACAATCAACTGATATACCAATTATTGACACTCAACTGATGTACCTATTATGAGCAATCAACTGATAAAGCTATTATGGACAATCAACTGATGTATCAATTATGGACAATCAACTGATGTAGCCATTATGGACAATCAACTGATGTGCCCATTATGGATGGACAATCAACTGATATGCCCATTATGGACAATCAACTGATGTGCCCATTACGGACAATCAACTGATTTGCCCATTATGATCAATCAACTGATGTGCCCACTACAGACAATCAACTGATGAACCCATTATGGACAATCAACTGATGTACCCATTACAGACAATCAACTTATGTGCCCATTACAGACAATCAACTGATGAAGCCATATGGAGAATGCAACTAATGTATCCGTTATAGACGATCAAGTGATGTGTCCATTATGGACAGACAATCAACTTATGTGCCCATTACAGACAATCAACTGATGAAGCCATATGGAGAATGCAACTAATGTATCCGTTATAGACGATCAAGTGATGTGCCCATTATGGACAGACAATCAACTGATGTGCCCATTATGGACAATCAACTGATGCGCCCATTACAGACAATCAACTGATGTGCCAAGTATGGACAATCAACTGATGTACCCATTACGGATGGGCAATGAACTGATGTACCTATTACAGACAATCAAGTGATGTGCCCATTATGGACAATCAACTGATATGCCCATTATGGACAATCAACTGATGTGCCCATTATGGACAATCACCTAATGTACCAATTACAGACAATCAACTGATGTGTGCATTATGGATGTCAATTCTGGCTTGTCTGCAGACTAAACACTGACTATGGAGCTCACAACATCAGTTACCAGTACTCATGGCATCAGTTAATAAAACTAGAGCTATTAATGATTTAGTTTTGCCAGGCTTTGCTCATTTTGCAAATGGCTCATCTTTTCCAAAATCAGAGCTGCATTTCAACATTTTGCCTTAAAAAATGAAGCACACTTGTACACTATTCTGATTACTGAAATAATTGTATTTTGCATTTAATATATGGAAAAATCCGACTTCAAAGAAATGTTGCTGCTGATCACAAACTTGCCAATAATCTTTAATAATGATGGCTTAAACATTCTCATTCAAGGCAATAATGTGTAATAACGTTTGCTCTTCAATACGCATCTCTATGACTGCACCTAACTCAAATGAATTGGGTTGTTCCACTTAGTGTACTTTACCTATGCAAATTAGCCTAAGGTTCTGACACAGCAGTGTTCAAGGACTTGACATGATATTATCCTAGCTATTCCCAGCCAATTAAGCAATATCTGAAATGTTGGTTGCTTATCTCTAACCGCCTTACCTTTTAACTGACTCCATGACAATCAGCTCTATAACCCGCTCTGAGGATAGTTTTACATGGACTCTAGACAGGACTGTTTACTTTTTACATAGACATGTACAGTGGTGGTAAAAAATGTCTCCTTTTTTCTTTTCCTATGATTATTGAAAATCCTGTTTTATGAAACGTGACCATGTCTGGGGATTTGGGAGTATAAAATTGTGTTCTTCACATGACACGCTGTGTTATGGCAGGTATGCATCTACTGACAGAGTAATTACACAGATGGAGAGTCTAAATCATGAAAATGGACAGTCAGAACAAGCGAGAAATCTTTTCTTATGTCACTATTATAAAGCTGACAAAATAAATAAATAAATATATAAATAAATAAATAAATGAATAAATACATAAATAAAAAATATCTCTACTCTAACCTGTTTGTTTAAAGGTTCTCCTTATATGGACTATATCTTACTGTATCATTATAATTATGTTTCAGTTTGTATATTCCTGGTCCAAAAGTTAAACTGCCTGTAAAAAGGTTTTAACTAGGTGACACCATGACAGTTTTAAATCTTAAAAGTAAGTATGTGTGTCTTAGTGTGTGCATGCCACCATGTCATTGAATTTCGCTTGTTGTTTGAATCTTTGAAAGTTTGAAGTTGTTCACAAAGAATTTACTGTTACTGCTTCTTTTCCATAATATCTGTTTAGTGATCATATGAAAATAAGTGTAACTTCTAAACAAATTTCTTGGCTTTGATAAATCAATGCTGCATATATATTGATGTATATCCATATCCATTCTTCTTCTTGTTTGTTATTGAGTTGTTTATTAGAATTACCATTAAGACTAGTAATTTAAAAATTTTATTTAGACATTTATGACTATTTTTAATTACTAATTTAAAATAGCAAGACTGTATGGTTAAACTCACCTTCTGAATTTTATGAGCAATGCAGATTTGGAAAAACTCACCCAATCAGGCCCAGCATTCATGAAACTTCTCAACCTTGATAACATACTCATTTCAATTTTTGATCAGCTGTCTTTTGGAAATTAAAACAAATATACTGTGAAAAAGCTTAGTTTTTTAAAGAATTTTCCATGAATATGGTCATAAAATGTTATGGAGATACACAAATTTGAGTTGAGTAGATGGCTACATACTCCGATTGAAATGTTTTGTTAAAGCATGGTCAGGCTTAGACAGGCTATACAGTACATGTTTCACTAATATAGGAAAATAGTTTTGAGAATATCCCTCAAACAGTTCTCCCATTCATTCTCCATTTTCATTGGCTGTAAATAATTATGCAGGTACAACAATGGTGGCTTCCATGGGAATGAATGAATCTGTATTTCAGCAAAATAAATCTATTTTATGTGTTTATGTGTTTTATAACCTTGAAGGTATAATCCATCAAAATATTTCTTGGGCTAAGGTGAACACATGTAAGAAGTTTCATACAGATGTGTTGTATAGTGCTAAAGTTCTTCAGAAATGAAATGCAATGACCAAATATATCGTTAGTGACTGAGACCGTCACCTTAGAGCTAATGATCCCAAATCAATAGGGTTCTTTCTGGGGCTAAGGAAAACAAATGTACATAATTTAATTGAATCTGGTCTAGTAAGACAGGTTATCAAACTCATTCACAATAGTGCCAAGATAAACAAAGCTACCAAGTTGGATTAAAATCTATTCATATTTGTCAACATTACAGAAGGAGCAGCGATAACAAGATTTTCCAGATGACCACCATCACAGCCATTTTAGAGGTCATATCGGTACCATGTTCTTTTAGGACCAACTATACTTATCACAAAAAGTGTTTTAGTACAACCGCAGAGCCAACAGACTATAAATTAAAGAGGAATTGCTACGAGATTTTGAAGATGGCTGCTCATGCAGTCATGTTTAAGGTTTAATCAGCACCCTTTTCATATAGGACATATTACAAAATATTAGGATGTGTTTTAATGGAAATTCCATGGCTGTCATGGTGGCTAAGGTGGAGTTAAGATTAGCACCATTTTCACTTGGGACCAACAATATATTGCTTGAAGTATTTTAGAGAAAACCTATGTCAATACAAACATGCTTTTAGAAGGATTAGCAATAACAAGCAAATTCAGTGAAAAAAAATTCCCTGCCTATCATGGTTAGCCTTGAAGATAAAACCTTGACTGTGAACTTTATCTCAATCTTAATTACCATGGTGCTGAATCAGAATGACACTGATACACTGCACATTGTCAACATTTACAAAAAGACTTATTTTTAAAAAATGTAACTGTACTAATTTTGAAAAGTTACTGATTTGATTTTCTGAAGATTCAACAGTTGTGATTAATATTTGTGTTGAAAAGTTTCAATCTTTGATTGTTCTTGGGAAAAACTAAATTTGTAACTATCAGTTTGTGCATACAGTATCATGTAGGTATACTCATGCCTTTTTTTAATGGTTCATTTTTATTTGATCAAGTTGTAGCAGGTATTTTTGCTGTTTTTTTAAACCCTTGTTAAAAAAAAAATATTATTCTGTTATGCAGTCTACTTTGATTTAAAGGTTTCCAAGACAGCTTATTCAATACTGAGGTCTTACTTCCTGGGGTATAGTCATAATAGAACGTAACAAACCTGGCGGCTTGCTTTTGGATTTTTCAATTTCATCCAAACCATATAAGCATATTCTAAAATACATGAAATGCCATCAAAATGAGAAGTATTATTTGTAACATGGTTCATCATTGTACCTCAAACAGTTTTCATTATATAAAGCATAAACAAAAGAAACATATAAATATTAACTTGTGACCCTGACAATATATACTTATACAAAGCTTTATCCGTTTATCCTGAGTTGGAAAGCAGTAGGGCAAATGTGTCTGAAACCAAAAATACTGACCTGTCACCATGACCATGACATGATTATAGGACTTGACTCAAAAATTACAGTGTGGAAAGGAAAGTGTAATGGAAAATTTAACATCTAATACCATGACAATGACCTTGAAGATAAGAACTCCAATGTGGTACACAACAAATCTGTTAATGATGAAATATTTGTATACCAAGTTGCATCCCTTAGTCTTAAACAGCTATAAGTTTATAGAGTGGAAATGAAAAAGTGATGGAAAACCTAAAATACTGAGCCATGACCTTGACATTCAAGATAGAAACCTGATAGTGGTTCTCAACACATCTTCTGAAAATAATATATATATATATATATATATATATATATATATATATATATATATATATATATATATATATATACCAATTTTCATCCCTTAATCTCCAAAAGCTCTAAAATTATTGAGTGGAAAGAAATGTGAGACAAAAAGCTTAAAATAATGAACTGTAATCTTCAAGACAAAACTTATATATATAGAACTTGACATACCTTCTAATTATAATGTATAAGTAAAGGGAAGCAACAAAAAACAGCTTATGTAGAACATGTTTCTGTCAGAGTGAACAAACTGGCAGCGACTGCATCAAGAGGTGGCACCATTTCAGGTGGTTATGAAAGTCTGGTTAACATAAAATGAAAACTGATCCATAAAAAAAGGTTTGGTCATGAAACAAACCTTCAGGAGATTGGTGTACTTACCAATGTAACAATCTGCTGCAGAGATGCTTCCATTTCCTTGGGTTGTGTTTCCTGTTGGGCATGACTGACAATTGTCATGTTCACCACGAGTACGAAATGTACCTCTTGCACACTTCCTACAGGGGCCCTCATTTCCTGTCATAGGCTCCTCACCAGACAAACAGTCATCTTGAATTAGAAATATATGTACAACCATGATCTTTTCACAAGTAATGTCTCTGGTGTTCGTGACAATTTAATAAAAGTCTGTTCCATCTGGTATTCATCAAAATATAAATAAAACATAAATTAGGTTGCAGTTTCTGATATATGAATGCCTTCATACTTTAATAGGGAAACTAACACTAGCATAATGTAGAGAAAATGTCGACTGTAAGGTACCTCTGTAAAATCTGGATAATAAGCATATACTGTGCTTTCTCTACATTTCATGGGATACCAATTTTCATGGCTTTTGTGGTTGTTTTGATTCATGAATTTAAAGTCCCAATTAAAAATGAGCCACAAAGCTCAGATATTTTTTGATAATTTAACTTTAAAGTATTATCTTTTAACAGTTTTTTTATTTTACAAAAATATTCTAACCCATTATGTAAAAATCAAAAAGAATTTTATGAAACATTTTATATTATTTCAATGTACATGTATGTATACAGTATCAAGTACCTGTCTTTTCCACTTGCTGCCTTAAACTGATATATGATGTGAGATCAGTAAGGATAAAAAGAAGAGATTGAGCATAAAGTACTCAAGAACTAGTATTACCAAAAATGAGCGACAGAATAATTATGAAAATCAGACTTAATACTTACACTGTATTTACACTGATCCTTCATTCAAGTGAAACTGCTGTTGAAAATACTTGTATGACAAAATTGTGCTTAATTTATTCTCCGCAATTCTCTGTGATTCAAGATTTAACCACAGTCATGATCCATCTCATTAAATAATCTATGTAAAGCATAGATAAATGTAAACATGTATACTTCTAATTACAGCGGGCAAAGTTCCCTTTTAAGATTTAAGTCCTCATGAAAGCACATCTCATTTTATTCATGCATTTTTAATCTAAAGGAACAATAAGACTGCAAGACACTAGAACTATTTCTTCACCACCAGTGCTAATTAAACAATTTGTGTATACATTAATTACAGCACTGTATTAAAACTCACACTTCACTGATTTTTTTATAAAACCACATAATAAATATTGTGTTAATCAAGTCTCCTGGTACACAAACCTTGTTATGTAAATAATCCTGAAAACTGCAAAATTTTACACAAGTCTAACTTTCTAAAAGTCAAGTAAATAATCCTGGAATTGCAAAAATTACACAAGTCCAGCTTTCTCAAACCCATGAACAAATAGGACTGATTTCTCAGACATTACATCATGAGCTTTCCTCCACAACACATGAGAGTTATTTTGCATCCCTTGCATTCTATCTACCTCTCACAAAAATCCCAGCAGTGTTAACAATATCATAAGCACGATAATGCTAAATCTCAATTTTAGGAAAGAGTTTTTAGAAATTTCTGGTCCCAGTTTCACTAATCATCTCAAAATGTCTTCCTCAAATTGAAGTTTTTGAATATCTTTCTTATTGCTTGGCTGGTAATAATAATTGTTCACAGAACATTTTGCGATATCAGGGATTAAAATACAGTTATGAAATCTTGAATTTTCCTTGAAGGAGTAATGACTTATTTCTGAGGAAATCTTGAGGTTTCCACTACCCTTTCCACTATCTCTATCACTGTTTGATACTGTTTGAAGTGTCATAAGCAAGATAATTAAATATCTCAATCTGAGGATACATTTTTAGAATTTGAATGAATCAGGGGCTTGACTATGGCATGTGACACACCATCTCATCAAGGTATATAATTAGGCAAAGTTTCATGAAAATCTCTCCAACCTTATTTAAAGATATGGGCCAGACAACAGATGAACAATGCCAGAGCATAACAGGCCCGACTTGAGATGGGCGAATAAAAAGTCCTGTTTATCACATAATTAAGAACAGGACAAACACTGTATGAGGGAAAATGATTTTAGACTTGGTTTTCATTTTTTTTTTAAATATTGTTTTTTAATTCTAAAAATACCATAGTATTTATGAAAAATAGTCTTCTTTAACTTTTTTCCTAGACTTAGAAAATGACAGATTAGAGAGTATGATAATTTTTACATTCATGGAATTCATCTACCGGTACATTGTGATGGCAACTGCACTCTTATCAATGGCCACTCATGTCATCAACAAAGTGGTTTTCATGCAAAAGGTTAATTTTTTCGGTCACTTTTGTTGTCAATCTATCATCAGGCACCAGTAAAGAGGGACCTTCTTATTATGAAGTCAGCCACTATGCATGTTACCTTCCAGCCTTGAGTCAACAACAGTCAGTCAGGAAGTACATTACTCACAGTTCCTAGCAGCCACTGATTGGTACCTTTGAAGCTGAGTTTTGATGTTATTTTTAGCACCAATATTTCAAAATAAACATTAACTGCTGAATAAAAATGCTTCTTGTTTTCACAAAACCAAAAACTATAAAACTAGTCAGATATTAGTTTGTGAAAAATGAATTTGGACTTGTAATAAATTTATGGACTGAGAAAAGCAATGAAGATATGTTCTGATATTTTTGCATAAAATTGGTTTCTAGCCATATTTAAAGCAAACCATATTTTAAAAAAAAATCCAATTAATCTTTGGATGTAGCACACAGAATCTTAAATTACTTAAATTAGAATTCCAGGATAACACTGGAATTATTTTTAAAGCATAAAGGCCTTTTGTCTAATGAAGCCACTCTGGCTTATTAAGGCAGCTGTAATGCATGAGCTTGATAGAATGAATGAATTAATTTTGATACCCCTCTTTATGCAGAATAAATAAATAAATAAACTGTACAGTCTAAAAGCTGAATGAGACAGTTTTTAGCTTGGTTTCTTTTGCTGCAATAATTAAAATGGACATGCAAAATTTGTGATAACCCTATAAATAATTTCAAAAGTTCATAATTAACAGGAAATAATATGAATTTACAGCCGTTGAAGCTAAAACCTCCTTCCCCACCAACTTGGAGTATATAATGAAGTTCAACCATTGAAACCTGTTTAAAGCTATTAGAAAATATGAAGCCACATATTAAGAGTAATCAATGCAAGTACAATTAGAGATAGATTTTCTAGCCTTGGTGAACACAAGTTTTAGTAAGTGAAGCAATATACAAGGCATTATTGATAGAAATGATGTGTGCAGCTTATCGGTAATACAGTACAAGTTAAACAAAAAAACCCCAAACTATTAAATAGAGGATATCTATGTTTTTTGAGTAGATATAAGAAAATATTTCATGAGTGAAGAGGAAACATTGTATTGTCATGAGTGGCAAAGACATGAGTGACAATACAAAATGTTTCCTCTTCATGAGTGAAATATTTCCTTATATCTACTAAAAAAACCATAGATTTTCTTTTTATTATACATATTTTAAGGCAAAAACCATCAATTTACATGGATTTTCATCTCCATTCTGCACCAATGCGATTAACAGCTGCATTACTAAATCAATAAAAAGAAATTCTGAAATTTGCCAATAATTTTAGGACGACTTTTTACAAATTTAACTTTTAATTATAATGCTTCAAATTGTGTATTTTGTCAAATTAATGACTGTTTTCATATGAAAATAAAAGATTTATTTTTTTGTTTACACATTTCTTGCATGGATATATACAGTAAACATTGTTAGGGTGGGGGTACTGTAGAAACATCACAGAGTGGTCGTATCCGACAGACTTCGGAGTGTAACATCTATAAACAAAAGATTTTAATGATTATGAGTTTACTTGTGAGGATTTTGGTTTTTAATGTTTTTTTATTTCTGCAATCAAACATAAATTTTTGTGTGGTCTTGGCAAGTTTGCAGTCTAGTTTGGCAACATACACTGCCTCCAAAGTCTTCTGTTGAAAGCTCCAAGACAATATTACTTTTCATTCTGGAGGTGTAGCATTACAAAAATAACTGTGGTGGCCATATTGGACATCAGATTGGCACCATTTTCATTTAGAACCAACTAGACATGGTCCACAGGATGAATGTATGCGCAAGGTATCATAGAAATCCTCCAAGTAGTTTAGGAGGAATAGCAATAACAAACTTGTGCTAATGGACGGATGGACAACGAATGATGGATTATGGACAACAGACCATCCCAATGGATGACCAGCAGAGCTAAAAAAATCTAACTTCTAATGCCTCTAATTGATTCAGCTTGCATCAATATCAAATTATTAATCAAGACATCTAAAGTTTAACCTGTAAATACATTTAAGAAACTAATCCAACATGACTGCAATTATCAGCTGTAATTTATATTATTCCCTATGCATTCTTAAATAATATTTTAACAAAACTGAACCCATTACAATATCCTACTCACTCTGACAAAGTGCCGTGGAATTTGCCCCTTCCTCTGCTGTAACTTTTTGGAATGGACAGGGCTTGCAGTATGACTGACCTTCCTCATCCTGGTAAAAGTGTCGTGGACATTTCTGACAGGAACCCAGCAGTGTAGTTGTATTGTATTTGTAATATTGACCTTTAGGACACACAGCTGCAGGAATATAAAGAGTAAACATAATAGATGTAACTGCCCTCACAAGAACATCTAATGTAAACATATTATACACTTGCTCACTTTGTGAGTAATGTACTAGTTATATAAAATACAATGAACCCCACAAGGCCAAAAACCAACTGGACCAAAGTTAGCCATTTGCAAAGGTAGCCATTACTGAATCATGCTTTTTAGTCTATGTTCAGTAGGTGCTAGAAAACATTAGGAGAAATAGTAAGCATCTTAATTAGCATGAGGTCTAATACTGTTACCTATGAATGAAATAAAATCTGGTCAGGTCACAACATTCATAAAATCTGGAATTCATTTGTTTGTTGTTGTTATTATAAATTTTATTTTTACAGTTGAAAAAATTCAAGGGTCAGCATCCAGAAAATTGGAGGATCCATATATCTGGATTAATGATGATATTTAAATTTGGATGTGTTTAAGGAGAAAAGAATATTGGGTTATTTTTTCTTTTTATTAAAAGCTAAAAATACCAAAAATATAAATTTTAATTTTTTTTTTACTAATGGCATTTAACTTATGAAATGCCATAAAGTAATGCATATACATGTGATAACATAAAAACAACTAATATCACAGGCATTTTAATATGGCAATACCATTTTAATGTGTTTAATGGCTTTGGTTACTTTTTGTTGGGTAATGTGGAAGCAAAATGTCTTGCAAAAGAAAAATTATTGGAGTGCATCAGATGCACAACAACAGTTTGGTTTCATTGAGCTCAGCTCTGTTAAATGTTGTAGCCAAATGGCTTTGATTAGACTTTTTGGCCAATGAGAGACAAGTTTCTTGTCTAAGAATGCAACACAACAGTTGACCTGGCCTACCCTGGGAATCAAACTAGGGGTGAAAAGATTCATCAATATTTGTTTCTATGTTGCTTCATATCTTGTCTACTTTTATCAAATATGGAGACCTACACTTCCAGTGTGTCATACACTGTAAACAATAACCACCAATGAGAACTGAATGAAGCTTATTCAGTGCATGACACACTGTATAGGCATCTAAATTTGAACTAAGTAGATACAAAGAAACAGAAACTTTGTGTAAAAGCGAATATTAAATGATCAGTAAAATACTTAATTTGTACATGGGAAACAAGTTTGGAATGTCACCGTTATGTTGGTATATGTAATCAGTGACTGAACATGCCAAAAGGATAAAAATTAGCATGGAATAGGTTAGGGGATAAGATATAACCATTCCTAATGGCACATGCACAATAAGCACATGTATTGAGTGATGAGTTCAAAGCATTGACAGGGGTTCAACCCCTTTATTCAAGATGAATAGCACCGCAGCAGCTCCATGAGCAATTCAATGAACAATGTACAGCTGATGTAGTGTTTGACTGACTTATGAGGGGTGAGTGTACAGAGCAGGCCCTGCCACAGGAATTTGGCCAATTGGGTGCTATAGAAATCGAAGAACCCGAAGTCCCATTTGATCTTGACAAGGTAGTGACACACCCTGTGCCTGTCCCCAAAAGCCTAGACCTTGATATGGTTACTCAGTGATGGCAGTGGTGTATGGCCTGACCCTGACAACCTGGTCCGTTGAAAGAGACAGTAACCTGAACTCTATAGTTCAGTGCTGTATGACCACTTTAAAAATGGTTACTGAGGACAAGACCTGTGACAGGCTTACGATCAAAAGCTAAATCTGTGGAAAAAGCATGTCCACAAAACAGGTGCAACCATCCATGACTTGAAAGAGCTGGAAACAATTCTCAAGCGCGCAATTATCCTAAATGACGTAGCTGGCGGTGACATTTACAGCAACAAGCACAACAACAGCAAAACCAGTTTGAGTTGGCAGGGGAAGGGCTCAGCTAGTTTAACAACCACTGGTTTTACCTTTTTGTTCCATTTAAATACAGACATTAAAAAAACCCAAAACATAATGGATCTGCTAATGTGGATAGATAATTACAACAAGAATAATTAAAAAACTACAAGCAGGACTGAGTCAGCAAGAGTTCACAGTTGAACCAAAGTCAAATAATGAGCTATTCTTTTATAAAAATGAACATGCACATGATCAAAGCAATGCAGTACTAAATCAAAGGCAAAAATGTGTGTTTAGCCTTGCAAACAGATGCACAGACATTGATGCACACTTTGAAAAAATCAGACTTGATGACCTTCATATTCAGAGCCTTGTTACTCTTTATCATGCACTACTTAACAGCACCATTTCCGAAAGAAAGTTCACGTGTGCCTTAAAAGATTGTCAAGTGTCTGTATGCACAAAAAGTAAATACCACTCTCAGAGCAAACCAACTAATTAGTGTCTCCACAGTTTGCCAGCACTTACATGTTCTAGAGACACTTATCAAGAGATAAGCATCTTTTTCAAACATGTCTGTTTTTGAGTTGCCACTGGGAACTGTGGTAGGTCATTTTCCGCTGCCACCTGCTTGCTCTCATTACCCCTTTGTCACCACCAGGCAGGCCTTTGGCCACCCTCGTAAAAAAAGTCTGTTCACCAGCCCTTCCCTTCTGCTGAAGGTTATTGGTGAGCATCAGAAATGCACAATAAATACCTGGTTTAGTTGGGCTGAACCCATTTTAAGGTATTTTGCAAAAAAAAAAAAAAAAAAAGGCAATGACTTTTACATTTTGTTGGAGAATCAGGTAATGACTTTTAAATTTTGTTGGACAATCAGGTTAAAGTCACATGTTGACCAATGGCTTTAAAATATTATGCCTAAAATACACAATGCAGCAAATTCATTCCCAAGACTGCACACAGTCCATTGTTATAAAAAATAATATTACCCATAATTTATTTAAACTACTTAGTTTGTTACCTGCTATATTTCTATTTTATGATTTTTCTTCAGCTTTAATAAATTTAATCCCTAAGGTATTATTTTGCTCATCATAGGTTACTTCTCTTGCTTTAATAAGCAAATTGTCAAGTACTGTTTGCTTTCTATCAAGTCTGGTCAAATTAAATTAGATGGTTTGGGAGATTAAAATCATTTAAAGGTTTTTCTATTGTTTTTTAATGGCAGCCATATTTGATAGCAATTGAGCATCAATTGTACAAAAGTAAAAGATCTTTATGCCAGGATGCTTTCTGTCAAATATGATCACATTCTGTTCAGCACTTTTGAAGAGGTCATTTAAAAGTTGTTCTATTTTAAGCAATGGCCTTATTTGATGGCAGATCAGCATCAGTTGTACAAACCTGAAAGACCTATATGCCAGGATGCTTTCCATTAGATTTGGTCCAATTCTGATGAGCAGATTTTGAGAAGAAGTCGTTTAAAGGTTTGTCTGTTATTAGTAACAGTGGCCAGTGCTGAAGGTGGATCAGCATCATTTGTACAAGTTTTAAAGGTCTTCATGCCAGGATGATTTCTATCAATTTTGGTCAAATTCCATTCAGAATTTCTGGAGGAGCTGTTTCAAGGTTATTATTTTTTAGTAATGTTGGCCATATTGGATGGCAGATCAGCATCATTTGTATAAACTTGAAATGTCTTCATGTATTAATATTTCTGTCAAGATTAGTCAAATTCTAGTCAGCCAATTTGGAGAAGTAATTTAAAAGCTTATTCATTTTTTTTGTAACAGTATTTTTTAGTAAAGGTGGAAATATTTGAAGGTAGATATGCATCATTTGTAAAAACTTTTAAGGTCTACCAGCCAAGATGTTTTCTGTCACATTTGATCAAATTATGTTCAGCATTGTTTTGAAAAAGTTGTTTAACATTTTCTTTCTAATTTTTTCAACTGCAGCCATATTTGACAGCAGATCAGCATCATTTTTACACATTTGAAAGCCGTTTATGCGATGATGCTCTGTGCCAAATTGAGCTAAAATTGGTCCAGTGATACTTGAGAAGTTTAAAATAGCAATTGTTGATGGACCAGGTGAGCTAAAATAGAGCTATTAGTGATGGATGCATCAGAAATGGCCACACTCACTACAATTTGCTCATAGGACCTTAAACAGTGAAACTTGTGTTGGGAAACCAAAGTTAAGAGAAGATTGGATTTCAGTGGCTATGAATCCTCTAAACAATGATGTGGAATGCTTGAAATCCATCTTGTTCATGGGTTCATAAATATAAGCAACATTCCATGTAAAAATATGAAGTTGAACAACATAGGCCATAAATCTTTCCAAAATGGAGCAGATGCAATAAACCCCATCAAAGTCTAAGAAAAAATGTTCATACAAAATTGCATCAGAATATATTGAATGGTTCTTGAGTTATACTAACATTCCAAGTTTCCATAAGAATAAAAGAATTAGCCTGACAAGGGGCATAACTGTCCACAATGGAGTAGATGAGACTAAACCCATAAATGGCACATGAAAGTCTATGAGACTAAATTCATACTAATTGCATCAGAATATGCTGAATGGTTCTTGAGCTATGCCTGTTACAAGCAACATACCCTGTGAAGGTATGAAGTTAATTGTTGTGGGGAAAAACTCAATCCAAAATGGAATTGACAAGACAAAAACCATAAAAGGCACAAGAAGCTCTATTAAACAATGTACACACCAAAAACTGCATCAGAATATGTTGAATGGCTCCTAAAGCTGTTCTAGCTAAAGGACTCATTTCTAATTCAGCTCCCATAGTAAACCTATGCAAATACCATGATATTAAAAATTCAATAACTTTAAATTTCTGAATGCTCATGATCAAACCTATATTTACCAGTATAGACCCATCCTTGATGACAGCTTCTGTGTTGAGAAAACAATATGAGCTGCAGCATTTTCTGGATCTACATGTGTTTGAAATATATGCTTTCAATTCCGCACCAAAGAGTCGGATGCTAAATTCAAAAATGTGTTTTCCAAACTCAAGTTTGTAAAGGACTGAAATTCCATCACTAAAACATGGTTTCTATTGTTTTTCAGTTATAACCAGGATAAACTCGCAAAAGATTCTTTTCACTAAATGTTTACTTTCATTATCAACCAATCCTACCCAGCCAAACCCATATATACTCTATTTTATCTTCACCCATTTCTAGACTGGTTCCCCTTCTTCCATATATGTATTTAGTTCTGTTAGTCCTAAATGAATTTGCTGCAGTGATTTAAAATTAACAGAAAAAGGGCAACAACTCTGTCAAAATTGGACCTGAAAAGACAAAACCTTTAAAAAGCAAATCTATGTGTAATAGACAAATCACTTGTGAGATGGCATCCAATTAATTACAATGGACAGACAGATAAATGGAATAGTTGATTACTATAAGGTTCCTGCATACTGATTTAGTGGCCCTACAATCTACTGGAATGGTGATTAGGTTGAATACCATGCATGTAATATTTGTATGGTCCAAATTCTGTAATGAACAGATATAAGCTTTTGTAGGACAGCTGACAGACTAATAAAAAGACAACAATTTTATGCGAAGTGTTTAGCAAAAACATTACGTCTTGCCTGTGATCAGCATTATGATGAGGGAGCTTTCTGCTTATGCATGCAAAACTGGAATCCTAGTATATCAGGGTGCAAACTGTTGAACATAGCGACTGATGCACAAGATATAAGACTGTCGAAGACTTTAACACTGGACCTTAACATTGTTCACACTGACACTACTGATACTGTCCCAACCATAAAAGCAATAGTGATATCTTTGTTTATCCATTCACAGGTAATAAAAAAATTTCATAAAATATGTAAACAAGGGAGACAATAACAACAATATTGATGCCTGGGTGACTGCAAGGACTCTCCCTATTCTTCATATGGTCAAGCATTTTTTAACAAGAAAACTGACAATGCCAAGAGGCCCAAGTAGGCATGAGATCATTCACTTGACAACATCTGCCTAACAGCCAACTGAAAGAGCACTTGGTCAAGAAATCTGGAAATTTCTTCCAATGCTATTCATTGCACATGTTATGAAAACAATTGTTTGAAGTTTTTTTATATAGTTTTTGTATCTTCATCCATATCTTATTGCACATCAGCATCATTTGTCCAATTCTGAAAGGCCCCTATGCCAGGATGCTGTGTCAAAGTTGGTCCAATTCTGCTCAGTTTTTTTTTGATAGATAATGTCGTGTCAAAGTTTTTTAGTTTTAGTAATAGCAACCATATTTGATGGCAGAACAACATAATTTGCAAAAATTGTACAGGCATTCAAGCTAGGACACTCTCTGTCCAATTTGGTCCAATTCTGTTAAGTGGTTATTTAGAAGAAGTAATTACAGGTTTTTTATTTTACATAATGGCAGCCATATTTGCTTGCAGATTGGCATTATGTGTACAAACTTAAAGACATAGTGCTTTCTGTAAAATTTGGCTGAATACTGTGTAGTGGTCTTGAGAAGTCATTTATATGATTTTCCATTTTTAGTAACAGTGGCCATATTTGAGAGCAAATCAAATTCATTTGTATAAACTTGAAAGCCTTTAATAACAAAATGCTTTACATCAAATTTGGTAAAATTCTGCTGAGCAGTTTCTGAAAAGTTTTTTTCTGTTTTTAGTAATGGTGGTCTTATTTGATGGCAGATTATCATCAGTTTTATAAACTTGAAAGCCCTTTACACCAGGATGCTCTCTATAAAGTTTGGTCAAATTCTGTTCACAGTTTTTCAAAAGAAGCTGGTTATATGTTTGTCTATTTTTGGTAGTGCTTGCTATATTTGATGTTGGATTGGCATTATATGTACAAACCTGAAAGCCCTCTATGCCAGGATGCTTTCTGTCAAATGTGATCAAAATTCTGTTGAGCAGTTATTTCTGCAGCAGACATTTAAAGATACATGTATTTATATTTTTAATAATGGCAGTAATATTTGATGGCAGATTAACATCATTTATATAAATCTGGCTGAATTCTCTCTGCCAAATTTGCTCAAAATTGGCCCAGTGGTTTTGGGGAAAAAGATGAAAATAGCAATTGTTTATGGACACATGACAGGTGAGCTAAATTTTGATTTATTTTAATTTTAAGTATTCTAGTTGCTTGAATGCTAATAGGCTTTCAGCTTACAAAATATACGTTTGAGCAGAACAAAGATGGTTCATAAAAATAAACTTTGTGGAATATGTTATTAATCAAATGAAACAATTCCATGACAATAACAATGGAACAAATCTGTCACAAATATCCACTTTTATGTTAGTGACCTTATATATAAATGATCTTCTTTGTTACACCCCACATCCTTTCCATGGCTGCAAGAAGAATCGATGTTGATAGAATTCACTTTATAAGCAAGAGTCCATTGCATTATCTATTGTATATACTCGTGTATAAGCCAAGTCCAAATGCAAACAACATAGACCCTGATCTGCTGTCGCATAATGCGCCGACAGATCAGGGTCTATGTTGTTTGTTCTACTGATTAGTCCCTACAAACTGCATAGACCCAGATCTGCCGGCACATTATGTGACGGCAGATCTGGGTCTATGCAGTTTGCAGTTGGTATCGGCTCATACATGAGTATAGACGGTATGTGAATATGTCTCTTGATCTTCAATGTCATCTACTCTTCCTCATTAAACATTATGCCAAATATGGTTATGGTACTATGCCTTGATATGTCAGGACAGTTAAATCTGGAGCTATATGAAACTGGTGCATCTCAAATGGACTCTCTTGCTACAATTTGTTCTGCAGGGCCTTAAAGAGAGGAACTTTCTGGCAATAAATGTGTGTGCATGTGTGTGTGTGTGCATGTATATATGCAGTTGGGTTTAACAGCACATTAGGACAATACTGGTTAAACAGTGCTGATTAAAATTTAATTATAAAACTTGTAAATATATGGAATTGTAAAAACAATTTAGTAGGATAAACCGTTCCAAATAAACATAAACATGAAGTAATAGATAAAATATAAATGGTAAAGATATTAAAATTCTGTAAAAGGTATATAAAATAAAAGATATCTTAAAAAAATATCAAATCCTCAAAATATATAGTCAAAACTTGTTATATACACCACATTCCCTCAAGAAGTCCAAGATTTTCTCTCCTGATACATCATAAAGTTCTTAATTGAGTTCACATAAAAAAACTTTTCTCTCACAGGATGGAAATCAATACACATAACAAAAATGTGTTCCATCATCAGTGAACATTGGCAGGGTATGCACTCTCACTGATGTTCACCCTTCAGGAGGTATACATGAATCAGGTATGTGTGTCCTGTAACAGTTTTGGCTGCTTTATCTGCCCTTAATTACCGTTAATACCAATGTGACCAGGCAGCCAACAGTACCAATTCCTTTTGTGTGTATCCAAGAATAATTGAGTACTGTTCTCAGACAATGATTTTAGTGCTTGAGAGGAAAAAACTTAAAATGTGAAGGGGGGTCTGTGGGTCCTCCCCCAGTGGGGTGTCAAGGGCAATGCTCCTGATCAGGGGGTCCAGGGAGCTGAAGGTCATTGGCCAAATATGCATTTTAGACTCTCAAAGCATACAAAAGTGGCACTTATTATCATAATATTTTGCAATGTTATTACTTCATTCCAACAAAAAAAATCATTTGAAAAATAAAACAAACTTACCCAACTTTAAACAATACTTGAAGAATTTCACAATGTTCATTGTCACATCAACTTGTTCTCCAAAATTATTAGTGCTGAAGTTATTACATGTGCATGTCAGTGTTCACATAATAATTCAGTCATAATAATTGGTTCATTTTTGCAACACATATCACATGTAAATCACACTTTTTTCTTCTCATAACAAATCATTTTTTTTTTCTTCATTGTAACAGTTTTTAATTATATACATCCACTATATAGAAATATTCTAATAAATTCATTTTTCTTATCCCCCATAGGACACAACCTGTCGATACAGATGTGCTGGTCTTACTTTTTTTGCAGCCTTGGCAAAGATTTCTTTTGCTTTCCTTTTTGCATATTCTACCAGAGAGTTGCTTCTGCCCTTTCATGTAAGAAATCTTTCTTAAAATACTGTATTGCACTTTTTCCTGATGCCTTTAGACCAGTGGTTCCCAAACTTTTTTGATCGCGACCCCTAAATACCCTCTTCTGCGACCCAAAATGCAGTACCAGCATAGGGCCGTGAGTGTCATTTGGGTCATGACCCATGGTTTGGGACCCACTGCTTTAGACCATATTTGATGTTCTGTACCAAGTTGTAGGTTTCTACATTTATCCTCCCTGATTTGGAATCAATAATATCATTCATGACATTGAAAGATGATTCTACTTGTGGGCCATGAAAACAACCGAGTAAAGACATGAACATCTTTGATAGACACAGGTATCTGGCAACAATATCATCACTTCCCCAGAGTGATCTATACATTGTCCTTCCTTAAATTCTGGACATGAATCAGTTTGGAATTTTCTAACTTCCTAATCATACTGGTCCAATTCCTTCTCATTTAACATGTTAGATACTACTGTCGAGTTGGTAATAGTAGTTCAAATCTTTCTAGCAAAGATCACAAAATGCTAGTCCTCTGGTGTTCAGTTTTCTTACAAATTGACCAACTACATTCCCATCGACTTTGCGTTCAAGCCATTCCCATTTACACATATTTTTAAAACCTTTATTCCAACTTTTTGAGCCCGCGTCTCTTTTGATAATTTGAGACACCATGTTTGGCAAGGATGCTTATTTCCACCAGTTTCTGCTATATGAAGATTCATTGGACAAGTACAAACTTTTGACCAATCAGAAAGCTCTTTACAGTTGTCGTCTGTTAAATAATATTTAGAATGAATACTATTATAAGGATCGTTGCGGAATGGGACATGACAGACCGTTATTTGAAAACTGGATTGGAGATGATATAACAAAATGGACGATATCAAGGAGAATTGGATTCAGGTCAGGAGAAAAGCAGAATTCTGCTTTGATTTGGGAAAAAATCATGTCAGAGTTCTACAAAATGGTATCAAAAAGCTGCATGAGTTCTGTAATTTAAAGCTGCCAATCAAATCAGATTGAAATACTGGATAATTACCTTATAATTAGCCTAATGAGATGCAGACATCTGAAGATTACATTCATCTGAGATCTCATCAATAAATAACATGGAATTCTGGAAATCAAACTCATTCTGAATCTCATCAATATAAAGCTGCATGCCAAAGTTGGTTGAAATTAAACAATTCTTAGTAACGGTATGCTGTGGAATACCTAACAAGGAGATCAGATACTAATAATAACAATTATTATTATTATTATTATACTTTTTTTTAGAGGGTGACACATTTAATAAAGGACTATTCTCCCTTGAGACCCTCTTAAGGATAAAGTGAAACAATGTACATCATACAAAAGTTAATAGTACTTGCTGTTTAGTTTAACATGTCTTGAGTATTACGAATACTACTTCTATTATAATCTAATAGTAACACATGATAACTCTTCTTATTTTCTGTGAGAAATGAAACTGTAGATGGACAGATGGATGGACATGATTAGTATAGGGCTCAGCTAATTTTGCCGAGTTGGGCCATAATTACAGGAAAAACATGTAAGAAACACATGGACAGGTGGAAATGACAATCACAATATGTTCCCAAATGTGCAGATAGAACTTGACAACATCTGAGAAGTACATGAATATGAAAATATACACCAAAACCACTTACGAATACAGTCTGTTGCTGCCATGGACCCAATATTCCTAGTTGTTTGGGATGAATTACATCGGAGACAACTCTCGTAACCTTGAAACTGCTGGTATGTTCCAATAGAACACAATTCACACAAGCCTGTCTGATTGTTGTAAAACATACCCTTGCCACAATCAACTGAAAATGAGAATCATAATTTCATAAATTTTATAATGAAAATGTGGATTGATTTCACTTACTTGTGCAAGTAATGCTTGTACATACTTTCCACAGATACTGAAAAATGTAAAGCAAAAAAAAATGGTCAGACAAATCCACACTCATCCTGGAATTTCCTCTATAAAGTCATGTATTAAATGGTCACCTGCTCCCCATGATTAACAAGCAGGCATTTCCTAACCAAATAATGATTTCTTATTGCTTTAAGTGGTCACTCAAGCATACTGGCTGAGTTTGATCAATGTTATAATGTAAATAAAGCTCTTGTTTTCTAAAGAAAGGCATCCTTTTGGGAAAGAAATGTCATTTGAATTGATGTGTAAACATGTCATATCCTGCTTCTATTAACCATACTCAAGTGAATTTGTCAGCGTAACTTTCAAATGACTAATCTCTCCATTGTTATTTTAAGACTTTGAATTAAGCTACAATATTGCTTAGAAAATTCATTTTTGGGGTAATAACTCAAGATATATTGTCATTCTTAAAGCACTCCTACCCCGACCTTTTTGTTTGATACACTGTTGATTGTAGTACATATATTCATAGGAAAAGTTTTAATAGAGAATTAATTTTAACCCTGAATTTCCTTCAGTTTATACAATTTTATCAAACCACCAATTTCTATCATATTTTACTGCATAATAATAGTTTGGGGATCAAGACTGTGGTAAGATGTGAGGATGGAAACTTGTGCATTTTAATGATAGGAACAGTGTTTAAAAGGGCACAGAACAGCTAATTCAATTCCCAAAGATCTTAACATTATTATTTGGCCAAGCTACTCTACTTTTGTGTTAAGATCAGCAAATCACACCTACATCTTATGAATGATCTGTCCAAGAGGAAACTTTTAAAACGATGAAAATGATATGCTGTGCACCACGTTTCTGACAAAAATTCATTTCTAGGTGCCCATTATAAAAATGCAGCCTGGTGAGATCTGCCTATTTACATCCAGTAGTACCTGTGCAGCAACAGCTATAAAATAAAAATGGCTTTAGGTTCAAGCCTACTAATGCGTACAATATACCCATATGCAATACAAGCTTCTTCTTCAAAATTACATTACTTATTTCCAATAATTATTTTCAGCCAATCAGCAACATTCATTCTTTTAAATACGGTATTTAATATACTACCACACATAGGAAGGTTCCATAGCTCATGAAATAATTTGTTGCCTGTGACCAAAAAGCTTCACAAGTCTTTGAACAAGGGTGACCTGTCAATCATTTGGTTGACACTTTTATGTTTGGCCTATGTCCGATACTTCTTAGACAGCAGACTCCAGCTGCAATATACAAGCAGCTGAACAAGCTGCCTCCTTTACCATATATATAAAATATATATATAAGCAAAAAAATGTACTTTGAACAAGAGGTCCAAGTAGGCCTAGTATCGCTCACCTGGCTTACATAACTTAACAGCTTACCATTTCACTAAGAAGGCATTTGTTGTAGTGTAAGAACACATACTATGTAAACTATCTCCCAAACTTTATATCATGTCGATTTTACCTATTTTACTATATCCTGATACAAATTATTTCTAAAGATGAAGGCATAATTAATATGCACAGTCTCTTGCTCATAATCAAAGTCATCCAAGATGTTTATGATATAAACCCATTTATTGAGTTTTATAGAAAATGGATGAAGAGGTTTATACAGGTGACAAACTCAGCAATCAGATGCAAGATAACTCATTAATATGTGTTGATCCCAATAATCATAGAACCAGTCTATGACAATGATAATATATGCTTAAGATGAAGTAAAATCAGATTGTTAGTTTGTCTCCAGAGTGGTAACAAATCCAGCCAATCAGATACAAGATTACCTCATTAATATTTGTAGATCTTGCTCATAATCAAACTCATTAAACATTAAGATAATTAAGATATTTAACAAATTTGATTAAAATCTTATCAGAAATATAGTTGCTAGATTGTTGAAAAGCTCAGCCAATCTGATGCAAGGATAACCAAGACCTTGACCAAATAGAAAATAAAATATAATGCCTGGACTATTTAAACATAGATGTCGATCCCTATCCAAATTGTAGAGAGTGTTACTGGTGTATCCAAAAACTTTCTCTTTTTTTATGCTCAGTGTTGCTACTGAAAAATCTGAGTCAGACAAATTAATTTCTATTATCTGATACTGAACACTGTTTTTCTTTTATTCTCACTTGAAATTTTACTTTTGGTCTCACCTACATATTATCTGCCACGTGTAACAGGTGAGTAAAAAAACAATGTTATGTGTGGTACAATGGCCTCTTGATTTGAAATATACTTGAGGTTTGTATAAGTGCTATTAAAGATTTTGGATTTGTTCATTTTAATGCAAACAGTGCAACTTACATTGCAATCCAGTACTTTTTTGTGAATGATTTATCCATGAAACTTGAAGTTTTTCTGGCCGTAACTTTGAAAAGCCATTGCATGCTCATCTACTCTGTTGAGTGTGTGGGTCAAGGTCAGACTGGTTAGTTATTAAAATCTTTCACATAAGATATTGTTCCATCAGGGCTCAAAATCTGGGCAATTTGTAAAGCTTGGGTGCAAGTATATCTCAAGACCTCTTGCTATTTTGTCTTGAAGTTGAATTTTACTCCATATATTATTTTGTTAGTTGGAATAGGGTGGAGGTGTGATTCATGTTTGAAGTCAAAATGCAGATGTGATTTTGGGAAGGTTGAACAATCGGTGAAGCAAGCAAAACCCAGCAAACTCAATTTTAAAACTCTTGGTTGATGGAGTTTGACTTTATGAAGCACAGCAGCAAGGGGAAGCAATTTATTCTTTGCACATACTGCAAACACCACACATATATTTAGATTAGTCATTCAGGAGTGTACAACATCTGTTGTAGTAACTAACACCACCCAGTATTGGAACAATGTTCAATCTCAAAAGTAACTAACATGTTTAAACATTAAAACTAATGTGACGATTGCATGTCTGACACTACCTCACACCAATACAGATGCAAAAAGATCATTTTTTATGTTGAGAAAAAAAAATTCTATAAGATCTCTTGGCAAGTTTGAACAATAGTTCCATCCAGTCTCTGGTGAGAGCAAAGATGAACTCTAATGACACCTGCATTAATTTCAAACCCCACACTGAACTATTGAGAGCAGTAAAGACAGCATCTTGTTATGACTGTATTCCACTGTCCAATGGATTTAATAAAGACAGAAACTTGGTGTATTTTTATTTAATGTCTGCTTGATTGCAAGTATGTGAGTGTGTGTACACATGTGTGATTGTGTGGTGATGATATCTGACAATGCTAAGAGACCATCCAATTAAATTTCAAGGGCGGTGTGGGTGGGAAGTGTGCTGTTTTCATTTTTTTTTTTTATTTATGGCCCTCAAATAGCTTGAAAAAAATATTCTTTCTCTGATTTGAAGAAAAAAGGATTAATTAGACCCATTATATTAGTTGAAACAAAAATGATCCTGAGGTACAAGAAAAAAATATATGTCCTGATTCAAAAGAAAACCGAAGCTCCACCCCATCCTGAAAAATAAATTGTCAGTCTCAGAGTCTACCAACTATTTTCTGTTTGAAAGTGTATTAAATCCTTCAAAGGAAGCATATATTATTTTCTTTCATTCCAATTTGAATTTCCATTAAGTTTTTGTTGGCTAATATGAGTAGATAATGTATTCTCAATTGTATGACACTGTTTTTTTTTTTCGGTTGCGCACACTTGAGACCTCAAAAGACATTTTTAAGTCTCATAAAAACCCCAACACTGTCTGGGAGGTTGGCAGGTATACAAATTTGCTTGAAATAAAAAATTATTTATGGGATGTACTGTGCAGGAACAAAAGTGGTTGGAAGTAAGGATGAACACACCCATCAATTTTCTTGCCTGTAAACGCAACAGTATCAGATAAACTGAGCTACTGTATATTCTGAATGTTTTCAGACCCTGTTTATCTTTAGATACCAAAAATTGTGAAAAATAAATTTTAATGCCTTGTAATTTTAGTCTGATGTTTTAGAATGGTTTGTCCCTGAACTTTTGTCTTTAGACACATAAGGAAACCAAGTTTCTGGTTTTCAAGCAAAAGTCTCAGTGTGACTGCCAGTACAGGGGCTTGTATTGTGTCTTATTTACCAATAAATATACATGTAACAATATAAATAAATAAATAAAACATATTATTTGTAGATTAACTGTAATCAACAATATGAGCCCCTCTGCTGGTAATTAAACAGAGTTGATGTTAGCTTCAATAGGTTGTGAATAGGTACCTAATTATCTCAGAAAATACTTGTGCAAACTTTAGCAAAATATATTTAATCTGATCATGAACATGTAGTTTTTTGGGAGGAAGAGGGGTAAAACTAATTTTAATTATGCAATACTTACCAATCGCAATTGCACAGCTTATTACTCTTTTATATCAAAATATCACATCCGTTTTGATGTGAATATATCCTTCCACAGAGTGGAGAAATGCCAATAAGACATGGTCTACTTGTGCATTTGCTGTGCCTGCACACAAAAAGATCATCTTTTTCATAGCTGACGTTATGCCAGGACATCAGAGCAGGGTGGAAGGAATGCATTCGGCAATAGCAATGGGTAAGTATTGCATAATTAAAATTAGTTTACCCACTATAAAAAACTACATTTGAATAGCAAGAATATCTTACCCATCGCTATTGCGCAGCTGAATTTGTCAGTTAGATGGGTAGGCTGATGTAATAAACTGATGAAAAACAGAGAAAAATGGAATGTTCTCACCATTTGAGGGAAAGATCCACTTTACAAATTGTTGGTGTCCCTCTGGGCCACATGTTGTGCTGCGACTATGGGTCCCTGCGAAACATTGCCTTCGCTTTGTTGTGTTAACAAGTGGAGGTAGAAGGAGAAAAAGGTAGTATGGGATTGCCAAAAAGCTGCCTTCATGACATCCTCCAAGGAAGAGTGATTCAGATAGATCCACGAGGCAGCTACGGCTCAAACCTCTTGGGCTTTTAGTTTCATGAAAGAGAGGTCTCTATCGGTAATAGACTAATAAGCTCTTTTTTTGTGTGGTGACAATCCATTGTCAGATAGTGGAGGGCGAAATATCAACAGAGCCCTTATGAGGAAGTAAAAGATGTTTCCTACCCTTTCTTTTCCCTTTCGAGGCATTTAGATAGAAATGCAGTACTATAACTGGGCATAAAAGCCTATCTTGATTATCTCCAGCACCGATTCGACTGAAACTGGCAATCTCTATAGGTAATGGGGCTACTGAAGATAACTGATTTTTCACTAAAAATCCTGGTTGACAAAGCAGAGAAATGGAATTATAATTGCCATTAAACCAGAAACAGCCAGTGTCAACAGACAATGCAGGTATCTTGGATGCCAAAGCAAGTAAACACACAGTCTTGAGTGTGAGGTCCTGAAAGGAAGCCTCACTCAGTGGTTCATAGAGGGTTTTGGTTAAGGACCATAAAACACAAGATAGATACCATCTGGTCTCTGCAGCTCAAAGTACTTAATGAGATTAGCAAGGTGCGAATCTGAACCGATAATAGAGATCTGAGAGAATTTAAGTGTGTTGGAAATGAAAGCTCTAAAGCCCTTCATAGTTGATATTGAACATCTTTTGTTTTTGAAAAGGAACAAAAGGAAATCAGCAATGGAAATTACAGAGGGACAGCTAGGATCAACGTGTTTCCTACAGCACCAATCACAGAAAATTCTCCACCTGGCATCATAGACCTTGGATGTTGAAGCTCTCCTGGCCTGAATAATGCAACTGGCAACCAGGCCCGAAAACTTGGTCTGGCGGATAGATCACTTGAGATGAGCCAAGCATGAAGGTGGAGAATGTGTGGGTTGTTATGTAGGAGGGACCTCCTGTGTTGCGACAGAAGATCCCTCTTGTGAGGTATAGACCTGGGTAGATCTATCAATAGGTCTAGAAGATCAGTGAATCACCATTGTTGGGGCCACAGTGGGGCTATGAAAATGATACAAGCAGAATTTGAGGTAGCAGTCAGAACAATGGGAAGGCATATGCAACAGACAATCCCACTGGAAGCTGAATACATCCACTGCCAATGCTCTCTGGTCCAGGACTGGAGAGATATAAAAGGGAAGTCTGTTGTTGAGCCTGGTCATAAAAAAGTTCACCAGAGACTTTCCCCATAGTGAGAAAAGGAACTCTGTTACAGAGCAGTGAAGAGTCCATTCCATGAGAACTGTTTTGCCTGACCTGGACAGACTGTCTGCTAAAACATTCTTCTTCCCCGGAATGTGGCAAACTTGGAGGGTAATGTTCTCTGAGGTGGCCCAGTCGAGGAGGTTCCAGACCTCCATGTAAAAAGAAGGAGCATGTGTGCCTCCTTGATGTCGGAGATATGCTACGACAGACGTGTTGACAGAGGAGACCATGACACATCAACCCCTTACTCTGCACCCATGCAACTCTAGAAATGAGGCTTTCATTTCTAGGTTGTTGATGTGGAAGGATGATTTGTCGTGATTCAAATGACCCTGGATAATTATGGCTTCTGGCTCTAGATGAGCGCCCTAACCAGAATCTGAAGTATCAGTGAACAGATAGGAGTGGGGGTTGGGTGCATGCATGGGGACCCCAGTCAGGAATCTGTCCCGATTCATCCACAAGTGCAAACAGTGATGAAAGTCTGGTCCTAGAGGAATCAGAGCTGATAGAGAATCTCTGTGTGGTTTCCACCTTGCGAAAAGGAAAAACTGTAGAGGGCGCATATGGAGACGTCTTAAGGGAATCAGATCTGCGGTAGCTTTCAAGGTTCCCAATTGGGATAGGTAAAGGTGAGCAGACAACAATGTTTTTACTCGTAGCTGCTCTAAAAGTGTCAGGATTCAATCTATCCAATCCAGTGGAACCCGGACTAAGTTCTGGTTCTTTGAGGAAGTTCATCCCCTTGTAAACGAAGTCCTGAGATGGATTGAGTCCTGACTTCTCAAGGTTGGGTAAGAGACCCAACCATGTTACTGTGGACCAACAACATAACAGATCCTAAAGGCGGGACTGAACCTGAACATAGTGGATCAGTCAGTCATCAAATTACAGTAGAATCAGGGTTCCCAGTAATCTGAGATAGGACGCTTCTGCTCCCATAACTCGAGTGAAAACTCTGGGGCCGGAAGCAATTCTGAATGGCAAGACACGGAATTAAAAACATTTCTGGTTCAAGTAAAACTAGATGTATTTGTAATGTGGAGGAAAATTAGGAATGTGCAAATAGGCATCCTGACAGTCTTGCAATGTTCCTAGAAAAAGAAACCGTTTTAATGGGGAGAGAAAGATTATGATAAAAAATGTGCCACTTTTCTTGGAGACCAAGAAGATTCGAGAGTAGAATGCAGGAGACTGATTGTTTAGGATCCTCTTTACTGCCCCTTTCTGCAAACACCTCTTCCCTTAATTTCACCAGATTGGACTGGTGAAATAACATGGGTGTCCTTGATCGAGGAGGTTGTTCCTGAAACTTAAGTTGGTAACCCTCACTAACAACAGAAAGGACCCATCCACCATCAGTGATACTTAACCAAGCCTCCAAAAAGAAGGCCTAGATGAGCACCTAGAGGGATGCATGGGAGAAGAATGCATGGTAGGTTAGGGTGTGAGTTCCTAGGGCCATTTCCCCCCTCCTACCTTGGGAAAGGAAGGCAAGTTGGAGAACTTCATCCTAGAAGACCTTCGGCGATTTCCACACTGATGACCTGACTGATGAGGATGAGGTCTCATTGAGGTTGTTCATTGGACTGGGGCTGCATCTGTCTGAAGAATTTAGCTGGTGGCCCCTGGGGGAGGTTTGCATTAGTATGCTTCCTGGCTAATAGCGATGAGCCAGGAGCAGTTGTGAAGGATCTATGTTGATGATCCTTCAAAACTTGTGAAGCTACAGTGGGGATGAGTCCTCCGAAGAGGCTCTTGGCTTCCAGTGGAGCAGCCCTTAGAAGGTCTTTACAATAAGACCCTCAAGGAGTCCAACACAATGTCATGGCAGGTGTGTAGAAGTTCTGCCGATAAAGCCATTGTGACAGGAAGTGAATGCCAGGATGTCATGGCTGCATCTTCCAGCACACATTGTAATGCGGCTGGATTCAGAGCAGCCTATTTCAGCATACTAAACAAAATAGCCGAGAAGAGGTCAGCATGGAAAGCTATGGTGACCAGAAGGAGGACTTTCTGCTCAATGGCGTCATTTGTTTTAATGGGAAGGCGTGCCCATGCTCCAGTTGTAATACCCTCTTGGGATGCACCTGCATCCAACTGGGGAGGTTTAATGGACCACTCTGGGGAATCTACCAGTAACTAGAGGCAGAAACCAAAGGAATCAAAGTAGAGGGAGGAACAGACCACACTCTATGTCGTCGAGCAAAGTCTTGACCTGTGAAGAACCTCTGTGATATTTTCTTGATCAATGAGGAATGTGGAAGAAGCAGGACATCTGGATGTGGTTGAATCCTGGAGATCTTTTCCAAAATGGAAAGGATCTTCTTGGGCTGTGCGCTAGGTAACAGGCAGAAAACTTCATTTACTGCCTTATCAAAAGACCTGATCTACTCCTCTTCATTCAACTGGGAGGAGCTGGTGTGTCTGATAGGAGGCGTCAAATGAGCTGTTTCTATCTCAGTCACTGAGTTGACTAGGATAGATAACACATTATCATCCAGAACACTCTGAGCAGAAGAGTGGCTGGGCATCATTATCTCCTTCGGAGGAAGTGACATAGGAGCACTCTGTGCCATTTCCAATACTTGTTCATCATGGTGAATAGGGGCTCTATGTGTTTAAGAAGTTCCAGGATGAAGATGAAGCTACTTGTCTTTCATGGATGATGCTATGCCTCCAGCCTTCCTGGTGGATACCACTTGATGAGGAGGTGATAGTGGGACACAAGCCACAGCATCACCTCTACTCTGGGTCCAGGGTCCAGTAGCCCAAGGAGGCATAAGGGATCAATTATCCTGAGGTGGAGGTATTCACATCCCATACAGATTCATCGGGATAATAGGAAAAGGAGGAATACTGATCCGATCCCCTTCCCTAGTCCTGACCTGTTGGGCATTCTCCCAATCCTGAACAGGGTTTGATGGCAGAGTGGGGAGAGGGGGGCTCTCAGTCCTATCCCTATTCCCGTACCATGAGGCTTCTAAGTGATGACCAGTGTAAAGTCGACAAACAGTGGCCGGTGACTGGTATGATCTGACTGGTGACTGGGACGAAGTGACTGGTGACCATACAATGACTGGTCACTTTGACAAACTGACTGGTGCCTGGAGACTGGTCACCAGACATTGACCGGTGGCCAGACCGGTCACCAGTCAGTCACTGGTTAGGCAACATAGAATTTTTTTTAGCATAGTTCATCTTCATCACTCATCAAGGTGCAGTGCTGCTCCTCCCTCTTGGGAGGATGTGACATGCTACACTGAGAAGAACAGTGCACTTCCTTCTTCTTGGAAGGCAGTAACAAGCTACCCCGAGAGGAGCAGTGCACTTCCTTCCTTGCAGAAGGCAGCATCACACTACTGTGAACGTGAGGGGTGTTCGATTTCTCCTCCCTTTCAGGGGGGGGGGGAGGCGATCTACTCCTTGAACGTTCACTCCCTCATACAGGAGTGACTTTACCTGTCTCTGAAGAGACTGGTCCCATGGGTTCCTGGGACCCCAGTGTGTTCTTCAGAGCTGAAGAACTAGTCTTCTTCTTACAGTGTGTTCCTTCCTGTTGCTCTGTAAAAAAAAAAGACCTGAAAAATCAGCCGATGAGGGGGATTGACATTTCCTCTGGCCTCTATATGTACATCTGGAATCGGCTAGATTGCTGACTTCATTAGTCCATTTTGTGCGAAAGGTACAATGATTCTTACATACACACTCTGAACATGTGAATCAGTCTGGGTAAGTGTCCCACGGGCTCTTCTTGTGGCAACACTTTCCCACAGACTGTCCAAACATTGTCCTCTGAAATAAATGCTATCTGAAAAAGAACAATAATAATAACAATATTGTATCATTTTCACACGTGAAACACCTGTTTGTATGTACTGCATGCTATATAACCCCAGTGTATTTGCACAAGGTAAACAATTGTTCTCTGAATTAAAAGTTAACTACAAGAGAACAATAATAATAACAATATTGTATGATTTTCACATTTGAGACTCACCTGTTTGTATGTAATATGTGCTATATACAACCCAGTGTATTTGCACAATGGTAAATAATGAATCACTAGTGAGGAATTTCCTGTCTTCTCACTCTCCTATTGTTCTTTTAATAAGGAAATTTGTTCAATTGTTAACCTTTATTGTTCTCTAGGAGCAATGCTGACACACAATAACAATGCAACACATCATGCATGGTATTAAAATACAATGGTGAAATAGAAAAAATGCTGAATTGATGTTTGATTGATTATTTAATTAAGAGAATTATGAAATCCTAGTTATTGAGGTAGGGCCTATATTGCATTATAACTTAACACACAAGACTTAACCATGAAACAATTGTATTTTGAAAAATAAGAGGGGTGTACCTTAACCCCTAAAGGGTGTGATACAACATGGTAACCCAAGAGGATCTTTTCAGAACTAATTAGTGAAAAAGGGCAGGTGTTACTGGCATAAAAACAGAAGACAAGATGGATGAATTTAACACTAGATGAAATATCACTGAAGGGAGAACCAAATGTGGTTTAAACTCGCAACAAGCCATTCTTCTCTGGTCATGTTATGAATGACACAACCATTAACATGGAATCTTTGAAAAAGATGACTATTTCTGTGCAGGCACAGCAAAGTGCACAAGTGGACCGTGTCATATTGACAATTCTCCATTTTGTGGGAGGATGTATTCACATCAAACGATCGAGATTTTTCGACACGAAAAAGTAATAAGCTGCGCAATAGCGATGGGTAAGATATTGCTGCTATTAAAATACCAATATATCCTTTGTGCCACTTGTCATGAAAGATTCACCATATTGATTTTATTCTTCTGATTTCCATTTTGTGCAGGCAGCCACAAGACAGTTTCAGTGTCGTACATGGGGATGAAATATGTGTATGATAGTGAATGCACAATGATGTAAAGAATATTTCAGTAGGTGCTTTAATTGGCATAACAGTCATGATTTTGATTAAAGACAACTTATGGCAGTATCGCAGTTGTCATTAGCAGCAATGATCCTCTACTCTATCTCATTAGGCAATACATCAGAAAGTCAGTATGGATTAGTAAATTCAAAGAAATCTTGAAACAAAACAAAAACAGTTTCTGCTGGCAGTATTATGCACAGTGGATTAATGGTAGTTATTGTCCTGTGGCTAATTAACCAGTCTTTTAATGGTAGTTATTGTCCTGTGGCTAATTAACCAGTCTTGTATGTGACAAACAAGTTAACTTAAAAAAACAAAGGAGAAAGAAAAAAAAGAAGAGTGACAACTACAGGTCATGTTTATTTTAGAATCTAAATATATTAATCCGACTTAAGTTGTTTGTGATATTTAGCCTTATTAAGTCTGCATACAACACTTAAGAGGCCTCTTACTATTGTTGCTTATGGCTGACCATCATACCAAAAATACATGCATTTTTCTGTTTTAAATACCTTCTTACATAATTTCTTTTGTTTTACACAGTAATGAAATTTGAGTGTGTTTGTATTGCAGATTTTCACGGTCACTAATTATCTATATAGAACTGGTTGGGTTACTGACATTGTGGTTCTTTTTGAAAACACACACATCATGGCTCTAAGAGGTAATTATATGGCTATGTTTTCTGGTTGATGGACATATATCAAATAAAAAAAAAACTTGGCAAGTAATGTGTTTTTCATTCATTATTCAACATGTGACCATAGAAAAATTTGCCTTTTTGATTTCAAGGGTAGCTCATTTCATTGCTTGGGTGATTTTTTTTGTTCCTCCCCATGTTTGTTTTTGAACACCAAATGAAATAACTTAATATTTCCAAACAGCTCTCAACAAATATTTGCTGATGTCCAAAAACATTCAAAAAATGCGCCAAGTGCTGAAACATAATATAATCATTAAAGTATGAAAAATAGTTCACAGCAACCTAATTTTGTCTGCACTGAGTAGTACCCTCCAAGATGAATACACACATCAAGTTTCATATCAAATACATCCATTAAGTTTCATGACTGTACACAAAATAGTGTAGGGGGCTAAATGCAAAACTTATTGTTGATGCTTACAACAAGAACAAAAATAACAACAGCATCAATGCTGTCAGAAAAATGATCACTATCTCTTGCCTATGCTTCACAGGCAAGATAACAAATATGGGTGGGTCTGACAATCAGGGGTTATAACTCAGATGACATAGAATGCTGACAAATAAACTCAGACACTGTTTCATCAATATCAAGTTACCAAATTTTGTTGCAATCCAATAATAATTAAGGGAGTTATTGTGAAGAAATGAAAATGTGATGAACAGATGATGGATGGATGGACAGGCCCAATTTAATATTTCCTTCTTCTATGAAAAGTGGTAGACAATTATATCAATTTGGAGTATACTTCTTTCAACAAATGTATTAATCTTAATTTCTGTGTACAAATCACATAAAATAAAAATTTTAACCAGAGAACAGAGTATAAGCCTTTATATTTTTAATAAAAGATGCAACCTCGAACATGGAGGGGATAAAAATTCAAGTTGTTGAACTGGCATAAAACATTAGCAAAATTTTGCAGCAAAGAAATTTCTTGGGAGAAGTAACATGAAAATAGCAAGTAAGGGAAGTTTTAAAACTCCAAAATATGTCTGAATAATGGTAGGCAGTAAATAATTTTTGTTTTCATTATAAAGGAGGATGCAATCATGTCATGTGACACTCACCACAAAAGCCACCAAGGAATGTACTCCCTGCTTTGCAAATTTTTCTTTCAGAGATGACTACTGTATCTTCCAGCCATATAGACTGACCAATATGCTGAAAAAAGAAATAATCATGATGATATGAATAGAAAAACATATATATTGCATCTGCAGGAAAAGGTTATTAAAGACTATTCTTTTAAAGGTCCTTGTCAAAAGGGCAAAAGAAAATAAGAAGGATGCATCATAAACCCTATAATCCTATTTATATATGACCTAATTAATGTTCTGTGTCCTCTGATGAGGCAACAACAGGTCTGAAAGCATTAAGGATGATCAATGTTAAAACATATGAGTATTTAAGCCTAATACTTTAATGTCCAAATACTGTAAGTATAGGAAATACTAACTTGTCACCATGGTCCACTAAATACTAGTAACAGAATACCTGAAAATTCATAAAATTTACACTGGTTAAAGACCATTGATTTCTGATCTATAGTGCATGCACTAGGTATACAGGTTCAAATTGGTATATCTTCCAAATTTTAGGAAAAAATACTTTTCAAGATTAATAATGATTTCTGACCTCATGAATATATAAATTCATTTTTTTGGCCAGGTAAAAAAAAATCCAGTCCAGTTCTGTGTAAATTTAGCTGACAATTCTAACATCAATGGAAAACCACTTAGATTCTGCACCAACTGTTTACAAGAATTCTAGAAAAATGTCTGCAAAGTATTGTAGGCTTGACTGCTACATCGTTATATTTGGACTATCACACCTCTAATTCAAGGATATAGTGTACACGAGTCACAATGCTTTGCAAAGAAATACCAACAATCCTTGTAGAAAAAGGTTCCGAATTGTACACAGGTCTGCATTTGATGATAGCATCACCTGTTATAATTACTACTTTTTAATAATATTTCAATTTCTACACTTGGCCAAGACAAGTGAGTCCACATTTTGATAAGATCAATACATATTATCCTTACTTTTGGTGACCAAAATTCCTTGTACTATATTGATAAGTAAAGTTGTTGACATTCTATTGAGATTGAATGGAAATTATGAAACAAAAATCTCTGTGCAGCTAAAATATGGCAGGTTATATAGTTCAATGATTTCCTCAGGTGTTACATATACTTTACATTGACATTATTATTTACTTTTGGTAGCCAAGGTAGCTAGGTTATATAGTTCAATGATTTCCTCTGTTGATACATACTTTACATTGACTTTATTATTTACTTTTGGTAGCCATGGTAGCTAGGTTATATAGTTCAATGATTTCCTCTGTTGATACATACTTTACATTGACTTTATTATTTACTTTTGGTAGCCAAGGTAGCTAGATTATATAGTTCAATGATTTCCTCAGGTGTTACATACTTTACATTGACTTTATTATTTACTTTTGGTAGCCAAGGTAGCTCTGTTGTTTGTAAAGCATTGGACTTGTAATCCAATGGTTGTGGGTTCAATATTTGCCTTGGCCAGCCCTGGTCAGCTGCTTTCATGTGTTTTTGCTTCCTTTTTCTTGGCATGATATAGTCAATAAAGAGCATTTTAAAAACCAAAAAACCAAAAATCAACAATTTTCATTTACTTTCACAGTAATCTTGTTCCTTTCATCAAAATTATTTTCAAATTTGTATTCTGCATTCTTCTATCAATGAACCAAAGCTGCAATCACATCATCTTACATGAAGTTGTTGATAGTAAAGGTACACAGAGGTAAAAAGCGATGTCATCACAATGACATAACTTAATTATGTCATTTTCCAGCTGCACATTAAGTGTTGCTCTGACATTACCCAGCATCCTTTGAACAAAAATTATTACATTTATTTTTTTTATAACTGTTTTTTTTGTTGTTGTGTGCATACACTACAAACACTAAATGAAGAGTTATTTGCAAATGTAGACATGCAGTGAAGCATACATGGAACGTCTGAATTAATCCCCAACAACTAATTATGCTCACAAAAGGCAAATGCATCTTACAGCTGTATCAGTTCTTCTATCATATAAGTGATTAAAAGAGATGAAACAGTGATATAGTTTTATTTAATGTTGTTATCTATTCACACAACAGTGGTTATTTGTTCACATGACTGGTTATTTGTTCACATGACTAGTAATTTGTTCACATGACTGGTTATTTGTTCACATGACTGGTTATTTGTTCACATGACAGTGGTTATTTGTTCACATGACTGGTTATTTGTTCACATGACACTAGTTATTTGTTTACTGAATGATTGCCCAACCATCACAATCCACCCTGATTGTCCATTTATTTCTTTTCAATGTTTGGGAGACCCTGGTGTGGCAGATTAAAAATACATGTAGTATTGATTACTTTCAATCATGGCAGTTATTAAAACAAGGTCCATTTTCACGTACAGATCTCAGGTGGTAAACATGTAATGTGTTCACATGATTTAGTTTTTAATTGCATGAATTTCACATAGAGATCTCAGATGGTAAACATGTAATGTGTTCATATGATTTAGTCTTTAATTGTGTTAATTACACAATTTTAAGATGAACAGGATTGAGACCAGCATGAAAATTATGCAAATTGTCTAACACTGACATGGAAATGTGAGAACACATTCTCTACATTTTGTTTTGCTAACTAGTGGGTTAATTGACCCTTTGGCAAACAGGAGGTAACCATGCTCCCATCGATTTATAATACCATTTTTAGTGGTCATCCCCACACTTGGACATAAATTGTGTTGGATATAGAGTAAGTATGACTCTGCACTAGACTTTAGTATATTTTTCTTGTGCTTTAGTAGTGACAATTAAATTTTTGAACTAAAATTTTCATACAAAACCCACTAGAGGCTATGAGGAATGACTTCTACAATATACATAAACTGGTAGATTTAGTATAAGCCAATTCAAGTCGGGTGCTTCAAGCGCTTGTCTTAATTATGATAAATCAGAATTAATGTTAATTTGAAAAATGAAGAAAACAAAATATAAAAAGTATATCTTACATTCATGCTCATAGCAAATGAAGTGAAATGAGTCTAAAAATTTCCATCTTTTGCACACCTTAGCTCACCATATATATGACCATCCATTCAAGAGAAGTAGCTATAACAAGAATTTCAAGATTGCTACTGTGTTGACCATAATGCCAACTTAATAGATGTTTGAGTGGCACCATTTTAATTTAGGACCAACTAAACATCATAAGAGGTATTTTGGTGAAAACCCCATGTCTATATGACTTTGAATTAAGGAGGAGTAGCCATAACAAAATTTTCAAGATGGCTGCCATGGTGTTCATAATGGACTTAAGATCGGCACACCATTTTCATTAAGGACCAACTAGACATCATAAGAAGTCTTTTAGTGAAAACCCCATGTTGATATGACCATTTTCATTAAGGACCAACTAGACATCATAAGAAGTCTTTTAGTGAAAACCCCATGTTGATATGACCATTTTCATTAAGGACCAACTAGACATCATAAGAAGTCTTTTAGTGAAAACCCCATGTTGATATGACCATTTTCATTAAGGACCAACTAGACATCATAAGAAGTCTTTTAGTGAAAACCCCATGTTGATATGACCATTTTCATTAAGGACCAACTAGACATCATAAGAAGTGTTTTAGTGAAAACCCCATGTTGATATGACCATTTTCATTTAGGACCAACTAGACATCATAAGAAGTCTTTTAGTGAAAACCCCATGTTGATATGACCATTTTCATTTATAACCAACTAGACATCATAAGAAGTCTTTTAGTGAAAACCCCATGTTGATATGACCATTTTCATTTAGGACCAACTAGACATCATAAGAAGTCTTTTAGTGAAAACCCCATGTTGATATGACCATTTTCATTTAGGACCAACTAGACATCATAAGAAGTCTTTTAGTGAAAACCCCATGTTGATATGACCATTTTCATTAAGGACCAACTAGACATCATAAGAAGTCTTTTAGTGAAAACCCCATGTTGATATGACCATTTTCATTAAGGACCAACTAGACATCATAAGAAGTCTTTTAGTGAAAACCCCATGTTGATATGACCATTTATTCAGAAGGAGTAGCATTAACAAGATTTTAAAGATGGCCACTGTATGGCCATATTGGATGTCAGCACTGCACCATTTTCATTTAGGACAAACTAGACATGAAGTCTTCTGGTGAAAATTCCATGTCAATCTGACTTTCTAGTAAGGAGGAGTAGCAATAACAAGATTTTCAAGATGACTGCTGTAGTGACCAAATTGGACATTAGATTGGCACCATTTTCATTTAGGACCAATTGGACATCATAAGAAGTCTTTTAGTGAAAACCCCATGCTGATACATGTATGACCATCCTTTCAGGTGGAGTAGCCACAACATGATTTTCAAGATGGCCACTGTGGTGGCCATATTGGATATCCAAGCAGCACCATTTTCATTGAGGACCAACTTGACCATGAGATGAATGTGTGTATAAAGTTTCATGGCAATTCTCCAAGTAGTTTAGGAGTTATTGTGTAGATGCAAAGTGGACAAGTCCAATAATCAGGGGACATAACTCCACTAAAAGATGATACCGCATGCTGAACATGTACTTGCTTAAAATCCAATAAAGAAGTCGTTCTGCAGAAACAAAAGTTGTTGGCTCTGATAAGAGCTGGGCTTTAACTTTGCCAAATGATGTAGATGCTGACAAAGGAACTCAGCCATGGTTTCATCAGTATCAAACTACCTACTAAATTGTATAAAAATCAAAAAGGAAGTCTTCATGCAGAAATGAAAGTGGGTGAGTCCTTGAATCTGCTAAATGATGACGTAGAATGCTAACAATCAACCTCAGCCAAGGCCTCATCTTTATCAAGCTGCCTATAAAATATGGTTCAAATCCAATTAAGAGAGCTTTTCTGTAGAAATGAAAGTGGCTGTGTCTGACAATCAAGGGCAATAACTCTGCTGAATGATATAGAATGCTGACAATCAAACTTATTCGCTCCAGGGTCTATCTCTCTGGTTCATAACTGGGAAATTATTGAGATTCCCATATTACAGATATATATGCACTTAATTGGCATGCAAAGATATGCAAATAACTCTGGAACAAGACACTAAGGTCACAGACAGCATGGGTCAGGACAAAGTTGTCAAGAGCTGGTAACTGTATATATATTGCAATAACTGTACTGTATACAAAAATTAATAAACTGAAATATAAAAAATAACAATAATGAAAGACCAAGAGTTCTGACATGCTCCCAAGCAGAAAGGGTAGAAAAGAATGGGAGGGTTGAGAAAGTGAGACAAAAAAATAAAATGTAACTTACCTGAAAAACAAATTCCCTTACCTCAAAAACAAATTTCCTTTCCACAAGTACTATAATCCTCGTAACTTCAGTCAATGTGTATGTCACTGTACCAGACAGCAAACTAGCTCTGTAATGAGGTAAAAATGATCTCTTTGTCAGTCATGAATGTATGGGGTTTGACAGCACATCAGTACAATCCTGGATATATAATGCCAACTGAAGTTTAACTTGTAAAAATGGAAAGGTAAAAAACTGCTAAATATTTAGGAAGATAAACCTTCCATATAAAAATAAACAAGATAAAAGGTAAAGATGAAAGTTTATTTTATAAGGAGTAACAAAATTAACTAGAAATGTGTCCATACAATGCTGATATGATGCAACTGAAGGGCACAGTTATAAGTCCTACAGAAGTAATAACTCAGTAAAATTTTGATGAAAAATGGTGAAAATATAACATGACCAAGGTCTTCTTAAAGTACAGTCCCATACCAATTTTAGTTTCAATCCATCAAGTCTTTGAAAAGTTACTGAACAAAAATTGAAGCACATAGTTCTAAGTAAAACTAAGAAAAACTGCCATAATTTTGTAAAATGTTTCTAGAAATGGTGAAAATCAGACTTGACCTTGGTCTTTATAAAGTCCAACCTTATACCAAATATAGTTTCAGTACATGAATTCCTTAAAAATTTATGGAGTGGAAATTGTTATGCAAATTTCAAAGTCAACAATGGGATATAACTCCATAAAATCCTGACAGTAACTGAATTCTACCATTGTTTAGAGGTTTTTAACAGCACTTTCAATAACAATATTGATTACATCTTGCTGAGGAAATAAAATCTAAGTGCCTTTCCCAAGGAAACTTTGAGGCAGCCATCCCAGGTTGATCTGGGCAGGCACTGAACCTGTCACTTAAATTATTAGCCTCACGCTCTACCAACTTAGTTACCATGGCTCCCAGAAAACAATGAAAATCAAACTTAACCAAAATCTTCTTAATAAAAAGCTTCATACAAATTGTGCACTTTACACTCTCATCTGAAATCTTATGATAACTGTGCATGTTGTGAATGAGTATATCCTAACATATTTTGGAATTTAGATAAGATTGCAGTGTACAAAGCACCATTTATACTTGTGTATAACCCGGGTCCAAATGCAAACAACATAGACCCTGATCTGCTGTCGCATAATGCACCAGCAGATCAGGGTCTATGTTGTTTGTTCTACTGATTAGTCCTTACAAACTGCATAGACCCAGATCTGCCGGTGCATCATGCAATGGCAGATCTGGGTCTATGCAGTCTGCAGTTGGTATTGGTTATATGCAGGTATATACAGTATGCAGATTTGATGTCAACAAAACAAAAATGCACAGCCAGATTAAGGTTGGAATCCATACTCAAAAACTCCAATAGGGGCTCTATAAACTGAAAATATCAGGACATAAAATGAAAAAAAAAGCAACATACAAAATGGAGAAACAGAATTACTCACATATTCAAAGGAATCTGTATAGCCATGACAGCATTTCCAGCCATACAGTTTCCAAACACATTGACATTTGAACAGTTAGAGTCATCACAGAGTTCAGGGAAGGTACCATTGCCTTTCATATCCTTAAATTTCTGCTTTATATTTTCCTTGAGTGAGGACAGATACAATTCAGAACACTGTACTTTGCTGAATTGATACTTCATCAGTACATCGATCTGGTACTTATTCTTGATTTTATCTGGAAAAGAAAAGAAAATATCTTAGTGTAATCTTAATTGTGGACCTTATGGTAAAACAACAAACAAAGAATCTACAGTATCTCTATTGAAACTGCAATCAGTGACATTCGACAGGAATATTCTATGAATTAGTATGGAATAAAATCTACATTTGAGTGTGTAAAACATGTATGCCTCACTGCAGATAAAAGAGTTCAAAATGTTAAAAGTTTATAAACATTTATAAAATTTGCTTTAATGGCATGAAAATCTAATCAGATCATCAACATATCCATACAAACAAAAACACCCAATGTAATTTGTCTACTTCAAGTTCTTTTTGTTTAATCATGCTAACAAAGTTTTTGTCAGGCACACGATTTCCAAATTGTTCAAAAATTGTATTAAAAAAAATGAGAACTTGCTTTGATGGCCTGAAAGTCCAAGCAAGGTTGTCTACATATGAATACCAGCATGCCTACAAAATTTAATTTGCCTACCTCAAGTTCAAAAATGTGTTAAAAAATTGAACAATTAACGATTACATTACATGCCTGCCATATGAAGTTATATTGTGGAAACTATTTTTCTTCAGTCTCTGTGACCTTGACCTATGACCAATTTATTCCAAAATGAATAGGTGAATTCTTGTCTCAAATGCAAGCCATCCATAATGTTTGGTCAGCCACAATGTTTGACACAGAACTTAAAATTATTTTGCGAAAACCATTTTCCTTCCAGTTCCTCTGAACTTGACCATTGATATTTTAAACCCCAAATCAATAGGTGTCTCAACTGAAAGCAATCTACAAAGTTTAGTCAAGGTATGTGGTACAGAACTTATCTAATTGTGTGGAAATCATTCTTCCTTCTCTCATTTCCTGTGACCTTGACCTTCAACATTTTGACCCATAAATGAACAGGTTTTGTCACTTTTGTCTCAAATGCAAGCCACCCACAATGCTTGGTCAAAGCAGGTCATAAAGAACTCAAGATATCATATGGAAATCATTTTTCTATCCCAAAATCTATAGGTGTCTATCTTATCTCAAATGCAAGAAGCATTTAAAAGCTGGATCAAGGTATTTGGCATACAGATCAAGTTGATGTGTGGAAACAGTTGTCCTTCTTTCAGCCCCTGTGACCACGACCTTTTGAGCCATAAGTTGATAGGTTTCTTTCATGCCCTAAATGCAAGCCACTAACAAAGTTTGGAAACAAAATAGTGAAAAGATGGATGGCTGTACAGATGGACAAAATCATAATATAACACACTCTACCTTGTGGTCAGTATATGAAACATTACTGTAATGACTTGAAAGTCAAATCTGGCCCATATTCACAAAACTACTTGGGACTTCAAAACACACTTTTTGAGTCTCAAAAAAAACCCCAACACTGTCTGGGAATATGGCAAGTATGTATGAAGTGGAATTGCCAGTACAACTGAAGGATAGAACTGTTGAGGCTGAACTGCCTATAATTAGGCCGAGTTGTCATAATTATCTATAGGAAATTTATAGGAAAATAATCTGTAAATTGAGTGCCTACTAATTTTCCTTCATCAAAGGCATGCAGCCATATGTAAATCATGTATGTAAGTGCATTTTCACAGGAATTAGTTTTTTAAAAGCCTGTGATTGATTTTCAGGAAGCAGATTATGACTGTTAACATAGCTCATAGAAGAACTGCATACATGCTTTCTGGTAATTTAGAAAGAGAAGCAAGGATTCTGTGATTACACAGAAAGGTAATAATATTAGCAATACAAGATGCAGATGCCACAAGAAGTCTTTCTTGGGCTTAATCATGTCAAGTCATGTAGCTTCAAAAACATCAATGTTTTTTAAGTAATTCAAAGCAAACTGAACTCATTTCAGGAATTTCAAATTTAGCATCATTTTAAAGTTTTGTGGCACAAAACTTTCTAGTTCCAATAGATTAGAGATCAAACTATGTTCTTTAATTTTTTAGGCAATGTTTACAAAGAATTCATTGAAAAAAATTGTAATGTCATCTGGATTATAAACATGGTTACCATCGGTATTTAATAATAAAAAATTTCCAGATAGTTCTGGGGTTGTTTTTGTCATCATCAAGAATCTTCTGGAAATGGTTTGTATTAGCTTGCTTAATTCTTTTGTTTACTTTATTTCTCCAGATTTTGTATTTATCTTGAATACTAGCAGATTTCAAGTGGACTTGTCTTTTCATAGCATCTAAAATTTCTGTCGTGATCCAGTCAGGTTGATGATCATACTTCACTTTTATGTGTCTCCAAAGGTGCATGTTTACTGACAACCTCCATAAATAAATCTGACAAAATATCATCAGTACCATCCAATATTTTGATAGTTTCCCTGGGGATTCACTTTGAATCCTTGAAGAGAATATCATTATTGAAATCTTTCAATGCCCAATAGGTGATGGATTTATTAACATGTTTTTATTCCTTTAATGATGTTGTGCTTTGTCAGGAAAATCACCTAAACCAAATTTTGGAACAGAACTTATGAAACATTTGCTTGGGTTATTTGCGTGTATATAGTCTCTAAATTTTTTACTTTTTTTTAAGCAGATGTCAAAAGGATCAGGAATTTAGATGCTGGTTAATTGTTCTGACACAAACCACAATAGCAAAAATTCATTATTCTGCATGGTGACTAGAACTCTGGTGATGATGCCATTAATGTTGTTTCTACTAGTTGAGCAATAAAAACAAATTCACAATAGTTCTGTAGTTATTGATCACACTTTTAGAAACAGATTCAATATCATAACTTCTGTATGTACTGAACATGCCTGCCAACCTCCCAGGCAGTGTTGGTTGGCTTTTTTGGACTCAAAAAGTGTGTTTTGAGGTCCCAATGGGGGTAGTGTGTGCCACCCCAAAAAGTAACATCATACAATTGAGAACAAGTTGTCTACTTGTATAAGCCTACAGAAAATGACTAGAAATTCAAATCTGAATAAAAGAAAATAAAATATTTTTTCTTTGAAGCATTTCATACACTTTAAACAGAAAATAGCTGGTAGACTTACCATTGTCAAATATTATCATCACACACATACACATGCACACATACATTATCACAACCATGCAGACATTAAATAAAAATAGTCTTTAAAATCCATTAGAAAGTGCTTTGCCATTCTCAATAGTTCAGGATGTGGCTGAAAGTGATGCAAGTGTCATTAGAGTTCATCTTTGCACTCATCAGTGAGTCTGGATGATACTGTTGTTAATACTTCCCCGAAGATGTTGTTGAATTTTTCTTAACAATGAAAATGATCTTTCTGCATCTGCATTGCTATGGGGGAGTGTCAAACATGCAATAGCCACACTAGTTAGAATGTTTAAAGATGTTAATTATTCTTTGGGACTGAGCTCTGCATTTATGCATTGTCCCAGTGCTGGGTGGTGTTACTATGTTGACAAATGTTGCACACTCCAGAATGACTAATGTTGTAATGGTGTTGCAGTATATACAAAGAATAAAATGCTCCTCCTTGCTACTGTTCTTCACAAAGTCAAACTTCATCAACTCAATCACTATCATTTCCATGTAGGTGTAAAAAAATAGTCCACATTAATATTGATGAGCTTATATTAATAATGAATTGTCAACCAATCAAAGCAGCTCCAGTTGTCACATGCATCTTTATTCCACAGTTCTTTGTTGTGAGTAGTTAGTGTGACAAGTTAAATTTCTCTTGAGCAAAAGATCTTCCTGTACTTCCTCAGTGGATGTATGCAATTTGTTTTTTACCTTTATAATGAAAAACGTTCGTATTTGGATCTACTACTTTCTGGCATTTTCATGCCACATTTGTAATTGCCAAGACCTCAACTCAAACTTCAAGGTGTACCAGTGTTTGTAAGCATCACACTCATTAGAAAGACAGAAATCACTGCCATCTATCAGACAACATACACTCGAATGGATGGAAGAGGGTGTGACTAATTCTGAGCTCATTGATTCCTTTCAGAGTAGGTGATGTACAACAAATGAATTTTTAAAAAGTCGGTTTATGAACACATTATATCAGAAACACAGTACCAAAGTTTTGTTGATGTAATATTTCCACCTTTACCAAGTTTTAGTCACTTCTTTAATTAAAGTATCCACTCCACCTCCTCCTCCTCAATTGCGTTTTTCAGCATTCCGCTACAATTTTGTTACATGACATCATGATGCTGGCACATGTCTATGACATCATAGGGGTACCAGTTTGTACCAGTTTGTACTCACTATTGTAATATTGAATGAATGAGGTACTGGTAAGTCTATCCATGAAAATGTATTTTGTACCAGATTTTGGGACTATTTAGGGGGTAAAGTGAACCTAGTCCTTTGGCAGTCAAGTAGAACAAATGAAATTTACATTTTAAAAAAAATAATGCCAAATTTGGCTGATAATTAATGACTGAACAATTTTCATCTGCACTGATCCTGTGCAACTTCTTTTTGTGCTTGGATACCATTCACTGCGTTTGTTTTCAATTTTAATACTACTCAACGCAATGATAGAAGAAATAAACTCAGAGTACGTAAAACAGATTAAATGCCATCCTGAAAAGCTTTGGGTGTTCCAAGGTTTTTTTAAAGCACAAAGTGTATTTTAGATTATAAACATTTGTTGTCACAATAAATTTGCAAAGATGTTTGTCCTTTGTTTTGAAATTTCTGCACTATTAAAAAGTTGTTTTTAGAAACATACTGATGTTAATGTTTTCAATATCTGTGAGGAAAACTTCTCTTTCACTACATACATTATTCCTTATAATGGATCATTGATACTTACCATATTTACTTGCGTATAAGCTGATACAAACAGCAAACTGCTTAGACCCAGATCTGCCATCGCATAATGTGCCAGCAGATCTGGGTCTATGCAGTTCGCAGGAACTAATCAGTAGAACAAACAACATAGACCCTGATCTGCCAGTGCATTATGCGGTGGCAGATCATGGTCTATGTTGTTTGCATTTGGACTCAGTTTTACATGAGTATATATGGTAAATTGAAATCCCTTGCAGAGAAATCATCAAAAGATGAGTTAGTACTAAATTTAGGGTTGGAATCTGACACATTAATAAAGGCTGAAATGTTTATACATGTGTGTCATGTAAATGTGAATAAAACTAATACTCCATTTAAACAAATACAATGTACTCTATGACTTCAAATAAGTCTGGAATTCTGGTACGATCAAAACAGCTCACAAAAACAGGCGATTTGAAGTTTGGAACTACTTTACAGAGGTACCAAGTAGTGGCAAAAGGTACAACTAATGTGTGGTGGACTTAGCTTACTCAGTTATGGCACAATGTTGAATAACCTCAATCACAAACTTAAATCCCTTTAGGCAGAGCTCATTGCCATCAAAACTGGTTCAAAAGAGATCCCCACTCAATAAAAAATTACAGTGTCAAAATATCCTGTACTTTCTTTAATGTTGAAAGTAAAATGGAAAAAGTTCACTAAAAGACTAGCCATGACATGTGTGTATGACCTAAGAACTCTTGGCATAGTAGAGGGAGAAGGTTTCAAAAGTATCCGCACCGAGTTAAATTCCTCATTCAAGTTCCCAAGCAAATAATCTATTTCAAGTTATGTGTCTATCTGTTACACTATGCTTGGTAAAGTAGATTTCAGCTTTGTAGGGCTTAATTATGAGTAATAGTATATCATTTGAGAAAATCCCTGCTAGTACAGAGTGAACACCTAGTGCAACACTGTTACTGCAATTCTCTAATTAACCTACATCAAGTGCATGCATGCCATGTGGCATGCACATACATGTCAACAGAAAAATCAGACTACTACATTTAAAATTCAGAGCAGCAGTTACTTAAGGATAAAAAAGAACTTGAGTCTTGTTACCAAAATAACTGCATTGATAAGCTGCCTACTTGGCAGTTACCTTGTTACCATGTGAAAATGTAAATTCAACTAAACTCATTGAGATGGATCTATGTGTTGGGAAATTTGCTAGCTCAGCTGCAGAGCATCAGACTCGTAATCCAAGGGTTAGGAGTTCAATCCTATGTGTCCTTGGGAAAGGCAATTAGCTCCAATTTTCTCAGCATGATATAGCCAAAAATATGCTCAGATACACTGTGATACGACCATCCATTCAGAAGGAGTAGCTATAACAAAATTTTCAAGATGGCCACTGTGGCAGCCATATTGGACATCAGATCGACACCATTTTCATTCAGAACCACCTACTAGACATCATAAGAAGTTTTATGATGAAACCCCATGTGAATATGACCATCCAATCAAGAGGAGTAGCTATAACAAGATTTTCAAGATGACCACTGTGGCAGCCATAGTAGACATCAGATTGGCACCATTTTCACGTAGAACCAACTTGACATTATAAGAAGTCTTTTAGTGAAAACCCCATGTTGATATGACCATCCTTTCAGAAGTAGTAGCAATAATAAGATTTTCAAGATGGTTGCTGTGGTGGCCATACTGGATGTCCAAGCTGCACCATTTTCATTTATAACCAACTAGACCATGGGATAAATGTGTGTGTAAAATTTGATGGTATTCCTCAAAGTTGTTGAAGAGCAGCACAAACAAACATTTGTTAAAGGATGGATGATGGACCATCCCATACTCTCTTCTGATCTATGAACAGTAGAAAAAACAAACAAAAATAAAAACTGTATGTTTGTGAAAAACATGGTTAAATGTAACAACTTGAAAACATTTTTTAAAACAAAATATACTTGTATAGTTCAGAAAGAGATATAATTATTCTTCAACATCAATGATAAAGAAATTGATGATCACTTTTACTTTCTTGCTAGAGAAAGCTGCCTTGATTACGGTCCACTATGACAATGCAAGATCACATGTAAATGGAATTGTTTCATTTCTTAAAAGAACATGTAAGTGTTCAAAATGTTTTGTTAATTTGACAGCCCTAGTGTTACTACTAATACAGATGATTCATCCTCAATGCTGAAAATAAAATTCTACACACTTTTAAAAACAAAATATTAAAATATAAAAACAAATTTATACATGTATGCAGTCAAACTGTTTCTAAGGCCAGTCAATGTGGACTCAAGGAACTATACCCCAGGAGTACAAGGATGCATCCACTGTCCACTTGTATAAGTAGAGAGGCAAACAGACAATCCTGCAACACCCATTGGAGCATCTCATTGCTGTCAATAGCCAGCAAAATTCTAACCAGAATTCTGCTGAATCGCCTTTTGTATCACACTGATCATGGGCTTCTGCCTAAGAGTCAGTGTGGCTTCAGGAAAGGATTAGGGACCACAGACATGGTGTTTCCAGCTTGTCAACTGCAGGAGAAATGCCAGGAACAGATCCCCAACCTATATACGACATTCATCAACCTGACAAAATGACAAAAGCCTTTGACACAGTCAGTCATGGAGGCCTCTGGAAGATCGTGGCAAAATTTGGTTGCCCAGATAAATTCACTGTAATGGTTTGGCAATTCCATGATGGCATATTTGCTCAAGTCATGGATGAGGGTGAGTCATCTGAACCATTCCCAGTCACCAATGGATTCAAGCAAGGTTGTGTGTTGGCCCCAACCCTCTTCAGTATGTTGTTCTCTGCCATTCTTGCTGATGCCTTCCATGACTATGACACTGGGATTGACATCAGATACCGGACTGATGGCAAGCTCTTCAATCTGAGGAGACTACAGGCAAAGACTAAGTTACAGGAAGTGACTGTTTGTGATCTCCTGTTTGCTGACGACTGTTCCCTAAATGCCAAATCTGAGTCTGACATGCAACACAGTATGGACCATTACTCTTCAGCTTGTGACAATTTTGGTCTCATAATCAGTATCAAGAAGACAGAGGTGATTCACCAACCTGCACCAGAAAAGCCTTATGTAGAGCCTACCATCACAGTAATGGCCAAACCCTCGTGGCAGTGGAAAAGTTCACCTATCTTGGCATCATACTGTCACGTGCAGTCCACATAGATGATAAAGCCAATGCCAGAATTGCTAAAAGACTATGCGCAAATGTGTGGGAGCATCGAGTCATCCGTCTGCAAACAATTGTGTTGCCGACCCTACATGTATATGAAACCTGGATGGTATACAGATGCCATGCCAAGAAGCTAAACCATTTTCACATAGGCTGCCTGAGGAAACTAATGAGGATAAGATGGCAGGACAGGGTCCCAGACACTGAGGTTCTCACATGGGCATTCATTCCAAGCATCCACATTCTGCTGATGAAATCACAGATGCAATGGGCAGGTCATGTCACCAGGATGTCAGAAGAGCGACTACCAAAAAAGATCTTCTATGATGAGCTGAAGAAGGGAAAGCAATCTCAGGGTGGTCAGAAGAAATGCTTCAAAGATTCCCTCAAGTCATCCTTGAAACATTTCAACACTGACCCTGAGTCTTGGGAAGATCTTGCACAGAATCGCCCCACCTGGCATAGTCTCATCCATACTGGGGCTACAGACTTTGAACTGAGGAGATTTGTAGAGGCAGTGCAGAAGCATGAGCAGTGAAATCTCAGAATCCCAAGTAGCATCTCCTCTGCAGTGTGCCATGGACAATTCTGAGCACAAATTGGCCCGATCAGCCACTAATGTACTCACAGAAACCAAATCAGTTGGTGATGTCATGGTCATCTTCAAACACGAAGGATGAACAACATGGCCAAATCAGGTTGTCATCTAGGTCTTCCATAATATACGATTTTCAACAAAATAGTAATTCCATCAAAATTCCAGTAACAAATTTAAGATCCATCTAGGCAGAATATTATCCACACATACATATTCACTTGAAAAACAATATTTGGATAAAATTCACCATTTCTGCACAGGCAACAGATGTAAGAGCCTGGAAATTTGCAAAAGCACATTAATACTGACATGCAATCAGTCAGTTACCTTGGATCAGCTATCCTAGCATGGTAATTTCCAAATTCTCTCTTTCTTCCTCTTTGCATTCCCATACATCAACACTCATACATACTATTGATTGTTATCAATACAATGACATGAATTTAGTATGATAACTTTACAACAGTTCAATTACAGTGGTTGATTCTGACAATCAATGATTTCATACAAAAAACTATATTATCAATGTGTATCAGAGAACAGAAAATGTGTCATTTTGTCTTCAAATATTATATAGCCATGATGCTTTACAAAATTCCAAAAAGGTCAACTGCACCAACAATTTAGGCTGAAAAGACCCCTGCAAATCTAGGTACACAAATTCTATCCAATCATTTTAAGTAAAAATGCAACAGGGTCTTTTAAACAAGGTGTTTCCTTGCCAACATGAGTCACATTTGGAATTGCTGACAATATACAGACTGGTATGGAGAACTGATTGGAATTATGTGCCTTGTATAGATACACCACAACAGCAGACCCAGGGCTGTCTAGACTGAATGCAAACCCATAACCCACTGGTTAAGAGCATATGCTTATGACTGAGCCAAAATGCAGAGGAAAGAAATACTACTGATATAGACTGCACTCATTAAGATACAACAACATACAATGTTTCATTAGCAGAAGGTCGAAATGAAGTTTGATTACTCAAGGTATAATATAGTTAAAAATTCAGAGGTTGTAACAAACAAATAGCTGAAAATGCAAACATCAGTTTGAAAATGAGGTCACAGTGATGCAGTTTTGGTATGGTTAAATTACTCTTCTTAACATGCATCCACATACCAATTTTCATGACTGTAAGTGAAATAAGATCTAAGAAATTGAGGGTGTAATGAACAAATTGCTGAAAATACAAACATCACTCAAGTGTGACAATTAGGTCCCAGTGATGTAGATTTGTATGGTGGAGTTATTCTTCTTGACATGCATTCACCTATCAGTTTTCAAGAAAGCCAGTGAAAAAGGGTCCAAGATATTGAGGATATAAGGAAAGAAGAGCTGAAAATAAAATTTTATTCAAGTATGAAAATTCAAACATGGTGACCTAGTTTTCATGTCTGAGATGTTTTTCTTAAGAAACAACAACATTCCAATTTTGAACGTTGGTAACAGATAGATGAAAACATAAAAGTTATACAAATGTGAAAGTTAGGTCACTGTGACCTACTTTTGGTATCATAGGGTTACTCATCTTGAGATGCATCCACATATAAACTTTCATGTGTAGATAAAATACGGTCCAAGATAATGAGCTTATTGAATGAAAACAAACACACAAACAATGAATTAAAGATGCAAATGAACCAAAAGGTAAAACACTATATCCCATCCCAACTTCAATGGTGAGGGGATAATAAAAACATAAAATGCTTTGAATCACATAGGAGCATTTGAAGCAAGCAGCAAAAGCTGATAAAAGCTTTTAGCTTCTTATAGCCCCTGATTTTCATCTAAGTGTTATATTTTTAGACTTACTGCCAAGAGAGAAAACTTGAAATTCTGTTGCCATGCAAATGAAAACATCCAGGTAAGGTTGTACTGTAGCTGGTGTACTACTAATGCAATAATTTTTTAAAAAGAAAAATTACTCACTTCCACATGAGGGCAATACTTTGTTCTGGTATGGATTCTTTGAGTCATAAACACCCAGTACTCCACATGGAATATACTTCGGTAGGGCTGCTGTAGGTCCTTCATTAGAATTACTGCAAGATGCCACAGAGATGCTGTCTACATTCTTCCCTTTCTCCTTGTACCATGTTAATACAGCATCTGTCTTTGGTAATGTACAGTTGTCATTGTCTGGAAAGAAAGTTCATAATTCATTCTTTTAAATGAGTGAAGAAAAATTCAAATTAGAATTACCCAACTGTCAACATATAAAATGTATATGCTTGCATTACAAATGTAAATGATACTGAAGACCTGGCCATTGGATTTTCCTTCTTGCAGCCAGTTAAGAAAAGGAAACTTCTTGGTTTAATAAATGACATATTTGTTAAATGTCAAAAAAAAACAAAATGTCCTCATGTCAGAAGCATTGTTGAATTTTGCCACACCATGTCCCCTACTGCTACATACCAATTAATACTTCCTGACAGCATCTCACAAATGAATATGCCAGGCATGTTTGGATGCTCAATAAAGTTGCTTTATCAAGTACTGAACCATTAACCCCATTTATTTCTTGAATGAAGCATTACTTACACTTGACATAAATTGGAAATCGGCAATCCTGGTAATTTCCACTTTCATCTTTGGCCACAAAGATGGCATCATACTGTCCAAGTGGATATGTTGCATCTGAAAGATACATAGACACTATAGAAATTTTCAGAAGGACTAGAGTTGCTATCAAATGAAAGCATAAAAATTGGAAACTTTAGTGCTAATTTGTGCTAGCAACTAATAATTATAGTCAGAATCCTATCCATTATAAATAGCACTCTACCTTCAATCTCTGAAAGTATTTACCTGACATTATTACAATCTGGCTGAGAATTATTTAACATCTCCATGTTTTACAATTTCAAACAATACCATGCTCCATCCACACAAACTTCTGTAGTTTGGAAAAATAAAGTCATCAACAGCGAGTGCAATCTTAAAGTCATGCTATTTTTAGTAGATGGTGCAGCCAAATGTATATTGATAAGCTGCAGGGTTGTGATGTGGTCAGTACATCTATACTGTATACACCATACAAGATACCTACTGCTTTAATGGCTACAATTAAACAAAGGAATATGAAACCACATTGACAAAATTCTCTAAATCATACCAATGTCATATAAGTAGATTTTTATCATTTTTATATTATATCCTATACATTCCACAATAATGCAGTATGTACAGAAGTGTCTTTACTCTAGAAAAGTATCAGTGATTGTATGTATGTATGTATGTATGTATGTATGTATGTATGTATGTATGTATGTATGTATGTATGTATGTATGTATGTATGTATGTATGAATAGGTTTAACAGCACATTAGCACAATCCTGGCTGTAAGTTTATATATCCCCCAAAAAACATAAAAACAAATATAAAGGCAAAATATATCATAAAATCCTTAAAATACAAAGTTATATTTTAAAAAATAAATGACAATCTTTTAAACTGTCCATGACCTTGTCAACTGGAACATTACAGGATGTATCCCAGGGCAAAAAGGTTGCCTCCATTGGTGGCTTCTTATAATTTGCAAGAGGGTATACTGGACTGTTATACATCCTCAAGCCCACAAATAGATCCACCACAACTAGTTGTGACATGGACCAAAATACACTGCTGACAGTTTATAAACCTATAGTAGTCTTAAAATAAGCTGGTAATTATACAAAATTTGTTCATATATACCATCAATTAAATCATACATATTTTTATAGTAACAGTTAATGCAAACCTACCCTGAGGCCGTGAATCACACATATAAACCTTTTTTCTTTTCAAGAATTGTTAACCATCTTATAAAGCTTGATAACTGTCAAAAAGTTTAGTAACCCAGCTGAAACTCAATTACAACTGTTTTTTGAAAATAAAATTAAAAATATTCCTGATTTTTTTCTTCTTCTTGAAAAACATTTATACAAAATCAGCTGGTGTTGATATATAATGTTAAGACAGTTACATGCTTCATATATTGTGTTTTTGTTTGGAACCTGTGCCATGCCAAGGAAGCAAACTGTCCAAATGTACACACTGCTCAATGCAACATGCCACTGCTCAAATTCTAACAAGAAAATGGAGTCATCTATATCCCCAAACCTACCAAAACATCTGATAGGAGATTTAAAAGATTTTATATATAGCAAGTTAGTATTTACAATATATACAAGCAAGTGAAAGGCATTCTGCTCCTGGGAAAAAGTGTAAATGACAGATGGTTGAACAGACAAATGGAAAAAATGCATTAGAGTATTAAATCTGAAGAATTATAAATAGCAAAAAGCATGTTTACACCATTAATGTAATATGTCTATACATTTGTATAGATATATCATACATGTTTACACCATTACTGTAATATGTCTACACATTTGCATAGATTTATCATTCATGTTTACACCATAAATGTAACATCTCTACACATTTGCATAGATATATCATTCATGTTTACATCATTAATGTAATACGTCTATACATCTGCATAGATATATCATACATGTTTACACCATTAATGTAATATGTCTATACATTTGCATAGATATATCACACATGTATACACCATTAATGTAATATGTCTACACATTTGCATAGATATATCATACATGTTTACACCATTAATTTAATGTCTACACATTTGCATAGATATATCATACATGTTTACACCATTAATGTAATATGTCTATACATTTGCATAGATATATCATACATGTTAACACCATTAATGTAATATGTCTACACATTTGCATAGATATATCATTTTCATGTTTACACCATTAATGTAATATGTCTACACATTTACATAGATATATCATACATTTTCATAGAGATATCTTCAACAGTTTTGGAATTTTGCCACAGAAACAAACAGTGTGGATTATGGATCGATGGATGAACAAACAGACAAAAAGAGTAAGAATACTGAAAGTGAAGAATTGTGAATAGCAAAAAGGCACAGCTACACCACTAGTCTGATATGTGTACCAAGTTTCAAGAGATATCTTAAACAGTTTTGGAGTCATGCTCCAGAAACAAAAGCGCATATGATGGATGGAGGGATGATGAACAGATGTAAACACTAAGAATACTGAAACTGAAGCACTGTGAATAGCAAAAGACACATCTACACCACTAGTCTAATGTGTGCATAAAATGTCATAGATATATCTTAAACACATTTGGAGTTTTGTCCTGGATAGTAAGGTGTGGATGAACTAATGGATAAAACATTAAATATACTGAAACTGAAGAACTGGGAATAGTATAAGGCACACATGGACAACTAGTCTAATGAATGTGCCAAGTTTCATAGAGCTGTTGGTTTTGGAGTTATGCTTTGGACAAAAGTACCAATGACAGATGAATGGATGAAAAGAAAAATGGACAAAAGAATAAAATATACTGAAAATGAGGAATTGGGAATAGCATAAGGCAAATCCAATCCAGAAGTCCAATAGGTGTACCAAGTTTCATAGAAATACCTTGAATAGTTTGGTCTAATATGTGTATCAAATTTCAAGGAGTTATTTTAAATGGTTTAGAGTTTTACCTTGGAAACAAAAGTCTTGATAATGGAGAGTTGGATATCCAGAAAACTGGAAGAAAATGAACAATAATACTGAAACTGAAGAATTGTGAATAGTTAAAAGGCACATCTACACCCCTAGTCTAATATGTATACCAAATTCATAGAGCTTTATAATCTTGAACAGTTTTGGAGATATGCTCTGTAAATGAAAGTGTGAATGATGGATGAATGGATGGATGAAGAAACAAATGGATGCAAATGTTAACAATAGTGATACTGAAGAATTATGAATAGCAAAAGACACATCTACACCACTAGTGAAATACATGTACCAAGTTTCATAGAGCTATCTAGAATGGTTTTGGAACCATCATCAGGAGATGAAAGTATGAATAATGGGTGAATGCATGAATAGACAGATGGACAAAAACATGAAAAATATTGAAACTAAAGAAATGTGAATACCCTAAGGTACATCTAAACTGTTAGTCTAATACGTGTATTAAATTTCAAAGAGTTATCCCAAACCATTTTGGAGTTTTGCCTTAGAAATAAAGTGTGGATAATGGCTGGATGAATGGACAAAGAAATGGACAAAAAGTACATTTGGACAACTAGTCAAGTTTCATAAAGATATCTTGAACAATTTTGGTATTATGCTCTAGAAATGAAAGTGTGAATGATGGATGAGTGAAGAGAGAAACAGATGCAAATGTTAAAAATATAGAAACTGAAGAATAGTGAATAGCAAATGGCACATCTACACTACTATTTGAATATGTATACCAAATTCACAGAGATACCTTTAACTGTTTTGGAGTTCTGCTCCAGAAACAAAAGTGTAGATAATGGTTGGATGAATGGACAGAAAAACAGACAAAAAAAAAACAAAAAACTGAAGAATATGAAGAAAGGTATATCTAAACCACCAGTCTAATATGTGTACCAAGCTTCAAGAGATGTCCTGAATGGTCTTAGAGTTATCATGTGGAAACAAAAGTGTATATAATGGATGGATAGAAAAATGGGCTAATTCATTAAAATATTGAAAATGAAAAACTGTGAATAGCAAAAGGCACATCTGGACCGTGAATTTATATGAGTTTCATGGAGATATCTTGAACAGTTTTGAAGTTATGCTCTGAAAACAAAAGTGTGATGGCTGGACTGAAGGATGTATAGACAGGCAGAACCCATTTCTATATTGCTGCCAAATCTGTTTGGGCATGTGATAACTGAAGCTCATATCAATCATTACACTCTTAACTCTTAATTGTCTCAGTGGCTATCACTAGCTTTAGAGTACACAAAATCAATGTTCTAATATGTGACAAACCTTGAGGTAGGGTACTTGTTACATTATCCATGTATCTTGCACGTGTCACATTGTATCCTGCAAAGTTAGCTTTACTTCTGAGCTTCTGATATTCCACTGTGACAAACCTGTCAGTATTGGAGGACACCGTGACTTGATAAGGGTCCCTGTTACACTCTGCTTGTGGGGGTGTCTTGTCCACTGAAATCAAAACACATAATTTTCACACCTTAAGATCTTGCTTTGATAGAACTTTTCTGATTCTGAGGCAAGTAACCAAAGTTTCTTTGAACATCAACATCTAGTACCTCAAATACTAACTTAAAGCAAGGCTGACCTTTTTTTGAAAATGAAACTATACAATTATGCAGAGTGGTGATTAAGAAGTACATTATTGAAATTCACTGTAAGTATATAATCAAGGAAAAGCAAATTTTGTAGTAAATTATGTTTCTCCTATAATACTTGCCTGTTCACATTACATTAGGGATAACTTTCTTTGCAACCTTTGAATCCAGCTCTCCCAGAAAGACGGAAAGATGGAAAAATGTCTTTCTGTCTATATATTATACAGATAAAGAGAAGCAACTGTTACAGGTTAACTCCCCATTCTACCTGCTAGGTGGCTACCATTATATCTGGTTTAAACAATTTTTTTTACTTGAGTGACACCTTAAAGGATGCTCACATTGTGGGGAAGGGTGCGAGGGATTATTTGTAATGTGATCAGGTAAGTATTATCAGAGAAATATAATTTACAAATAAATTTGCTTTCTCTGTCAAATATATTTCCTGATCACATTACATTAGGGAAATAGGTAAGAGGAGGAGGAAATGCTGAGCATCCTACCTCTACCTGTGTCACCCAGGAGGAGCATGATTGATCTACTAACGGATGAAATTCTCCTAATATTAGTTTAGCACAATGGGAGACCTTAGTTTATACACATGCACTTGATTATGGAGAATCCACAAAAGTGGCCAATACTGCCGGGTTCCAAGATTGTGCTGTCATAAACGGAGAGTGGTTACTGTCTGTGCTGCTACCACTGGCTCAATGAATTACAGTTCGGTCCTCTGCAAGGCCATGTCCCGCAGATAGAAGCTGGAGAAAGTGTTCTGGGCATGCCATCCAACTGACTTCACTATGTCTCAAAGCATACCTGTTCCCAAAAGAAGTCAGTGTACGCAGATTTTATAACTCCCTTTTACCAAGCAGCTAGCACTTGGGGTGTTATGTCTTGCTTTCCAGACTTGAGAGGCAGAAAAAGTCTGATCCGGGTTTTGTGCATATGTTACATACGGGATCTTGGAGCTTTGCCTCTCTCAATGTATCAATTCAGGAGAGGGGACAACTGATCCATCGGGACGGAACTGTATGTAGTTTGGGTCCATGGAGAGGGCATGTAGCTCACTGACTCTGCATACTGAGGCAAGCACTATCAGAAAGCAAGTATTATACGATAGCTGATTGATGGATGTGGATGATGGGCTCAAACTTGGATGAGTTAAGCCATGTCAACACCCAGTTGAGATTCCATTTTAGGAATAATATGAGTGAGCATGGTCTGGACAAATTGAAATTGTACAGCAAGTTGGAAAGGGCCCTGTTGTTTCCAATATCATCTAGTTCATGAGTCAGAATGTGTCCAAGATCATGGGCTGGTATCCCTTTATGGTGATGGGGCCTAACTTCTTGTCTTCAAAGAAAAAGAGAATGAAGTTGGCCAGCTTAAGAATCATTAAGTAGCAGACAGTGGTGTGATGTCGCTGATGTGACACCAGTCATTAAAAACCTGTCATTTCCCTTTGTATGCCTTCTAGCTGTTGCAATCCTCTCCACAATTGAAGTTCCGAACTCCTGGGCTACTTGAGCAGGGTGGGGGTCGCTATGAATTTCCTGGGTATGTCTGTTGCCAGGGTGATCAGATTGCTGATGCTGGATTTGTCCCATTAGAGGGGTGATCAGAACTATCTGGCACATCATGTCCCTCATTTCTGAACTACTTTTGGTATCAGGACTGATAGAGGGAAGATACAGGCAAACATTTTCTCCCAGCTGACTGATACAGCATCGATGGCCCATGCTTCTGGGTCCGGAAATGGGGAGACAAAGGTGGGCAATTTGTTGTTCCATCTCATCATGAAAAGACCTATCTTTGGGTGGCTCCATAGGGCACAGACTCGATTGAATGTGGAAGGATGGAAAGACTACTCTGTATGAAGCAGTTGTTCTCTCTTTGACAATGAGTAAGCCAAAATGTTGAGCCATCCTGGTATGTGGTGGACCTGAATATTTATCTGGTATTGAGGAGGTATGTGATCACATCACAATTGTCCAACAGTATCAGGACTGTATGTCCGTGCATGCATTCTACCCAAGTGTTGGAGGCATTGAGAATGGCTTTCATTTCCATGAGGTTGATGTGAAGAGCCATCTCTTGAAGCATACACTTGCCACTGACCATTGTAAAGTTCAGTAGCAAGTGTGTTCCCCAATCCAACAGACTGGCATCTGTACAAATTGTTATTTCCAGTTGTGGGTTTTCAAGGGGTATTTCTGTCGTAAGCCACTTCCTGTCTTACCATTGCAGAAGAAAGTTTTTGATATGGGTTGAGATTGTAATATTCTGATCTATATGAACCGTGAAAAGTCGCCATTGGGCTAAAAGGGCCATCTGTAATGGGCACATGTAAAGGCGGCCAAGGGGTAACAAATCTGCCACCACAATGAATAGGCAGGAGTTGAAGAAACTCCCTCACTGAGATAAATGTTTTGTTTGATATGCTCTCCAATACATGAACGATGTTTCAATGTGTTTGGGAGGGAGATGTATGAGATTGAGACATGTGAAAAACTCCATACCGAGATAGATAAACTGTTGAGAGAGGACAAGGTCTGACTTCTCGATGCTTATTATCCACCCTAGACTGTGAATGAGGAAAATAAGGTTGTTCATATCTTGGACAAAAATCGAACTTAAACAATGTTTTTGAAGGATGTCATCCAGGTACACCATCTCTGTGGAGGAGGTCATTCTGAACCAGGAGATTACAGTCTAAAGTTTTTGTGAAGGCCCAAGGACTTAGGTTGAGGCCAAAAGGACTTAGGTTGAGGCCAAAAGGAAAAGCATGGAATTAATATACTTTGCCATGATATGCAAAGTGAAGATATTTGCATGATGTTGTATGGATTGGAATGTGAAAATATGCATCAGACAGGTCTAAGCTGATTGCATAGTCACCAGATGGATGGACTTTCCCATCTCCATCTTGAATTTTGGGGCCAAAATGAATATGTTGATCCTGCTGAGGTTGATCACAGGTCTCAATTTGCCACTGGACTTCATCACCAGAAACAGTCTGGAGTAGAAGCCTTGAGTGTACAGCTTTCATACAATCTCCATTGCCTGCTTTATGAGTAAAAGATGTATCTCCTTCTGTAGCATGTCTGCCTTCATGGGGTCCCTTGGGGTTTCCATCATGAAGGGGGATGTCGAAAGTGGAGGCCTGATAAACTGGATTATGAGGCCCCCCGACATGACTTGGATCACCCAATCATTTTGCAGAAAGAGGTCAATCCAAGCCTGATGAAAAGGAAGGAGTCTGGTGCCCATGGGTGAGTTGCCAGTAGGTGGGGCAAACTGCAAGTCACTGACAGGTGGCAGAAGGCTTGGAGAAACGTTTTCTATCTCCCCTCCCTGCCTGATGGCAAGAAGTAGAGGTATATGACTGCCTATAATTCACCTGGCCATGGGTATTCTGTTGTCTTTGGAAACTGCCTTTATTGTATCCCTGCTGATGATTCTCCCTTCTCTGGAATAATCCCTGAGCAGGACATCTGGATATGGGAGCTTGTGTTGACAGATGTAGGGGCAACTCTTGTGCTGCCTGTTTTCTTACCTACTTAATTCAACCCCTGAACAGAAGGGGAGAGCTGAACGGGAGGGTGTGCTAGGCATAAGCATGGTGTGATTTTAGAAAAGAAGAGTGCAGGAGTGCATCTCTTCTAAGTCTATGTTGTAGGAGGCCATCAGGGCATTAGCCATGGTGTGGTGAGAAGCCCTATTCATGACCTTGGCAACTTTTTATGGATCACCGAATCCCAGACATGATTGCTTCTGGCCTTCTCAGCAAGACAAAAAATCACAGAGAACACTAAGTCAAGTAGGGAGGAAGTTGATATAACATTCCTCTAGCTTGGAGGTGACATTAAAGACTTGCCAATCCACCTTTTAACAAAGTGGGGTAGTTATGCCAAAAGCAGAAACATCCTTGTCAACATTAGGTATTTCTGAACAGTATGCATCATAGTGCAACTTATACCAACTTATACCAGTGAGATAAGAAGCTAGCTGGCAACTGATTCATGGAAAAGAAGGCTTTCACATTACCGGGGTTGCAAATTGTTTCTGAGAGACACCCAGTGATTTCTTCAACTTTTGACAACTGAGGCAATGTTGTAAATGATGGACTATCATCATCATCATCTACATCAACAGAGGCTTTGACCTTGTAGGTACGGACAACAGTAGGTGGAGGAGGACATTTGGACAGAGGCAGGATACGATTGATTTCTTCTATTGCTATTTTAAACCTGAATTCCGTCCGTTCCATTGTTGGATAGGATGATTCAGGCATTTCCATTTCATCCCTTCCTGTAGCTGGGGATTGTCCTCCTCTTGTACACCTTGGGTCCATGGGTAGAGGATTCCCCATATGGCAATGATGATACCGTATTGTCAGCATGCATCATTTTGCCCACAGGATATGCCGTTCAAACTGGTGGTATACTAGAATACCAGTTCGGCACAGCTGGTTTGGCTTGGCCAGATGGCTCTATGAATAAAACCAGTTCGCTATGAAAAGGCATAGTAATATTCGGTCCGGTTTGTCGGTTTCGCTGTGCAGTATGTTTGGCATAAGATACTGTAGCTGTCGTATGGCTGGACCGGTTGGTTACAAGTCAGAACAGCATATGGTGGATGATAAATGTCATGATGGTCGGGCAGTATGGCTGGCCATTCATATCTGTACAAGTCAAATTGTGGCTCATTCGGTCTGTCCTTTCATACGAGTCAAATAATATGCCCTCACATCTGGCAAGAATGTTGTCGTGCATGGACAGAGTATGGGGTATAGTATATTCATGCCTCACAGGCGGAGATAGGTATGACTCTGCACCCTCATGCCCCATAGGTGGGGTGATATTTGACTTAGGATTGTCACGCCTCATCAGCAGAGTTAAAGGCTTATCACCAATGGGATCACGAAACATGTAATCCTGTTCCATCAAATACAATAGCGATGACAAAGCCTTATTGATTAGAGAGAGCATGCAACTCCTAGTTGGAATTGTCTCTCATTCCAACTGCATTAAGATCTGCCGCTGTCTTCTGTATCTTCATGTGGGGAGGAGGGGGCATCTCGACATCCACTGAGACTTGTGAGCGATTCTGACGTGTTGTGTCAACTTAGCACTTTGTGCTGAGAAGAAATAGATAGTACTCTCTTTTTGCAGCTCTTGAGCTGTTTCTTAAGGACATTAAACAATGTATTCTCTGTCCATGTAACAGACACTGTACATATGTGTGATGAAGAGCATTTGGTACAAAGCAGGCACATTTCATGAATGTCCTCTATGATTCTGAATCACTTGCATTTATTGCACTATGTTGTCATATCTGTAATGAAGAAGGGAATAAACAAATAAGTGCATACAACAAATATATATATATTTTTATATATATATATATATATATATATATATATATATATATATATATATATATATATATATATATATATATATGTATATATAATTTGAAATAAATGCCAACTGCGTGATAAAAACAAGTTTTAATTTAGAGTAAATGCCTAAAACAACACCCATGAAATTCCACTGGTGAAAATGTATGCTGCCATTTGAAGTCAATTGTGATGAAAATGAACAGTATGATAATTTCAAAAGTATCAATAAATTCACAGGAGGTTTACAAAAATGTTGCATGCACCATATAAAATATCAATTTGATTTAAATTCACTGAAAAAGAAATGTGGATGAATAAATTTAACTTATATAAGTTATAGAATTTAACTGGATTGTCTGAAGGACATCTTTATTGCATGGCAGGGAAAGAAAAAACTGGTTTAAACTGTGCATAACTGTAGCCACCTAGTGGGTAGAAAGGGGAGTTAACCTATAAGAGTTGCTTCCCTTTGTGTATATAATATATAGACAGAAAGATTTTTTTTCTGTCTTTCCACTGGATTCTGTCTTTCCACTGGATTCGGAGATAGCAAAAAAAGTTATCCCTATGTAATGTGATCAGGCAATGTATTTGATTGAGAAACATGAAACCAAAGATGGCCCAAGATTATTCACCTGTCTTACATTGGTTAGATGGATTAGATGGAATTGGATCCAAAATCTCTAAACTTTCTGCCCACAAAATATCAGTCACTCACTTATCCTGTCAACTTGAGTAGTGATACAAATGTTTTTCCAGACTTCCAAAAAACAGCAATAGTTTGCCCTAACAAAAAGAGTGGTGCCAAAGATGACCCAAGAAATTATCAACCTATCTCCATACTTTCAAAACTGTTTAAAATTTGTGAAAAGCATGTTGCCATGCAAATTTATAAATATCTATCAGATAATGATCTTTACACGAGGGTCACCCAGGTTTTCTTGCTTCATCCTCCTGTATTACTGCCTTAATAAAAAGTACTGATAAAAATGGCTGAAGGACATGGATGATGGAAATGTTGTAGGAATGTTCTTCTTGGATTATAAAAAAAGGCCTTTGACTTGGTACTACACCAAATACTATTGTCTAAGCTAAAAATATGTTTTCCTTTCGAACAGAATCTTACCTAAGCAACAGGTACCAGCAAGTTTGCATTAGGAAGGTTAGTCAGATCTTTTTGCAGGTGATACAGTGGCCGCCCTCTTAAACAGCCCCCCTGACCAGTAGCCACCTGCTTGATATGGCCAGAATTCCATGGCACCAAAGAGTTTGTGCTAAAAAAAAACCCTCTAGGATGGGCATCCCTCTAACATGGTCAGTGGAGAGTGTATTAGTGCAAAAACTGTCATATTTATCCCTCATAAGTGGCCACATAATGGTGTTTACAGACAGAATATTTTTTGATTTCTTAATTCAATATATTGAGATTTGTTCTGAGATACAAATAAAGTAACTTTAATTGATACACGAGGTAAGTGATCTGATTACCCTTACTGCTCTGTGTTCCTTAGATGTTAGGTTTTGTCACTTTGATAATTACTGGATATTATTAACACTGATAATTATCAAGATGATAAATGTTAACAACTGAGAAGCACATTATTGTTCAGCTCAAGTCAACATGACATCTGATCGCCAGAAAGAAAAATGGTATATTAGTGACTGTGTCTTCTCTTTCATAGATTACAAAATGTACTTGGCAGGGTACCAGACTAAAACCAGTCAATCATATGACAAGCTCACTTCCTTTGTAAACACTGAGCATCTCGTATAATAAATACAAATTGCCAATGATGGAATAAGTTGTTGCAAAAAAGTGTAAAATGTCATCAGATACACTCAGTTTAAAACAAAAAAGTGAAAGAAATTGGACTAAATGAAAAGAGGGCGAGTCCTTTGATCACTGCTGAGAATTTTGATGTCAAAAGGATTCAAATAAACAGTGTCAATACATTCTACTGCAGTGGGAAAAAAAAATTGATGGACAGGGATAGTTACAACCAGATGTTTGTGCCCAGATTATTTTGACAAGGTAGTTTTGCACCACGATTGATGATTATTTCTAAAAAAAAATAAAAAATAACATTGATCAAGTTTTATCACATTGATTTCATAACATTCCTGTGTTGTTTAAAGTAAAATATTAAATATTAAAAAATGTGTTGCACCTTTCATACTTTTTATGTAGTTATTACTCACATCTGTGTGAGCCTCCTCTAGAAAGGCCACCCTCATATAAAGCCACTTTCTTGCTGCAGATGGGGTGGCCTAATAAGAGGGGACTACTGTACTATTCTCCACAGCTTCAATCAAAATCTGTATCAAATCCAGATAAAACTGACCGATGACTTTAAAAATGCAACCGATTGGTGCCACTCAAATACAATTTTAATGACAGTAAAACTAAATATATATTGAGGAGTTCTAGACAGTGATTATCTATAGTAGAAGAGACAAATCTTAAGCTTTTTGTATACAATACCCCAATTAAAAATGAACAATCAGAACAACTACTGGGTGTATATATTGATAATAACATGGAATGGAACACACATGTTGATTATTTGTGTAAGTCCATAGCTGCCAAAATATCACTGCTAAGCTACATTAAAAAACATACTTACCCCCTGACACCAGAGCTCTGTATTTCAATGCATACATTTTACCTACTATGGACTATGGTGCAACTGTTTGGGGAACTGTTCTAGATTACAGCTAAACAGAATTTTAAAGTTACAACAAAAGTTCCTTGAAGGGACTGATGCTCTTCTGACTGAATAAAATTTCCAGGAATTTAAAGATAAGACCATTTCTTCTTTTTAACTGCTGAGTGTTGAAACCATTCTGATATTTTTGAGCAACAACAAGATTTTCAAATCAGCCACCATGGGAGCCATATTGGATGTAAGAATGGCACCATTTTCATTTAGGACCAACTAAACATCATTAGAAGTCTTATGGCAAAACCCTATGTGATCATAACCATCCATTCAAGAGGAATTGCAATAACAAGATTTTCAAAATGGATGCCATGGGGGTCATATTGGATGTCAGATTAGCACCATCTTCATTTAGGATCAACTAATCATCATAAGAAGACTTTTAGTGAAAACATGTTCACAGTCATGTTCCTGAAAGTGCAAAATCGAAGGCATGACAATCTGACAATTAACCTGCGGTCATGGATACCAGATCATGCACTACATGCCAAGTTTGGTGTTTAAACGGGCAGTTGCGGAGAAGTAGCAATAAGTTAACAAGATTTTCAAGATAGCCATCATGGCAGCCATGTTAAATGTCAGAGAAGCACAATTTGTATAAAGACACAACTAGATCTCTGACCCAATTTGTACATAAATTAATTAATGTCTGGTTCAACAATAAACTGATACAACTTTCCCATAAATCACCTTCACACACATGGCTACATGACTTTAATCCAAAGGAATTATCTAGAAATCTCATTAATTCTTTTCCTCACTCTCTTTTCAACATAGTAACTTGCTCTAATCTGTGACATATGACTGAATATTTTTTAACAATTTGTATACATATCAATTAGACGAAAAGATGTTTGTGCATTTTTAACCTTGTTAAAAATAAATCTTTCTTTTTCAACACAGCCCTACTCATTAGAAATCATCAACTAACATAAAACAACATACAGAAAACTACAGGGAAATATCTGAAACATTTTCACAAACCAAACAAGCAGAACTGTCAAAAATAAAGTTCTGGGTTGTATGAAACAGAAGTAATGGCTTGTGAAACTCATTAATAATACAACTTAGCACCCTTGAATGACTCGTGTAACTCATTAATAGTACAACTTAGCACTCCTGAATGGCTTGTGTAACTCATTAATAGTACAACTTAGCACCCTTGAACAGCTCATGTAACTCATTAATAATACAACTTAGCACTCTTGAATGACTCGTGTAACTCATTAATAGTACAACTTAGCACCCTTGAACAGCTCGTGTAACTCATTAATAGTACAACTTAGCACTCTTGAATGACTCGTGTAACTCATTAATAGTACAACTTAGCACTCTTGAATGGCTTGTGTAACTCATTAATAGTACAACTTAGCACTCTTGAACAGCTCATGTAACTCATTAATGGTACAGCTTAGCACTCTTGAATGGCTCATGTAACTCATTAATGGTACAGCTTAGCACTCTTGAATGGCTCATGTAACTCATTAATGGTACAACTTAGCACTCCTGAATGGCTCATGTAACTCATTAATGGTACAGCTTAGCACTCTTGAATGACTCGTGTAACTCATTAATAGTACAACTTAGCACTCTTGAATGGCTTGTGTAACTCATTAATAGTACAACTTAGCACTCTTGAACAGCTCATGTAACTCATTAATGGTACAGCTTAGCACTCTTGAATGACTCGTGTAACTCAGTAATAGTACAACTTAGCACTCTTGAATGGCTCATGTAACTCAGTAATAGTACAACTTAGCACTCTTGAATGACTCGTGTAACTCAGTAATAGTACAACTTAGCACTCTTGAACAGCTCATGTAACTCATTAATGGTACAGCTTAGCACTCTTGAATGACTCGTGTAACTCATTAATAGTACAACTTAGCACTCTTGAATGACTCGTGTAACTCAGTAATAGTACAACTTAGCACTCTTGAACAGCTCATGTAACTCATTAATGGTACAGCTTAGCACTCTTGAATGACTCGTGTAACTCAGTAATAGTACAACTTAGCACTCTTGAATGGCTCATGTAACTCATTAATGGTACAGCTTAGCACTCTTGAATGGCTCATGTAACTCATTAATAATACAACTTAGGGCTGTTCCAATAAAACATACTTGGGACCCAGGAAAGGCACTTTCAATGCAGAGTAGTTACCCACAGAAGCAATTTTGAATTTTGTAAAATTTTCATGTGAACTCTTGAGTAATCAGAGTACCCTGACACATATATTTTTAAAACTATCTTCCCTGGGTACCACATTTTTAAATAAAACAGCCATTAGCATTCTTGAATGGCTCGTGTAACTCATTAACTTAGCACTCCTGAGTGTTTCATGTAAATCAATAATACTACAATTCTTCCATTCTTGAATGACTCATGTAACTCATTATTAGTACAATTTACAACTCTCAAATGGCTTGAGTAGCTCATAGTACAACTTCACATTCTTTAATGACTTGTGTAACTCATGTAACTCATTAATAATATGATAACTTGACATTCTTGAATGAACTCTTCCCACACCTTGCTCTGGCCGACAGCTGCTCGTCTCACATGATCGCTGGTTTAGTTTACTGGAATACTGGCGCAACACCCCTGGGTGGAACACATAGCTCCACCATCCCTGTGCCAGTGTTCCCTTTGGAACAAAGCTGACATTAAGAAAGGAATCAATGATGTCATCAACAGATAGGGATGAATTCCACACTGTCACTTGGGACATTTCTCCTGTGTACTTCAGGCCAATATACACCTGGGCACTGAAACAGTTTACAATTCATAAAACATCAATTTGGAAACTCCTGTTTAGAAACAAGCAATCTACAATTTTACAGTCTATAATTCCTTTTATTATCCTGCCATTTCTCATGCTATAATTCTGTGAACACAATAAACTCAATAGGATATGTACATGTAGTAAAATATAGGTCAACAGCGATCTGATCAAAGATCTGGGTTTCAGAAAAAAACATAATTATGGACATGAACAAATTATGGAATGGTTCATAGAAAGGGGAGTACCTGCTTCTAGTTGATGAACCAGGCAGTAAACTTGCTACTTGAGAGCATGTGCTGTATTGTGGATCCAGTACCACTGAGTTTGATGTTCACATCAAAGCAAAAGATTTTGGTTTTATTTGTTATTTATATCTCTTGTATGTTAATTAAAGTAAAACCTTAATTCCTTATTTGAAACTAAAATATAATTTTAATAATGTAATAAGTTTTGCCTGCTTACTTGCAAGCTAATAAGAATGTCAAAACACATGCTTAAGAAACACATAATATGTAAAACTAAAATATAGCATGCAACTGTTAAATTATGCAACAAGAATAAAAAGTATGATTTTCTTTTGTTAGTCCATGGTATATATGTATCAATCTGACATTATTCTCACATTATATATGTTTAATGATTGTATATGATCACCAAGGCTTACAAAAGAAAACAAATTGTTAACCTATAAATTCAAGGAATTGCCAGATGTATGCTTTTTTTTCTCTGTAAAATATATTAGCCATCCCCTCCCCCCCCCCCCCTTTAAACTTCCCACTTGAGAAAGTTATTGAAAATGGTGAGGATTTCCAGAGCAATGTCGACCAGGACAGCCAAAAATATCCTACAAAGAAGTCTGCATCCTGAACAAGGACAGAAAACCAGAAAAGATAACATGACCATAAATGACTTTGATAAATGTGTAATTATACAGTCAGATGATTCAAGAAATGACTGATGGCAAGAAGTTCTGACCTTTGTAAATCCATTGGCAATAACCTGAAGCAAGGACTCTATCAACTTTAAAGGTAGCAATGTAAGAAACACTTGGGTGTACTCAGTTGTGAAGGGTTTTGTATGGAGATGGTGCCCTGATAATAGGAAAATACTAATAGAGTGATCTGACATCATATACTGCACAAAAGATATATTTTCATATATACATCTTGTCAGAAAGTATTGAGAAAGTGGAAGGCGCAAAGTATACATTAATGAAACATGTGCTAATTGATCCCACATCATCCCCAAAATGTTGGTTGACCAACAAAATTAAACTGCAGGTACCTATCAGGAAGGCAAAAGAATGATTATTGTGAATGACGGTCTAAGAATGGATTTGCGCTAACATATCTCTAATTTTGCAGGACAAGCCTAGACTGAAGAATGCCATGCGCAGATGAAATTTTAAAAAAATCAGAAAGTGGCTTAGCAAGAAGCTGATACCAAGAAAACAATCTGTAGTGGTATTAGACAATTCCTTTATCACAACACCAAACAATGGAGAACAAAACTGCCAAGATTCAAGAATGGCTATGAAAATAGGACTTAATCTCAGCCAATCAGATGCAGGGTATCTCATTAATATGCACAGATCTCAATTATAAAACATGTCTATGACAGTGAAAAAATAAGCTTAAGGTGGAGCAAAATATGATTGAAATCCAGAGTGGTAACAAGTTCAGTCAATCTGATACAAGATTACCTAATTAATATGCACAGATCTTGCTCAGAATCATACTTATCCAACATAAAGATAACATGAGACTATTTAAGAATCTGATCAGAAATATAGTTGCTAGAATATATACAAGCTCAGACAATCAAATGTAAAGTCGCATCATTGATATGCATGAATTTCATTCATACTCAAGCAAGAAATGGATGACATAGGCATATTTACCTAGCTTGATCAAAAAACTATAAAAATTACAGTCTCTAGAGTGGCAAAAAAATCAGATGCAAGATCACTGCAGTAACAAGCATGGCTCTAGCTCATTAAAGAACCTATCTGAGATTCTGATGATGTAAATGCATTCTAAGTTTGATCAAAATCAGATCAGAAATAATTGCTGACAGATTGACAACTGACAACAGATGCCACATGAAGAACACTTGGCTGTGCCATAAGCTCATTTAGCTTAATGGCCAGGTGAGCTAACCAGACAAAAATGGAGTTGAGCTTAGCTACTGATTTCCTTAAACCTTAGTAACATATAGTGTCATATGCTACTGACTGTAAACTAAACTGTGTCACTAACAACCAATGTAGTACCAAAGTCATGTAAATGCACATTACAATTAATTATTCCTTCTTTAAAGGAACCATCTATGGATGTACATAGTTTAGACATTCATACTGTTTCTTTATCTGTTGTGAAATTCCAGCACAATGCCTCTAGTGTCATGATGTGATAATGAGAGATCTGCTCACCATCTTTCACTGTAGCACATCAAGTACATCATTTGTCTGTTGTATGCCAGGGGTGAATAAGGTCATTGTTTCTTAATCAGTTACTAACATTTTCCAGACAAGGATATTCTAAAGTCATTGTAAAGGTTTCTACTGTTTCTTGCTTTATTGATGTTACAGTTATTAAAACCTAAATACCAAGCCAAAGGTGCCACTGTCAGAGATTTCAACATCTAGTATACCGGTAATCATAGTGTGTCATTTATATCCTTTGTTTATGATTATCAACTTAATCCATTTTTGTCATCAGTAAAATAAGCACTTGGCTTTTGTCTCTAAATACATTTATTCTGTTTCTGGATGAGTTAATTCTATCTTTTGATTTAACTGGTACATATTCATATTTACAGTCATTATTACAAGTATCAGAGATATGTTAACATCTTCACAAATATAAATGTGATTATGATAGCTGTGTATCTTCATTTTTATATAATAATTATTTTGAGAATAATGCATGTCATACTTTAACAAGAACTATGAATAAAGAATAAAACATATGTACAGTCATTGTGGGTATTTTTACTTTCTAAACCCAGCTGAATTTTGACCTTGGAAACTGAACCTCCTGCAAAAACCTGTTATGACGTCACCTGTCTTGAGATATCACTTATTGCTGGCAGAAGGAGTGGTCTGTTAAGACAAGTTTTATTGAAATAAACTGATTTAGTTCCTTATATATTTCCTTCATTTCCTACATTTTTGATGAAATTCAGTATATCAGTTACAAATTCAGATGCACCAAGACTATCTTACTTATGTTAGACACCAACTTAGTCACAACATATTAGATAAGACTGCCAGGGCCTGCATATCAAGCTCACAATCAAATCATTGCTGTAAAATATTGGAACTTGACCCCAAGGTCAAAAGGTAGAGCAAGCGTGTAACAGTATGCATGTATAAGTATAGAACGGCACTGCAGCATGATAATGGCTATATTTGTTTGCTGACATCCCGTTAAATGCTAATACATGCATACATACATACATACATACATACATACATACATACATACATACATACATACATACATACATACATACCAGAGTGGTAACAAGTTCAGTCAATCAGATGCAAGATTGCCACATTAGTATTTTGGATCTTGCTTATTTTTGAACTCATCTGAGATCTTCATGATATAATCAGAAACATGGCCTCCAGAGTGGTAACATGGTCATCCAATCAGAAGCAAGATTGCTTCATATATGGATCTCGATCACTATTGAACTCCTCCAAAATTTTGATAATATTCCAAGTCTGATTGAAATTGCAATACAAATATGGATTCCAGATAAGTAACAAGCAATTGATAGATGGACAGCGGAAGCATGATGGGCAATGGATGCAGGGACATACCAAAAGCTCACTCAGCCTTATGGCCAGGTGAGCTAAAACAATTTTGCAAAATGTTAATGCATATTTTCTATCACTGGGACCTTGACCCCAAGGAAAAGAGGTGAGTGAACATGTCACAGAGTGAACTGTTTTAGCTTCATAATGATTTATGCCAAATATGATGAGACTCTATGAAAGGGTTAAGGAAATAAATGCATGTGAAAAACATTAACCAAAACCTTAAAAAACTTTTGATGCTGCCACTGCTGCCATCACAAAAGTGACTGCTATGTCTCAGTTCCCACTAATGTGGGCTTGACACAGATCAGGAAAGGTTACACTGCATTTTCTAAACAATTCTGCATTTGAATGAAATTATTGGAATTGCTAGTACAAGTGACCTTTCTGGAACTTGCTGAATCACCAGTTTGCTGTGTCATTCTACACAAAAGCCAAGAAGATGAACTCAATATTTTATTTTCTGTTTAGTCTTTAATTCTGCTTTCTACTGAATATAGGTAGCATTCTTCACTGGTTACCAATTCCCCAGGAAAAATCAGAGAAAAAATATGAATAATTTTCGTTAAGGACTATTATAGGATGCAATAACAGCTGATTGGCTTAATTAGTGTAGTGATACCACAAAAGACAGTAAGTCCTAACATTATTAAGAACTGCCAGGAACCACAAGGAATCCTCACAAAGGTATTTGTGAAAGAACTTGAAATTCATCCATATGGCATGGATTTCCGTGCCAATATAATGCAATTAACGGACAAATTTCTAAGTCAAGATGGGATCATAACTCCATCAATTTTTACCTGAAAATGATAAATATCAAACCTGCACTACATCTTCTTAACATACCAGCTTCATACCAAATTTTGTTTCAATCCCTGAAGACCATCAAAAGTTACTGAGTGGAAACAAAATTCAAGAACAAAGTTTCAAGTCAAATAGGGGCCATAACTCCAAAACAATTTTTGACAGAAAAAGGTGACAATTGAACTTTACCTAGGTCTTTTATGAAGCTCTTCAAAAGTTATTGAGGTGAAAGGAAATATATGATGGATACAGCATGATGGAATAAGATGGATGGATATGGGAAACACTACATGTCCCATTCAGATATTGTTGGGGCATAAGAAAATGAAAACCTTTTACTAGTCTCAAAAGAAGGACAACACTTACTTTTAACCAAGGACTAATAAGTCCCCAGCACAAATGTGAATATCAAGTTTCAAAACAATCCTCAATTGGGTTTGGAGGAGTAAAAATGACAATGTTTTCATCCAAATGGCTGCCTATGTGGTGATAAATATTGGAGTGGTTCAATTATAATCAAAAGTAAATAATCCTCAATATGAACGCATGTATGTTTCAAAATTCAAAGCATGGGGAAGTAGAGATAACATGTAATGTGCTAGCATAGGAAGGAGCAAGAACTGGATTTGGGACAAGTGACCAGCATATGATTGACAGTGCTTCGAAGCAAAGTACACCAAAACAGGTACTTGAAGAAGTGTGCCACCAACACATTTTGTACCCTGTACTTTTAAATGCAAATTTTAATTTTGAACCCAAGACATTTGGATTACAAGTCTGACGCTCTACCAACTGAGCTACCACAGCTCCCACCTTTGACCTTGAACTCGATATCATGGAGACAGAAGATCACTGAACTTGTCTCTGATTCCCTCGCGACATACCCATATGCTATAAGTTTGGTTAAATATACAAAATTTGTCGTTGAACAAGTTAGTGAATTGGTGTCATTCAAGGTATTCTTCTGATATATCATCATAAATGCTCTTGTAAAATCCATTTATACTTGTTCCTGATATCATGATCACAAGCTATTTCAGATAAAAACCTGAGACAAATTGTTTGACCTTGAACTCATTTTCAACTTGTTTATTAAAAAAAAAAAACCAAATAAATATATTCAAAGTCTGGTCAAAATTCATTTGTATGTGTACAAGTCACTTTGTTCATAAGTTCACTCAATAAAATACAAAAATGCAAACAGTGACATATTGCAAGAAGTGTTTTTGTGAAAACCCCATGTCAATGCCACAATTCCTTGAAGAGGAGTAATGATAACAAGATTTAGGGGAAGTAAAGATAATGACCTCTACAGATGCCATTTTGGAGATCAGATCAGCATCATTTTTATTCAGGACCAGCTACAAAATTACTGTCATGCAGTTTAAGTGCAAACTCCTAGTTGATACTACCACCAGGTCAGAAGAAATAAGAAGTAGACATAAAAAGATTTTCAAGATGGCTGCCAAGGCAAACATTTTGGAGGTTTAAATCAGCATCATTTTGATCTAGAACCGGTTACATACTGCAAGGTATCATTTAGACAAATGCTCATGTTGATATGACAATCTGTTCAATAAGAGAAGTGATAACAAGTATTTGAAAAATCAGATCAGTACCATTTTCATTTCTGGCATAAACTACATTATCATAAAAAACATTTGAGTGGAAACCCCATGATGATACAACCACCTGTGCAACAGGAAATTTTCAAGATGGCCAGCGTTTCTGCAATTTTGTGAGCTCAGACTAGCACCATTTTTAAAAAAGACCATCCATTTCAAGAAATGTAACAATAACAAGATTTTCAGGATAGCCACCAGAATGTTGAAAGTCAAATAAGCACCATTTTCTTTTAAGACCAACTAGATATCACAAGTCCCTTATTGAAAACCCATGTTGATATGACCATTTGCTCAGGAGGAGTAGCTATAACAAGATTTTCAAGATGGCTGCCATGGTGGCCATGTTAATGGTTAGAACAGCACCATTTCTTTTTAGGATCAACTAAAGATTATATATTTTTTGATGAAAACCTCATACTGATATGACCATCATTCAAGAGGAAAAGCAATAACAAAATGTTTAGATGGCCACCATGGCAGCAATTTTTGGAGGTAAGATCAGCATAACTTTCATTTAAAACCAGATAGATATAGTAAAAAGTCTTCTCATGAAAACACCATACTAATATGGCCATCCATTCAAGGCGAGTAGCAAATAACAAGATTTTCAAGATGTCCATGATTGTAACCATTTTGGAGGTAAGATCATCACCATTTTCTTTTAGGACTATCTACATATTATATGAAGTCTTTAGCAAAACCTTATGTTGACAGGACCATCCATTCATGAGCAGTAACAACCAAAATTTTCAAGACAGCTGCCTTGCTGGTAATTTTCGGGGTCTGATTGACACCATTTTCATTTAGGAGCATCTACATTTCATATGTAGTCTTTTAGCGAAAATCTCATGTTGATACTTCAATGAGCAATTTCATTTAGGACCACCTAGATCTCAAGAAAATCCTCCCAATGGTTTACAAGTAGCAATAACAAACAACTGTCTAATAGACAGACAACAGATGCTGTGCCACAGCATAAGCTGTAAAGATAAAAATGTAACAGACAGAACTATGTCCTGATACTAAATCAATGTGACTGTTTTTCAAGATTTAAAAGTCACAAAAACACATGTATATACACATATTTTAGTAACTGGGTTTGAACTATTATGATATGTTATTTTATCATACTTTTATCATGATTGATGATTAAACTCAATTCATATTATTTCTTATGTTGCAAGACAGACAATCTGCATTTGTTTGTTGCTTGTAATATTCCCTACATTATCTTACTTCAAAGCTAAATCCAGGCTATAGTCTGCCATTGCATTTGTTACTATTCCATCCACCACTATGGTAGCAGTCTTTCCACTGATGGTGAGAGCAAAATGATGCCATTGGCCATTTGTTAGATAACTTGGTGGAGTCTCTAGTGGCAACTTAAGAGTTCTGTTTGTGAAGCCATTTCCCACTTTCACACCATCAACTTTTACAATCACATGAAAACCATCATCACTAGGTCCTCTGTATCTAACTGCACCTTTATTTCTGAAAAGATACAAAATTAAATATCAAATTTGGTTCAGAGAAGCAAGATGGAGGAGTAAATTTCTAAAATCCGATCTCCTAGAGATGAAACAATGTTAAATTATAAATACTATAATTTCATGCATATAAAATCAAACTGATTAATGTCTGAAATTGAAATATGACAATTTTGTGTACAATGAAAAGCAAATAAAAAGTGCTACAAACCATTAGGATGATTTGTCATTCCTAACAAAATAATTTTAATGAAATATGTGGGTAGTACGAGAATTTTGAAACTGGTTTACATTTTAAAAAAATACACTTTTATTGATCTTTTCTCTATTGAATATAATAATGAGTGCAATATTTTGAAGAAGTTATTTACTTAATTTACATTTTCATAAATATTTCATATGAAAACAGGACCCCCAATGTGGTACATGACACATCATCTGATGATGATGTATAAGCATTCTAAGTTTCATCTCTTAATCTCAAACAGCACTAAAGTTTCAGAGTGGAAATGGACGTATGAGGAATACTTGAAATATTGACCCGTAACCTTGATCTTGAAGACAAGACCCCCCAATGTAGTCTGCAACACACCTGCTAATTATGATGGATAAGTATACCAAGTTTCATCCCTTAATCTTTTATAGATCTTAAGTTATAAAACCAGATGGAAAGTGTGATGCAAAACTTAAAATATCAAGCCATGACCTTGAACTTGAAGATTAAACCCCCAATTTGCTACACAGCACACCTTCTAATTATGATATATACGTAAATCCTGTTTCATTCCTAAATCTCAAACAGCTCTAGAGTTATAGAATGGAAAGGAAAGTGGAAAGGAAAAATTAAAATGTTGACCTATTGACCTTGACCTTGAAGACAGGACCCCCAATATAGAACTCAAGACACTTTCTAATGATAATGTATATCTATACCAAGTTTCATCCTGAAATAACTTTAAAGTTATAGACTGGAAAGGAAAGTGTGTCAGAAAATATAAAACACTGATCCATGACCTCAACCAGGAAAACAGGACACCCAATGTGCTACATAAAATGCCTTCTAACGATGATATATATAAGTATACCAAGTTTCATCCCTTAATCTCTTACAAATTTGAAGCTATAGATGGAACGTGTTATGAAAAACTTAAAATATTAAGCCATGACCTTGACCTTAAAGCGAGGAACCCCTGTATGGCACAGAACACACCTTCTACTTATGATATATAAGTATACCATGTTTCATCCCTTAATCTCAAACAGATCAAAAATATAGAGCAGAATGTAAAGTGTGATGGAAAACTTCAAATAATGAGCCATGACTTTGACCTTGAACACAGGCTCCCCAATGTGGTACTCAACACACCTTTCAATGATGATGTATAAGTATACCAGTTTTCATTCACTAACCTCAAACTGTTGTAAAGTTAAAGAGTGGAATTGAAAGCATGAGTGAATACTTTAATATTGACCTATGAACTTTAAGACAAGACCCCCAAAGTAATCTGTGCTGCTACACCCTCTAATGAAGTGTGACAACAAACTTAAACTATTGAGCCATGTACTTGGCCTTGAAGATAGAACCCCAATGTGGTAGGCTACACACATTCCAATGATGATATACCAGTATACCAAGTTTCATTGTTTAATCAGGAATATAATATTTCATACATCATTGATAATAAGAATCTGACATTATGTACTGTGAGATAAGGTATTCACACAAATACATATATACACTGTCACACAAGATTCAGTATGCATTCTAAAATATTCCATTTTTTCATGAAGATTTCATATTTAGATGGGGTCAGGCAGTGATGTGAACTGCATTCAATACCATAGGCAATTTTAAGGGTTGATATCACACCAGCTAATGAAGGAATACAAGTTTTGAATATATATATATATATATATATATATATATATATATATATATATATATATATATATATATACTAACACATATATTTTAACTATTAAGCAAATATTATTCAATTCTATTGCATACTTTGAATCCACAAAACCGAGTATGACTTCCTCTGCTTTGATTTGGATGTTATATTTTCTTTGTATAATATTTTCTATTCCTCTCCAAATTATCTGTACATATTGACACTGCCACAGAAGATGTATAATTGACTCAGAATTTGCTTTCCAAAAACTTCAAGAATCTGATTTAACCTTTCTGCATTTCACAAGGAATTTGTTGGTTGTTAAAAATTAATGGACAATTTTGTATTAAATAGTCTGTAATTTGGTTTCATATGTAACAGATATCAGTCAAATATATATCACACCAGTTTTTAAAATTACAATTTAAAACAGATTCCCATTTATGTTGTGATTTAGTCAACTTAGTTGTGGTCCATTAAAAAAATTCCTTATACATTGTAAAATGGTTTACATGTATTTTTACACTGTGTCAATAGAGATAATATTTTATATTTAAGCAATATAGGTTTTCCGTATTCTTAAAAGACATGCTTCCATCTCTGGGGGATAGCATATAAAATTCCATAATACTGAACAAAATTTATATCAAAAAGAGCATTTTTTCTTTAAAATCCAGGAAATTGACAATATCACCATTTTCGTACATAATTTCATGTAGAAATGTGATTCCATGTTCATGCGATATTTTGTCGAAGATGATTTTATTATCAACTTTAATTTTTTCAGTTTAAAGTTATTGAACAAAAACAGAACATAGACAGAAGGATGGATGTATGTAAACGCAGATACTATCTTCCCCATGCTTCATGAAAAGGATAAGGAAATACAAATTGTGGTGTTAAACTGTTATTCAAGATTCAAGATAAAGAACAAGGTCTTCATTTAGCCATAGAGGAACATGTTTTGATGCTACATAATCAACCTACAAGGTGCAAGTTCGAAAGCCGAGGAACAAACATTTATTTTGTTAAGTTCAGTGAAATATAAAAAACAAGAGGTCAAAATGGGCCCTATATTGCTCACCTGACTCATATACAATTTATTAATATGTGCAGATGTCGCTCATAATTAGATTCATCCAAGATCTTGATGACAAAGGATTATACAGATATCTAGTTTTATAAAAATATGATTAAAAAAATACAGTCACTCAAGTACTAACAAGCTCTGCAAATCAGATGACAAAATGCCTCATTAATATCGGCAGATGTTGCTCACAATCAAGTTTAGTAGAGATGCCAGAATGCTTCATTAATATGCATAGTTCTTGCTAACAATCAAAACATACTTCTTGATGATATTACCGGTAGCTTATATGCAAACTTAAATCAAAATATGATCAGAAATCTGAAATATGGTCTCTAGAGTTAAAACAAGCTCATCCAATCTGATGCAAGTGTGCCTCATTAATATGCGCAGATGCTGCTCATCATCAAAGTCATCCAAGACCTTGTTGATATAAGTCTATATAATGACTTGATGAAACTTAGTTTAAAAATAGAGCCTTCAGCATGGTAACAAGCTCTGCAAATCAGAGGCATGAAATTCTCATTGATATTAATGGATGTTGCTGATCACTAAATTCATCAGAGATCTTGATGAAGTTTACATGCAAATTGTCATTCAAAATCAAATGAAACATGGAATTTACATAAAAACAATCTCAGCCAATCATATGCCAAATCCCCTCATTAATATGCATCGATCTCACTAATTATCAAACTTGACTGAGATCTTAGATGATATTAGGTTAATTACCAGGTTTTATCAAATCTGTTTAAAAATATGGCCTCTAGAGTGGTGACAACCTCAGCCTATCAGATGCAGGATCACCTCATTAATATGCATGAATGGCACTCATCATCAAACACATCTAAGACCCTAATTATATGAGCCAGTACACAAATTAGGATCTAATTCAGTTAAAAAAATAAAGCTTCTAAAGTGGTAACAAGGTCAGCCAATCAGAAGACAGATCACTTTATTAATATGCATGAATGTCCCTCATAATCAAACTCATCCAAGATCTTGATGATACAAGTTTACTGACCAACTCTGATCAAAATTTGATTAGAAATATGGCCTGTAGAGTGGTAACATGCTCAGCCAATTAGATGTAAGACCACCTGACATTAATAGGAGTGACTGTTGCTCATAATCAAACTTGTCTGAGATTTTGATGATGCATACCAAGTCTGATAAAAAAAAAAATCAGTAATATGGCCTCTTGAGTGGTATAAAAAATCAGTCAATCATATGCAACATCACCTTATCAGTATGTGGGGATGTTGCTCACAATCAAATGTATCCAAAATCTTAATGATATAAGCATACCTGCCAACCCTAACAGAGGTATAAGCATAACCTAAGTGGCAAAAGAGTGTAATCTGAGCATAAAAAGTGTAATCTATATATTAAATGCCATAATTACAATAAACTGTATGATAAATGTACATTTAGTTTTGCTACTAACCTAGATCTGCAGCAGGTTAAAGTTCTAGTCACATATGGGCAAAATCCATGTGAATTAGTATCAGAATACAAACCACAAAACATACTGGCAAATTTATATATACACAACACTCACTTTAACTAGTCCACATGTCTAACTTTTGCTGAGTGATTGTAAAGTCAACTCTATAAATTCTGCAACGATCATTACCATGTGCTCAACATGAGTGTTGTATTACCCCTCTCATGTTAATCTTTCTAAATTTGTAAGGGACTACTGATTTGTCTTTTTTCTGATCCGACATGTTTTAAAGTTTAAAAAGATCCGTCTTCTCTAACATTTTTCAGTCATACAGTATATAACATCTGAGAGTCACATCAATAAAGCCTGTTTCACTTAACATCTGCCGCCATTTTTTAAAGTACTGATGACTGGTCCGCTACCATATTCTGTATTAATATAATGAATCTGTGAGAACAATTTTCACATTGAAGAAACCCATATGTTTTCTTGGAAATGGGTCACATACAGCTGCTATAAATTGAAAATAAGGAAAGTACACGGAGGTCAATGACAAATGTAAATGTAAATGATACTTTATGTTATTCTTACACAGCAGTCTTCTTTTTTTCAGAATATTTTCAGATTTATATGATGTGTGGGATTAAAGAGATGATAATAAAAATGACAAACACAAGTTTTTATTGCTTTATTCTTATTTTTTTTATTTAAAAGAAAAGCGTAATCCATATACTGGCAAGCGTAAGTTGTAATTAGGTGAAAAAAGCGGAATGATTACACCAAAAGCATAATGGTTGGCAGGTATGTATAATAAGCTACATATCAAGTCTGATCAAAATCTGATCAGAAATATAGCCTCTACAGTGGTAACAAGCTCAGCCAACCTGATGTAACAGCACAGGGACAGGTGGACGGGTGTATTTGTATGTATTTAACTTTTTTTTTGTCACCAATATCAAAATGTCCAATGGACAATTTAAATGCCTGTAAAATAAGATAACTTAAGACAATGTGCATTATAAAGTGATGCCAGTGTATATAGGGCTAAGCTAAACAAATCTGTCAGTTCATATGGATATAAACAAAACAAAAAGATTCTGGCTAATCATAATGCTAGACATCGTAATGAATGAGGAAGAATATAATTATTACCCTGTGATGTACAGAAGCGTAGCATTAGCAGACACCTTGTCCTCCACAGAGTGAAACCTGAACCACATCATCACTGACATCTGATTTCCATCCAGTCTGTAAGCCATCTCTGGCATGGCATGGTCTGTGATACGTTCATCAAACACAATGTCATAACTGGTGTTGGCATCTATGAAGAAATTTACAGCTTTTATCAAACTAGTATAGAACAATATTTCGGGAATGATCTTGATTACAGATACATATTCATATCTAAGCCAACAACCAATCCAATATCCCTACACATCTGTAACAGCAGTGGATCTAGGTGAAAGGGTGGTTCATTTAGCTTAAGTCATTAACCCCTGGTGCCCCATTTACGCGTCATGAGGTTGTACCCTACTTCCGAGCTCTGTAACATGAACATCATTTAGGATACACTAAAGTGGATGGTATTTCAGGAAAGTAGACAGATGTAGCTCTACAATGATATCAAATAATGTCGACTTTCTACTCGCATTAAAAAATACAGCGAAAAAAATGCAGTTTTTGAGACCCCAATTTTTTTTAGGTCAAAAATTGCCAGTTCCGGAACCGGAGTTTGTGTCCAGATTTTAGACTTTTTGGCCTTCGATCTAAAGCAGACCGGTCCGAACTGCACACAGACAGATGAACCTTTGCATAAAGTAGGATAAGTTTGAGATTTGGAGTAAAAAGGGGCCAGGACACAAAAATCGAGGATCCAATACGAAAAAAAAAAAAAAAAAAAAAAAAAGTCCAACTGTTACCCTTCTGCACATGCGCGAGCGTACTAGCCAATCAAAAACAATGTTTCTGATACACCTAAGCATCCGGCTAAACGAAAAACTTTCTTAAGCAGCTGTGTTTTGCTGCATTCAGAAGTAACCCCAAAAATGTGTTTCTTACCCCCATTTCAGGTAAAAATGAAAAGAATCTCCAGGGGTTAATGAGTTAAACTGGCTAAACATTTATCACTTGTAAGTATACCATTTCATCTTGAAAAAAGGAAGTGCATGTGTGGAGGCAGGAGGTTACAGTTGAACCCACTGATCACCATATTCCCAATCTGCCACAGACTGTTCCATTGCTATTAAAAACAAAAGTCACTCAAATGGACTGATGCTCTACAGGAAGAAAAGAATTTCAAGGAATCCAAGATAAGACCTGTATCTTCTTGTTAACTGCTGAGTAATGAAACCATCATCTCTGATATTCTTCAGAAGCTCCAACATACCAAATTTAGTAACAAAAATAGTGTCTTAAATGTTGAAGTTAACATGTTCACAAGACACCTGAAAGTGCAGGACAAAAATTCTGACAAAAATTCTTTGTCATGGGCATTGACCTTGAATCTGTTAACATAGACAGAAAAACCATTACCTTGTGTTGGACAATGTCAAGATAAACCCATGTGCTAAGTTTAAATTAAGTCAATATAATTTTTTTCCAAACTATTTCAGTCGCATGATACAAGGTATTACTCACATATATCCACAAAAAAATCCATTCATACTTGTTTGTGTTATCATGCTCATAAGCCATTACAGCTAAAATCCCCAAGTCAAGACCTTTGACCTTGAAATTAATGTCAGAGTACTGACTATGAACTTGCTCATTAGGAAAGCAAGTAAATACAAAGTCAGGTCAAAATTCACTTGTAACATGTACAAGTCACAGTGTTCATAAGCTCAGTGAAGTACAAAAATGCAAACAGTGACCTTTGGTTAGATCTGCATCATTTATATTCAGCACCTATTAAATAGTGCAATAAGTGTTTAGTGAAAAACCCATGACAATGCCATCATTCATGCCAGAGGAGTGGTGACAACAAGCTTTTTAAAATGGTTTCTATGGAGCTATGTTGGAGATCTGATGAAAACCATTTTCATTCAGAACCAGCTACATATTGCTCTAATAATGTTTTAGAAAAGACCATCCTTTCAGAAGAAGACATAGAGATTTTCAGAATTGCTATAAAGCCACTGATTTTGGAGATTCAATCAGGAATAGCTAGCTATACAGTCAAACCTGTCACTAGCAGCCACTTATGGGGAAAAGCAAAACTGGCCATTGCACACAGATGACCGCTGTACACAGGTTCACCTTTTAAAATTGTTTTTTGAACAAATACCATGCACCGAATATCATTGTTATTATTATCATTATTTTATTATTATTATAATAATAATAACAATTATTATTATTATTGTTATTATTATTATCATCATCATCATTATTATTATTATAATTATTATTATTATTATTATTATTATTATTATTATTATCAAGATTGTTTTATGTGCACTGTACAACAAAATCATAATAAGGGTAATTGTTGTTCTCTTCCAAATTTATGTTCCACACAAGATTACTGTATCCGGCTCACTTTAATCCATCCTATAAATGAAATCATCACGGACTTAAAATATACACTGATCTCAGTTTGTTCATGGTTTAAAAACAACATCTGGATTAGTCAGTTGCTCAAGATCAAAAGGCAGTCAGCTTATGTGATAAGCCTGTGTTGAATATGAAATCAAAAGAAACCGTATATGGATATTTGTTGTGACCCATGAATCGAAACTTCATCTACGTTACAGACAAGTTTTTGAATATTGAATGACCCCTGACCCTAATGAAAAGGGATGTAACTCTTATCTTTTCTCAACGACAAACTTTTTTCTTCAGTGATAGCTTTAATTCATAGGCAAATAGATGAAGATATCTAACTATATCTATCACACTGAAACAGAAGGGGACTTCCATTTCTGCTGCGATAACACAACTACTTTCACCACCATCCAGCAAGATAAATTGAACTGCCTCAAATATGACATCGTCACAACTTTGAGTTACACTATCAACATGACTGGAGTATGGGGAGTACAAGCAAGATAAGAAACATTTACACATCGATTCACATGATATTCCTTTACCTAAACTATGCCTTCCTCATGAAGCAAAAGACTGAGCAGTCACTGTTGTAGATATGCACCAGTGAGTGACTGCTTAAGGCAGGGAGAAACCATTGTTTGGTTAGAAAACATCTGGCCACTGACCGCAGAAGGCAGGTGACCATTGCATAGAGGACATTTATATAGGAAATTTGCATGGAGAAAATCAGAATGGCCATTGTGAACAGGTGAACACTGTGTTAGGACAGGTTTGACTGTATATTGCAAGAAAGAATTTTTTTTAAAAATGTTGTTATTGCCATCCATTTAGAAAAGTAACTGTTTACAAGATTGTTACATTTTTGAGACATCACATTGGCATTGTTTTCATTTACGGCTAACAACATATAATGAGAAGTGTTTTTAGTGAAAACCCCAATTCTTTCAGGAGTAGCAATAACAAAATTTTAAAGATGGCCACTGTTGCAGCCCTATTGGAGGTCATATTGGCACCATTTTCATTCTGAAAGAACTAGACATCATATGAAGTCTTTTGGTGAAAACCCCCATGTTGATATGACCATCCATCCAGGATGAGTAGCAATAAGATTTCCAAGATAGTCACCATGGTGGTCAGAGAGGCATCATTTTCATTTTGGACCAAGTAGAAACCAAAAGAAGTCTTCTAGTAAAATACTCATGTTGTCCACTGAGGAGGAGTAGGAATAACAATATTATCAAGATGGCTGCCATGGCAGCCATACTGGATCTTAGATTACTATGATTTTCATTCAGGACCAACTAGACATCATATCAACTTTGGGTTTTCACCAAAAAATACTTCTTATGATGTCTTGTTGGTCCTGAATGAAAATTTCCTTAAATTTTTAAAAAATGTGTGACATACTCTTAAAATATTTAGTCTGATTAATATTAATAAAGAGGAAGCCCAAGTGGGCCTGATATTGCTCACAAGTCTTACATAACAGTTGATCATTTCACTAAGCAGACTTATGTATTATTATACGAACACAACCTATGTCCACTACTTCTCAAACTTTATATCATGATGGTTTTGACTATTTTACTATAATCCAATGAAAATTCTTTCCAAAGATAAAAGTATAATTAATGTACATACGATATATACTCAATTATAAGTCGACTCGACTATAAGTCGATCCCCCTTTTCAGGGCTGCAAAAAGCCAATTTCTCTTTGACCCTCCTATAAGTCGGAATGTATTTTGCAAGTCAGATCCGTCTGAAGGGGTGACTTGTCAGTGAGTCAGAAATACACTTTGGAAATATAAACAAGCCAAACTGGATAGATAGGTAAGAAAAATAAAGACAAAACCAGTATAAAATAGAGTTATTTAATTGAGCAAAATATGTCACAAATAAATAGACAACTTACAATTTGTCCATCTTCATGTAATAAAGTCCACTGAAATCCATAATGCTTGACATTTTAAATGTATTTATATGATCAATCCTCAAATTCAATTATAGGTCACATACTGGTGTAAAAATAGTAGTTCAGAATGATCCGATTCACAATATCCCGTAATATGTTAATTCCACATATCTTACAAATAAACAATAAAAGTTAAATCCACATTTTTGTGATTCACGGTATCCTAAAAATGTCACTATCTAATGTCATCTGGTACAAAGTCCAAGAATTAATCCTCATTGTCTGATAAAGTTCTGAAATCCTTCACTGTCGTCTAGTCATTGTAAATCATTGTCTACTCATTGTAAATCTCGTCCGACTCCGATTCCTCGGCTTTACTGTCATATGTGGGTGCTTATGCAGAGACTGAGCTTGGGCTCTGCAAGTAACACTCCGATCATAAAGTCAGAAATCTATTAAAGGATGCAACTGAACACATGTCAGTTGGGCGGCAAGATCACAGGAAGTTCAAATAACCACCCTCTGTTACTTGGCATTCAACAAGAATCAAACTAGCGGCTTGATCAAAAGGTTGTTACATGGGAAAACAAAGAGTGTGGTGCCTTTACAAGCTAAGGGATTAAGGTCAAAGTATATGCACAGGAAGTTGTATATAGAACTCTACTTGGCGCTGAACAAGTATTAGATTCACGGCTCAATCAAAAGGATTGTCAACTTGAAAACAAAGTGAGTGCCTTTACAAGCCAAATTCTTATCGGCCCATGTGCACTGGCAGATAACTTTAGAAATATCACTTGTGAATTAAATCTGACTTGTGGAAAAGGAAAATACAAATTAAATCAAAACTTGCAGTCTGTATGCAGCAAAACACAAATATTAATACAAATACAGGTTGTTCGGACTTGCACGAAAATGGAAGCAATATACTTACTAGTAAACACCCACGGTAAACAACATGAAAAAAAATATATGAATTGACAGTATTTTTATGTACTGCAAACATCTAGAGTTTCCAACATTACCCCTGGATTAATATTTTTTTTAATGTCACGCTTATAAGATGACCCCTACTCTGCATGAATCAAATTTGAAGTAAAAACGGTCGACTTATAAGTATATACGGTAGTTTGCTGCTCATAATCAAAAGATTTTAAAGTGGAGTTTACAGACAACATTTTGATTTGTAATCTTCAGAGTCACATGACTTTCACACTAACTGAAATTATAATTCACAGGTTTTTTTTGTTAAGGCCATGGGTTTCTTTACTCTTGGTACTTAAATTTGGAAGTGTTTCAGGAGAATGGGGTATGGGGTATCTTTTTTATTAAAAGTGTAAAAAAATAAGCAAATGTAAATTAAAAACAAAATTAAGTAATGGCACTGAATATATGAAATGACATAAGTAATGCACAATACATGTGACAACAAGAGTCCCTTGAAGGAACTGATGCTCTACTGTCCAAAAAGAATTTACAGGCATTCCAAATAACACAATTTCTTCTATTTAACTACTGAGTGCTGAACTTATCTCTGATATACTTGACATACAATTTTCAAATTAGCCACTGTGATAGCTATATTGGATGTAAGATTGGCACCATTTTCATTTGGGACAAACTAGATACCATTAGAAGACTTTTGGTGAAAACTCCATGTTGATATGATTACACATTCAGGAGAATTAGTGACGAGATTTTCAATATGTTTGTTTTGACAACGATATTTGAGGTCAGACGGCACCACTTTCATTCAGGACCAACTAGATATCATAATCAGTCTTCTGGTGAAAACCTTATGTCAGTATGACTTTCCATTCTGGAAGAGAAGCAATAACAAGATTTTCAAGATGGCTGCCATGGTGGTCATACTGGATGGCAGATCTGCACCATTTTCATTTAGTACCAACTAGACATCATAAGAAGTCTTTTGTTAAAAACCCAATGTTGATATGACTTTCAAGATTTTAAAGATGGCCACCACAGTGATATTGGATACCAGATTGGCACTTTTATTTAAGACCAACTAGAAACATTAAGAAGTCTTCCAGTGAAAACCCCATGCTGATATAACTTTCCATTCAGGAGAAGTAGCAGTAACAAGATTATCAAGATGGCTGCTGTGGTAGCCATATTGGGTGTTAGATTGGCACCATTTTCATTGAGAACCAACTATACATCATAAAAAAATCTTTCAGTGAAAACCCCATGTTGATGTGACTATTCATTCAGGAGAAGTACCAGTAGTTATAGCATGTTTAACATGATGACTACTGTGGCAGGCAGATTGGATGTTTGAGCAGAGCCATTTTCATTTATGAACAACTAGACATCAGAGGAGACGCAATAACAAGATTTCCAATATGGTTGCAATGGCAGCCATAATGGACATCAGATCAGCATTAAGGACCAATTAGACATCATAAAAAGTCTTTTAGCGAAAATCCCATGTTGATATGACATCCAATCAGGAGTAGCATTAACAATATTTTCAAACTGGCTGCTGTGGTGGCCATTCTTGATGTCAGAACAGCACCTTTTTTCATTCAGGATCAACTAGACATTGGGATGAATGTGTGTGTAAAGTTTCTTGGCAATCCTCCAAGTAGTTTTGAAGAAGTGATAACAAACTTATGCTAAGAGATGGACAAACATCGGACAATGGATAACAGGCTATCCCATAAGCTTTTCTGGTCTATGACCAGTAGAGATAAGAAAACAATGGAAAATATTTCAGGTACTTTAACATGGCAATACTATCAACAAACTCTATTTCACAAAACATATCAAATTTGCTTTCAAATATTTAAGAATTTCAACTGTAGCAAATTTTAAAAGATATAATTCTCTGCAAATAAATGTATAAATTTTGAACATGGTTTTTACAATAAATATATTCTTCTTGGAGCAGATCAATATAATTTTTTAAGAAAAAATGAATTGCAAACAAATATCTATAACTGTAATAAAAGTCTGTCTGATCCTAAGTTACAACACTGCACAAAGTTTCTGTCTAATGGTGTATTAATGTGCTAAATAATCTGGTTTGCACAATTTTTCTAAGGGAAGAACTGTGTAATACAAACCTATCATTCTCAATAGCCAATAGAATGGGTTACTTCCCTTGCTTTCCTTCAGCGAGAAAACATGTATTTTAAAGGGAAAAAAATACATAAAATTGCATAATATTTGAAAACTATTTTTTAACTGCATTGAATTTCATTAATATGCCCACGATCTTGATGATTTAAGCATATATTCTAATTTAAGCATATATTCTAAGTTTGATTAATATCAAATGAATGAAATGGCCTCCAGAGTGGTAAGAAGCAAATGTTGATGGACAGCGGATGCTGGACACAATGACATGCCATGAGCTCACTTGACCTTATGGCTAGGTGAGCTAAAAATCAATCAATAGATCTGCAAAATTCTAGAAGATAAGGATTAAAATGGATTTTTGAAGTGAAACCCTATTATGTTGTAACTACACAACAAAGCACAATGTGGCAAGTAGGAGAAATTGACCAAGCGCTTTTGACACTGACGGATCCCTTTTTCAAGGTGGATGATAAGAAAAAAATTACAATTACAAGAAAATGTAAACAACTTATCTATTTAAAATAATGTTGCATTATAGAAAGCAAAATCAACAAATATAATCCTAATATATCCTAAATAAGCCAAAAACTGTATACTTTGAACTATTTTCATTGTGGAAAGAAGGTATTTCAATTTGGCAAGAACACTCTTTTGCTTTTAACTTGCCCACAAGTAACTCATTTAACTGACTTAAACAAAGGAAATGTAAGATGATATGACAAATGATGCCAATGCATTGACCACCAACAATTTTGTCCTGGATAGTATTTATTGCAATTATAATCCAAAGAGTAGAAATAGTGCACTTCCAAAATTAAGACTGAGAAGAGATGTATATATGCATGTATTAGCATTTAATGGCACCTCAGCAAAATAATGGCTACATGGCACCAATTAAAAGTAAAGTTCCAAAAATGTTAAATCCAAAGATTGCACAAAAACCCTAAGAAGATAAACCCTTCCAAATAAATACAAACATGAAGAGGGAAATGGGTTTCTAATGTGCTTCCAAAATTAAGAATGAGATAGTATGTATGCATGCATGTATTAGAGTTTAATGACACCTCAGCATAATAATCTCTATACGGTGCCAATTAAAAGTAAGCTTCCTCCAAAAAGTAAAAACCAATAATTGCACAAAAACCCCAGGAAGGTAAACCCTTCCAATCAAATGTAAACATGATGAGGGGATTGGGTTTCTAATGTGCTTCCAATATTAGGAATGAGATGAAATGCATTTATCTATTAACATTTTATGGTTATAAAGTGCCAATTAAAAATAAAGTTCCAAACATGTGAAAACCAAGAATAGTATAAACACCCTAGGAAAGTAAACCCTTCCAAACAAATATAAAAATGATGAAGGGAATGGGTTTCTGATGTGCTTACAAAATTAAGAATGAGATGATCTGTATGTATTAGCAGTTAATGGCACCTCAGCACAACAACTGCTATATAATGCCAACGAAAAGAAAGTTCCAAACATGCAATAACCAAGAATGGCACAAAAACCCCTAGGAAGTTAAACACTTTGAAACAAATGTAAACAGGAAGAGGGAAACAGGTATCTATTCTTCTTGATTCAAACTGCCTGGTATGAGAGTTCTGAGGTGGCTACTCCAATAAGTTTCCTTTGTTCTTCTGGTTTCAGGTTCGAATTTTGATAGTGGCCTACTCCTGTCCGATAATGTCATTGAAATGGTGGCCAGGGGAAGAAAAGTGTTCTGCAATGGGGCTTCTAGCAAATATTTGGGTTTGCCAGTTGAATCTATGTAGATTCAGCCCCACTGTTTAGTTTTTTGGTCTTCCCTACATATTGGATTTAACAAATTTTGCATGTTATTAAATATTATCACATTCTGATTACGTGTGATGGTACTGGTGTGAATACCGAGTTTTTCATCCATTAATGTTCAGAGGATCCTGTGGTAGTTTCGTTTTTGAGGGGTTTCAGTTTTGCTCTGCAAAGGATGTATCTCAGATGTTTGGTCTGCAGTATGCTATGAATGATTTATTTGGAAAAAGATTTTTGGGGGTTTTAGATGACTCACTGGTAGACCAGTCTTACTCATTGATTTTGCCTACTGGAGGGCAATCTGGATGGAAAGTCAGGGTTGATGGTATCTTTTCAATATATTCTTGTTTCATATAGTAAATGGTCATCCCGATTTTCCATTTTTGCCTTTCCTATGGCATTATCAAAAAATATTTTGTCATACTTCCATCCAAATAGGTGTTGAGACAATTCTTTACATTATTTTTTAAATGCCTCTTTGTCAGAGCAGATCCTTGTCACTCTTGGAGTCTGGCTATAAGGGATGTTTTGAATGTAATGTCTTGGGTGGAAACTGGATGGGAGCAAGTATTGATGTTTGTCTGTCGGTTTGGAATATACATCTGTATGGAATTTGTTTGCAATGATTTGTGTTGTTATGCCCCAAAATACATGGTTTATGTTTTCATATTTCTGCACTGAACTTGACTGAATGATGGAATTCATTTGCTTTATTAATAAAATCGTTCATCTTTTCTTTTCTAAGGTGGCAATTATAAAGAGTTAGTTTTTGAATTCTAAAGATAAGGCTGCATTGTTCTTACCTTTACATCGCATTTCAACATAAGGTTTCCCTTGTTGACACTGACAGATATAATCTGTGATAGTTGACCTACAAGTGCTGCCACCTTTACAGGGGTTGCTGTCACATGGATTGGCAGCAATCTCACAGTGCACTCCACTGTATCCTGTGTAAAAAATACAAAATAGGTTACTGTTCATAGTGATGGAATACTGTGAAGTCAATGCTTTTTGTGAAGTTCAAATAGGCTACTGGTCAGTGACTTAATACCGGGAATTCAATACTTTTTAGCAGAGTACGATTTGGGTTGACTTCATACATTATATAAACATTCTTACTTTCTGGACTCTCACCTTTCAACTCAAACTCCATTCAGAATTCTACTATCTTACTAGATAACATCAAATCATTCACAGACAACTCAGATATAAGATTTTTGAGTTCAGTCTCAGCTGAGTGTCAGAGAACATTCTCAGATTCTTTGGACCTGGGAAAGATCAACAAGTTGAAATTGCAACAAACTATGTCCAAGATGTCTGGCCAAGGAAAATAAAAAAAATATTCAATGCCTTGTATTCTTGAAATTATTTTTGCAGATATCTCCAACTCACTTTGACTTTTTGAAAACAATTACATTCTTTCAACTGGGCCAAATAAAATCAGAATCATACAATATTTTTAATTTCCTTCTCTTTAATTCCCCTTTTTGAATGCTTTATTTCAGAAGCAAAGATATACCAGTATCACATGATATTTAGCATTTGGGGCTTGAATTAGATAACTCTAAACAAAAGACCCAAGTGGAGCTGAGAATGCTCCCTGGTGACATATGCCTAATAGCCAAATACAACAGCAGTTAATCAAGAAATGTGGGTCAGTAGGATGCTTTCTGTTTACAATTGTCCAATGCTGTTTATTGCATACGTTATGAAAACAACCGTTCTAAGTTTTACTTTTTTCCCATATATTCATCCATATATTATTGCATAGTCTTTATGCCAGGATACTTTCTATCAAAGTTGGTGAAATTATTTTGGGGTGATTTTTGGGAATGTTTAAATGTTTTTCTATTTTTAGCAACAATGGCAATATTTTTTATGGTAGATTAGCATCATTTGTATAAATCTGAATGGCATTCAAACTGCAATGCTTTCTGCTACATTTGGTTAAATTCTGTTAAGCAGTTTTTGGATAAGTTGTAAAAGGTTTTTGTATTTTTAGTAATGGTGGCCATATTTAATGATAAACTGGCATCATTTGTACAAAACAAATTGAAAGCACTCCATGCCATGTCAATTTTTTTTTCAAATTCTGGTGAGTGGTTTTTGACAATAAGTTCTTTAAAGGTTTTCTAATTTCAAAATTCCTTTTTTACTAGCTAAGGCCATATTTGAGTGCCGATCAGTAGCATTTGTAAAAATCTGGAAAGCCCCTCATACCAGGATGCGGTCTGTCATATTTGGTGAAATTCTGTTGAACAGTTGCATCATTTGTACAAACCTGAAAGCCCTTTATGCCAGGTTGCTTTCTATCAAATTTGGTTGATATCTGTTCATTGGTTTTTATAATTTTAAAATGTTGACAGATGACAGAAAACAGATGACATATGATTATGGCCAGGTGAACTTAAAATCATGGAATATCTTCACCTGATTTCATAATCTCTACTAAGTTTTGGAGCAATACAAGCTGTGGGACTAGTTGCCCATACAAGAATTATAATATAAACACCAAAAAGGCAGCATAACTCTGGAAAAAATCCTCATAGCCTGATGACAAAATACTATAAGTGCATGTTTACCCGATGTCAATAGTATCTGACTAGTTTCAGGGCAATTCATCAACAAGAGGTCCAAATGGGCCTGACATCACTGACCATGCTGACATCTACCTAAAAGCCAAATGCAACAGAAACCAGTAAAGAAATCTGGGTCTGTAGGATGCTTTCTGTTGAAATTTCTTTCAATACTGTTGATTGCATATGTTATGAAAACAATTGTTTCAAGGTTTCCCTACTTTTTCTATCTTCATCCTTATTTGATGACATATCAGCATCATTATTCTAATATTGAAAGGCTCCTATACCATGATACCTTTTTCAAAGTTGGACAAATTCTGTTCAGCAGTTGTTGAGATATAGCTGTACATATTTTTCTACTTTTTGTACTGGCAGCCATATATGATAGCAGAACAGCATCATTTGCATCAATCTGATAGGTGCTCAAGCTAGAACATTTTCTTTGAAATCTGATCAAAGTCTGCTAAAGGCTTTTTTTAGAAGTTCATTTGAATAAACTTGAAAGCCCTTATCAAAATGCTTTCTGTCTCTTTTGGTCAGTTTGATTGTTATCAGTTTCTGAGAAGTTGTTTAAATTTGTTCTATTTTTAGTATCATCAGCCATATTTGATGGTGAATTGGCATCATTTGCATACATTTTAAAGCCCTTTATGCCAAGCTACCTCATGTAAAATTCTGTTTAGCAGTTTTTCAGAAGAAGACATTCAAATGTTTTTCCATTTTAAGCAACATATTTGATGGTAGACTGACATCATTTGTATATCAAAGAACTGGAAGTACCATAATGCTGAGGCAATTGGAATAGTGGCTGCAAGTGAAAACACTATGTTGATAGGTATATTTTTTTAGAAGGATCAATGATAAAAATATTTTTTAACATGGTTGCCATGGCAGTCATTGTTTGTGTAAGGTTGGAATTCAACCTACTTATTAAAAATGATCACACATTCAATTTGCTGTCAGCACCCATGAATCTAATACATTATTTAAACTCTCAATCACATATATTCTGGGACAAATGGAGTGGAGTTTTCTTAGATCTTCAAAATCACTATAAATTTTCACCAATCAAATAACTGTAAACAAATAGGTTACTTTTGTGTATTTCACTGAAATAGTATTACAGAGCTATCATAAACAACTCTAAAATATTGTATCAATCAATTTTACTTGTATCTGCCAAGAAGACATCTATAAGACAATCTTTGCATCACTGTTTTTAAACAAGATTCCCTCGAAGGAACTGGTTCTACTGGTCAAAAAGAAGCTCCAGGATTCCAAAGTAAATCTGTTTCTTCTGTCACTTGTATATACACAAGTCACTGTGAGAGAAATGATCTTTGACTTGACCTCAAGGTCAATTAGGTCAGGCCCTTCCACCATAAAATTTACTCAACATTTTGAGTTACAAAATGCTACCCCAAATTTGGAAATTTTACTCAAAACTGACAAATGCAGCCTTTAGTTTAAACAAATGTTTATTGGCAACATTTGGAGTAAAGGTTTATTATGGAAGGGCCCAGTTTTAAAAACTATTTCGCAGATGTGCAGATAATTATGATGGTCAGATCTTCACAAGTTTCATTCAGAATAATTAAATGTTATAAGAAAAGTTTTACTGAAAACCCCATATCAATGCCATCATTCATGCAGAAGGAGTTGTGGTAAGATTTTCATGCTGGCCACCTTGGAGCCATGCTGCAGGTCACAGGGATTTTTCTGGGTCTGTTTTAAGACCAAAACTCAACCCCATTCCCAATTCCAAAAACTTCTAATTTTTCCCAATTTTATTGTAAAACACTCCCTACTGGAACTGTTCAAAAGATTTGATGAAATTTGCCTACAAAAATACTAATAGTGTAGCAAGGGATCTAACAGTCAAAGTAACCTAGGCGATTGAATTATTTAAATGATCAAGAATATTTTCTTTGCATTTTTTGGTAAATTAAGAGCGTGTAAAATAAATTTAACATTTCCAAATGACCCCAATTTGAAAATGGTAGAAAAGTCACGGGTCAAATGAAAACCATTTTCCATCAGAACAAGCTACATATTGCTATAATAGTGTTTTAGTGAAAACCCCATGCCAATAAGACCATCCATTCAAGGAAGTAGCCATAAAAAGATTTTCAGGTAAACCATCAAGGCAGCCATTTTGGAGGTTATATCAGCAACATTTTTATATAGGAATAACTATATTTCGCAAGAAACAATTTTTTTTTTTAAAATGCCAGTATGGCCATTTGTTTGGGAGAAGTAGCTGTTATGAGATTTTCAAATTTTGGGAGGTCACTCTAGCATCATTTACATTTATAACAAACTACATTTAGAGAGAAGTTTTTTGTGTGAAAACCCCATTTAAAAATGATCATGCCTTCAAGAGGCGATATTGAACATTAGATTGACACCATTTTCATTTGAGGCCAACTAGACATCATAAAAGATGTTTTGGTGAAAACCCCATGTCAATATGACCATCCATAAGGAAGGAGTACCAATATGAAGATTTCCAAGATGGCCATCATGTTAGTAATATTGGCTGTCAGATTGGCACCATTTTGATTTAGGAACAACTAGACATGACAAGAAGTCTTGTTAAAACATTGATGTCATTATGTCTATCTATTCAGGAATAGCAAAGATAAAATGTTCAAGTGGTACCATTTTCTTTGTGAACCAACTAGAGCCTTAGGATGAATGTGTATATAAAGTTTAATGGCAATCCTCCAAGCAGTTCAGAAGAAGTGATAACAATAGTGTGTTAATGGGTGGAAAAGAGACAACAGCCTATTGCATATGACCAGTAGAGCTAGAAATGGATAAGGTAATTTTATACTCATGTGTGTGTGTGTTTGGTAATAAAATGACCACAATCAAATTGCAAATATTTGTTTAAAGTTAACACATTTTAAACCCTGTTCCATGACAAAAGCACATCATTAAAGTCAAATGAAATAACCACAAATACATACATACATACATACATACATACATACATACATACATACATACATACATACATACATACATACATACATACTAAGTAGGACAGAACTACCTGAACATGCAAAAGGATGATAGAAAGAAAGGAGAATTTGTGTGGAAAAAAGCAATTTTTGTGGAGAAATAAAAATGCATATTCTACACTTAATTCATTTTACAATTTCATTATATGTAGAGCAATATGTTGATTTTACCGTGTACAATTCACTCATTACTGTGCTGACAGATATACTCTAGAGAATAACTAAGATCTGAAGCATGAAATAAAATATTTCTCTAGCTGTTAATATTCTCAGAATCAGGTTTCCAAAGTGCTGATTTGTTCTGATTCAGGACTGATTCCCTGATACACTGTAGGTATACACCAATAGCAAGTAAACACAACAAGAAATTACCCTGAGACTATTGAGCAAGATACACAAGCGTGCTAGGTACCTTCTGGATGAAAACAGATGATGACATTAGGTTTGAGGCCTGGGAAGACATCAGTCTTAAAATTGAAAGAGCTCTATGGCATGATGATTTTCTGTAAAAATTTTGTTAAATTCTATTTGGTAGTTTTGGAGAAGTTGTTGAAAGGTTTTTCTAATTTTAGTAATGGTGGCCATATTTGATGATGCTTTGCCATCCTTTGTACACATATGAAAGATCTTCATACCAGAATGCTTTCTGTTACACTTGGTCAAATTCTATTCGAAGTTTTTGGAGAATAAGTCATTTAAAGGTTTTTAATGGTGACCATATTTGATGGCAGATTTGCATCAGCTGTACAAACTTGAAAGCCATCTATACCAGGATGCCTTCTGTGAAAATTTGGTCAAATTCTGTTGAGTGGTTTTTGAGAAGTTGATAAAAGGTTTTAATGTTTTAGTAAAAGTGGTCACATTTTATAGTAAATCAGCATCTTGTGTATATATTTGTTATGGTCTTCATGCCAGGATTCTGTCTATCAAGTTTTGTCAAATTCCAATCACTAGTTTTGAAGAAGAAGTAATTAAAAGGTTTTTCTATTCTTAGTAACAGTGGCCATATTTGATGATACTTTGGCATCATTTCTAATGTCTTCATTCCCAGATGCTTTCTATCAAGTTTGGTCAAATTCTGTACAATGGTTTTGGAGAAGAAGTTGTTCAAAGGTTTGTCCATTACTAGTTATGGTGGCCATATACGATGGCAGATCAGCATAATTTTTATAAATATGAGAAGTTTAAAATGTCAGTTCTTCACAGACACATGACAGATACAGGGCCATTCCATAAGGTAACTTGTCCTTGCAACCAGGTGAACTAAAAGCTGGGGGGCTGGTTGCACAGTCAAGAATTATCATATATAATATATACATTCGACACCAAAAAGGGGCATATCTCTGGAAAAACTCATCACAGCTTGACAAGAGAATATTATGCACATGTTTACCGATGTCATTAATGTCTGCCAAGTTTCAACACAGTCTGATGAAAGATGTAGAAATAGAATCAGACTCAAGTGCTTCAGGATGTATGTACATAAGGAATGTGTGTACAAGTCTAATTCTCAAGAAGGCCAACATACCATATATACTCGCGTATAATCCAGATCCAAATGCAAACAACATAGACCCTGATCTGCCGTCACATAATGCACCGGCAGATCAGGGTCTATGTTGTTTGTTCTACTGATTAGTCCTTACAAACTGCATAGACCCAGATCTGCCAGCACATTATGCAATGGCAGATCAGGGTCTATGCAGTTTGCAGTTCGTATCAGTTTATATATGCGCAGCCACTATATATATACCAGAGATCTTGATATTCTAAAGGCTCTTGCTGGGCATTATTTACTGAAAATAAACGTGGTTGTAATATATTTGCGAAATTTAATATAAAAAACATTCAAATGTGCTATAATAACCTGTGACAAAAAAGAAAACATTGATACATGTATACCTCGTTATTAAATGAACCAAAAAAAATTTCATTTTCAGATCCAGATTTGCTGCTGCTTTAGTGTTAGTATTATCCTTCCATGATTAACTTGTTTCTTCTCAAACTAATTATTTATAAAAAGCAAAAATTAACTATAGAATTTCACTCAACAACTATTTTATTCCAATACCGTTTTTAAAAATTAATTATTAATTGACAAGAAGCTAACTTACTGCCTCAAAAATACGTAACACATAACTAATGGGCATTCTGGGAAAAGTCAGATAGTTTCGTTTCATCAGGTCCCCAAATAAGTCTTGGAGGATGATAATAAAAGTAAGTTGTTGTTGCTAGTATCTTTTTTTCTTAATTCAGGATTAGCCTTGACATATTTTGTTCTCAAGGTATCACGTGCTGACACACTGCAACACAAACCAATTGTTCAACTATGGGGAATTTGATAATTTCAGGAGATAAGCTCTTACACCTCTTTTGTCTTATGTTTTGTTGCTATAGAGTATTTAAACAACTGAGAAAATATAATGACCAAATAAGCTTAATTGCCAACACCTCTGTTGATTGTCTGAAAAAGAAACAATGTCATACATGTGATTCTACCGGCGATAGGCCACAAATACCATTTTAAAGGACATCTACCGCACATATCATTTTATAGTAAAAAATCTACCACTTTTGAAAATAAACAGAATGGTATTTTTACGCATTCTATCAACACATTAGAGAAACCAGCAAGAACAAGTCCACTGGGAACCGGAAATGTTCCACTAGTACAACGACCAGTACGATGGTGCATGGCAGAGTAATAGGATTATAATTTTTTAAAGAACAGCTAACATGTGTACACGGCAAGCTATTAATTGATTACCTTATTGTTGTAACTTGTGGAGTTTGAGGCAAAATGTGGGATGTTTGTTATAAGTAATAAAGGGATCAAAGTTGGTCCAAGCTGTCTTCTGAGCCTTTGATGAAAATGGCTGACCTCTGGTGGAGGAGAGATAAAATGGAGAGACTGATCATAAAAAATGACTTTGGCAGACACATTAGAGTAAGCATTTTGATTTTTTGTCTTGCTCAATTGTTACTGTATTATTCAAGATGTTTTATGAGGAATATTTAAGGACAGCTCTTACATTTTTGTTAAATTCATGTCAAAATGTCTAAATGTGTGCTTTCTCCCAATACTAAGAAACCCCCAGTTAAGAAATATTACAAATTTAACAATGCTTGGATATCAGAGTTTAAGTGTGTGCAGGTGAGTAGCAAGAGTCTGAATTTGTATGCACATAAATTAAGTTCAAGTCTTAGATACAATGGATCAGTAAAAATATATTGCAAGATAATTCATTTTAAAGTTGGGATAAATTATTCATAAAAGCATAAATACATTATGTATTTTTTCATTGTTTATTTTAAGTCTAAATCAATCTTTTTTTTTTAATTTACAGTGGTGAAACTTGCCAAGAGATTTTTGGATCTGAGCCATGAAGAGAAAGAAGTCCTTGAGGATAAGGATCAGGAATACATCCCAAGTCCAAATCAGGAACTTCCTTCTTGGGATGAACATAGCTTGGAAGAGTTTTGGAGAGTAGTCAGCAACCTTACAAAATCAGCAACAGGAAAAATGAAGTAAACTTTTCTTTGCAGGCTGATCATGGTTGTCCTGTCATCGCCACATTCTAATGCTGATATAGAAAGGAGATTCTCCATTCTTCACAAAATACAAAGTGATTCAAGGGGAAATCTGGACCAGAGAACTATTGAGAGCCTGTTAAGTGTGAAGCTTAATAATCACAATGAATGTCATCAGTGGTTACCAGACAGTGATCTTGTGAAGGAAATTAAAAATGCTATTGGATTTTATTTTTAAAAAAGTCTTTTCAGTGAACTATAGGATAAACAACTCTTCCTTTTTCACGTAATTGACAATATACTGATTCATGTTAATTAATTATCATTGCAACATTTTCCATCAGAATCTGATTCTTATTCATGTTCAAAACTTGCTGTTTTATTATAAAATAAAGAGAATACATATTGTAGCAAAAATTGCACTTGTTTTGTTTTCAAACCCCTTAAAACATGTACAATTTATGCCAATAAAAATCTACTGGTTTAGAAGCCAATCTACAGATCAAAATTTGTAAATCTACTGGTTTGAAATCCAGATTCTGTCATGTGTATGCAATGTGCAAACTAGAACTAGTCATACTGGTTTGAAATCCAGATTCTGTCAATTGTATGCAATATGCAAACTAGAACTAGTCATACTGGTTTGAAATCCAGATTCTGTCATGTGTATGCAATGTGCAAACTAGAACTAGTCATACTGGTTTGAAATCCAGATTCTGTCATGTGTATGCAATGTGCAAACTAGAACTAGTCATACTGGTTTGAAATCCAGATTCTGTCAATTGTATGCAATGTGCAAACTAGAACTAGTCATACTGGTTTGAAATCCAGATTCTGTCATGTGTATGCAATGTGCAAACTAGAACTAGTCATACTGGTTTGAAATCCAGGTTCTGTCATGTGTATGCAATGTGCAAACTAGAACTAGTCATACTGGTTTGAAATCCAGATTCTGTCAATTGTATGCAATGTGCAAACTAGAACTAGTCATACTGGTTTGAAATCCAGATTCTGTCAATTGTATGCAATGTGCAAACTAGAACTAGTCATACTGGTTTGAAATCCAGGTTCTGTCAATTGTATGCAATGTGCAAACTAGAACTAGTCATACTGGTTTGAAATCCAGGTTCTGTCAATTGTATGCAATGTGCAAACTAGAACTAGTCATACTGGTTTGAAATCCAGATTCTGTCATGTGTATGCAATGTGCAAACTAGAACTAGTCATACTGGTTTGAAATCCAGATTCTGTCAATTGTATGCAATGTGCAAACTAGAACTAGTCATACTGGTTTGAAATCCAGATTCTGTCAATTGTATGCAATGTGCAAACTAGAACTAATCAAATTGAGTTAACTTTAGTTGGCAAGATCTTTCTTGATTGTGCAAACAACAAAAAATCTGTAAACTAGACCTAGTGACCTTTCAATTTTACTTCGTTAAGGTGTTCATTTGGCAGTTTAATGGTTAAACAAATCAAAAGACAAGTTGATATAATGATATTTGAGAACTCCTATGACCAATGTCTGGCTGCTCAAAGTGCAAGGCAGTCAAAACCTTTGATCACCTGGACATGTCCAGCAAATACTGGGATTTCAGGATCTCTGATGTATACTATGAAACACTCTTAACTGACACTCTTATGTTTCTGAATGTGTACTGCAAGACAATAAGTTCTGAATGTTTATTGCAAGACATTAAGTTCTGAATGTTTATTGTAAGACAATAAGTTCTAAATGTATATTGCAAGACATTCTGAATGTATACTGCAAGACATAAAGTTCTGAATGTGTATTGTAAGAAAATGCTCAAATGAGAGCTTGCATAATCATGCAGCTGAATTAAAGAAAAATCCATCTTTTATTAATACACACATATTAATTTTAATAGAGAAAAGTGTGAACAACTTCGTGACATGTACAAGGCCACACATCTGTATGTAACAAGATATGTCATGACCAAGATAACTGCAGTTACAGGCAGGACTTCTATAGTGAAGATATGGCTACCTGTTTTACATTGATATTTGTATTCAATGGGCTCAAGTGACATGCATCTCCCTCCATTCTCACAGACAGATGTACCATTCTCCAGGTTACACCAATATGTATTTATTAGTGTTTAATGGCGTGAAGATATGGCTACCTGTTTTACATTGACATTTGTATCCAATAGGCTCTAGTAACATGCACACCCCTCCATTCTTACAGACTGATGTACCATTCTCCGGGTTACACGAGTCCTTCACCTGTTCACAAGCTTTCCCAGTGTAGTCTGAAAAATATTATCACAACATATTGAGATAGTGATAGCATGCAAGACACACAGGTCTAATAAAGTCCAATTTCTAATGGTCATGATCAAGAACTCAATAAACCCATGTGTGGACTGATGGGATTACCATTAAATTCTGATGACTGAAAATAGACTGTAACAATACAGACCCCTTGACAACAAATATTTTACAAATTATGACATCAAAATATAATTATGGGGCCAGCAGTGAAATGCAAGTTTTATAAATTTATAATAAAGATACATATCTGATATTATTTAGCAACGCAACCATTTGTTTTCAGTACTTGCTGATACTCCTTTGAAGTGACATACAGATGTCTGATAAATTCGGCAGAAAACAACAAAGTTCAAAGTTTCATGTACAACTAGCACTAAGCCAGATTTGTTGTAAATGGCTCTCTGACATCTCTGGATTCACATTATCATGACATGCCATGATAATGGACTGGCCAAGGTAAGCATGGAATATTAATAATTTGGTTTTTCTCTGGTTGACTCTCAAAATTATTGACCAATGGATCTCAATGACCTTAATCTTTGGTAAAAGTATGCAATTCTGAACTAAACTTAAAGTGCAGAAACCACAATTTTCTTATTAGGCTTACCATGACCATGATCATTGACCATTACACTCTGAAATCTATAGGTTTCTTTCTTACCACAAATGCAAGCTATTTATAATGTTTGGTAAAGCAACTGTGGTATTTGCCTACCCCCCAACAGTGTGTACCCCCTACCTGTGTTTAAAACTAAAAGCATCAAGGATAAAAAAATTCACAAAACTAAAGTCATTTCATTCATCAATTTATAATTTCTAAGCTGATCTTCACCAGGGGGTATCTAACACTGACATTTTGTTCACGTTTCAGACCAAATGGGAGTTTCTTTACTAACATGGTCGCCATATTTGCGTGGGCAAGTCTATTGTTTCAGACGACAGATGTGATGTACCATATTTCATGTATTTTTTTGTACCCTTTAATTTTTCATACACCATCTAGCTTCAAACATAATAATTAATTACATGTATCATATTTTTTCGTACATAGCACTTCATATTTTTCATCAAAACCTTTAAATTTTCGTACATAAAAGCTCTACTGAAAAGATTGACATTTGCAAAAAAGAATAAGAGATTAAAATCATATATAATTAAGGTGTTTTTGTTGTTGATTTTTTATCTTTGTATTATTTTTTAACCTCGTATTTTGATGTGTTTAAATTAAAGAGAGGTTCCCATTTCAAACAGCTTCGAAAATATATAGAGGTATGATTTAGATATGTCCAATGACGAAAGTATTGTTTTGCTAAGCATATGTTATAAATGGTGATTAACTCTTAAATTCTTAATTAAGACATCGAATAATGAAACAGGAGATTAAGAAATAAAAGAATCACCATTTATAATCATGCAGAAAGATCACTGATCATTTCATTCTTTTTATTTTTTTTAAACCATGTATTTCGATGCTTTTTATTTGAATCAAGAAGAGATGTTCATGTTTCAAACGTCTTTGAAAAAATACAGATGTACTATTTAGATACGTCAAATGACGAATGTATTGTTTGCAGAATATATGTTTGATATTATCCCATATGACAAACATAAGTATTTGTTGCCTCATTCAAAAACTTGCCCGAACTATGTTAACCCAAGGGAAATTTTTAACTGAGGCATCGAATCACGAAACAGGAGATTAAGAAATAAAAGAATCACCATTTATAATCGTGCAGAAAGGTCACTGATCATTTCATTATTTTTTTTATTTTTTTTAACCGCACATTTTGTTGTTTTTTATTTTAATCAAGAGAAGTTCACGTTTCAAACAGCATAAAAAAATACTGATGTATGATTTTGATACGTCAAATGACCAATGTATTGTTTGCTGAGTATATGTATGATACAATTCCATATGAAAAACATAACTATTTGTTGCCTCAATTAACTACTTACCCGAACTATCTGTTAACTTCGCATAAATTTTTAATTGAGGCATCAAATAATGAAACAGAGATCAAGAAATAAAGACATAATTACCATTTATAATCATGCAGAAAGGCTTTGGATCATCCCATTTTGAAAGGGTAATTGTTTTGTTAACTGAGAATCTACTCTCATTCATTGATCTGCCCTTCTTTGTCTTCTTTATCGGCGAGAAAATATAATGATTGATGCATATGATCTTTTGTTTTCATTATAGTATCTACTGCTGTGCATTAACTGGACAATGGCCTTTACAGCACATAATCCTTAAACAATATCGTTAATGAGAGATCTTTATTAAGATGGTCACTGAAACAAAGTACAACGTGCATTTTAAAATGAGTTCGGAAGCCATTTGATGTTTTTTCTTATCCAGCAAAAATTATATCTCAGTACATGATAAAGTGAAGACCACAGACCATTGGTCAAATTAGTCTTATTGTTTCATTATAGTAATACAAAAATAAAATATGGTAAAATTAGTCTTATTGTTTCATTATAGTAATACAAAAATAAAATATAAAAAACTTGACATTTTCTATCATAAATGTGAAAGTCACTGATTCGGTGAATTTGATTCTTATATAATATCTTTTAAGTGCTTGTACTATTTTTACTTAGAGATGTCTTTATTACAAAATTCTTGGTTTCAGTCCTTAAACAATATGGTTAATGATTACTCTTTACTAAGGCCGTCACTGTCACAAAACACCACAGTATAGCTACAACATTTTAAAACAAGAGTTGTGATGCCATTTGATGTTTTCTCATCAAATTAACATTTTATTGAGAATCTATTCTATGATACATCCCTCTATTGTTATCTTTATCGGTGAGTACGAATAACAAGTGATATGTGTCATCGCTGGTGATTACAATATCTGCTGCTGTTTGGACAATGGCCTTCATACATGAAGCTCATTGACAGATTTTAATTTCCCTATGGTTAGCCTCATTTCCTTATTGGCAGCCTCACTAATTTGATCTCGTCTGTCGAATCTTGCCCTCAGTCTGGTGTCAACTGGACTAACCTGGCCAAAGCCCTAGGCATATTTAATTAGCATGTAAATAACACTAGCCATGTGGTTTTTGTGACAATGGATAATGTAATTAAAACGAGAATGAATTGTTTATTCAGCATTGTTAATTGATAATGGAATATAATGGTGCCATTGTACATCAGGTAACTGAACAATACAGATTACACTCACCCTGTAACCTCTCTCTTTCTCTCTCTCCAAAAACTACAAATAAAAACTGTTCTAAATACATACCATCTTACACACTGACACAACATTGTTTCATCTCTCTCTCTCTCTCTCGCACACACACACACACATTCACAAAAAACAACAAGTCTTTTTGAGTTCTTTTATTTTTTTATTGTAATTTGTTAATTAGGTTACTGTTGCTGTAAGAATACAAGTTGCACTTAACTTTTTGACAACAGGGGTTCATATCGTTGCATACAATTTACTGATAAATAATACCTATAAATAATACATGTACAGACCATCTTAATCATTTTGCCAACATAACACACCGTAACAGCTACAAATAAGTATGATCTGAATACACATGATCTTGCACACTGAGACAACATTACCGTTTCAGCCATCTCTCCTCTCTCTCTCTTTCGGTCCCTCATAACAACAGAAGTCTTTTTGAGTTCTTGTATTTATTGGGGAATTGAATTCTTGAGTTGAGAGCAGAATGAGGCAAAAATTGTACATTTATTTACTCCAAAATAATTATTATTTATTTTACATATAATTTTTCGTACTCTGAAATGAATAAATAATTTTTCCTGCACAAAAAATATATGAAACATGGTAGTTCGCTGTCTTCAATTAGCTCTGAATAATTCTGTAAATTTCCATAGCTTTTGGAGTTATGTTATGAAAAATAAATACATCTTCTTCTTCCAGTCACTATGACCTTGACTTTTGATATTTTAATCCCCAGATCAATAAACATCATTCTTACCCATAGCATAAACCATCCACAAAGTTTAGTCAAGGTCTGTGATTTATGACTAAAGTTAATGTGCAAAAACCATTTTTCTTGTTGTAGTTAAAGTAACCCTGACCTATGACATTCTGACAGCAAAAAACATTCAGATTCTTCCTTACACCAAAAGCAATCCATCTACAAAGTTTGGTCTAGGTCTGTGATGTAAAACTGATGTTATTGTGCAGAAACCATGTTTTCTCTTTCAATCAGAGACCTTGCCCTTTGACTTTTTACCACCATAATATATAGGCTTCTACTTTGGTTCAGGTTTGCAATGTAGAACTAATGTTATTGTGTGGAAAACATTTTTCCTCTTTCAGTTAAATAGTAACCTTTACCTCTGACTCCAAGGTCAATAGGTTCCTTCCTTACCTCAAGTGCAAGTTATCCAAAAAGTCTGCTATAGGTAGATGGTATAAATGGAAAGTTATTGTGTGGAAGCAAAAAAAATGTAATATATGGACAGATTGATGGATGGACATCACAATATATGCTCTGCCTTTTAGCAAGGGTACAAGAATGAAGTTTGAAAGACAAATCATTAAAAAATCCACATGTTTATGTACAAAGCAGATGACCTATTAAATGGCACTGAAGTATGTCAAAGGGTTGCTAACCTATGCTGGTTAAAAGAAGTGTGAAGTAAAGGACAGATGGACCATTGCACAGAAAAGGTGACCGCAGAAGTAAGAAAAGTTTTGAATCTCAGTGCAAAGTACCAATTACAATTTGGCACCTTTAGAATTACTGATTATGCTTCACGAGGAAAAGCTTGGTAAGAACCACTCATTCTTTAGTACTCTACAGATAATGGCACATTCAGTAAGTAAAAGTAAAACTTGGCACCTTTGGAATTACTGATTATACTTCACAAGGAAAAGCTTGGTAAGAATCACTCATTCTTTAGTACTCCACAGATAATGGCACATTTCGAGTAAGTAAAAGTCAAACTTGGCACCTTTACTAGAAGTCCTAGCTTCTTGCCCCACAAAGCATTTACTGGGAGTGTGCATTTTTCATAAGAGAAGAATTCCCCCATGGATACTTACATGATGGACACTGTTTGACATACATTGTAGAATCATTTGAGGCAGCCAGTTTGAACATCCCTTCTCTATAATGAACACAAAATCCACTCGCAAATGCAGCTGCAACACAAGTTTCATTCTGCAGACAAAAATCAGCACACTTCTTTGCTGAGTTGACAGAAGAAGGTATGAAATAGTTTTCACCACCATAGGTATTTTCTTTCATGTCCATCTGGCAGCGCTCATCTTGGACTTCGAATAAAAAAAGAACAACACTTGAATCATTATCAATGGTGCTCAAGAACTAAGTTCTGAATACTATCAATCATGTTATCTTTATCATTTCAAAAGGTGATATATATATGTGCGTGTGTGTCTATCTATATATATATATATATATATATATATATATATATATATATATATATATATATATATATATATATATTAGAGTTGGGTACCACAAAACATTTTGTACCACAGTATACAGCAGTATTTCTGAACATAACATGATATATGTACCATGGTATACATTGCAATTATATTAGCGAAATTAATTATCTTGCAATAAAAGAAAAATTAAAATATCTCTGCTCAAAAGATAATTGCAGCACCCCCCTTACCCCGATAATTAAATGGTCAGTACTGTATAGTACACAAATTTGCTGTGTTTGTTAACTGTTTGTAAGTTGTCATCTAAAAACTGTAACTAAAATGGGATGATTAATGATTGACACCTTGGAAAAGAAATTGTGCTGACATTAGAGAGCTTGTTGATAAAAATAGAAGTATTGACACTGAAGCCTACAATCTTCTAGCTACACTGTTGATATAATAAGCAGGAAAACTACGAGTGGGATGCCAACACCTGGGCAAGATATTTTACCAGAGAGGGCCAGTTAACATTAAAGCACACTGACTTAACAAATGAGAAAATATTTGGTGGACTTGAGAAATTACGTAAAATTAAAACAGAAAACAACTGTTCTCCTGAAAATCTTAGAATTATTTTTTGGGCATACAAAAGAATATGTGTACTTAACACATTAACATACGCTAGTAAATAACAAAAATGATTACTTTTTTTTCCTTCTTTTTATCAATTCAAAATTTTAATCAAAAGTTGGATTTGGCCCAAATATCTTTCTAAACATCCCATTCAGCCGCCATGTTGGCATATGTGACGTGTCAAACATGTGATTAAAGGTTCGTACATACAATTATATTTGTAATATTCAAAATTAATTTGTGACAAATACAACTGTTTTGTAACAAAAGTAATTAATTTTTGCAATTGTTTTGTCATGAAAACTGAAAACATGCTTTTAATATCATTAAATTCATAATAAGATTATTCCATACATTCCTTGTGACAGAAGCTACCAAAGTACTGGTACAGTGAAAAAGTACCATGATACATACCACTGGAAAAAAATACCATGGTAAACCGGTAATACTGCACACCTCTAATATATATATTTATTTTATACCTACCAATTTTCTACCCAAGAAAGAGCCAAAATTTTACCGTCATTTCCTACAAGCAGAAAAACGATCGTTTTCTAAACCCGTATCAGCATACTCTCAAATGAGGCTGGGACTACTTTATCCTTGAGGTTTCCTGGTGACAATAGCAGCGCCCCTAGCGATGGAATGCCAACAGTAGCAGAAGACAAATCTCTCATAGCGACATTAGTTAAGAAACCTTGCGTTATACTGTATGTAAAATATCTGAAAAGTCTAAACAATGTTTTTGTCGCAACAACAATAAAAAAGCATTTATTCCTTTATTTTGAAGTAGTAAAATATTGCCAAAATGTTCGTCTGAAACAAGATCATATTCGGAAATCACGTACCAAAACATTACAGTTGTACAGTATACTGGTGTTCCGTAATCTCGCAGTACTAACGAATTGAACTGTTATAAATTATTTTAAAAAGTTCACCTGACTATAATTCTGTTGTTGTTTTGTTCTTTAACATCTCTTTCCAATTTGGCACAAAATATTCTTAGAGCCGTAAAAGATTTGAGTTAATTTTCCGCTCAACAACACGACAGGTGACAGCCATCATTTTTAAAGGGAGGTTACCATAATGTCATGCTAAATGAGTATTTGTCTCTAAGGCGGCTCAGAAGGGTTATAACACGAATGAAAGGTCAAAAAAAGTATCCCAAATACTCAAGTCATTGAAATGATATATTATTTGTTAGGGTGGTTTGTGTGTGGAGGGTGGTCAGTTCAGTATCAACTTCGAATGTTGAATGTTTCATGTTTCTAAAGTCAATTCTGATCATACTGTTACAAAATTTTACCATCATTAATTTAATGCTTAAATAATAGACAAATTTCATAATTATGCAATATTTTCACTTTATGAGATATGAAAACATATGTACTTTGCCATAATAATGAAACGTTACTATTATTATTTTAAATATAAAAGCAACAGAGAATGAAAGTAACATAGTTTTAGTGCTTTAAAGAAGTGTGCATGATTCACTAGAGTTATGGTCCTTATTTTCTACCGTACTTTTGTTCACCTGATCAAGCGATGCGTTAAGCTGTCATGTGATTCTGATACGTTAGTAACATTGATTGACAAGCAGATGACCAGTTTCTGTTAACTGGGAAAATTATTTACTGTGTTTGTGTTTGGTAGGGGTGTAGTGATGAAGGAGGGTATACAGGTGGATTTAATTTTCCGCCTTTCCTTTCATTTTTTTCTTCCCAATTTACCACAAAACAAAACATTTCCTTGATATTTGGTGTTCAAACTCTTCAATAAGTTCATTGTTGCTGAGATAAACAACAGAAAGGTGTTGCACCAACATATTTATATATATATTACAGAAATATGATTTACCGCGAGATTATGGAACCCGCGAGAATATGAGAAACGACTATACAACCCATTTACGGAAATTCATAAATGGTAACGTTAGTCAGTTTCACGCATAATGGATGATTTGAAATTATAAATGAGTAATATTCTCTGCAACAAATCTGTACCATTAAGTTCCAACAATTTCTCAAATCCTGTTGTAAATAACTGTCAAAATAATGTTGTCATTCCCGTGTCAAGTTCCCATCGAAGCCTCTCACAATGTTCTGCCAGAAACAGTTCAACCTCATTCAACCTGGCCTCTGAAAGAACCATCCAGTCATTCAGCTGGTGAAAACTTCCGTGATGCAAAATTTCAGAACTGCACAATAACTGTAAATCACATATAGTCTGTCCTCAAGCGTAGAAGAATTCGTGTTATTGACAGTGATGGTAGTCAAACTGAGCGAGCGTTGTTTCACAAACTTCATTCATAATGATAAAACTAATATTCATGCGCATGTCAGCCTTTCAAAAAGTAATTCGATTTATGCTTTAAGATGAAGTTCGTATTAAAGAGGCTGAAATGTTTAGCAATTTCTTGTGTTTTGCAACTACATATAGTGATTTTATTAAATTATCTGAAAATGTATAGGTATATAACAAAAATATCATTATCACAGTAATGCAATTTTGATTGCTAGATCACGTCTCATTGTCAGCATAAAAATCCTGATCATAACTCGATGCTTCGCATCTCGTAATGATCCGGATTTTCTAATGCTGACAACTCGATGTGATCTAGCAATTGAGATCGCATTACTGTGATAATACTACAGTAGGACCCTGCTAAAGCATGCTTCGTTATAGCACAAATTCGGATATAATATGATCGTGGCATGGCTCCCGAAATTTCATCTTTTTTTTCATACATGAAAAAAAAAGTATTTTTTTTCAAGTACGAAAAATAATGTATAAAAAATTAATTATCATTTTGGGGAAGAGATCGTGTATAAATTCGGATATAATACGATCATGGCATGGCTACCGAAATTTTATAATAATTTCGCCAATTTCTTGAACTACTGCAAAGTCTTGTGCCAAAATAAACAAGAGTTTAATTTAATAATTTGGTAAGCTGTATTGTATTCTTGAACAAAAAGTGTCTTATGATTGCATCTTTCTTTATATGAATAAAGATGCTGAACATTTCTATTTGTGAATGTTCATTTCAAATGTGTCAGTAGTCAATCACTGCACTTTGATCTTATTTTATTTTTGAAAGATGTCAGCTCATTTTAAAGCTGATAAGTGTTAATCTTATTATTACTGATACATGAACAATAAAGTCATTAAGTCTTCTTTGTGTTTGTCTTCAATACATTGTGTACAATCGTTGCTCAAACAATAGCAGACATATGTTTGCTCATTCAACTGCATACACAACCAAGCACCAAACAATGCGGTGGTTGATAAAAGATTCGCACCTCAATTTATAAATCAATTAATTTAAGTTATTGACAATCATCAAAGTCAATCTCAAAGCTAAAGGTTGTTCAAACCATGCGGCAATGATTTATAAAACATCAAAAAAATGAAAGCCGCCAACGCACACACGTGGCTTGTCGGTGTTGTTAGACAATCGCCACGCAATCAGTTGACCAGTGAATAATATTGTACATTCCCTATAAAAATGACCCCATTGTTGATTAACAATTATTCTTGCTGTAGTCGTTCAAACAAATAGGTGTCAGAGTTTTAATTAGTAGTTATTTACAATGAATAACAGTAGATGGAAACGTAAAGCTTTAACTGTTAAAAAGAAGCTTGAAGTCATGGACAGGATTAAGTCCGGTGTTTCCACAAGTTAGATTTAATTCCCAAGTGATATTTCCCAAGTGATCTGCCAGTGCACGTGGTCCGATAAGCCTTTGGCTTATAAAAGCACTCACTTTGTTTTCAAGTTGTTTTCCCACGTGACAACCCTTTGATCAAGCCGAGAGTTTTACTTGTTCAGTGCCAAGTAACAGAGGGTGGTTATTTGAACTCCCTGTGATCTTGTCGCACAATTGACACGTGTCCAGTTGCATCCTTTAATTGATTTCTGACTTTATGATCAAAGTGTTACTTGCAGAGCCCAAGCTCAGTGTCTGCATAAGCACCCGCATACGACAGTAAAGCTGAGGAATCGGAGTCGGACATGATTTACGATGACTAGACGACGACGATTTACAATGACTAGACGACGATGTAGGATTTCAGAACTTTATCAGACAATGATATTATACTTCTGTGTGCATATTTTCGATGGAATTATTATGGACTCACTCCTACGCATGCGATGAGATCAGTTGGTGAGTACACGTGTTGATCCTTTAACTATTCATTTTATACATTAGACATGTATATATAAATGTACCAATGCATGGTGCTCTGAATAAAGTTAAATATTTTATGTGCAATCTCTGTTTTCATTGCATGTGTATTTCTCATTTAATATGCATTGATTTAAAATGGTAATGGTGCTAATGAAGCACGTTGTTTTCAGACCACATCAGCTAAATGACTTGGTTTTGTCTTGTTCGGTTATATCACGATCTCGTTTTGTGGACCCCAACCATCATGCTATAACGGGGTCCTACTGTATATATATATATATATATATATATATATATATATATATATATATATATATATATATATATATATATATATATATATATATATATATATATATATATATATATATATATATATATATATATATATATATATATATATATATATATATATATATATATATATATCAGAGTTCATGAAATTACTGTATTTGCTAGAAATGACTGGTATATTAAAGGATTTGACTGACTCATACTCTGAGCAACTAGACATTGGTCATATGAGTTCACAAATACCATTATATCAACTTGTCTTTGATTTGCTTATCATGAAACTGTCAAATTAACATCTTAATGAAGTAAAATTCAAAGGTGATTAGGTCTAGTTAAATCAGGATATTGTCAATTAATAAATAATTTTTAAAAATAGCAGAGTGGAATAAAATACTGTTGTGGAGTGAAATTTTAAAGTATATTTTTCTGAAAGACAGAAAATGGTCCCCCATCCAAGCATACTTTAGTTGTGATGGATGGGGGGCATTATTGGAGTAAGCCGGAGGCTGAGCATGTATAAATTTGCATTTTCACCCTAACGCTTGCTTGAGAGGCGCTCTTTAAAGACCAATGAAACCACGTGACACCTGCAATATAAAAGCCGCTGTGTTCATAGACCACGTCATATTTTAAAACCCGTTTTTGTTGTCTCTAAGAAATAAGAATCGGGTGGGAAACATTGTCAGTGGGAGGGTTTATACATGCTCAGCCTCCAGCTTACTCCGATAATGCCCCCCATCCATCACAACTAAAGTATGCTTGGATGGGGGACCATTATTTTTCGTAAGCCTTTGGCCTCACATGTATAAATTAGCATGTTTAAAGGACAACAAAAACTCACTAAAATCAACTACTGTCACTTCATATGTAAAACCACTTGTACAAAATTTCTTATTTAATTTATATACAGTAAATAATTTATGTATTATTATTATTATTATTATTATTATTATTATTAAAATAAAATGTTTGGATAATGTCCAATCTGCCATTTTAAGAATTCCGCAAAGGGAACATCATCCCCTATATGTAGCAGATGTCAATAATGAATGATATGAATGGCCTTTAAATATTGGATATCAATTCCCAAAATTCGTAGCACGGCTTTCAACTACATATTAACATGGTACTTGCATCCACTTGAAAGTGTAGAAAAAAAAGGTAAACTAATCACATTTTCTAAGACTCTGAGTTCTATTGAGATAATGTGAAAGTGTGTAAGACAAAGTCTTTCCTCTAAAAAATAATTAGGGGTTTTCAAACCATAGCTCTTCCCCAGCCTGCAACTTTCGAGTAAAGTTGGAAACTAAACTGAATACCAATGCTTTTTGGACTAATAAAAGCACTCTTCCTCCGCAGGTCGGAGTTTCATTGCATGTATTAGCTCTAGAATTGCCACAGTTATCCAAGTAGGATTGTACAATCTAAGGAACCATAACTAATTAAATGAGCCATTTGCAGTTTCACTAGGTTAAAGTATGTACTTACACATGCATGGTTTAATCTTTGAGATAAGCATATGACTACTGGCAGGATCAACCAGATAGCTTACCCGTTATACTGATGGTAAGCAACCGACGGGGGATTGATACATGCATATTATGAATATTCATATAAATCAATGTTTGTCCCCTTGTTGTTCCAGAGAATATTAAAATGTCCAGCTTTCAAATACAGCACGTTAAACTCTACATTTTGTACAACAAATTAAAACTTTACCACATGACCAACATCTCAAGTAAAAGCATACTTTGCTTAATGTATATTCATAATAACAATACCTCTCATGAACCTTGAACTATCAGCAAATGTGAACACCAGTTCTGACCCAATTATTTTAAAGTTTGTATCCACATGGACTTTAAAAACCTGTATTATTTACCAATCATTACAAGATAACTATGTCATAACTGTTTCCTCAGACACATTTTAAGGACTGCTCCACCCCCAAACAGAACACCAAAATGATTCAGTTACACCATGCAAGGTAATACTGCATTTTTGTGTCTTTCCCTCTGGAGATGCAGTCGAGATTGACAGCTTTTGCAGAAAATCTTATACTTTGGAAGTTTGTCCCAATTCAACCGCCTATTAGCTGCAGATTTTTCTTCCGAGGGCGAGTCTCTCTGAAATACAGGAGGGCGAGTCTCTCCGAAATACAGGAGTATAAGCAAGATGTTGTGTCATGGCAAAAATCAACACTACAAGCCACAATGAAACGAGACCCAGATTTAGATTGCCAATATGGGATTATCACAAGAGCTTTAACAGCTTTGTCACTCATGACCTTATTCATAATTTTCCTTACTAAGTGGAAATGAGAAATTTGTATGACCCAAACTCATCCCAGCTATGGGAAAAAGCATCTCAAAATAAATGCTCCAGGTTCTGGATTCTATAAAGCAAATTTATCAGTTTGAAAATTTAGAAGCAAACTTTCTCTATTCAACATCCATTCTGTAGATTTTAAAATATTCCCAGAGTAAAAATCAGTACAAGTATCATCTACTCGTTGTAAACAGTTGCTTGAAAAGTATAAATCTCTTTCAAGGAATTGACCATTACCAATAAGATTTAGGAAGATCATTCATTTCCCTGGACCATGTGACATAATTAATTTAGGAGAATGCATATGTATTGCCATGTTAGAGTACAAATATGTTTATTCTGAACCAGACAACAGAGATTGCAAGTTATGAAATATGGCAAGAATTCTATAAAATTAATGTATAATTTGATTCTTCAACTGGCCAATGGCCACAAATAGATTGATTCAAATCTGCTTAAACAACTCACCACTCATCTTTGGATGCATCTTGGTAAATAGCAAAATCAACAGTTATGGGTCTAAGCTTTTTGTTATTGCATTTTGTATTTTCAGGTCAACATTTTGGCTCTGCCTAATTGTATCTGACAGGTTTATATGTTCATCGAAATTCTGGTACTATTTAAGACCAAGAACTTTATCTCCTCCCTCTAATGTTTGTTCAAATGGCATCATCCAATAAACCAACAAAAGATGCTCACTGGTATAAAGAAAAGTCTTGATGGACATCTGATTGGCAATGTATATCCTTTTTCTTTTCTTTCCCAAAACTGTTTTATCCATTAAGGACACGATTTGAATTGAACTGAATAAATTATAAATCTACAGAGTTAATTCTCCAAGACAGAATGAAGTGCACCCTCTTGTACTTAATCATAAAACACAGAAAAAACCTTTTCCAGGATAAAATTTTGGGGAATATTGATGTTCATGATGTTATCAAGGTAACAGGAACAACAAATACCCCTTTGTATGAACTATAAATATGGTGGTTTCAAATTTGGTAATGACCCTCTTTGCACTAGAAACCCCAAGGTTAAACAACCCAGTTTATAATGTATTATCATATCATATTCAACGTAAACTTGTACATTTATATAAACATTTTTGAACAAGTTCATGTATTGGAACACTGAAGTATGCATCTCTTAGGTCAATGGATATGATAAAATCATTTTCATGTAATTATTTCATGACCAATTGAAATAAGCATCTTGTTTAAAATCTTCACAAGTCACAAAGTCATCCAAAGTCTTTTGATTTATGCCCGGTCTGAATTTACCATTAGGTTTTGGTACTGTGAACAGATCTGAAATAACCTCTTCCTTATTATGTTATGAAGGTACATTAGTTCCTTTCCACAACATTTGATCCACTTTAATTTATACTGGAATCTTTTGTTCATCAGAATTTGGGATGCATTGTGGTATTCTGTTTTGGTTTTTAATTTTGTCAAATTCAGTATTGTAAATCTTGTAAAATCAAATTAGCTGATATTGGCCACTACCATGCCTCAAAGACATGTACAGTACAGCTCACGTGATTTTTCGGAACTCCACGCATCGCGGTGGGGTACTTAATCCCCTCCACTCTAGCTCCGCGATAGCACTCTGCGGTGGAGGCATAAATTGGCATAAATACCTATATATCACCACCGCGTTTCGGCAGGCATGCCGATATAAACTCCACCATGGAGGGGCTAGTCGACATTACTGATTGACATCTGAACAGCCAATGAATAAAGACCACCTATGGAAAGACTGAGACGTCAAGAGTGATTTACAACTGGATACCATCTGAAGAATCAGTCGTTTTTATTTCGATCATATATTTGGACAATAAAAAAAATAATTTCAAAAGTCTTGTATATTCAATACACATTACTGTTTATAAAAGGTTGATCGACTTCTTTTGCAATAAGTTTATGATTTTAATTTATTTCAAAGAAATATGAACAAACTTATGCAATGACTTGACGAGAAGTACACATTGCTGAGCCTCTCAAACAGAATAAATTTATCATTTTGTTCCAAAGGAAAGTAATTCTCTGAGATATGGACAATTAAAATCCAAATTGACATCCGCTTCTGCATACCCCCCCCCCCACAACAACAAACCTAAAACACTGAATTTACACTGAAATGCAAACCGCGTGCTTAGTCTTTAAGCAGTAATAGTAGAGTCACGAGGCTGAATATTATGACTGCATGTGTGCTGTAAGGGACTGACCATTTAATATACGGGGTTCATATGTTGTTTTTTTTTGACCGGGATATTTTTTGTTCTTTCATCACAGTATTTATTTATTTTAAGTGAAATATGGAACGGATTAATGTCTGTTACAAAAATCAGAGAAAGACAATTGTTTTCATGCATTCGTCCACCCCCCACGGTTGGAAAATTAAATTGTCTCTCCCTAATAAAGACTTGACTTCAGCGGATGTTCTACAGAAATCAAGGCAGTGACCATTGCGAACACTGTTGTAAAATATTAACAAGGGTTTGCATCAAAGGATGATGTAAGTTTCAGCTTGGGAACCGTGTTTTTTTATTACACGAAGCCATCTGACTTAACGCGCGTTGTACTTTATAGCCGCATTTATGGTCCCGCCATTAAGAACGGAAGTTTGATAATTGTTAGTAATTAATCTGAACTCGGCTTATTACCAAAATGAAAAATAATATGGAAAATTCTAAAATCTGAGATGTTCAGAGATTTTAATTTCCACGTGTATCCTATTATTTGCTCATTTTCCTACGGCGAAAATATAAAAATAAAATATACCTTTTTAATTATTTTTATGCAGATATTAAAGAATGCAGTTTCCTGTTTGTGACTGTTAGAGCCTTAGGTTATTGAGCGTGTTTCTGTTTCTTACCACTTGCAAACTTTTCCAGACTTCAGTTTACGATAACTTGTGCAGTAGTGATTTGGATTCCATATTTTATGAGAGAGAGAGGGGGGGGGGGACTTTACTAAGAAGAGTTAACGATCTAAACTTATTCATCCTTTTTTTCTGTATTATACAATAGGAAAACGAACAGAAAAGAAAAAGTTAAAGATTAATTTCATCTGATGCTCAGCATGTTTCCTAATATTTGCTCATTTTTGTAAGAGGAAAGTATAAAAAAGATTTTTTTTATCATCACAGAAAAATAGTAAATCTTATGGAAATGATATGTCAGTAACCCAATCGTAATATTGATCTATTTCTTATAATTATTTGTACGCAGATATTAATGTATGCAGCTTTATCTTTGTGACTTTGGAGCGGTTGCTTATTGAGACAAGAAATAAACTAATTTCTTTGAATAGTGTTTGGCATGTTTCTGTATATGGTATATTGCTTTGCAGCTACAGTTACTTTGGCCAAATGGATAAGAGTGTGTGTTACACACACATATTTGATATTGGAGCACGAGGTCATGAGTTTGCAACCACCGACGGGAAAATTTGTTTCTTTTTTTCCCCCTCTATTACGCTATAATGTCTAGTACAGTATTACTTTTCTTACCACTTGCAAACTTTTCCACATTTCAGTTTACGATAACTTGTGCAGTAGTGATTTGGATTCCATATTTTATGAGAGAGAGAGAGAGAGGTGGGGGGGGGGGCTTTACTAAGAAGAGTTAATGATCTAAAATTATTCATCTTATTTTTCTGTATTATGCAATAGGAAAACGAAAAGAAAATAAAAAGTTAAACATTAATTTCATCTGATGCGCAAGTTTGTCAGATCAATGTAGTTTAGGTTAACAGTTAGCACATGAAATTAACACGTCAATATCAGCAGTCCTGATGGCTTCTCTTGTGCTCGGTTACTTGCACGTGTCAACTACATGTATCTAGGATGACCTTTTGCGGCCATTTGTGATTTTAAAAATAACCGCTACTTTGGTAATTAATGCAAATTAGTACAGTTTAAAATAAAATAACGATGTGAAATCTTAATAATGCTTTATTTAAGCGATTGGATGTCAGGAAAAAAGTACAATATGTGAATGAGTACTCATGCATGGAATAACCATCGGAACTTGTGCGATTTTGTTTCACTTCAGTCAGGTATGACTGCAGCTTTGTTATTAATTTGTTTGATGTTTATCGTTCTTTTCATTGCAGGTAGTACAATATCACTGACTTTCATATGATCATTACAATTTTGTATTGCGTTTACTGAAAAGAAATAAGGATATGAATGCATGTTTAGATTCCGATAACATAGTATTGAAGAAAAAAAAAAATTAAATTTTGCGCAAAATGTAGTATTAATACAGTTTGCGAGGCATTGCCATTACATTATCATCATCTTAAATATGATTTGGCACTATGTATCATACATTATCTTTGTTAGAACAAGGAAATATTTATAATTAACTGAATTACTACGTTTTTTTCAGTATCAAAAAGTTAGCAAATTGCTCCCAAGAGGGATAACGATGTAGATAAATCGGTGCCCCCCCCCCCCCCCCGTCTCAACCTCTGCTTGCATGGGTGATAAACAGTAAACCACGCCCATATTATCAAAACCACGTCCACTCCGCGGTGGTGATCGGATGCGACTCCACGAGGGAGCGTGGTGTGCAGGGCTATTCTCCGCGACAACTCCGCGAGGGAGCGTGGAGTAACGGTGGAGGGGTTTTTCTTAATCCTCTCCACTCACTCTCCACCCCCACTGCGATGCGTGGGGTTCCGAAAAATCACGTGAGCTGTACTGTATATATTTACCCATGTATGAACTTACCTGTCAATTTTTTTATTTTTTTTTTCTCTGGCAATGAGGTGCATTCGTGTGGCCAAATTGTTTGGAATTATTTTAAGAGTAAAATCTGTTAAACCCTCTGCACCTTACGTGCCTTTTGGGGCCAATGCCAGTAAAATTATTTGCATTATCATACCACCGGAAACTAAGTCCGGTACCACATTCTTTATTTATTTACTGTGAGGTAACAGCTTTTGTGTTTTTATAAGTTAGTCAAGTTTGACTATGGGCAAAATTACAGCTCTAACAAACTGTTGAATGTCACAAAGTTATTGTCAGCATGATTTTTTTTTAATACCCTCCAGACCTATGGGTTAATATTGGGGTTCCATTTCATTGCCACTCTGGCCATGTTGTATTTGTCCCGTTTGTCTGTATATGCACTGTAAGGTTGTAGTGTTGATCAGCAGAGTCAAAAGACTCTATTTTTTTTTTTTTCAGTTAGCACTTTTAGCACGTTATTTTGACTGTATCATACCCAGCAAAAGGGGAGTTGAGTGCTTGTAAAGTATGAACAAATCCATTACACCATTTATGATCAATATCAGGTGTAGAACAAATTTCCCTTATGATCAATATCACGTGTAGAACAAATTTCCCTTATGATCAATATCACGTGTAGAACAAATTCCCCAGTACAATTATTGTTTCCAACCGGTTTCATTCAGAATTCCATGTCACAAATATCACTCTCTACAACAGCATTTGCTATAAATTTTGGGCAAATACCCAGTAATGCACGCAAAGGTACTATATTTCCAGGGCTCATTTATTCAATTCAATAAAGTTCGGTCGTTCCGACATTTTTCCGGTTGCTAAGCTTAAGCCAACCTTATTATCGACAGGCCCTTTTCAGTGCATCAATTGTTTGTCAACAACCGACATGACTTTGGGTGCGTGCTTTGTTATTTCTCATGGAGGATACATCCATTTTAGCAACAATATTCAATATTGAACCTCGCAAAGTCTGACATCTATGAGTCAGACGGGTTAAGTGACGTATAGCGCGTCCTTGTCAGCAGACATAACTTTTTTCCCCCAAGTCTACTGTACAACTGTACCAAGGCATGGTATAAATTGACCTGAACAGTGTTCGAAGGTCGGCTGCTTTAGTAAAAGTATCAATAATATAATCAACAGTATCAAAAATATAATACACAGCAAGTTTATAATTTATTTATTTTTGAAACAAAACTCAACAAAATACCAACCACATGGTTGAAAATCTCGGTATGTACTTAGCATACTTACCGCCTCTCATAAGCGCAAAGTGAAATATGACGTGGTCTATGAACACAGTGGCTTTTATATTGCAGGTGTCACGTGGTTTTATTGGTCTTTAAAGAGCGCCTCTCAAGCAAGCGTTAGGGTGAAAATGCTAATTTATACATGTGAGGCCAAAAGCTTACGAAAAATAATGAGTTTTATAAGTATTTAGTTTGAGAGGAAACAAGTTAATCATCGAAGGATATTACTAACACTAAAGCTGCAGCAAATCCAGAACACAAACTGACACATTTTCTGGTACATTTAATAATTTGATACATCAATGTTTTCTTTTATGTCACAACTTGTTATATCTCTTTTTAATGTTGCTATATTAAATTTAATATATATGGCTGCCATGTTCATTTTGAGAAAACATGTCCAGCATGAGCCATTCAAATTTCAGGATCTCAGATATATAAGTCTGTAAGGATGCTACAGAAATAAAATAAACCCAATATAACATTATTCATTTATGACATAAATATTCCATTGAAATTTAGTGCTACTGTCTTTAACAAGAAAACAATATAGTAAAACAAAAATAAAATTTCCTTCAAATGTATTTTATGAACATGACCTTAGAGGTTATGTAAAGTGATCTTTCATGGGTGCCTGAATTCAGATATAACGGGTTTTTAAATTTGTGGTTTGCAGCAACTACAAACTCCATGAAAACTGAGTTCTCTTTAAAGGCCAGATATGGAGAAAATTATAAATTAATAAATTTGTTAAGTATTTTGTTGACTAATAAGTTTTAATTCAAATTCCTCTTCTCTGATACAATTTACTATCACAAAATTCCAAAAATTTAGCTCCAAAGTTAATGTTATTTGACACTGTCAAAAATTACTGACTGCATTATCTCCCTTGATCAGGCCTAAAATAAACGAAGTATCCTGACAATTTGGAAGTGATGCGATGATATGATTCTTTCAAATGGAAATAACAGCTATATGTACCACATGTTACATGTTGGTGCTGTTTACTTTAAACAATTACCACATACAGATAGAACTAGTGTGCAAGAAAGTATGAAAATCATGTTTTTCTTTTCTCTTAATATCTAGACAATGAAATACAGACAACATATTGATAACTAAATAAACCCTAGACTATTGTTACTTTCATCAAATGCTTTTGTTCCTAGCAAATGTTACAAACCATAAATGATCACAAAAATATTTTTTTAACCTCTGTACGAGGATACAGAAAAATTCAGGAAACAAGTGATCCGGGCATGATATTAAATATGCTTGAGAGTATATTTAAAAATAAATGTAGAAAATAATTAATTTGACTTCATTGACTGCATCAAAACAACAGTCCCTCAAAGGAATGGATGTTCCACTGCCAAAAAGAATTTCCAGGAATTCATGACAAGATCATTTCTTCCTTTTAACTGCTTAGTGTTAAAACCATCTCTGACATTCTTGAGCTGTAACAAGATTTTCAAGAAGGCCACCATGCTGCCCATACTGCATGCAGGCTCAGCGCCATTATTATTGGGACTAACCAGTCATAAAAAGTCTTTTGGTGAAACCCCATGTTGATATGACCACCCACCAGAAGGAGTAGCAATGAAAAGATTTCTAAATGGCCACCATGGCAGCCATATTGGAGATCAGACTGGCACCATTTTCATTTAGGACCAACTAGACATCATAAGATGTTTTGTAATGAAAATACCATGTCAAAAGGACTTTCCCTTTAAGAGTAGTGATAATAAGATTTTCAAGATGGTCACCATAGTGGCAATACTGAACATCAGATCAGCACAATTTTAATTTAGGACCAACAAGACATTATAAGAAGTCTTCTGGTGAAACTCCATGTTGATATGACTTTTTTGTTTTGGAGGAGTAACAATGACAACATTTTCAAGATGGCTGATATGGTGGCCATATTGAATATCAGATTCTCACCATTTCCATTTAGGACCAACTAGACAACATAAGAAGTCTTTTGGTGAAAACACGATGTCAATATGACCAGCCATCTAGAAGAAGTTGCAATAATAAGATTTTCAAGATGGCCACTGTAGCAGCCATATTGGAGGTCTGATCAGCACCATTTGTTTTTTAGAACCAACTAGACATCATAAGAAGTCTTCTGATGAAAAACTAATGCCAATACAATATGACTTTTTGTTCAGGAAGAGTACTGATAACAAGATTTTCAAGATAGCTGCTGTGGCAGCCATAATAGATCTCAGATCTGCATAATTTTCATTTAGGACCAACTAATTGTAATAAGTCTTTCTGTGAAACCCCCATGTTGAGATGTCTGCTGTGATGGGCAATATTGGATCACTCAGCAGCATCATTTTCATTCAGAACCAATTGGACCTTGGGATGAGTGTGTATGTAAAGTTTCATGGCAATCCTCCAAATAGTTTAGGAGGAGGAACAGTAACAAACTTGCCATAATTGATGTGCAGACAACAAACAACTGACAATGGACAACAGAGAACAGGCCATTACATAAGCTTTTTTTTTTTTAATTAATAGCTAGCAAGTAATGATAAACTCAAGGTATATTTAAGAACATTATATTCAGTTGATCTGTCTTCATATAAAAAAATAAATTTCCAAATAAAAGTAAGTTAAAGTATAGTGGACTATCTTCATTGTCAAGCTACTAGATGACTTAAAATCTTTTCCTAGGTGGTAACAGTTAGTTACTCAGAAAATTTGGTTATTATTTTTGTTTTTCGGTCCTATTTTCATTCTGAATGCTAACTTAATAACAGCTTTATTTTTCAAAATAATTTGAACAATTTTTAAGTATACCTGAAATTTGGCTCTTAGGGGCTATATTTGATACTATTTTATGCAAAATCTTAATGCTTCCTGGCATAAAAACAATAAAAATATCTATATCATATTATAAAAAATTGTTTATGTATACAATGTATTAATACAAAATACATGCACATGAAATATTTTTTAACATTTTCATATCATCTATTTTCTTTTCTAACAAGCCATTTCGAGGCAACCTGTACATGAACACAAATCTTATGTCTGAAATAAAATAACATCTCATACATGTAATATACACAGGGCTTTACAAATCCACTTGCCCGACTCCCACGAAAAGTTCAAATTTGGTTCGAACAAACTCATGTTTGCAAGGTACTTGTTGATGGGCAAGTCCAAAAAATTGAGAGACAGAGAGAGGTTGTTAGTTCAAAATGATTTATGTTCTGCACGAGTTTTATCCTCTGTAATCTCATCACAGTACATATATCGGCACCTTATTTAATAGTAATACAAAGAAGTATTAGGACCTATGGTAAGTAATTAAAATGCATTAAAAATAGGAAGTTAAAATTGTCTCTCTTGCAGCAGGAGTGTACCATTTCTTCTTTGTATTGTTTTCCACTACCCATGTTAATACCGTACAATAAAGTTATGATATTTTGTTTTGATTTTTTTTCCTTGTTCTATAATGAACATCAGATAGAAAATTGAAATTTCTGAATTTATCAAATTCATGTTATATGATGAATATATGTTGTCAAGGATGACAACTCTTGAAAACTGGGGAAGAGTGAAAAATGTACATGAATTTAGAGTCTTTACTTTCTGGGAGGAAAATTGTTGTGATTTATTGATCTGTACCATTCTCTTTTCATATGTGTATATGTAAACAATGGTCAACATTTATTTTCACATTGTTTGTTTACATTGTTTGAATGCTGTAAATTGCACATATAATAATTATTCTAGCAATTTCACATTAAGATGGGTATTTTGTAGACCCTGTTCAGTACAATGTTTTGCCCAAAGAATGTTCTGTATAGCTGACAATCTTTATTTTGTGCTATGTTACATTTTAAAAGTTTAGTGGTGACATTAAATAGGTTTCACATTTACCATTTCAGTTTAATGCAATTAATGGAGTTACTATTGATGATATGGGAAAAAAAGGATGGACTGGACTTCACTTTATATTTATCTTTCTCAGTGTCAATCCGCATGATTCAACTATTTTTCCATTTTTTTAAAAAGCTGTCATGTCTCTATTTTTCATAAATTTAAAATGATTGAAATCTATACATTCTATATCACTTGCTTGAATTATTCCTTGTACACATTTTCTTTAACAACAGTTAACAAATAAATGAGTTTAAAGTCAATACATTTTCATGGAATTTAAATATTTCTCATTTACTTCAGTCTAATCTGGGATTTCCAAATATGCAAAAAGTTCAATGGAATGGTGGAAAGCAAACAAACATAAACACAATAAAGACATTATTTCACCTAAAAATTACCATTTTAAAGGTATGATTTGTTTCCATGACAGATTTGGTAGTGATGCACATATATGAAAGTATCTAGTTCAAGTGAACACAGACAGCAGCTTCACTAATCTGACTGTACCTGCAATAAATCTGCCTCATTATCATTATGGCATGCTTAGTTAGCACTATAAATTTGTAAAAGACTCTGTTTATTGTAATTTAATGAGACTGAGTGAATTTCAACAAGAAATGTAAGATAACAAAATACAAATATTGCTGCTTTAAGGTATTGTTGACAATGTAGCATGTACAAGGTATTAGTGACCAATTCATTTCTCAAAATATCATAGAATCCTTATACTACAATCTTTAGTTTAGCTAGTTCATTGTTCAAGCTTTATGTCACTTCCACACTAGTATCAGGGAATGCCAGCTCAAGTTTTAGTGAAGATAAAAAAATTTCATTCAATAGTTCATAAATTACACAAAATAATTATATGAAAAGATTAATTTTGTGCAGGTGGGTGAGGGGTGGGCAGGGTGTGTTTGATGGCACAGTAACACAAGTAGGTTATTTAGTGCCAAGACAACTGGAGTAAAGTGCCTTGCCCAAGGGCACACCAGAGCAGATGACAACATCTGATCCGATGATGGGATTTGACCCCGCACCCTTTCGGTCATGAGTCCAGCACCCTAACCACTATGCCACTGTGGCTCCCCTCAGAGATGGAAGATATTTATATTTGACCATAAATTTTTAAAATTTACACAAATTTAACTGCAAATATTAGAGTAAAAGTCAAATTCAGGAGAAAAAGACACTAACAATAATGTTACCTGTTTATGCAACTGATAAATATCATTGATAGAGTTGATAAGCATTTGTAGAAAGCAAACAAATACTGAAAGAAGAAAATTCATAAGTATAATAAATTATCAATTTATAATTATTTCCTATAAAAATGTCAACCATTTAAATCAGTTCTCAGTTTGCAGGAAGTGTCTGCTTAGAAATATATATATATATATATATATATATATATATATATATATATATATATATATATATATATATATATATATATATATATATATATATATATATATATATATATATATATATATATATATATATATATATATATATATTCTTGTACTTTTGGTAGAATTGAAATTTTGTCTTGAAATACAATTATAAGTCTTTAAAATATGTATTAAAAACTTTAAATTGCCAAAAATTACTAAAAGTTCACAAACCAAACTTGATAGTGTTTATTATGTAAAGACTCTTCAATACCTAATTTACAAGAGCAGACAGCTGTGCCTTCCTTCTCTTGACAGAACCCATTTTTACATGGACTGGTGACCGCATCACATACAGCAAGTCCTGTCTCACATGTCACTCCTTTAGTGTTGCCTGGACATCTAGAGTATGATGAAACATAAAAAAAGGATGAGACAATAATTTCAGAAAAACATTATTTTAAATAAAATTCTGCAGAAATGCTGGTCAGTGTTATTTGCTCTATACTGGGGATATGCCTCTATAACTGTAATAGATAATACTTTAAAGCTGCATTCCTTCCCAAAACCAATTTTAAACTAGTATGTAGCTTTGCAGATCAGAACTTGAAAATGACTGTCTAATACCACCAAAATCCACCCAGATTTAACAGATGTGATACTGCCTGTCTGGATGTGTGTATGACTAAAATCCACTTAGACTGACCAGTTTGGGTTGTCATACCCATGCTTCATAGACAGAATTCACAGCCTTCAAACATGAGCAGCTCAGTTGATTCTTGAGGCCCCCTTTGATACATATCATCTGACATGTTCACAGAATTAAAATGGTTAACAATAGATGAGAGAACAGATTTTGTAAAAGAAGTTATGCTTTTAAAATGCATCAAAGGAGATGTTCCAGAGTATATGACTAAATTATTATACAAAACATCATCTATCTCTAATCTAAGGTCAAATTTTAACGAACATTTAGAATTATCAAATCCTTGTATTGAACAATTCAAAGGAAGTCTACAGTATTCAGGGGCTAAAATATTGAACTCACTTCTTGCTCACATTTGATCTGCTGATTCAGTTAAATCCTTTAAAAAAATCTACATCCAATATTTCAAACCTACAGGTTAAGAAGCTATGAAGAAAAATTTAAGTTCAAGATTGAATTCTAGAATTTATCATAATACTCAGTGTTTTTTGTAGAGTGCTTTTCTTGTGTTTTTGACACACAATTGACAATGACACAAAGAAATTCACCAAGTAGGTTTTTTGATGCAATCATATTTGAAAACTTTTTTGTTTACATCAAAAGCATTCATCTTTATAAGATGCTTTACTCTCAGCGCTGTATCATTCTAATAAAGCATGTACACAATCACGATTCTATATGCAGTTACCAGACGCTTTACAACACACTGTGGTTCTGCTCAAAAGTTTTGTACTTTGTATATGGCTTTATTTTTAAAGAAAAAGAATTTCCTTTATTTTACTCACTGATTATCACAGTTATTTAAAAAAGACATGGTATATCAAATATATTTTTTAATTACTTTTAATTCCCTTTATTTTGGTGTATGACTGATGGGTGTGATTTGGTTTATGGAGCATACAGCTTGGCCTTACTTCAGATCTCAAAAGACTGCTAGGTCTGCCAAGTGACAATGACTTCCTGAACTTCAAATGTAAATAGGAAAAAAATGAGCAAATAAATTTTTTACTTTTCATATTGTTACGACTAGGGGTTATGTAACAAAAGAAAAGACTCCAACAAGCTTTCAAGATTTAAAATACAAATCTTTAATTTCCTAAAATATTAAAATATTTCAACAAACAATTTAAGTGAAAGAATTAAAAATAACTTACAGTAAGGAATATCCTTAAAAGTCCTAAATTGTTTTAAAGTTCACTATTTCGGAAGTTAATCCAAATATTCCGAATGTAGTATTCCGAATGAAATAGCCTTCACTGTGCTAATACACCGCTCCCTCGATAACTCGCGCACAACGGGGTCCAAAAACATAGACCACACTATAAGCGAGGGCATGAGTTACCGAGGGACCTCAAAAAAATTAAGAAAGGGATTCCATCCCCGCTGGACATCAAGAAAACCAGGGTGGGGGTGGGTAACGGGGCTGTTTAATGGCGGAATATTCGTTTTATAATTACATTGGGAATAATTGTCAATAACGAGCTTTTTCTAATGTAGTTGTTTGCTTTTCTGTATAAATTACCTTTATTTTCAAGATAACGAGCCTCTGAAAGATCGTTAACAACATTAGTCCAAGCAGTTTGAACAACACGTGTACGCGATACATTGTGTATTACGTCACTGCTTTTTGTTGTTGTTGATTCACAACTAAACAAGATTCCTTTTTTCAAAAACTATTGACATTTATTTCGTGAAACAACCGTCAACATTGAACCTCGATTTATTTATTGTTCCATTAGTAAAATATGGATGCCGTGATTTCATATAAAGTAACAGTGAAACTTCGTCTTATCCTTGAGGAAGTCCCTGAGTAGCATGTTAGAAAGTTCAATACAAACTCTGGAACTCGCTTCTCCGTATTGAACCGCATCTGTAAAACAAAGCTTTTATTCTCCAAGTACTCATTTGGCTTGGTTGCCTTACTGTCTTTGATTACATTTGTGAATGAGTAGGCTAATTTAAGGTAGTTTAATTATATTACTTACATAATAATATTTATAACAGTGTTCGATTGATCAATTGAAATGAGTTGACCTGACACATGGCCGTGACCGCTAGCTCTTACGCAGGCAGGATTTGCACGCCTTTTAACTTTTCTGTTATTCCACCCCCTTTGTCTGATTTGATACAAAAGACGTAATTAACGTGATAATACAAAGCAGGTCTGCTATTAATTGAGAGTAACAACACAACATATACTTCCGCAAGTCGGAGATAAAAACAAAAAAAGGTCGGCACATAATTAGATTCTCATGGAAAGGCTTGCGGCGATAGCTGGGTCGGTTGAATTTTAATTTTCACGTTTGAATACAAGAGGGCTTATTGCATTTATGATGATTACACTGAAACCAAATTAAAAGATAGAACTAAAACACATATTTCACTTTTTTAATTGGTATTTATTTTTAAAGTGTTGCCACCAGTAGGCTTTAGTGACGTTTTCATTGATCAAAATTTCAATGAATATTGTTATTTACAGTGTACTAAGAATGTTGTTTAGAAAGAAAATTGAACAAAATATTTGACTTCTTATTAAAAGTCAAAAATTTCATGATGATGATTCAAATTTCTGGGTACTAACCACTGGTTTTGACGATAAAACGAGCGATATATTAAGGTTTCGTTTACAAATTTTTGATAACGATTTTTTTCACCTTCAACAAATAGGGTCAATTTTTTTTATTTTTATTTTTTTAAATTTTCTAGTTTAAAAAAAATGGGATCCACGTCTGGTCCGCGTTATAAGCGGGTTCGCGAGTTATCCGGGCGCGAGTTATCGAGGGAACGGTGAATGTTGATAAGTTTAAGTATATCCAAATAATCCTTGTGAATATGGAATCTCACAAGTTTTAGAAATGTTTACGATAATTCCATGGAGCTGTATAATAATTCAGATTAAGAACAGTACTGAATCCTAAATGTACTGTATTAATAATAATAGATGAATCTTCAAATAAATATATATCCCACACTGAACTGAACCAATTTCAATATGACCTCTCTGTTAAAATGTAATTGTAAAGAATATTTAATCACAGGGTTATTTATTATATATACATCATTAATGCGCAGAATCGAAATGAAAACCCTTTCTCCGTCTTCAATAAACAGCGTATTTCAAAATAATGCAACCCTCTCCGAACCAATCAGGAATTAGGTTATGCGTGATTCTGCCAAGGTTCTCAAGCACTAATATCTTAAACAGTAAACACTGTGTTGATTCATTCTGGGAATGTGACCTTATAATGTCAACTCCTAAAAGTACGAGAACTAGGTCGAAAGTTCAGCATTCCTCTTTCGCGTGCATTTAGTCACATGACTAAAGTTACAAGCAAACAGTTTATTGATCGAGTCTACCGTATCTATACTCATAAGATGACAGCTGCTTAGACTAAGAAAAGAGATCATAAACTAATAAATTATACCATTATAAAAACAAGGACAAATATATATAATTCCGTAACAATATATTTTATAAATCATTTATTGTACTTTCTGAAGCTGGTATTGTCTACTCTGGCAACATTCATTTTCCCTATTTTAATATCTGCTAAAGTTAGTGTACTTTGGATTAGTTCAGACTCATTGTTTTGAGCACATGGGAGCAGCCATTTAGATCAGCTATCTGCTTTAGACAGTGCATAGTTTCTATAATTACCACATGTAAAGAAATTTCAGTCAAAGTACAAAAATGGGCTAATAAAAAATGTGTGGTTACAATATGAACACTGTAAAATGTTTTGTGATATTTGTCATTCCAACAAAAAGGACAATCTGTTCATGCAAGGATGTACTAATTTCAGACAGTCTACACTCGTTAGACATATTTCCTCCTTGCAGCATAAGGCAGCTGTAGAATCAAAATCTTTTCATGTAAATATGCAAAAACAAACCCAGTCATTGTTATTCAAAAAAGATGAAGCAGCAATTGGAGATCTTCAGTCTGTTTCTTGGCTACCAAAAGAATGTCAACATCTAAGAACTAGTCTTCAATAATCTACTGATACTCCAGGGTTGCACTTTTTCCGATGAATTTATTGTTTGCCAGATGGCTATATACACATTATACATTGCAGCAATAGGTTGCTGTTCTTAACTCTTTATTTGATCATGTAGCTACATGTAAATACAAATCTCCTTTCACATCAGTTTCTTGCTTATTCTATATTTAAAAATGTCTCTAAAATTGTGTATTTTGACATCCTGTGGTCACATTTATATTATAAAGGCCAGGTAAGACATATTTAAATGTTGATAACTGAAATGTATGTAATTTTATATACATATACATATGTATTGCTTTTATGTCTGATGTGACCCCACAATCTTCAAAATGACCCCTTATATTTCAGGCCATGGGTTATTTGTGACCCCTACAATTTTGAAGCTGGAGAAAACACTTCATACTACTCATAAATGTATTATTTGCATATTTTGTTTTGTCTTATATATTAGCATAATTTTATTCCTAAAAGAATGTGCAACATGTAGTGTGTGTGTATATATATATATATATATATATATATATATATATATATATATATATATATATATATATATATATATATATATATATATATATATATATATATATATATCAGGGATTCTTACATTTTCCCAAGTGCAACCAGATATTTTGACAGACTTCATAAAACAGACACACATGAATCTGCTGTTTGTAATATATATATGTTTTTTTTATTGTTTTCACCCCTCCATAGATCTTATCTGGTGATAGCAACAAACCATAAATGTATCACTATGATTAGCTATGGATTTCCCCAGAATTTGTTCTGTAGTCATTTGAGGTTTTTTTAATAAACAAAATGTATTTATTCCTATCACTATGATAACTCCACTCACTTAAAGTTAACCTTTTTGGGGAATGCAATATCTTTATTTTGTTGATACAGATGTCTATTTCGATTTCCCTTCCACTTCCTGATTGCTGGCACTGGATCAAAGTCTTTTTTATCAACACTAACAAGATTTACTCTCATAAGTTCATCAAGAGTGTCAACACTCAGCATGCACTGCAGCTTTGTTTTGATCAAATTATGGTGCTGAAAATCTACACTCACACACCTGCTTGTACTTGTTCTTGTTTCATCTAGGCATATATAAGCCTTCCAATAAAAAAAAATGTTTTGAATAATAAACACATATCTTCACTGAGAAGCCAGTCTTTGAATTTAGTGCACTATTGTTCACTAAAGGATCAAGTTGCCCTTCTTTACCCTCATTTAATTGGCTAACTCAGCAATATAGCCTTCATGCATTTGAGCTGTAAGATGCTTAGTCAGCAACATCTCTATTGATTGTCCAACAAACAAACAATTTGCAAGCAAAACCCATTCACCCTTGAATGATGCTTAGTCAGTGACACCTTTATTGATTGTCTGACAAAGAAAACAGTCTGTGAATTTTACATCATTAAGGTGTTTATTTTACAGTTTAATGGATAAACAAATCAAAGGCCACTTGATATAATGATATTTAGGATATCCTATGACCAGTGTAAGGTTGCTCAGATTATGTGCTGGTCAGGGCTTCAAGGAAGCCTGATAGGATGTCTGGTAAATACAAGGATTTAAGGAAACCCCGATCAATATATATATATATATATATATATATATATATATATATATATATATATTGATTGTGTGTGTGTGTAATGTTAAGTCAGTGAAACTCAATGCATGAACCTCTCTCAACTTTTGAACATATTAATGTCTTGTGACAAAGTATAATAATGATATAAACTTGACTACATGCCACATTTTTGTAGAATACCCTAATGATATATCTAAGCAAAAGTGATCATCAACTGCTATGTATACTTGAAGATTTTGCTTCAAGTCATTTCAAAACACAGTTAATAAAGGAATGAAACTTTAATTTTTATATGCAGTTAAATCCTCATCCTTTCATAAGGTATTTTAAATTGTACATGTAGATGTATTTACTTGTAAATACTTATTTTCAAGAGAAAGAAAGAAAACTTGCATGAATATACTTTGCCTTGATATGACTTTGTAATTTTATATTAATTTCTTACTTTTTTATCATCTATATAGCAAAGGGCCTAAAAAAAATTAGTTGTATTTAACTGAGTTACCATCTTTCAATAAATACACTATTATTATTATTATTATTATTATTATTTCCATAGACAAGGTACACTTTAAAAAACATTATTTAGTAATTTCCTGTTATCTGATTTTAGTTAAATTTGTACTACCCAATTACTAGCTTTTTCTTACTAATTACTCACTTTTACTTGGTATTACTTACTTTAATAGATATTATTAAATTCAGTCAAATAAATTGCTTAAGATTATTAATAAGTAATCAAATTACTTAAGTTTAAATCATGGAGTACTTACATATTTTACTTGAAAAAGATAGTGTACTTGAAACAGTAAAAGAAATTACTTGGTAATCATTTTGTAACTTTATTTTACTACAGTTTTGCAACCTAATTACTAGTTGTTTTTATTTTAATTACTCATTATCCTTGACATTCAGTCATGGTATGGAGTTTTGTATGTACACATACCACTAGAATTACAATGACCATGACCTTCTGACCTCTTGACCCCAGAAATGTTTGGTTTCCTTATTACACTAAATTCAAGCCATCCATAAAGTCTGGTCAATAAACTTATTCTAGAACACAAGTTTTTCTTCAAAACTAATTTTTCTTTGAGACACAATGACCCTGACCATTATTTTTTTGACCCCCAAATCAATGGGCCTCTTCCATACCTTCAATGCAACACTTTCACAAACTTCTGTCAAGGTTTGGTAACTAAATGGTTGAGAACTCTAGTTATTGTGTGGAAACCATTTTTTCTTTCAGTCTTAGTGACACTGACTTGAACTAATACATGGTAATTCTTGCATGCAATCTAATTGAAATCGAGATCTACTTTAAAAAAATAGATCTTAAAGTCACTGATAAAGGTTAATGTTCTGCTGACCTTTGGAATTCCTGGTCCACTTATTTTTAGTAACCTATTAGAATAAGCATTGTTATTTCAAGTTAGAAAGAGTTATTGTTAGAAACTATACTTTCCGAAATAAGTTTTCACTTTCATAAATGTGAAAGTTGTAATTTTATTGGTGAATCTATAGGTCAACAGAACATAACCTTGTATAAGTGTCCGTCAGATCTCTGCAATGTCAGAGATCTTGATTTTAATCACATTGCTCTAGCATGAAAAATGATTTAAAAGAGGCCTAATTTTGGTATGGTTGAGTTACTCGAAGATGCATCTGCATACAAAATGTTGATGAGTGTAGGTACAAGATATGGAGGATGTAACAAATAAATATTTGAAAATACACAAGTTACTTAAGCTTGAAAAAGGTCACAGTAACCTACTTTTGTTATGACTGACTAATGGAGATGCCAGTTTGATGAGTTAATCTTTCTATGATGCATCCATACTAATTTTGTGTATGCAGGTGAAATAGGGTCCAAGATTTCAGTGATGTTGCAAAATTGTAACAAGTCAAAGAATGAACCAATCAATCGATGGAAGGATAAAATGCTATATTACCTTGTTCTCCATTGGAAAGGAGAAAATCACAGAGAATATGTTTCTCTTCCCAATAAAAGTCTAAAGAACTTGCAGAAAGCAAGGTGCAGTGGGATGCATAGATGAACAGAGCCTATTTCATTGTGAATTTACCTGCAGAAAAATGTATCCTCCACACTGTAGCAAGGTGCATCATTTTTACATGGTGAGCCTCTGCATTGATTAATTGGCTGGCTACAATCTTTCCCTCCCCAGCCCACAGTGTCATTACAGTTACACTGGTAGTCATCGACAAAATCTGTACATACTCCACCATGCTGACAGGGATAGCTGGCACAATCATTTATATTCACCTAAAGAAACAAGAAACAGACTGGGAAGTGTCAGCTAGTGCAGTTACTCTGGTAATCATCAACAAGGTCTGTACACACTACATGTATACTTAAAGGGATAGTTGGTATATTGATATAAATATTCGCCTTCAGAAATAAGGAACACGAAATATTATACATACAGTGTAAGACCAGTTACACTGGTTACTGTCATTCACAGGATCTGTACACTCCCCACCATGGCAACCTGGATAGCTGTCCCAGTCAGTAATATCAACCTACAGCAATGGCAAATTGTTTACTGCTGCTGTTGGTACTACTGTTCCTTGAAACGGACATTTTACAAAATGGTATTTGCTTAACACATAGCACAACTGAAAGTTTTGTGCAGAAATCATTTTTCATTTTCAACCACAGTGACCATGAGATTTTATCTTTTGTCTCCAAAATAAAAAAAAACATCTACAAGGTTCATACAGCCCCAGATAGTAAAAAAGAATCGTCCGGACGATGTAGCCTTGCATACAAAATATTGTCCGGATCAGATAAAAAAATTGGTCCGCATATTGGAAGTTTACATTCGATTTCTTTCCGGATGAGGTAAAAAAAGCATCACCTGGATGGTATAGCCTTGCATGCAAAATCTTGTCCGGATCAGATATAAAAAAATTGGTCCGCACATTGGAAGTTTACCTTCGATTTCTTTCCAGATGAGGTAAAAAAGCATCGCCTGGATGAAATAGCCTTGCATGCAAAATCTTGTCCGGATCGAATAAAAAAATTGGTCCACACATAGGAAGTTTACATTCAATTTCTTTTCCAGATGTGGTTGAAAGCATCGCTTCAATGATGTATCATTACATGCAAAATTTTGTGTGGATCAGATTAAAAAAATGGTCCGGATGATGGAAGTTTACACGCAAAATCTTTTCCAGATCTAGTTAAAAGTACCGCATGGGCAATGGAGGCTTGTATGCAAAATCTTGTCCGAATCTTGTCAGAAATATAATTCAGAAAATGTAAGATTACAAACAGGTCAGCTGCTTTAAGTGTCATGTATCAAACTCAAATACAAAAATCAAAGAAATAGAGAACACATGGACAGATATCACAATATGATATGCTCCACTTTATGGAAGGCATATGTATAAAAAAAATGCACTCAAGAACTGCATGGTGTTTCTAGTGTATAAAATTACAAGCTACAACACAATTTATTATTGAAGAGTATCTATTCAAGAGGAGGAAATTTTGAAAGTTTTAAATATTTATCATGAGTCCTGGAAGTGTAAATCTCAATAAAGTAATGTAATACTACAAGATGGCTTTTATTTCTCATACAGGACATGCAACTTGCTGAGGGAGAGGACATTAACAAAATTGTACCTGATAGCCTCCCTTCACTAGAACCACCCCATCTGAAATGACAAATTGTGACTTCTCATCTTTCATGCTATGATGAAATTATTTGGTCAAGCCCAAAAATCCTTGAAACTCACTATAATTATAAGTAACCGTGTTATAATAAGACAAAGACTAATCGATTCTTACTCAATCTTTAAACACTCTATCTTGTAATGCAGTCATAAGGTCAAGGTTTTCTTAAGAGACATTCTATATGAGTACTAGAGTTGTGTACATCCTTACCTCACAGTTCTTGCCTGTATAACCTGGATTGCAGGTACACATGTAATCATCCACTAGATCCACACAGATGGATGATCCATTGCCTGTGCAGTTTCCCACACAGTCATTAATGTTGTTCTCACAAGCTGTGCCTGCACACGAAATCAATAATACATCTTTAATTACCAGCCTTTTATCAAAACCTTAAAAGATATATGTTATTCTGTAGGTTGTTTTCCACCACCTATAATTGTATAGAGTTCCAAATGTAGTCATTCAGGAGAATTAAGAGCTCAAACAACATGGCTCTCTGAACAAGAGTCTCTTGAAGGTTCTGATTTTTACTGAAAAGAAATGTCCAGGAATGCAAGATAAGACCATTTATTCTTTATAATTGCTGAATGTTTAAACCATCTCTGATATTCTTAAGCAATAACAAGATTTTCAAGATGGCCACGATGGTGGTCATACTGGATGTAAGATCAGAACCCATTTCATTTAGGACCAACTAGACATCGTAAGAAGTCATCTGGAGAAAAGCCCATGTTTTTATAACCATCCATTCTGGAGTAGTGCTAACAAGATTTTCAAGACGACTGTCATGGTGGTCATACTGGATGTAAAATCAGCATCATTTTCATTTAGATATGTATGAATTTATGTATGTTGTAGTGTTTTATGGCACCCCAACACAAAAGTCACTATGTAGTGCCAACAAAAGGTTTAGTTAAAAAATGTAAAATTGAACTGCACAAAAATTTAGAGAGATTAAGCCTTCCAAATGTATACTTAAGTACAAGATAAAATATGAACATAAAGTTGATATAATTATGCAAAATGTATATAAAATAACTGACAAAGGTAACACATGTAAATCCTTATAACTTTATTAAAATTTGTCATATAAATCGCATTCCCTTAAAGTCTAAGATTTTCTCAGATGGTACATCCTTATACAGTTTCTTTTAGTAGTTCATGTCAAAATACTTATGTCTCATAGATTTTCTCAGATGGTACATCCTTATACAGTTTCTTTTAGTAGTTCATGTCAAAATACTTATGTCTCATAGATTTTCTCAGATGGTACATCCTTATACAGTTTCTTTTAGTAGTTCATGTCAAAATACTTATGTCTCATAGATTTTCTCAGATGATACATCCTTATACAGTTTCTTTTAGTAGTTCATGTCAAAATACTTATGTCTCATAGGGTGGAAATAGACACACTCAACAAGAATGTGCTCCACTGTTAGGGTAAACACTCCGGTTGAGGTTCACGCTTTGGTAGGTATGCACAAGTCAGGAATGTGTGTCTGATATGTGACCAGCACAATACCACCTCATCTCTCCGATCTGTTATATACGAGGGATGCCACTCGCCAATAGTGGGTTTGTTGTTCTTAAGTTTGTTTGTGGAATTTTCATTCCACATATTTTGCCAAGTATGACAAACATGCTAATTTATACAGTATTTTATTCTGTATATGGAATCTTCCATTTGCAAATGGGTAACTGCAGGGCAGCTTTGCCTGCTTTATCTGCCCTTTCATTATCCTTTATGCCAACATGACTAGGCAACCAACAGTACAGAATATTTTTCCCAGATTGTATGAGAATATTACGTTTCTGTAATATCTGGGATATTAACGGATTCTCATGTTTAAGATCCTGCGAAGCCTTTAATGTGGACAGGAAATCTGTAAAGATGATGTAATTTGTTTGTTGAGAGATTTTCATTGTAATTGAAAGCTTGAGCATGGCTGTAATTTCGGCAGTGAAAATTGAGGTTTTATCCAGTAGCCAGCTACAGATGGTGCCATGGGGGGTTGCAATGGCAGCTCCAACTTTATCTCCATCTTTCTAACTGTCTGCATATATGGACATATGAATACAATAGGAAGCTCTAATTTCACTGAATTTACTCTGAAAAAGGAGAGGATTTCTTGAAGACTTTTTCAATTCACAAAGGTCAAATATTATATTAGGAGGTTTTGATAACCACAGTGGTGATTTGGGAATATGGAATTTTGCAATATTTCCAACACTGATTTGTGCTGTTTATAAGCAAGGATGAATTCGTTTGCCAAAAAGTAGAATGAAGTTTGGTTTCTGAATGTTCAAGTTTTGGTATTTGGGTCTAAACACTACATCATATGCAGGGTTAGATGGTTTAGAAGATAGTTTGGTAGCATCCTGAAGAGCCAATTTTTCATCGTCTGAGATAAAGTGATGGTTCATTTGCCTCCATGAAGAAGCTTTCGGAAGAGGTTCTAAATGCACCCAGACAGAGTCGAAGTCCCTGACTGTGTATTGGATCAAGCAACTGCTGATAAGATTTAGAAGATGATCAGTGCACAATCAAGCCAAGTCAAGTATCAATCTTACTAATGACCTGCATAACCACACCAAGACCTTCCAATCTGCTCCCCAATCTGTGTTTGCCATGACTGGTATTAAATCCAGGTCTTTTTGACATTTGTCCCTAAGGTATGTAATTGTGGAAGAAAAGTTTGTTTACAGTCCAAAATAAGCCCTACAATTTTGGTCTCCTCCACAACAGGAATAAGACAACGATTAAGATAGAGCTTTGGGTCATCATAAATACAATGTAATCAGCAGAAATGCATAGTTAGTTTTCTATTTTGAAATTTAAATCTGTTTTCTTCTGCCCATTTCTGAAAATTTTTAGGCTCATCTGCAGTTGACATTCAATGCTATACATACTTACTGATCTATAGCAGATCCAAAAGTTGTCAACATATAATGAGTAGTCATTTCCAGGATTAAGGCATTTCACTATGCTGTTAATTTTGATGTTGAATAGGGTGACTGTCAGTATGCTGCCCTGAGGTACACCCATCTCCTGAGGACAGCTTTCTGAGAGGGTGCTGCCCACTTTAACTCTTAAGTTTCTATCTTTCAAACAATTCAAGATAAAGTTAGGTAGGCAGCCCCTTAGACCCAGGTTGAATAGGTCATTCATTATGCCATACTTAAATGTGGTGTCATAAACTTTCTACAAGTTGAAAAAGATGGCAACTAAATGTTCTTTCTTTCTGAAAGTCTCTCTAATAAATACTTTAAGTCTGACAAGATGGTCTATTTTGCTTCTCTAGCATCTTAATCCATAATGAACATCAGTTAGTAGGTTCTTGGATTCAAAATATCAGAGTAGTCTATCATTAATCATCTGTTTCATGGTTTTGCAACTTGTTATGACTAGGGGTTATGTAACAAAAGAAAAGACTCAAATAAGCTTTCAAGATTTAAAATACAAATCTTTAATTTCCTAAAATATTAAAATATTTCAACAAACAATTAAAGTGAAAGAATTAAAAATAACTTACAGTAAGGAATATCCTTAAAAGTCCTAAATTGTTTTAAAGTTCACTGTTCCGGAAGTTAATCCAAATATTCCGAATGTAAATGTAGTATTTCGAATGAAATAGCCCTCACTGTGCTAATATGTTGATAAGATTAAGTTATATCCAAATAATCCTTGTGAATCTCGAATCTCACAAGTTTTAGAAATGTTTTCGATAATTCCACGGAGAAGTATAATAATTCAGATTAAAGACAGTACTGAATCCTAAATGTACTGTATTAATAATAAATAAATCTCCAAATAAGAATATCCCACACACAAACTGAACCAATTTCATAATGACCTCTCTATTCACAAGTAACTATGAAGAATATTTAAACACAGGATTATTTCCTATATATATAGCATTAATGCACAGAATCGAAATAAAAACCCATACTACGTCTTCAATAAACAGGGTATTTCAAAATAATGCAACCCTCTCCGAACCAATCAGGAATTGGGTTATGCGTGATTCTGCTAAAGTGCTAGAGTACCAGTGTTTTAAACCATAAACACTGCATTGATTCATTCTTCAAATGTGACCTTAAACTATAACTCCTGGTCAATATAATGTTTACTCCTAAAAGTACAAGAACTAGGTCGAAAGTTCATTACTCTCTCTCTCTCGCATGGAAAATACATCACATGACTAAAGCTACAAGCAAATAGGTGAAATATCGATCGAGGCTACCGTATGTATACTCATAAGACAACAGCTGTTTAGACTAAGAACAGAGATCATAAACTAATAAACTATACCATTATTAAAAGGAAAAATATATATAATTCCGTTAACACAAATACAACTTGTTAATACTATGGGACGATAGTTAAAAGAAGGGTTGGTTTGGTCCTTTCCAGATTTGGGTATGGGAACTGGTATCACCATTGCTTATTGTCAAGACTTCAGGGAGTTGCCAGTTTCCCAAATGTTCAGCAGTGTATTCAGAGCTGTTTCAGTTAAATCTTGCAGAAGTTGATAGTGGATATCATCTGGTTCAGCTGAAGTGTCATGGGCTCAATCAAAAGGGTCTTGTAACTCTCTGGGAGCGAAAGGTTTATTGTAATTTTCAGCATTAGCAGATTTGAAATTTAAAGAAACCTTTTGTTTCAAGTTTCTGACATGGTGGACAGTTTTCAAAATAATAGTCTTCTGGGATCTTTGAGAATGTCTTAGCCAATGTATTTGAGATTTCTGGTACAGTTGTGAATATTTCATCTGATTTTTAAAAAATGCTTGATACAACTGCGCTCACTTTCGCCAATGATTTTTTGTACCATTTTCCATACCAATTTAATAGAAGAGCAAGAGTTCAACCCAGAGACATTGGATCTCCATATTTTTCTCTTGCTCTCTCAAATGGTATTACAAACTTTAGCTCAGTGTACATGTATAAGGTAATCATTAATATTTTCAGTTGTTGGATTAGCATTGAAATGTCAACATGATCAGCATTCAGATTTGACTTGCAGAGGGATCTAAACATTTCCCAATCTGCTTTGTTCAATTTCCATCTCTGCCTGAGCCCTTGAGGTTTGGGAATTATATTTCTTAAATATGTTGGAAAATGGTCACTACCACATAAGTCACCACTAACTTCCCAAGAGAAGTCAAGTAAAGAGGTGGACTGCAGATAGTCAAATCAAAGTATGAGTAGGATCCTGTGGCAGGATGCAAGTAGTTATACGACTTATCATTAAAAAGGCAAATATTTTATTTTGAAACAAAGTCTTTCATCTTCTTCACTTTTTAGTAGATATCTTTACAGTGTATGGTATTAGTGGCCATTAAAGTCACAAAGCAAAACAAAAGGTGCTGGCAACTGTTCAATAAGATGGTCAAGATCAGATTGATTGACTGGAGTGCTTGGAGGGAGAGATACTGAACAAAGTGAAAGAGTTTTATGTAATGAGACATGAACAGCTACAGCCTGTAGTAGTATTGAGATTAATCTGGCTGTGAGGAGTTTTATTATTTATGATGATGGGCACACCTCCTGCAGCCATATCAGTATTTCTTCAAAAGCTGCTGTACATGGTGAAATTGTTAAGACTACTCTATTGTTTTCTTTTAATAAGATTTACTAAAGACAACCGGCTATTGGATCATGTTCTTCAAGTAGACGCTTAATTTCATCAATATTTGCCTTTAATCCTCAGCAATTCCATTATATTATGGTGTCACACATATTTATGAATGTGGTGGAAGTATGGGACTTCTAGGAGCTTTCCATGATGGTTTGGGTAGCTGCTAGCACAGGTTTTGGTGGTGTCAAGACTGTGAATTTGGTTTGACTTTGTGGCCAAGTAATGTCTGTCTGCATACAAACAGCATTTGTGGAAGGTATCTTCATCACGTTAGCTGTGCTGGCACAGGATTTGCCAGCAGTGGTAAGTGGAGCTGTAGCTTCTACAAATTTTCTAGCCTATGAAAGCTGATGCCTTTCTCCTGTTTCTCCTGTTTCATGCATTGAATCTCCTCTTGTTTCCATTTAGGACAGTCTCTAAAGTATGAGAAATGTTCTGCCTGGCAATTCACACAAGAGATTTTCTCTGAGCAGGATGATCCATCATGACACTCCTGCCAACATCTGGGGTAGACTGGTTTCCTCTTGCAGCCATCTTTGTGGTGGCCATATTTCTAGCAGTTAAAACAGCACAAAGGATTAGGAATGAAAGTATCAACATGGATATTCAAAAACCCATCTTTAATCAATGTACACAAAGTGGTGCAGTTGAAACATGTGGATAAAAGTGTTTGTGGGAATCAACTTGCCATTAGGGTGAATGTTGATCTGTTCACTTGTGTCATGCTCTGGAGCTGAGATTTTCTAGCATCTCAGCCTCACTGAAGCCATCTAAATCTCTAGATCAAACACCTCTTGATAAGTTGAGATATTTGTGTGGAAATACCTTACAAGGTATCTCCACAAATTGCTTTCAGCAAAGTAGATTATCAGAACAAGCTTTGCAGCTACATTCTACAAATAGTTGGCCCGAAGTAAGTTTTTTCTTTTTTACACTTCTTGGCTCTCCAGCCAAGCCTTGAAGTGCTCAGGCGATCACAAAAAGTGACAGCTTGGTTTGTTTTTTGATCCTCATCATTGGATTCAGTGATGAAAAATCATGGCCAGTTTCTCCAACTTGGATGAGTTTTCTCATCCGAGTCACAGGTTAAATTATTCCTGTTCCTTTTGAGATCAGGTCTGACAGCATTGGTTGATGTTTTGGTTGGTTTTCCCACAGTGGCATGCTAAAACATTCATCACCTGTGATCCCCAGCCTCTGTAGAGCCCAAAAAGGGGATAGATTTATATTCATTGATTGCATTTCTCATGTCAGGGCTATAAAGAGTGATATACTCAAGCAAAATAGAAACTTTACTCAATTGACACTTGCCACTGTAGCAATAACAAACTTGTGCTAATGGATGGATGGACAGATGATTTATGGACACTGAAAAAAGGCTCTTCTGATGACCAGTAGCGCTAAAAATGAAGTACATGGCTCAAAATGATAAATAAATTAAAAATGGCTCATTTTTTATCTAATTTCATCATTTGTATGCTTAGCTACCGGTAGACTACATTCCTTGTATGTTGCTTACAAAAAGTGATATTACTAGCTGTGGGCATATTGAGACTGGCATGAAACAGTTAGTAATAAAGAACTTTTCTGAAATTTTACTTTTACATTACATTCAGCTTCAGCACAAAATGGGTAATAACTCTAACAAAACTTGCAGGAATAAAATGACTTGTCAATATGTGCATATTCTGATGATGACCATAATATTTATAAGTTTCATGACAATCCAATTAAAATTGTGAGAATAGTTACGTTCAAAATTTGTTGTCCCAGACTGCATTCAGCTCTTAAGTTAAAAAGGGCAAAAACTTTCATACAAATTGTGTGAGTAAAGTGATTTGTTGACATGAGCATCTTCATGTGATGATCATTAATATTTACCCATTTCATGGCAATCCATTTTACAAGAGGCCCTACCTAATGTCTGCCTAAAAGCCAGTGCAAGAGCAGTTGACCAAGAAATCTGGGTCAGCAGGATGCTTTCTGCTGAAATTTCATCCAATGCTTTTAATTGCATATGTTATGAAAACAACTCTTTCAAAATTTCTCTAGTTCATGTATCTTCATATTTCAAAATAAATTTGTCAAATGTTTAAAGGTCCTATACCAAGACACTTTGTGTCAAAGTTGGTCAAACTCTGTTTGGCGAGGTTTTGAGATAAAAATGTAGCCCTTAGCAAACTGCAACATGTAGGTAAAGTGACCTTCTTTATGGGAAGCAGCAGTAGCTAAGTTGGTAGAGCAATTAATTCGTAATCCAAGAATCATGGATTCAATACCCACCCAGGCCAGCCCAGGTCAGCTGCCTTGGTGTGTCCTTGAAAAAGGCACTTAGCTCCCATTTCTTCAGTATGATATAACCAATAATATGTTTAAAGTGGCATTAAAACCAACAAAAACGGAAGAAAACAAGACCACCATTACAGATGTCTCCCTTCCGACAAGGATTATTCAGGCAGTCATCAATACTGTGCTTACATACAAACCTAGTGTGTACAGCGATATATTTCTAAATTACAATTTATGATCTATGACACATCCATTAACATGGATTCCTTGAAAAAGATGACTGTTCTGCGCATGGGCATGCGAGGTGCATGAGTGGACCCTGTCTTATTGACAATTCTCCTCTATGTGGGAGGATGTATTCACATCAAACGGATAAAGTTTTTCTGCACGAAAAAGTAACAGCTGTGCAGTAGTGATGGGTAAGATATTGCTGTTATTAAAACTCAAAACATTAGCATGTGGTAAATATTCAGTGGCAGCTTTTGTATCATGCTGTATGGTAGTAACACTTTCATTGATGCTGTGCTGATATTTGTACCCAGTCTGTCCAGCAATATATACCAGAGTTAAGAATGCTGGAGTAATGCATATACTTACCATTGTAGCCTGTAGCACACTGACAAGTATAGGAAAGATGACCATCTTTACAAATGCCTCTATTCTGACGAGGGTTACTCAGAGCAATTATCAATACTGTGTGGGCATGTGAACGAGGCATGTCCAGTAATATATTTCCAAACTACAAGAGCTAAGAATGCTGGAGTGATGCATGTATACTTACCATTGTAGCCCTTAGCACACTGACATGTAAAGATAAGGTGACCATCGTTACAGATGCCTCCATTCCGACATGGGTTACTCTGGCAGTCATCAATACTGTGCTGACATGTGAATCCAGTGAATCCCTCCTTACACAAACAGCGGCCATTACTACATGTACCATTGTTAGCACATGTTATGTTACTACAGCTGTCTATCTGCTGACACAGGCCGGAATCAACTAAAAAATAGTTTGACATAGTTATTAGTCTATGTTAGACAAAAAAAGATGATGATATCAACAAACATTAGATCTAATATTTTTAACACATACATTCACGACCAAATTCACACCTAAGTCTTACATGAATAAAGAACAAACATATGTTAGAGACAGTAAAAACAAGCAACAAATTTTCAATGATAGTATATTGACAGAATGTTTGAATTTGAAATGATCTGGCCACCAATCTGCTCAACATAACAGTTTGTGTCATGCCATTATCTGCTTTTTCCATCTGATCAATGTACCATCTTGGATCAAACAGGATTAGTAAAAAGAAATCTGGTGTAAATGTGTAGATACTTGACATGGTAATAAACATTTTTATTCCATCAAGCAATAGATTATTTTCACTTTCAAACCATTATTCATTTGAATGGTGCTGGTAATTGTTGTTTGATTGGTTAGTATGAAACTGATTCACTAACATATTTGTATTTCACAAAATACCAATTACAACTGTCCCCGTCAGTAACCAGTCAACGGCAGAGTTTTCTAATAAGAGTTCAGAAGAAATAAAAATTTAAAAAAACTGATCCAGATAACCACTTTCTGTGGAGAATTTTTGTTTTATTCCCATATGCATTGATCAATATAAATATCTTTCTGCAAAGATGGATTATTTTCAAGATGACTTTTTTCTTTTTAAACTTCTCATCAATAAAAGTTATTTTATACTATTAGTAGCAGTACATCCATAACCAAATCAGACACAGGATCATAGAATAAATATCAGACTGCTTATCACTATACTATCATATCTTACAACATCAACAACAGCAATAATAACAATAATAATAATAATAATAATAATAATAATCTTATTATTTATAACTGTTTTAAATTGGGTAAATCTCAGTGGGTTGATTTGTGGACATTTAAAATATATTTTCCATTGCCATTTTTTTTCTTCTACAAATGTGCACAAAATTGTTTAATGTGGTTTTCATTTAGAGTGAGAAAACAGTTGTGTCAAAATATGGGCTGTAACTGACAAGCAAAACATGATTATAACAACTGACTAAAACTCAGGTTTTTCTAGCCATGAAAAACATGGTTTATTTTTGAGACTTTTACTGTCCACAAATAAACCAAATACAAAACTAAGATGAACTAAATAACTAAATGTTTCCAACATGGTTAATTTAAGGCATGCATGCTGACTTAGTTTCCTCAAGTCCAAAATAGATATGACATTTTTATCAAAGACTTGATATGATGATTACATGTAGATTTGTTGAAGTTCCATACTATTTTTTGATAGCTTGGTTTTGGGATTGACTCTCCATATGAGAAACTTTCCTCTATTTTACTTTGTTCCATGTTTTTGGTTAATCTAGTTAAGTTTACAGAAGTTATTTATCTTCAACACATTGATTAAATTTTATGGTATTTTTAAATCTCTTTGAAGCATACTTAAATTTTTTTGTCAGTCTCTCTTATACAAGGTGGATGTGGTCCAATGTAATTAATTGTGTGTTGGGTTAATCAACTTTATACAGTGATCACATTATATTCTTTAGGATGTTCTCTGTTGTCAAATGTATGTTTACTGAACAGCTTGACATTAAGTGATGATCACATTAATTACATCATAATAATGACATTAGTTTTTATCTTGCTGTATTGTAGCACTATTAACTCTAGGATGTAAGATGATGTGAGACTTTTGTCTCTCAATGAATAATGAAAAATAAAACCTTTCATACAATTTCAACCAGCACAATAACAGTACCGGTACTAAAAAGGACAATGATGAAATCAATGTAATTTCTATCTTGTTTTACATTAAATCTGTATATGTAAATCTATTATTTACGTAATATATTCTTGGTTATCTCAGTAATATTGCACTGATATTCATTTTGAATCAAGATTGTTAGAATAATAATAATAATAATAATAACAATAATAATAATAATAATAATAATAATGCTTTATGTATGGAAGGTGACTCATTTAGTCAAGGACTGAGGCCCTCTTAAGAAAAGTATAACAATCTGCATCATACAAAAGATAATAGTAATTACTATTTATTTTAACATGTCATTAGTATTATAGATGCTAAATTCTATTATAATTAGCAACACATACATACTCATGATATCTCTTTTTAAATACTGTAATATTTCCTGTGGATTTTATATGCAGCGGAAGCTTGTCGCACAGAACTGTACCAGAGTACTGGAAGCTTTTCTTAAATTGCTCTGTTCTTGGTTTCGGTGGATGAAGGTTTCCAAGTGATGTTGATCTCAACTAGTAATATGGTGAATAAGGCCTGAATAAATCCTGAAGATACTCTGGTGCAGTTCCATGTAGACATTTATATAATAGAACTTCCTTGTGAAAATCAGTCCTTTCATATATTGTAAAAAATTTTAGTTCTGTAAACATGCTTTTGATGAATTATCAATAGATGCATCTAAAATAATGCATGCTGTCCTTTTCTGAAGTTTATAAATCTTGTCAAGCTGAGATTTGGTACAGTTTCCCCATATAGTTGAACAATAATCCATTGTTGGAAGAATATATCAATTGAAGTATAGAATGCAAGTTTCTTTAGGACAGTAAATATTTATTGATTCTGCTGAGAAGGGTAATTTTGGATGAAAGTGCTTTAGCTTGTCAATATGATCATCCCATTATAAATTATTATCTACAGACACACCAACAAGCTTTTCATGTTTGACATTTTCTAACTGACGATTATCTTGGACAAAGATAAAATTTCAACCTTGAAAGGTAGATTTCTTTCAATAATAACGATAATTGTTTAAAAAGTACTTCTCCACTTATCATTGATTAAACAAGACTGGTTAATAAAGCTTTCCACATTGCATATAATATAATTGATTTAAGCCAAACTGAATACATTTATTTTATTATGTTAGACAAAAGTTATGAACATGAGGTCGTAACTCATAAACAAAAATACAGAAAAAAAATAATAGCATGATGAGTCAGTTTGATTTTGTATACTGGCCACCAAACCAAAAAACAAAAGATGAAAAATGTCTAGTCTAACATATTTAACATTTATTATTGATTGAGTAATATTTTATTGATTACTAATATATTTAATATTCTTTTTTTCACAATATGTAAGATGTTGGTGCAAAACTAACAGCTTGAAGGCCCCTGATGAAACAGAAATAAATGAGGCAATAACAGAAAGAGTCAGTTATGCAAGAAAGATAGTTAAAAAAAAGTCTGCAGAAACAATAATGTGAATGGACTTTCTATTTTTATTTTTCAGTCAATGTTTACTACATATCCAGTAATTAAGACTGTTACAATTCAATTTTTGTTTATACATTAAAAAAATAAATAAATATTGCATATACTTCTGTGATAATTTATCTCCTTGACAATTTCCTTAGAGGTTGAATATAGCTGAATATATCAGTTAAAGGTCAAACATACTTAGTTATATGATATTGTTAACTTTCATTGTCATGTTGGCATTGTTCAAAACATTGCCAACTTTTCAACACCATTATTCCAACTACAGAAACCCGTGTCTGCACCAAGAACCCGTGTCTGTACCAAGAACCTATGTCTGCACCAAGAACCCGTGTCAGTACCAAGAACCCATGTCTGCACCAAGAAACCGTGTATGCAAGAAAATCTGTGTTCACACGGAATCCATGTCCAAAGAGAATCTGTGTCGCTATTCTTTGTACATATAAAGACACGGGTTTTGAAAACCGGTACAGGCTAATTTAAATATTTCGGTCAAAAACCCACCTCTTAGACATCTGGATTTCTTATTTCCATGTGGATTTTTCAAAGGTTTTAATATAAGAGTGGGATTTCAAATACATGGCTTTTAATAACCAGAATCCGTGACAAATCCGTGCCTTGGCCAGTTGGTTTATTCGGACGGGAGGGTTCCCTAACTTATGTAGTTTTTGTGATGTCCCCAAAATCATACATTTTGTTTTATCTTCATTAATTACTATCTTATTTTGTTTTGTGCCCAACGTTGAACTCTAATAAGGTCCAAGTATAATCTTGTTTGGATAACTTCAGTATCAGTCCTAGATGTATACAAGGTTGTATCATCTGCAAACAAATCTGTATTGTGGATTCATTATATATTGGAAGATCGTTTACATAAATAAGAAAGAGGAGAGGGCCTAAAACAGAGCCTTGAGGGACCCCTGAATGAATAGTGTGAGTTTGTGAGCTAATATTACCAGTGGTTACTTGCTGAGACCTTCAGTTTAGGTATGATCTAAACCAGTTTAAAGAATTTTCAAGCCTGTAACAGTTCAACTTCTGCAGCAGAATTTCATGATCAACTAGATCAAAGGCTTTCTTGAAGTCAAGGAAAACAATCTGTTAATTTGGCGAGTTCTGTTTGGCATGAGTGATATTTTCTAAATCCTGACTGTGCCTTATGAAATTGAAAGTAAGTTTTAAAAAATTCAAAGACCAGATTAGCTACTTGCTTTTCAAATACTTTTGATTATATAGATAGAATGGATATTGGTTTGTAGTTCCCTGGACCCTCCTTTTCTCTCTTTTAAAGATAGGTGTAACCTTTGCAGATTTCAAGGTATCTGGAAAATTACCACACATTATACTTAAGTTTATAATATGTGTTAATGACTGTTATTACTGGTGAAGCATTTTTAAGAATTCATGGACAAATGCCATCCAGTCCAAAGGATTTACTAATACTCAACTTAACAGCATATCAAAAACCTCAGCTTCACTACATTAGCTATTGAAAAATATTTATCATCAGGAATTTTAGCTCTTTTAAATCACAGAAAGTCATTAAACTTAACGGTAGATTTCCAGTGTACCTGAAGCACCAGTAAGCTGACAGTCTACTCTGATATATTTCATAACATGCATCCAATACCCATTCTAGTATACCATGAATATATCAGATATTTTCTGACTGTTCTCGCTATCTCTGTAGAAATGGTCCAATGATGCAGTGACATTATACCAAATATACTAAATCACTTTCGTACATGCTAGTACTCTCACAGAACACCATAAGTCTATCTTCATTTACATACTGTTCAAAACGGTTGTGCATGTTATGTGTCTCAGTCATTGCATATTTTACAGATGTTGTTATGTAATAAGACAGATTCAATTTTTATCCAGTGATTTAGGTACATTTATTTGAATTAACCATTTATTTGAATTAACTGCTTTAGAAATAGCAACAAAGCTTAAATTCAATATCATGGATTCCAGTTCCATTTAAACTACTTAGATTAAGATATGAGCTTAATGGTTCTTATGAAAAAACTGCTTAGATTTTTTAACATTAGTATATGTCGAATGTTTAGTTCTTTGTATTTCCAATACAGTATAAGTCCAATACTGATAGCCAAATATTGGAAATGTACCTACTTTATATATTCTGACAATACACATACAATGAAACCTCTAAAAACCAAAATCTCAGAAAATTAAAATCCATTTGAAACTGAAATAATGTTTCTGGTCTTCATAGTTTCCTTCTTTATTTTTCAAAAAGTAAAAAAAAAAACCTACACTCTAAAAGCTAAAAGACATTTTCAGTCCCAAAACTGTCAATTTAAAACTAAAACGAGTGTCATAAAACTGGAACTGAATCATAACATGTGGACAACCTATGGTCTTTAACAAGCCTCAAGTCAATCAGAGTTATATACAAAATCCAATACAGAAACCACATACAGAAGCAATGAAATCCTAATTATCACAGATATCTACTTTAAATATTAATTGGCTATTGTTGTTTTATACAAACATATTAACAATTTACATTTACTTTCATACGAGAGGAAATCTGATCACATCTCATTCTTAGGTACCTACGAATTTGAGTGAACCAAAAACCCCTTTAAATTTTTTTTTTATTTGGTCCTACTTAGAAACTTCAATCTAAAGAAGTTTCATTGAACCATAAGTGATATATTATACTGCCAGTTCAAGTCCAGTACAATTCCATATTGATGCAAATTCAGTACATAGAATAGACATACACAATAGAGTCAGGTAGATACTTGAAATGGACTGTACTTTTGCAGTAGCCAGTACAATTTTAGTATAAAATTGATATACCCGATACAAGTGATAGCAGGAGCTCTCTCTGACATCTACAAATGGATATTTTAGATCCATCAAACTTAACTTGAAATTATTTTTTTTTTAATGTGTTTGAAATTCTAGTTAAGCTCCTTAGTAAAACAATATGTGGAAACTGTTTTGAAAAGGGGACATATAGAACATACAAAACCACCTACATCTGTTGCTCTGAGTTGTGAGAGAGATCTTGTCTGCTACGACACTGGAATATGTCTCAGCCTGACAGCCTTCACATATTTATATGTCATTATCAAACTTGCTCTTTCAGTAAACTTGGAATAAAGACTTGTTTAGGTTTGTGTGTATCATAAATTCTGAAATACTGAAAATGAATTTGCTTTGTTGAACTGGACTAATCACACAGTCATACAGTTTCAGAAAAAAAGGAAAATAACAAGCCAAAGTGGACCCAAGATCACGTACCTGGTTCATATCTACCCAGTAGTGAAATACAAGCATTTGGCAAAAACATCTGGGTACAGGAAGGTTTTCTATCAAGATTTGTCAAATTCTATTCAGCAGTTTTGGAGAAGAAGTTGTTTGAAGGTTTTTCTATTTTGTGTAATGATAGCTAAATCAGCATCATTTGTATTCCCTTTACAGGTCTTCATACCAGTATGCTTTCTGTTAAGTCTGGTAAAATTTTATTCAATGGTCTTGGAGAAGATGGCATTTAATGATTTTTCTATTTTTTTTTATTGGTGACCATACTTAATGGCAGATTAGCATCATTAGTATGAACTTTAAAGGTCTTTATGCCAGGATGCTTTCTGTCAAGTTTGGTCAAATTCTATTCAACAGTTTTGGAGAAGTCATTTCAAGGTTTTCTATTTTAAGTAACAGTTGCCATATCTGATGGCAGATTGGCATCATTTTTAAACAACATAAGGTTTTCATGCCAGGAAGCTTCCCATAAAATATGATCAAACTATGTTCAGCAGTTTTGCAGAAGAAGTCATTTAAAGTTTTTGTTTTCTATTTTTATTAACAGTGACCATATTTGATGGCAGATCAGCATCAGTTGTACAAACCAAAAGCCCTCTATATCAGGATGTTTTATGTCAAAATTTTTCAAATTCTGTTAAGTCATTTTGTCAAAAGTTGTTCTATTTTTAGTAATGGTAGCCATATTTTATGGCAGATCAGCATCAGTTGTACAAATTTGAAATCTATCCATCCCGGGATGCTTTCTTTCAAACTTTATCAAATTCTCTTGAGCATTTTTGTTTTAAAAAAGCCACTGAAAGATTTTTCTATTTTTAGTAATGGTTGCCAAATTTGAAGGTAGATCAGCATCATTTGTTAAAACTGTAAAGGTCTTCATAGCAGGATGCTTTTTGTCAAGCCTAGTCAAAGAAGTCACTTGAGTTTTTTTATACTATCAGTCAGAGTGGCTATTCTAGCAGCTGTATCTAAAGGCAGATCAGCATCATTTGTAAAAACTTGCAAAGTCTTTGTTCCTGGATGCTTTTCTGTCTAACTCCAAAGGCAAAGAATCATTTTTTCCAATAGCTTGTGAACTTCAAAACAGGTTCTTAAAGAAAAGTTCCCAAATTGTCTAGTTACAAGGGTTTATTATGATTACACCTGTTTCATTCTGTAAATACTGAGAGACAAATATTTTTCAAGGAAAATTTTAAAAGACCATCAAGTACCACCTCATGAATTACTTCTTCAGTAAAAATAACTTGAAAGAATACATGAAAGAGTGATTGACTGGCTGAAAAAGAAAATAATTCAAAACAAAGTAACCATTTTAGGGGATGCAAAACTGAGTTATGGCATAAATACATAGTAAAAGCTTCACAAGAAAGAAAAAGAAATGGCACATATTGTACTGTTATTAGATGCAAATATTGACCAATTAGACGATGGTGTACATGCCATTTTCAGTCTTAAGGAAGTATGGTTTCAGCAACTGACATGTGCATTCAAGGCAGAAATTGAATCTACTGAGAAAGAAATAGGTGACGGCTTTCCAAAATCAAGCCAATAAGAGTCAAGTGAACAAGATACAGAGAAAGATTTCAAGAGAATAAGGTAGATGAGTTAGGAAGTCAAGATAGTTTTGTTTTTTTCACTGCAGTAACTGACTCTGAAGGCAACAGGTTGTAGCCTTTAAACCATCAAAAACAAAAAAGTCAACTGGAAGTAAATGTATGGTAGCAGCAGTAGTAATGGTACTGGTGGAGGTGGGGGTGAAAATGGGGTTTGAAAAGACCAGTAGTTATGCCAGATACCTATTTAGGTGATGAGGAATCAAATTCAGGATTCAGAGAAGCAAAGAAGAGAAAGAGATAGTATCAATTCTGGATCAGGAGATGAATGTGATTCTCATCAACTTCTGAGGGACAACCAGAGACCACAGTGGCAAAGAAAACTCCCTTCTGGACCAAGGACTATTTTATTAACGAATACTGAATAGTGGCTCCTTGTCATGACAAATAAATATGTCATGATAAATTATGAATGATCAATTATGAAACTGGATTTAAAGTAGATCAATGGAATATATAAAACTAAACTTGGTGCATCAATATTTGCCTCTTTCTGGACTCTTGGAGGTTATTTAGTTCAGTAGTGGAATTACTTATTAATATATTATTTAGTCTCATTTAAATATACAGTATAAATGAGTTGGAATAACTTAATTCTTAGTTCAGACATAGGGATGTGTATCAGGTAAGGGAAGGATGATGTTGGGTTTAGTGAGTGTTGTCTGTGACAGGAAGGCAAATGAACTAAGTGACTTAGTACGTAAGCAGCATGAGGGTAGTGAGTTAGTATGAATTGTGGGTAGTCGGAAATGGAATGGGCCAAGAGGGCTTGAGATCGCAGGCAGTGGGTGAGCACATGGTGGAAGGATGTGAGGAGTGTGAACATGGCATCCAGGGCAGGGAGTTATAAAATGAGTTAAGTATCTCCTTACTCTTCTGTAAATACTAATCTGTATATAATGTCATGCGTTTCTTTTTGTAATTAAATATTGGCTAACTTTAATGTGGGCTTTGTCATTATCTTTAGAGATACACATATACTTGATTAGCAAGACAAAACTGTTTATCAATAATTCAGCTGGATATGTACAAGTTAACAATATAAGCAGATTAATATTAACTAGTAAAAAAAAGAACTTGTTACCATTTGAGCATCCTATTATGTAGTATGTTGCATTGTTTTTCACTTCAAACTGGTAGGAGGTTGTCCTGTTGTATCCAATGCAGGCCAGATCATCATGGTAATATGTAAAAGATCCACAGTACTTCATACTGACACATAATTGCTCACATCTCTCAACTGTTGCACCACTTCCAATCAATGGATAACTATACTGTTCTGGAACTCTTTGATTTTTGAATGAAGCCGCGATTTTGCAAACTTCTGTGTACTCTGTGTATAGAATAAAATGGTTCAAGGTTTATGTGCCTGCCAATTATAACAATCCAATGACATCGCAGCACTTTTTTTCAATGATATGAGAATTGGTGACAACATAAATTCTACACATGGAATCCAATTTTATGATTACAACTTATTGAATCAAGTTCTACAATCAAATTAAATATGTAAAAAGACTAAATATCGTGATGAAATTGTCAAATATTTCAATATAAAATTACTGTATTTATTTGTCACCCAGGAGAGTATATTGTTGTCTCTGTACAATCTGAATAAAAATCCAACATACACAACAAACAAAGCTATATGCAAGGGTTGATCCATAGAGTCTAGTGACTGCATCCAAAAATAAATGTAATGAAGCAACTGACTGTCAATTTTCAGCACACTATAAATCACAAAATTGAAGTCAGTATAAAATTTTAGTGAATTTGGCAAGCAAACCAATTTTTGCTATAAGTTTTTTTCACGCTAAACTTTTGTGATGAAAAAATCATAATGCCCATGATGCAAATGCTGATAACTATCCGTACATATATTTCCAGAAGTTTCTCACTTGAGGTACAGTACAGCTCACGTGATTTTTCGGAACCCCACGCATCGCGGTGGGGGTGGAGAGTGAGTGGAGAGGATTAAGAAAAACCCCTCCACCATCACTCCATGCATCCTGACGGAGTTGTCGCGGAGAATAGCCCTGCACACCACGCTTTCTTGCGGAGTCGAATCCGATCACCACCGCGGAGCGGACGTGGTCTCGATAATATGGGCGTGGTTTACTGTTTATCACCCATGCAAGCAGAGGTTGAGAGAGAGGTGGGGGGGGGGCACCGATTTATCTACATTGTTATCCCTCTGGGGAGCAATTTGTTAACTTTTTGATACTGAAAAAAATGTAGTCATTCAGTTAATTATAAATATTTCCTTGTTCTAACGAAGATAATATATGATACATAGTGCCAAATCATATTTTAGATGATGATAACTTAAAGACAATGCCTCTCAAACTGTATTAATACTACATTTTGCGCAATGAATCTATTTTTTTTTCTCTTCAATACTGTGTTATTGGAATCTAAACATGCATTCATATCCTTATTTCTTTTTCAGTAAACGCAATACAAAATTTTAATGATCATATGAAAGTCAGTGATATTGTACTACCTGCAATGAAAAGAACGATAAACATCAAACAAATTAATAACAAAGCTGCAGTCATACCTGACTGAAGTGAAACAAAATCGCTCAAGTTCCGATGGTTTCTCCATGCATGAGTACTCATTCACATATTGTACGTTTTTTTCTGACATCCAATTGCTTAAATAAAGCATTATTAAGATTTCACATCGTTATTTTATTTTAAACTGTACTAATTTGCATTAATTACCAAAGTAGCGGGTTTTTTTAAAATCACAAATGGCCGCAAAAGGTCATCCTAGATACATGTAGTTGACACGTGCAAGTAACCTAGCACAAGAGAAGCCATCACCACTGCTGATATTGACGTGTTAATTTCATGTGCTAACTGTAAACCTAAAAGTACAACAGCAGCGCTTCTGCGGGTTTGTTTTCTTTGCCATAGATCTGACAAATTTGCGCATCCGATGAAATTAATGTTTAACTTTTTCTTTTCTGTTCGTTTTCCTATTGCATAATACAGAAAAATAAGATGAATAATTTTAGATCATTAACTCTTTTTAGTAAAGTTCCCCTCCTTCTCTCTCTCTTTCTCTCTCTCTCTCATAAAATATGGAATCCAAAGCACTACTGCGCAAGTCTTTGTAATCTATTACTATTAAAAACCTTTTTTTGGGGGGGGGGGTTAAGTATTCCATGATTGGCTAGCTTTCTTCAATTAGCGGCCGCCTCATTCACACTAAGCCAAAAAGATGTTCCTGCCATTAAAGTTTTTCGTGATTCTGCTTATGTTTTGAAGAGTTTTTCACTAAAGCGAGTTTCAAAAATAACGTTAAAATGCTTATTAATGTTAACCAAAATTTTTCTTTTTCGCTGCTTGACATGTCAACATTTTAAGTCAGTCAGAATTAAAATATTAAAATCTGACTGATTATAAATCTCGACGTACACAAACTGAAATCTGGAAACGTTCAGTAGTGGTAAAAAAGTAATAATGTGCTAGACATTATAGCGTTATGGAGCAAAAGAGAAAGAAATTTTCCCACCAATGCACAGGAACTCCCGAGCACATGCTCTAAAGTCGTGTGTGTGTTCATGGGCATCCGTAGGAATTTTCCGGGAGGGGGGGGGGGGCGCCGAAGTAAAAGGGATATTTTTTTTTTTTAAATCAGGGCGGGACGAGGCACAGAAACACGCTCAATAACCAAAGGCTCTAACAGTCACAAACAGGAAACTGCATTCTTTAATATCTGCGTAAAAATAATTGAAAGAGTATATTTTATTTTTATATTTTCGCCATAGAAAAATGAGCAAATAATAGGATACACGTGAAGACAATACATCCATGCAAAATGCTCTAAACTTGTTGGAAATTAAAATCTCAGAACATCTCAGATTTTAGAATTTTCCATATTATTTTTCATTTCGGTAATAAGCCAAGTTCAGATTAAGTACTAAAAATTATCAAACTTCCGTTGTTAATGGCGGGACCAGACCATAATTGCGGCTGTAAAGTACAACGCGCGTTAAGTCAGATGGCTTCGTGTGATAAAAACACTGTTCCCAAGCTGAAACTTACATCATCCTTTGATGCAAACCCTTGTTAATATTTTACAACAGTGTTCACAATGGTCACTGCCTTGATTTCTGTAGAACATCCGCTGAAGTCAAGTCTTTATTAGGGAGAGACAATTGAATTTTCCAAGGGGGGGGGGGGGGTAAATGCATGAAAACAATTGTCTTTCTCTGATTTTTGTAGTAGACGTTAATCCGTTCCATATTTCACTTAAAATAAATAAATATTGTGATTAAAGAACAAAAAATATCCCAGTCGAAAAAAACAAAACATATAAACCCCATATATTAAATGGTCAGTCCCTTACAGTACACATGGAGTCATAATATTCAGCCTCATCACTCTGCTGTTACTGCTTAAAGACTAAGGACGCGGTTTGCATTTCAGTGTAAATTCAGTGTTTTAGGTTTGTTGTTGGGGGGGGGGGGGGTCAGCAGAAGCGGATGTCAATTTGGATTTTAATTGTCCATATCTCAGATAATTACTTTCCTTTGGAACAAAATGATAAATTTATTCTGCTTCAGAAGCTCAGCAATGTGTGCTTCTCGTCAAGTCAGTGCACAAGTTTGTTCATATTTCTTTGAAATAAATTAAAATCATAAACTTATTGCAAAAGAAGTCGATCAACCTTTTATAAACAGTAATGTGTACTGAATATACAAGCCTTCTGAAATAATTTTTGTATTGTCCAAATATGATCGAAATAAAGACGACTGATTCTTCAAATGGTATCCGGTTGTAAATCACTCTTGACGTCTCCGTCTTTCCATAGGTGGTCTTCATTCATTGGCTGTTCAGATGTCAATCAGTAATGTTGACTAGCCCCTCCACGGTGGAGTTTACATCGGCGTGCTTGCCGAAACGCAGTGGTGATTTGTAGGTATTTAGGCCAATTTATGCCTCCAACGCGGAGTGCTATCGCGGAGCTAGAGTGGAGGGGATTAAGTACCCCACCGTGATGCGTGGGGTTCCGAAAAATCACGTGAGCTGTACTGTAAATATTAGTAGCTACCACAAATTACATATTTTGCCATGGATGTTCATCTCATGTTTGAGCAGACAAACCTATGATTTTGCTGTAGAGAAATACTGCTCTCCCTTGTTATAATGTCCTTCATTATTATTGATTCAGAATATAATTTGGTACTGCTATGGAGTCCAAGACTAAATTTAAACCATTTTACTTGAATTGGTTTATCAATGTATGACAATATTGGTTGAATTGGTTTATCAATGTATGACAATATGGGTTGAATTGGTCTATCAAATGTATGACAATATGGGTTGAATTGGTTTATCAATGTATGACAATATTGGTTGAATTGGTTTATCAATGTATGACAATATGGGTTGAATTGGTCTATCAAATGTATGACAATATGGGTTGAATTGGTTTATCAATGTATGACATATTGGTTGCAAGAAAACAACATGAAGCTTAGTATTATATCTTTATTTCCTTTTTGAACAAATTATTATTTGACAAAATTAAATGCACAAATACCATGAAGCCAAAAAATGTATTTAATTTACATAAACATAAATGATTACTATGTGTTTCACTGGCATTTTGTTCATTTCCCCTCATCCCCCCCATCCCCTGACTCTGATACATGCAATCATTACATTTTGTTATCATTCTTCCTCTATCGAGGCTCAGAACATAACATGATCAAGGTTATGAACCTCAACTGCTATGTATTTACTATACTGACATTCAGATTATCCTCCCCCTGGAAAAGCATACACACAATCACTAAATTGTTAATCTTTCTTTCTATACCATAGTTCAGTACATAACACAATCGGAGGTTATGGAGCCAAACTACCAAATTATCACTTTACAATTGACTGTCATTTTATTTGTCTCATCCCAACACATATACACATGATCTTTAAACTTTAAATCATTCTCGCTATAATATGGTTAGGTACATAATGCAGTCGGCACTTATGGGCCCCAACTACTGCATTATAATGAGAGAGAGCTGTATTGGGGTGGTATTGGTTTTAATGGCACTTTTAACACATTATTGGCTATATCATGCCAAGGAAATGGGAGCTAAGTGTCTTTCCAAGGACACACCAACGCAGTCGACTTGGGCTGGGCTGGGCTGTATGGGTATACAGCCTCCAACCTTAGATTACAAGTCTGAAGCTGTAGCAACTTGTTTAGTGTAAAACTACCACCAAAACATTTTTTTTTAGCCACTAGTAATTCACTACAATTTTATTTCACTAATGTGGCTAAAATCAAGATTTGCTAAAAATCAATGATACTAAAGTATTGTTAGAATTTATGAAGATTTGTAAAATTGTATAAAATCTGCATTAAGTTTATGACCATATCATTTTTTTTATGTCCTTTCTATTTCCTCCTTTAGGATTCCCTGGACAACTCCATATCCAAGATCCAAATCTTCACAAATGTACATATATATTAATGTAAGGGTTTTTATGTGTCTTTTTTTCAATAACATTATATAATGGTAGTTCTTGCCAATGGTTTCTCTTTATCTTTATCTTCTTGCATTATGACCAAGTGACAAATGTACATCCTGAAAATACCTGTGCCACTTGTACTACAAGCTAAAGAAATACATTATATGGTGTGCTTTGTTGAAACAGTTTCAACTGGTGATTTCCCAAAATTTAAAAATAACTGATAACTGAAATAAAAAGTAAACATAATGATTCCTTTTAAAAAATGAGGTTTATGAAGCCTGTATTTTACATGAATCTGTTCTGTAATCTATTAGGCTTCATTTAATTTTGACCTTGTCTAGATGAAAATAATCTAAAAAAAACAAAACTCATTGTTAAAATTGTGTGAGATGATAAACATGAAAAAGACAAACGGAATTATTCAAAGATTTACATGATAGTTTGAAACTACTTGAAAAACATGTTCATAACAATCTTTTGATGTACTTATCAAAATATAACTTAATTCACCAAAACAGATCAAGGCTCAGAGAAAACCACTCCTGTGAGACAGCCTTGGTCTCCATGATAGACGGATGGATTACTGTCTTAGATCAAGGGAAATTTAAGTTGGATCCATACTAGTTAATCTTAGAAAAGCTTTTGACCTTGTTGATCATGATATTCTTATCAATAAATTGAACATTTATCAATGTGACAATTCCACGATTGATTGGTTTACATCATATCTAACAAAGAGAAAACATGGTAATTTTTCTAAAAAAGAACCATTTTCATGTGGAGTATCACATGGATCAATCCTGGGCCAATTCCTCTTTCTCACTTTCATAAATGATCTGCCATTGGAAAAAGGTAACTGTATTTCATCTACCAACCTATATGCAGATGACACCACTCTATCAGATTTCAAACAGCTAATATCAGACCTTGAGGTCTCCTGTTAGATAGCCTTTAACTTGGAACAGATTCCTGCTGTAAGGAAAATGATTACTACCCAATGAAAGAGAGCAAAATTGGAACATGTCATACATGTTTGAAATGATAGTACTTGATAACTGGGGGAGTGCTACCTCAAGTAGAACCATATAATTGAACACAACCTGAATTAGTCTTTGTTACAAAGTTATTTAATGCATTTTAAAAGGCATGAATAATGTCTTAATGATTAGGACTCAGTCTGTTGTTCTTGTAAGTTTGTGGTTTGCTGTGTTCACAAAAAAAACCACCAGACTTCAAGAAATGCAATTACTGTAGCTGCAAACCAGGGAGCAAAATACCTAACTGAATAAACTCTTATCCAGAGCCCTGAAACCAGACTGACAATATTCACAAATTTTACCCATGGATGACATTACATATCACAAAGTTTGATTAAGGCAGCCTGTTTTATTTTGTATTTATACACTGTGTCCTTAACTTTTGGATTAACCCGTGTATATTACAGCACTAAGGAGATGGTGAGAAACATGCAAGGGTTAAAGCAAGAGCTCTACTATACTGTAAACTCACTTGTTTCATATGGATGGGAACAGCTACATCTGGCAGTGAAATTATCAAAGTCATTGTAGCAGAGGTTCACGTGGGGACATGGTCCAGGACAGTAGCTGGGACTCATGCTACAGTGGGCTCCACTAAATCCATTGCTGCAAGAACAGTTATATTTGTTGTCCCAGTCATTACACATCCCACCATACAGGCAGCCATCTGGATTCTCTTTACAGTCATCTGAAATGAAAAATATAAACTGATATGTACTTTCATATTTTCTTGGCTTTACATTACATCCAGTATTGTCTTTTCAAGGATAATATCAAACTAAGTTTGACGCAAACATCTCATCATCTCACTTTCACTGATCAAACAATAAGGAAGGATACAAAACAAGAGGACCAAGTGGACTTTAGATAACTTAGCTGCCTGATCTGCCTACAAGCCAAATGCAAATGCACTGGCCAAAAGATCTTGGCCAGTGGGAAGATATCTGTAGAAATTTCTTCCCATGCTGTTGATTGCATATGTAATAAAAAACAACTGTTTTAAGGCTTCTCTACATTTTGTATCTTTATCCATATATGATGGCATATCAGCATCATATGTCCAATATTGAAAGGCCTTCATGTTTGAATGATTTCTGTTAAAGTTGGTCAAATTCTGTTGGGCAGTTTTTAGCAAATAAGTCATTTAAAGGTTTTTCTATTTTGTAGTAATGAGAGCCATATTTGATGGTGCGTTAGCATTATTTGTACAAAACTGAAAACCCTTATTGCCATGATGCCATTAGTTTTGTCAAATTATCCTCAGTGTTTATTTTACAAATCATTTAAATGTTGTTCTATTTTCAGCAATGCCAGCATTTTTTGATAGCATATTGGCATTATTTGTGCCAAACTGAAAGCCCTTTTGCCTGCATGCTTTATGATAAAATTGGTTTATGAGGAGTCATTTAAAGGTTTTTCTGTAAGAGCACCCATATTTGATGAAGGATCAGCATCATTTGTAAATATTTTAAACCCCTAAATGTCAAGATGCATTTTTCAAATTTGGTCAAATTCTGTTCAGCAGTTTTTCAGAAAAAGCCATTTTTAAATTTTTATATTTTTTGTAATGGCAACCATATTTTATGGCAGATTAATATAATTTTATATAAATTTGAAAGCCTGTGATGCCTATGATTTCTTCAAATTTGGTCATATTTTGTTGTGCAGTGTTGTTGAAGTCATTTAAATGTTTCTATAACTCTAGTAAGGATGGCCATATTTGATCAGGGATCAGCGCCATTATACATACTGGGAAGCCCTTCAAAACAGGTTGTTTTCTGTCAAATTTGGTCCAATTGTGCTCAGTGGATTTTAAGAAGTCATTTAAAGGTTTTTCTATTTTAAGCAACAGCTTAATTGATTGTGGACTTGCATCACTTATTAAAATTTGAAATTGTAAAACATTTAAAACCCTTAATGACAAGATGCTTTGTCAAACTCTTTCAGATTCTGTTAAGCAGTTTTTGAGAAAAAGTTGGTATTTGTTTTGTTTTTTTGTTGTTGTTGTAATGGTGTCCATATTTGATGGCAGATAAACATCATTTGTATAAATTTGAAAGCCCTTTATGCTAAATAGCTTTCTGTTGAATTTGGTAAAATTCTGTTGCATGGTGTTTGAGAAGTCATTTAAAAGTTTCTCTAATTTCAGTAAAGGTGACCATCTTTAATCAGTATCATGTGTAAAAACTCGAAAGCCTTTCATCTGTATAAACTGAAAGCACTTCAAGCAATGATGCTTTCTGTCAAATTTGGTCAAAAAATTGGTTCCTTGTTTTTTTTTGTTTTTTTTTTTTTGTGAAGTCTCTAATTTTAGCAAAGGTAGCCATATTTGATCAGGATCATATGTATAAACTTGAAAGCCCTCCATTTGTATAAAGCTGAGAGCACTTCAAGCCATGCTGCTTTCTGTCAAATTTGGTCTGAACTGGTTCTTTGTTTTTTTTGTGAAGTCTAAAATAACAATTGTCAACAGACACACAACGGACGATGCACTATGACATATCAGCATAATTTGTCCAATATTGCCAGGATACTTTCTGCCGAAGTTAGTCAAATACTGTTGAGTGGTTTTTAAGAAAAAGACATTTAAGGGTTTTCTATTTTTAGTAATGACAGTCATATCTGATTATGGATTGGCATGACTGGTGCAAATCCTACATATCAGGATGCTTTCATTGAAATCAGGTCACATTCTGTTGTAATTTTTTTTTAGAAGTCATTTAAAGGTTTTTCTATTTTTAATATTGTCAGCCCCCTTCAGCAATAAATTACAAAGTCCTTCATGGACTTCTGCAGAAAATGTATAGAAATATTCTCTTGTACTGAATGCTTTTTTGACATACTTCCTCAGAGAAAACATCTGCAAAACAAAAAGAAAAAAAACAAAACACATTCTGAGAGGATTCTCCGTATGATTACATATAACTCCATAGTGCTGTAAGAAATGTACAAAGATGAGTAAAATATCTGCAGAATTCTACAGAGTTTTACTTGCTATGACTCCACACAATTCCTTCAGTGGCTATCGGCTATGGAAAAAAAATCTGCCCAGTTCCACAGTGAAATGTATAGAAATACGTCAGAAATCTAGAGTGACATTGCAGAAATAACTCTGCAGTTTTCAAGTGGAAGGTAGGAAATAGCTCTGCAGAGTTCCGTGGAGTGCCATCGAGTTATGTGGAAAAATTATCCACATAATTTTTTAAAATTATATTGCAACATTCCATAATACTTTACAATTTTTCAGAAAAAAATTTCTTCTGTAAGTGTAATAATTTATAGTATATCATACTGCTTGCAATATGAATATATAACTTTAATTTCAACTGAATCTAATGACTTTCATCAACATTTCAAGAAGAACAAGCCTATCTGCACAGAATTTAATAGACTCTGATTACAAACAAGCAAGTTTCAAAAACAAGAGAAAATAAGCACATTTTAACAAAGATTATGAGAATATAAATATTACATTAATGTTTTCAGACAAGGGTCCACTTTCGATCATTTAAAATATATCGTTACATTAATGTTTTCAGATGGGGATCCACTTTTTGGTTATTTAAAATATATTGCTACATTAATGTTTTCAGATGGGGATCCGGTTTTTGGTTATTTAAAATATATCGTTACATTAATGTTTTCAGATGGGAATCCACTTTTTGGTTATTTAAAATATATTGCTACATTAATGTTTTCAGAAGGGGATCCGGTTTTTGGTTATTTAAAATATATTGTTACATTTATGTTTTCAGAAGGGGATCAGTATTTTGGTCATTTAAAATATATTGTTATATTCAAGTTTTCAGAAGGGGATCCACTTTTTGCTGATTTTAAATATATTGTTACATTAGTGTTTTCAGAAGAGGATCTGGTTTTTGGTCATTTAAAATATACTGTTATGTTCGTGTTTTCAGAAGAAGATCAGCTTTTTGGTTATTTACATTTAAAACCTACTGTGCATAATTACACATTTACTAATTTATCTCACTATTTTTCATGCTTACTATTTTTCATACTCTGAAATGACAAGTACTATTAAATTAGCGGGCATTAGTTTTTAACAATTCCAAAACCACAGTGGAGGCACAAAGGGTCATAGATTTTATTTTGATACATACATGTCAGTACTATGTGCATAATCATTACTTTTCAAGTCTATACCAATAAAAGAAGCTTCATATGACAATGATAATATATCTGATTGAAAATAATTCTCCAGTGTGATAACAAACTTTGTCAATCAGATAGAAGATTACCTTATTAATATACCTAGACCTTGCTGATAATCAAATTCATTCAAGATCATGATAATATAAGACTATTTAACAAGTCTGATAAAAATCTATCAGATATATCGTTGCTAGATTGTTAACAAACTCAAACATTCACATGCAAAGTCAGAGCATTAATATGTATGAATTTCACTCATAATCATACTCAACCAAGATCTTGAAGACAGACATAGGACCGCACCAAAAGATGAGACGATACAAAATCCATAAAAGGCATATCTACGTCTATTGGACAATGTACACAGCAAATTGCATTAGAATATGTAGAATGAATGGGTTACAAGGATCTACTGTAGCTGAGATTTCAAACTGACAGAACTAGAAATGTGCTTACAGAACATGAATGCCTTATTATCCCCCTTTTGTACAACCCTGTAGACAAATGTGCAAGAAAAACAGACATAAATGGAAAACTTAACCAGAATCAATTACATGACCTAATTTTGGTAAGATGGTATTGTGCTCATCAAGATGCACCCACACACAAAGCTGCAGGCCTCTGTGACCAATAATGACTGAAAAATGGACTTAAATGCAAAACTTAACCTAGGTTGCTGAAGTGTGAAATGCAGATCACACTGATCTACTTTTGGACCCTAGTGTTTTTTTTTTTTTTTTTTACAAAACTCTGTGGAAAATAATGCCTGAGAAACTAACATAAATGCAAAACTTAACTGAAGTCACTGAAGCATGAACTGTAGATCATGGAACTCTCAAAAAAAGATATTATTAAAGAGCTCCTGCATCTCAATGTGGGACCCTTAAAAACTGCTGCCTTTGAGAGTTTCAACTATGAAGTGATCTACATGATTTTTAAAAATATAAATTGATCATGATATGTTAATCTTTCAGTCTTATTGGTTATACCATAAATCAAATCACAAAAATTTCAGACTGAACATTTTCTGTCAAACTCTACACCAGCTGTTTTTTAATTGTTATGGAGACATCAGGCATCTAAACATTTGGAAAATCATAAATTGTAACAGTTTCTTTTTAGTTAAAACAAGAGGTTCAAGTGGGCTTGACACTGCTCACCAGACATACATTGGTCTAAATGTCAAATGTAGTAATAAAGACATGTGCCTTGGACTGAAATACACCTATGTCAAGACAATTTCCAGCTATTTGATAGTTTATCTGTATTTCTACAAGTAACCTGAGATGGACTAGGTGGTGCACTGGCATAATTTGTATGAATCTGAAGGTGTTCATACTAGGATACCTATAACATTTGGTCTGATATGGTAAGGCTGTTTTGGAGAGAAAGTCGTTCTATGATAGCTTTTTTTATATTAGTAACATGCCCCATACATGAAGGGAGATAAGTATAATTTATAAGTTTTCTACATGGTTGCTATGGACCACACAAATGCTTGTGCAGCAACCCTGTACAAAACTTGGATATATAATGTCCTAAATTTGTTACCAAGTTTCATCAAAATTGGCTAGACCATTCTGAAGAAGTTGAAAATAGGTTTTCTATATGTTTGCTATGGAAGTCACACCATTATTATCTAGGAACCACCCCAGACACGATTTCAATTAAATATGTCCTAAAAACATTCCTATCAAGTTTGATCGAAATTGGCTCAGATGTCCCAGAGAAGTCAACAAGAGTCCCTTGAAGGGACCAATGCTTTACTGACCAAAAACAATTTCCAGGAATTCCAGATACATCCATTTTATCTTTTAACTATCGAGTATTAAAATCATTTCTGATATTCCTGAGAAACTCCAACATACTAAATTTAGAAATAAAACCGATTATATGTTTGAGTCAACATGTTTGCAAGATACCTGTCTTACTGACACCTTTTCATTTAAGACCAATTAGATATCATAAGAAGTCTTTTAGTGAAACATCCATGACCTTAGGACTATCCATTCATAAGTAGTTATAACTAGACTTTCAAGATGGCCACCATAGTGGCCATACTGGATATTTGACTGGTACCTTTTTAATTTACAACCAACCAGAGATCATAAGAAGCCTTTCTGTGAAAATGACATGTCATTACAGCCATCCATTTAGAGAAAGTAACCATAACAACATTTTCAAGATGGCCACCATGCTGGACATATTGTTTGCCAGACCTGCATTAATTTCATTTAGGATCAACTAAACATGATAAAAAGTCTTTGGTGAAAATGCCATGTAGCTATGGCCATCCATTTATGAGAAGTAGCGATAACAAGGTTTGGCAGCCATGTTGGAGATCAGATCAGCACCTGTTTCATTAAGTCTTTCAAAGAAAACCCCATGAAGATACAAATATTCATTCAGAAGCAGTAGTGATAACAAGATTTTCAAGATGGCTGCCATGGCGGAATATGTTAGATGTATGAGGGCATGTCCAATGGGCACCATTTTCATTTAGGACTGACTAGACATCTTACATTTATTGGTGAAAACTCCATATCAATACAACTATTGCTTCCGGTGTAGTAGAGATAATAAGATTTTCAAGATGGATGCCGTGGTGGCAATATTGTATGTCAGATCAGCATTATTTACATTTAGTACCAACTAAACATGATAACAAGTCTTTTGGTGAAAACCTCATGTAGCTATGGTGGCCATGTTGGAGGTCTGATCAGCACATTTTCATTTATTAGCAAGTTGACATCATAAGTCTTTTAGTGAAAACCCCATGTAGATACAACCATCCATTCAGGAGGATTAGTGATTACAAGATTTTTAAAATGTCAACTGTGGCAGCCAAATTGGATGTGTAAGGACACCATTTTCATTGAGGATCAACTAGATATCAAATTAAATCTAGTAGTGAAATCCTCACATCCATATAACTATCCATTCAGGATGAGCAGTGATACAATCTTCAAGATGTCTGCCATGGTGGCCATATTGGATCTAAGGACATGTCCAATGAGTACATTTTTATATTGTCTTTTAGTGAAAATCCCATGCTGATATAACCATCCATTCAGAAGGAGTAGTGATGACAAGATTTTCAACATGGCTGCCATATTTGATATCAGCTCAGCACCTTTTTTGATCTTGGGTCAACACTTGGATCATGCACTCAGGAGAAGTAGCAATAAAAAATATTTTAAAGATGGACTTTGTGGCAGCCACATTGGACATCTGATAGGCACCAATTTTATTCAGGACCAACTACACCTCCTAAGAAGCTTTTAGTGAAAACCCGATATCAATACAACCAGCAATAACAAGGTTTTCAGGATGCCTGCCATGGCAACATTATTGGATTTCAGATTGGCACCATGTTTATTTAGGACAAACTAGACATAATATGAAGTCTTTTTGTGAAAAACCCATGTATATATGACCATAAATTCAGGAATAGTGATAACAAGATTTTAAAGATGGCTGCTGTAAGGGCCATATTAGATTCAAAGGGGCACCATTCTCATTTAGGACCAACTAGACCTTGGATTGAATGTGTTTGTAAAGTTTCATGGCAATCCTCCCAGTAGTTTAGGATCTCAGGTCAGCACATTTACCTAGGACCAACCAGACACCATACAAAAAAGCTCTTAGTGAAAACTCCATAGAGACATGAAAATCCAATGAGGGGAAGTAGCCAATATAATGGCTATACTGGATGTCTTATGGGCACCATTTTCATTCAGGATTACACATCATAAGAATTCTTTCAGTGAAAAACCCATTTCAATACAACCATCCTATCAGGAGGAGTGGCAATAACAAGATTTTAAAGATGGCCACCTTGGGAGTCATACTGGATGTCTGATAGGCACCATATTCATTCAGGACCAAGTACAGATCATACAAAGTCTTTAAGTGAAAACCCCAATACAACCATCCATTCAGGAGCATCAATAACAAGATTTTAAAGATGGCCACCATGGCAGTCATATTGAATGTCAGATCACCATCATCTTCATTTAGGATCAACTAGACATCATATAAAGTCTTATAGTTAAAGTCAAATGTCTATATAACCATAAATTCAGGACAAGTAGCAATAACTAGATATTCAAGATGGCTGCTGTGGTAGCCTTATTAGGTTCTGAGCAGCACCATTCTCATTTTGGACCAACTACAGCTTGGGTTGAATGTGTTGTAAAGTTTCATGTCATTTCTTCCAGTAGTTAAGAAAAAGTAGTTATAACACACTTGTGTTAATAGATGCTGGATATTGGATGACAGACACCAATGATGAAAGGCCATCACATTAACTCTTCCAGTCTATGACCAGCAGAGCTAAAAAGAGGTTTTCCACCCAGGTGCTAGGGATACCACACCATTGCTAGTGGAGCCAAACAATACACAATTTTGAGAGAACATGTCTTAAGAAACATTTCTCACAATTCTGATTAAAGTTGGCTCAACTATTCTGGAAAAGAAGTTGAAAATTGGTTTTCCACATGGTTGATATTAAAGTCACACCATAGCTAGGAGAGCCAACCCAGGCAAAATTCCTATAAAATATGTATTAAGAAACACTCCTACCAAGTTTTATTGAAACTGGCTCAAGCATTCTAGAGAAAAGTCAAAAATATGTTTTCTACCCTGTTAGGGAAGTCACTCTGGACATAATTTAGATAAAACATTTACCAAGAGACCATCATACCAGGTTTGATAAAAAATGGCTTACCCATTCTGAAGAAGAAGTTGAAAATTGATTTTTCTTTTTTGTTGCTATTGAAGTACACTACTGTTAGGAAAGCCACCCAGAACAAGATTTTGGCAGAGCATGTTCTGAGAAACATCTCAGCCAAGTTTGATCCAAATTACCCCAGCATTTTTTGAGAAGCTGAAAATGGACAATAGATTACAAAAGTCGGGAACACAGGGCCATACCATAAGCTAAAGCAAGTATAACAAAGAGCCATGCAAGATTTAATATTTGAAAATTTTAGTGGCCAGGGCTTAATTGAGTGACATGGGAAGGTTAGGCACCAGTTTGTGGCAAGGTAAAGTCAACTTTGCTTTCCAGTTGTGTTCAGCAAACTTTCAGGAAAGATGGTGACTATTTTGCACTAATTGCCCTCTATCCTGACCACTTCATCATTGACAAATAAATAGGTTAAATGATAATCTATCATGGTGTACTGCTGTTACTTACCAATATTTGTCTCACAGTTCTGTCCCGAGAAGCCAGGTCTACATGTACATTCATAACGCACCGAGTCAAACTGCATACATGATCCTCCATTTTTACAGAGGTTGGAACTGCAGATATTTGATGCTCTCTCACACCTGCAAAACAGGGAAAGACTTTTTTGAGGGCACCTGTATCAACTGTACTGTAGTCATGTCCCAATATGGATTTGACAAGAATTGAAGGTCTGCCAGTCTTTTTCTTTCTGTATCTATTAAAGTTCTCCAATTCAATGCATCTAAGTAAAAATTTTAATGGCTGCAAGTTTCAATTTTAGCAAAGACCAACATAAAAATATGTTTTGGTGAAAAAAATATGTTAACATGATGAATAATGCACATTTTATTAAATACAGTAATATCTGGATAAAAAGTGTTATGCTTATAGTTTGATATTAGTGAAAATTATATGAGCTTGAACCAAATTTAATGCACAGAAACCATTATTTTCTTATCAACAGATCTAGAAGATTATTGAACCACGATACGATCATTGGGGCCACATTGGGGCTATGAGAATGAGATGAGCAGTGGAAGTTCTAACTTGTTGTAGAACTTGAGGTAGCAGTTGGAACTGTGGGAAGGTGTATGCAAACAGACGATCCCACTGGAAGCTGGATGCATGCATGTACTGCCCATGCTCTCTGGTCTGGGACCAGAGAAATGTAAAAGGGAAGTCTGTTGTTGAGCCTGGTTACAAACAAGTCCACCAAAGGCTTTCCCCATACTGTGAAAGGGACTCTGTTATGGAGCAGTGAAGAGACCATTCTATGAGGACTGTTTTGCCTGTCCTGGACAGACTGTCAGCTAATACGTTCTTCTTCCTGGAATGTGGCAAACTCAGAGGGTGATCTTCTCCGAGGCTGCCAAGTGGAGGAGGTTCCAGACCTCCATGCAAAGAGAAGGGGCATGTGTGCCTTCTTGACATCAGAGATATGCTACGATGGACATGTTGTCTTAGGAGACAATGACACATCGACCCCTTACTCTGTTGATGCACCTTTGCAAAACCAGAAATATGGCTTTTATTTCTAGATTGTTGATGCGGAGAGATGATTTGTCCCAAGTCCAATGACCCTGGCGAATTATGCCCTTTGGTTTCAGATGAGTACCCTAAGTGGAATCTGACACATTGGCAAACTGATAGGAGTAGGGGTCGGGTGCATTTATGGGGACCCCAGTCTAGAATCTGTCCCAAATTATCCACCAGCGCAAATGGTGATGAAAATCTAGTCCTAGTGGAATCACAGCTGATAGAGAATCTCTATGTGGTTTCCACCTTGTGACAAGGTGAAATGTAGAGGGCACATAAGGGAACCAGATCTGCAGCAGCGTTCAAAGTTTCTAGTAGGGATAAGAAAAGGCCAGCAGTCAATGATGTTTTTGCTCGTAGTGCATCTAGAAGTATCAGGATTCGATCTATGCAATCCCATGAGATCCAGACTAAGTTCTGGTTTGTGAGGAAGTTCATCCCCACATAAACAAAGTCATGAGATAGAACGAGCTCTGACTTCTTGATGCTGGGTAAAAGACCCAACCTAGTTACTGTGGACCAGCAATGGAACAGATCCTGATGGAGGGACTGAACCTGAACATTGTGGATCAGCGAGTCATCAAAATACTGGAGAATCAGAGTTCCCAGTAATCAGAGGTATGCTGCTACTACTCCCATAACTCGGGTGAAGACTATGGGTGTGGAAGTGATTCTGAATGGCAGAACCCGGAATTGAAAAACTTCCTGGTCCAAGCAAAACCGGAGGTATTTGTGATGTGGAGGAAATATCGGGATGTGTAAGTTGGCATCCTGAAGGTCAATGGAGACTGCCCAGCAATGGACACATTGCATTGCAGATTGAGGAAGTGGTCTCCATCTTGAAAGGTTTGTCCAGAAGAAACCAGTTCAAAGATTGATTATAATACGAAACTTCCCACTTTTCACGTGACCAAGAGATTTGGGAGTAGAATGCAGGAGACTGATCCTTCAGGACCCTCTCAACTGTCCCTTTTTGCCAAAGCATGTGCACCTCTTCTCTTAATTTCACCAGATTGGACTGGTGAAAGAACATGAAAATCCTTGACAGAAGGGATTGTTTATGAAACTAATTGGTAACCCTTGCTCACAATGGAAAGGACCCACCCCTAATCCATGATGCTTGACCAAGCCTCTGAAAAGAGGCCTAGATGAGCATTTATGGGGACGTTTGGGAGAGGAATGCACTGCAGGAGAGGGTGTGAGTCCCTACTGCTGCACCCCCCTCCTTCCTTAGGAAAGAAAAGAGGGTTAGAGAACCATGGCTTGAACCTAATTGTCGAGGAGGAGGTCTCATTTGAGGTTGCACATTGGGCTGAAGCTGTGTCTGTTTGAAGAACTTTGCAGATGGCCCCGTGGGTGATTCACACTTCCTGGCTGATTGCAATGGGCCAGGAGCAGTGGTGAAGGATCTATTCTGGCGATCCTTCAGATCTTGTGAAGCCACAGTAGGGATGAGTCCTCTGAAGAGGGTCTCGGCTTCAAACACAGCAGTCCTTAGAGGGTCTTTACTATTGTTAAGCAAGACCTTCAATTAGTACAATGCAACATCACAGCAGATGTGCAGAAGTTCTGCCAATAACACCATTGAGACAAAAAACACATGGCAGGACATCTTGGACACAGCTTCCAGCATGCATTCTAATGCAACTAGATTCATTGAGGCCTCCTTCAGCATACTAAATGAAGAAGCAGAGAAAAGGTCAGCACGAGAAGCTATGGTGACTAATAACCAGGTTTTCTGTTCAATACCCTCTGTCAATTGTTTTTATGGGAAGGCATGCCCATGCGGCTCCAGTTAAGATACCCACTTTAAAACATTTTACCCAGTAACTCGAAGCAGAGACCATAGGTCTCAAAGGAGAGGGAGGAACAGATCACCCTCTATATTGCAGAGCGATGTCTTGGCCTGTAGAGAACCTCTTTGAAGAAGAAGCAGGAAGTCTGGTTGCACCTGAGCCCATGGGATCTTTTCCAAAATGGAAAGGATCTTCTTGGACTGTGCGGCAGATGGTTGAAGGCACAAGTCTGCGGGTAAAAGGTGGTAACTTCACTTACTGAGTTATCAAAGGACCAGACCTCCTCCTCCTCATCCGACTGAGAGAAAGCAATGTGCCTGATAGGAGGCATCAAGGGGACTGTTTCTACTTCAGACTCATTGGAGTCAATGTGTATAGATAGGGCATCATCATCTTCTAGTACGTTCTGAACAGGAGAGTGGCTGGGCATCATTATGTCCCTTGGGCGTGTAGATGACATAGGAGCACTCTTCGCCACTGCCAATAGCTCATCATGGTGAGTAGAGGCTGTATGTGTGCTAGAAGTTCCAGTGGGAAGACAAGACCACTTGTCTTTCCTCGATGATGCTATGTCTTCAGTCTTCCTGTTTGATGCCACCTGATGAGGTAATGGCGGTACAGTAACCCAAGTAGACATAAAAGACCAATTACCCTGAGGTGAAGAGCCCCACATTCTGTAAGGATTCATTGGGATAATAAGGAAGGGGGGATATTCAGCCCAATCCCTATCCCCGTACTGCAAAGCCTCTGAGTGATGACCGGTGAATAGTCAATGACCAGTACAAGATGACTGGTGGCCGATGACCAGCAACTGGTACAATCTAACCGGTCATTGGGATGAACTGACTGGTGACTGGTCACCATACACTGACCAGTCATCTAAACAAACTGACCAGTGACTGGTATGTCAGCCTGGTTTGTAAGATTCATCACTCCGTAATGTGCGCTGCTGCTCCTCTCACTCGGGAGGGTGCGACACACTAACCTGGAAGTGTTGGGTGCAGTGCAGCTCCTCCCTCACAGGAGGGTTCAACACATTACCCAGGATGTGAGACATGCTGTGTGTCTCCTCCTTCACAGAATTGAGCAACATGCTATTCTGAACATGAGAAGTGTTCTACTTCTCCTCCCTTTCAGGGGAGGCAATCTAGTTCTCGAACATTCAGTCCCTACTACAGGAGGGGCTTCACCCCTTGGGGCTCTGCGAGAGAAACCTGAAAAATCAGAAGATGGGGGAGATTGAGGTTTCCTCTGCCTTCTATAAGTGCATCTGGAATTGGCTAGATTCCAGATTTCATTAGGCCATATTTTGCAAAATGCACAACGATTCTTTCATGTGCACTTTGAACAAGTGAGGCAGTTTGGGTAGTGTCCCAAAGGCCCTTCTTGTGGCCACACTTTCCCACAGACTGTCCCCGACACTATTCTCTTATATAAAAAAATGTCCTGAAAGAGAACAATAAATAATATGTTATTATGTCAAACGTGAACTCACCTGTTTGTATATGGTGTGTGCTACATACACACCAATGTATGTACAAGGTAAACAACGACTCACTTGTTAGGAATGTACCTGTCTTTTCTTAGTAAAGTAAGACATTACAATTGTTAAACTTTTATAGTTCTCAAGGAACAATACAGACATACAAAATAAAAATCCAACATGAGTCACATGCAAAATTATTCATATACAATGGTGAAAAAACACCAAATTTATGTTCAATCAATTATTTAAAAGAAAGGAATATGAATTACTACTATGTTAGGGTAAGGCCTCTGTTGCATTATTTCTTAACAGAAAAGACTTACCCGTAACCAGTTGTAAAATGGTAAGAATATGGGTGTACCCTAACCCCTAAAGGGTGGGATACAACATGGTAGCCTAAGAGGTCCCTTCAAGAACTAAATTCTAAAAGGGGACAGGGGTTACCAGTATATGAACAGAATACACAACAGATAATTGTAACACCAAGATATAATATTGTTGAAGGGGAGACTGCAATGCAGTAAAACACTTGCAACAAGCAATGTTTCTCTGCTCGCAATCTACGACACATTCATTAACATGGTGTCCTTGAAAAAGATTACTGTTCTGTGCAGGGACATTCAAGGTCCACAAGTGGACTGTGTCTTATTGACAATTCTCCACTATGTGGGAGGATGTATTCACATCAAATGGAGAAGGTTTTTTTGCACACAAAAAAGAAAAGCTATGCAACAGCGATGGGTAACATACTGCTGCTTTTAAAATAATCATACAAATCTTTCTGACTGAGGAAAACCATGTAATAGTTGACATTGGTTTGCATCATGACTTAAGAGCCTTTTTTATAACCACTTTCCTCAAATAAATGTGAGAAGATCAATACTTCCAGAACTGATTGAATTACACAGATAGAAAATTTACAGTACAAAGGTTTTTGTATCTATCTTGGTCATTACACCGTGTATTGGGCCATAGGACTCAAAAATTGAGCACAGCAGAAATAAAACTTTGTAATTAATTCTAATTGATAGGAGTACTTAGATCACATTAAGGTAATTGCGAATAGGCAAAAATATTACATAAACTGCCACTAGAACAACCAATATACTTTATTTAAGTTTCTAAAATTGACTTGAAATTGACAAAGTCCAAAATACTCAGTGAACTAGCTGATAGTCAGCACTCTGACATTGATTTTTGAGGTCAAACATTTTGACTCAGGTTTATCACTGAAATGGTTTGTGAGCATGGTAACACAAACAAATATGAATGAATTCTTATAAAATCCAGTATGTGGATAAGTCAGTTGAATGCCTTGAATGATGCCAATGAAATAACTTTTTTTTAAATAATAGATTTAACCAAAGAATTTTGTCCTATACTTACAGGTATCCTGTGAACATGTTAGCTCCGACATGTTAGAAACCAATTTTGTTACCAAATTTGGTGTGCTGGAGTCAATAATATTAGAGCTGATTTCAATACTCAGCAGTTAAAAAGTACAGTCTGATCTTGGATTCTGGAAATTCTTTTCAGCCAGAAGAGTTTTGCCCTTTATGTTTTGTAGCTTTATGCAGTGTTACAGACAATCTCACTAGCACAACTCAAAGTCTCACAGTCTTGTCTTGCAATTTTTTATTTGGTTGCTATGAAATTGTACACATTTTGATCATCATCTAAAAATGCACATACAGTGAAACCCCTATATAACATACTTCGCTAACATACTTCGCTATAGCATGAATTAGGATATAGCACAATCTTGGCATGGCTCCAGAAATTTTCCAGTAATTGCACCTATTTTTTGAAGTACTACAAAGCTTAAGTGCCAATATAAACAAGAGTTTGATTTAATAATTTGGCAAGATGTCTTGTATTCTTGAAGAAAACAAATATCTTCTTGCTTATTACTAAAAAAACATTAGGTTCTTAACAAGCTGATAATTGTTAATATGTAGCTTGGGGGGGGGGAGGTAAAACTAATTTTAATTATGCAATACTTACCTGTTGCTATTGCATAGCTAATCTATTTCCATGATGGGAAATACCCAACCATATGATGAGAATTCAACCTCCCATAGGGTTGACTAGAAAGTTCAAGTGAATAGAACCCCCTGTGTGAACCCCACAGTCATACATGTGTAAGCCACAATTCCTCATTCTTTTTCAGGACGTAGCCTTACTAGTGGCACATCAGTGCGGAGAGGAAGGAAGGAATCTGGCAATAGCAGCAGGTAAGTATTACATAATTAAAATTAGTTTTAACCCAACTCCCCCCCAAAAAGTTTAATATCAGTAATAGCTTATTCTGTTGCTATTGCATAGCTGAATTTGCCAGTTTGGTGGAAGGCCAATGAGCTCACAACTGGTTAAGGAAAATAACAAGGAGTAGAGGTATTAACTACTGCCGGATGGTATCCGTATGGGCCATTTTGTGAGCTACGACTAGTGGACCCAAAGAAAATATGCCTTTGCTTTGGTGAGCCAGTGAGTGAAGTTAAAAGGGGGAGAAGGTAGTGTGAGATCGCCAAATGTGGCTTTCATAACATCCTCCAGAGACATATGAGTTAAATAGGCCCATTAGGTAGCAATGGCTTGAAACTCATGAGCTTTAATTTTCATGAAAGATCCCTCTTGGCAAGAGACTGGTAAGCTCTAACTGTACATGAAAGTCTATCCTGATCATCCCCAGCACAGGTATGACTGAGACTGGGGATCTGGTTGGCAAAGGAGAGAAACCGCTAAAGAGAGCAAGAAAATAGTATTGAGGGTAAGGTTCTCGAAAGAAGTCTCACTTAAAGGTTCATATAGATGGATTTATTAAGATACCACAACACACAAGAGAGATTCCACTTAGGCATCAAAGAGTCAGACACTGGCCATTGCAATTTGAAAAGCCTGATCAAGTATACTAAGTGAGAGACCGCACCAATAGCCGGACCTTCAAAAATCTGAGAGTGTTCGATAAGGCTTACCTAAAGTCCTTGATAGTAGAAACCGAGCATTGTCTCTCTTTAAACAGGAAGAGAATCAGCCACTGCGCTCAAAGAGGGACAGCTAGGATTGATATGTTTCCTGCTGCACCAATTGCAAAAGGTTCTCCATTTGGCATTGCAGACCTTAGACGTAGATCACCTCCTGGATTGAACGATGCACTAGGCGACTTTGCTTGAAAACTCCTCCTGGCAGAGAGATCATTTGAGTTGAGCCAAGCGTGAAGGTGGAGAATCTGTGGGCTGTTGTGCAGAAGAGAACCCCTGTGCTGCGACAGAAGGTCCCTCCTCTGGGGTAATGTCCTGGGCTGGTCTACAAATAGGATGAAAAGATCATCGAACCACAATCATTGGGGCCACAGAGGGGCTATCAACACGAGCTTAACAGTGAAGTTCCTTACTTTGTGAAGTACTTATGGAATCATCCTGATGGGTGGGAAGGCACAGGCAAATAGACGATCCCAATTCAGGCTGAAAGCATCCAATGCCCAGGCATTCTGATCAGGGACTGGGGAGACATAAAAGGGGAGCTTGTTGTTAGCCTCATGGCGACAAAGTCCACCAAGGGTGTCCCACAAAGTCTGAACAGGGAAACTGCTATGGATTAGTGCAGAGAACATTCTGCCAGGAATGTGGCAAACTCAAAGGGTAATCCCTTCCGAGGTTGCCCAATGCAGGAGTTTCCAAACCTCCATGCTGAGAGAAGGGGCATGTGTGCCTCCTTGTCTCCCAAGGTAAGCCACCACTGACGTGATTTCTTCGGAGACCATCACACAGCAACCCCTTATGTTGTTGATGCACCCCTGAAGGACTAAGAACATAAGAAAACTGCCCTAATTTCTAAATTGTTTATGTGGAGGGTAGATTCTTCGCAGGACCACGAACCCTCAAGAATCAGACCTTCCTGCTCCAGATGAGTGCCCCACCCTGAATCTGACATGTCTGCAAACAGATAGGAGTGGGGATCAGGGGCGTGTATAGGGACTCCAGCAAGAAACCAATCCCGATTGATCCACCAAGACAAATGATGATGGAAGACCTGACCTAGAGAAATCCTAACATTCAAAGGGTCCCTGTGCAGTTTCCAGTTTGCCAGAAGGAGAAACTGGAGAGGACGCAAGTGTAGTCTGCTGCAGAGTTCAAGGTCCCCAGCGGAGAAAGAAAAAGAAGAGCCGACAATGTGGTCATGGCTCTCAGTGTCGCCAACATGGAGAGGATCTTGTCTACTCTGTCCCGAGGGACAGGGACTAATTTTCTGTTCAAAAGGAAATTCATCCCCATGTCGACAAAATCTTAAGATGGAGAAGCTCCAACTTCTCTAGGTTGTGTAAGAGACCCAGTCTGGTTACTACAGACCAACAGTGACAGAGGTTGAATCTGAGGGACTTGAGCCCGTCATTGTGGATCAACCAATTGTCGCAATATTGGAGGATTTGGATACCCAGTGATTTTAAGTGGGCTGCAACTACTTCCATGATCCTGGTAAATGCTCTGGTTGCAGAGGCTAAACCAAACGGCAGAGTGTGAAATTGGAAGACCTCTCTGTCCAAGCAAAACCAGAGGTACTTCCTGTGAGGAAGAAAGATAAGGATGTGAAGATACGCATCCTGAAGATCGATGGAGACAGCCCAGTGGCCGGGACTTATGGCATTCCTGATTGAAGCTGCTGTTTCCATCTTGAAGGGTTCCTCCTGCAGAAATCTGTTTAGGGAGGAAAGATCGATAATTAGACGAAACATTCCACCTTTCGTGGGTACCAGGAAGTCCGGGAGTAGAAAATCGGAGAATGGTCGAAGAGCACCCTCTCCACTGCACCCTTCTGGAGAAAGGAGTGAACAAGGTGGTCCTTACTAGAGAAGGAAGATCTCAAAACTGAAGACAGTATCCTCCTTTTATGATAGAGAGGACCCAGCCATCGACCGTGATGCAGGACTAAGCCTCTGAAAAAAGGTTTAGTCTGGCACCTATGGGAACCCATTGCAGAGGGATGCTCTGCAGGAGAGGGATCAAGTCCCTAGGGCTACCCCCCCCCTTTTCCTTAGGAGAGGGGGAAGGGCTCATAAACCTCTTCCCTTGGCCTCTGCAGCATGTCCTGCTAGGCCCTGACTGATGAAGGGGAGGTCTGAACTGGGATTGTTGCTTAGACTGGGGCAGCATGGCTTTAAAACAAATTGGGTGAAGGGCCCTGTTGCCATTTGGGATGACTTCGCTTCCTGGCCGGTTTTGACGGGCCAGGCGTAGATGCAAGAGAGCGATGTTGCTGGTCCCTCAAATCTTGAGAAGCCACAGAGGGAATGAACTCTCCAAAAAGAGTCTCTGCCACCAGGGGAGCAGCCCTCAAAAAGGTTCTTACTGTGCTCCAGTAATACCTTGGATGTGTCCAAAGCAACATACCTGCAGAGGTGAATAAGTTCTGCCAATAATGCCATAGACAAGGATAATGCATGCCTTGCGAAGCTATGGTTACTAGTGATATAGCTTTTACCCTAAGGCCTCCAGTGTTTTAACTGGAAGGCGAGCTCAAGTCTCTGTGCGATGACTAAAAGTGGGAGGTTTAAGGGATCAGAAAGGTGTGTGAACCCGATAACTAGCAGAAGAGACAAAGGGTCTCAACATAAAAGGGCGGACTGCCACCCTCTACGTTGTCTAGGAAACTCCTAGCCCTTACAAAACCTTTGGGACAGCTCCTTTACCATAGCCGAGTGAGGAAGCAACAAGAGATCTGGACGAGATACAGACCCAGAGAGTTTCTCTAAGCTGGAGATAATCTTAGTGTCCTCAGAGCTTGTGAGCTTGGGACACAGATCTTGGGCATTAGACGGTAAACCTAATTAACTGCTTGTCATACGACCAGATCTCTTCCTCCTCTGCCTCTTAACCGACAATTTGGGAGACCCGAAGGAAGTGTGTGCCACCTCTGTCGGATCCATATAAAACTTGTGAGCATCCATGAGGACAGAAAGGACATCCTCATCCTGCACTCAAACCTGGGAAGCAGGACCATGTGACCCAGTGTCGCTCTGTTTTATTAGGCTGGGGAGACTTGGGAGTAAGAGGGACCTCAACCTGTGATTCCTCGCGCAGAACCAGGGGACTGTCCTTAGTGGCAGACACGGCATAAGTGTGAGATTGACTCTCAACCCTCCTGGGGTGATTGGGTGGGTCCTGTCCCCTTCCCTCCTTCTATGGACTGCAGCATCGATCTCTCTGCCAAGGGGCCAAGGCCCTGAAGACCAAGGCTGTATGCAGGGAACTGTCCAATTCCAGTGAAAGGCCCCACATCCTGTAACGGTTTAAAGGAATCATAGTGAAGGGGGGAATGCCAATCCAATCCCCTTTCCAAGTCCTACAATGGCATGACAAATCCAAATCCCAAGAGGGATTGAACAGTGGTCTGGAGAGGGAGGTCTTGACCCGGTCCCTCTCCCCATACTGATGGGCCTTGAATGACTGACCAGTAATGACCAGCACTCGTAGCCTGATGACTGGTGACCCTCGCCCGGTGCCCGCTCAATGACCAGGGAATGACCGGTCAGGCAGCTCTGATCTGTACTTAGATTGAGGCCCAGCGCTTTCTGGGTGGCATAATCCTGTCACCGACAATGGGCCACAGTGATCAAAAAGGTGCTGCTCTCCCTCACGGAGGGGGGGGGGGCTAACTTTCCAACGACACTAACCTGTGGGACAGTAGAGGGTGCTACTCCTCCATAGTGGGAGGGTGTGACTCACTCTCTGCCCTATGTGACAAGAGAGGGTGCTGCACCTCCCTCTCGGAAGTGCACGACCCACTCTGTACTAGTGGAATAGAGAGGGTGCTGCTCCTTTCCTCGAGAGAGCGCAACTCGCTCTCTGCCCTACGGGATCAGGGAGGGTGCTGCTTATTCCTCACAGGAGGGCACGACTCACTCGCCACCTACTAAGATATTCCATTAGGAATGAGCCCACTAATCTTTAGCATCTCCGAAGAGACTCCACTAATCCTTCTTTGAGACCCGAGGGACTAGGAGATGGAAAAACCCAAAAATTCAAAGGAAGAAGAAGAGACCTTCTTATGTCCCTATAGGTTCTTCTACATTCAGCAAGGTCCCAAACTTCGTCAGACAATAGACTTCATAACAGGACAACCATCTGTCCCCTTGCAGTCCTTGACATTGCTGTAAAAAAAGAGGCTGAAAACAATATAATGGTTGTAACTGCATTCAAAACGAACCTTAGCAGTTACTCACCTTATAGGTGGCAATTTTTTCAATGAAGCAATTATAAACCACTCTAGTAATATTTTCTTGAAAAGACAGCAATACTTTACTGAGGATTTTTTTAAAAAAATTTATACACACACATATATATGTGTGTGCATATGTGTGTGTGTGTGTGTGTGTAGGTAATTTGAATAAAAAAAGGTGATGTAAACCAGACTTATCGAGTACTGGATACAAATAAAAAGCAAAAAACCAGCTTGGTAATAAAGCTTTTTTATATTATAACAAAAAGGAATAAATTCCTATACTATATAATTAAAATTGAACAGGAGTTCAAATATAAAACACAAATAAGAATGAAATTAAAGACTGGTGTGCAACCTGCTTTCCTGAGCTAAAATAACAAACCAATCGGATTGAAGGAAATTAAATTTCCGATGCTTTTGTCTTTTTTAGTTAAAAACAAACAAAAGAAAAGCAACTGGCTGGCATCAGGGATAGGTGAAATTTTTTTTTACCTACCCAAGCAAGAATACAATACAGAATTCTCAAAAGGCAATAATTAATCCCCCAACAAAACAATGCATGAAGGGGAAATGACCTACTAACCAAGACTATGAAAAGGATGTTTCTTGGTACCAAAATTGACAAAACGAGAGAGAGAGAGCTGATATTTCCAGACAAGGAAAATAATGGTCATGGGTAAATAACACCTGTAATTTATGATAAACATAAGAAAAGGGCATAAATCGCTACGTGGACTCATCAGTGAAGGCTTTTTCTTTAAGTGATAATTGTAACCATCTTCATCAAGATGATGACTGGAAAAAGAATAAGGAATTGTGGGTTATACATGTGCAACTGTGGGGTTCATGCAGGGGGTTCTATTCATTAGAACTTTCTAGTCAACCCTATGGGAGGATGAATTCTCATCATACGGTTGGGTATTTTCTGTCACAGAAATAGATTAGCTATGCAATAGCAACAGAGTAAGCTATTACTGATATTAAACTAATTATTATTTAACCATCAACAACAAAGCCATTAAGTCTTCTTTGTTTTTGTCTCAATGCATCCTATGAATAATTGTTGCTCAATCCAGGGTAAACAATAGCCAACAAATGTTTGCTCAGTCATCTGGCATACACATCCAAGCACCAAACAATGTTGAGGTTTTAAAAAAAGTTTTCACCCAAATTTATAAATAAATTAATTTACCAACTTATTTAAGGTAAACAATAGACCACCACAGTGTTGCACATAGGATCCCAAGGGCAAGGGACACAGTGTCCCCCTCCCTCCAAATCTGGGGGACACACACCATTTTAAAAGGACAAATGGAAATACAGTAAAACCTGCCTTGAGAGACAGCCCCTTCTGCCAAGAAAAAGCGGTCTCTCAAGATAGGTGGTCTCTAATAACAGGTTTGTACAAAAAGACCAGTTTCCAAGGTTGAAATTCAGCACTGTTTAAGAAGAAAAAATAACCACAATGTGCATGTATTGTATTCTTTATTCATAGTTCTTGTTAAAATACTGCATGCATTCATCTGAAAATAATTTTATATAGCAATAAAGATATACATCTATCATTAAAAAAAAATCACATTTATATCTGAAGATCACATGTACATGTATTAGCATGTGAATTTGTTTCTAATTGCCTCCTTGACTTTTATAACACCCTGAATTTGAGTTTTACCAATGTTTAATCTGGCTGCTATTTTGCAAACATTCTCCACTTTTTCACTTTTTTCAAATTACATGAATTCTTTCCTCCAGTGTTAGAATTTGTCTCTTTTTCGTTTGATGTTCTGCCACTGTTATTAAGGTGCTAGGTGTTAATGTTATCAGTGATCAATTGTAATAACGACTGTAGTGTTTTTTTTAATCGGCTTTGGGAAAACATGGAATATACATGTATGTACAATGTATATGTACCAATGAATGAAATAAAAAGTCATAAATAACTCATCCAGAAACAGGATAAATTTATTTAGAGACAAAAGTCAAAGGCTTAATTAACCGACAACATAAAGGGATGAACTCTATAAGCATAGGGTGTAACTGGCTGCACTAAGGTGAATAGATGATGGCTTGGTGTGTGGGCTGTAATCACTGTAAAAACCAAAAAAAAGCAACAAACAACACAACCCTTTAACAATGACAATCGAATCCAGAAAACGATTCTCACTTACTGGTCTTAAAGACAGAGACAAAGACAAAGACCTCATTCAGCCCAGCCATTACGGATTAACTCCAAAGACAAACAATGTATGCTACCTGCTACATTGACTCCAGCACTACAATGGCAGTTAGTGACATGTACTTTAGTCTGATTTGCAGTCTATAACAAATGACACTTCATGCATGACCTGTAAAATTTACGAAACCGGTAGCCAGCTTCTTTTTTTGTTTTTGTTTTTGAAGTCTTTACTTTTTAAGCGGTTGTGGTTACAAAGGATTAAATAAAGGTCAGTGGTATGTGTCTCTGTTCTTGCAATACGGTTGTTCATAGCAATGTTATTTTAGAACAATCTGCCTGTACTTTAGTCTGGTTTACAATCTATAACATATGACACTACATGCATGACCTGTAAAATTTAAGAAACCAGTAGCCAGCTTAATTTGTTTTGTTTTTATTTTTATTTAGAACAGTCTTTACATTTTAAGTGGTTGTGGATACAAAGGATTAAATAAAATTCAGTGGTGTTTATATGTTTTTGCGATGCAGTCATTAATAGCAGTGTTGTAATGCATATTTTGCCAAGAAATCGTGGTCACTTGTCGTGTTCTGCAGGTGGTCACTCACAACAGTGCGTTTATATAATAAAATTGATCCGTGCATTATGATTGTGGTCGTAAATGACAGGTGGTTGCTCATAGCAAAGGTCGCTCAAGACAGGTTTTACTGTAATAGTTCATAATGCTCTAACAGTGCTGGTAAAATGAGTTAATCTTGGTCACTTCAACATTTTTCCACCTTAACTTTGTGGTCTGCACTGTACTATCCTATTTTCCTTGAACACTTACATTATTGCAATAAAAGTGTTATCATGTACTCAAGTAATTCATGAAAACATTATCTGGTTAACCTGAAATGAGCTGCACCATGGAATTAACCATTACAGATCTTGCTCTCACATTTAACTTTACCTGGCTGTACTTTTTCCAGAGTATACTGTGGAAAAGGATGGAATACCTTGGAAAAACATACAAAACCCTGGAAAAGTGAAAAAACTAAAATTTTTGCAAAAAGTATCATGGAAACCCTCGACATTGTCCATGGAAAAGGCTAGACATGCCTGGAAAAGTATGGACAGTTTGGACTTTTAATTTTTTTTATATACTTCAGCATGGAAACCCTGGAAAAGTATGGACAGTTTGGACTTGAAATTTCTTTGATATATTTCAGCATGGAAAATCCTGGAAAAAACTTGGTCAATTTTCAAGATTGGCACTTAGAATTATTTTTCATTTCTTCTGCTAATAGTTTGCGCTATCCTTTAACTATCAAGATCCAAGTACCTAAAGAAAGAGCAACCATGACTAAATTGCACTTTTCTTTACTCGTGTTCCTCTTTAACCTACAAACCACTAGTGTTGCAATAACACATAATTATTTACAAACATGTGTAATTAAATGTTACGGATGAATTAAACTTCATTATACACAAATGTATGTGTAATTAAAAATATACTTGTACAGAAAGATATCCTGAAAAAAGTAGCTAAAATCCTGACCAGAATGTGTCTGTTGTATTTAAAACCATAAATATATACATTATCATTTTCTGACTAACAGTTTACTGCAAAATACAGCCTGTCTCAAATCCATTAGGTTTACTGCTAAATACAGCCTGTCTCAAGTCCATTAGGTTTACTGCTAAATACAGCCTGTCTCAAGTCCATTAGGTTTACTGAAAAATACAGCCTGTCTCATGTCCATTAGATGACTGCAAAATACAATTCAAGTTCAACAAAGGTGCTAATCTGATTTTTTTCTCCAAAATTCATAACTTCCCAAAAGATTTGTAAATTTCAGTAAGTCATATCAACAACAACAACAACACACACACACACATTTTTCATCATGCTTTATTTAAAATATCTTAAGATTTTGAAATAGAAAAACATTGAAATAAAACTTTCAACTTTGAATCTAATGTATCAAAGCTAGAATAAAGCAACGTGTGTGTGTGTGTGTGTGTGTGTGTAAATTGCAAAATGGGGACATGAGTGAGCATACACAACCACACATTGCAGAGACCATGTAAATAAGGACTTTTTCAGCATCCCAAAAACTTTTTTTTTCTATAATTTCATTTAAAATAATATTATTTGGCACCAAACATTCAACTGTGTATATTCTAATGAAATCATAGAAAATGATTTATTGTTGGACACTGACAAATTATTTGACATTGAAAAGATGTTAAATGGCAAAAATCTGTAGCCTGAAAGATTTCCATTGCAAACGCTATCAAAACTTCAGACTTGGCTACGCTTCCCATTTCTGGAATTTAAACCATTGGCGGTCTGCATCAACGGAACTATGTTATGCTGACTTTTTCACCTATGGCAGTTTTATTTTGTTCACTCTTTGAGCTTTCATGTGGTATATACAAATATTCTAGTGTCCATATGCTGACAACTGAATTTGGTACAGCCTTCATTTACCAGCTGAAGTAGAAAGGCCATTGGATTCTGAAACACTGCTGCCTGTGAGTCAAAACCTGCTTTTGAATTCACTTGTCGGGTACTTGATGATGATGGATTTTGCCCGAAATGTGTTTCAAAGAAATATTGTATTTATTATTTGGTGAATAAATTATCTTCACGAATATCACTTATTTGTGTTATTTCAGCTAACACTTTGATACCGAGCAAGCCATTTCAAACGTGGTGGCTCAAAACTGCAGCCTTATGTGTTGGAAATCATTTCACGTCATTTAAAGGGAAATGTAAGAGATTTTTATAAGGTCAGAACTTATAGGTAGCCATTTACACGTATACATTCTATAAAATTGATGACTTTATTTATATAAGGACACAATTTCCTGTTGGGGGAAGCGGCTTTTTTCAAGTCCAAATTCATTGAATTTAGTGGGAATTCGCATTTATCTCATGTATAAGTGTTGTGAGTGAATGACTTCCATTTCACTTATAAGTGATGTATACTTCACTTATAAGTGAAATGCCTAATTCACCTATATGTCACTTATAAGTGACCTATAAATGTAGCAAGTGAATGGTTCACATTTCACTTATACGTGAAGTATACTTCATTTATAAGTGAAATGCCTTTTTTGCATATAAAATCCTAACATTTCACTCTGTAACTTATAAGTGACCTATAAGTAAAGAGTACAAATTACCTGTAAGCCACGTATAGGTTTTTTCCATAAGGGCATCTCTACAGTGTCTCCAGGGGTAACAACAACAACAGCAAAATGAAGAAAACCAAATGGGGATAATGAACTGTGAAAAACATAATTGTTATATTTGTTGTTTTTTTTCTAGAAATTAGTGCTTATTAAATGTAGATGATTAACTTTAACCCTTTTAGTGGCAATTTTCAAGCGGAGAAAATGTTATTGTTTGTTTATAAAAGGAGGAACTTTCATGACTTATTTTTTTAAAACCTATTATAATTGAGGCACCTATGAATGGGATTTTTGTTATTTTGTCTTTTGAAGATTGCTTCATAATAAATTTGGACAACAACCAGGAGTACATATTTCAAGAAAAATAAGGTGATATAAGGAGCCAGTAATTTGGATTTTATGATACACATGTACCAGTGTTAGACTGAAAGTGTAACTAGTGACATTTATTCAACTGGCAATTTCTTCTACTAACCTACTGGATCCAGTGCACAACCCATTAAGCTACCAATGACAAAGAAGTAAGGTTTTTTTTTTTCTTGTACAATAATTACTCAACACCTCAGTCCATATAAGGAGTGGGTTTTGTTCCTCCTGAAGTTATCATCAATGAAAGTTGCATTGCTTTTACAATCTAATATTTATTAGCTGAAGGAGACAGGACAGCTTCAATCCTGTTAGGATCTGGCCAGATGAAAATTATTTTCTAGGGAAATCTCTTTCATTTTCATGAAAAATTTTAAGAGTTTTCCAGGTTAATATTCCAGGGTTTTCCAGGACAATACTCCAGGGTTTTCCATCATATTCCAGGGTTTTTCAGGCATATATTCCAGGGTTTTCCAGGCAAATATTCCAGGGTTTTCCAGGCAAATATTCCAGACTTTTCCAAGGCAAATATTCCAGAGTTTTCCACAATATTCCAGGGTTTTCCAGGCAAATATTTCAGGGTTTGACATGATATTCTTGGGTTTACCATGATATTCCAGGGTTTTCCAGGCAAATATTCCATGCTTTTCTTTGTCTTTTTTCCCAGGGTTTTCCAGCCTACCCTGGAAGGAGCCTGGAATATTAGTCCAAATACTCCATGGTTTTCCATGCTAGCATTTTCCATGGATTTTCCTGGAATACCCTCAAAAATCTACAGCCGGGTAGTGTACACTCATTATCTACCAGCATTTATTATAATAAATACCTTCATTTTCTGAATTATTTTTCTTTCCAAACAAATCATTAATTAAATGAAAAATTGTGTATTTGCATAAATTTAGTCACTTTTGTCATCCTCAAAATAAATTAAATCTTCTCCGAAGTGGTGACTTTAACCTTGAAAATATGTTACACTAATGGCTGTCAAACACTTTACATTGCAACTCAGCCAACTATCACAAACTGAATGTTTTATATTGCCAGATACATTGTTTCAAAATAGATATTCATTGTCATCTTACAGTTTTATCACCTTTTGCAACTTTGAACATTGCTAGCGCCAACAGAGACATGGGTGGATGTACACTAATGAAAAGTTGTAGGTGTATTTTTCAATTCTTTTCTGTGATGAAAAAGCACGTCCAGAAAGGCAAACAGGGTCAAGATTTGGGGGACACTAAACAAAAATTTTAGCCCGCACTCTGTGTGCAACACTGCCACCAATGTCTGCTCAATCAACTGTCATACACACCTGTTCAAACAAGTTTATTGCCCAAATTGTCAATAGCAGTTTTAGTCATTGCTACATCCACCCCACCCACCCAAGCCCATCTTAATCCTTTATACTTTAGAGTCACAAAATGCAGACAGCAGCTCCAAATCACTCATATACACAACCCACTGTAATGGTAAAGTTACATGCATATACAGTACAGCTCACGTGATTTTTCGGAACTCTGCGCATCGCGGTGAGGGTGGAGAGTGAGTGGAGAGGATTAAGAAAAACCCATCCACCATCACTCCACGCGTCCTGACGGAGTTGTCACGGAGTCTCGCGGAGAATAGCCCTGCACACTACGCTTTCTCGCGGAGTCGCATCCGATCACCACCGCGGAGTGGACGTGGTCTCGATAATATGGGCGTGGTTTACTGTTTATTACCCATGCAAGCAGAGGTTGAGAGAGAGACTGGGGGGGGGGGGCACCGATTTTTCTACATCGTTATACTTTTGGGGAGCAATTTGCTAACTTTTTGATACTGAAAAAAATGTAGTAATTCAGTTAATTATAAATATTTCCTTGTTCTAACGAAGATAATATATGATACATAGTGCCAAATCATATTTAAGATGATGATAATGTAATGACAATGCCTCGTAAACTGTATTAATACCACATTTTGCGCAATGAATCTAATTTCTTTTTTTCTTCAATACTATGTTATCGGAATCTAAACATGCATTCATATCCTTATTTCTTTTTCAGTAAACGCAATACAAAATTGTAATGATCATATGAAAGTCAGTGATATTGTACTACCTGCAATGACAAGAACGATAAACATCGAACAAATTAATAACAAAGTTGCAGTCATACCTGACTGAAGTGAAACAAAATCGCACAAGTTCCGATGGTTACTCCATGCATGAATACTCATTCACATATTGTACGTTTTTTTCTGACATCCAATCGCTTAAATAAAGCATTATTAAGATTTCACATCGTTCTTTTATTTTGAACTGTACTACTTTGCATTAATTACCAAAGTAGCGGTTTTTAAAAAAAATCACAAATGGTCGCTAAAGGTCATCCTAGATACATGTAGTTGACACGTGCAAGTAACCTAGCACAAGAGAAGCCATCAGCACTGCATGTTTTCTTTGATATTGATGTGTTAATTTCATGTGCTAACTGTTAACCTAAAAGTACAACAGCAACGCTTCTGTGGGTTTGTTTTCTTTGCCATTGATTTGACAAACTTGCGCATCAGATGAAATTAATGTTTAACTTTTTCTTTTCTGATCATTTTCCTATTGCATAATACAGAAAAATAAGATGAATAATTTTAGATCATTAACTCTTCTTAGTAAAGTTCCCCCCCCCCCCTCTCTCTCTCTCTTATAAAATATGGAATCCAAATCACTACTGCACAACTTATCGTAAACTGAAATCTGGAAAAGTCTGCAAGTGGTAAGAAACAGAAACACGCCCAATAACCAAAGGCTCTAACAGTCACAAACAGGCAACTGCATTCTTTAATATCTGCGTAAAAATAATTAAAAAAGTATATTTTATTTTTATATTTTCGCCGTAGGAAAATGAGCAAATAATAGGATACTCGTGGAGACAATACATCCATGCAAAATGCTCTAAACTTGTTGGAAATTAAAATCTCTGAACATCTCAGATTTTAGAATTTTCCATATTATTTTTCATTTCGGTAATAAGCCGAGTTCAGATTAATTACTAACAATTATCAAACTTCCATTGTTAATGGCGGGACCATAATTGCGGCCATAAAGTAAAACGCGCTAAGTCAGATGGCTTCGTGTGATAAAAACACACTGTTCCCAAGCTGAAACTTACATCATCCTTTGATGTAAACCCTTGTTAATATTTTACAACAGTGTTCACAATGGTCACTGCCTTGATTTCTGTAGAACATCCGCTGAAGTCAAGTCTTTATTAGGGAGAGACAATTGAATTTTCCAACCGTGGGGGGGGGGGGGTAAATGCATGAAAACAATTGTCTTTCTCTGATTTTTGTAGCAGACGATAATATGTTCCATATTTCACTTAAAATAAATAATTACTGTGATGAAAGAACAAAAAATATCCCAGTCGAAAAAAAACAAAACAACATTTAAACCCCGTATATTAAATGGTCAGTCCCTTACAGTATACATGCAGTCATAATATTCAGCCTCATGACTCTGCTATTACTGCTTAAAGACTAAGCACGCGGTTTGCATTTCAGTGTAAATTCAGTGTTTTAGGTTTGTTGTTGTTGTTGGGGGGGGTAAGCAGAAGCGGATGTCAATTTGGATTTTAATTGTCCATATCTCAGAGAATTACTTTCCTTTGGAAGAAAATGATAAATTTATTTTGCTTGAGAGGCTCAGCAATGTGTGCTTCTCGTCAAGTCATTGCATAAGTTTGTTCATATTTCTTTGAAATAAATTAAAATCATAAACTTATTGCAAAAGAAGTCGATCAACCTTTTATAAACAGTAATGTGTACTGAATATACAAGACTTTTGAAATTATTCGTTTATTGTCCAAATATATGATCAAAATAAAAGAGACCGATTCTTCAGATGGTATCCGGTTGTAAATCACTCTTGACGTCTCAGTCTTTCCATAGGTGGTCTTCATTCATTGGCTGCTCAGATGTCAATCAGTAATGTCGACTAGCCCCTCCACGGTGGAGTTTATATCGGCGTGCCTGCCGAAACACGGTGGTGATTTGTAGGTATTTATGCCAATTTATGCCTCCACCGTGGAGTGCTATCACGGAGCTAAAGTGGAGTGGATTAAGTACCCCACCGCGATGCATGGAGTTCCGAAAAATCACGTGAGCTGTACTGTAGCCTGTACTGCTGCAGACCAATGACTGGAACAGAACTATTTTAGTTGAAGAGGTGGAGGAATTTGCTATATTAATCAAACACACAACTCCCCATTTTTCCTCTGCTGTAGTGCAAAGCCATAGTTATAAATAAAATTTAAATTAATATTGGGTTTATTTTATTTATTTTTCCTCTGTCTTTTAGAGAATGACTCAACTGTTTTTATGGAGATCGCTCTTTGCCCATGAAATCGAATGGTTTATTCCCATACTGGGTCCAGGCAATTATACACAACCATTCAAGTGTTAATCGAAAGTACATTATGAGGTCAATACCTTTGACCTCCTGTATGAATTATCAGTTAAATTATTTTTCAAGCCTAAATACAAATTTTTGTTTGGAAACTCCCAATGTCTGATATATGCATTTTACTGTTGGTAACAAAAGTCAGACCCTTTGGACATGTCCAGCAAATATGAATGTTTTGGAAATACAGTGATTCTTACGTTAGTGTGTGTGTAATTAGCAAGAAATTAAGTATTTGGATTCGAATGGAATCTAGCAGACAAATTCTAGAAATTATGCTTCTTTGTGCATATTTTTGATGGAACTACTATTATGGATACCATGAAATTAGCTGGCGAGTACATTTAAGTTGCCAGTTTTTTTATACACACATATATATGTACCAATGAATGGTTCTCTGCCCCCCACCCCAATTAAACATTTAATAACTGTTTTAAGAATTCTCATTTAAAATGCATCAATTTGGTAACTGCTACCATGCAAAAAGGGCAATAGCTCCAAAAAAAAATGGCATGAGCAAGGTGATCTGTCACTTTGCGTATCATCAGATTCTGACCATAATATTTACCAAGCTTCATGTCAATCCATCAAAAAGACGGTGACTACTTGCATTAACAATATTGTGCATATACTGCATCAAAATACATAACAAAAAGGGTAATAACTCTTCACTAAAATTGAGGGAGCAAAGTAATTTGTCTATATGTGCATCTTCAGGTTATGAACATAATATTTACCAAATTTCATGGCAACCCACCTAAAAACTGTAGAACTAGTTGTGCTAAGGAGATCTGTGTCAGATACTGTATCAAGTGACAAGACAAAAAAGGCAAAAATTGTGCACACAGTGATTTGTTGACCTGTGCATCTTCAGCACATGACCATAATATTACCAATTTTCATGGCAATCCTTAAAAAATAGTGAGACTAGTTGCACAAACAGGGTAGTGTCATACACTACATTAGGCTACAAGACAAAAAGGGCAATAACTCTAACAAAAATTGCAGGAGCTAAGTGATCTGTCAATATGCATATCTTCAGCTGATGACCATAATAATTACCAAGTTTCATGGCAATCCATCAAAACCTTTGGGGCTAGTTGTGCTAATGAGATTGTCATAGATTGAAAGACAAAATTACCAAGTTTCATGGCAATCCATCCAAAACTGCTGGACTAGTTGTTCTAACAAGATTGTGTTATACGCAGATACAAGCCAAATAAGGACAATAACTCTTACAAAAATTGCAGGAACAAAGTGATTTGATGATGTGCATCTTCAGGTGATAACCATAATATTTACCAAGTTTCATGGCAATCTATCAACAACTGTGAGACTAGTTGTCCTAATGAGTGCTGGTATGAATGGACAGAAGGATGGAGAGACACCAGGATTACTTTATACCTCCAGACTTTAGAGGTGGGGGATATAACAAATTGTTTGTGCTAGTGGTACTTAATTAAATATTCATACTTTTTGTAATTACAATAATGTAATCTATGTATACTCCTATCAATTAGAACTAATTACAATGTATAGTCTCTGCTGTGTTCGCATCAAGTCCTATGGCCAAAATACATGGTGTAATGACAAAAATGGGTACATTAACCTTAATGAACATCTCCACTGTGAAAAATACATAAAGATACAAAGGATGAGGCACAGTGAAATAAAATGAAATTCTTTAATTCAGACAAAAGGTCCAAAGAACAATATATACGAGGCTGCAAAAACAAAATACAGAACTATGAAGCATAAACATGATATTTGACTATAGTTCCTACATAGAATCAGCTTTATCTTTTACAAAGAAACAGCTAACAATTCCAATACTTACTGAATCATGACTCCTGATATGCCCATAGCACATCAAATTGTGAAAGTTACTTCCTTTCAGCAAATTAAGTAACTGCATGTGGTCCTCATACCTTATAGCGATCTTTGAGAGAGTTAGTGAAAATAAAATATTGTTGACAGGGCATGTGACAAACGAGTCAAGATAGTTTATGAAAATAAAATATTAGGGAATGAGTCAAGATAGTTAACGAAAATAAGATATTGTAGATGGGGCATGTGACAAATGAGTCAAGATAGTTAATGAAAATAAAATAATGTAGACAATACATGTAACAAATGAATTAATATAGTTAACGAAAATAAATTATTGTAGACAGGGCATGTGAAAACTGAGTCTTACCTGGGAAGCTGATAATTGCTATTAATTGGACACAGACACTTAGAGCCATTCACCAGGTTCTGACACATTCCATACTGTGAACAGGAATTTGAGGTACATTCATTGATGTTGTCTGTTTCACATCTGCCTCCCACAAATACTGAAAATACACAATGTGAATTTAGTGACCAATCAATCTACTTGAATGAAAAGGGGAAAATATAGACTCAATGTTGCCACTACAAATGTAAAATCAAGATAATTTTACCTCAAAATGACCCTGACCTGTAATGATTTGACCCGATACCATTATGCATACCAGCCAAAATCTAAACTCCAGTCACTTAGGTTTGATGTTCTTTTAGAACTAAGTAATAAATATATTAATTTAAATTGTGCATGCGGTTCATTTGATATTACTTCAAGTACAAGTCGAAATCCTGTAGCACAATTGTCAGTAGACACCAATAAATGAGCTCTCCATGATGACAATAATGATGTGAATGCTATTTGTAATGCACATATACCTATGTTTGCCATGATGTTTTGATAAATTCTGAGAATCTAGATGGCATAGATAGTTTAGGCAGTAATGAAAAAGTTGTAAATCTAAATAACATTTAATGCAATTTTTTGCAAAAATCAGATTAGGATAGATAATACTGTTTACTCAAATCAAGCTATCTTAGTTTATACTTTGTATACAAATGGTAACTCAGATCAAGCTATCTTGGTTGGCACTTTGTATACTCTTGGTAACTCAGATCAAGCTATCTTGGTTGATACTTTGGATACTACTGGTATCTCCGATCAAGCTAATTTGGTTGATACTTTGTATACTCCTGGTAACTCAGATCAAGCTATCTTGGTTGATACTTTGTATAGTACTGGTAACTCAGATCAAGCTATCTTGGTTGTTACTTTGTATAGTACTGGTAACTCAGATCAAGCTATCTTGGTTGATACTTTGTACAGTACTGATAACTCAGATCAAGCTATCTTGGGTTGATAGTTTGTATACTACTGGTAACTCAAATCAAACTATCTTAGTTGATACTTTGTATACTACTGGTAACTCAGATCAAGCTATCTTTGGTTGATACTATGTATAGTCCTGGTAACTCAGATCAAGCCATCTTGGTTGATACTTTGTATACTCTTGGTAACTCAGATCAAGCTATCTTGGTTGATACTTTGGATACTACTGGTATCTCCGATCAAGCTATTTTGGTTGATACTTTGTATACTCCTGGTAACTCAGATCAAGCTATCTTGGTTGTTACTTTGTATACTACTGGTATCTCAGATCAAGCTATCTTGGTTGTTACTTTGTATACTACTGGTAACTCAGATCAAGCTATCTTGGTTGTTACTTTGTATACTACTGGTAACTCAGATCAAGCTATCTTGGTTGATACTTTGTATACTCCTGGTAACTCAGATCAAGCTATCTTGGTTGATACTTTGTATAGTACTGGTAACTCAGATCAAGCTATCTGGGTTGATACTTTGTACAGTACTGATAACTCAGATCAAGCTATCTTGGGTTGATAGTTTGTATACTACTGGTAACTCAAATCAAACTATCTTAGTTGATACTTTGTATACTACTGGTAACTCAGATCAAGCTATCTTGTTTGGTACTTTGTACAGTACTGGTTACTCAGATCAAGCTATCTTGTTTGATACTTTGTATAATATTGGTAACTCAGATCAAGCTATCTCTGTTGATACTTTGTATACTACTGGTAACTCAGATCAAGCTATCTTGGTTAATAAATGTATCATTACAAATAATGTCACTCAGTTTGAAGCAATCTGCATGACTGAGAGCAACAAGCAAGCATCCTTTACCATGTACTTCCCAAAAGTCCTGATTACCAATAAATTGCTGATTGTACAGGACCTGTAAAATAGGGCTTAAGAATTGCAAACCTTGATGTAAGGCATAATTTGCCAAAATTGGATGATATCAGACTCCTGCTTAATCAAAAGAGATCTGCACATATTTGTGGTTTATGTGAGACATTTTAGATTGTAATATTAGTCATAACTTTCTTGACATCAAAGTGTATCAGTTTTAAAGAAAAGACAGAGTTAATAAACAACTCTTCTCAATACTGCAGACTCCAAAAGTATATAAAAGAAGGTATGATGTGGGAAATGACACCATAGAAAGTATAAGGAAGTAAACCTGACATGAACAAAATTCTCATATGCACTGGACTTGATGAAATAGGAATGAAAATTGTAACAGTTGCTGCACCTGTGATATCTCAATCATTAACTTACCTCATTAATCTGAGCAATAATTCTGGTGTTTTTCCAGGAAAACTAGCACAAGTGAAAGTGACCCCAGTTCACAGAAATGGCTCAAAGTTGGACCCTGGAAACTAAAGACACCTTTTTTTCCTCCATAAATTATGTCAAATGTTTGAGAAACTGATTCCCAATCAAGTATATGAATACTTCAATATGTTCTCGCTCTTTCACAAAGAACAGTCAGGTTTTTGCAAGGGTTCTTCTTGCCAAAAAGTTCCAATAAAACTTACAGACTGTTGGCTTGCAGGAAATAGACAAAGGGAATCTAACAGGTGTACCCTTGGACTTCGGAAAGGCTTTTAAATTTGTTGATTACAATGTGCTACGATCAAAATTAAAATGTTACAGAACTGATACAAATGTAATAAACTGGTCCTTAACATAACGGTCTCATGGAACACAATGAGTTCAAGTTGGATACATACAATCTGGCTCACTTGAAATTAAACTTGGTATTCCCCAGGGTTCATTCTTAGGACCACTGCTCTTTGTTATATTCATAAAGGACTTTACCCTTTAACAGAGAACACAAACACAGACTTATTTGTAGGTGGTGCAGCAGTATCAGCTGATTGTAATGTAAATATTGGACAGGCTCTATTGAACTCTGATCTAAGAAATACTGAGATGGTCTCAAAACAAAATCAGACGGTTATAAATGAATTAAAAACATGATATATGGCAAGGGCTTTTCCATTTGAACTTACACAGTACACAGGAAAGGCAGTTTTTAACATAAATGCCAGGGTAGCCTGATTACTCAATTATTTCATTTGAAAATGATAAAATATTCTAAATTGCATCTATGAGTGATAACTCTACAATGAAAGTGCCTTCCATGGGTCCTAAGTATATTTTACTGGAACAACCCTAATAGTCACATTTGAAAAAGCATTCCACTTCTGAGATAGTCCTCAGTTTGATGAAAAATGGTCAATTGACTGAAAATGCTAAAGATGACAAGCTTTTAGGAGTGCTAGTTCAAAGTGATTTAAAATAGAATAACTATGTAAATCCCTTAAAAGTACAATAACTTTGTAAAGTAAGATTTGGAAATACCTATCCAAAAAAACTAGAATCATCTATTATATAATGCCTACATTTTGCCAGCTACTAACTATTATTTGACAATATGGGGAAACTGCTTTAAGAACCAGTTAACAAGAATACACAAGATTCAGAAGTGAGCTGCTCTCTTAATTTTAGATGCTCCTCATGCTGAAATGGAACGAAATTAAGTGACTGAACAAACTTTCATAAAACATTACTTTTTATATAAATATGAAAATTGTAATATGCCAGAATAAATGAAAAAACTTTAGGACTAAAATCATGGGCCCTATACTTTAAGATCAACATCACAAAGTCACTTAAAAAATATTCTGAAGCAAGGATATGGAACTCTTTGCCTGAACATGGTCAAGCAGTGAAATGTGTTGAAAGTTTAAAAGAAAAATATCTTACATGTTTGAACCATTATTTTTGAATAATTTCTTATACTTCATGTGTTATTGTCATTTGATTCTCTATATCACCATCTATTATTTTTTAGATGCTGTTTATAATGACATTGCTCATCATTATGCAACTTTTTGTTCCCGAACATTCTGATTCATGGAAAAATAGATTAGTTGAGGGCCGCATTGGAGACTACATACATCTGTATTCTAACTGAACTATCATCGTTAAACAAACAATTATTATTATTACTCACAAGTTTTATACAAAATTGGATGAGATATATAGTCTCTAGATCTAGACTGACAACAAGCTCAGTCAATCAGATGCAAGGTATCTCATTAAAATCCAGAGATCTCATTTATTATAGAACCTGTCTACAACAATTAATAATATAAGCTTGTTCCCAAGGTGGAACAAAATATGATTGGAATTTGGTCTCCAGAGGGGTAAAAATCTTAGCCAATCAGATACAAGATTATCTCATTAATATGAACAAATCTTGCCCATAGTCACACTCATCCAACTTCTTGATAATATCAGACTATTTACCAAGTTTGGTCAAAATCTGATCACAAATATAGTTGCTAGATAGGGGTGAAATGATACACTTCTGCCACAAATCGATATGATTCTCGATACACAGTCTACGATAGGATACATTATCGATACACATATCATCTTGATGGTCTTTTCATCTTTAGAATGTCTGTCAATGGTAGGGTGGTGCCATTTTTTATGTGTTGACATACTCGGTGTATGCAGATTACAAACAAACATAGACTTAACATCTGTTCATATGCCATTCTCATCCTTGACAAGATTTTTTTTAAAAAATACTTCTAAACAGACTAACTGTTAGTGATTTGTATTCACCCCTGTGACCATTTCAGGCTGCTCCATTCGATCATAATCATGACTCATCCTGGTCACCACACCCTTTGTTTTACATTGAATGAATGTTTTCCAAACAGCTTATTGCCAGTTTCATGTCTTCACTTAAATTTTGAAGAAATTACGGTGTTATCTTCAAAACAGAAGAAACAGTGCAATTTCCTTGTGCAAGGAAATTCTTATCTAGAACAAGTCCGAGTGCTGGAGCGGAGATAACTAATAGCCAAATTGTTCACATTGTACTTCCTGCAGATGCAAATCAACTGCCGCGGCCAGACATTTGTTTTCTGTCAGTGAAAAAGGAAATTATTGACAACACCCACTCCCTTTCTACAAATTGATGAGGTGGCTATAACTCGTGTGGTTTGGAATCTGCCCCCTTGCTGATTCTGTGCTTTTTTTTTTTTTGTTTTAATCCCATTGGCAGGTTCGGTCGCTGATTACATATATCAACATAAAAGGAGATATTCCAAACTTATTCCCCATGTACGATTTAAGTACTTTACACATATCATTTAATAGTCACTTTTGTGTGAAGTTTCTATGTTGCTTTGTATCTATTTAGAGTTTTGGATGCCAATATTTCTGATGTCATGCAGTGATCACGCTTCAGTTAGTTATAATTGGTGGTCATTGTTTTACCCTGGACTTGAACAAACAATAACCACTAATCCGAAATGCATGTAACACTGTGTGACACACCGGATTTGTAGCCTTCAATTCGATCCAAGTAGACAAGATGTGATGCAACATATAAATTTTATGTAAAAGTGGTTATTAAATGATCAGTAAAGTGCTTAAATCATACATAGGGAAGAAATCAGCAATGTCTTCTTTCCACTGATATATTTTATCAGTGGCCGAAGATGCAGACGAAATAAACTAATTAGCATGGAATTGGGGTGGGAGACAGGGGCAGATTTCAAACCACGTGAGTTAGTCACCTTGTGTTAATTTGTAGAAGGCAAGAGGATGTTGTCAATTGCTCTTATTTTTTACTGACAGAAATGAGTGCATGTACTCGCTATGGCTTTCTCAGATGAATTCTCAATTTAATAATTATTCACAACTGCTGAAGATTAAAGTAACTTGCTTAGAGTAAGTATTGTTTTGTATCGATTCTTTCCCTCTTATATCGATATGGGTATCGATATAGAAAAAGTATCAATACATCGATATATTGATTAATCATTTCACCCCTATTGCTAGAGTGTTGACAAGCCCAGCCATTCAGATGCAAGGTCAAATCATTAATATGCATGAATATAAAAGTATTTATCAAGTTTTAATAAAATCTGATCTGAAATTTATACACAACTCAAGATCAGAAGTCTGTTAAAATTGGTATATTCTGTGATTACCTACATAAAAATGCTATGTACATTAATCTCTCTGTCTGTCTCTCTCTCTCTCTCTCTCTCTATATATATATATATATATATACAACCAAAAGAACTAGAATATCCTAATCATGTAAACAATATTATCTAATTCTAAACATCATGACACATAGGCATCCTAGTGGTTACTCTAGAGTTTGGAGAACCTTCCCCAACATATATAAAAACATAAATAAATTTGGCTTCTGTGCGGGCTACTCACTTGAAAAAAAAAGAAATTGCCCTAAGGTGGGTTGATCCTAGCCTTTCTATACCCCTTATTCTAATATTCTACTGACCTGGAGTGATCCCAAGGTCTGTACTGGGGTGGTCCCAGTATAGTCTCTACTTTGGAGCTGGGCTGCTCCCAGAAGCTGCCTAAGGCAGGTTGATCCCAACCTTACTGTACCCCTTATTCTAATATTCTACTGACCTGGGGTGATCCCAAGGTCTGTACTTGGGTGATCCCAGCATAATCCCTACTCTAGATCTAGACTGATCCCAGAGGCTGAACAGCGAGGATGATCCCCGATCATGAAGTAATTGAAAACCCAGGTGAAATCAAGTCAGTTGTAGTTACTAAATTAGTAGGTGAAAGAGTATCCAGATTGGGGGTAAAACAGAGGCCATTGGTGAGTGAGCAGCCCCAACGACAGATAAGCAGATGAACAGTTAATTTTGTTGTACTGTGCATATGGCATAGAATACTTTAAGGCAGTGCCTGGGGATGGTGGTGGGATTTTCAGTTAAAACAATTAGAAGAAAGAACAGAATCACTGCAAGTTAAATGAACATGAACATGGGCATCTTGATTGATCATGAATCCAAACACTGATGTCTAGTGCCCCAGAGCCAAACCATTTCCTCAACCCCAATTTTGATTGGCTAGTAATGACATCATATACATAATCATTAATTAGTTAAGTCTTAGCTTGATTCTGATTGGTTAATGGTGACCTCGTAGTTGCCACAAGTATGTGCAGTGTGTTGGCCTCATAAATACATTAATAAATAATTGGACTAATTATTCAATGAAGTCCATCTTGATTGGTCTTAATGAGAGTAAATTATTCAATGACATCAATCCTGATTGGCCCCTGAATTCATCCTTAATTTCACAACAGTTTGATATGATAGAGATCATGCCTGCAAATAGTTACCCTTGTAGGACTGTCCAAAACTCCAAATGAGTTAACTTTGCTGCCTAGCATAAATTGATGATCTCATCCCCAAATTACCTAAATGTCTGAATAGACTTATGTGAGTCAATTATATCCTCTTTATAGGTGTCCACTATCTAATACTACCCAGTCCCTACTTCTTTACAAATATGGACAAGTAGGATAATAATGCACTATAAAAAAAAAATTAAATATACACAGGTAACTGTGCAGTAAGAGTTGTGAATAAATCACAATTAATACATTTTCTTTATAGTTGCTAAAGTGTTGACAAGCTCAGCCAATCAGATACAAGGTTGCATCATTAATATGCATGAATTTCACTCATACTCATACTCAACTAAGATCTTTATGACACATGCATATTTACCAAGTTTGATCAAAACTCATTAAAAATGCAGTCTCTAGAGTGTTAAAAAAAACCATCACCTCATAAATATCCATAGGTCTCAGTCATAATAGAAACCATCCAACATTCTAATAGTATTACCCTATTTACCAAGTTTCATTAAAATCAGGTCAAAAACACAGCCTATGAAGTGGTACAAAGCTCAACAAATTAAATGCATCATCATTTCATTAATATGTATAAATCTTACTCAAAACTGTACTCGTCCAAAATATTGGTGATTTAAGCCTATTTGCTAAATTTCATAAAAATTGGATTAGAAATACAGTCTCTACAATGGTAATGAGCTTAGCCAATCACCATAAAGATCACCTCTTTAATATGGGTGGATCTTGCTCATTATTGAGCTCATTCATGATCTTGAAGATAAAAGCCCATATTCTAAGTTTGATTTTTTAAAAATCATGTCAGAATTATGACTTCCAAAGGTGAAACAAGCTGATCAAACAATCTGATGCTGATGCAAGATCAACTCAATAATATGCATGGACCTCAATCATTATCGAACCCAACAAAGATATTGATGATACAAACTCATATTTCAAGTTTGATAAAAATTGAATAAAACATATGGTTTCCAGAGTGGTAAAAAGTTCAGCCAATCACTTCATGAATATGTGTGCATCTCACTCATTATCAAACTTGTCTAAGATCTTGATGATATAAAAATATATTCCAAATTTGATCAAAATCAGATCAGAAATATGGCTTCCAGAGCAGTAACAAGTTCAACCAATCAGATGCAAGATCACCTCATCATTATGCATGTATCTCACTCATTATTGAACTCATCTGAGAATTTAAGGATATAAGCTTATATTCCAGTTTGATCAAAATCAGATCAGGAATATGGCTACAAGAGTGGTAACAATCTCAGCAAATTAGATACAAGATAACCTCATTATTGTGCAAGGATTTCACTCATTATTGATCTTGTCAAGATTTTGATGACACAAGCCCATATTCTAAGTCTGATTTAATTGAATCAAACATATGGACTCTTGCATGATAAGAAGGAATTGTTGATGGACAGACAATGCACAAAGCATGATGACAGGTAAGCTGAACAAACCTATGAGGTTATCAGCTATAAAGGCAAAAAAAACTGTAGAATGTATAAATAATGTTCTTGTATGTATAAAGTCAGCCTTCATTACCCCCTCCACAGGATATAAATGCTATTAAACCCACTCCAAACTGTTCCCTAGGACCTATGAAAAAAAGATGAGACACAGTGAAGCTGTACATATATGCTTTTATATGTGTGGATACTGATGCCTGGGGTAGTATAATTGCTCTCCTTTACTTCGTTAAGGCGAGCTGAACAAAATTGTCTGAACTCGCCTCAAACTCTTTATTTCTGTCTGGCTGATACTTTAATGAGCCCTCTTTGTTTAAAAGAAGATTTACCCATTCATGACAACACTAGATACCAATTGAACAAGTTTTACAAATCATAAGTTTGAAACAAAAAAAATGAATATTATTGGCATGAAGGTTAAATCAGCTTTTTACTGTACATGTGTCTAGGTAAAACTTAGTTTGTTAGAAATTGGCTATATATATATATATATATATATATATATATATATATATATATATATACATATATTGTGAATATTTTGTGAAGACCCTCTGGAAATCCCAAAGGGTAAACAAACAAATTTATAAAGTATTCCATCCCACTGACGATATTTTTGAAAATTTGTATGTATTGAAACACTGAAATATGCATCTTTTAGATCAATAGATGTGAAAAAATAATGTTCCTGTATTAGTTCCAAAACATAATAAAAAGTTTCTTGTTTAAAATGTTTGTATGTGACAAAATCATTCAAAGCCTTCAGATTTATGACTACTCTGAATATCCCATCAGGTTTAGGTACAATGAACAAATTTGAAATAAACTCTCCCGTTTCATGAAAAGAAGGTATAATAGCTCCTTTTCTTAACATTTCATCTATTTCGTTTTGTACCAAAGTCTATTGTTCCTCAGAAAAGTTGATGTCATGCAGTAATCTGTTTTGATATGGAATTTTGTCACATTCAATCTTATAACCATCAACTGTTTGTAAAATCCACTGATGTCAACAACTTCCATGCTCCAAGACATTTACTTGTATTTGCTACACCGGAATCGACCTGTCAGTTATGTTCTAATATCTTCATGTTGTGACATGTGCATCTTTCCCCTGCCAAGAGTTGCATTCATGTGGCCATATTGTCTGGGGTTATTATATGGTTGGTATCTGTTGAATTCTCTCCCCCTGTATGATCTGGTGGGGCCCCCCCTATAGGAGCCCCTACTTCTGGCATTGAAATTAAAAACATAATCATCTCGTCTAAGGCAAAGTCCATTCTCACATTTCTTTATTTCTTGGGCTACATCATCACCAAAGAGAAGAGAAGAGATGGGGGTGTTCAGATTACACAGACTGGAATACTTCTTTTTCAAGTGGGGCCTTAACATAAATTGTCTGCATAGAGAACTGTTATACTGAACTTGGCCCATTAAGGTAATTCCATCCAAAATGCAGTCTTTAATCTCAGGAGTAATGGACATTTGTGCCTTTACAAAAGCAGCAAGTTTAACTATGGGCATAATGGTGGCTGCAACCAAAAGCTGTGAGTCTCAAAAATTCTTGTCAGCAGACTGAACCCTTATGTTCAATTCTCCCCAGATCTCTGGGTTCATTTTGGTGGGTCCCATTTTGTTACAGTTTTGAGGAATTTTATATTTGTCCACAATCTGATCAGTTATACACTGTAATGTTGTTGAAGCATTAATCAGCTGTGCCAGAGACTCTGAAATTTTTTCCCCTAATTGGGGAACTTGAAGTTTATGCAACTCCCTGCATCATCTATTAAATTTTGATCATTCTCATGTATAGAAGCAACTACATTTTCATCATACACTGTATCAAAGAGGGCTTCATTTGGATTTCCTGTCCTGGATACATTTGAAATAACTCCAAGTGGAGTGCGGGATTTTGGCAGGGAGTTCTCAGGGACAGCAATTAACACGTTTTGTTCCCTGTCCCAAATATCATTATCTGTGACAGCAGTATTATCACAAGTGTCATCAAGGTTAGGGTTAATACCCAATAATTCATGCAAAACTGAGATATTTTCTGGGATTAACTTATTCAAGTCCACTAAATTCTGCCCTGTCGACCTTTTTTCAGATGCTATCCCCATCTTGCTAGTGTACAGTCCATCCACAACATATTTCTCGGAAGAATTATTTCCCTTAACGCGCGTTTTTGCCAGTTTGACAACAACGGACTTTGTCTTAGATGCATGTATTGTCTTTTTTGGCATTGGTTTTTTCCCTTTCCCAATTTTGGGAGCTTTATTTCCTTTCCTCATAGAGGATATTTCCACATTTGCTCCAATATCATTAATATCAAACCCTGAAAAGTGTTACATCTCGGAGTCAGATGGGGTAAGTGACAGGACATCGACCATGTCGGCAGCCATAAACCTGTGCTAAATTTGTAAAGTTTGGGCAATTTGACCTGAACAGTGTTTGAGGTCGGCTGCGTAATTAACATATCAAAAGGATATATGTATATAAGAGCCGATATTATTTTAGTTTTCAAATACATTCGATAAAATACCGACCACGCAGCTGTATCAATGTCAGCGTATATATACTTACTACCTCTCTTCTAGCGCAAGAGAAAAGATGATGTGGAGGGAAAAACAGCTGGTTATATATGACAATGTCACGTGATTTGTTTCTCTTTAAAGAGCGCCTCTCAAGCAAGTGCCTAGGTGAAAATGCTAATTTATACATGTGAAACCAAAGGCTTACAAAAAAATAATGGCCTTTTTTATGCCAGGATGCTCTGTGCCAAGTTTAGTTAAACTGGTCTGGTAGTTTTTAGAATAAGCTGAAAATAGCAATTGTTGATGAACACCAGAAAGACAATGAATACCAGATAATGCTCATAGTCAAATGATCATAACATGTGCAACGTTTCATGGTGATCTATTGAAAACTGTGAGACTAGTTATGTTCACAAGATTCTTTCAACCTCTACATCAGACTCCAAGTCAAAAAAGAAAATAACTCTAAAACAAGAGTCACTTGAAAGGACTGATGCTCTACTGACTCAAAAGAATTTCCTGAAATCCAAGATTAGACTCTTTCTTCATTGTAACAGCTGAGTGTTAAACTACATCTGATATTCTTGAGCCATAACAAGATTTTCAAATTGGCCACTGTGGCAACTATATTGGATGTAATTGGCACCAGTTTCATTTATGACCAACTAGAGATCATTCAAAGTCTTTTGGTGAAAACCCCATGTCAATATGACAAAATATTCAGAAGGAATAGTGATAACAATATTTTCAAGACGGCTATTGTGGCATCCATATTGGATGTAAGATTGGCATCATTGATATTTAAGACAACCAGATATCATAAGTCTTTTGGTGAAAACCCCATGTCAATATGGCCATCAATTCAGGAGTAGTAGTGATTACAGTATTTTCAAGATGACTGCCATGGTGGCCATACTGGATGTCAGATAGGTACCATTTTCATTTACAATCAACCTGACATCATAAGAAGTCTTCTGGTGAAAACTCCATGTTGATGACTTTCTGTTTAGGAGTAAAGATAACAAGATTTTTGAGATAGTTTCCATGTCAGCCATGTTGGATGCAAGATCTGCACCGTTTCATTTTAGGACAAACTAGACATCATAAGAAGTCTTTAAGCAAAATCCCCATGTTGATATGACCATATCAGCAGAAAGAGAAGCAATAACAAGATTTTCAAAATGGCTCCCATGGTGGCCATATTGGATGTCTGAGTGGTACCATTTCATTCAAGATCAACTAGACCTTTGGATGAATGTTTGTGTAGAGTTTCATGGCAATTCTCCAAATAGTTTAGTAAAAGAAGTCATAGCAAACTTGCAAATAAAAGAGAGCCATAACTCTCATAAAAATTGTGAGAAAACAGTGATTTGACGATATGCACATCTACAGGTGATAAATATAATATTGGTTGCGCTCTACAGTTTCGTATTTTGCATAGGGTTTGATTTGTAAAGAAAAAGAATTTCCCAAGTTTTCCTTGCTGATTATCCTAGCTATTTAAAAAAAGACCTTGTATATCTTAGGTATTGTTAAAAGAACTTTTAATTCCCTTTATTTTGGTATATGACTGATGGCTGTAATTTGGGTTATAGAGTATACAGCTTGACCTTACTTCAGATGTACACCTATCAAAAAACTGCTGGCTCTGCTTAGTCATTTTCCCTTCCTGGACTTCAATGGTAAATTGGAAAACAAATCAGCCAATAACTTTTTTTACTTTTTACATATTTTATAATTCATTTATTGCACTGTTGGAAGCTGGTATTGCCTACTCTGGCAAAATTAATTTTCCCTATTTTAATAATTGCTCAAGTTAGTGTATTTTGGACTAGTTCTGGCAGATTTTTTTAGCACATGGGAATGGCCATTTTGATCAGCTGTGTGCTTAGATCATGACGATTTCCACAACTACAACATGTAAAGAAATTGCAGGCATAGTACATGAAAGTAGCATAGAGGTATGCCAACCTTCTATTCACTGTGCATGTTGCAAATGCAAACAACTTCACTTTACACCTGTCACTCTGTCAGAAATACATAATATCTGTAGAGCACAACCATTACCAAGTTCATGGCAATCCATCAAAAACTGTGGGACTAGCTGCACTAATGACATTGTGTTGAGCACCACATTACACTAGAAAATAAAAAGGGCAATAACTAACAACATAAATTGTTGGAGCAAAGTGATATGTCGACATGAGCATCTTCAGGTGATAACCCAACATTTACCAGCTTTCATGGCAATCCATCAAACACTGTGGGACTAGTTACACTAATGAGATTGTGTCATACATTGCTACAAGACAACAGTACCATGAACAATACATTATATGCCTGTCCTGTATTTAATAGTCCTCTATGTAGGAACTAGAAGGGCATGGTGGGCTCTGGAGATTATTGACCAATGGATCTCAATGACCTGGATCTTTCCTCAAGGTATGTGGTCTTGAACAAAAATTACTGTGTAGAAATCATCATTTTCCTGTTAGACTTACTATAACCATGACCTCTAGACCCCCAGAATCTATAGGCTTATTATGTAAAACCATTTTTCATTTTTTTTTCACAGTCACCCAGACCTTTAACCAGAAAGTCCAAGCTCAATTGGCTTCTTCTTACCCAATTCACCAGTCATCAAAAAACTTTGGTGAAGGTATATCCTTGAGAACTGAAATTTTTGTGCAGAAACCATTTTTTTCTTTCAGTGAGTGCCCTTGACCTCTGGCCTTTTGACCTCAAATTAATAGTGTTCTTTCTTACCACAAGTGCAATCTATCCATAAAGCTTGGCTCACGTTTGTGATGTAGACCAAATGTTATTGTGCAGAAACCATTTTTCTTCTTTCATCTTTAGTGACCTTGACCTTTTACCTTTCAACCCCAAAATCAATGGAATTATTCCTTACACCAAGTGCAAGCTATCCATCAGATTTGGTCCTGGTATGTATTGTAGAACTAATATTATTGTGCGGACACCTTTTTCTTCTTCAGCCAGTGACCTTGACCACAAGATCAGAAAGTTTCTTCTGTACCACTAGCGCCAGCTATCAAAAAAGTTTAGTCAAGGTCTCTGATGTAGAACTAATGTTATTTTGCTTCTGCTCAACAGTTATTATGTACTTCTGAAAAAGGGACAGGTATAAGGTGAAGTTGTCTGCATTTGCTCCCTTCATGTAATGTGATGGACATTTCTTTACATGTGGTAATTATGGAAATCATGCACTATCTAAAGCACACAGCTAATCAAGATGGCTGCTCCAATGTGTTCGAAAAATGAGCCTGAACTAGTCCAAAGTACACTAACTTGAGCAATGATTAAAGTATGGAAAATTATTTGCAAGGCAATACCAGCTTCTAAAAGTGCAATAAATGAATTATAAAATATATAAAAAGTAACAAAAGTGATTGGCTCATTTGTTTCCAATGTACCTTTGAAGTCCAGGAAAGAAAAATGACCAAGCGAAGCTTGAAGTTTTTGATAGATGCACATCTGAAGTAAGGCCAAGCTATATACTCTATAACCCAAATTACAGCCATCAATCATACACCAAAATAAAGTGAAATAAAAGTTCTTTTGATAATACCTAAGATATACAAGGTCTCTTTTAAATAACCAGTATTTTACTAGTGAGGAAAATCTAGGAAATTCTTTTTCTTTAAAAATCAAACCCTATGCAAAGTATGAAATTGTAGAGCACAGCCTGTGTCAAAATCATTTTTCTTCTTTCAGTCACAGTGACCTAGACCTTTGACACTAAAGTCAATAGGTTTCTACCTTATCATAGGTCCAAGCTATCCACAAAGTTTGGTCCAGGTACATGATGTAAAACTAATGTTATTGCTGAAACCATTTTTCTTCTTTTAGTCAGTGACTTTGACCTTTGACCATTTGACCTAAAAATCAATAGGCTTCTTCCTTACCATAAGTGCAAGCTATTCACAAAGTCTGAACCAGGCAATCAATGTAAAACTATTGTTATTGTGCTGAAACCATTTTTCTTCTTTTAGTCACATAAACCTTGACCTTTGACTACCTTGACCTTTGGCCTCTTTCCCTCGAAAGCAGTAGGTTTCTTTATTACCCCAAGTGCAAGCCATCCACAAAGTTTGACTACAGCAGGATGACCAAATAAAATCTTAACATAATACGCTTCACCTTATGATGGTCACTGTAAGTTTCAGAAACATATTGATTTTGTTATAATTGTTTTTATGGTTGAGTCGTTTCACTGTACATGCACACAACTATCAATGAAACTTGGATAAAATTCACATTCATACACTATCTTTAAACAGCAAACATATATATCTATGACAATAAATACTGCTCCAGAGTTTAACATACAGTTTTGTGGATTGTGGATTAGTAAGTGTTCATGTAAGTTATATTTGCAAATAAAATTACTTACATAATTCACAAATTTTATTCTCCAATACTGAAGCATTATTGGGTCTTGGTGTGGAACGGAATGTGTCTGTATAAATAACACAAAGTCCTTCTGTATAAGCAAGTGCAACACATACAGCATAGTCCAAACAGACTTTTTCACATGCTGCCAGAGATGGCTGTACTCCAGATCTCGATCCATCATAGCTATCTCCACCATATGTGTTGTTCTGGATGGAACCCATTTTGCATTTGCTATCTGAAATGATCAGAATTACTGACAATTAAGCACAGCTGACTTTTCACATGCTGCCAGAGATGGCTGCACTCCATATCTTTCATAGTTATCTCCAAGATATGTGTTGTTCTGGATGGAATCCATGCTACATTTGCTATCTGAAATGATCACAATTACTGACAATTAAGCAAATCCTGCATTCATATAAGACTATTAACTTCTGTTCAAATATTTATATTACCATACTGATTTCAGGACTTAAATATCTGATTGACTTTAAATATTAGTTGGGAACTTATACATTGGAATTTCATTGTGCAGGTTTGTTTTAAGACCTAGTGTAAGAGCAAGATCTGGGATATTGTAACTGCTTCAGTACATCAGTCAGGTCATTGAAACATCTGTTTGTGACAAAGTTTGGTGCAACCTCTCCTGAGACACCACTTGGAGAATTGTACTGAAACTTTGTAGGATAGATATGTAGTTGATGTAGATGCCCAGTAAGGTTTTACTTTTCTCTCCTGGGCAATTTTAGAGGAAATTTCTTCAAATATTGTCCCCAAAAATGGTATTATAAGAACTCAGCTCATAATGTGAAAGCTTCCCAAAATTTCAGTGAAATTTTAGTGAGATCTAACCAAAAATTTCAGTGAAAGTTTTATCAAAATTTTACTGAAATCTCACCAAAATGTCAGCAAAATTTTAGTGAGTTCTCAAAACAAAATTTCAGTGTAATCTCACTAATATTTTGACAAAAACTTTGACAGAAATTTCATGAAATACCAGGGAAATTTCACTGAAATTTCAGTCACATTTTCACTAGCAGGATGCTTCCTATTAAATTTGGCTTAATTCTATCCTGTCTTTTCTCAGAAGAATTTGTTAAAATGTTTTTTTTATATTTAGTAATGGTGGCCATATTTGATGGCAGATTGGCATTATTTGTATAAATATGAAATGCCTTTATCACCGAATGCTTTCTGCCAAATTTGGTTGGATTATGTTCAAAAGTTTCTGAGAATAAATTATTTAAAAGTTCCCCTTTTTTAGCAATGGTAGTCATATCTGAGTGTGGATTGGCATCATTTGTATAAACTTGTATGGTCTCTATGCTAGAATGATTTTGTAAAATTTTCTCAAATTCAAAGGCCTTTATGCCAGAATGCTTTCTTTCAAATTTGGTCAAATGTTGTTCATCATTTTTGAGAAATATTTTGAAGGTTTTTCTACTTCATGTAAGGGAGGTCATATTTGATGGTAGATTGCCATCATTTGTAAAAGTTGCAAACTCCTGTATGGAATGTGTTTTCTTTCAAATTCAGTCCTTTCTGTCATGTATATTTTTAAAATCATTTAAAGATTGTTCAAATTCAGTAATGGTGGTCAAATTTGATATCAGATTGTCATCATTTGTCCAAACATGAAAGGCCTTCATGCCACAATGCTGCTGAGCCCTTTTTCATAAGTCAATTTTAGGATTTTTCTATTTTAGTAACTATGGCTAATTATTTAATGGCAAATTGGCATCATTTTTTTTACACATTTTAAAGGCCCTCATGTCAGAATGATTTCTGTCAAACTTGGTCAAATTCTGTTCAGCAGTTTTAGGGAAGATGTTTTAAGGTATCTTCTACTCTTAGTAATTGTGGATTACCATCACTTGTAATATTGTAAAAATTGGAACATCTTTATGCCAGGATCCTTTCTGTCAAATGTGGTCAAATTTCGAGCTATGGTTTTGAGGAGTCATCAAAGATTTTTCTAATTTTATTATTGGCAGTCATATTTGATGGCAGACAGGCATCAAATTAAAGTTGTTATTATTACTATTATTATTATCATCTATATAAAACTGAAACACCTTTATGCCAGGAATTGTTCTCTGCCAAGTTTAGTTGAAATTGATCTAGTTGTTTTGAGAAGTTGAAAATAGCAACTGATGACATACAATGCAAAATGAACAACAGACAACACACCAGATGCAGTACCATACCACAAGCTCACTTGGGCTTATGACCAGGTGAACTAAAATTTCAAAGGTCTTTATGCAAAGATACATTTAGAATTTGGCCATTTTTAAAATGAAGTCAGTTTAAAGGTTTTTCTATTTTTGGTAATAGTGACTGTATTTGAAAGTGATTTGGCATTATTTACATAAATTTGGATGACCTTTATGCTAAGATTCTTTTTGTTATATTTAGTCACATTTTGTCAACCATTTACCGTGCATAAATTCTTTTGGATGCCTATACTACATTTGGACTCCTCCATCCAATTTACATACAAGCAGTTATGCATAATGTTTACATATTTAACTTTTGTCATACATATTTAACTTTGTCCTTGATTGTAGGATGTAAACAAGTTGTTTACTTAGAATTCGAGGTCAAGGTTGCTTTTGTTTACAATTAGATTGGATTTTGCACTAGAATTACAAATTTCTGTCATGTAGGTATATGATTTTCTACAACATTCTGTCAGGTTGCCTGTGTTTTTATATAGGGAGTTTGGTAAACAATATTTCATTCTTGTTCTAATGGTCAGTCTATGAAGAATCATTTTAATAATCAGATGTTTATAGTTGTGTTGTGAAAATCAGAGCTAATTCAGAGAGGAATTATTTATTTAAAATATTCATTGGAATTACTAAAGTGCTCCTTCTCATTTTGGATTATACATGACTTTGGGATTTTTGTGAATTCATTCAAAGATATTCTGGTTTACATCATTCAGGCATATCAGGACATACAAGACTAGTGGCACATCAGGGCATTCAAGACTAATGGCACATCAGGATATTCAAGGCTACAGGAATTCATTCGGAACATAATATATTTTGGATTTGTGATTAGGACACTTAGGATTACTGGATTATTTGGATTTTAATTCACAATATTGTAAGTGTCTTTTGAATTTTCACTTTAATTGTCTAGAAATAAATTGCTTGTTGATTTTACTTGATTTTGTTGGTTTCACTTTCTTTCTGTTACATATTTTTAGGACATCGAGTCATCTGGATCCTGTGTACCATCTCCATACCAGCATGTTTTGATCCCCATAGTAAACAATAACCAGTTTGAGCTGGTTTTCAAATCGCCACCTTCGATGAATATAATATTAAAAACTATAGCCATGTACAAAATTATCATCCCATCACATCACATGGTTGCTATATCAGATAAAGTTGTTCTCTGCCAGTGAACAAAAGTCCCAAGCTGGCCTAACATTGCTCACCTCTCTTACGAAACTTAACAGTTCACCATTCCACTAAGCTGACTTATGTAGTATTGCAAGAATACAACCTATGTAAACTATCTCTCAAACTTTATATCATGCTGATTTTACCTATTTTACCTGACAAAAAACTTCTTTCTAAATATAAAGGCATAGGAGGTCACAGTCTTTTGTTTGGCAGTTTCTTTATAGCTTGGATGAGGAGAATTGTTACTTTGAAGAAATCGGCTCTGATACTGATGTAGGCAAAATTGATTTTGATATTTTATAACATTTTGAGGATTCAAGTGATGAAGGCGCAGAAAATGAACCAGTAGATTTAGAGGGCAGATGTTCACAGTGATGTAACAGTGCACATGTTGTGATGATCTGAGCCTGTTTTTCTGGGGGTTTTTTAAAGCATATCAACAAATCTTTGGTGGAAAATAATTATACAGCTATAAAGGTCAGACTTTGTTCTAAAACCTATATATTAACAAATATGTATAAAAAGGATAAAACTGTCAAAATTTCAGCATATACTACACTGCTTGACATGTGTTCTATTTAAAGCACACTGCACTCTGTGGCTCTGGCACATGTGTAGTGCCAGCCTAGACAGCAAGACACACTATGAGGTAATGGGTTAAACAGTATTTGAGAAGTCATTTTAAGGTTTCTCTATTTTTGTTAGTAACAGTGACTATATCTGATGAGTGATTGTTATCATTTGTATAAAATGTTAAAGGCCTTTTTGCCAAGATTTTTCCAGTCAAATTTGGTAAAATTCTGTTAAGTGTTTTTTTCAAAAATATTTTCTTTAATGAATTGGCCATATGTGTTAGCAGATTGGTATTATTTGTGCAAGTTTGCAAGGCCTTCATACAAGGCTGCTTGTATTAAATTTGGTCAAAGTCTCTGAAGTGCTTACTGAGAAGAAGTCCTTTAAAAGTTTTATATTTTACATGATGGTGGCCATATTTGAAAGTGATTTTGCATCCTAAAAGTTTCCTATTTATGTTGATGCTTTATTACCTTGTCCACCATATTGGTTATAATGACTGCTAAGTGCCCACAATAAGTAAGTTTGATGTGTAATAATAATAATAATAATAATAATACTTTATTTATATAGGGTAACTAATTTAATCAAGGACTATACCCCCTTGAGACCTTCTTAAGAAGAAAATATAACAATGTACATCATACAAAGGTTATAGTAATTACAATTTATTTTAACATGTCTTTATTATTAAAAATAATAAATTTTATTATAAACTATTAGTAATATGTACATGCTTGTGATATATCTTCTTAAATACTGCAGTATTTTTTGCCAATTTTGCATGCAGTGGAAGCTTTTCCGCAGAACTTTATCAGAGTACAATGGAAGCTTTTTTTTAAACTGCTCTGTTCTTAGTTTTGGTGAATGAAGGTTTCCATGTGAAGCTGATCTCAGCTGGTAAAGTGGTGAATAAGGCCTGATTAAATCATGTAGATACTCTGGTGCAGCTCCATGTAGACATTTAAGTACAAGAACTGTCTCATGAAAATCAATCCTTTCATATATTGTAAGCCATTTTAATTCTGTAAACAATACTTTTGATGAATAATCAATAGATGCATCTAAAATATTGCATGCTGCCCTTTTCTGATGTTTAATAATCCTCTATGTATGTATTAGCATTTAATTGCACCTCAGTACAATAATGGCTACATGGTGCCAGTTTAAAGTCAAGTTCTACAAATGTAAAAATGAAGAATTGCACAAAAAAACTTTAGGAAGATAAAACCCTTCCAAATAAATGTAAACATGAAGCATTTCAAGACAAAAGGTAAAGACTTTAAATTCTGTAAAATGTATATAAAATAAAATATAAAAGTAAAAAAAATATAAAATCCTTAAAATATAGGGAAAAATTTGTTCTATAAACTGCATTCCCTCAAAAAGTATTTGATTTTCTTGGGTGATACATTATCGCAAAGTTCCTTAACCGAGTTTACAATAAAAACTCTTTGTCTCACAAGGTGAAAGTTGATACACTTGACAAGAATGTGTTCCACTGTCAGTACTTTGGATGAGGTTAACCCTTCAGGAGGTATGCATGAATCAGCTATGTGTGTTTGATACATGGTCAGCATAATACCACTTGATTTCTGTGAATTGTTCTGAAAGATACCACTCTCCAATGGTAAGGTTGAAGTAAAATGTAATAATAAATAAAACATGTACAGATTAGATTATGAATAATTTATAAATAATTATGTAGGGACTGAAATAGGAGTCATTTGCACTTAACTGACCCTTGACCTAACATTTTACTCTTAAAAGGCAAGATGCCAGCTTTTGCAAAAACAAATGCCTCCAAAAGTATCTTTTACACCCCTGGCTGACTGACAATGAGATGAAAATTTCAATTAGCCTTTTCAACAGGGCACATATACAGTATGAGAAGAATATGCCTTAAAGAAGGCAGAGGTGGTCAATACTCTCCATCCTGTAAGATTTTTCTTTATCTGGGCACATATACTGTATATACCATTTGGAGAAGCATGCCGGACCACATTCAAGGAAGGGGATCTGCACAAGAATGATTCAATTATGGCAGTTGAACATGGAAGGTGACCACACATACAATCAATATACCTACTTTTGGGGCAGACAATAAAACAACCTCACATGGATGAATTGGTTCTATGTTATGATGCTGCTACTAATATAATTAAATCCTACCTTTTGGGCAGGTACACTGAACTTCATTATACAAGGCAGATCTGTTGCACACCCCTCCATTCAGACAAGGCTGTGAGTCACATATATGTACTGTAGTTTCGCATCTGTTTCCATAATATCCTGGAAAGAGAAGAAAATGGGCAAGCTTATGACCATCCATTCCGGAGGAGTAGTGATACCAAGGTTTTCAAGATGGCCTTTGTGGCAGCCTTATCAGATAAAAGAGTGGCACCATTTTCATTTAGGACCAACCAAACACCATAAGAAGTCTTCTGGTGAACACTCCATGTTGATATGACTTTCCATTTAGGACGAATATTGATAAGAAAAAATTCCAGATGACTGACATGACACCCATATTGCATGTGAGAACTGCACCATCTTCATTTATGACCAACTAAACATCATAATTAAACATTTGGTGAAAACCCTATGTCAATATGGCCATCAACTCAGGAGGAGTAGCAATAACAAGATTTTCATTATGGTTGCCATGGTGGTCATAATGGATGTTAAATCAACATCATTTTCATTTATGATGAACTAGATATTATAATAAGTCTTCTGGTAAAAACCCCATGTCAATATGACTTTCCATTTACAAGTAGTACTGATAACAAGATGTTCAAGTAGGCTGCCATGGCAGCCATATTTGATGTCAAACTGGCACCATTTTTATCTGGGATCAACTAGACATTATAAGAAGTCTTCTGGTGAAAACCCCATGCTGATGTGTCTATCCATCCAGAAGAAGCAGCAATAGGAAGATTTTCAAGATGGCTGCCATAGCAGCCATATTGTAGGTCAGATTGGCACCATTTTCATTTAGGTCCAACTAGATATTATAATAAGTCTTCTGGTGAAAACCCCATGTTGATATGACTTTCTGTTCAGAAGGAGTAGCAATAACAAGATTTTCAAGATGTCTGTTGTGGTCAGTGACAGCACAAGTGTTCGAGGCGTTCAGGGGCAATGTTCTTTAGTGGTGCCCCTACTTTGCCACAGATAACAATTTTTATGTCAGTTGCCAACATCCATTACAGCTGCAAAAATAAAAAAAAGCTCCCAATGGCACTCCCCCTCACCCTGGCACCAACTGCCCCCCCCCCCCCCCCGCACCACTACTGGCTGTAGTGGCCATTTTGGATGTCAGATCAGCAATGTTTTAATTTAGGACCAACTTGCCATTATAAAAAAAAAGTCTTGCTGTGAAAACCCCATGTTGAAATGACCATCCATTCAGGAGGAGCAGTGGCAGCAAGATTTTCAAAATAGCCACAGTGGCAGGCATATTGGAGGTCCGAGTGGTACCATTTTCATTTAGGATCAATTAGACCTTGGGATGAATGTGTGTCAAGTTTAATGGCAATCCTCCAAGTAGTTTTGGAGGAGTAGCAATAACAAACTTGATGTAATGGATGGATGGATGGATGGATGGATGGATGATGGACATGAGACAACAGAGCTACAAATCACACTTGAAGAACCTCTGCAATATCATTGGAATTTGTCATGTATGTAAAGAGTCCAAAATTAAGTTTCAGTCAACATTTTCATGATATATACCTCACTTGGAGTAAAATTATAGATAATCAAAATGTTTTAATCAGAGCATGAATTAAATTTTTGTTCTCAGACAATTTCATGACACAATGGCAGGTCCTAATATCAGCTAGAACTTTTGTCAAAAATGGTACCAATAAGCTCTCTGAAAATCTATGCACTGCAAAAATCTTTGATTTTAGCTGCTAAACATTAAATACAAGTCCTGCAATGTGCAATTTCACTGATTGCAAGGTTCACTGAAAAAGTGAGGCTAAAAATACACCTCTCCCTTGATAACTCACTTTGGCAAGGGCCCATCAACACAGACTGCAGCACAGATGAGGGTACAAGTGAGAGCAAGGAAGACTCAAACATTGGTTAACAGATGGGAGATGGAGAAAGCAACTTTCAATGACAAAATGAGGACTATAATCTCTACTGTCCTACACAAATATTAAATGGATTTCAATATGTATGGATATGAGACCATAATAAGTCAGTTCAAGACAATAAATTGATGATAGATTTTCATATAAATCAAGTTCACATGCAGTACTCAAAATTACTAGAAACTTGTTATCACAATCTGACATCATGCATACCAGAAGAGTTAGTCTCCTTTGTCTATGTTGACAGATCTCCACCTTACAGCTACAATGTCTCTCCTAATAAAATTGCACTGAATAAACATGGTTCATACAGCCCTGTACTTCTTTTTCCCACAGGAGTTTTCAAAGACTTCTAAAAGTTTTCATAGAGTATTTTTAGACCACTGCTTCTACAGAAGTGGTGATATATATAGTAATCCTTGTGTCCATCTGTCTGTATGTCCTTTTATCCAACACACAACCTTATTACTTATTAGGGTAGCTAGTCCAGCAATTTTTGATGGACTGCCATGAAACTTGGTAAATATTATGGTTATCACCTAAGATGCACATATATCAACATATCCCTTTGTTAATGCAATTAGAGTTGTAATTCATTAGTGTACTAGTCCTATAGTTTTTGGTGGATTCCCATAAAGTTGTTAAATGTTATGGTCATCACCTAATATGTGCATACTGACAAATCACTTTGCTTCAATCATATTTCTTCAAGTTACTGTCCTAAAGAGAGAAATATATGTAATCACTACGTCACAAGGATGATAACTTAACACATTTAATGGTGGAAAATATTTCAATTTGCAAAACTGATTTTAGCCAGGAGAAAAATAAAGAGAAGGCTTCACTGCAGAAAGGTACAATACTCATGAAATTGCAAGCTATTAAAGCACCAATTATTAATATAATATTTGCAGTCCTTTTGGAGAACACTTCGACAATATTTCATTTGAAGGATGCATACATTAACACTTAAAACAATCAATGGCATTTAAATCTACTTTCCTCTCTTAAGGCTCATCTTGCTGATTTATTCAAAGCAGTTTATCTCTTGCATGTTGATAATGGTGCATTTTCAAACTCACAAAAGGTGTCCTTTCTTACCACAAAAATCAAATGTTATTAGTCCTAGAATAAAAATGATATGGTTAACACGCAAATCCAAGGCTGATAAGTTAAAACTTTTCCATTTGAATGCAATGTCTCTCATTGTAATAATCTGGTATGTTGTAAGTAAAATTCTATGGTAGCATTTTATATTTTTTCTAAGTCTATTCACTTCAATGATGTATATGAGAGTTAGAGAGAGTAAGAAGTTTTTGTGGGGTAAAACAAATTCTAATTATGTAATACTTATCTGCAACTACTGCATTGCGACCCTTTTCCAGAACACTAGTCCCCAGTCCAAGCTTAATATTCCCTCCTCCAATTAACTGCAGAACCAGAATAAAAAACCAACATGCTCCCAGGCTGATTCCTTAGTTATATTCAACATGTGGAATATCATCCTCTTTTGACTTGGACAGAGACTAAAGGACATCGGAGTGGGGTGGGAGGAGGGAATCTTGCAATATTAGTGGTTAAGTATTACATAATTAAAATTAGTTTTACCCCCCTCCCCCAGCTACATTTTAATAGCAGTACAGTAAAACCTGTCTTGAGAGACCACCCCTTCTGCCAACAAAAAGCAGTCTTTTAAGACAGGTGATCTCTCATAACAGGTCTGTGCAAAGGACCAGTTTCCAAGGTCAAACTTCAACAATGTTTAAGAAGGAAAAATACCCACAATCATGGTACATATATTGTATTCTTTATTCATAGTTCTTGTTAAAATATTGAATGCATTCATCTGAAAATAATTTTATATAGCAATAAAGATATGCATCTATGATAAAACATTCATTTAATATTTGAAGATCACTTGTACATGTATTAGCATATGGATTCCAAAATTAACGAAGGTAATATTTATTTATCCTGTCTGTAATTACAGTAATTCTTTCCTCCAGTGTTAGAATTTTTCTCTTTTTCGTTGGAGGTTCTGCCACTGTTACCAAGATATTAATGTTATCAGCGATCATTTGTAATAACGATTGAAGCGGTTTTTATCAGGCTTTGTGTAAATATGGAATATATATGTACCAATGAATGAAATCAAAAGACATAATTAACCCATCCAGAAACAGAATAAATTAATTTAGAAACAAGCCTGAGGCTTAATTCAACAACGACATAAATGGATTAACTCTATAAACAAAGGGGGTAACCAGATGCACTAAGGTGAACAGATGATGGTTTGGTGTGTGTATGTTGTAATCATTGTAACATCAAAAAAAGCAACAAACAACACAACCCTTTAACAATGACAATTAAATCCAGAAAACGATTATCACTTACTAGTATCAAAGACAAAGACAAAAACCTGATCCACCCCAGACATTACGGATTAACTACAAAGATAAACTATGTAATCAACCGCTATATTGATGCCCTTTAAAAAGATTTCTCATTATGACATTATCGGCGTTGTGCAGGTTTTCACAAAAGATAAAGAAACAATACAAAACCTCTGAACTAACTATGTATGTCCATGACTATTCCCTTTGAAGAAAGAATGGTTAATCTCAGTGGGTATTCACATGACTTTGGCACTACAATTGCAGTTAGTGATATGAACTTTAGTCTGGTTTACAGTCTGTAACAAATGACACTACCTGCATGACCTGTAAAATTTAGGACACCAGTAGCCAGCCTCATTTTTGGTTTTTTGTTTGTTTAGAACAGTCTTTACTTTTAAGCAGTCATGGTTACAAAGGATTAAATAAAGGTCAGAGGTGTTTGTCTCTGTTTTTGCAATACATGTACAGTCATTCATTGCAGTGTTGTTTAGAACAATCTGCGCTTAGCCTGCGGACCCTCCTAAGCGGTCATGTTTACCAAGGATTAAATCAATGTCAGTGGTGTTTAGCTCTGTTTTTGCGATGCAGTCATTCACAGCACTGTCAAAACACATATTTTGCATAAAAATCATGGACGCTGGTCACGTTCTGCAGGTGGTTGCTCATGACTGCATTTATATAATAAAACCGATCCATGCATTATGCTTGTGGTCATAAATGACAGGTGGTCGCTCATAACAGAGGTTGCTCAAGACAGGTATTACTGTAATACAATACCTGCTACTATTGCGTTGCTTAATTTGCCAGCCCAGTGGGAGGCTGATGGCCTAAGATAAACTGTCAAGTGAACCTACTTATGATGTCAGAAGGATGTTCTACAACTTGTTGGACTGACACAAGTGGACCCAAATAATAAATACCCTCACTATGATGCACCACTAACGAAGGTAAAATGATGAGAATGTATAGTGAGAGCACCAGAAGGTGGCTTTCATGACATCATCCAAAGAGAAATGATTCAAAAAACAGCTACAACCCTTTCTTTTCCCTCTTTATTTAGCTAGAACTCAAGCTCCAACTGGAAAAAGGAGTCTATCCTGATCATTCCCAACAAAGACACAACTGAAACAATGGATTTCAATAGGAACAGGAGCTACTGAAGGTAGCTCCTTTGGTTGGCAAAGAAGAGAGACCAAGTCATAGTTACCACTGCAATGTAAACAACTTTTTCCACAGACAAAGCATGAATTTCACTCCTCCTCCTTGCAAATGCAAGGGAAAGGTGGAAGACCGTTTTAAGGGTCAGATTCTCAAAGGAAGCTTCACTCGAAGCTTCATAAGGGGTTTTCCTAGTGACCAAAGAACACATGAAAGGTCCCACCTTGGCATTAATGAGTGAGAGACTGGTCTTTGGAGCTCAAAGTACCTGATCAGTTCAGAAAGATGTGGGTCCGACTCAGTGGTAGAGCCCATAGAAAACTTGAAGGTGTTAGAAAGGGCTGCTCTATAGCCCTTAATGGTGGAAACTGAGCAATCTTTTTGTTCAAAGAGAAAAAGAAGAAAATCTGAAACTGCAATTAAGGGGAGCAGAGAGGATCAATTTATTTCCTATTGCACCAATTACCAAAAATTCTCCACTTGGCATCATAAACCTTGGAGAGTGATTGCTTCTAGCCAGAGATATGCATTTAGCAACCTTGCTTGAAAAAATCTGTGCTGATTGTATAATACCCAAGTTTCATAAGTCTAGGTATAACCGTATATATACAGGTTGCTAAAAACCTTTTTGGTCATGAGCAAAATGCAAAACTTTAACCCAGTAAAATATGAAATGTAGGTCAAAGTGACATTCTTTTGTGCTTCAGATGTGGCTACTTTTGAGATGCATACAATCATCAAGTTTCATTACTCTAGCATGATCAGAGCTTGAGAAATAAACTGAAAATACAAAACATAACCAAGGTCAGTTAAGCATGAAATATTGGTCACCATGACCTTCATTTGTGACAAAGGTGTGGTACTCATCAAGATGCATTCCCTCACCGATTTTCATGAATCTTGGTAGTATATATACATTGTGCAAAAAAACCTGTTGGTCATGAACAATATACAAAAACTTAACCAAAGTCAATAAAATGTGAAATGTAGGTCACAGTGACCTTCATTTGTGGTAAGGGTATAGTACTAATAGAGATCCATAACATCATATAGTTCCATGATTCTTTCATGAACAGAGCTTGAGAAATTAACATAAACTACAAAATTTTATAAAAGTCAGTGAAGTGTGAAATATAGATCACAGTGACCTACCTTTGTGATGAGCATGTAGTACTTACTCATCAAGATGCTTCTCATCACCAAGTTTCATGATTCCAGATATAACAGTATTTGTACAGTGTGCAGAATACCTGAGCTAAACGCAAAAACGTAACCAAGAATGTACAACTAATGTACATGTCTGTACCAATTTTGCAAGTTACTTGCACCCTCGCTTATGCTGCAGTCTATATTTTTGGACTCTACTGGCATATGAATAATTCCTTATTTGTTTTGGGAATTTTCTACTTTTTGGTAGACATGGATCTTGTGTGGGGAGTATTACCAGGCTGCCTGTGCTGGAATAGTGACTGTAAATAGATAGGAGTGCAGTTTTTAGATATCTTGTACATAAACTCAGTTTTTCTCAAATGAATTCAGTCTTTAATGGGTAGTATTTTTTAATTTATCATCTAAGTTTTCCACATTTTCTCACTGGTCCAATGTAAGCTTGAATGTTCTTTCCTGAAGACACGCTAGCTTTGCTATGTTTATATCATGTGAATAACCCCATTCTGTATTACCTTTATCTCAACAGGGATGTATGCAACTATTATAAAATAGTTTCCTGTGCCTTTCTGAGAGAAAATATCTGATCTTACTCAAAAGACATAAACTTGAATTGACAATTTTACTGATATATTTGATGTGTTCCACACATGATATATTATTATCTACAAAAACACCAAGTACTCTATCATGACAGATTATTTGCAGATTTATATCTATCCATTTCAAACAAACCCAGGTGGTTCATTGCTATCAAATTTGTTTCATTTCTGCTGTGTTGAGAAACATAATATTTTAGTTTTACCAGTATTAATTAACCATGCTATTGTTTGTGCACTTGTTGCCCAGTTTGTTGAGGGCAGTCTGTAGTGAAATTTCCAATTCATGCTTTGTGTTCTGCATGTCTAATAATGTTCTGCATACAGATCTGCAGATGATATTGGGTCTCCCAACATAACATTACCTTATGCCCTTATGACCTGCATATAACCATGATTGTAGCAAAAAACTACATTACAAATCTTGAAGTGAGGTGCTACATTCTGTTAGATTAATTTTATATGTACTTGATGATGGACTAAATCCTGTCTTTGTTCTCTTATCACCAATTAAACTATATTCTGCTCCTGAATCATTCTGAATTGTACCTCACCTTCTACCTCGGAAGTAATTACATGGCACAATTACAATCTAAGTCAAAAATATTTCATTCCTTCATACCTTACAAATTACAAATTTCAAACCATACTGCTTCCTCCATCCATGAAAACTTTTACAATTTGGAAAAATCTAGTGATATTAAATCCATTCTATTTTGGGAAGAGGAACCAGACTAATGTACATTATGAGGTACAGTGGCATGGCATCGACTCTGGCGTAAGTAAAATAAAAAGTCAATACATATATACTATATGCAATATGTATAATACCTTCAACTACAATCAAAACATTGTCAATTAAAATAAAATGGAGAAACCATGGTGACAAAATTCTCAGAATCTTAAACATGTTCTATATGTAGAGTCAAGCATTTTTATCCATTATTTTGCATGCCAAACATTCCACAATAATGCAGTGAAAATAAAAATGCCTTTACCCTAGAATTTTATTTTAATTCATATCATGATGGTATTTAAGATGTCACTGATTTTACTAACATTTACAAACTAAGTACTTAGGTATTATTACTATTACTATTATAATTATAAAAGACAGAAAGAACTATTAATATATGCATGTGGAATCTATGTAATAATTAAAATATTCAGATGACTCAGTACAAAATTTAAATAAACATCAATGAAGAATAAAAGTAAAAACAGAAATAATATTTTGAAATAATGGCTGATATTTTTCATCATAATTTTATTTTAAGAAATTTAAACAGATTTGGAAAAAAGAAAATTCATGAATTAATAATAATATCATTTATATACAAATTGTTATCTTACCTTTCTAATTATATTTTATGTAATTATTATTTTCTATTGAAATAATAATAATAATAATGATAATGTATATATTATGTATTTTTAAATGTTGGTCAAATTGTGCAGAAACCATTTTTTTTTTTTTCAGTCACAGTGACCTTGACTTTGACTTTTTGATCCCAAAATTAATAGATTTCTTCCTTACCCCAAATGCAAGCCATCCACAAAGTTTAGTAACTGTTGATGCTAGAGAACTTGACCTTTGACCCCAAAATCGATAGAATTATTCCTTAGTCCCAAGTGCAAGCCATCCACAAGTGTTTGGCAACATGTTTGTGGTGGGCAACTTGAGTGTTTTGTGCATATGCAAAATTAGTAACAGATGGACAGATAACATCATAACATAACGATGAGCATATAAAAAGGGATGAAAGAACCCAGACTTTATTTACAGGACATTTGTAAGATTCACAAAATGTTACCACCACGGTTTCATCTTCATTTTATTTTAATGGTAGCCATTTTAGTGGTAGTTATCTTGCATGCTATATACAGTATTTATGTTCTTACTTTTATTTTACCTAAGTGAGAATCCGCATCATGCCACTGTACCTTATCATGTACATTAGGCTGCTCCAGCTCCCAAAACTAGCGGGGATTGTACTCACTGTTGATGACAAATGTTTGTATAGATGGAGGAAGGTATGGTCTGAAATTTGTAAGGTATGAGGGGATTCAATAATTCTGAGACAGATTATATTTGTTCCAAAAGTAATTACTTTCCAAGACTAAGGTGGGGTACAGTTCAGAAAGGGTCAGAAGCAGACTATAAATACATTTTAACAATTTAGTCAGAGACTTACCAGGATAACAACTACACACTGGTTTGTGTTCCTCATACCTACATGTCCCATGACCATTACACTGGACTGTACCATTACAAGCTGAAATACAAAAATAAGGCATACTAAGGCACACTATAAAAATTTTTGAATAAATTCCACTTTGCATATATCAGAGTGATTTCCTTTATCAGCTATTCTGTCATGAGGATTTAGCTAAGCATCAATAAACGAACTAATGAAGAAAACAGACAGAGCTGCATTCATTATTTACTGAAGTATTTTCATTGATGTTTTTATGTTTTTATTATTTTTAGTAAACCTGTATTTCTGACTGCAAACTTCACTACAATGCCAATTATTTTTTTACTGGTCAAATGTTGATGTTATAACAAGTGCATACTATATGTACATTGCATGGTCATTATGTCTTGACTTAGACTGATGCACTGCATCTAATTTAATTTACAAAAAATATAGAAACATTCTGAGCAAGAAACCTTTTATAGAATTCAGATGGGTTTTTTTTTATAGAAATTGGTCTCAAGGATTGAGACTGGGATAGCCCCAATTATGTATTACTGTTCTTCCCTTTGTGAGATATCACATGTATGTAGTTTAATTAATTGAAAAGAAGAAGAAAAAAATCATTCTACCTCTGCTATTACAAATATTATTTTGGATCCCTTTTTCACTCCATCAGTTTCCACCTATTTCAAAACTTAATTATCAAGTCCAGACCTTGTCAAGGAAAGACTTATATAACCATAAAGAAAATGGAAAAACAAAATCTTTCCAACCCTCTTTATTCTACAAAGGCTAGCAATTCTTTCAGTGCATGCATAAATCTTGTCAATGTTATTCTCAAATTATGTCATCCAGGGGAAGCAAATGAAAACCCTATCTAATGAGAGGGTGTATAATGTATCCATGTGGTTCATAGTTACTCTGCCTCAAAGTTTCAAAAACCAATTCATGAAAATGGCTTTGTCAGTTCTGAATGAAATTTGAGACAGATTTTATAAATTAACAATAAACAATATGTTGACACATGAATGTTTAGATGTGGACAATATCTGAATAGGAAGCTCACTACAAACAGTAGACCACTATTGGTATGGACACAACAATAAATCTAATGGAGGTTACCATTGCACGTTTGTCCTTCAGTCATTTTCATACATAATATGATCACAAGAATGACAGCTGAAGCCTTCTTCAATCAATACTATGAATTCCCAAAGCTCTATTCAAACCAAAAGACAAAATGTGTAAGCAATATGCAAAGTCAAAGGAATTAAAAAAGTACACTGCAATATTCACTATCATCCAAATGGTGTGGGCCTTAAGAGTGCTCAATCTGACCCTCCTAGCTACTAGAATGTCAACCCTGGTTCACTTCATGCCTATCATGGCACCACATTATTGGCAGCCACAGTTTATGCTGAAATCTCCCAGGGATGCTTGATTAAAATGAACCCTGTCCTTGAAATATATGAATACTGAAAAGTAACCTATACCTAAAAGCATGTGGAGTAAATGGAAATGAATTGCTACTGAAAAAGTGGCACTGACGCAAAAGAAGAAAGCATGAAATTTGCTGTCAGAGGATCCATTCACCAACATGTCAGTTCTGACCTGGCCAATCTAAACTGTCCCTAGAGAGAGACAATGACCTATTTCTACCCAGGTAATCACTGTCATTGTGGTGTCCTCTTAAAATCTTTGGTATTACAGCTGCAGATAGAAGCAGTTACCTCCAACTTTACCCATCTATTGTATGTGTGCATGTGTGTACAGATTTATTCAACAGACTTATGAATACCCATCAAACAGTAATAGAAGAGAAAACTGGGATACAAAAGAGGAAAAATGAACTCTGTAATATACAAAAACAAGAAATCTTCTCCCACTAAACACTTTTATGATCTTATCTTCCCTCTTGGAAAATAATGGTTTTATGACTTTCATCTCACATGTTCCACAGAAGTTCACCATTATAAAAATGCAATCCTAAATCAAGCTCACGCAAGCCTGTGATAGATCATGGCAAGCTCGCTATAAACTTGTTATGATCTTAATTGTAGCTAGCAGAGTAGGTGGGATCTTGCTGCTACCACACAGAAGCTCGTATAAGAAATTAGGCAACATCCAAGTACAGCTGCTCACACGGTCTTGCTAGCAAACCCTGCTGATAAATTAAGTATCATCTAGAAAACTGCATATAGTGATGGTGAGAAAGTTGTTATATGATTGCAAGTTTTTGACAAGTTACACCGATATTGTACTTAATTGTATGTATTTGTTAGTACCTAATGAATATTAATGATTTTTTAATGCACAAGCTGATCAATGAATAACCTTAAATATGTAATGTGAATATTGATATCTCATATTAGTGAAAAGTTATGACTGATTAAAAGATTGGTGACATTTTTTTTATTTTTTTTTACAAAAACCAACAATTTAATAAAAAGAAATATGCCAGTATTTTATTCAGATTTAACATATACACAAACATGAACAAGGTTTTTGCAATGTTCATAAAATAAATTTTAACAAACAAGAATGAATTCATACATAAAATAAAAAGCTGAATGTAGAAAGTACAGCAATGTGTCAACCAACCGAATCAATATCAAAGTACAATTTTAGCTACCATCATGTATATAGAACAAGACTTATTATGTAACACTGGATATAAATAAGAATATTTCATTTGTTTAAATATTCCAGGAAACAAACCTCTCTGGTGAAATATAAAAATGTTAATGTGTTATAATGGTTAATGTTGTTCAAAAATGTTAAATTTTATGGTACTGCATTTGAAGTTTTGTTCAGTATATATAGTTCATGTCTTCAATTTTGATATACATGTCTGGTCCAAATTTTCTACATGAATGCACATTTATCAGTCATATTCAACAGAATTGGGGGACACAAACAAAAGCAGTGTCCTTGCCATCATTTAATTGGATAGAAACATACATGTCTTTGATACTTGTAATTGGAACTATTTTGTACTGCACATACTTTGATTTCAAACAGACCATACTAACAGGATTTTTATTCATCACACCATTTTCAATTAAAACTTCAGTATTAATTGCCAATTCCTTTATGACTGCATAATATTGTAGTTAACAAAAACAATCAATGGTACAATTTCTGTGACACTGCATATAAACTTTGATATATTTCTCAACATGGCCCAATTTTCTTGATGCATTATTTTCATAGAACATAACAGTGTACATAACAGCGTATGGAACATAACAGTGTATGGGTTTCATTCTTCAACTGCAGTATACTGTAAAGATTTAAACAGAATTCCATCTTAAAACATTCTGTAAAAACAAAGCACTTTTTTGGTTCATTAAAGCCATGGAAAGAAGTTAAAAGGTAAAGCTGTTCATCTGAAAGTCTGTGCATTACTCGCATCATCAGTCCAAGCAATATGACACTAACCAGTACTTAATTCAGCACAGAAATTTTTCACAAGACATAAACAATTACTGTCCAGATACCATTATGGAATTGGACCTACAAGCTTCATCCTATTGAAAATGTGAAATGTACCGGGTACTTATTTTACCAAAATTTTGGTATTTCATCAAATTTCAGTAATATTTCACTAAAATTTCACAGATTTTTGCCAAAATTTCTGAAAATGTCAGTAAGACTCCTGTACAGAAAAATCTCACCAATTCACATGAGCTGCTCATAACCTACACATGAGAACCTTGTTAGAAACGTATGCAAATTGGGTAGACTTTGCAAGCTCATGTGTGCAGTTTCATAGATCTTGTGAGCCATGGAAAATATAACAAAAATTTTAACATATGAAGATTTTGCTTACGTCAAAATTTGAATGTTCACATGAGAAAGTATAACCTACAAAACATTATTTTCCATTACATCTGACTATGTTTGAAAATAAGGCAGAGTTCTAATTTATCATGTGAATTATCACATGAGAAATTTGGACTTTGATTCCAATTAAACACTTATTTTAAATTTGTCCTAAGTTGGATTTTCTTGTGCGAGTTTTCACATGAGCAATTTGGACTTAAATATACTGTATGCTTAATTTAAAAAAGACAGAATGTAACAGCTAATGAGATGTATTTTGTGTATGAAGTGCTATTACAAAAGAAATGAAATACCATATCAGTACATCAGGGTACTCTACTGAGAGGTTTAATTTTAAAAAACTTTTAAATGTTATGATAGAAACTACTGGTATATTGCACTAGTGTACAAAAGAATGTTTAACTTTGATAAATACTATTTCAATCAATTATGATAGATACTGTTTCAAACAATTATGAATTTGTATTAATTCCTTCTACTTTGTTTCCTTTGATTTATTCATAGATTTTGGAGGTCTCTAGTGAAACTGCATGATTAATAGCAAACAAAGCCTGACAGTATTAATGTATTTTTGTTATCTTGTCGTTGATGAGAATGGAATATGAACAGATGATAAGTCTTGGTCTGTCTGTAATCTGCATACTAGAACTACTATCAATATGTCAACACACATAAAAGAGGACCATCTACCATTTACAGACCTAAAAAGGACCATCAAGTTAATATGTGTATCGATAATGTACCATATGGTAGGCTGTGTATCGTGAATCATATTGATATGCAGCACAGGTGTATCATTTCACCCATATTAGATTCTAAAACCCACTTTTTTTTTTTTTTTTAATACTTTCCTAAAAACTGGAAATAAAGTCTCATTTTCAATTTATGACAGTTATTGTTATAATTACTTTTCTATAGATTGTTGGTTCATCAAAAATGTGTCGACTTCACCCTTTTGTTTTGGCTGCAAGATTTCAGTTTTTTGTTTCTTTCATTTTTTATGCTTCGCAGTTGTTGAGATTTTACTGTCTATTTAATTATGAAGCTCTCCAGGGATTGCGAAGGTTGCTGAAGATCTGCCAGTAAGTGCAACTATCTAACTATCTAAGTTCTTCATGAGCTTGTTGTGAGCTCATATTGAACATTACAATTTCATTGTGAGATCGTCACGATCTTGCTGCAAGCTTGCACATGCACCGTTTCAGCAAGCTTCCTACTGCTGTGAGCTCATGCGTGCAAAGTTTTAGCAAGCTGGTTGAGAGTGCACTGTGAGCTTGTATGCTAATTGCAGCTTGCTGCAAGCTCGCACATGCTATCACAAGCTTGCGTGAGCTTCATTTAGGGTTGCATTTTGATAAGGCTATAGCAAGCTCTCAGTGACTTCGTAATCATCCAAATCCGGCTTCCACATGCTATACAGCAAAGTCGTGGGATCATGCATGTGAAGTTTTAGTGAGCTTGTTAATGTCTTGAAAAAAGCTCATCATTTTGGTAGGGGTAGTTATATGGTAACTGTAAATCATATGATTGACTGGGTAATACATCAGTTCCACTGGTAATTGATCATAAAAGACTGTAATAAGTCAAGGTCGAACTCAATACTATATGGTATTTCTGACAGAAAATAATTTTTTTGGCTGGTATTGAAATAACTTCTTCACCTATTGGTAAATCCGTGAATGATTAAATCTTTGAATCATCAGTCTGAAATGTGAATGAATAGCTGGACAATCATGGTAATCTAGTACCACCAACTTGAGTTACCTTGGCTGAAAAAATAAAATATAAAAAAATTACCAAGAAAAGCAGCCCTAGAACTGAATAAACTTACTTTGTTTTTGGCAATTGCTGGAAGAGTTGCTACCAATAAATAATGTTGTACTGTCTGGGAGACATGGCTTGCAGGTGTTTCCCCTTGTTTCATTCTGGTAGAAATTCAATGGACATGGTTTACATGGCATGTACCCAGTAATGGAATAGGTACCAGGTTCACACTGAGCTGTAAATAGAATATTTATGCAAATTAGTATTAAGCAAATATATGTTAATGTTCAATCTTTTACAAGCTTTCTTGATGACAATAGAACCAACTACCAAATTAAGCTACTGAGCTATCTTTCTTGATGACAATACAACCAACTACCAAGCACATAGCTATCTTAATGATAATACAACCAACTACCAAGCAACATTGCTATCTTAATAAGAACAGAACTAACTAGCAAGCTACAGACATATTTTGATGACAATAGAACCAACTACCAAGTTACATAGCCATCTTGATGTTAATGCAAACAACTAACAAGCTACAGAACTATCTTGATGACAATACAACTAACTCCCAAGTTACACAGCTATCATGATGAAAATAGAACCAACTATCAAATTACACAGCTATCTTGAAGACAACAGAATGAACTACCAAGTTATACAGCTATCTTGATGACAATAAAACTAACTGTAAAGCCACTGGGTTTTTTTGATGACTATAACCAACAACAAAGTTACAGAGCTATCTTGATGATAATTGAATTAAACCAACTATCAGAGCCATCTTGATGACTATAACCAACTACAAAGTTACAGAGCTATCTTGATGATAATTGAATTAAACCAACTACCAGGGTCATCTTGATGACTATAACCAACTACAAAGTTACAGAGCTATCTTGATGATAATTGAATTAAACCAACTACCAGGGTCATCTTGATGACTATAACCAACTACAAAGTTACAGAGCTATCTTGACGATAATTGAATTAAACCAACTACCAGAGCCATCTTGATGACTATAACCAACAACAAAGTTACAGAGCTATCTCGATGACAATAGAACCAACTACCTACACATGAATTAAACGACATTTAAAATACAATTTGTTTTGCACTAGACCAAGGTAAGAAGGTTAGGACTGTTTTATTTGATATTAGCAAGGCTTTCAATAGAGTTTGGCGTAAATGGTTGCTCTTAAAACTAAAAAGTATTGGTGTTCATGGAAATTTGTTATTATGGTTTGAAAGTTATTTACTGTCAAGAAAACAACAAGCGATTATAAATTCTAAATCCTCAGATGTTCTATGCTTCAATGCTGAAGTCCCCAGGGGTCCATTCTGGGACCCCTATTATTTTTTATTGTCATCAATGATACTGTAGAGAATATAGAATCATCAATTAGACTCTTTGTTGATGATACAGCATTATATATATAATAGTTGATACTCAGATCTTAGCTTGTGAAATCTTAAACTCTGATATTGAAAAGATACATGAATGGTCCAGATGTTTGCTACTTACATTTAATCTGGATAAGACAGAATCAATGCTAATGTCACAAAAACAGAACCATAATAACCATACTATATTATACATGACTGAAACAAATCTACAAGAAGTTACATAGCACAAACATTTGGGCATTATACTAACCAGTTATGCCACTTGGCACACGCATATTAAATATATTTCTGACAAAGCCGGGGAGAAATTAAATTGCTTTAAAAGTTTTAAATTTAAACTGGATCGATTGTCTTTTTAAAAAATGTACAAATCTTATAATAATAAAATTTTTGATTATGCTGATCACATCTGGGACAACTGTACAATGCAAGATAAAGAACTCCTAAAAAAATAAATGTTGAGGCGATGAGAATAATAACAGGTACAACCGAAAGTGCATCTCCTACACAACTGTACCATGAAACTAATTTGGAAAGCCTAAACTCTCACCATTACAAACATAAATTGATTCAGTTATTTAAAATTTATCACAGATTAGCTCCTGTATATCTTCATGATGTGATTCAACCTTTATTTATAGAATATGAAATCTACTCCACTTGATCAACAAACATTATTCGACCTCCAATATGTAGAACAACATTGATCCATACTTCATTTGTGCCCTCTATGATTTGAAAATGGAACTTGTTACCCATAGAAGTAAGAAACAATCCTTCATTGCATAATTTCAAAGCCTACTTGAATCGAGAAAAAGAAATCACCCCATGTGATCATTATGTTGTTGATAGAATGTCACAGGTTATGCATGTTAGGCTAAGAACAAAGTGAAGTAGTTTAAATTACAATTTATATACGAATCATGTATCTAACTATAAGTATTGCTCCTGTGGTGAAATAGAGAATGCAAAACACTTTCTTATAGACTGTCCAAAATACTCAGATATTAGAGATCATATCTTATACATGCTCCCACAATTGAAATTTTATTATTTGGCTACCTTATGTTCTCTGTAGAAAATAACACACAAATATTTTATCTGCAAAATTTCATTAGGATGACTAAAAGATTTAATTGATTTAACTCACAACCTTTTGAATCCTATTTATATAGTTCTTATTCTTTGTTTTGCTTTTGTTTTATGTATGTGTATTTATACTTTTCCTTTATAACCACTTGTACATGTACCAGCATCCAGATTTCTGATGTCATATTTTTTGTTAATGTTGGGGAGAGAGTGCTCCAATACACTCATGTTTTCTACTGAATCCCCAAAATCATGATTGTAATTGCATTTGACAAAGTTTCTAAAAATAAATATGGTTTAATCTACCAAGCAACATAGCTATCTTGAAGACAATAGAACCAACTACCAAGCAAAAGAGCTATCTTGATGACAATAGAACTAATTACCAAGTACAGAGCTATCTTCAAGACAATAGAACCAACTACCAAGCAAAAGAGCTATCTTGATGACAATAGAACTAATTACCAAGTACAGAGGTATCTTGATGAGAATAGAACCAACTACCAAGCTACATGCTGTGGCCATGCACTTATCATTTATATTTTATAATATTGATGAGGGAAAAATGACCAAGAAGATTCATCAGCTAGGAGAGCTTCTTTACCTTAAGACACTCCAAATGATCATAGATATATTTTCACTTTGAGACAAATTCAGACTGAAACAAATAAATATACAAAGGAAGAAACAATTAGAGCAGGCATATGCATCTTCCTCTGGGGCACAGGCCAGATAAGTGATTTTTAAAGCCACACCCTATGATGTAAATAAGAAGATAAAACTTTCTGCCAAAATGATTTCTTACAAAAATTGAAAACTTTTTAAAGTTATTATTACCAAGTATTATTAACCTGCAGTGACCTCAAAACTATACAGCATGTCAGAAAGTTACAGAGTTGGACCTCACATCAAACATTTCACAAAAATCTTGATCAATTAGTACAATAATTATTAATAATAATAATGATTTGATTTAAAGAGAGACACAATTAGCTGAATAACTAATCTACCTTGAGGGCCTCATACAAAGGAACATATTTATCTATAAATATACAAACAGACACACACATATACACACATATGCATACATATACATAGCAGCATGCATATACAACAATATATTCACTTTCTCATCTTTCTCTCCCCTACATGGACACCTACCCATACATATGAACACACATAGTCAATATACATTCAATATGCAATACAAGGAGTTTTCATTCTCATTCAAATCTCTCTCTCTCTCCCTCTCTCTCTGTTTCTTATACACATACATACATACATACATACATACATACATACATACATACATACATACATACATACATACATACATACATACATACATACATACATACATACATACATACATACATACATACATACATACATACATACATACATACATACATACATACATACATACATACATACATACATATACACACAATCCCATTTCCATTGGCTTGAAAATGCTTACACCTGTCTCTATAGAGGCAGGGGCCAGATATATACAGTAATCATTATGTCTGGCCAGCAGAATCTCATTAGTGCAACAAGTCCTGCAGTTTTTGATAGACTGCCATAAAACCTGGTAAATATTATTGTCATCACCTGATAATGTGCATAATGACAAATCACTTTACTCCCACAATTTTTGTTAGCTATTGTCCCTTTTATCTTGTAGCCTAATGCAGTATATGACACACTCTTGTTAGCAAAACAAGTCCCCCAGTTTTTGATGGACTGTCATGAAACTTGGTAAATATTATGGTCATCTCATGAAATGTGCATATTGACAAATCACTTTGCTCCCACAATTTTTGTTAGATTTACTGCCGTTTTCGTCTTGTAGTATGACACAATCTTGTTAGTGCAGCTAGTCCTGCAGTTATTGATGGATTGGCATGAAACTTGCATCATGTTGTCCATGTACATGTACCTGTATTTACATGTAGAACATATTTTTCCTCTCATAAAGTTTGTGGATTGGTCATAATAAGTTTGCACATGCCTACCTTCTCATTCAAACTACTTAATATGAAGACAAGAAGTTAATTAGTCACAATTTAAGAGTGTCAAAGATTGGAGATAGTGATTTTACATAGTGCATTTGAGATTGACTCATGTAAATTGTTACAATGTAGTAATTAAGTTATATATTTCTATGTTTTCTTGGCATGTTGTACTGCCAATACATTGCTTACATATTTTGAAGTGTATGATTGTCACCCTAACCTTTAACTGTTTCTGAATATCTTATGTAATCATTTTATTATCAATCTGATGTTATTGTTTTTCTTCCACTAGTCAAGTAATCTGATGTTATTGTTTTTCATCCACTAGTCAAGTAATAATAATAATAATAATAATAATAATAATAATAATAATAATAATAACAATAATTATTTATTTGAAGAGTGTAGCTCAATTAGTATGTGACTTATCTCACTCGAGTCTACTACTCTAAAATCTACAAAAGCAAATGCATATCACAGGAAATAGCAAATGCAACATGCGAATAAATTAAAGCTTTTTGAATAAGTATTGTTTATATATCCATAACAATAAAATCTCTAACCATCAGATGGTATTTAATGAATCCAGTATATTAAAGATTACATGCTTATGGCTGATATCCAAGTGGATCATGTCAAATATGCAGAACAACATCACCGAGACCCAATTGGAATTCTTTATGGTAACATCATTATTTGGAGAAGTTTTTGTTTCACAACAATATAACCATCTTTAGCTAATATATAATTTTCATTATCAACAGGACATTCTTAATGCTGTCAGCCAATCAGATTGTACATGTTTGACATCATTATGTTAATGAGCCTTGCTTGACAATCTCCAGCATTATATTTGTTACAGAATAACATTTTGATTTTTTAATTATTCCCCTAATGAAGCCCATACAATCATATACAAACAAACCTTTGATAAAACTAATTATTTCATATGGTTTTAATGTTATAATTTTTTTTATTAATTGATATATGTATGATCCACACATATTAGCTGCAGATTTAGTTTTTCATATTAGAGGACGAATCTAAGTAGAAATTGTCTTTTCTTCCAATGGCTGTTATGAGCCACGCACTAAGTAACATGTGCCAAGTCCCTAAACTTTAACCCCTTCATGTGCATGTGCGCGAGGGAATACTTTTGTTTTGTGCATTTGCCATTCAGCCATGCTACAGTGAAGATGTCATTTTGTGCTGTGATGAAAATGTAGTTTTTGGGGGGTAAAACTGATTTTAATTTTAATTATGTAATAGTAGCCTGTTGCTATTGCTTAGCTAATCTATTTCCATGATGGAAAATACCCGACCATATGATGAGAATTCATCCTCCATTGACTAGAAAGTTCTAGTGAATAGAACTCCCTGTCTAAACCCCACAGTATTGCACATGTGTAACCCACAATTCCTCATTCTTTTTCAGGACATAGCCTTACTAGTGGAACATCAGTGCGGGAGGGGGAGGAGTGAATCTGGCAATAGCAACAGGTAAGTATTACATAATTAAAATTAGTTTACACCCCCAACACACACACACACAAAAAAAACAAACTACATTTTAATATCAGTAATAGCTTACTGTGTTGCTATTGCTTAGTTGAATTTGCCAGTTTGGTGGGAGGCTGATAATCTCACAACTGGTTAAGGAAAATAACAAGGAATACTCACCCCCACTGTAGAGGCGTCGACTACTGCTGGATGGGCCACTTTTTGAGCTATGACTAGTGAACCCAAAGAAAATATGCCTTCGCTTTGGGGAGCCAATGAGTGAAGGCAAAAGGAGGAGAAGGTTGCATGAGATAGCCAAAACACAGAGTTCATCACATCCTCCAGAGGCAAATGAGTTAAATAGGCCCATGAGGTAGCAAAGGCTTGAACTTCATGAGCTTTAATTTTCATGAAACAAAGATCCCTCTCAGTAAGGGACTGGTAATCTATCTTGATAGATTTGGTAATCCACCTCAAAACAATGGAAGCTAAAGTATCAGCTGAACCCTTAAGGGGGAGGAAAAGACACTTCCTACCCTTCCTTCTCCCTTTAGAAGCTGCTAAATAAAGATGTAAAGCTCTAACTGGACATAAGAGTCTATCCTGATCATCCCCAGCACAGATACAACTGAGACTGGGGATCTCAATCGGAAGTGGAGCGACCAACGGAAGCTGTTTTTTTTTGCTAAAAACCTGGTTGGCAGAGGAGAGAAACCGACTCATAATTCCCATTGAATCTCAAACAGCCTTGCTCTATGGATAGAGCATGAAGCTCACTCCTTAGTCTCATGGATGCCAAGGAGAGCAAGAAAACAGTCTTGAGGGTAAGGTTCTCGAAAGAAGCCTCACTTAAAGGTTCATAGGGGGATTGATTAATGGACCACAAGACACATGAGAAATTCCACATCAGAGAGCGAGACACTGGTCTTTGCAGTTCAGAATACCTCATCAGGTCTGCTAAGTGAGAGTCCACACCAATAGCCGGACCCTGCAAAAATTTGAGAGTGTTAAAAAGGGCTTCCCTATAGCCCTTGATAGTAGAAACTGAGCATTGTCTCTCTTCAAACAGGAAGAGAAGAAAATCAGCCACTGCACTCAAAGAGGGACAGCTAGGATCGATACATTTCCTACTGCACCAATCGCAAAAGATTCTCCACTTGGTATCGTAGATCTCTGATGTAGATCGCCTCCTGGATTGAATGATGCACTTGGAGACTTTGCTCGAAAACTTCTCCTGGCAGAGAAATCATTTGAGATGTGCCAAGCATGAAGGTGAAGAATCTGTGGCTGTTGTGCAGAAGAGAACCCTGGTGCTGCGACAGAAGGTCCCTCCTCTGCGGTAACATCCTGGGCTGGTCTACCAGCAGGTCAAGAAGATCGTTGAACCATGATCATTGGGGCCACAGAGGGACTATCAACACAAGCTAAGCAGTGGAGTTCCTTGCTTTGTGAAGTACTTGTGGAATCATCCTGAAGGGTGGGAAGGCGTAGATGAACAGACGATCCCAATTCAGGCTGAAAGCATCCAATGCCCAGGCTCTCTGATTGGGGACTGGGGAGGCGTAAAAGGGGAGCTTGTTGTTTAGCCTTGTGGTGAACAAGTCCACCAAGGGTGTCCCCTAAAGTCTGAACAGGAAATCTGCTACGGATTGGTGCAGAGAGCATTCCGTGATGACTATCCATCCTTTCCTGGACAGATTGTCTGCCAAAATATTATTTTTGCCAGAAATGTGGTAAAATCAAAGGGTAATTCCTTCCGAGGTTGCCCAACAGAGGTTCTAAACCTAAATGCAAAGAGAAGGGGCATGTGTGCCTCCTTGTCTTCTGAGGTAATCCACCACCGACATATTGTTGTCAGATACCATCATGTAGCGACCCTTTATGATGTCAACGCACCCCTGAAGGGCTAAGAACACTGCCCTCATTTCCAAATTTTGCATGTGGAGACTAGATTCTTCCCAGAACCACAAACCCTGAAGAATCAGACCTTCCGGCTCCAGATGAGCGCCCACCCTGAATCTGACACATCTGCAAACAGACAGGAATGGGGATCGGGGGCGTGTATAGGGACTCAGGCAAGAAACTGGTCCCAATTGATACACCAAAACAAATGATGGTGGAAGACCTGACCTACAGAAATCCGAACATTCCGAGGGTCCCTTTGCAGTTTTCAGTTTGCCAGAAGGAGAAACTGGAAAAGACGCATATGTAGTCTGCATAGAGGGACCAGGTCCACTGCAAAGTTCAAGGTCCCCTGCAGGGAAAGAAAAAGATGAGCCGACAATATGGTCTTGGCTCTCAGCATCTCCAACAGGGACAGGATCTTGTCTACTCTGTCCAGAGGCACATGGACTAATCCCCTGTTCGTAAGGAAATTCATCCCCACATAGACAAAATCTTGAGATGAAGAAGGCTAGACCGAATGGCAGAGCACTAAACTGGAAGACCAGAGGTACTTCCTGTGAGGAGGAAGATAGGGATGTGAAGATAAGCATCCTGAAGGTTGATGGAGGCCACCCAGTGGTCGGGCCTTATGGCATTAATGACTGAAGCTGCAGTTTTTGTCTTGAAGGGTTCCTCCTGCAGAAATTTGTTTAGGGAGGAAAAATCAATAATTAGACGAAACTTTCCCCCTTTCTTGGGTACCATGAAAATGCGGGAGTGGAGAAGAGAGTGCACCTCTCCCTTTAACTGCACCAGATTTGACTGGTGGAAGAACATGGGGGTCCTTACTAGAGGAGGAAGATTTCGAAAGCGAAGATGGTATCCTCCTTTTATGACAGAGAGGCCCCAGCCATTGACCGTGATGCAGGACCAAGCCTCTGAAGAAAGGTTTAGTCTGGCACCTATGAAAACCCATGGAAGAGGGACACTCTGACACTCTGCAAGAGGAGGAAGGGGTCCTAAACCTCTTCCCTTGGCAACATCCCTGCAGTGATGGAGAAGCTCTGCCGATAAAGCCATGGTCAAGGATAACGCATGCCTTGATGTTTTTGCCACTGCTTCCAACAAACGATGAAGAGCAAGTGGTGACAGAGCTTCCTCCCTAAGCAGGTTGTAGGAGGCTGCCGAAAAGAGATCAGCATGCGAAGCTATGGTTACTAGTGACATAGCTTTTTGTTCTAAGGCCTCCAGTGTTTTAACTGGAAGGCGAGCCCAAGTCCCTGTGCAAATACCCACTTGTGTCGCTGCAGCATCTAAAGTGGGAGGTTTAAGGGGCAGTAAGGGGTGTGAACCCAATAACTAGCAGAAGAGACCAAGGGTCTCAGCGTAGAAGGGAGAACCACCACCCTCTACATTGTCTAGTCAACTCCTGGCCCTTACAAAACCTTTGGGACAGTTCTTTTACCATAGCTGAGTGAGGAAGCAACAAGAGATCTGGATGAGAGGCAGATCCAGAGAGAATCTTAGTGTCATCTGAGCCTGAGGGCTAGGGACACAAATCATTGGGCAATAGATGGTAAACCTCATTAACCGCTATGTCAAATGACCAGACCTCTCCTTCCTCTGCTGCCTAGCCAACAGTTCAGGATATCTGACCTCTGTCAGTTCCATATCAAACTTGTGAGAATCTATGATGACGGAAAGGATATCCTCATCCTGCACTCGAACCTGGGAAGCGGGACTATGTGACCCAGTGTCTCTCTCTTTTTTAGGCTGAAGAGACTTGGGAGTAAGTGGAACCTCGACCCGTGACTCCTCACATGGAACCAGGGGTCTGTCTTTAGTGGCAGGCACGGCAGAAGTGTGAGAGTGACTCTCAACCCTACTGGTGCGATTGGGGGAGGATCTGTCCCCTTCCCTCCTTCTATGGACTGCGGCATTGATCTCACTGCCATGGGACCCAGGCCCTGAAGACCATGGCTATATGCAGGAAACTGTCCAATCGCTGCCATGTGGTGGAAGGCCCCACATCCCGTAAGGGTTTAAAGGAATCATAAGGAAGGGGGGATGCTGATCCGATCACCTTCCCTAGTCCTATGTTGGAACAACGAATCCAAATGCCAAGTGGGATAGAATGGTAGTCTGGAGGGGGGTTCTCGACCCGGTCCCTCTCCCCATACCGATGGGCCTCGAATGACCGGTACTCGTAGCCCTATGACCAGTGAACGGTCAGGTGACTCTGGTCTGTACGAAGATCCTCTCCCATATCTGACAGACTTAGATTGAGGCTCAGTCCTTTCAGGGTGGCACGATCCTGTCACCGACAACAGGCCATGGGGGCTGAAAGGGTGCTGCTCTTCCCTCATTGAGGGGGACACAACTCACTTTCGGCCAACACCAAACTGTAGGGCAGTAAAGGGTGGTGCTCCTCCCTCATGGGAGGGCACGACTTATGCTCTGTCCTTCGAGACGAAAGAGGGTGCTGCTCCTCCCTTACAGGAGGGTACCACTCGCTCTCTGTCCTAGTGGAATGGAGAGGGTGCTGCTCCTCCCTTCTGGAAGAGTGCGACTCACTCTCTGCCCTACAGGATCATGGAGTGTGCTGTTCCTTCCTCACGGGAGGGTGCGACTCATCCCCCACCAGCCTACTAATCCCTCTCTGAGACCCAAGGGACTCAAAGATGGAAAAATCCGAAAATTCAGATGAAGTAGAAGAGACCTTCTTACATCCCTTATATGTTCTTCTACATTCGGCGAGGTCCCAAACCTTGTCAGACCATAGACAGCAAACAGGAAAACTATCTGTCCTCGTGCAGTTAGTGCAAGAAAGGCAGGTGGGGTGGGTGTCCCAGTGGGCTTTCCTGTGGCCACACCTCCAAACCTCCTGGTTTGACATAGCTGTAAAAAAAGAGATGCTGAAAACAAGATATTGGTTATAACTGCACTGGAAATGAACCTTAATAGGTACTCACCTTGTAGGTGGCTAAACCACACTAGTTTTATCTCTTTTTTATACGAAAAGACAGAAATACTACTGAGGATTTTATATATATATATATATATATATATATATATATATATATATATATATATATATATATATATATATATATCAATATACATATATATATGTATGTATATAAATAACTATATATGGGTAGTAAGAATAAAACAAGGTGACGTAAACCAGACTTATCGAGTACTGGATACAAATAATAAGCAAAAAACCAGTTTGGTAAAAATGATTAATAATATTATAACAAAAATTAATAAATTTCTATACTAATTAAATTAAAATTGAACCGGAGTTCAATATAAAACATACACAAGAAGAAAAGCTAACCAATCAGATTGAAGGGAAATTAAATTTCGATGTTTTCATGAGTTTTTCAAACACAAACAAAAGAAAATCAACTGGCCAGCGATAGGGATAGGAAAAAAAAGATAATTTACCTACCTGAGCTTAAGAAAACAATATGGAATTCTCAAAAGGCAATAATTAATCCCCCAACAAAATAATATGTGAAGGGGAAATAACTTACTAACCAAGATTAAGAACAGGACATTTCTTGGTATCAAATTGCCAAAACTCTCAAGAGAGCTGTATATTTCCTGAGAAGGAAAATAATGGTCAAGGGTAAATACCACCTGTAATTTATGAAAAACGTAATGAAAGAACATAAATCGCTATGTGGACTCGTCTAGCGAAGACAATTTCTCAAGTGATAATTTTCACCATCTTCATCAAGATGACGACCAGAAAAAGAATGACGAATTGTGGGTTATACATGTGGAATACTGTGGGGTTTAGACAGGGAGTTCTATTCACTAGAACTTTCAAGTCAACCTTATGGGTGGAAGGATGAATTCTCATCATACGGCTGGGTATTTTCCGTCACGGAAATAGATTAGCTAAGCAATAGCAACAGAGTAAGCTATTAATGATATTAAAACTATTCTTGTTTCGTGTCTATATTGCAGGTACATTGCTATTATATTTTTCCTGGCTATAAGTAATGTTTAAGTCATTACTTTTATTGTAAATTTGATCACAGAATATTCCAAGAATATGTGGTTTTTGTAATATTTCTTGAAATCGATCTCTATTGATTGTCATATTAATATCAATCACATATTGAATACATGTCAAAGAGAACATACATATATTTAAAGAACACTGTCTTACTCTGTAATTTCATTGCTTAATGTGTAAATTTTTAATTCTCATTCAATTTTTGTCTTTTAATTATTCATTACATATTTTTCTATCTAAAAAAATTATGAACTGCACATTTACCATTCAGCCACATTATAATGATGTTATTTTTTGCTGTGATGAAAACAAGTCTTGTTTTCATATCTATACTGCAGATCAATCTACAGTATGCAATACATTTATAGTTAGTCAGCTGGAGTCTTGTGACTTTATTTCAAACCCTGTAACATATTCAATTAGCATCTATTTCCTCTGCAGATAGTTGTTACACTTTGCACATTGAAAGGAGATTGTCATAATTCATTCCTGTCCACCACTATCCCCAGCCGCTGTACCATTTTCAGTCATGAAAGACATGGGCTGACTCACTCATAACCTTTGGCATGTATTGTCCAGCATTTTAACACAGAACATCAGTCTTAGTTCCTGGAGTAGCAATCCATCATTTTCAGTCATCATTTAAAATCATGATAATAATAACTACAATAATAATAATAGTACCGGTAATAATAATAATAATCTTAATAGGGCATTAATGGATAATTCACTATCCATTTTTCCCCAAAATATTAAACTAGAGTTAATGGAGGATTTCCATCATGAAACTGTGTGCTGCCCAGTAATCATATCCAGCACTGCTGGACTCTCAATTCACATGTACATTCCTCTGGTTAGATTGCTGGTTCTACCTAATGTGCTTGCTTTTTCCAATGCTCTAGCTGTGGCAATCTCATTCCAACTGACACTCAAATCAACAAGAGTACTCTCTTCTACCAGAACACCTCTAGTTATATATAATCACTTGACCTACCTATTTAGTACTGCAGGCTGTATCTTACTGGCATCAATCTGGTTACACCAGACCCTTAACTCCAGCTCAGGGGAATGCCCTTGGCTTCATACCCATCTGCACTGAATTGTATTCATTAGTAACTGCAACCATTATACCCACTCTCACAGTGGATCCTACTCCTACTAGCAGCACAAAGGACTTGCAATTTCAGCACATAGTGTTATACTTTAATGCAGTTATTCATCAGTAACTGGACCATTGCTATCCAGTTTCACGCTGGATCTACTCATACTGGCAGCACACAGGACTCAAACTTTCAGCGTACAGTGTTATACTCGAATGCAGTTATTCATTAGTAACTGGACCATTGCTATCCAGTCTCGCACTGGATCCTACTCATACTGGCAGCACATAGGGCTCAAACTTTCAGCGTACAGTGTTTTACTCAAATGCAGCTATTCATGAGTCACTGGACCATTGCTATCCAGTCTCACGCTATATCCTATTCATACTGGCAGCACATAGGACTCAAACTTTCAGTGTACAGTGTTATACTCAAATGCAGTTATTCATTAGTCACTGGACCATTGCTATCCAGTCTCACACTGGATCCTACTCATACTGGCAGCACATCAGACTCAAAATTTCAGCATACAGTGTTATACTTTAATGCAGTTATTCATTAGTAACTGGACCATTGCTATCCAGTCTCACACTAGATCCTACTCTTACTGGCAGCACATAGGACTCAAAATTTCAGCATACAGTGTTATACTCGATTGCAGTTATTCATTAGTAACTGGACCATTGCTATCCAGTCTCACACTGGATCTACTCATACTGGCAGCACATAGGACTCAAACTTTCAGCATACAGTGTGATACTCGAATGCAATTATTCATGAGTCACTGGACCATTGCTATCCAGTCTCACACTGGGTCTACTCATACTGGCAACACATAGGACTCAAAATTTCAGCATACAGTGTTCTACTCCAATGCAGTTATTCATTAATAACTGGACCATTGCTATCCAGTCTCACACTGGATCTACTCATACTGGCAGCAAATATGACTAAATATTTTAGAGTACAGTGTTATACTCGAATTCAGTTATTTATTAGTAACTGGACCATTGCTATCCAGTCTCACACTGGATCCTACTCATACTGGCAGCAAATATGACTAAATATTTCAGAGTACAGTGTTATACTCGAATGCAGTTATTCATTAGTAACTGGACCATTGCTATCCAGTCTCACACTGGATCCTACTCATACTGGCAGCATATAGGACTCAAAATTTCAGCGTACAGTGTTATACTCCTATGCAGTTATTCATGAGTCACTGGACCATTGCTATCCAGTCTCACACTGGATCTACTCATACTGGCAGCACATAGGACTTGCAATTTCAGCATACATTGTTATACTCTAATACAGTCAGTCTCATTGCCAGATCTTTATAATATGTTATGACACTTTACATGCATCAATCATAAACATACTGAGGAACAGACGAACAAATACATTTTAAAGTTACTTGGTTTTGTGTTTTTATTGTGCATGTATAAACTATACCAGCACAAGTAATATCATACACACACATAATATTATATGAGACATTAAATCATGACAATGTAAATTAACATAAAATAGGAAACGGCAGTCAACATTTATAATATTGTAATGGAAGTTTTCAATACTGTAATGGCAAGAAGTAACATTACTTGGGGTAAGAAAAAGAAAAGAAGAAATGCTTCACTCTCTTTGTACAAATTCAAGATATTTCCTTCTGAACTTTCTGTTGAGCATTCCATTCTGACATTTAGGGAAAGTGAGTTCATATCTTACCACCTGAACACTGCAAACTCTATCTGAATTTTTAGTATGTGGTCTATGAATCTTTATATTACCCTCCCTGGCTGAGCATAAAAAATAGTTTGTTCAAATGGGTTACACAATTCATCCCCATCTATGATTTTGTAAATAAGAACTGCCTTTTGAAAGTCAATTTGCATTTATGTTTAGCCAGTTTAATTCCTTAAACAGAGTTGCTGATGATGTATGATGAGGGCATCAAAGATAATGTATGCAGCATACTTTTGTATTTTGTGTATTCTATGTAAATGTCCTTTACGATAATTTCCCCAACAGTTGTATAATGATCAATGATAGGCTACATATAGGCATTATAGAAAAGTATTCTGGGATCCCTGTTGCGATATCTTATCATCCTGCTTAACATGGAATACTTACCTATTGCTATTGCATAACTGGTATTTTTCCAGGTGGAAAATACCCCGACCATATGATGAGAATTCGTCCTTACATTAGGGCAAACCAGAAGATTCCAGAACACTGGATCGCCCAATAGAGATATTTCCCATGCGCACTACCCATCATTCTTTTTCTAGGACACAGCCTAACTTAGTGGGACATCAGTGGAGGAGGAAATCTGGCAATAGCAACAGTTAAGTATAACATCATTAAAAGTAGTTTCCCCCCCCCCCACCCCAAAAAAAATACAAACTACATTTTAATATCAGTATACGATACTTGTTGCTATTGCACAGCTGAATTTGTCAGTATGCTCGGAGGCTGATGATCCCACAACTGGTGAATAAAAACAAACACAAGTAATACTCACCCTCACTGAAGAGTAGGTGACTACTGCAGGATAGAATCTGCATGGGTCACTTTCTGAGTAATGACAATTGGGCCACTTTCTGAGTAATGACAATTGGGCCCAGTGAGAAAATGCCTTTCTTTCGTGAGCTAACGAATAAAGGTAAAAGGAGGAGAAAGGAGTGCAAGAGCACCAAAACATGGCTTTCATCACATCCTCCAAAAACGAATGAGTTAGATAGGCCCATGAGGCAGCAATGGCTCGAACCTCATGAGTTTTAATTTTCATGAATGACAGGTCCCTATTGGTAATGGACTGGTAAGCTCTCTTGATAGTTAATGCAGTCCACCTAGAAATGGTGGAAGCTGAAATATCAGTTGAACCTTTATTAGGGAGGAAAAGATGCTTTCCTACCCTTTCTTCTCCCTCTAGAGGCTGCCATATAAAAAGGTAAAGCCCTAACTGGACATAAAAGTCTATCTTGATCATCCCCAGCACAGATACAGCTGAGACTGAGGAAGCCCCAGTTATGTGTGGAGCAACTGATGGAAGCTGGTTTTTTGCTGTAAAAAAAACTGGTTCACAAAGGAGAGAAATCGACTCATAATTACTACTGAACCTGATAAAGCCCTGCTCTATGGATAGGGCATGAAGCTCGCTCCTATGTCTCACACATGCTAAGGAGAGCAAGAAAACCATCTTGAGAGTAAGGTTCTCAAAGGAAGATTCACTCAAAAGTTCATAAGGGGGTTTATTAAGAGACCATAAGACACAAGAAAGATTCCATTTAGGCATTTGAGAGCATGACACGGGTCTTTGCAGCTCAAAATACCTGATCAGGTCTGCTAAGTGAGAATCGGTCCTGATGGCCAGGCCTTTTGAAAATTTTAGTGTTGGAAAGGACTGCTTGACAGCCCTTAATGATAGAAACTGAGCATTGTTTCTCTTTGAAAAGGAAGAGAAGAAAATCAGCCACTGTGCTCATAGTCCGACAGCTAGGATTGACACATTTTCTACTAAGGTAAACAACAATCACAAAAGATTCTCCATTTGGCATCATACACCTTAGACATCAAACTTCTCCTGGACTGAATGATGCACTTGGCAACTTTGATCACGAACTTTTCTTTGCGAAGAGATTGTTTGAGATGAGCCAAACATGAAGGTGGAGAATCTCTGGGCTGTTGTGTAATGCTGTGACAGGAGGTCCCTCCTCTGAAGTAAGATCCTGGGATGGTCCACCAGCAGATCAAGAAGACTGTTGAACCACGATCGCTGAGTCCACAGACAGGCAATCAAAATGAGCTGAGCAGTGGAGTGCCTGATTTTGATAGGACCTGTGGGATCATCCTAAAAGGTGGGAAGACATAAAGAAACAGAAGATCCCACTTCAGGCTAAAAGCATCCACTGTCCAGGCCATCTGGTCAGGGACTGGGGAGACGTACAAGGGGAGCTTTTTGTTTAGCTTGGTGGCAAACAAGTCCACCAAAGAAGTCCCCCAAAGCTGGACTGCTACGAATTGGTGGAGTGACCATTCCACGAGGACTATCTTCCCCTTCCTTGACAGACTGTCCACCAAAATATTCTTTTTGCTGGGAATGTGGCGAACTTGGAGGGTAATTGCTTTCTAAGTTGCCCAGCAAATGAGGTTCCAAACCTCCACACAGACAGAAGGTGCATGTATATATCCTTGTCTCCTGAGGTACACCACCAGTGACATGTTGTCATCAGAGACCATCACACAGCAACCTCTTCTATGTATTTTGTGGACACACCCCTAAAGGGCTAAGAACACTGTCCTTGTGTCCAAATTGATGTGGAGGGTAGATTCTTCCCAGGACCATGAACCCTGAAAAATCAGTCCTTCCGGGTCTAGATGAGCACCCAACCCTGAATCTGTTGCGTCTGCGAACAGTTAGGAGCGGGATTTGGGGTGGGGGTGCATGGTGATTCCAGCGAGAAACCAGTCCTGATTTGTCCACCAAATCAGATGATGGTGGAAATCCTGACCTAGAAAAATTGGAGCATTCAGAGGGTACCTGTGTGGTTTTCACCCTGCCATAAGGAGAAACTGAAGATAATGCAAGTGCAGTCTGCTTAGGGGAACATATCCACTGTGGAGTTCAAAGACCCCAGCAGAGAGAGAAAAAGATAAGCTGATAATGTGGTTTTTACTCTCAGTGCCTCCAACAAGGACAGAATCTTGTCTACTCTGTCCCAAGGAACATAGACTAATCCTCTGTCTATGAAGAAATTTAAACCTATGTAGACAAAATCTTGAGACTGAGTGAGCTCTGATTTCTGTAGGTTTTGGCAGAAGGTCCAGCCTGGTCACTATGGACCAATAGCTCTAGTTTGAGGGACTCTAGTCAGTCACTGTGGATCAACCAATCGTCAAAATATGAGAGGCTTGGGATACATAGTGACCTTAAGTGAGCTGCAACTACTTCCATGACCCTGATAAATAGACCAAACGGCATAGCTCAAAATTTCAAGACCTCCCCATCCAAGCAAAACTGGAGGTGCTTCCTGTGTGGAGGAAAGATAGGGATGTAAAAGTTCGCATCCTGAAGATCAATGGAGACCACCCAATCACCTGGTCTTATGGCATTCCTGACTGAGGCTCTTGTCTCCATCTTGAATGGTTCCTCCAGCAGAAATCTGTTTAGGGAGGAAAAGTCAATAATTTATACAGGTCTTTCCCCCTTTCTTGTGAACCAGGAAAATCTGGGAGTAGAGGCCAAATATTGGTAATTTAACACCCTCTCTACTGTACCCTTCTGAAGAAGGGAGTGAACTTCTTCCTTTAAGTGCATCAGATTTAACTAGTGGAAGAACATGGCTGACCTTACTTGAGGAGGGAGGTCCTGAAACCAAAGCCAGTAGCCATCTTTTATGATAGAAAGGCCCCAGTCATCAACCATTATGTCAGACCAATTCTCTGAAAAGAGGTTTAGTCTGGGACCTATGGGAACCAATGAAAGAGGTACACTGCAGGAGGGAGGGAGTCCCAGGGCTTTCCACTCTTGTCCTTAAGAAAGGGGAAAGGGCCTGAGGAGGAGCTCTGAAATGGGGTTGTTGCTTTGATTGTGGCTGTGCAGCTTTAAAGAATTTAGCCGATGGACCCTGAGAGCAGTCAGAATGATTTCACTTCTTGGCCAGTTTCGAAGAGCCAGGAGCAGAAGCATGGGACTGGTGTTGTTGGTCTCAAATCCTGAGCACACGATGAATGGCCACTGGCAACAGAGATTCCTCTTTCAGCAGGCTGAATGAGGCTGCTGAAAAGATGTCAGAATGCAAGGCTACGGTTACTAGTGACCTAGCCTTTTGCTCTAAGGACTCCAGTGTTTTTACTGGAAGTCAAGTCCAGGTCCCCATAGAAATGCCCACTTGAACCACTTCAGCATCCAAAGTGGGCATTTTAGTGGGCCTGGAAGGGGTATGAACCTTATAGCTAGAAGCAGCTACCAAGGGTTGCAATGTTGGGGGGGGGGACAGATCACCCCTACATTGTCTAGCAAAGTCTTGGCCCTTGCTAAACCTTTGAGAAAGCTCCTTAATCATAATTGAGTGAGGAAGCAACAAGAGATCTGGTCAAGAGTTTGCCCCAGAAAGTTTTTCCAAACTGGAAAGAACTTTAGAGTCATCAGAACCTGAAGGTTTGGGATACAGGTCACTGGGCAAGAGGCAGTAAACCTCATTTACGCTTTATCAAAAGACCAGTTCTCTTACTCTTCTGCCACCTTTACCGAGAGGGGGCAGGGGACCCAAAGGGAGGAGGTGCCAAATTGGCCTGTTCTGTATAAAACTCATGCACATCGATGAGAACACAAAAGATGTCTTGGTTCCACCACTCTCTCTCACCCAGCACATAGGACCACATGACCCAATGTCTCTCTCTGGTGGGGGAGACTTGGGGGGAGGGGGAACTTGAACCAGTAACTCTTCCTGTGGAGCCAATGGACTGTCCTTAGCAGGGGACTCAGCAGGTGAGTGAGAGCGACTCTCCAGCAGCCTAGAGCATTTGGGGAAGAAGGTCCATCCCCCTCCTTCTTTTTTGACCCAACTTTGTAAGATGATGTAGGTCAATGACTGCAGCAATGACCTCACTACCATGTGGTCAAGGTCCAGAAGTCAATAGTTGGATGCAGGGAAAGGACCAATCACTTCCCTGCAGTGGAAGGCCCCACATTCTGTAGGGATCTAGAGTGATAAGAGAAGGGGGGATGCCGGTCCAATCCCCTTCCCTAATCTGGCATCTGTAAATCAATTCCCAGTCCTCTGTGGGATGAAACAACAGTCTGAATAGAGGGGGGACTCAACTCGATCCCTTTCCCTGTACCATAGGGGTTCCAATGACTGGTGCACAGTACCCAGTGACTGGTGACTGGTGACTCACATCTGTAGGAAGACCCTTGCCCAAATCTGATAGACTTAGATTTGAGCTCTCCCCTTACCGGGTGGCTTCATCCCATTGCCGACAACGGGTCATGGGGACTGAAAGGGTGCTGCTCCCCCCTTATGGGGGGGATGCGACTCACTTTCAACCCACAACAAGTTGTGGGTGTGTAAAGGGTGCTGCTTCACCCTCACGGGGAAGTGTAACTCACTTTCTGCCCTTCTGGATGAAAGAGGATGCTGCTTCTATCTGAGGGGAGGGCGCAACTCACTCTCTGTCATAATGGAAAATAGAGGGTGCTGCTCCTCCTTCATGTGAGGGCACAACTCACTCTCTGTCCTCACAGAATGGGGAGGGTGCTGCTCCTTCCTAATGGGAGGGCACGACTCACTCTCCACTTGTTTATAACCTCCATCAAGAGGGGGCCCACTAACCGTAAGAGTCTCTGAAGAGACTTGGGTAATCCTTCTCTGAGACCTGAGGGACTCAGAGAATGAGAACCCAACAAATCTGAAGAAGATGAGGAAGGAATTTTCTTCCTCGCTTTATAGGTACATCTATCCTCAGCAAGATCCCAGACCTCGTCCAACCATAGGCTGCAAAAGGGACAACCATCTGACCTCTCGCAGCCTGTACAAGATAGGCAAGTGGGGTGTGTGTCCCAGGGGGATTTCCTGTGACCACACCTACCCACACCTTGCTTTACATTGTTCCTGTAAAAGAAAGCTGAAAAGAAGATTTTTACACAAAAAACTTCTATGCAAGAAAATGTAAACGCAAGGTAATACATGGACTAAGTCTACACTAATATGATAACAGCGAGAAGTCACCTTACTTAGGATTCTCTTCACAGGTGTTTAAATGCAAAAAAGGAAGCAATGCTAAGCTCAGTACAGAAAAATGCAACATAATCTATTCAACCAGGCTTAAATGCAAGCTAGAGATGACTAAATTAGCAAAACGCCAGTTGGTACGATTGCTAATAAAAAGAGTAAAATCAAGGAAAGCTATCCAAAACTAATAGTGAAAAAGAACCAGCGTTTGATAACTGAGCACGCAATATGAAGGTAAGCTGTGCGACCTGCTTTACCAAGTATAAAAATAGCACAATTCACGATATAGGTAATGTGAATTACCATGATTTGTAATGAACAATAATATGAATCAAGGCGAGTCCATAGACCACAAATTATGCAAGGATGGGGAAAATTTAACAAAATACCTAATCTATCTAGAAAAATGCACACCCAAATTAGAACAGTAATAACCTGTAAAGGATGAAAAAAAAAAAAATGCAAAGTCTTACACAATGTTTACAGAACAAATGCTATTAACTCTCAAGAGAGCTTAAATTAACAGAAAAAACTCAATCAGGGGTATAATCCAAATGTTTACGAACACAATGCACACAATAGATATAGTAATTTCGCTTGTTAACCCACAAAGTGATGCCAAATTTTCATCGACGTAAACAAGGTAGACATTAAAGCCATGGAACTGAAAAAAGAATGATGGGCAGTGTGTATGGGCAACGTCTCTATGGGGTGTCCCAGGGGCGATCCAGTTTTCTTTAATCTTCTGGTTCACCCTAACACAGTGTTGCACATAGGATCCCAAGGGCAGGGGACACTGTGTCCCCCTCCCTCCAAATCTGGGGGATACGCACCATTATAAAGGGACAAATGAAAATGATAATACATAATGCACTAATAGTGTTATAAAAATGAGACAATCTTGCTTGGTTCAACAGTTTTGCCAACTTAACTTTGTGACCTGCAATGTACTATCATATTTTCCTTGAACACTTACATTATTGCAGTAAAAGTTTTATCATGTGCTCAAGTAACTCATGAAAAAATTATCTGGTTAACCTGAAATGAGCTGCACCATGGAATTTTTTCCTGTCCAGATGTTGCTCTCATTTAACTTTAGTGTACACTTATTATCTACCAGCATTTATTATAATAAATACCTATGTTTTCTGAATTACTTTTCTTTCCAAAACTAACAAATCATTAATTAAATAACAAATTGTGTATATGCATAAATGTAGTCACTTTTGTCAACCTCACAATAAATTAAATCTTTCTTGCTGTATTGGTGACTTTAACCTTTAAAATATGTTACACTAACGGCTGTCCAACATTTGACATTGCAACTTGGCCAACTATCACAAACTCTGAATGTTTTCATTGCCATATACATTGTTTTAAAATAGATATTCATTGTCATTTTACAGTTTTGTCACCTTTTGCAACTTTGGCCATTGCTAGCGCCCTACAGAGACATGGGTGGACATCAACTAATGAAAAGTTGTAGGCATTTTTTTTTTTTTCTGAAAAAGCACGCCCAGGAGGGCGCACAGGGTTAAGATTTGGGGGACATAGGGCAAAAAATTGTGGGAAACCCGTGAGCCCATGCTCTATGTGCAACACTGCTAACAGGAGGACAAATTCTCATCATATGGTTGGGGTATTTTCCACCCAGAAAAGTACCAACTATGCAATAGCAACAGGTATGGTATTACTGATATTAAAAAGGCTAATCTTGTTGTGAGAGATACATGCTTTTCCCATTTCAAGTTACTGTCAATATACATATCATGAAGTCAGTTTATTTCAAATTTTAGTTTTTTCTATCTATCTATCTGTGACAACTTTATAGACATAACAATGAGCATGTACAGGGCTGAGCAAATCCCATAGCCCGACGTCCCGGACTATTCATCTTCGAAGTCGTGCAAGTAAAATTTTCCAAGTCGCTAGTCCGGGACAAGTGCTTTTTAAAAAAGTCAGGCAAGTCCTTATTTTCGTGCTTTAATCACTATATCTACCTTTATTTGGCCAATCATGCCCACCGGGCGTACTGAATACTTGATTCTACCCCTCTTCATGTATACATTTACTTCCTGTATAACACATAAATGTGATCAGTTCTGTTACCGCTTGACTGCATATTGGGCAAAGCGACCAAATTATCGGCAAATCAAAACACGTCAAACAAAAGAAAGCCGGTATGATCAATTAGCAGTGTTTTAAGCGGCTTTGTTGCATTGTGTTTACTCAGGCCAGATCATCACGAGCGGCTCACTATGATTTTAATCCGGCGAGTCAGTGTAATTACATTAATGAAAGGTACTTTACCGACATCAGTGTTGGTATCCTTTATGAACTGATTAAATGACAGTAACGATTCTTTAATTTTTAATTGATTATACAGATGATTAACTTGCACGTGCGATATTGCATTTGAATCAAAACAATTACGCTAATTAATGAGCTGTCTCTGTTCGTATTTAAAAGAGAAAATGTATGTTATATTCACTTTAGAAGTAGTTGTCAAGCAAGCTGATAGTTACTCCATGGATAAAATGAGTTTGCTAAATTATTTTCGCAAGGGCGGTAATAAGGAGAAGGAATTTTGTTTTGAAAGTGGAGGGATAAAACATAAGACTCCTACTGAGTGTGCGGTAGCTATTTCTCTATAAGCAACAATCTGTGGTGTCAAAAAATGTCAAAATATGACACTACTAAGAGACAGAGAAATTTTCAGCTGCATTGGGTTGATTGTTATCCCTGGCTTGAATGTATTGACTCAGAAGGAAAGATGTTTTGCAGTTATTGCAAACAATATCCAAAATTGGCACAGGTTGGAAATTCACCCAGCGTATTTGTCAGTGGAACTGACAAATTCAGCATTGAACCAATAAAGTCTCATGACGTGTCTGGACCCCACAATGCTGTGCAGCACAATATATGCATGACACTAGCCAGCATGTGCAGCAAATCAGTGAAGTCAGAGTTGCTGACACTCCACTAGGAAAGGCCCTTTCATAACTAAACGAGACTGAAATGAAAAAAATGAGAGCTCTCTTTAACACAGCCTACACCCTAGCCCGTAATGGAATACCATTTTCTGATATGGAAATGATGTGTACCCCCCAGGAGAAGAACGGTGTTGAACTTGGCGTGAATTATAAGAACATATTCAGGGCAAGAGACTTCGTTCAATGAACTTAATAAAGACTTCTTTAACAAATTCCTTAAACCAAAAGAGTTTACAAATGCTAATAAACATTTCCGCAAATGGACCAGAGCTTGACGACTTTAACCCAGACACAGCTATCAACTGTTGGCTTAGTGCTGGTGCAGGTGGCAGGCATATACATGGACATTTTTTAAAATCCATCCGCTAAAACATATATACATGAACCTGAAGAAGCCAAATGTATAACAAACCAATGTTTTTGAAAAATTAAATTCTTTTAATAAATAATTATGTTGTATATTTTTTTTTTTTTTCTATGGATTAAGTACATACATCTCATCAAATCTCGGCAAGTGATTACCATTTTGGGACCAGTGAAAAGTAAGGTGGGACTAGTGAAGAATAAGGTAGGACAAGTGAAAAGTAAGGTGGGATAAGTGAATTTTCTGAAACCACTTGTTCTGGACTAGTGGTTAAAAAAAAAATTTGCTCAGCCCTGATGTATCACGTTTTGCAAATCTCTAGATAAGCAGCATATTTTATTCAGACAAATCAATTAAAAATGCATATAGAAATTTGTCAATGCATTTTAATTATGTAAAACCATTTAATTTCAAGCATTTAGTCCAAAGTTTTCAGCATATCAGTTCAGATTCCAGATATTCCATATACGTTTGAAGTAATAGTACTTGATCCTTGTGAGAACACTCACTCAGAGTCATATAATCGAACACCCCCCGAATTAATTTTGATCACTAAGCCATATGACACGTTCAAAAAGGTATGACTAACATCATGATAATTAAGATTCAGTCTGTTAGCATAAGTTTGTGTTTTGCAGTTTCACAAAATTCCCCAATGAATTTCAAAATATGCAATTAGTCCCAACCAGGGAATTAAAAGATGAAACTGTTACGGTACCTATCCATATCTACAACAGTAGATTTTCTATAATTTGGCTGGTTTAGTTCGCAAGCAAAATCATAGCATGAAATGAATGAAATATAGAATTTCTGACCCTATGGTACATGTATGTCAATATAATATAATTTGCATGCTACACAACTATTATAAAGACATCAATTAATATCACTCGTGGAAAACAATAACCAATCCCAACAGTCTCCTTGCTTTTAAAGTCCAATCCTGAATGCAATTCAGTTGTGATAAAAAAAGTCGCAAGATTTGCTTACTACATTCAAATATTATAGCACTTACAAATAATTGTTCTCTTCAAATTTTTGAATAATATTTATTTAATCCTATCTTTTTTGATTTGCTATATACCATAATAAAACAATTAAACAGATACTGTAGCATTTAATATTTTGTAAAGTACTGTGGGCAAATGTATCTCAGGGAAATTGTTCATATTATTACCAGACCCTGATGTGCATTTATCATGGGATGAAACCAGAGCACCATATCGGTTCAGTTTAGAAGATACATGAAAAACAGATCTAATTAGGTTCTGAAACTGAAATCAAATCCTGCAAACACATGAATCATTTATTTCTATTATTTATTCTTACATTTGCACTGTTCTTGACCCTTTGCTCCTTCAATATCAACTGTGCTGTAGTTAACAGGACATTTAAGACAAGATCTGGAATCATTCCAGTAATTGTCCACTGGACATGGTGTACAAGGAGGGAATCCATTAGCAGATATAAATCCAGCTGGACACAGCTCTGAAACATAAATATATAAATTAAAATGAGTCACTTGAAGGAACTGATGCTCCTTCCCAAAGAATTTGTGGGATTTCATGAAAAATCAGTTTCTCCCTCTCTTTGTTGTCAATCACTCAATACCAAAATATATTTCACAGCTACACCAAAAATATATGAAGTTGTGTCTAAACACCTAACAATATGCTTGAATCAAAATGTCCAAAAATTATCAGTAGTATAACAATACAAGTCCAGGTGATCTTTGACTCTGAATCAAAGGTCATGGATACCAGATCATGCAAAATTTAGTTAAAATCCATAAATACTTGGTTTAATTATAATGTTTAAAATCCATTAGCTGATTATGATAGCTGAACTCATGGTCACACTGATACTTTCTAAAAGCCAAAACTAATCTTCACAAACTCCTTTGGCATACCTGCCATATTCTCAGACAGTGTTGGGAGGTTTTTGAGACTCAAAAAGTGTGTTTTTAGATCCCAGAGGGGTCAGTGCACGTGACCAAAAAAAAAAATGACGTTGTCCATTTGAGAATAATCTATCTTTTCATACAAGTCTACATAAAATGATTGGAAATTCAAATCTGAATAAAAGAAAATAACTTGTCTGTTTTCTTTAATGTATTTAATATGCTTACAAAGAAAAAATAGTTGGTAGACTTAGTATTGTCAAATATCATCACCATACACACACACACACACACACACACACACACACGTGTAAACAGTCACATAATGACAACCACACTGACATTAAATAAAAACATACACCAAGTTTCTGTCTTTAAAATCAATTGGATGGCAAAATGTAGGCTTAATTAGATCCAGTCATTTGTGGATCTGAAGGTAATGCACGTGTCATTTGTGTTCATCTTTGCACTCATGAGAGACTGGATGGAACTGTTGTTCAAACTTCCCTGCTGGATTCTTTGAGTGAATCCTGGTCAAAAATGAGTTGTTCTTGCTGACCATAACGTTAGCATTGTTAAAACTGTATCTGATGCAGTTTGACCACAAGATATGCTTGTCTCTATAGAGAAAACAAATATACATCACAATTGGGACTGACCATTTCAATGGGGGGAGGGGGGCATATTTTCAAGCTTAATGTGGGTCTTACAGGTAATACAGCAGTAATAAATGCCTCTGTCCAGTACAGGTGTTCATGCTTTATCAACACAAATCAACTGTGTAAACATGGGCATGTGCTTATGGTTGTCTTTCAATCAATCTACTTCATGGCTAAAATCATCCTCAAAAAAGCACGAGTCAATTAAAGGCTGGTATTTTAACAAGATTAAGAAAATGAGTGATAATAAAGAGAAGTAATCTGAATGTTCAATTCAGTGTGTCAAATATGTTCTGGCCTGTTCCGATGTTACATACAGGTGGTACTGCTGTCACGGAATTGTGTATGCTTTATATCGATGTATATGTGTGATTGAAAATGTACTCGGGTTTCGTTGCCGCGTACAACGTTACCCAAGGATGGTTTATTTTTTTCGGCTCTAGTTATTTCGAAATACTGAGTGCGACTCAACCCATGCTGCATGTGCAAATTGCCTGCAGCGAAAACCCAAGGACCTAGCTGCGCATATTCATCACAGCTAGGGTACTTATAGAGCAAATTCTCTATATACAAATTACATTACAACGAGTCTTGTCAGGAAGCTTACCACTTTACGGGAGCAATCTTCAGCTGTAGGGGTATGTGAAATTTAAGATTGCATTCTTTAGTACTATTTGTTTTATATGACAGAATTGTTTCATATATTAGATGTTTTAGAATTTATTCTAAATTCTACAGAGAGTCAATACCTAGGTCATACAACGCCATGATATTAGAAATACTATAGTCTGGTTCAAGTTAGCTATTTGTTGTAACTGAACAGACAGATTTTATTTAATTATACGCAGCATGCATTGAATGATTAATATAATTTGTAACGAAACGAATTCATGTGCGCGCATGTGCAACATATATCAATGATAAAGTACTTAACCGTGCCATATGTATTACACGGTTCAGTTGTTATACTTGAAGCTGCCTTTTGTGTATGGTTTGGTGATGTGGAGTCACAGAACTGTGGGGTTTCTTGTGATGTGTACGCTGTGTCTGGTGACGTTGGCTCGGAAGAGAGTACTGGTGTTCTTGATGTGAGGGACCAAGGCTTCACGACCATCAGGTCTGTGTTGAATGTGAAGGCTCTCGAGGGATCCTTCAACAGACTGGGAGGGGTGGACCATGCGTGGTGGCTCCTTGACCATTGACTAGAGCGGGTGGAACCAGAAATACATCTTGGTCGTCAACTGGATGCCACGATAGTTATATATATATTAAGTGTTCCATCCTATTGTAATTTTCACTATTGCTATCTGATCAAAATTTCATGCATTCACTTTTTTAATATCGCTATATGAGTGATAAATTCATAAAATCATGCATCCATTGTTCAATATCGCTATATGAGTGATCAATTCATAAATACGTGCATCCATATGTCAAGTATCGCTAACTGAGTGATATGTTGACGAGTGTATAATTCATGCGTCCATCTTGTGGATAAATTGTTATGAGGCATTATTTGTAGATCATATAATTCTATTTGTTGATTAGTGATAGGACGTTATTCATGTTTGTTTAAATTCCATTCGTTAATTCACCTTTGATTTTTCTCATTGAGTTACTTGTTGTTGATAGTTCCATGTTAGGGACTATATAATTTTCCTATCTTTTTGTTATAATGGTGTCAGATTCGTTCATCTTTAAATTGCATTTATAAATAAACATCTTATTAACGCAATTGCTTTCGGTGTCTTCACTAATCCAATCCCAACCCAGCTTCATCCTGTTACAACTGCTCTTTCCATGGATATCATACACTCCAGAATGACTTATGTCGATATGTTGTTGTTTTTACAGTATGTGTAAAGAATGAAATCATCCCCCTTGCTGCTGGCTTTTGCTTGCTTCGCTGATAGCTCATTGTTTCCTGAATTGCAGGAAATGCATTTTGAAATTTTGTCTTCAAAAATGAATCACACTTGAACACTATTCTGATGACTGAAATTATCATGCTTTGCATTTTATATATAGAGTAAAATCCGACTTCAAAGAAATCTTGCCGCTGTTCACAAACTTGCAAATAATCTTTAATAAAGATGACTTAAACATTCTCAATCAAGGCAATCATGTAATAACTTCTGTTCTTCAACACTCATATCTTTGATTTACCAATAACTTAAAATGAATTGGAATTATTCCACTTTGTAAACTTTACCTATGCAAATTGCCTAATGGGCTCCATCATAGCAGTCTTCAATGGACTTAACACATCACCCTTGCTATTGTCAGCCAATTAAGTAATGTGAAATGGTGGTTGTTTATACCTGACCTTGCCTTTTAATTGCCTCTATGACAATTAGTTGTATAAACCGCCCCAATAATAGTTTTACATGAGCTCTAAGCAGGACTGTTTACCATTTATACATGCTACATGTTATGGGCATATACTGATGTGGTGTTTTTTTTCTTCTTTTTTTTTTTGTTGAAGATTACTGAAAATTTTGTTTTTCAAAATACGACCATGTCAGGGGTTTTGGGAGTAAAAAAAATAATGTTTTTAGTGTTCCACATCGTGTTATGGCAGGTATGTCCTTTGGTTTCCTTTCCTGTGACTTCATGTAGATTATTTAAATAATCTCAGATCCTGACAAAGACATCTAGTCTAAGCTTGACAGCTACAATCCCAAAGCAAATGGGCTCCAATCCCAAATTAAACCATTTGAAAATAATGCAGAAATTCATATGTCATCAATTTACTCCTGAACATTTTATTCCCATTTAATTAATTTTTTTCCCCAAAAATAAAAAGCCCTGGCCCATTTCCAAATCACCCTAGAAAAATCCATGGATCTATGAAATAGTGGTACACATTGACATGAAGCAACAATCAATGATGGCAAACAGAGGTCAGCCTACTTAGTTGTTGTTGCATGCATCAAGACATGTAAAGTTAAAAACAGTTCATTGCAGCATTCATGCATTCACTCATGAATGTGACTTTTCAATATTGAACATATGATTAAATACAGTTGCAACTGATGCCATATAAAGCTAGTACGATGTTCACACTTTCAATAAAATGCAATGAAGGATAATTATATTTCTACACAAATCAATCTCACAGCTCATGACAAATGTAAAAACCAAAATATAACAAGCAATTACATAGCTTCCGTCTATGAAGCTTTTAGTGGCCAGTGGTAGAAATGAAGATTGCCATCGGCAGGAAGATAAGTGCCAAATATAAAAAGTGGAATTTTTGAGGTCATGCTTAATTCAATTCCTACGATTTGGTCATTACCACTATCTAGTTATTTGACAGAATATGCAACATATTTCTTATACATTATTGCCACACTGCTTTTTGATTTTGAGTGTATTTCACTATTATCTACTTTAGTGTAGCTTGTATATCTATCATGTAAAGTATTAAAGAATTTCTCTGTAACTGTACCAAGTCTCAACCATATCAATAACATTTTTAAACCAAACTATTACAGACCATGGAACCTCCGATCCTTGCAGAATAGATTGGGGTCAAAATTCTTAATACATCTATACTTCTGCATTAGAGTTACTTTCAGATTGGTAGGCAATTTTTCTGTACAGGATAAGACCTATATATGGTACTTCAATCTGTATAATCTTACATGTTTTAGAATGTTCTGTAGATCTAGTACACATGTTAATCAAGTTTCTGAGTCCAGAGGATTCATAGAGTGTTTTCAATCTATCATTATTTGTGTCATTTTGTAGAGTATCTATGTTAAAGTCTCTCATCACAATTGTTTCTTTATCCTCATTGCACAAAATGTTTTGGTATACTCTATACATTCCATGTACATACTGATATTCCTTTTGGAAGGTTTACAGATGTACTTAGAGGATATTGTGGCTTGCTGATTGCAGGTGTTCCAATTACTAAACACATATCACAATACCACTTGTAAATTAGTGAGTCATTACTGTCAAGGTACTCTGGTAAATTAGGCATTGTTTACGCCAAGATACAAAACATCCAGTACAATATATCCCAATATCCTGCATTTGTATAGATACATTACACACACTGAACACAGCTTCTGATTGGGTAAGAAACTGGACTGCAAATTAGTGGTAACAATTAGGGATTTGGTTTATTTCAGTTCCTGGGTTGGGATTAATGTTATGGGAAGTAGCAAACATAGCGATGGCTAAATATTTAGTTGAATTCACACTCCTGCCTGTGTTTCTTTAGTGTATTGCTTTACAATTTTCAAACTGTATCAAGTCAGAACCCTTGTATACAGATGGTGGACTCAAAGAACTATACACCTAGAGTGCAAGGATGCATCCATTGTCCACCTGTACAAGCCGAAAGGCAACAGACAATCATACGACAACCATTGGGGCATCTTCTTGTTGTCAATAGCCAGCAAAATCCTCACCAGAATTCTGATGAATTGCTTTGTGCATCACACTGATCATGGGCTCCTGCCTGAGAGTCAGTGTGGCTTCAGGAAAGGACAAGGGACCACAGACATAGTGTTTGCAGCTCAACAACTCCATGAGAAATGCCAGGAACAGAACTCCAACCTGTACATGACATTCATTGACCTGACAAAAGCCTTTGACACAGTCAGTCATGGGGGCCTCTGGAAGATCATGGCAAAATTTGGTTGCCCAGAGAAATTCATTGTAATGGTTTGGCAATTCCATGATGGCATGTTTGCTCATGTTGTGGATGATGGTGAGTCATCTGAACCATTCCCAGTCACCAATGGAGTCAAGCAAGGCTATGTGTTGGCCCCAAGCCGCTTCAGTATGATGTTCTCTGCCATGCTTACTGATCTCTTCCATGACTATGATACTGGGATTGACATCAGATACTGGACTGAGGGCAAGCTCTTCAATCTGAGGAGACTACAGGCAAAGACTAAGTTACAGGAAGTGACTGTTCGTGGTCTCCTGTTGCTGACAACTGTTTCCTGAATGCCAAATCTGAGTCTGACATGCAACACAGTATGGACCATTTCTCTTCAGCTTGTGACAATTTTGGTCTCACAATCAGTATCAAGAAGACAGAGGTGATGCACCAACCTGCACCAGGAAAGCCTTACATAGAGCCTACCATCACAGTTAATGGCCAAACCCTCCTTGAAGTGGACAAGTTCACCTATCTCAGCAGTACACTGTCATGTGCAGACCACATCGATGATGAAAACAATTCCAGAATTGCTAAAGCAAGTGTGGCATTTGGCAGATTAAGCACAAATGTGTGGGAGTGCAGAGACATCAGTCTGCAAACAAAACTGAAGGTCTACAAAGCCACTTTGTTGCTGACCCTGCTGTATGCATGTGAAACCTGAATGGTGTACAAATGCCATGACAAGAAGCTGAACTATTTTCACATGGGCTGCCTGAGGAAACTGATGAAGATAAGATGGCAGGACAGGGTCCCAGACACTGAGGTTCTCAGACGGGCAAGCATTCCAAGCATCCACACTTGCTGGTGAAATCACAGATGAGATTGGCAGGTCACATCACCCAGATATCAGAAGAGTGACTACCAAAGAAGATATTCTACAGTGAGCTGAAGGAGGGAAAGTGATTTCATTGTGATCAGCAGAAACGCTTCAAAGATTGCCTCAAGACATCCTTGAAACATTTCAACAGTGACCCTGAGTCTTGGGAAGATCTTGCACAGAATCACTCCACCTGGTGCAGTCTTATATATACTGGAGCAACAACTTTGAACTGAGGAGAATTGTTGAGGCAGTGCAGAAACACAAGCAGCATAAATCTCAGAACTGCCGCACATCATCTATTCATCAAGCAACCCCAAGCAGCATCTCCTTCCTGTCCAGTGAGCCAAAGGCAGTTCAGAGCACCAATTGGCCTGATCAGCCACTCACGTACTCGCAGAAACCAAACCAGTTAGTACTGTCATGGTCATTTTCCAATTCTGAAGACAAACAACATACAGATGCTGCTATTATAATAGCTTTTAGAGAAGATATAATTCTTAGTGAACTAAATGAATATAGAGAATTTGTATAAGGGTTCTTAAACATGTTCAAGTCTAAAATTCTACATCAGGCATTAATTAATAGTTCTGGATTTGACTATGCTCCATCAGGTTTTGATAAATACAAGTTACACACCATAGATTCTTTACAGCATCACGTCTTTGAAATACAAATCAGGATTATATACAATTTTTATTAACTTTAAAGTTCAAGATATATTTTTCTCTGGAGAAAGCACTGATTTTCAAATTAGGTTATTGGTAAACAAACAATGTGTTGCTTACTCATTATAGATCAAAAAAGAATATCAGTCTGATGTATACAATGTGAAGAACATGTACATACTAGCTGGAAGAGAACAATGTTTAAATAATTAATTTGAATTAAAAACAGGATCCTATTCACATGCTAAAATAAAACTTGCAGCAGCAGCAAAATTTCATTTTATTTGATCCAGCTGGAGCTGATGAAGAAAGAATTAGCCACAATAAGACACTAAAAGAATGCAAGAAAAAAATTTCAAAGAAAACAGGTCAAAACACTTGACTATTTCAATGAAAGATTGAAAGAACAAGGTTTGGTGACACAGTACTTAATTCATTAAGGCCGAGAGATGCAATTTTACGTCACAAGGTAGTACCCTTCTTCCATAGCCTGTGACATCATCATAGTTCATGATAGACCCAAGAGGGTGGTATTAGAGAAAAGAAGAAGGGTGTAGCTTTACACTGATGTCAAGTAATGTAGAGATTCTATGCACATTAAAAAATACATCGGGAAAAAACGCAATTTTGAGACCCGATTTTCTATACTAAAAAAATGAGTGGTTGCAGGACCAGGATTTTTGTCTGGATTTAAGACTTCCTCTCACTAGATCTAAACAGACCTGACCAAACTTCACACAGACAGATGAACCTTTCTAAAAAATTGGGTAACTTTGGGGTAAAAGGGGACAAGCAGGCAAAAATCATGGGTCAAATACACCAAAAAAAAAAAAAAAGGCCAATATTCACCCATCTGCTCATGCGTGGGCCTGATAGCCAATCCAAAACAACCTCTCTTACATATCTAAGCAACTGTTGTTAGGAAAATCCCTATGAACCAGACGTGCTTGGATTCCATTGGAAATAACATGAAAACTTTCTCTTCTACTCCAATCTTTAGTGAAAATGCGAAAAAGCTCCCAGCCTTGATGAGTTAAACAACCTGGGCAGTGCTTTTTCTTTATATACATCTACTCATGGTGCTGCTGACAGAAATGATTAAGTGATCCTGATGGCAAGGCAAAACTTCAAAAACAAAGTAAACCTAAACTGAACAACATTTACCAACCTTTTGACAGCCAAGTAAAATAAGAATACATATCCACTGCATCTGACTGGTTTATAACATTTATGAATTGACCGCAAGTATACACAGAACACTGATGGTATGACTTTAGATGCTTGCATTGTTCTTGCTAAGTCTCTAAAGTCCTGGATATGCTTGATTTATGCAGAGTACCATTACACTTTTGTGGCGTGATGGTACATGATGGAACTTTCAAAATCACAACAACATTAGCAACTTTTAACTGATGCTGATGATTTTTAATTTTACAACTGATCTCTCTTCAAGCATTGTATCTATTGAGTTCACCACTCCATATCATAAACTTTTGTGTTCTGATAACTTTTCTTTTGTATTAACAAACATTCAAGCACTTTTTACATAAATATTTCTGTCCGTGATGTATATTTATCTCTGATGACACCAATCTGGACAGATTCTTTATTCCAATGTAATGGTAGCTTGCATATTTGTAGCTGCTAGTACCATCACTAGAAGTAAATATGATAAGCATGTCAATGTGTTTTGCTTTCTCAGTCTCAGTTACTCTAACAGTTTTAATGTAGTTTCTATTAGCTGCACTATTGTCATTCTTTCACAAGAAGCCTAAATGAGCAGTACCAGTATATTTTCCTTCCAATATTTCATATATATTTACAAAAATATCGAATTCAAGTTCAATTTTTTTAAAATATTTTCTATCTTAACTGGACATCTGTCAAACCAATTCTGCATCTATCCAAGTTGTACTTTGATTGTCTATGATGAGCTTTTGAGGTGTTTCACAGCCCATAATAAAACACCTATTGTAATTATTTTTGACACTGATACAAGCTTACACACAAACACACACACACACACACAGACATCTCCTCTGACCAGCTGATACCTATCTACATGCAATGTAAATATTCAATCCAATCGAGCATCAATTTTGTCCTTTTGTTTATTTCCTGTTTAAATTTTGTATGTATAATGTCAAATTAGTGTTTGATGACATTAAAGGTCTTGTTCTATGGTAAAATTCCCTGCACTCAATTTTCTCTCCCTCTTGCTAGATCACTTCACAAGTCTGATCCTGAAGTCTAGATGAACCTTTACAGAACCTAATTTTCTAATTTTGTTAATGATGATCTTTTTTAAGTATATAAAAAGTCTCTTGGTGATAAGTCTGTTAAAATTTTGCTTGTAGCCATATTCAAGAAAGCTGTAATTTTTTTAGCTTTCTATGGAATCATTAAATACTGAAGTCTTCCTCTTTTTTTTTTTTTTTTTGATAAATAGCAATTTTTCAATATTTGTTTCACTAATAATTGTGTACATATGAAAAGAAATTTCAAAATATATTTTAGCTGGTTTGATTTATTTAAGTTAGAAAATTTGGAAGAATATTTCACTATTTTTATTTATTTAAGTTTGAAAATTTCAATTCACATTTCACCATTACTTTTCAGAATTGTAAAAAATTTTAAAAATGAATTAAAATAAAAAAACAAACAAATGAACCAATAATTTTTTTTAAACAAAACATATATATACATAAATTTTTATAAAATACCTAACTCAGTATCTAAATCTTCTACCATGGGTGTAGTATATCGGAACTGCACCACTTAACACCCCTAGACTGTAAGCCACATTTCCTATTGAATAACTTTTTCTACACTCTAGAATTGAAATTTGTGCTGTTTCTTGTATCTTGCCTGAATGCTAGCCTTAGGATTATTTGGCTTTATTGTTTACAAACCTACTCTTGATTTTGTTTTATTACTTACATGCCTTTTCTTGAACACAAGATCCTGTGTCAGGCTTCTAGAATGTTTGCATTACAATTAATTATTTACAGACACCAGATCCTGTGTCACATTTCTATTATGTTAGCTGTACCATTCATTTTATTCTATTTCTTTATTTATTGGACTATCAGAGAGATGATTTCAACCAGGAGTTGTTATTATCTGTTTTTTCTGTATTCTACTTTATATACTGATGTGGACTAAAAAAAAACAATTAAGGATGCTAATTTCCTTGTATACTGTTCTTGTTACCATTTATTTTCAAAATGCTATGTGGTTCATTTAAAAGCATACAGTTTTTTTTCCTTGAAATATCTATTAAAACATACAAGCCCTTTCAGAGATTTTGTAAACAAAGGAGACTAGGTCAAACACTTTATTTTAGTTTCTAGAATTTTAAAATTTTCCCATTCATTTTTTTCAAAACATCTAGAAAAAAAAGCACTATGGTAAGTCATGCCAAATATGGAAGTAACTCATAACAGAATAAACAACACACTTAGATTTATCTCTCTCTTTGACCATTATTTATGAGTGTCTTGGTTGTGTTTAAGAAATCTATTAGTCTGCTTGTTGTGTTCTCATTGTTTCTTTGAAAGAACAGTTGTTTCTTTGGAACATCATTGCACCCAATCATGAGATGGTAATATTGATTTTGGAAAATTACCAAGCGTGCTTGGGTGTTCTCACTGTTTCTTAGCAACAAGAGATGCTTCATTGGAAGATCCTTGTATCCCTAAATGAGATGGGAATATTAATTTTAGAAACTAGAACAAGGTGTACTTAAATGTTCTTGTACCTATACACAAGATGGTAATATTAATGTTAGAAATCTGTACAAGGTGTGCTCATGCTCTCATATCTATACTACTACTAATATGTATGTATGTATGTATGAATGGAAATATGTATCTAGGTACTTATCAATATAATTACATCCCACCACCATTATATTTCCTCCTACACATATTTCTTGTTCCATTTATTTACTGATCTTATGATGCCATGATCTGTTATATTAGTTTGTTTTATATGCCTGCTCACTATATTGTGTGTATTTATGAAAAATCAAATGACAATTCTAAGTATATTGACATACAACAATAAACAGCCACATTTAAACACAAAATATATAACAATTAAAAAAATCCAAGTGTTAAAACATGTTTATATCTATACACATCAAAAGTAATTTTTAAGATATATTGAAACCTAAAGCAGAAAGTTAAAACAAATACATCAGCTAAACACAAATACTTAACCTATGGTAGCAAGGAGTCAAATGTAGGTCATTGTGCATTTTAATGAATTTTTTAACACAAAATTTAAATAAAGTCATTGAAGCAAGAAATATAGGGTCACAAAGACCTTTTCTTGCAATAATCACATATCATACCTTGATGCAATTATAAAGACATTTCTAATGATACAAGGAAGAATATGAGTTATGAAGACTGTTTTTTCAAATACACTTTACTTCATCTGGATGTTGGCAAGAGTTACTTCTTTGAATAACTGTTCACTTGTGTATTTTTTCAACAAGTGAACAGTAACATTTTTCATTGAGAATTCTTTGATCAATTGATATAAAACTTAACAAAAGAATAAAATTTCCCTCCTTAGGCTTCTTGATATGTACAAAAAAGAAGTATTTTGGTTCCCATGTGGGTATGTAATGTATATCATAAGCTAAATAAACTACATTGCACACTGCAAACAGACTGAAACAAAGGGAGATAATCTAGAATCCTTACGTAGGCTCCTAGTCGATATTAAATATTCAAAAATTGTGTATTCTTTAAAAAATTACTTAATGTCATAAAATCAGTAGCATTTGCATTTCTGCATTTAGAGAGGCATGTGTGGCAAATGTTTATGAGAGATAGGCATTTACAAGGATTGACAAAGAAATCAAAAGAAACTCTTGGAACCAACCTACCACCTTTGACAGCAGCATGGTAGCTCAGTTTGTGGAGCATTGACTTGTAATCCAAAGGTTACAGGCACGATATGTGCCCAGGCCATCCTGGGTCAGTTGCCTCAGTGTATCTTTTGGAAAGGAACTAAGTTCCCATTTCCTTGGTATGATGTAGCCAAATGAAGGGCCAAAAGTGAGTTTAAAAAAAAATAAACCAACCAAGCACCTTTGAGAAACCAAATGGTCACTTTCAACATTAATGAAATTTCTCACTTAAATTTTGTTTAGCTTCTGAAGGAAGATTTTTGCTCAACCAACTGCATCACTGTACCCAAGGTGTTGAAAGATCCACCAGTAACCATTTGAGAAAATCAATCAAATTTAGGGAAAACTCAATAAAAACATATTATAAATTGTTTAACATTATGAGGGCCTTGACCCTTTGAGAGTTAAATTCATTTTGTCAGCATTTACAGACAAAAAAATGGTATGATATTAGTAAACCTCATGTAAAAGAAACTTTTTTTGTCCATTAGTAAAGCCATCTGCATTAATACATTTTTAGATGCAGTACTAGGAACCATTTGAAACAACTATAATACAAGAGCTTCACAATCTTCAAACATATATATCCAATTGGATGCACTATTTGGTGGATGGTAGACTGAATTACTCACATAAAGAAGATTACCTCTCTCCGTATGTTTCCCATCTTTTCTTTTGAAATTAAACTTGACTGTTATCAGGAAAATATCATCAGTATGATCACTGAGACAAGTCTCACAAAGTCCTTTCATAATGATCAACCATACCTTACCTAAAATTAATTCTATGTCCTAAAGTCTAGGCAGAATGTGTTGGATGTTCAAGTTAGCTATAAGCCTTGCCGGTATAACCAAATGTAGTAATGTTGTGGCTACTTGATTCTTTTTCAAAGGCAGTGGAATGAGTAAATGAAGCATTAAACAAAAGGTGTGCACCATTCAGATTTTCTTCTAACGTATCACTATTTACATAAATCGCATGAAATTACTTTTAAAAAGTACATTAAATTATCATAATTACTAATATGACTATAAACAGAATGGTTTTAACCAATTAAAACTATTGAAAAATGGAAGTATACATATTGCTCACAATACCAAACTTCTCTCAGTTTTAAAGACTATAACTTTTATGAAAGAAATTGTCCTCAAATTCCTCTTGTTGAAAAAGAAAATAGGATACATCACCCCATCTAATTAACAAGAAACTACTAAAAGCGGTATGAGCAGATTGCAAACCATGAATAATATAAATTCATGTTTATTTCTAGAGTATACATTTTTGGCAGATTTGTTGGTTCCTTTGAAGCATTGATTGACACATCTAAATGCCAACTTATGTGACTCTACAAGCAATAATGTCTGAGAAAACTAGCTAAATTCAAACCCTAATTTAAGGCAAACTTAGCTCAGTCCAAAGGTAAACATACAGGACTAAACCAAGAAATATGTATTATGGTGACCTTGATTTCACTACTGATGTTAGTACTCCTCATGATACAATTACAAGGGATGGCATTAAGCTGTGTGTCCACATCTCATTCTTTTACTCCACTAAGACACATTATTTAGCCCACCATACACTTAAAAAATGCTCATAACTGCCAGTTCCCACTTTGAGTGGATATATATTTTCATGCCCAATGGCCTGTCCATTTTTAATTCTAGAGGTCTTTTATGTAAATTCCAGCTGAACTACATCTCATAGTCAGATCAGTTTGTGAAGGAATCCATTTGGCAATTTCTCACTTTGGGAGGCCACCCATCTGTCTCAGCCAACCCAGGATCATCAACTTTCACTTCTGAATCAAATTTGACTTCTAGACTGCTGAAATAAACCCTCAAAATTTCACAATCACATCTTCCCATGGATCCATAAAACCCAGAAATGGACCCACCCACTGTTTCTAAAATAAACATTAAATGGGTCCAAACTTTTCTGGTAGACCAGGCCTAAACAAATACCCTAATGCCACCTCTGCAATTACATACTAAGTTATGCCATTCCACAGGCAATAGTGCCTGAGAAAAAAGGCTAGACACAAAGGTTAACCAAATCAATGGATAGGGAAATATTGGTCACAGTGATCTAAGTGCTACTGAAAGATGTAGTACTCCACATTACACAACTAAACCAACTTATGTGACTCTTTCAGCAATAGTGTCTGAGAAAATTACCTAAATGCTCTAACTTGAGTGTTGATGCCAGATGGCTGGATGGACAAACAAGTCAATCCATAAACCAGAGTTACTTTGCAAATCAGCCAAACAAATTAACCCAAAGGGGTCCTACTTCTTTACACCATGGCCCCATGTACAGACATAACAAACGGGACAACACAGTATAGGGAGAAAACAGAATTTGGGATCATGTAATATTCCAAATTCATGGTGAATTGGAAAAAAATAAATTAGAGCATGAAATGGAATCAATACTTTACTCAAAAGTGTCTAACATATTTAACTCATGGTTCCACCCAAGACTTGACCCAGGGGTAGAAGTAGTAAAGTCCATAAGGTCAATGTATGATGATGCTATATACCAAACATAAGTGTATGTATGTATGTATGTATGTATGTATGTATGTATGTATGTATGTATGTATGTATGTATGTATGTATGTATGTATGTATGTATGTATGTATGTATGTATGTATGTATGTATGTATGTATGTGTGTGTGTGTGTGAGTGTGTGTGTGTGTGTGCGTGCATGCGTGTGTATGTATGTATGTATGTATGTATGTATGTATGTATGTATGTATGTATGTATGTATGTATGTATGTATGTATGTATGTATGTATGTATGTATGTATGTATGTATGTAAGGCAACGTTATCAAAATGTAAATATAAAGAATTGCACAAAAGCTTTGGGAAGAAAAACCCTTCTAAATAAAGATAAACATGAAGCACTACAAGATAAAGATAAAAGGTAAAGATGTGAGAATTCTGTAAATGTATATCAAATAAAAGATAAAAGTAAAAACATATAGAATTTTTTAAATATAGGATCATTTTTTTAATAAATAATAATAATAATAATAATAATAATTTATTTTCTGAGGGTACAAGCCATTTAGCTAAATTTTTTGCTAACATCACAAGGCCCTCAGGGGCACACAACATTTTATACATGTACATCATGGATAGCATGAACGTAAATTTATTCATGAGTTAATGTCACACAAATATTTCACTTAATATAAACTGCATTTCCTCAAAACAATCCAAGATTTTCTCTGTGGGCACATCATAATAAAATTCCTTAATTGAGTGCACATCAAAACAAACGTCTGTCTCACAGGGTGTAAGTCAATAAACTCGACAAGAATGTGTACACTGGGAGGGTATGCATCCTGGTCAAGTTTCACCCTTCAGGAAGTATGCATTAGTCAGGTATGTGTGTCCTACAGGAAATGGGTTCAATACTGCCTCATCTCTGTGATTTGTTCTATATGAGGGATGTGCCTCTCCAATAGTGGGTTTGATGTTACATAGCTTGCTTGTGCACTTTTCGTTCCAAATATTTTGCCAAGTATATTGAACATTCCAATTTATATTAAAGCTCAAGTCTGTTATACAGAATCTTCTATTATGAAATGGATATAAAGGATATTGGGAAAGGGTTACAGAAATATAAGTGATGCAAACAGACTTTCATCAAAAATATGAACCAAATAATGTCCCCAAAATAATTCTTGACCTCAAGGCTCCACTCCAAGACCAAGAGAGGTACTGAGAGAAGGAGATTAAGTGCTAATGTTATATTCTAAACCCTAGATGAATTGGTAAAGAGGCTATGGAAAAATAAAAAAATAAAAACATTAACCCAAATGTTTCCCCATTATAATTCCTGACCCCATGAACCCATCTAGAAATCAGAACACAAAGAGGTAGGAGTGGGATTGATTCCAAAACTCAAGTGAATTAGGTAAAGGGTTACTGAAACATTTTCTAAAGAATTATAACCAAAGGTATTCACAGATACCCCCCCCCCAAAAAAAAAAAAAACAAATGCAAACAACCCCAATGCTAGTGGCCTCTATCTCAGGGTTATGAAAATGTAATGGTTTACAAACAAACAATATTACAATTCTATTGTTACAGCTAAATTTTTAAGTAATCACTTTTTTTATTTTGTCATGGCATAACTTGGCCATATTTCTTGGCTATTTGCTGCTACTTACATGCCATTTAATCTGGTTATGTGTTGTTTATCTTTGATGCAGTATCCCCTACTGGGTTTCCTGTACAAAGAGTCTGACTGTTAAATGAACATGATTACATGATTAATTGAATTTGTCTGCATTATCAACCCTGATGATTACTAAAATGCATTTAGTTGTTCGCCGAGTATCAATCTCTTTTAAATTCTTTTCCTTCTAGACTTACTTTGACAATAAGTCTTTTGTGGTGCAGGTGTATAACCATCTGAACAATTTCTGCAAACTGTCTGTCCATATGTGTCTTGATATGTACCACTTGGGCAGGATACACAGCTGTTCTGTACATAGTATTTGCCTGGGGGACAGGGTACTGAAATAATAATAAAAGACAACAAAAAAAATCATACAATATTTCATACTGCCTAACTTCTTAGACATATCAACTAACACAAACAGCCACAATCTTTTTTAAGAAACTTCAGGCTAAAATTCATAGACTATGTTCAAATAATTGGGTTTTATAACATTTAACAGTGTCTTCTCCTGCAGAAATTTTAATCTTATATTCTCTTCATCTATGAAAGTCCAAAATTAAAAGTGTAGAAACTCTGAATTACTTTGAACTTAGATATTGACCAAGCCAATACACATACTCCAGTTAAGAATTACAAGAGTCCCTTAGACGGACTGATGCTCTACTGGCCAGAATGAATTTATTCAAGTTCCAATTTTTTAATACTCACATTCCTACTTCACATGGATAGGGGTTGGCATCTCTGCAGATACTGTCAAGATATATCCACATGCTAAGTTTGGTTTTAATCCATAATATTTTTTTTTTTAAAAAAGTTATTTGAACTGGCAGTATTCAAGGTATTTTCCAGATATATCCACAAACCACAAACAGGGTTTAATAAAAAATCTTTTTCAACTTGCTGTGAATAATCATGCTCACATGCAATCACAAATAAAAAAGACCCCTGAAATCAGTGCGGACTATAAACTTGCTTATTGAAAAAACATGATATACAAACTTTAGTCAAAATTCATTTGTATATGTTCCTAAGCACAGTGAAGTACAAAAAAGCAAACTGTAACCTTTGACTTGATTCCAAACTTTTTCTCAATAGCATGGACATGTTGGTGGTCAGATCTATGCCATTTTTATTCAGTACCACTTGCAAGAAGTGTTTTAATAAAAAAAACCATGTCAATGCACTATTCTTTCAAGAAGAATAGTGAAAACAAGATTTTTGAGATGGCCACTAACCTTGCCATGCTAGAGGTCAGATCAGTACCATTTTGTTATTCAGGACATCCTACATACTGTTAAAGTGAAATGCCCAGTTGTACACAATGATCCATTCCGAAGAAGTAGCCATAAGATAATTTTGAATATGGCCACCAAGGCAGTCATTTTGTTATCAGCGTTATTTTTTTACAGGACCAACCACATATTGCAATAAGTAATTTAGTGAAAATCCCATGCCAATACAATGAACCATTCAGGACAAAAAGTCATAACGACAAAAGAAGGCTTAGTGAAAACCCCATGTCTATATGACCATCCATTCAAACAAAGTAACAATAACAAGATTTTCAAGATGGCTAGCATGGCAGTCATGTTAGATGTGAGCAACATTTTAATTTCATGCCATATGCATGTCATAAGAAGTCTTTTAGTGAAAGCACCATATTGATTCACTATCCATGCAGGATAAGTAGTGATAAGATTTACAAGATGTCCACCAGGGCAGCCATGTTGGATGTCAGTTTTTCTTGGTTTGGTTTGATTAGGAGTTTTATGGCATATCAACACATCGAGGTCATTTAGTGCCAAGGTAACTGGAGTAAAGTGCCCTGCATATAGACACATGGTAGCCAAAAGAGGTTTTAAAGCAAGTCTAGCAGTTCTGCTGGGATCCTTGCTTAAACATTTATCCAGGGACTTAATCCTTACACTGGCAACCCAAGATCGCAGAGATAACAATACCAGTGCTTGGCTGTGGGCCCAGGCCCAGCTAATCCAGCAAAGAAGCATCCCCAGCAGAGAAGATCTATGAATCCATGGCCCAAAGACATGTGTCAACTGCTGAAACCATTGTAAGTGTCATAAGCTTATGTAATGACTTATGTAATGGTTCATGTAACGGCTTCACAATATTTTCGTCGGTTTCTGATATTTTTTATCCAGCTCTGATCTTTTGTCTTCCACAGCAGTGAATCCATCCATTATTATTTGGAGACTATCAATTATGGGCCGTAGGTCTCTCTTGTCATTATCAGATATTTTCATTGATTTAATACTATCAATTATGGGCTACAGATCTTTTTTGTCTATACCAGATGTTTTTATTAACTTCATACTATCAATTATAGGCTGCAGATCACTCATGTCGATATCAGATGTTTTTATTGACTTAATACTATCAGTTATTGGCTGTAGATATTTCTGGCTGATACCAGATGTTTTAACACCTGGACAATATTTGAGAGCATTCCCTATCTGATATAATCTGGTCGAGCTGATTTCATATATTTCTTGGACTTCTTTTGTAGGAATGGAACCATAAAGGTGTTGTATTTCCACAATAATTTGCAGTTGAAGATCAGCTTGTTTTCTTAGCATTTTATATACTTTTTCATGCTTTCAAAGGGGAAGCAGAGCTTTCCGCACACATTTTACCAGATGACTTTTTCAGTGCAGAGATGTCAATGGTTTTCCATTACAACTAGCACCATCTCGAACTCACCCATGCTAATCATTTTATCTTCAATGGTCATCAAGTACAGCTTGGCAATTGTGGTAAGACTGCTTAGTGTCACTGCGAGAAATTCTGAATAGACACATATTAGTGAATGTAACTGTAACAAAATTATTTTACCAGCACCACAAGTCACACCAGTTACTATTATAGTCATGATTCCTGCCACACCAAGACCAACAGTTATTGCTGTGGGAAGTCCACATATCACATCCACGATAACACACACATTTGTATTTCACAAGTAGCACAGTTCTCTTGGTGATTTCATCTCGCAGCTATTGTTCCAGTTTGATTATTTTTTTGTGTTGGTAGCTTTGAGGGTCTATCATAGTTTTTCTATTAATATTGTCATCGTGCAAACTAATTGCTCGACAGGCTGGCTTGTTCAGCTGCAATACATGTACGCACTTCCAACCAAGCACTTTTCTTCACTTGTACAACCGTCATACAATCATAGAAAATATCTTCTGGGGGAATATTTAAGTCTCCGGCAATTGTGCATTCCTGGGGTCTGGCATCAAGTTCATTTGCGAAACACACAGATTATGCCTTTGCTTTGTGCCTCTAATAATCGTTTTCATCCAAGAACTCTTACATGGGCAAGTGCGTCCTTGTTGAATAACAGTTGAGATCTTTCTCTTCTTAGTTGAGTTAATGTTGGTTATATATACTCTATGGGGAATGTAACTGGGGTGGATTCAATGGTAAATTTCACTTCATCATTGTAGAAACAGTCTTTGACTTAATTCACGCTTCACAGTGATGTCTCTTTTTGCCAGGCATTTTCACATGCTAATGCTATGACTAAAAGCTGGCCTTGAGTTGGTAGTAACACATCAGGGTGGTCCCAACAGTTAATTTCTATCTTACCTTCACTTAGATAATATTGAACATATATGAGGGTCTGGTAACACCACTATGAAGCAGATATTCATTGACAAGTGGAACATAATTACTATCAATATTAGCATCCACTGTCAGCTGGTCCAACACCCTGTTGGCAAATTCAGCAAACATGTAGTTTTTTTGGGGGGTAAAACTAATTTTAATTATGCAATACTTACCTGTCGCTATTGTTAGCTTATTCCTTTTTCATGCCGAAAAACCATGGTCAGTTTGATGTGAATACATCCTTCCAGAATGGAGAAAAGCTAAGAATGACCTTTGCACTCCAGTCTGTGCCTCATTTAGGCTTGCCTAAATACATCATCTTTTTCATAGACGACAATTACACAAGACATCAGAGCGGGGTGGGAGGAGGGCATTCGACAATAGCAACAGGTAAGTATTGCATAATTAAAATTAGTTTTACCCCCCAAAAAAACTACATTTTAATAGCACCAATTACTTAACCTGTCGCTATTGTTAGCTGAATTTTGTCAGTTAGTTGGGCGGCTGATGCTCTATTTAAATTGATAACAAAACAGAGAAAAATCTAATGTACTCGCCATAGAGGGAGAGGTACATCTTATATAAGTTTGGTGTCTCTCTAAGCCACATGTTATGCTGCAACGATGGGCCCCAAAGGAAAATGCCTGTGCTCTGTTGTGCTAATGAGCAGAGATAAAAGGAGGAGAAGGTAGTATGGGAATGCCAGAAGCTGCCTTCATGATGTCCTCTTAGGGGAAGAGATTAATGTAGGACCATGAGGCATGAATGGCTCAAACCTCATGAGCTTTTAGTTTCCTAAGGGAAAGGTCTTGATCAGTAATGGACTGATACACTCTTTTGATTGTAGTGACAGTCCACCAGGAGATGGTGGCAGCTGAAAAGTCTACAGAGTCCTTAAGAGGAAGGCAGAGACATTCCCTACCCTTCCTTTTTCCTTTGGAGGCATTAAGATAGAACGGAGGCCCCTCACAGGGCATAAGAGTCTATCTGGATAATCCCCTGCACAGATTTGACTTAGACTGGGGATCTATATAGGCAATGGAGCTATCGAAGGTGATTTTTAGCGAGAAATCCTGGTTGGCAGAGGAGGGAGACAGAATCATAATTCCTGTTAACCCGGAGACAGCCAGAGTCAATAGACAAGGCATGAATCTTGCTCACTCCATGGTTCATAGGGGGTTTTGGTTAAAGACCACAAAACACAAAAAGACTCCATCTGGGCGCAAGAGAGCGGGAGACGGGTCTCTGGAGCTCAAGTACTTAATATGATTGGCAAGGTACAAATCTGAACCGATTGCCATGCCCTGAGAGAATTTAAGTGTGTTGGAGATGGCAGCTTAATAGCCCTTGATAGTGGATACTGAATATCTGTTGGTCTCAAAAGGGAACAAAAGGAAATCAGCAATGGAAATTACAGAGGGGCAGATAGGATCAACGTGTTTCCTACTGCACCAATCACAGAAGATTCTGCACCTGGCATCATAGACCTTGGATATAGGAGCTCTCCTGGCCTGAATGATGCAACTGGAAACTCAGCCTGAAAACTTGTTCTGGCGGAGAGATCGCTTGAGATGAGCCAAGCATGAAGGTGGAGAATGTGTGGGCTGTTGTGGAGAAGGGATCCCCTGTGTTGAGACAGGAGATTCCTCTGGTAAGCTAAAGACCTGGGTTGATTGATCAACAGGTCTAGCAGATCGTTGAACCATGATCGCTGAAGCCACAATGGAGCAATGAGGAAGATCTGTGCAGTGGAAGTTTTGAATTTTGCAGAACTTGAGGTAGCAGTCGGAATGGTGGGAAGACATATGCGAATAGCCAATCCCAATGGAAGCTGAATGCATCCACTGTCAATGCTCTCTAATCTGGGACTGGAGATATGTAAAAGGGAAGTCTGTTGTTGAACCTGGTCACAACAGGTCCACTAAGGGTGCAACCTACTGTTGTGGTGCTCTACTTCCCTAAAGAGAAGGCGCGACATGCTGTTGCGGTGCTCTACTTCTCTACTGGGAAGGTGCGACCCGCTGCTATGGTGCTCTACTTCCTTAACGAGAAGGCGCAACCCGCTGTCGCGGTGCTCTACTTCCCTAACAGGAAGGAGCAAGTCACTGAGGCATATACACTGTCTTGAATGTGAGGAGTGTTCATCTTCTCCTCCCTGTGGGGGGTAGGCGATTGACTCCTCAAACGTCCAGTCCCTCCTACTAGAAGGACTCACAGGTCGCCAAAGAAGATGGTCCCAAATGCTGAGACCTAAGAGAGAATCCAGAAAAATCTGAAGATAAGTACATCTGGAATCAACTAGATTGCAGGTGCCAGAAGGTCATAAATTGCAAGGTGTGTAACCTTCTTTTTTTTTTTTTTGTGTACTTGGAGCACTATATCCAGTCTGGGTGAGTATCACAAGAGCCCTTCTTGTGGCCACACTTCCCCACAGAGGTAAATAAGTAATTTAACCTCGTAGAAATAAACCGGTCTTTTCCTGTCGAAAAATAAAATATTTCACACTGTGAGTTTTATTTAAAGAATATGCAGACACTTATGCAATGACCACACAATAAGTGGTGCGGTTTTACATTAATAATATATGTTTGAAAATTTACTGATAATGGTCACTTTTTCTTATGAAGAGAGACGAATACACACGCTGTCCTCTATGTTAGGCAGGGCCTGTTGTTACTTTTCAAAACACAGAGACTTACCCGTACGTACCTCAGTTGTACATCAGTAAATTGAGTGTTTCCGCCTGCAAGGGTGGAATACACATGGTAGCCTTGAACACCCATTAAAGAAGAAAATTCTAAATTAAAAATGGGGAAAATCTACAATAAATATACGGAACGGATAGTGCAACACCAAGACTTATTATGAACTGCAGAACAGAGACCGCTAATGCGGTAAGTTGCTGCAGGCACAATTTTTTCACTGGTGCTGTTCTCAGGCAAACGTCTACACAGTATGGCGTCCATGAAAAAGATGATGTATTTAGGCATGCCTAAACGAGGCACAGACTGGAGTGCAAAGGTCATTCTTACCTTTTCTCCATTCAGGGAGGATGTATTCACATCGAACAGATGGTGGTTTTTCGGCATGAAAAAGGAATAAGCTAACAATAGCGACAGGATAAGTAATTGCTGCTATTAAAATCATCATTGCTTTCAGAATCCATTACGTATATGTAATAACAAATATGAAACACAAACGCCAAAGATGGTTAAGTACCCTTCTGAACAAATGCTGAATACTTCAAACTGAATTTCATCTTTAGTGACTAATGATGTCGATACTGTATGTGTGAAAAATTCCGCAACTTTACCAGGTTTGTTGACATTCCAGAGTCTTTGATTCCCCCAATTTCTTTGATTTTGTTTAGGCTAGGAGAGCTTGTCCCAGGAAAATTTCAAATGAACTCTGGTTTGTTTTTTCATCATGGCTGAGATCTTTTCTAGTTGATATCGGCTCAATGTGACAAGTTTACACAGCTGTGACATGTTATTTATATAACTGGTTCAATTTCTAATTTTCCACAGGTGCATCAATGACCCTCATTCGAGCACTCAAGCCCTGCAACAACAGAGTCTTGTCAGAGAGAATCACTGCAATACATTTGTATTCTGGATTATCGTAGCCTCTTCCTACACATGCCTTGAAGTACATGTCCACCATGTACTGCTTAACCAAGTCTAGATGCTAGAGAGAAAGGTAATAAATCAGGTACAGATGTATTCAGTCATGCTGGGAAATCTGCAAGCCTGTGTCAACATTTTGGTCTCAGTCCAGGTATTTCAACAGCCAATGATACATATGCATGACTCGATTGTTGTCAAAGTTAAGCAAAATATTTTCTATGGGGTTTTGGTGACTGTTTAACCTCAACAAGACCTCAGTCACTGCCTGTTTTGAAAATATCATCGGACTTTCCAACTGGGTGTTCAGATTGTCTACGACTTAAAATGCTACAAACACGTGCGCTAATATTTTGTTGAGTACTTAGTTGCCATAAGAATTCTCCTCAGATGCAGCTTTGGTGCGAGTCTGTGGTCACTGTAAGGAATGAAATCACAGAAGTTCTGCCAGACTCCATACATTATGTCAAACGTATTTCTATGTCCACTGATGGACTCAATGATGGCATCCAAAGTGTAAATTTGGATAACTCAATTTTACCATTCGTGGCAGCATTATCACGCCAAATTGCGTTATTGGCATTGCCCTTTTGGTTTAATATGACTGTGTGTTTAGCCCCCAAAATAACCTTATGAAAGTCTCTGCAAAATCTGAATATTTGTGAGAGTGGAATCATGTAGGAAAACTCATCGTGCATTAAGCTGGGCTCAACGCTGTGCAAATCCATTATTGATAGCAATTACAGCAGGCTTTGGTGTATTTCCTGCTGCATATTGGATGTTTCTAATAACGTGCTGGATATGATCAGGACGGTTGCTTATGTCTTTGACAAACATCACAGATGGGCCAGAAAACCTGGCATAGTCATCACTGTAACGGGCGAGTCCGAGAATTGTTGTGGCAACGTCAACATTGTTGAGAATGCTACAATCTCCTTTCCATCGATAAAGTAACATGCGCTGCTGAAAAATGCGATGATACCATGGTGCAGCATTGTTGTCTTGTACAAGCTTTCCTTGGACTTCCAAGAATGCCTCACATGGAAGAAAATACTGCAATGTGTCATGAACCTGAAATTCTATTGGCCATTGCTTGTCTGGATCCCTAACCTGGTATGAGTAATACTGGTAATTTTGCTTGCTTCAATCTTGCAACTCAGGCATGTCTATGTCAAAAGCCAGATCGGATACATCTTTGAATTGGGCCATTGTATATACATTACGGTTTAGTCTAATACCTTTTGCGAGACAACCATAATCTGCTTCCCATTGCCAGATTTGCAATCATTGAATTGGACAGACATTATTGAGCAGCTTCATTGATAATTTACTAACCAGAGCTGGCACTGTTGCTGTCGATGGTAATGTAACCGCTTTTGGTTGTTAAGTTCCTACTCATCACAGGCGATCTCAAATTGATCGAACCGCCTGAGATCCCAGATTTTTCATCCAATCTGCAATGCTTATTTTGATGCTATCAACGGCTCACATAGCAACTTGTTTAGCGATCGGTGCAGCACATGAGGCCAGACCTGCAAGAACTCCAGGAACTCTTGTAAACAATCCATGGACAACATCACCAAGGCCATTTCTGTAATATGCCGCGTAATTGGGTTGTATCATGTTAACAACACACACAGGCATTACAGGTCCATGTACGATTGTCCTTTTATTAAATATCAGCTCTATAATGTACAGTTGTATCGTCAAGGTCTCACCATGAACGTCCAACACATACCCATCCTGCTCCACAAGGGTGAACTGAAGGTTCATCAACTGGGGATTGCTGCATGGAAGATACGCTGGTGCCATGGGAGATATCAAATTACCCGTGACCTCAGTCAGGGCAAACCCAAACAATATGTAACCCTGCAACACATGAGTTGTTAATGCTGAGGCTTGGTAACTGCTGCTAATGGCGTCACAGGTTAGATTAACCTGAATCATAATGATGATCCTGACAATGTCTGGTGCGAAATTGTAACTACTACGATCAAGATGGCACAGCTGAGTGTGGTCTTGTGTGCATGTATGAAAATGTTAGGGTCTTTTCTGGTCACCAATGTGATCCTCAATCAGATCTCATTATTTATGGATTCAATCTCATATGTGCCCATGGGAAGTTTGACAACGTTCCAATTTGTGCCACCATCTGCCAAAAACATGAACCAAATGCTTGCAATCAGATATTAGGCCAACTGTGATAAATGCACAACTATGCTAGTGTGATCTTGAGTGTGCAAAATTGCACCACGGTGATTGTTGTCCAGAAGACCACATAGAATCCTGGTTTCATTGATGAGATTGTAATCATCAAGTTGACGCTCTGGGTTGTATTTGCAATGACATGCTGCATCGCAGCATTTATTTCTCAAAGAATCGCCTCAGAATTCATCATCAATGTCGTCAAAGAGTCCATGCATCAACCCGCAAAATGACCCGGGTCCATAATGTTGTTTGTGAGTAACTGCTAACAAATCGATGCAGCCTCATTAATGACTTCTGGTGCTTTGTTGTCCATGCGAACTGACCCCACAAGCATTTCCAACCTGTCCACAAGTTCATGCCCTGCGGTCGCGCAATAAACGATGGGCAAATGGATACCTTCACCAGAGATTTCCAGTCTCTCAAAGAATTCTCCCTCAACTTCTTCTTCCAAATGTGGTCTCCTCAGTCGACTTTTATATTTTCAACATTATCGCAAAATTCCTTCTACTCTTTGCCTACTGCCACAGACTTTTTTTAACCTCTTCTGATATACCCACTTAACCCAATTTTCAGATGCTAGCTTGTTGGTATGTATTTTATAATATGGTTCCGTTACATAATCTCTCCAGTTGGCCTTAAAATAAATGGCAACTTTTACATCATCCTCCTCAATCTTTTTGCAGCCTAGCATGCTAAATATATCAGGCTGTGGTGTCTTTGATTTGCGCTTGGGTGGCACCATTGTCTCAGCTGCCTCTGAGTGCACAGTATAGTCTCTGGGTGTCTCTAGGTGTGCAGGCAATTGTTCAATGGCTCAGGCTGTCCTGACAATCGGACCTGGTTTATCTTCAGTTCCCATCATCACTGCCACTTGTTCCATGTTTTTGTGCATGGGTTTGATCAGTGGTGGTAATGTTTGTTCAAACCCACTGTCAGGTCTTCACGTTTGGTCTGTCGCAACACAAACATATCTCTGATGTGTTCATGGACTCTCTGTAACCACCAAGAAGTTTCACTCGATCCTAGGCAGCTTTGTGGCATCGTTCAGTATACTCAGCTATGATATTGCTGGCAGATTTCTCTTTGTTAAATTAATTTATTCAAACAGTGCGATACTTGCACGGCCCATCAGTCAAGTCATTCGTGAGGAAACTATGTTCTTTCTGGGTGACCTCCACGAACATATTCCAAAACTCATCCCACAAGTAATCAACGGCACACCAGGTCCAATGAATGTTTGCAAAACCATGCGCATCAATGCCACAAAATATCATGAACATGTTACATTTGTCCTGAATCACTTTAGGTACGTGTGCTTTCATTGACTCACATAGATCATGTCTATGTTTTGTGTTGGTCTCAGGATAATATTCTCACTGGGTTGTCTTGGTGTTCAAGCATCACATCATTGTACATGAAAAGATTATTCATGCTCAGGTCAAGGTCATCAATGGCAGGGGCTTCATCAATTGTGGAAAAGAAATCAATGGTGGACGATGATGATCTCTTTGACGATTAAAGCGCTTCTGTAAAATCTCAGAGTACATCATAACACAGTTGATGGCACAATCACAAACAGGCAATCCCATGTTAACCATCACATGATCAGATTTAACAACAGTTGGGTTTTTCCGGATCCAGCCGGGCCAATGATTAATGCACAAACAGAGTTTGGAAACATGTCACTGTGCTCGGGTGGTCTGAACTTTGCCTGCACAGAGAAGTCAATAACAGTGAAATCTTTGATTTTTCTTTTCTGTGATGTCATGTTAAATGTAAATTGTTGTATAACACAATCATGCCTTCATATTGTGTGCAATGCCGCAAAAAAACACATACGTAAATCTAACTCGGGGTGTACTGCATAATGGTCAAGGCGGAATCTCAGGAACTTGCAACCCATGTGGAGCAAAAAAGTTCACATTTGTGAGACCTTCCAGGTCCACCAGTAAACGCAAATATGGGTTTAAAAAACACTTGGAGGCAGTGTGTTGTCACTGCTGTGTTAGGTTAGCGAAGCTACCTGGGACACCATAGAGCATATATATCCTCATGAAAAGCATCTCTGGCTCCCACTGGCACCTAGATACAATCATTGCAGGCCTGGAACATGAATGTATGTCTTTGTGTATGTACTTGTGCATGTATGTGTGCTATATTTGTGCATGTACTCGTGTCTGTACTTGTGCATGTACTTGTCATGTTGACAGAGTTTATGTCACTGTAAGTAGTATGATAATAGCGGTTTGATTGGTTACTGATCTAGATTGAAGTCTTCTAACCCACATGACTATCCTCTGGCATGAGCACTTCTTGGTAACTTTTCTTGCTTGGCAGGTTCGCTCGCAGGCTCGCATGCATTTACGTGATGTGAGGACAAAGTCATGGGGGGGTAGAAGGCTTTGACCTAGATCAGCAATAAATAAAAATAAAAAACCGCTAATATCATACTGCTATTTTTCATTTAGAACCAGCTAGAGAGAGAGAGAGAGGGATACAGAAGTGTTTTAGTGAAAATCACATGTCAATATGACCACCCTTTAAAGAGCTCTAGTGATAACAGGATTTTCAAGATGGCCAACATGGCCCTTACAGGGCTTGAAATTGATGCTAGCCAGCTAGCATTTTTCTAGTTATAATTCTGATATTGCTAGATGAAAAAAAAGGATGAACTAAAAGTTTCTTGCAAGAGATATTTTGGAAGTGTGCTTAAATTTTTATTTAAAAATATGAAATACACTAGTGAACATTGAAAATAGCCTGATTTTTGCTAGTTGAAAAAATTACAACTATCAAAATGTTGCTAGTACTAAAATAAAGTTAATTTTGACCCCTGCATCATGTTGAAGGTCTGATCAGCACCATTTTTTTTAAATTTAGGAGCAACTACTCTAGATATCATGATTGAGAAGTCTTTTAATAAAAACCCCACGTCACTACAACTATCCAATCAGTAGCTATAACAATATTTTCAATATGTCCACTATAGCAGCCATATTTCGATGTATAGCTTACAAAACTTGACACAACCAATTTCATTTCAGACCAACTAGACATCACAAGAAATATTTTGGTAAAAACCCCATACTGATATGATCATCCATTCAGAAGAAGTGGCAATAACAAGATTTTCAAGATGCTCATCATGCCAGCTATATTGAATGTCAGATCGGCATCATTTTCATTTAGGACCAACTACATATCATTAAAAAAAATTTGGTCAGAACCTTATGTTAATATGACCATTCATCCAGGAGAAGTAACGATAACAAGAAAACAATATGTTCAAGATGGCCACCATGATGGCCATATCAGATGTCTGACTGGCATAATTTTCAATTAAAACCAAGTACAGATCATCATAAGAAGTCTTTAGTGAAAACTGCATGCTGCTATGATCATTCATTCAGGATAAACACCAATAACAACATTTTCAATATTGCTTCCCCAAGCTAATATGGCCATCCATTCAGGAGAAGTAGCAACAACAAGATAGCAGCCATATTTACTGTCCATGCAGCACCATTTCATTTAGGACCAAACTACACCTTGGGATGAATGTGTGTATAAAGTTTCATGGCAATCCTCCAAGAAGCTTAAGAGGACTAAAGATTATTGCCCTCTGGGGCAAGAGGAATCAGAGACAGAGCAAGTGCTTTTTTCAAAGCTACTTGCACAATGCCTGTGTCTGAAACAAATTTGCGGGAAGCCCTGGAAGTCATTTTAATTTCTTTTTTTTATTTTAAATATTGTGTTTAAATGTTTTAAATAAAGTTTTTATTTTAGTAATTTGACAGCAGATTGGCATGGTTTGTGCAAAATTAAAGGCCTTCTTGCCAGAATACTTTAAATATGGCCAAATTCCGTTCAAAAAAGTTTCTTGAAAGAAGTTGTTTAAATGTTTTACTGATTTTAGTACAAATGGTAATATCTTGAGCAGGTTTTTATAAGTTGTTTCATGATTTTTCTATTTTTAGTAACAGCAGCCATACTTGATGGCAAATCAGCACCAATTATAAAAATTTTAAAATGTCTTAATGAAATAGTCCTTTCTGTCAAATTTGGTCAAATTCAGTTCTACAGTTTTTGAGAAGAAACTGTTTAAATATTTTATTATTTTAAGTAATGATGGCCATATTTGATGGCAAATCAACATAATTTTTGAACAAGATGTCACTCACCTGGGTAGTTTACATATGTCAGCTCGCGAATGCAAATTCACACCTGTATTGAAACTGTAGGGGGGAAAGAAAAGCTAAGAGCACATAGTTGCAACATTGCAAATTAATGTTGGTGTCATTTATCTTCTTTCCTACACCATATATATAATATCACTTTCTTAGCAAAAAAGGACGTCATTTATACAGCCAGCATTCTCGACTGGATCTCTCACTACCACATGGGAATAGTTCTTGATTCACAGTCACATCCTCAAAGTACATACAACTACTTGGCATTATATGGGGAGTTAATATGTGCAGTTAGCATGGATTACTGGGTCTGTCTTTACCAATTTAGGGCCTTGCCCGTGAAATCACAACTTGAAAGCACTGAGATTCCCATCCAAAGGATCTATTATGGCTGATTCCCACCATCAGCCTGGATCTTCATTAATATGCGTGGATTTCGCTCATAATCAAACTCATCTGAGATCTTGATGATATAAAAATACATACTGAACCTGATCAGAAATACGGCTTCTATAGGGTTCACAACCTCAATCAAATGCAAGATCACCTCTTCATCAATATGCATGGACATCACTCATAAATGAACTCACCCATGATCTTGATGATATAAGCTTACATATGAAGTTTGCTCAATTTCTGATCAGAAATATGATCTTTAGTGTCCACAAGCTAAGCCAATTAGATATAAGATCACGTCATTAATATGTTTATATGTTTGCTCATAATCAAATTCACCCAAGATCTTGATGATATAAGCTCACATACCTAATTTGACCAAAATCTGATCCGAAATATCATCTCTAGAGTGCTCACAAGCTCAGACAATCAGATGCAAGATCACGTCATTATCATATCTGGATGTTGCTCAACATAAAACTCATGCAAGCTCCTGATGATAAAAAAATACATACCAAATCTGATCAAAAATATGACCTCTAGAAGGTTCACAAGCTCAGACAATCAGATGCAAGATCTTGTCATTAATATGGATGGATGTTACTCTTAATTGAATTCATCTGAGATACTGATGTTATAAGCTTACATACCAAATCCAATTAAAATCTGATCAAAAATGAACCCTTTAGAGTATTTAGAAGTGTTGATGAATGATGGATCAAAAGATGATGCACAATGCACAAAGGATGTTGGATAAAAGACCATTAACATAAGCACACATTACCTTTGGCTAGGTGAACTAACAAGAGATTCAAGTGGACCTGATATTGCTGACCTGCTTACAAAACATGACAGTTGACCTTATCACTAAGTCGGCTTATGTAGTAATGTGAGAACAAAACTTATGTGAACTATCTCACAAACTTGTATCCTGTCGATTTTACTATTTTACTAAGGTCTGATAAAAATTCTTTTCAAAGATAAAGGCATAATTAAAATGCATGTTCTCTTCCATATAATCAAAGTCATCCAAGATCTTTAAAAGTTAAGTTTACAGATGAAGCATTAATTTGTGGTCTATAGAGTCAAATGTCATCATTTGAACTTAAGTTATAATTCTGAGTTTTTTGTTTGGGGTTAGACCATGGGATTCTTTACTCTTGGAAAAAAAAATTGAAAGTGTTTCAAGAGAAAAGCATATTCCATATTTATTTTTATTAAAAGCTAGATTTACAAAATATAAATTCAAAATAGTTGCAAGTAAAGGCACTGAATATACGAAATGCTATAAAATAATGCACAATACATGTGATAACATATAAATGACAAAACATATCATTTATAAATTTCAAATGGGGCAAAGGTTTTAGAAATAATTCTCTGCACATAAATTTATAAACTTAGAAATGGTTTTTACAAGAAATATGTTCTTATTAGAGCAAAAAATTCCTTATAAATAAATATCTATATTTAAAGAAATTCTGATCCTTTATTACAACATTGCATATGATTTACGTTAGCCTGCAAATATTCATTTACTTTAACAATAGTTTCTTTAATATTTTTCTTCAATTATAAATGACAAATTATTCATTTTAATTCCTAAGGTGTATTTTATTTTGCTAACTTTTGTAAATTGTTCTATTGAAATTACACATCTAGTATTCTAAATTTAATTTTGTATATCTGGATTTCATAATTTTTGCATGGAGAAGAAGCCTTTAACCCCAAATCTGTAATTCTCATTATTCAATATCATGCTTAGAGAGAGAAAAGGTATTTTAAAAGCAAAAAGAAATGGAAAATTGCATACGATTTAAGAACTATTTTTAAATGCGCTGAATTTTATTAATATGTGTACAGTGGTCCCCCTCTTGAACAGCCACCTTGACCAATGGCCACCTGCTTTATACGGTCAGAATCCCATGGCATTGACGAGTTTGTGTTCAAAAGTATCCCTCAAGGACGGCCACCCCTCTATCGCGGCCAGCAGCTGGCATATTAATACAAAAACTGTCAAATTTACCCACGCAAGCGGCCACATAATGGTTGTCTAGTAATCTCACTAATATTTTTTGATTTCTCAACTCAACACACTGACATTTGTTTCAACATGCCGATAAAGTAACTTTTAATTCATACACAGAGGTAAGTAATCCAATTATCCTTACTGCTGTGTGTTCCTTAGATGTTAGGTTTTGTCACTTTTATATTTACTGGCTACTATTACCACCAATAATTATCAAGATGACAAAAGCTAACCACTGTGAAGCACAGTATTGTTCAGCTCAAGTCAGTGTGACATCCGGTCACCAGACAAGTAAAATGTTATGTCAGCCTATGTCGCTTCCCTTTCCTAGATTATGAAATATACTCAACTGGGTACCAGACTCAAAAAAAAAAAAAAAAATCATGTGACAAGCTCACTTCCTTTGTAAACACTTACATGTAGCATCTTGTGTGATAACTACAAATTGCCAATGAAGGAATAAGTTGCTACAAAAAGTGTAAAATGTCATCAGACATTCTCAATTTAGAATGAAAAGTGAAGCAATATGACTAAACAAAAAGAGAGAGAATCCTTTGATCATTACCAAGAAATTTGATGTCAGAAAGATTAAAATAAACATTGTCAATATACATTCAACTGCAATGAGTGGGAAAACAGAACTTACAGATGTAGAGAGAGTTACAGCCAGATGTTTGGGCCCAGATTTTATTGACAAGATGGTTTTGCACCACGACTGATGATAATTCATAATTTATTTTTACAAATAACATCGTTTTATTACACTAAGTCCATAACCTGATAACATTCCTGTGATTTTTAATGAAAATATAACAAATTTAAAAATCAGTTACGCCTTTCATACTTTATATGTAGGTATTACTCACATCTGTGTAATCCCACTCTTATAAGGCCACTTTCCTGCTGCAGAAGGGGTGGCCTTATAAGAAGGGGACCACTAACTAGAATCAGATCAAAATTACAGTCTCTAGAATAGTAAAAGTTCAACCAATTGGATGCAAGATCACCTATTCATATGTGTGGATATCACTCATTATCGACTTCATGCGAGCTCTTTAACATGTAAGTTTATATTCTAAGTTTTATAAAAATCTGAACAGAAATATGGTCTCCAGAGCTCAGTCAATCAAATACAAAATCGTCTCATTAATATGTGTGGATCTCACTCATTATCTAGCTCATCCAAGAGCTTGATGACATCAGCCCATATTCCAAGTCTGATCAAATTCTGATAAAAAATATAGCTTAGAGAATGGTAGCAATCTCAGCCAATCAGACACAAGATACCCCTATCAATATGTGTGTATCTTGCTTATTATCAAACACGTCTGAGATCCTGATGATACAAGTATATATTCCAAGTTTAATCAAAATCAGATCATAAATATTGCCTCCAGACTGTTAACAAGCTTAGTCAACCAGATGCAAGATCATCTCATTAATATGCATAGATCTCACTCATATTTGAACTTGTCCAAGATATTAATGATATAAGCCTATATTCCTCGTTTGATCAAAATCAGATAAGAAAAACATTACCACCAGAATGGTCACAAGCAAATGTTGATAAATGGACGATGTTGGACAGACACAGGGCCGTGCCATAAGCTCACAAGAGCTTAAAACTTAAAGGCCTCCATGCCAGGTTGCTTTCCCTAAAATTTGGTCAAATTCTGTTTAACAGTTATTGAGAAGTTCTTAAGCAGATCAGAATAAATGAGAAAGGACTTCATGACAAGGATACTTTCTGTCAAATTTGGTCAAATTCTGTTCAGCAAGTTTTGAGATTACATCATATAAAGTTTTTATTCTTAGTTTTAGTAATGATGGCCACATTTGATAATCAGCATCATTTGCCCGAATCTGCAAGTGACTTACACCAGGATGCCACTTGTGAAATTTGTTTACATTTTGTTTAGCAGTTTTAGCGAAGATGATGAAAGTGTTGACATACAATGCATGACATACAACACACGGATCTACAGACACATGAAAACCATACCACAGTTCACCTGGGCTTACAGTCAGGTTAGCTAATAATTCTGAAACTCATTCAAAATATAGGCAAATGGTAAAGCTCTTCTGTGGATGTCAACATGTCAATTAATACTCTGTATTGGACTGCAAATCACCTGCATTGGAAATACCCCCCCCCCGTATTTGCACTTGGAATTTTATCACATGTATTGAATTTCAATGATACATATTCCTTAATTCTGTTTCCTTTCTTTTGCAATCTCTCTGCATGCTGATATAAATACTATTTATACTTACAGCACTTTAATCCTCGATCTGTCCTGTTAAGATTTTTGTCAGCATCGCAGGTTAGGCCTGGTGTCTCATCCACTTTTACTGCTGTCACATCTAGAGTGTGCGTTTGTCCAAGACAAGTCAAGTTTCCATAATCAAATATGCTGGTAGACAGATTGCTGCTCAGTCTTGTCATAAGGTTATTTACACATGCAGTTCTTGAATCATTATTTACTGTTAGGTCATTAAGATCCACAGAAAATGAAGTGAACAGCTGAAAATATGTGAAATAATATATTTTCTTAATTTCGTACAGTCTAATATTTGCAGAATTTTATTTCAGCCTTAATTCCTTTAGCATGATGTTTGTTCAATTTTGTTCAATAATCAAATAATTTTTAAAAATATAAAAACTTTTAATAAGTAAAATCATGTTTCAAGATGTTGTTGCACAAAAAAAAAATATAATCTAATCCATGTGTTCATACATGCAGGGCTTATCCTTTATCTAGGAACATTATATTACCAAAAGTGTAATTATTTATTTATGTATTTACTTATTTATTTATTTCTCCATCTATTGATGTTTCAATGTCATAGTCACTGTTACTAAAAATAGAGTTTTGCCTATGCATTTAATTTCCAGATGATAACTTAGTTCTACTAGCAGATTTCAACACAGGTTGGTGCATGTATTTCTTTTAGCCTTAGAATGAATCTCTCTCTCTCTCTCTCTCACATACACTAGTTTAAGAATTAAAACAAATAAATGAAGGATTTGATAATAAGTTTTTAATGCTCAAGAATTTCTTGATATGCATATTGGTTACATTCAGAGTATCACGATTATAAATTACCAAATCTTGTATTATTATTATTATTTGTAAGAGAATCGCTATGAAAAATAGTCGGGGATAGTAAGGTGATAGTGTGCGTGTATGTGTGTGTGTGTCTGGAAGGGTTGGGGAGTAGAGTAAGAATAACTGTATTATATATATATATATATATATATATATATATATATATATATATATATATATATATATATATATATATATATTTATTGACACAAAAAATGATAATGGCACAAATACAAAACAGTTTCCCAACATTTAGAGCTAAACAACCCTCTTCGTCAGGGGAAGAAACAATTTACATATGCAAAACAAACACTAAAACACAAAAGCCAAGAAGAATTCTTGACTCCTACATGTTTCAATGACAGGGAATATACAACAATTACAAATTCCATGATGGCAGTACAAATATTATCTATGCAATACACAGCAAAAATAGGAAATGTAATATCAATGTAAATACAAATCATCTTAAATATGTATGCTAATTATTACAATTTGGTTATAATATACAAATTGAGTTTGCAAATGCAGCACAAGTCATAATAAGACAAAGATTAGCTTACATTGGGGACAGAGTAAGAGAGAAAGATGATATTCAAATGTTTAATTTGCCCACACTGAGTGGTTTTTGCACAATTTTGCCAACAAACTTATTGGTATGGAGAGACTGAGAGACAGATGGACAGACAAAGTGACTAAAGATTACGAAAAATAATAAAAACACTAGACACTGGAATACATTACAAATACCTGAATATATGACAATGTGAAATGGAAGAGCAATTGGCCATAAAATCTGGGTCAATAGGATGCTTTCTGAAGAAATTTCTTCCAATGCTCTTGCATATGTCATGAAAACAACTGTTTAAAAGTTTCACTAGTTATTTTATTTTTATCTATATTTGATCGCACATCAGCATAATTTCTCCAATACTGAAAGGCCTCTATACCAGCACCCTTCCTGTCAAAGTTGGTCAAATTCTGTTGATCAGTTTTTTTTACATAAAGTTGTTGAAATATTTATCAAGTTTTAGTAATGGTGGTAATATTTCAAAGTGGATTGGTGCCATTTGTACAAATTTTAAAGGCTTTCAAACTAATATGCTTTCTATCAAATTGGTCAAATTATTTTAAGCAGTTCATTTCACAAAAGTTAATAAAGATTTTTATATTTTAGTCACAGCACCCATATCTGACAGCAGAGAGGCATCATCTGTACAGATATAAAAGACCTTTATGCCAGGATGCTTTCTGTCAAATTTGGTTGAATTCTGTTTAGTGGTTTCTCAGAAGTTATTAAAGGATTTTCTATTTTTAGTTTTAACAAAAACTGCCATATTTGATGGCACATCAGCATACATGTAATTTGTATAAATATGAAAGGCCTTTATGATAGTATGCTTTCTATCCAATTTTGTCAAATTCTGTTCAGCATATTTTTCAAGGGGTCTTTTAAAAGTTTTTATATTATTAGTAATGGTGGCCATATTGATGATGGATCAGCATCTTTTTTATAAAACTGAAAACCTTGTATGCCAGGATGCTTTCTGTCAAATTTGATCAGTTTCTGTTAAGCAGTTTATGAGAAAAAGTTGTTTAAAGTTTTTATATTGTTAGTAATAGTGATCATATTTGATGGGGGATCAGCACCATCTGTGCAAATTTAAAAGCCATCTAATGTCCAATGTTTTTTGACAAATTTTGTTGAATTATGTTGAGTGGTTTCTGAGAAGTCATTTAAAAGTTTGTTTATTTTTAGTAATGGTGGCCATATTTGTTATCATGGATTAGCATCATTTGTACAATTTGACAGCTCCATCATGCCAGGATGTTTTCTGTCAAATTTCATCAAATTCAGCTAAGATTTTATTTAGAAGAAGTTGCTTAAAGGTTTCTCTAATGTTTTTTAAATGGTAACCATATTTATGGCCAAGTGAGCTAAAAAAAAAATTTTTTTAAATGCAATGTTACAATGATAATTTGAGAATTCATTAAGCAAATGTAAATATCAAGATTGTATTCAATTTAATAAATGGGTATGATCTGGGTAAAATTTAATGAGGTTAAAGCTCATCATAATAAACTTACATCAGTTATGTCATAAACAGCATCTCCATCAAGAGTATTTACATACCAGAAGAGTTAATTCCCTTTGTCTAAGTTGGGAACTCTCCACTCTAAAGGTCAATTCTCTCTCTTTCCCAATATGGTCACACTCAATGAAACACATGCAAGATGCCATTTATAAGACCAATTTAACCCCCAAAATTGATAAAATCGTGATTTATGCTTGACAAATTGCTATTGTTATGCAAGGTTTGATCAACAGGAGGGGTGTGCATTTATTAAGGCATTACATCGAATACAGCATATCATGCAAACTTTAATATTATCCAAAATAGAGCTCAGAGTATGAAAAAGTAGTTTCTGGACAGCACAGTGCCTGTCAATTAGAAATCCAGTTTTCAAGATGGCCACCATGGTGGCACTTTAGATGTTTTAGGGGCAACATTTTTATCAGGACAAACTAGAAGATGAGATAAATGTGCATGTAAAGTTTGATGGCAATCATCTCAGTAGTTTAGAAAGAGAGATAACAAACTTGTGCTAAAGGATGGAGAGAAGGACAGAAATTGGACCAGTAGAACAAAAAATATCATTCTTTTAAAAGGTTAAATAATCCAATATTTGTCACCAGCAATTGTTCTTAATTGAATGTATTTCTATCAACAGTGTGTTCATGATAACTCTTGATTTTTCTGATCAGCATGACCAAACTAAATCAAAACTGAACTGAATGGATGATCATTTCAAATTTAATGCCTTCTATATATGAGAAAAACCTATCATGTGTCACCATATTCGCTGCATCACACTGGTGCCTGTCAGTTGCTTTAAACCTTTAGTCTCGGTCTATACAGTCAGCAATGAAGACAACTCTTACACAGGATCATGAATGGGGTCTATTCTGTTAGCAACATTTAGACTCTTACTGATCAATATCTTCTAATCTTCTACCTATCATCTACATACAACTATTACTGCTTTACCAATTTGAATATGAGTACCATGAACAGCACATTATATGACTGCAATGTGTTTAATAGTCTTCTGTGTAGGCACTACTAGGATATGGTTGACATCTCAATGACATCAATCTTAGGCCAAGGTATGTGGTCTTCAACTAACCTTACTGGGCAGAAACCATTTATTAAATTGGACTTATGACTGTGACCTCTGACCTTTAGATTCCAAATTCTACAGGTTTCTCTATTGCCCTGTAAGTACAAGCCATTCACACAGTTTGGTCCAGGAACTTAATCTAGAGCAAATATTATTCTGCAAAATCCATTTTTCTTCGAGTCACAATAACCCATACATGTGACAGAACTAGGATTTCAAACCAGTAGATTTGCAAATTTTGATCAGTAGATTGGCCTCTAAACCAGTAGATTTTTTTATCAACATAAATTTTACGTTTCAAGGGGATGGAATACAAAACAAGTGCTTTCTTGTGCCATAATATGTATTCTCTTCATACTATAATAAAAAAGCAAATTTGAACATGAATCAGATTCAGATTTTGAAGGAAAATGTTACACTAATAATTACTTATTATGAGTCAATATACAGTCAAATAATGAAAAAGAAAGAGTTGTTTATCTGAATATAATCCAATAGCATTTTTAGTCTCCTTCACAAGGTCACTGTCTAGTGACCACTGATGACATTCATTGTGATTATTAAGCTTCACACTTAACAGGCTCTCAATAGTTCTCTGGTCCAGATTTCGCCTTGAATCTCTTTATATTTTGCAAAGAAGGGAGAATGTCCTCTCTGTATCAGCATTAGAATGTTGTGATGACAGGACAATCACGCTCAGCCTGCAAAGAAGTTCTAACTTCAGTTTTCTTGTTGCTGGGTTTGTAAGGTTGCTGACTACTCTCCAATACTCATCCAAGCTATGTTCACCCCAACGAGGGAGTTCCTAACTTGGACTTAATATGTATTCCTGAGCCTCTTCCTCAAGGGCTTCTTTCTCTTCATGGCTCAGATCCAAAAATCTGTTAATAAGTTTCACCACTGTAAATTAAAAAAATAAAGATTGATTTAGACTTGAAATAAAAATGAAAAAAATACATGATGTATTAATGCTTTTATGAATAATTTATCCAAACTTTAAAAATAATTATCTTGTAATATATTTTATCTTGGGCTTGAACTAAATTTATGTGCAAGAAAACTTCAAATAGTTTATGAAATACAAAAGATGCATACCTTTGAAACACACAATGCAAACAATGGACCTTTGCTGCTCACCTGCACACACTTAAACTCTGATATCCAAGCACTCTTGAACTTGTAATATTTCTTAGCCGGTGGTTTCTTAGCATTGGGCGAAAGCATATGTTTAGAATTGAATGAAACATGTAAGAGCTGTCCACTTAAAACATCTGGAACAATACAATACCAATTAAACAGGACAAAAATCAAAATACTTACTCTGGTGTGTCTGCCGAAATAATTTTTTGTGGTTGGTCTCTTCGTTTTATCTCCCCTCCGCCAAGGGTCGGCCAATTTTTAGCAAAGGCTCAGAAGACATCATGAACCACCTTTGATCCCTTTATTACTTATAACACCTCAAAAAACATCGCGCATTTGGCCTAAACTAATCAAATTCTAACAATAAGGTAATCAATTAGCAGCTTGCTGTGTACACACATCAGCTGTTCTTTAACAATTCGAATCCTATTACTCTGCAATGCATCATCACAACGGTTGTTCTACTGGTGGAACATTTCCGGTCCCCAGCAGACTGGTTCTGGCTGGTTTCTCTAATATGTTGACAGAACGCATAAATATACCGTGTTTGGGTATTTTTATTTTTAAAAAATTTAAAATTCTCTTAATTTTCAAAAGCGGTAGATTTCAACTACTAAAGGGTATGTGCGGTAGATGGCCTTTAAAACAGTATTTTTGGCCTACCACCGGTAGAATCACATGTATGATAACCATGACTTTTGAACTTTTCACCTCAAATCAATAAACCTCTTCCATGACTGAAGTGCAGGCTCTCCACAAACTTTGGCCAAGGCATGTGGTCTTGAACTCGAGCTATTATGCAAAAAAACATTTTTCTTCTTCGAGTCAATGACCTTGACCTTTGACCATTTGACCCCAAAATCAATAGCTTTTTTTCCTACCCAAAGTGCAAGTCATTAATAATATTGGGTGAAGGCACATGGTCAAGAACTGACATTTCTATGCAGAAACCATTTTTTTCATTTTCCATTCACAGTGACCTTACCTTTTGACAATTTGACCCCAAAGCCCAAAGGCTTCTACCTTACTTCAAGCTCAATCCATCTACAAAGTTTGGACCAGGTCTATGATGTAGAACTAATATTATTATGCAGGAACAGTTTTTTTTTCTTTCAGTCACAGTGACACTGACCTTTCACCATCTGAACCCCAAACTGAAGCAATCCATAAAGTTTACTCAAGGTCAAGGAAGTCTGGTCAAGGAACATAATCCAAAGCATGTTTCTTTGTAATGCTGTAGAAACCAATGTCAGGGGAGTGGGCAATCAGGGGGCACAACTCCTGTCAATAATGTAGTCAAATGCATACTAAATTGTGTTCATATCAACCCATCCTTAATTAAGTTATGCTGTGGACACCAAAAGTTAGTTAGCTGGGCAATCGGGGGCTTAACTCCTGTAATCATGTCATGGATTGCTGGAAATCAAAATTGTTCAAGATTTGATCAATATAAAGCCATATACCAAATTTGGGTGAAATCCAACATAGCTTAGTTATGCTGTGGAAATCAAAATCAGAAGGATGGGTAAAGGGGGTATAACTTATGTAAATGACATCGTGAAATGTTGGAAACTGAACTTGTGCAAGGTCTCATCAATATGAAGTTCCATGCCAAATTTCATTAAAATCCAACAAATCATGGTAAAGTTATGCTGCTCTACATATATGACATGCTTCTGAGAGAGTGACAGGTGTAAGATGAAGTTGTTTGCATTTGTAACATGCACAATGGAGAGAATGTTGGCATACCTCTATGCTACTTTCATGTACTGTGGCTGAAATTTCTTTACATATTGTACTTGTGGAAATTGGATATGATCTAAGCACACAGCGGACAAAATGGCCACTCCAAAGTACTCGAAAAATCAGCCTGAATTAGTCAAAAGTACACTATTTTCAGCAGTTATTAAAATAGGGAAACGAATTTTGCCAGAGTAGGCAATACCAGCCTCCGAAAGTACAATGTATGAATTACAAAATATATAAAAAGTAAACAAAGTTATCAGCTCTTTTTTAATTTACCTTTGAAGTCCAGAAAGTGAAAGTGGCCAAGCAGAGCTAGCAGTTTTTTGAGAAGTGCACATCTTCAGTAAGATCAAGCTGTATACTCTATAACCTAAATTGCACCCATCAATCATACACCAAAATAAAGGGAATTCAAAGTTCTTTTAACAATTCCTAAGATATACAAGGTCTTTTTTAAATAGCCAGGACAACCAGTGAGGAAAACTTGGGTAATTCTTTTTCTTTAAAAATCTAACCCTATTCAAAATATGAAACTGAGGAGTGCCACCTTAAAGCAAACTCAGGAGGACTGGCAACCAGGGGACATAACTCCTGTAAATGACATGATGAAATGCTGAACTAATTCAAGGTCAAATCAATATAAAGCTGTATATTAAATCTGGTTAAAATGCAACCAACCTTGGTAAAGTTATGCTGTGGAAACTAGTCAGGAGGATGGGCAATCAGGGGCCATAACTCCTGTAAATGATGTTGTAGAACGCCAGAAATCAAACTCTTTCAGTGTCTCATCATGATAGAGCTGCATACAAAATTTGGTTGAAATCCAAGAATTTTTGGTAAAATTAAAGTGCCAAAATGACACTTAGGAGAATGGGCAATCAGGGGCAATAACTCTTTTAAGTGAAGACACTCGAGGCTGGAAATCTAATTATTTTCAGGTCTTGCCAATATAAAGCAGCATATCAGATTTGGTTAAAATGCAGTAGGTTCCAGTGTTGTTATCTTGCAGAAACCAAACTGTTGACATATGGACAAATGGATGGACAGACAGATAGATGGATGGACAAATGGTTGTGATTAGTATAGGGCTCTATCGACTTCATCATGCTAGGCCCTAAGAAGCTCCATGACAGATCAACAGACATAAAGACTGATGGCAAGACCAAATGAAGATGCCATCACAACTGCAGGCAATAGGAGCATTAAAATCTAGAGATGTGTTTGTACAAAAAATATGCTCCCACTGCAAATCAAAAAGTCACTGTCCAAACATTGCAATTAAAAAAAAAAAAATAATAAAAAAAAAAAATTCCCATATCCAAATCAGGCCATCTAAATATGCTTACAACATGAGTACCAACTTTCATGTGTCTACCTCATGTCTCAGGCTTTTGCTTAACTGTGCTAATGAGTTTTTTTCCTTTCAAAAATGTCCAACTCCAAAAACTAACACAATAATCATCTAGAAATTGTATAATCCCACAATCCCAATTGTGTAAAGACTACCACTGAAAGTACCCTATGGTCCAGCACTCTCAAGTTTTATACTACTTATGCTAGTACCCTGTAGTGCAGTCCTCTCAATACATATACAACTTGTACTACACTTTGTTTCCATGCTATATAACAAATATTGAATGTGGGAAATTTTAATTATCAAAAAGCACCTCTATGCAACTTGCTTAATATGTGTACCAAGTTTAGTTCAAATATCTTGAATGGTTTGAGAGTTATGCTTCAGAAATGAAAATGTTTATGAACAGACAGACAGAAAATCAGAGACACAGATGGACACTGTAATAGCCTAATATGTGTACAAAACTTCTGAGATCTAATGGTTTTGGAGTTTTACCCACAAACAAACGTGCACATCATGGATGGATGTATGCATAAATTAACAAAAGCATTTAAAAAAATTAAAATGAAGAATTAGGAAAAGAAAAAGACATATGCAGGGCTCAGGAAAAGCACTCATCCACTCATCCTGACTGGGTAATAATTGTCTGGGCTGAGTACAATGTTACTACGTACTCGTCCATGGGCCATGTAGACGCAGAATCGCACCTTGAGAATAAAGCTGAATGCATTTACTACCCTTAACAAGTGCTAAAGTTCAACACTGCTTAATATTTGGCACACGTCAATTATATATAACTTATGCCTAATTTGTCTACTTGTTGTCACTCTAGAACATTTTTTTTACAAGCTTGATACTAAAATTAGTAAATATTATGAACATATTATGTTGCAGTTTTACACTTAGCCCTCGATCTCTTAAATGCTGTTTGCATTTACAGTGACACTTTTCAGTAATTTAGGCATCATTTTCATTTGGAGAAACATTCCCTTTCAATAAGATATCATTCATCTTTATGACTCAAACCTCTTAGACATTAAGAGACAATGAATGTCAAAATTTGTGTGAATTTTCATCTGGTCAGACAATGTTAGAGTTGCCACAGATCACTGGTATTTTCCAGACAGAAGTTGTATTAATACACTGTTATGCCAAATGCCAGCAGATATTTCTATAAGCATGTAATTACTTTTCACAAGAAATATGCTGACAATTGAGATACAAAATTAGTATTTTAAGAGTCTCAGCAGATTCCGACCAACTGTTGTAATCTATTTATAAAGCAGAGAATATCATGACAACAGCCAATTGGTCAGTATCTAGTTGGGGAAATGACCTAGAAATATTCCAGTTCTTTTGGCCAATACGCAATCTTCCTTTTTGTGGTGCCCATGTGTAGCTCTAGAATGGAGATTTGACCAAAATGGATCATTTAGTATGAAAGTTGGTAGAAATTGAGACAGTTGGAATTCTTCTTTCAAATGCAAGTTTCTGACTTTTGTCTTGTGAAAAGAAATTACATACTTACATAAATATATGCTGGCATCTTTACTTTGGTGAGATGATGTATTAATAAAGCTGCACAGTCTTGAAAATACTGGTGATCTGGGGCAAGCATAACAATGTCTGACCAGACAAAATTCTGACATTCTCTGTCTCTTAACTTCTCCCATATAAAGAAAAGGAAACTTATGACACCTAGAATACTAAAAGGTTTCACTGTACACACAAATACCACTAAGAAATCAAGGGCTATACATGTATGTGCAACTGCAATTTCTCAAGTTACAAACCTTGTACACCTCTCCCTCGATAACTCACACACAACGGGGTCCAAAAACATAGACCGCACTATAAGTGAGGGTGCAAGTTACCAAGGGACCTTAAAAAAATTAAGAAGGGGATGCCATTCCTGCTGGACATTGAGAAAACCGCAGTGGGGGGGGGGGGGGGGGGTAAGGTAATGGGGCTGTTTAAAGGCTGAATACTCATTTTATAATTTGCATTGGGAATAATTCTCAATAAAGAGCTTTAATCTAATGTAGTTGTTTGATTTTTGTATAAATTAACTTTATATTCAAGATATCCAACCTTTGAAAGATCATTAACAACATTAGTCCAAGCTGTTTCAACAGCACGTGTACACGAAAACATTGTGTATTACATCACTGCTTTTTGTTGTTGTCGATTCACAACAAACCACTAGCTCTAAAGCAGGTAGGACTTGCACGCCTTTAAACTTTTCTTTTATTCCACCCCCTTTATTTGATTTGATACAAATGACATAATTAACATCATAATACAAAGCAGGTCTGCTCTTAATTGAGCGTAACAACACAACAAATACTTCTGCAAGTTCGGAGATCAAAAAATGGTCAGCACTTAATTAGGTTCTCACGGAAATGCTCACGGACATAACTGGAACAGTTGAATTATATTTTTCATGTTTGAATACAAGAGGGCATATTGCATTTATGATGATTACACTGAAACTGAATTAAAAGATAAGAACTAAAACACAAATTAGTTTCATTATATTACTTACATGATAATATTTATAACAGTGTTCGATTGATTGAAATGAGTTGACCTGACACACGGCCGTGACCGCTAGCTCTTACGCAGGCAGGATTTGCACGCCTTTTAACATTTATGTTATTCCACCCGCTTTGTTTGATTTGATACAAAAGATGTAATTAACATCATAATACAAAGCAGGTCTGCTCTTAATTGAGTGTAACAACACAACAAATATTTCTGCAAGTCGGAGATAAAAAAATGGTTGGCACTTAATTCGATTCTCACGGAAACGCTCGCGACGATAGCTGGGTCGGTTGAATTTTATTTTTCACATTTGAATACAAGAGGGCATATTGCATTTATTATGATTACACAGACACCGAATTAAAACAAAGAACTAAAACACAAATTTCACTTAACAAAACTGATTTAATTGGTATTTATTTTTAAAATGTTGCCACCAGTAGGTAGAAGTGACATTTTCATTGATCAAAATTTTGTCGAATATTGTTATTTTTAGTGTACTGAGAATGTTGTTTGGAAAGAAAATTGAACAAAATATATGACTTCTTATTAAAAGTTGAAAATTCCATAATGTTGATTCAAATTTCCTGGTATTAACCACTGTTTTTGACGATAAAACATGCGATATATCAAGGTTTTATTTAGTAATTTTGATCGCGAATTTTTTCACCTTCAACAAATAGGGTCCATTTTTTAATTTTTTTATATTTTTTTAATTTTTAATTTTTATTTTCTGGTTTTAAAAAATGGGATCCTCGCCTGACCCCACGTTATAAGCGGGTTCGCGAGTTATCCGGGCACGAGTTATCGAGGGAGTGGTGTATTCAACATCTAAACCCCTAGTCCAATAAGTGTACCAAATTTCATGGAAATATCTCAAATTGTTTTGAAGTTTTGCCCCTAAAACTTAAGTTTTCAAAAGTCTAATACGTGTACCAAATTTCATAGAGATGTCTTGAACAGTTTCGGAGTTAAGCTCCAGAAACTTTAGTGTGAATAATGAATGAACAGACAAAAAAATTTTAAATACTGAAATTAAAGATTTGTGAATAGCAAAACATGCATTCTGACTACTAGTCTTATATGTGTACCAATATTCATAGTGAGATAAATGGTTTTGAAGTGTTTCCCAAGAAAGGCAAGTGTGCATATTGGATGGATGGATTGCCCCGCAAAAAATGGACAAAAACAAAAAACAATTGAAACAAAAGAATTGTAAATATCAAAACCTGGAACACTTGTCTAATACATGTACAAAGTTTCATATATATATATTGCTCCAGACAGATCTGAACACTTGTCTAATATGTGTGCAAAACAGAGACATAATGCTCAAGACAAATCAGGAACGCTCTTCCAATATGTGTATAAAGTTTCATACAGATATTATGCTCCAGACAAATCTGTAACACTCGATTAATATGTGTACAAAATTTCATAGAGATATCTTGAATGGTTTGCAAGTTATTCTCCAGAAATGAAAGTGTGGATAATGGATGGATAGATGAACAAAAATATAGAGAAAAACTAAAAATATTGATTTGAGGAATTGAGAATAGCAACAGCTAGTCCAGTATGTTTACAAAGTTTCATAGAGATAATTTTAACAGTTTCAGTTATGCTCAGAAATGAAAATCTTTCCAGACAGACAGGTGGATAATGGACAGACAGAAAGACAACAATAATAGCTGTATTACATACCTGAGGAATTACAATCTTTAAGAAACTGAAAAATAGCTAATCCAGTCATCTACGTATGCATGCACAATATGTCCATTCAATTTCATATGTCTACTTCAGGCAGTTTTTGCTTAATTATGCTACCAATGATGTTGTCAAAATAAGCCAAAAAAATTGTACAATGTGTTAAAAAAATACTTAAATACTGCTGTAATAGCCTGAAATTTTAATCAGATCATCTATATATGCATATAAACATGGCAACTGAATTTCATAGGTCTATATTGAGTATTTTTGCACAGACAGGTGCATAGATGGACAGGACCAAACCAAGATGCTCCTTGCTGCAGACAGTGAAGGGTGGGGGTATAATAAAACTCAAGACATAAGCTGTGCTACATCAAGACAAAGAGCTATGGGTCTGATTGGTTTTACTCTAATTAATAGTATATTGGCACTTGTAATCAGTATTAATATTTGTAACCAATGTATGCAAAAGTGTCATAAGTATTATCACAGTCATCATTATCTACCTCATGGTTAACCTAATTATGTAAATACCTTGCTTGCATCTGTTGTTGTAGTGAAGTTTGTTATATTCCATTGGATGCTACAAATGCGTGAGAATTCATTTTCAAGAATGCTTTGCCTTGTCCTGAGTTGATTGTTATGGCTGCCTGCGCAATCTCTTGATAAAAAGCTAAGCTTAAAGTCTACTGTTATAGTTATCATAAAATATGGATTGGTATACTCTGAAATGAAAAAAAGGATGTAATACATGTATTACTAAGTTAAAGTGAATCAATCTGTATAAGGCATGCATATATATAATGTTTGTCGCTTCATTTTGGTCATGGTTACATTGTCTCTGTAAGTTTCTATTTTGTGGCACATGTTAGAATGAAAATGAATGCTGTAATTACAAAAATTAAAGTAAGTTTCATTGTTGTACACAGAGCATGAGATCATGGGCTTCCCACAAGTATTAGTCCTTTGTCCCCAAACTTTTAGTTCATGTGCACCCTATGGGTCCTTTTTTTTCTCATCACAAGTGTTGATATACTTTAAGGCAAAATAAAAAAATTCACCTAAGGTGCATGACTGTTTCACTAATCCATGTAATTAAGAACTTGTACATATCAACTTCAATGTCTATGTCAACACTAATGACTACAAATATCTACCAAAGGTGATCCAAATTTCAGATTGCAATTCATTTCAATCAAAACAAGCAAATTCAAGGAATTGATGACCCTTTTTGTTGGCCTCATCAATATCAAGCTGCCTATAAAATCTGGTTGAAGTCCAATAATAATTAAGAGTTATTGTGCAGAAACAGAAGTGGATGAATCTGACAATCAGAGGCTGTAATTCTCCTAAATCATGCATTCACTGGCAATCGAGCTCAGCGAAGATTTCATGAAATCAAGCTCACTCATTCAGTACACCAAATTTGGTTCAAATCAAATAATAATCAAGAGATTTATTGTGTGGATAAGAATGTGGGTGGGTCTGATAATAAGGTTATAATTCTCCTCAATGACAATGTACAATGCTGATGACCACACTCGGCCAACATCACATCAATATCAAGCTGCATACCAAATTTGGTTGCAATCCAACAATAACAAGCAAATTCAAAGAATTTATGTCCCCTACCTACTGCAGTGAAGTCACCATAACTACAGACCCATATATATCTTACCAACACTGTCCAAACTACTTGAAAAACATGTTCATAACAATTTTTTGACGTACCTATCAAAGTATAACTTAATTCACCAAAACCAATCAGGGTTCAGAGAAAACCATTCCTGTGAGACAGCCTTCATCTCCATGGCAGATAGATGAATAGTACCGAGTTGGAGCATGTTCTTATAACATTTTCTGTTTATTATCTACATACATAAATGTAGCTTATTAAAAAAGCTATCAGTATGAAATTGCGTCTTGTTTTCTTTAATTTTGTTTTCACTAGAAAGAATTAAGAGTTGTATGTGCCTTTCTTTATTGTGTGCACAGCTATGTACTATGTATGTAAATATGAAAATAATCAAGGGCCACAAAGAAGAATTAGGTCCATTCATTATTATTATTATTATTACCAAAAGTATATAATTATAAAATTTGGCTGTGACCTTTGTGACAGAACCAATGAGTTACAGTACAGACAAGTTTCATGTCTCTATTGAAAGGGGGCATTCAAATTGAACGGAAGAAACAGGGATTAAATTGAGTGACCTTGACCCTTTAAGATAAAACCTTGTTTGTAATGCATGAGATGTCATCAAATAGAGAAACATAAGTGTAACATGGTTCATCCTGAACTTCAAAGAGCTTTTAAGATATAAAGCCAAAACAAAAGCAACTGTGAAAAATACATGTGATCTTGACCTTAAAGACTGAATCCCAGATGTGTAATCGAACGCATTGTCTAGTGATAATATACATTGATATATATTTCATTGATTTATATTAATCAGCTCACAAATTAAAGGGCAGATGAGAAAATGTTACTGGAACCTAAAATATTGGCTTGTGACTTTGACCTTGATGACTGACAAAATAAAATGGAAAGGAAATCATGTAGGAAAACTTAAAATATTAATCTGTGACCATGACCTTGAAAATAGGACCCACAATGTGGGATGTGATACAACTGCTAATGATAATGTATAAGCAGACCAAGATGTATCTCTTAATCTCAAATGGCTCTTAAGTTACAGATAGGAAAAGGAAAGTTTGATGGACAACTTGAAATAATGACCTATGATCTTGACCCTGAAGATATGGCCCCCAAAGCAGACCTGCCAACCATAAAAAGACCTCAGTAAGGCAGTCAGTATTCTTCTGTACGTTAAAACAATTTTTAGTAAGGTCAAACAAAATATCATGTATTGTTTTTTCAACTCTGAACACAAGAGCAAAAAGTGTACAAGTATGGTCTGATGCAGAGAAGACAACACTATGTTCAACTAAAAAGTTTCTAAAGCACCCTTCCATTTTGGCCATAATGACCTCCAACTCTGATTCAGAAACTGCAGTTCCAAACCACATGGAGGTCAATGTTTTTGCTACATCTCTCAGCTAGACATAATCTTTATGGGTTTTTTTAAAAATTAATGTGGCAGTGGCCAATAATCTCTCCAAAGTTGCATGAAATCCAATAACAAAGAAGGAAGTTGTTACATAAAAACAGAAGTGGCTGGGTCCAACAATCAGGGCCTATAACTCTGAATGATGATACAGAATGCTGGCAATCAAATTCAGCCAAGGTCTTGTCAATATCAATCTGCAAAGCAAATCTGGTTTAAATCTAATACTAATTAAGGGATTTATTATGAAAAAATGAAAGTGGGATACTGGAACAAAGAAAGGACAAATGGACAGACCCAATTTAATGTTCCCCTTTTTCTATGAAAAGCCTGGGGCAACAACAAATATGGCAATTTAAATATTCAAGGTTTGTTTAGTTGACTACCAAGTTTCAGTCCAAAGTAACTCATGAAGAATAGTGTAACATATTTTTTGATTCGATTAATGACAAAAGGGACACAATTTCTGAAGGAAGAAACTTGCAGAAATACATAATTCAGAATTTAATCAATGAATCATAAGCTTGAAAAGAAAATTAATTCAAAGAAAAATTATTATATGAAACACTAGTAGATAATGGGTACAGACTAAGTTAAATGACCAAGATCTACAGTGCAAAATTCCATGGAACAATTCTTTTCTATGGCTACAACATTTACCAAAATGTCTAAACTTGTACATGGTATACAATAAATTAAACAATGCTATTTGATCAAACCAACACTAAACTCAAACTTTCCCCCAATCTGCATGTCAGGCTTACAGCTTACCATACAGCTATTTGTATGTAAGCCATTGATAATGTGCCAGCCATACCTCACTAAACTTGTGATCTTTTCATATGGTATGCATCTTTTACTTTCTAATATGATATTTGCTGAACAAGCCCTGGAGAGATTTCAAATAGATTTTTTCCCAGATATACACTGTTAGTAGGTGTGCTTGACTTTGTGTGGTATAACTCACAATTGAAAGTCATAAGCAGGAATGTGTAATTACCTCATTTATTTCACTGTCTGGATTTTAACGTATAAAAGATGGACACAGTCTCTGACAATTTAGGTAAAACATCCTTAGGATCATTGTGATATTGTTTCGTACTGTTAAATATATGTAGTTTTGTACTGTTAAATATATGTAGTGATGAAAAAATGTATAATGCAATTGGACATAATATCTGGGCATGTAAATCTGTTAACACCAGATGTACCATATGCATGTTCAATTACATGGTTAGCATATGCATGTTCAATTACATGGTTAGCAATGTGTAAACATTTACAGGCACTAAACTAAACTAAGTTGTTTACACATGTAAACATTGTAGCCTTAAACTTTGCAGGTAAACCAGATATTCAAATGTGTCGATGTTTTTATGGGTCAATTGAGCTCTCAATAAAACTGTTTACTACAAATTGTAAGTGTCAACAAAAAAGATGTTATTGCCATGCTGTTGACAAAGTTAAGGTGGCAAAAATGCCAAAGCAAAAAAGATTATATCATTTTTTTACTGATACTAGTGCCTCAAGAATTTTTTGCTATCATTCTTTGTCTTTGAAATTTCTGTGTGTCCTGCAGATTTTGAGGACATGGGGACAGAATATCCCATGGGATCTTAGTTGAAAAACTACATTTTGGTCTGGCAAATTCATAAGCAGATTTGTCGATTTGTTTTAACGAGAATATCCATGTCATATAAATGCTGGCAAAGGTTTTAAGTTAGCATAATTAGTGTCAACACATGCATTGAAGTTGATATGTACAAGTTCTTAATTAAGGGGATTCATGAATCAGATATGAATCCCAAAAACTGAAGGTAGATTTTAATTCACAATAATTTATGATGATGCAAAAGCACACCCATGAGGTGCACAGGACCTGAGATTTGGGGGATTCAGAACAAACACTACTGAGAAGCCTGCAATCCCATGCTCATGGTGCAACAATAAAAATGACTTTCATTGTTGTAATTACAGCATTTATTTTCATTATAACATGTGCCACAAAGTAGAAAATTACACATGCTGAAGCCATGACCAAAATGAAACATTAAAGGACAAATATGGGTACTTGCCATTCCATTCAAGTTGTACTCAAACTCTGTATCTATACAGTGTAGGACCTGTTACAGCACAAAAACACAGCAAATCAGATATATGGGCTATTCTATTGCAAGTATTTCTAATGGGATTCCCACAAGCTCTCAACTATCTGCACATGTACAACAATATTACACTATTATCCACATGGTTCCAGTCTAGAGTTGTCTTCACAAAGAAGAAATTTTCAAACTGTGCACTTTGGAATTCTTCTATTACAAAGCATCTATCATTTTTGGCAGCTTGTCTCTTAGTAGAGGGATATTGTATGGATTGCTTTGGATAAACATTGACCAGATCATGTAAATAATTCTTAAGTCTGTGGTCTAAAGTCTTTTTCAACTGCTGCACATAGAAAACCATGTATGATTGTTAATCGGACATGATCAATTACATGGTACAAAAATGACATACCAAATACAATGAAAAATTAGTTTTTTAAATTTGAAAAACATGTATTCAACCAGCAAATACCATTCTGATGACTGTGTGTATACCTGACATCACAAAATCATTGACATCAAACCAGCTCAAATCAGCCTGATTACACAATAATACTATTTTTAGCAACAAAGTTAGTAAGAACATGGGTTTTTACTTGTAATTTTGATTTACGTGGTGTTGAAAAGACATTAAATGGTACTGCTGCTACTAACCCACAAAACAACTTTGTAACATTAAGCCAAAAGTAATAAAACTCTTGTTTCTACCCTCTTTTACCCAAGTATAATGTGGTATTAGTGGACTGGCTTACTGATACAAATTTGCAGTGGCAAAGCTGGAGACCACTGTCCACCTGGGGAACATACTGCAACTTGTGTCACTCTGCCATCCTGGTACCCATACCCATCATCACATGTAAGGCTGACATTCAAACCACCAAGAGGCATGACAGAATCTGTTTTAGTGCCATGGAGATCACCAGGGATTATCTCATGGAAGCAACCTGACACTGAAAAATCAAATATTTGAACTAAATTTACACTGTTCATCTGTCAATCATTTTTTGACACTCTTTCACTGTAAAAGAGGGGAAATGTTTGAGTAATACTATAAACAATTTTATGAATCGTTAACCTTTCATTATTTTATACAATAAATCAAGGTGAATGGCAAACAGTAATCTCTACACATTAGATAAATTATTCATCAGACTATTAAAAACTTGTTTCACTGAAAAAGCAAGAAAATTTTCTCAGGTTTAAGATTTATGTACACTTACATCTTATTTTCTGATCCAAACTCCTGTACTTCTTGAACAACCTAACCCAACTGTATCCCTGTTAGACCCAATATAAACTAGAATAAGGTCAATTTCATGCTATTGCATATCCCTGCACTTCCATGCCATGCCACTCTAGGCTTGCTGGTAGAGACTAACCTAGAGGCCAATGTTCCAACATTGCATGTATGATTTTGTCTTTTTATGTCAAGTTAGTTAGTTTTATATATATATATATATATATTGTTACGGAATTATATATCATCTTCCTTTTAAAAATGGTATAGTTTATTAGTTTATGATCTCTGTTTTTAGTCTAAACAGCTGTCATCTTGTGAGTATACATACAGTAGGCTCGATTGATATTTCGCTGAAGTTTTAGTACATCACGTATTAGCACGTGAGGTTGAACTTTTGACCTAATTCTCGTACTTTTAAGAGTAAACATTGTATTGACCAGGAAGTATAGTTTAAGGTCATTACCGAAGAATAAATCATGTTTATTAGAAGGAAATTATTTTGAAATACCCAGTTGTTTATCGAAGACGTAGAATAAGTTTTTATTTCGATTCTGCGCAGTAAGGCTATATATATATATAGAAATTATAGCAGTATTTGGGCATTCTTCATAGTTATATTGAATTGAGAGGTTATAAAAGAAATTGGTTCATTTTGTGTGTGTGATATTCTCATTTGGAGATCTATTTATTATAAAAACAGTGCATTCTGGATTAGTACTGTGTCTTCAACCTTAATAATTATACAGCTCCGTGGAATTATCTAAACATTTCTAGAACTTGTGATATTATGTATTTGCAAGGATTACTTGGATATAACTTATTCTTATTAACACATTAGTACAGTGAAGGTTACTTTATTCTGAATACCTCATTCGGAATATTTGGATTGACTTCCAGATCAGTGAACTTTAGAACAATTTAGGACTTTTAAGGATATTCTATACTGTAAGTTATTTTTAATTCTTTCACTTTAATTGTTTGTTGAAATATTTTCATATTTTAGGAAATTAAAGATTTGTATTTTAAATCTTGAAAGCTTGTTTGAGTCTTTTCATTAGTTACATTACCCCTAGTCGTAACAATATATATATATATATATATATATATATATATATATATATATATATATATATATATATACATATATATATATATATATATATATATATATATATATATATATATATATATATATATATATATATATATATATATATATATATATATATATATAATACTTGCCATATTCCCAGACAGTGTTTGGGGTTTTTTTGAGACCCAAAAAGTGTGTTTTAAGGTCCCAATGGGGGTCAGTGCACGTGACCCCCAAAAAGCAACGTCATCCAAATGAGAATAAGCTATCTTTTCAAATCAGCCTATAGCAAATTACTGGAAATTCTAATCTGAATAAAAGAAAATACAATCTGTTTTCTCTGAAGCATGTAATATACTTACCAAAAAAAATGGTTGACCTGGCATTGTCAAATAACATCATCACAAACATGGTCAAAACCTCACAGACATTAAATACAAAAATACACCAAGTTACTGTCTTTAAAATCCACTGGACAATGGAATGTAGTTTTAATTACATGCAGTCTTTGCTGTTTTCATTAGTTCAGTAGTTGGTTTGACAGTAATGCAAGTGATATTTGTGTTCACAAATATGTCTACACGTTTCCTTCGTGAATGTGCATCTATGTCTATGTTAGCGCAAGCAATGACCAAAGTCTCTAAAAGTGATAAAAACTGTAAGATGGCAATGAGTAACCATTTCAAAACAATTAATCTGCCAACGAAAACATTCAGGGTTTGTGGTAGTCAGCCAAGTTGCTAAAGTCTTTGACCGCCGCTATTGTAACATATTTTCGAGGTTAAAGTCACACCTACAGCAGTGAAGATTTAATTTATTCTCAGGCTGAATTAATGAAAAAAGGTACTAATTTTTGCAAATACAGAGTTTCTCATTTGATTAATGATTTAATACTTTTCAATTATTAAAATTCCATGGTGCAGTTCATTTCAGGTTAACTATTCAAACATGTTAATGTTTTCATGAGTTACTTGATCACATGATAAAATGTTTATTGCAATCATGTAAATGTCCAAGGAAAATATGAGAAAGTTAAGGTGGCAAAACTGTAGAAGCAAATAAGATTATCTCATTTTTTAGCACTTCTAGTGCCTTATGTACTACAATTTTCCTTTGTCCCTTTAAAATGTTGTGTGTCCCCAGACCTTTGTATCCTAGGTGCAACACTGCATTAGAGATTGAATGATGCTGTTGTTCAACCTACCAAAATAAACATGTTTTGAATTTTATATATGAAGTAAAAATCCGACTTTAAAGAAATGTTGCCGCTGATCCCAAACTTCAATAAAGATGGCTTCAACATTCTCATTCAACGCAGTCACTGATGTGTAATAACATTTGTTTTTCAACACGCATCTGTTTGATGTACTTAACTTCAGAGAAATTGGATTGTTCCACTTAGGGTACTTTACCTATGCAAATTAGTCTAATGGGCTCTCCCTCAGCTGTGCTCAAAGGATTTGACACGACACATCACCCTAGCTATTGTGGGCCAATTCAGTCAATCTCTGAAAGGTGTCTGTTTATCTCTGACCACCTTACCTTTTAATTGCCTTTAAAACAACTGTATAAACTGCCCTGAGGATAGTTTTGCATGAGCTCTGAGCAAGACTGTTTACTGTTTATACATAAAACTGATTACAGGCATATATCAAGAAATGTACATTTATTTATATTTATTTTTTTTAATTTTGTGGGAATTTTTTTTTTTTCCGCTAAGATTGCTGAAAATTGTGTTTTTCAAAACACGACTGTGTCGGGGGGTTTGGGAGTCCAAAATCATGTTTTTGGCATGACACATCGTGTTATGGCATGTATGATATATATATATATATATATATATATATATATATATATATATATATATATATATATATATATATATATATATATATTATATATATACACACACACACATATATATATATATACACACACACATATATACATACATATATATATATGGGTTCTACAGGGTGGGGATCTTGATAGTTTCCAAGTAATGATCCAGATCCCCTAGTCCCGAGAACATGATGTAATACCTGTGTTGGATGCACATGCAAATTTATCTCCTCAAGCCCATTACAGGTATACATGGGTAATGGGTGGGGATCTTAAAAATCTCCAAGTTATAATCCAGAAGCAGAAGTCCCCTGTCCCAGTGGCATTACTCAGGATCTGTATTGAATGTATGTTTGATTTTGTCTCCTCATGCCCTTCAAAAAAATCTATGGCTATAGGGTGGGGATCTCATCAGGTTCATAGCAATGACCCATGGGGCAGCATTTCCCCATCCTTGGGCAAGACACACCATGTGATTATAAAATCCTGTATATACTTTATATCCTTGACTCTGACAATGACATACACCAACTTTCAGAGTTTCAGCTAAAATACTTAAGAAATTGTTTGATATTTTTAAACAAGAATTCCTCAATGGACTGATGCTCTACTGGCTGAAAAGAATTTCCAGGATTCCAAGATAAGACCATTTCTTTCTTTTAACTTCTGATTGTTGAAACCATCTCTAATAATCTTGAGCAATAACAACATTCTCAAATAGGCTGCTGTGTTTACCATATTGGAAGTACATGTAATTAGAACCATTCTCATTTAGGACCAAGTATAGATCATTCAAAGTCTTTTGGTGAAAACCCCACATCAATATGACCATACATTCAAATGGTGTTGCAATAAAAAAATTTCAAGATGCTCATCATGGTGGCCATATTAGATGTCAAACTGGCACCATTTTCATTTAGGAGTATCTAGATATCATAAGAAGTCTTTTGGCAAAAAAACCCATGCAGATATAACCATCCATCGTGAAAAAGTAGCAATAACAAGATTTTCAAGATGGCCACCATGGTGACCATATTGGAGGTCAGATCAGCAACATTTTCATTTAGGATTATCTGGCCATCATCAGAAGTCTTCTGGTGACTTTCCATTTAGAAGTAGCAATAACAAGATCTTCAAAATGGCTGCCATGGTGGCCATATTGGATGTCTGTTTGGTACCATTTTCATGTAGGACCAACTAAGTCTTTTGATGAAAACCCCATTTTGATATGACCATCCATCCAGGAGAAGCTATAACAAGATTTTAAAGATGCCACCATGGTGGCCATACTTGGAGGTTAGATCAGCACCATTTTCATTTTGAACCAACTAGACATCATAAGAAGTCTTACATGCTGATTGCTTTTGTTTTGTGTGTTTCTCAGATACATGCATCTGTTACACTGATGATTTAAATTTATTAACAGAATTTGTTTTTTTAAATTGTGCCATGGTAATATACATTTTACATTCACCTTTTACAGAGACAAATATGCAAGACATTGCAAAACCAATGTTGTCTGGCAATGTCATCAACTCATTGTTGAAGTTTTTGTGCATAACTCAAAAAGTATCTGTAGGAATTTGATGACAATTGCTATTCTGGATGTTTAGAGGATAGGAAATGTCTTTTTTTATCAAAATCAATTTAGACTCAAAAGTCCCAACCCCCATTATTGTTAAGTATTTTGATAGAATTCAAGGTATAGTTGCTATGACGTATTTTTTCACTTTAGGAATAGGAAATACATGTATACAATTTAGTTTCTTTTTCTTGTTCAACAAACACTGATGATGGGTAATGCCCCTGTGTCTGTACTTGCATTCTAGGGCCCATCCCCTGTATCACAACTTTTAAACTTTTGATATGCACACCCTTGCACCATATATTGGCCACAGAGTCTCTCCTTATCACTGGGGGACTTGCCCTGGGTCATAACCTGTTTATAGCCCCACACTAAAAGTATATGATGCCAAGGAGAATTACATAATTATGTTGTCAGAATTGGGTCCCAAGTTTGTCCCCACCCACCCACCCCATAACCCCTGGGTCCCCACCATCTACTTCAAAACTTGGAAAACATAAAGATCCCACCCTATAAACCATATATACATTTTCTCAGAAAAGCATATAGGAAATAATGGAACTATAGGAGAAATGAAACTGGCATATATATTTTGAAACCAGGTGTCCATTATGCCAGGTTTTGTTGTATATGGAAATATAATAAAATACAAAAAACACAAGGTTATCTACACTCAAATGCCTTTGTAATTTGCATTTTACTCCTCAGTTATTATGGTAACTAATTACTGGACAAGTCTTTACTCAAGTATAGTGTAACTTTTTATTATCGTAAACTGATTACAGAACCTATCAATGTATCAAAATCAAAGATATATCTCTTCAACTACATGTACTGTAATAGTTTAGAACATATTTCTGGTCATCTGAATTCCCAAAGAATGGTTTTCCCATATGGCTACATACAAACATAGCTTTATGATAGTATAATCAAATTTATTTATATCTAAATTTAGCCTATTATTACTTACTTCTGCATGCCATTTTTTTTCTCCTATTAGAAACAAGAGTTGCACATGTATGTACTTTTCTTTATTGTTTGTGCAACCACATAATATGTGTGTAAATATGCAAATAATAGAAAGCCACAAGGATGATTAGTTCCATGCAACCAAATGCAACACCCTCATTATATAAAGTCATTAATATGATTATTATTATTATTATTATTAATACCATTATACAGGTAAATAATGGTGTAAACTTTTCAGCTGATTCCTAGGCACTACTGGCACTTATTGTAGCAAGTTTTTGGAAATACTGATATAATAATATCTTCTTCTTACTAATTAAAACATTTGTTTTTAATTTTAACAAGTTTATAAAAGGCATCTGGCTACTTTCCTGGAAAAAGATTTTCATTGAGCAGCATGAAAATCACTTTTCCTCTTTATTTCATGTGAAAGTTTAGGCATGGGATATAGAATTTTGTATTTACAGAGCACAGTTTTTTACTTCTCCCTGGCTGCTGAGCAAGTGATTATTTAGCCTTGAAATGTTTAATGCAAAATATCCTAATACACTGTCCTATTTTCCCTAGGACAAGTCCACTATTGCCAATAAGCCCACCCCCACCCCCAATTTTACAAAACTGGCGCAAATATTTACAGATGATATCTTTCCTTGACGATAATCCCTGGACACATACTATTTACAAAAATGCCTTATGTAGGATTTTTTTCCAAACCACTTTTTACCTGAATGCACATGCAAGTTGTATATAAATATAGACATGAGCATATTCTTGTTGTTTTTGACTTTTTTGGAAAGAGTTGGTCTTCCCATAATTTTTGTGCAATTCTTCATTTTTACACTTTTTTAACTTGACCTTCAGTTGGCACCATAGCTACTATTGTGCTGGGGTGCCATAAAATGCTACTACATGCATACAGGCATGAGTGGAGCTTAGGGGCTAACAAAACTTGAAGAGTTGAGTTGCAGTTTATACAAAATATGCAAGTCATGTCAGTATATGTAGTAATGATGCACTCACTTTACACCTAAATATGACTTCCAGAATGGTAACAAGCTCTGCTGCAAGATCACCTCTTTAATATGCATGAATTTTGCTCATTATTGACCTTATCTGAGATCTGGATCATTTCAATCCATATTTCAAGTTTAATCAAAACTGGTTCAGAAATATGCATACCTGCCAGTCTTCCAGATGGTTGTGAGGGGTTTATGAGACTCAAAAAGTGTCTTCTTTGGTCCCAAGGGTCACTAGAGACTGGATGGTACTGCTGTTCTGATGCTAGTGGGTGTTATTGTGTCAACAGATATTGTACATTCCAGAATGACTCATGTCAATATGGCATTTGCAATATGTGCAAAGAATAAAATGCTGACTTTTAATACTGCACTGAATCACAGGCAAACTTCATCAACCAGGAGGTCTGACATTTAGTTTTGCTGGACTCTGGTGGCTTCACAGATGATTCATCCTTCCCTGAATCACAGCTGTGTTTCTACATTTTGTCATAAAAAATTAATCTCACTTCCATGCTATTCCAACTAACAAAATAATCTTTTATTTTTATTTTGTATATGGAGTCAAATTCTACTTCAAAGATACATTGCCACTAATCATGAAGTAGCTACTAACTTCTAACAAAGATGGTTAAACATTCTCATTCAAGGCAATGAAGTGTAATAACTTTTTATTTTTCAACACGCATCTGTTTGACTTACCTAACCTCAAATGAATTGGGCTGTTCTACTTTGTGTACTTCACCTATGCAAATAAGTCTAATAGGGTCTCAAACAGGAGTACTAAAAGGACTCTTAACACAGAATCACCCTAGATATGTTCAGTCAATTAAATAATCTGTGCAATGGTGGTTGTTTATCTTTGACTGCCTTTACATTTTAATTGCCTCTATGCCATTCAACTGTATAAACTATCCCATAGTAACAATTTTCCATGAGTTGTTTATACATGTTATGGACATATATCCTGGTGTTAAGAAAGTCTCTCTCTCTCTCTCTCTCTCTCTTTTATTTTTCAGATGATTACTAAAAATCATGTTTCAATAAACACGATCATGTTGAGATGTTTGGGAGTCATGATTTTAATATCGGTAATATGTTACATGTCAGTATTGCAAAGCCTAGTTATTCTAGGATGGAATTACCCTCATCCATATAATAAGAATTCATCCTCCCATGGATGAACCTCCATTGAGAATTATGGGAAGAAATCAGAATATAACACAGACCCAGTCTGGTGCCAAAGTCACTGGCACATGCACCGGTCTTTTTTCAAGACTAGATTACTCATGGGACATCCAAGCGGGTGGGAGGAGAGAATCTGGAACAGGTAAGAATTTAATTATTAAAATTAATTTTATCCTGCCGAACCCCCCCACCCCACCCCACCCCCACCCCACATTCTGATATCAGTAATGCATTAGCTGTTATTATTGAACAGCTGAATTTGTCAGTGTGGTGGGAGGCTGATGGGATGTACTCACCCTTACTGTAGGAATGTCCACTACTGTAAGTTAGTATCTGCTTCAGCTACTATTTGTGCCACGCTTATGGGCACTGGAGAATAAATGCCTTTGATTTGATGCACCAAGAAACAAAGGTAGAAGGAGGAGAAGGTCATGTGTGATCACCAGAACACAGCCTTTATAACATCCTCCAATGATGAATGAGTTAGATAGGCCCAAGAGGTAGCAACAGCTCAGACCCCATGGGCTTTAAGCCCCATGAATGAAAGATCCCTGTCAGTCAGTGGCTATTAAGTTCTCTTGATTGTTTGTACAATCCACTTAGAAATAGTGGATACCAAAATGTCAGCAGAGTCTTTTAAGGGGAGGAAAATATGCTTCCTAATCTCTCTTTTCAATGTACAAGTGGCCCAATAGAATCCTAGTGCCATAAATGGGCATAAAAGTAAATCTTGATCATCCACAGCACAGATACAACTGAGATTGGGGATCTCTATAGGGAGTGAAGCTACTGAAGGTAGCTGGATTTTGGCTAAGAAACTGGGTTGGCAAAGAGATACTGACTCATAATTGCCACTGAACCTTAGAAAACCTTGTTCAATAGACAGGGCATGAAGCTCTTGAGCTTAAGATTCTCAAAGGAAGCTTAACCCAAAAGCTCATAGAGGGTTTTTAGTTAATGACTAAGTCACACAAGAGGTTCCATTTTGGTGTGAGACACTGGTCCCTGTAGCTCAAAATACCTTATATGGTTGGCAATATGAAAATCCAAACCAATGGTCTGGCCTTTTGAAAACCTAGGGCTGCCCTATAGCCCTTGATAGCAGAAACCCAGTATTGTTTCTCTTCAAAAAGGAAGAGAAGAAACACAGTCAATGCGATCAAAGAGGGACACCTAGGATTAATGCGTTCCCTAATGACCAATTGCAAAAAAAATCCTCCACTTTGCATTGCAGACTTTGACATAGAGCATCATCTGGCCTGAACAATGCATTTGGCAACTTTGCTTGAAAACTTATCCTGGCAGATAGATTGCTTGAGATAAGCCAAGTGTAAAGATGGAGAATCTGTGGGCTGTTGTGTAGGAGACAGTCCCTGTGTTGCAACAGAAGGTCCCTACTCTGAGGCAATGTCCTGGGCTGGTCTATCAACAGGTCGAGAAAATCACTGAACCATGATCACTGGGGCCACAAAGAGGCTAACAAGGGCTGAGCAGTGGTGGTCCTGACATTCTGGAGCACTTGTGGAATCATCTGGAAGGTTAGAAAGGCATAAGCAAACAGGCAATTCCACTTCAGGCTGAATGCATCAGCTGCCCAGTCTCTATAATCTGGAACTGGGAAGACATAAAAGGGAAGCTTATTGTTCAGTTTTGTCACAAACAAGTCCACCAAGGGTTTCCCCCACAGTCTGAACAGGGAGTCCACTACCGATTGGTGCAGAGACTATTCTGTGATGACTACCTCACCTTTCCTAGACAGACTGTCCACCAGAATGTTCTTCTTGCTGGGAATATGACAAACTCTGAGAGTGATTCTTTCTGAGGCTGTCCAATGAAGGAGGCTCCATACCACTGCACAAAGAGAAGGGGCGTGTGTGCTGACTGGCCGCCTGAGGTACACTATGACCACTATATTGTCGGTGGAGACCATCAGGCAGTGACTTCGTATTGTGTTTATGCACCCCTGTAGGACTAGGAAAACCAACCTCATTTCAAGATTGTATATGTAGAGGATAGATTCTTCAACAGACCATGAACCCTGAAAAGCTATTTCTTCTGGCTCCAAGTGAGCATCCCACACTGAATCTGATGCATCCACGAAGAGATACGAATGGGATTCAGAGGTGTGCAAGGGGACTCCACTATAAAACTGGTTCCAACTTTCACACCAGTGCAAGTGATGGTGAAAGTCCAGCCCTAAAGAAATCCTGTGCAGTTTCCAGTTTGCCAAGAGGAGAAACAGGAGAGGACACAAGTGCACCCTGCCTAGGGCAACCATGTCCACCACAGAGTTCAAGGTCCTCAGAAGAGATAGATATAGGCGAGCTGACAATTGGGTCATGGCTCTCAGAGCTTTTCCAACAGGGCCAGGATGATGCTCACTCTGTCCTGTGGGACATGGACAAATCCTCTGTTTGTGAGTAAATGGTGGACCAACTAGTCATCAAAATACTGGAGGATAGTGATCCCCATTGACCTAAGGTGGACTGCGACAACTCCCATAATCTTGGTCAATGCTTTGGGCACAGATGCTATGCCAAACAGTAGAGCACAAAATTAGAAGACCTCCCCATCCAAGCTGAACCAGAGGTACTTCCTGTGTGAAGGAAAAATAGGATGTGAAGGTCTGCATCCTGGAGGCAGATGGAGATTGCCCAGTCACCGAGCCTTATGGCAAGTCTGACATAGGCTCTGGTCTCCATCTTGAAAGGTTCCTCCTGCAGAAACTTGTTTAAGGTGGAAAGGTCTATGATTATCTAAAACTTTCCATCCAGGATTAAAAAGGCCAGAGACTGGTTGTTTAAAACCCTCTTTACTGCTACCCTTCCACAGAAGGAAGTGCACTTCTTCCTTTAAACAAACCCAGTCTGACTGGTGGAACTGCATGGGGGTACTTGCCGGATGAGAATATTCCTGCAACTCAAGCTGGTATCCTCCTTTCATGGTAAAGAGGACCCACCCATCATTGGTTATGCTCAACCAGACCTCCGAAAAGAGGGTGTCTGGTGCCCACAAGGATTGATGGAAGCGGAATGCACCATGGGAGAGGGATCGAATCCCTAGGGTGGCCACCCCTCCTTCCTTATGCAAGTGGGAAGGACCCACAAACTGCCTCGCTTGGCGAATGGCCAATGGGTGAGAGAGAGGTTTAAAATGTGATTACTTCTTGGACTGGCTCCTGCGGGTGGTCAGGCTGATCATGCTTCCTGACTGGTTTTGACTGACCAGTAGTGTATGCGAGGGACCTATGTTGTTGGTCCCTCAGGTCCCCAGAAGCCACAGTGGGGATGAGGACTGTCTAAAGAGGTGCAGCCAGGAGGAGGTTCTTGTTGTGCTTGAGCAAGACCTTGGCAGGGTCCAGAGCTACATCTCTGCGTAGGTGAAGCAACTCCGCCAATAGTGCCATGGACATTAATAGAGCATGCTGAGATGTCTTGCCAACTGCTTCCAGCAAGTGCTAAAGCGTAGTTGGGGACAGCAAATCCTCTTTCAGCAGGCTGAAGGAAGCTGCTGAGAAAAGGTCAGCATGTGAGACTATGGTAACCAATGACCTTGCCTTAAGTTCTAAAGCCTCCAATGTCTTAACTGGGAGTTGGTCCCAGGTCCCCAAAGAAATGCCCACTTGTGATGCCCTGGCATCAAAAGTGGGGCTTAGGAGGCCAGGCAAGGGTGTGAACCCTGTACCTTGATGGGGAGACCAAAGGTCTTAATGTAGAGGGGGGGACTGAATACCCCCTATGCTGCCTAGCCACCTCTTGACCCTTGGTAAACTCCCTCACCATGACCAAGTGGGGTAATAATAGGTCCGGTTGGGATGTAACAGCAGAAAGTCTCTCCAAACTGGAGATAATTTTTGTGTCTTCCGATCCTAAGGGTTTGGGACACAAATCCCAGGGCAGAAAATGGTAAACCTCATTTACCACCTTGTCAAATAACCAGATCTCCTCTTCCTCCTCCACCTAAGTCAACTAGCCTCCACCTAAGTCAACTAGTGGGAGAGGGCAGGGGACCATAGGAGAGGAGGTGGCACCATCTCAGCTGACTCTGTGTATGACTCCTGAGAGTCCACCAGACAGACAGGATGTCTTTGTCTTGCTCCCACTGTAGGGAGGCAGGACTTTGTGACCTCATGTCTCTCTGTGAAAGAGACATGTCTCTTTGATGCGATGGAGATCAGGGAGGACTGACCATAATGGCACTCAACTGGAAGATGAGGATGCCTCTCATCTTTTCTGGAGTGCTTGGGGGAAGAGGGCTTCCCTCTCTCTTTCTTCTTCGACTCCACGTCGTAAGGGGTGATGTTGGACTTTGACTGGCAACATCAACCCTGCTTTGATGCCAGGACCCTGAAGTCCATGGCGATATGAAAAGGAAAGATAAGTCACTTCTCTCAAAAGGATGACCCCGCATCATGTAGGGATTCATAGGGATATGGGGAAGATGGGGAATGCCAATCTGATCCCCTACTCTTGCTAGACATATGTATACTGACACCTAATCCATTAAAGGGGTTTACTGATAGCTGGGAAAGATGAGGGGTCTTGACCTGATCACTGTCACCATACCAATGGAGTTTCCATGACTGGTGACCGGTGAATGCAGACCAGTGACTTGTACCTGGTGTATGGTGACAGGTGACTGGTGACACAAATCTGTATGAGGATCACTCCTCAGAAAGAACATGCACAATCGTAGCTCTCCCATCATGGGGGAGTGGGGATGGGCAGGGTGCACCTCACCTCACTATGTGTTTGGAAATGGCCCTGCTCTTCCAACACAGGAGGTCATGCCTCACTCACTGCACTATGCGCTTGGAGAGGGCACTGCTCCTCCATCTGGGGGATGGGGCACCCCTCACTCTCTGCCCAGGTCATTCATCTCTTGAAAGAGACCTAGGACCTCAAGGATGCTCAGGCCTTATACATCTCCAAAGAGACTGATTCCGTGCACTTCTGTGATTGAGGAATGTCCACATGAGAAGAGCTAGATATTACCTTCTGAGTCCTGAGGAACCCAGCGCGGAAACCGGAGTGTTCAGATGAGGAGAAGGCAGGCTCTTTCCTTCTCCCTTTATATGTATGATGACTCTCGGTGAGGACCCACACCTCATCAGGCCAGAGACAGCAGAGTGGAACCCATATGTCTGTCTGCAACCCATACAAGAAAGTCATGTGGTGTGGGTATCCCATGGGGTCTTCTTATGCCTGCATTTTCCCACACTTTGTTTAGACATTTCCTGCAAAGAAAGTCTGAAAACAAGAGTAATAATAAAATGTATATGAAAAACATGAGCACTTACAAGGTTATGTAATGTATTTACGACAATACTTTACCTGCCACCATAGTTATAAAATATGATGATGACTGGTGTGAAACCTGTAACCACACTAATCTAAGGTAACAGTATTGAACCTGAGCATGACAAAGTATGGTTATGAAGATGATGAATGAGTGGTGTGTGACCTGGAAACACACCAATCTAAAATTACAGTATTGGACCCGAGAAATGGTCTTCAAAAGAATGGGAAAACAGGCAAAACTAAATACATGAATGTATAAAAAACACCTAGAGCGAGGGCAAGTAGATTCACTCTACTGTTAATTCTGACAATAGTGCTAATCCTTGTAGGGAAGGTACTACTGACACAGCAATGATAATCTAAGTGTTGGAAAGTATAAAATTGGCATAGATTTGATAAAATCAATCAAAGGTGTTTTTTGCAAATATTCTGAACACACAAAAACAAAAAGCTGGTGTGTGACCCCCTTACATGAGACTAAACTCAATGTAAAGCATAAAAATAAAGTATAAAACTAAGTGCACTAATTTTCTTAATAAAAAGGAACATCTGACAAGGAGGTCTTAAGATTTTGGCAATGAAGGGAGATCATACCTACCCAAGGGTCAGAATAAAACACAATACTAATTATAAATGAAAATTACAAATCACCCACACACCGGAGGAGTGTTTGGGGGGGGGGGGGGTATGTTAAACAAGGCACTGCCTGAATTCACCTGGTAAAACTCACAAGAGCATTTAGGTCCATGAATGAAAAAGTTATGGACTGAGAGTATAACCTCTGAGAATTACTGAAACCCATATTAAAATACCTGATGCACTTTTAGATGCGAGTCTAAGGCAAAAATTCTACAGAGCAATGTTGCATTAGATTGCAGGGCATATGGCATCCAGAAAAAGATGACTAGAGCACATGTGCCAGTGACTTGGGCAGCAGACTGGGTCTGTGTTATATTCTGGTTTCTTCCCAGAATTCTCAATGGAGGTTCATCTATGGGAGAATAAATTATTATTATATATATGACGGTAATTCCGTCCTGGAATAACTAAGCTATGCAATACTGCCAGATAACATATTACTGATATTAAAATCATGTTTGTCATTTTACATGTTCTAGCAGGTATGAACATGGTCTCCAGTGTGGTAAGATCAGCCAATCAGATGCAAGATCAACTAATAAATATTCGTTTATCTTGTTCATATTCCAACTCATTCAAGATCTTGATGATATTAACATACAAATCAGATCAAAATTGGATCAGAAACATGGCCTTCAGACTGGTAACAAGCAAATGGTGACAGCCAGTTTTGTATTGTTTTGCTTGGTTTTAACTGCACTTTTAACATATTATTGGCTATATCATACAGAGGAAATGGGAGCTAAGTGCCTTTCCCAAGGACACACCAAGACAGCAAACCTGGGCTGGAAATGGCATGTATCGAAATCAAAACCAGTGGATTACAAGTCTGATGCACTTTCAACTGAGCTACCATATCTCCCAATGACAGACAGACAGACATACAATTGATGATGGATGGACAAAGGATGCTGGGGCATACCATATAAGCTCACTTGCCCTTATGACTTGGTGAGCTAATAATGCAAACTATTCATTTTATCTGGATCTGAGTCAGTGAATATGTATAAAAACTGTGGTTTAATATTTCATGTACATGTAGTAACTGATTATTTTCTTCTGCATATATTGTGTAAGTAAAACTGATATTACACATTAAATCACTGAAACTATTAGCTAACATACATGATACAAGATTATACATTTTCCATGCAACATATCAACACATAGAAATTTTTATCAGTGTAGGTGAAATAGGGTCCACAAAATTGAGGATGCAAATATCGGATAGCTGAAAATACAGAAGTTTTCAAGAAAATATCTTTTGAGAATAAAACAGCCTGCACAAATAAATACTCTAGAGTTAAATTTCCTCCATAAGGCTTATACAATTGGCTAAATTTTAATTACAGACCTAACAAGTCAACAAGTTTAGTTTTCTTTTATGTGACCTTGACCTAGGTGTAGGCACACCTGTTTACCCATTTCAGTAGACGTGTACACATTTCTATGACAAAATGTGTAATTTCTTTGATCAATGTTAAGTTTCTGAATCCCTGATAAGCAGACAAAACTTCTGTTGGAACACAATTTTATTAAATTAACATGAAATAACAACAATATCAAGTAACACAAGATAAACATATGGCAACAGATCTACATATGTATGAAATCAAGTTTTGTCTTCCAACACATTATGAATGAGAAAATTATGTAGTGAGCTATTCACAAAATCTGTTATGAAATATCTGGAAAATGACCATCAAAATCTCATGATGCTTCTGCAAAATGATAAGATGTAGCTGTTTGAAAATCAGTGGTATTTGGATTTGATGTGGTGCTTACAGCTGAATCTTGACACACAAATAATCTGAGTTACTCAAGGAGTAATGCACAAAGGTTTCCCCCTTTTTCTGAAGGACTAAGGCATTTCATGTCTGCTGATAGAGTTTAAAACGTTTGTCTAGATTTCTTTGCTGATTTTTGTGGCATTCCTCTGTCTGACTGAGGGATAAAGTTAACACATAGCAGTCAACATAGCTCCATACAAGACATATACAAATGGATGTTCTTGCTTCCATAGTCGCAGTAGTTCAGTTGATAGAGCATCATACTCATAACCCTAAGGTTGCGGGCTCGATACACACCCAGGCCACCCCACCCCCCCAGGTAGGCTGCCTTTTGTGTCTTTGGGAAAGGCACTTAGCTCCCATTTCCTCAGCATCATATAGCCAATAATGTGTTAAAAGTACCATTAAATCAAGAAAAACAAGAAGAGTACCTTGAAGGGACTGATGCTCTACTGTCTGAAAAGAATTTTCAGGAATTCAAGATAAGACCATTTCTTCTTTTTAACTGCCAAGTCTTGAAACCATCTCTGAAATTCTTGAGTGACAAGATCTTTGAATTAGCCACTGTGGCAGCCATATTGTATTCAGATTGGCAACATTCAAAAACTCAAATCCTGTTCCCAATTAAGAGGCTTCTAGGAATAATCACACACACACACACACACACACACACACACACACACACAGACACCAAGAAACAAAATACTTACATCTTGTTAAGACCAGAAATGTGCAGGCCTTCATTGTGAAAAATTTATTTTCAGCTACAACTGTGACCTCCATCATGTTGTTCCACAGGTAAGTGGTATAATTAATAGTAACTGCCCAAGGAGTAATATTTTTTATATTTCCAGATGACACATTAACAAAGTCTTGAACATTGAATATAGTGGAAGATGCATTCATCACATCCAAGATCTTGTAATCTGGGCAAGTTAAGTCTGGCTTCACCAATCTATCTGGAATGAAATGACCCAAAAATAATAAGGACATATTGTTTTATTAGAAATAACACTACTGACAAATATTGAGGTATACAACTACTCATTTACCTCTGTAAGACTTCTATAAAACTGGTAATCTGATACAAAACCAAAACTCAAGTACAGTGTGCCATATTGTACTCAAATTTGTTTTGTCTATAACTGACCACTCACCTACTAATTAGTATAGCTGTTTGATCTAAAACAAGTTTTTATCCCTGACAAAAATTTTGATGATTGACAGAATCCAAAAGTATCCAGGAGACTCATTTAGTTGGGCATACTCTTGACCAACTAATGAACTTGTACCTGCAACAAGTCATCCAAGTAATATTGCTCAACTGGCATAAATTAGTTTAAAAGTACATGTATTAACAAGGCAGGTGCCTTGGGTGGAAAGACACCAAGCCAATATAATTTCCAGCTAGCTAGTACAAACTGATGGTGGTTGACATGTTGTTGAATTTTTCTTCTCTTCAGCTGGACTAGATGGTGCACTGGCATCTATATATATATATATATATATATTATTGTGTATGTGTGTGAAAGGTGTTCGTGCCATGCTGGACTGTGCCAATCACATTTGGTCTGATTTGGAAGGGCAGTTTTTGAAAGAAAGTCATTATATGATAGCTTTTTTATATATCAGCAACAATAGCCATACTTAGTGTGAGATAAATATCATTCATAGGTTTCCACCTGGTTGCTATGAAAGCCACACTGATGCTATGGAAGCCATGATGGAAACAGCCTTGACAGAGCATATCCTAAGAAACATTCATACCAAAGTTGATCAAAATTGGCTCAGTCATTCTAGGGAAGTACAAAAGTATGTTTTCAACCTGGTTGCTATGGATACCACAACACTGCAAGGAAGCCACAGGTAAACTTTTGATAGGGTAAGTTATTGCTGTTATTAAACTTAATGAGCAATATAACAAATAAGTAAAGAAAAATATTCCTACCTATTACAGTAATGTTCTTCACACATGTAGCAGTCTTATCAGAAAAGTCACTGGCTGTGACCACCAGTATTGTACTTAGAGATATGACATCTCCGTCCCGAATAGAACTGTTGTATGTGACTTGCTTGATTCCTCCAGAATTGTCAGACACATTAAATGATTTATTGAACTTAACTTGTTCCATTACATCTACATAGATATCTTCATTACAGTCTCTGAATATCGGTAGTGTGATGTCTGAAAGAAGAAATACGGGCAATTACAAAGTGTAATATAGCATGCTACCAGTATGCTTGAATATATCCAACCTACAGATGACCACATTTCTATGTCGCAATAATTTATAAAATACACAATGCTGACAGTAAAAAAACAACAACTCTGTTTAATGCGCATGGTTAATCTTCATCTTCATATCTGATCCAGAGCTAGTTACTGCAAATCACAATCTTTAATTTTTTTTACATTAATAGCTAGACATAAATATATGCATATTGGCAGTAAGTAAATACACAAAATTGTGTTGCAAATATACGTACAGACTTAACAGACATACATGTGATTCTACCGGCGGTAGGCCAAAAATACCTTTTTAAAGGCAGTCCACCACACATACCGTTCAGTAGTTAAAATCTATCGCTTTTTAAATTAAAAGAATTTTAAATTTTTTTTATAAAAATACCCAAACACAGTATTTTTATCCGTTCTGTCAACACATTAGAGAAACCAGCCAGAACCTGTCTACTGGAGACCGGAAATGTCCCACCAGTACAATGATCGGTGTGATGATGCGTGGCAAAGCAACAGGATTAGAATTGTTAAAGAACAGATGAAATGTGTACACAGCAAGCTGCTAATTGATGACCTTATTGTTGGAATTTTAGGAGTTTAAGGCCAAATGCGGGATGTTTTTTGAAGTGTTATACGTAATAAAAGGATGAAAGGTGGTCCATGATGTCTTCTGAGCCTTTGATGAAAATCAGCTGACCCTTGGCAGAGGGGAGATAAAATGAAGAGACAGACCACAAAAAATTATTTCGGCAGATACACTAGGGTAAGTATTTTGATTTTTGTCCTTTTTAGTTGTTATTGTATTGTTCCACATATTTTAAGAGGACAGCTCTTACATTTTTGTTCAATTCTAAATGTGTACTTTCTCCCAATGCAAAGAAACCACCGGCTAAGAAATATTACAAGTTCAACAATGCTTGGATATCAGAGTTTAAGTGTAAGCAGGTGAGTAACAAAGGTCAAGAGTTTGCACTGTCTGTTTCAAAGGTATGCATCTTTTGTATTTTATAAACTATTTGAAGATTTCTATCATATAAATTTAGTTTAAGCCCTAAATAAAATATATCAGTTCAAAATATATTACCAGATAATTAATTCTAAAGTTTGGATCAGTTCTTCATAAAAGCATAAATCATGTATTTTTTTCATTTTTATTTCAAGTCTAATCAATCTTTATTTTTTTTTATTTGCAGTGGCAAAACTTGCCAACAGAATTTTGAATCTGAGCCCTGAAGAGAAAGAAGCTCTTGAGGAAGAGGCTCAGGAACACATCTTAAGTCCAAGTTAGGAACTTCCTTCTCGGGGTGAACATATCTTGGATGAGTATTGGAGAATAGTCAGCAACCTTACAAACCCAGCAACAGGAAAACTGAAGTTAGAACTTCTTTGCAGGCTGAGCGTGGTTGTCCCGTTATTACAACATTCTAATGCTGATACAGAGAGGACATTCTCCATTCTTCGCAAAATACAAAGTGATTCAAGGGGAAATCTGGACCAGAGAACTAGTAACAGCCTATTAAGTGTGAAGCTTAATAATCACAATGAATGGCATCAGTGGTCACTAGACAGTGATCTTGTGAAGGAAACTAAAAATGCCATTGGATTTTATAAAAGAAAAATCTTTGCAGTGAACTATCAGATAACAGCTCTTCCTTTTTCATTATTCAACCGTATACTGACTCATAATAATTAATTATTATTGCAATATTTTCCGTCAGAATCCAAATCTGATTCATGTTCAAACTTGCTATTTTATTATAGCATGAAGAGAATACATATTATGGCACAAGAAAGCACTTTTTTCCATCCCCTTTAAACGTAAAAATTTATGCCAATAAAAAATCTACTGGTTAAGAGGCCAATCTACTGATCAAAATTTTTAAATCAACTGGTTTTTAAATCCTAGTTCTGTCACATGTATATAACAGAATTTGCAATTTTTAAAAAATGGTAAAATATCATCATGATGTGCAGTGCCCATCCTGCCACTTTTATTGACCATCACATCCTAACTTCTTTATTTAAACAACATACAGCCTTGCAAGGTAGATAACAAAACTGACAAGATATGAACAGTGTAGGCATCATTAATTACCTTCAAGTCAAAATAGACTGATCAATGTCAATCGTACCCCATTCCGCAGACCACATTCTTTTAGTTGGTATTTTTATTGGTGCAATAAAGTAAATATATGAAAAATAGCTTAATTTCTCTTTTCTGAAGTAAACATTACCTATGCAAACTGGTCTACTGCTTGTGTTCCATGTAGCATTGCCACTGATACTATCATATATACACTCTATTGGACCAAGACGATCAGGCTCAAACCCATTCCTTGAGCAGCTGTAAGAAACCTTCTGGCCAATCTCATAGCTTGTAGCATTCTGCACAGTACCACCTGGGGTTCCAGGGTCCGAACAAGTTTTACCTATTAAAAAAAAATAGATTTATGTTTGTACAATTCTTGTGCCCACTGCAGACTAATTAATCTGTACACAAAAAGTAGCAAAATTTTAAATAAAATTGAAATATTTCTATAAATGGCATGAACATCTATTCAGATTATCTAAATATGCAAACAAACCTGTCTAGAAGTCTCATTTTTCTGTCTCTGGTTTTAGCTATATTCTGCTAACATGTTTTTCATCACAAAAGTCAAAGTCCAGAAAGTTAAAAAAATGTGTAACAATAACACTGTGAATGCCACATTATACAGCTGCCCCATGTTTAATAGTCCTCTATGTTGATAACATACATTTTTGTACAGAAACTAATTTTCTTCTTTCCACAGCAATGACCTTAACTTTGACGTGTGACCCCAAAATCAAAACACTTATTCGTCACCCAAAGCGAAAGTCATCAACAACATTTAGTTCAGATCTGTGATGTAGAACTAATGTTACTGTGCTGAAGCCATTTTCTTCTTTCATTCACAATGACCCTGACCTTTATCCTTTTGATCCGCAAATCAACAGGCTTCTTCTTTACTCCAAGTGCAAACAATCTACAAAGTTCAGTTCAAGCATGTGATATAAAATTAATGTTGTTGTGCATAAACCATTTTTATGCTTTCAGTGACCTTGACCTTTGACCTTCTGACCCCAAAATCATTTGGCTTCTTCTCTACCCCAAATGTGGTGGAGAACTCAAGTTATTGTGCAACGAGAGTCCCTCAAAGGGACTGACACTTTACTGGCTGAAAACAATTTCCTATAATTCAAGATAAGACCATTTCTTTCTTTTAGCTGCAGAGTGCTGAAACCATCTTTTCAGCGTTAACAAGATTATCAATTCAGCTGCTGTGGTGGACATACTGGATGTCAACTTGGCACCATTTTCATTCAGGCCAAACAAGGCATCATAAGAAATCTTCTGGTGGAAACCCCATGTTGATATGAATTTCCATTTTGTTGGAGTAACAATAACAAGATTTTCAAGATAGATGCCTTGGTGGCCATATTCGATATCAGATTGGCACTATTTCTATTTAGTACCAACTAGACATCATAAGAAGTCTTTTGGTGAAAGCACAATGTCAATATGACCAGCCATCTAGGAGAAGTAGTGATAACAAGATTTTCAAGATGGCCATTGTGGAAGATCATATTAGAAGTTGGATCAGCATCATTTTCATTTACAACCAACTAGACAATATAAGAAGCCATTCAGTGAAATTCCCATGCTGATATTACCATTTATTCAAGAGAAATCGTGACAAGATTTTGAAGATGGCCACTGTGGCAGGCATATTGAATGTCTGAATGGCACCATTAGGACCAGCTAGACCTCATAAGAAGTCATTTACCAAAAACCCTATGTTGGTAACTATAGATGGTGAATGACTCAAGTTACTGTATGCTCTGCCTTATGGTTGGTGGACACAAAAAAATTGAAAAATTGCTGTAATGGCCTGAAAATCTGACCATAACATCAGAACATGTCACAGAATCATTTGTCTCAGTTTCATAATGACTCATCCCAAATATGAATAAAATACATCAAGGTGTTAAGGAAATATAAGCAAATTAAAAAATTATCAAAAATGTAAACACAATTTTTCTATAACTGTGACCTTTATTCCAAGGTCAACAGAACAAACGAGAATGTCATCAAATTAATTGTCTTATTTTAAAAACTTTTATTGCCAAGTACACCACTCCCTCGATTTCTTGCGTACGGATAACTCGCGAACCTGCTTATAACATGGGGTCAGGCGTGGATCCCAATTTTTTTGACTAGAAAATACCCCCAAAATTGGCCCCTATTTGCTGAACATGAAAAAAAATCACAATCAAAATTGATAAATGAAACCTTGATGTATCACTCGTTTTATCGTGGAAAAAAGTGGTTAGTACCCGCAAATTTGAATCAACATAATGAAATTCTCAACTTTTAATAAGAAATCATACATTTTGTTAAATTTTCTTCCCAAGCAACATTCTCAGTAGACTATAAATAACAATATTCGACGAAATTTTGATCAATGAAAATGTCAGTAATGCCTACTGGTGGCAACACTAATAAATAAATACCAATTTTTGTCAAGTGAAATTTGCATTTTAGTTCTATCTTTTAATTCTTGTTTCAGTGTAATCATCATAAATGCAATATGTCCTCTTGTATTAAAATGTGAAAAATGTAATTCAACCATCACAGCTATATCCCCGAGTGTTTCCGTGAGAAGCTAATTAGGTGCCGACCGTCTTTTCATATCCAACTTGTGGAAGTATTTATTATGCTGTTACACTCAATTAAAAGCAGACCTACTTTGTATTATCACATTAATTACGTCTTTTGTATCAAAGCAAATAAAGGGGGTGGAATAAAAGAAAAGTTAAAAGGCATGCAAACCCTACATGTGTAAGAGCTAGCGGTCACGGCAGTATCTTAGGCCAACTCATTCCAATTGATCAATCAAACACTGTTATAAATATTATGTAAGTAATATAATCAAACTACCTTAAATTAGCTTTCTCATTCACAAATGTGATCAAAGATAGCAAGGCAACCAAGCGAATAAAAAGCTTTGTTTCACCGATACGGTTCATTTAGGAGAAGTGAGTTCCAGAGTTTGTTGTGAACTTAAAATTTATAAATTGGCATTCAGAGATTTCTTCAAGGATGAGAATAAGTTTCACTATTACTTGCAATGAAATCACAGCATCCATAGTTTACTAATAGAATAATAAATAAATCGAGTTTCAACATTGACGGTTGTTTCACGAAATAAATGTCCTGGGTTTTTGAAAAAAGGAATCTTGTAGTGTTCTGAATCAGCAACAACAAAAAGCAATGATGTAATACACAATGTTTTCGTGTACAGGTATTGTTGAACCGCTTGGACTAATGCTGTTAACAATCTTTCAGAGGTTGGGTATCTTGAAAATAAAGGTAATTTATACAGAAAAGTGAACAACTACATTAGAAAAAAGCTCTTTATTGACATTTATTCCAAATGCAATTATAAAACAAGTATTCAGCTATTAAACAGCACCGTTACCCCCCACAGACACGCAGTTTTCTCGATGTCCAGCGGGGATGGCATCCCCTTAAATTTTTTTTTAGGTCCCTCGATAACTTGCACCCTCGCTTATAGTGCGGTCTATATTTTTGGACCCAGTATTGCGCGAGTTATCGAGGGAGAGGTGTATGATGAGAGTCAATGGGTTTAGAAAATATAAGCAAATGAAAAAAGGTTTAGCAAAACCTTAACACAAATTTTATATGACTCTGACCTTGAATCCAAGGTAAAAGGGGCAAATGAGCATGTAGTAGATTGATTTGTCTTAGCTTCATAATCAATCATTGCAACAATGATGAGAATTTATCATGGGATTTAGGAAATACAGTGAAACTCCTCAAAACCAAAACCTCAGTATACCAGAATCCTCAAGACCTAGGGTTTTTTTTAGTCCTGTTTTTTTCCTTCTTTAATATCATCATTTTTTCCCCAGTAAACTGAAAACCCTCAACTCTGAAAACCGAAACAATTTCTATCCCAAACTGCAATTTTATGCTTTAAAAAAACCCATAAAGCTGAAACTCAATTAAAACTTAGAAATATATCTTAGCTGCTAAATTGCTGACACACGCTGTAACAGATTAATTATGGTTAACAAGTACTGTAGTGGGCTGATCTGTGAGCAAAGACCCGGAAAATGTCCCAAGGGCACACGAGGTTAAAACAATACTTGATACATGCGCTGAGACACATTAAGGCTGACAATAGGCTAATCCGAAGTCTTTGCACCATACAAAAGAGCCAGCTTTTTAGGCAAATTATTAATAACTAAATGCTTGTAGGTAAGCCATTTAAGAAAGTCTATGTTTATCTGCTTATTTTCTAATTGTGATTGATGCTATTCATTTGTATATATGATCAATAGAACATTGTTTGCTTGTTTTTCTATTTAAATATCAGGGCTTTATTAACCAGGCATGTGGCCTTGCTTTTGATGCTTTGCCGATGGAGACCAACAAAGCAGTATTCTAAAAGTTAGATTCACTTAATCACATACCCTAGAGTTTTTTTTATCTTATACAGGGATTTTAAAAACTTCATGATTGCTAAGGATAAGCGTTATTTGGCTATGGCACAAGAAATGGAGTCATTAACACAAGCCACGTTAGTTAAAAAAAGATATAAGAAAAAATAGACAAAGTTCCATGCCTTCTTCAAGCCAGGCTCTTGAACTGTGAACATTATGAATTATACCGAGTATTTAAACATTGTGAAGTATCATACATAATTCTAATGGACTTATAGTAAAGTTATAAAAGTATCTCATTCCTCAGACAAGGATTGTATTTATATGTGGAACGACTGTATTTATTTATATGGCAGGATGTAATTTTTGGAAGAAACATATATTGTTCAGCTAATTCTTCATTAAATACATGTATTTAAAAAAAAATATAACAGCTTTCTTAATTTTGTGCACTCTTACATACACAGATACTGATACTGTTATAATTACATTCATTCTCTTTCTCTGTCTCTCTCTCTCTCTCTGTTTGTCTCACTCTCTGTATTTCTCTCTCTCTCTCTCCCTCTCTCTCTCTTATATAAGCACTTAGAAAAAGACTTTTTTTCACATCTGCAAAAACCTCAGTAAACCAAAAACTTCTCAAAACCAAAATGTATTGGGGTTCCAAGGGTTCTTTGTTTTGAGGGGTTTCATTGTATATCCACAGGAAAAAAAACTTTAACCAAAACCCTAACTGTTGACAATGACACTGCTGGAAGGTGACTATGTCTCACTTCCCGCCAATATGTGCTTCAATGTTTAAAAAATTGAAAAACTTCTGTAATGGCCTGAAAATCTAATCAGATAAAAAAAATATGGATACAAATAAGCTAGCAAAATTTATTTGTCTACACTGAGTGGCTTATGCACAATCTTGCTAATAAGCTTCTTTCCACAGACACACCCCAGTACAAGTGTGGGGCATAAAAAAGTGGAACAAACATTGCTGACTCGTGGAAAACTTCTAATTGATATTGATGTTCAGCATATTAATCTTATTTTAGTAAAACTTCTGGCTAATTACAAAAATTTTACTTGCTGCACAGTAACACCTGATGCCCCTTAATTAAGAGTTGGGACATGTTTTACTTGAAATTGAGAGGAATAACTTTTGCTGATTTAACTTAGGACAAGAATACACCTTACATGTATTTCCAAATCATAAGATCATACTCGAAGCTAAGCAGTGCCCCCCTCCCCTGCTAATTCTGAAACTGTTAACAGACATGGGAGTCCTTAAAAAATAATCCCACTCTCACTTCTTACCAATTGCGAAATCAAGATATTTCAGTTAGCATTAAAAATGTTTTGTAATTCAGCTCTAGAAAATCAACAAATTTGTTCTTTTGTTTTCCATATTATAGAAGTGCTCATGACATGATTTTATGCTGCCAGGAATCCCATCCACAATTCAAAAAGATAAATTACAGAAATTATTTTTTTACCTGACCCATGGCTGCCTGTGACAAGATTTTCTAGTTTTTCATGTAGTGTGCATAAACAAAAATGTCATCAACAACACAATATAACAATCTCCTACATAAAAACAAAAGTGTCTGTTTTATTGATCAATAAATGACTGAGTTTGGAAGAGAAATTTGAATTAGCTCATTCAAGCAGCATGAAAGGTTTTGCAAGAAAATTTTACTTGTACTCACAGTGATTGGTTAAGCAGGTTTATGTATATTCATGAGAAACTATGAAATCTCAGCACAGGCAGCCATGGGTGATGAAGGAGTGTAAAAGACTGTCGCCCGTGTTTTGCGATGAATGCATCAAATAAGGAATTGGCAAAGTTTTTGGTGATGTAACCCCTACAACATCCTAGAGTATGTTAGTAAATAAGAGTATCAGATCCATTTGAAATGATCAGCTGTAAAATTTGATACAATGAGGAACTGAAGAGAGCAGTTCACATAAGTTCCATGAGATGACTTTGTACAGTCTCAACAGCAAGACCACTCTTTTTGTCTATTTTTTTCTTTTCTTTAAGGAACAACAGATCTTAAACACAGGACAGATGTTGACATTACCATTTTCTGTTCCTCCTCCGATTCTGATTTTTGTTTCCTGTCATATCTGAATGCAAAATACCGGCTCTGTGGACAGATTAACAGAAACTGGATTTCTAATTGACAGGCACAGTGCTGTCCACAAAGTACTTTTTCATACTCTGAACAAAGTAGGTCACATACATATTGATTGAACAAAACTGATCTCATTCCAGTATGTTTGATGGAATGTTTGATATAAGAATCAGTGAAATATTGACCAATCAGTTGATAATAGTGCTTTACTAATTAACAATATTTAACCCCATGTTCTTGTTGATAGAAATCATCATGCAGTGATATGTTAGTTTATGTAACAGAAAAATCATATTCTTTTATTCAAAGAAATAATTTAAAAATACCTCATTTTAAAGCTGTCTTGTAAGGCTTCAACATTTAGAGTCACATAAATGGTCTACTTCCTGTAAACATGTACAAAATTAGTAAACACATAAGCGAGCATGCATGCGGCTGTTAGTGATGCATGAATTACCTGTTCCAATTAAAATTATATACTTCCACATCTCTGCTTAAGATGACTGTTTAGTAAGATTCTTCTACTAAATCTTTGATTAAAGTATCAATGATTTTCACCAGGAAAAAGCTAAAGTTTATAAGAACTGAGTGTGTCACATGTTACACAACATTACACATTAGACCAATCCTGCCAACATACAATTCTTTAAACTACATTACTTACCCTTTTTTTTACAAAACCTTTGATGAGTAACATTTTATCTTAAAGAAACACCATTTCACTGGTCACCAGTCAATGATCAATCAGCTGACTATTATTCATAGGAATACCCTTCCTCACATCTTATAGACTTATACTGAAGCTCTTCCTTTTCCAGGTGGCTCAATCCTGTCGCCAATAACAGAATTCGGGGACTGAAAGGGTGCTGCTCCTCAATCAAGGGAGCACTGGGGGGTTGCGACTCACTTTCAACCAACACTGAGCTGTGGGCCAGTAGAGGAAGCTGCTCTTCCTTAAGGGGGGGGGGGGGACTCACTCTCTGCCCATTGGGATCGAAGAGGGTGCTGCTCTTCCTTAAGGGGGGGGGGGACTCAATCTCTGCCCATTGGGATCGAAGAGGGTGCTGCTCTTCCTTAAGGGGGGGGGGACTCACTCTCTGCCCATTGGGATCGAAGAGGGTGCTGCTCTTCCTTAAGGGGGGGGGGGACTCACTCTCTGCCCATTGGGATCGAAGAGGGTGCTGCTCTTCCTTAAGGGGGGGGGGGACTCACTCTCTGCCCATTGGGATCGAAGAGGGTGCTGCTCTTCCTTCATGGAAGGGCATGACTCACTCTCCACCCCCTTCTATCTTCCATTCCAAGGGGATCCCATGGTCCTCAAATGCCTCTGAAGAGACTTTCCCAATTCTGAGGAAGAAAAGGAATGCCCCTTCTTCCTCTATTTGTAAGTCCATGTATTTTCAGCAAGATCCCAGACCTCATCTGACCACAGACTACAAAAAGGACAGCCATCTTTCCTTTTACAATTTGTACAAACAAGGCAGGTGGGGTGGCTATCCCAGGGAGCTTCCTTGTGCCCACACCACCACCCACTCTGCTTTGGCATTGCTGCAAGATAAAAATCTGACCGACAAGAACAATAAAACTTCTCAGCAAGATCTTATCTGTTCTTAGGTGTCAATTCTAATTAATTAAAAATTTAAAAAACCAAATCTGATGTTTTAATTACAATTAGTAAGCAATGCTGTATATTTTTTTTTATTTATTACAGAGACATCAGCAACACTAATTACTGAGTGTTGGAGATGAAAATCAGTATAAAAAACCAGCGTGGAATGATTTTAATAATAAAGTAATAATAATAAGAAAAACTATCCTAAACCAACTTTTAAGGATGAAAGGTGTTCAATCGCTAAATACACATAAATGAAAGTAAGACTGGTGTGCGACCTCCTTTCGCAAAATAAAAATGTCAAGGGTCCAATTAAATAGAATATGAATTCTGATGATTCATATCTGTATTAGAACAATAAAACAGAGTCAAGATAACTCCGCAGACCAAATCGGCAAGGATTGGGATAACTAAATACCTACCCGAGCTAGAAAAAGGACTGAAATAATTCTGAAAGGCAATAATAGTTATACTGACATCCCTTTTGGGGTGTAACTTAAATGCAAGGTTATGAAAAAAAAGACATAACTTAAAATAAATGCCAATAACTCTCCAGAGAGCTAATTCCAAACAGGGATAAAACTTGTTCTAAGGGTAATTTCACTTGGTAAAAATTATGCACATAATGAAAATGCTCAATTTGCAATGTATGACTCAAAGCGAAGGCTATTTTCTCTTCAACGTATTTCAAACAGTCATATAATGGCTGGAACCAGAAAAAGAATGAGGGCTGGTGCACATGGGCCTGGGTCATGGATTGGACCAGTGATCTTTCTCGAAAAATAGCTTTTACAATATTTGTACAATTTTGGGAGGTCATATTGGCACCATTTTTGTTTAAGACAAACTACATATAGTGAGAAGTGTTTAAATGAAAATTATGTATCAATATGTCCACCCCTTTAAGAGGACTAGTGATGATAAGATATTCAAGATGGCCACCATGGCACCATCTTTTTTTAGAACCAACAAGGTATCATAACAAGGAAAGGTAAACTGCACATGATACGCCTGCCCCATGTTTAAATGCATTCTATGCAGAAACCATTTTTCTTCTTCATAGGCATCTTCATTACTCTAAGTGCATGCATCCACAAAGTCTGGCCCATGCCTGTGATGCAGAACTAATGTTATTGTGCGTAAACTAATTTTCTTCTCTCAGTTAATGACCTTTCAATACAAATTCAATATCCTTCTTCCTTACCCAAGTGCAAGTCACTCACAAAGTTTGGTCAAGATATGGTATGTAGAACTAATGTCACTGTGCAGAAACTGTTTTGTATTCCTTGAGTCACAATGACTTTTCTCCCTTGATATTTTCACTCCAAAATCAATAGGGTTCTTCTTTACCCCAAGTCATCCACAATGACTGGTAACCATAGATGATGAAGAACTCCAGTTATTATGTGGAAACCATTTTTGGGTACCAGACGGTTGGACAGACAACATCATAACATAATACACACCACCCTGTGATGGGCATATAGAAAAAACTTCATGCCACTACATCTATTCATTCAGGTGAAGTAGCCAAAACTAAGATTTTCAAGATGACCTCCATGCTGGCCATATTGTCTATCAGATTGGCATCATTTTTATCATTTTTATGACATAATAAGAACCCTTTGGGTGAAAACCCTATTTAGCTATGTCCTTCCACTTTTGGAGCAAGTGACTAAAAGATTTGGTCACCATGTTGGAGGTCTGACTGGCACATCACAAGTCATTTAGTGAAAACCCATGCAGATATGGAAATTTCAGAAGGATAAATAATAAGATTTTCAAGATGGATTCTATGTCAGATTGGTACCATTTTCATTTAGGACCAACTAGACATCATATGAAGTTTTTTAGTGAAAACCCCATGTCAATATTGATAACAAGATTTTCAAGATAGGATCTCCGAGGGCATATGCAGTCTGGTTCATTTGTTTAACAGCACTTTTAACACATTACTGGCTTTATCATGCAGAGAAAATGGAATCTAAGTGCCTTTCCCAATGACACACTGAGGCAGCTGACCTGGACTGGCCTTGGCTGGTACTGAAATCCTGAACAATGGATTGAGAGTCTGACACTCTCCCAACTGCACTATCATGGACGTTCTTTAGCAAAAAACCCATGTTCATATGACCATCCATTCAGATGTCCTGAGCTGAGTCCCACAGGACCCAGAGAAGGATTCCATACCCTCCTGGAATCTGGGAGTATTCTTCTCTAACAAAGAGGTCTTCTTCTTCTAAGCACCTAGGAGCCATAGAAGGATCCCCTAGTCTCCTGGGATCTAGGAGTCTTCTTCTCAGCTGGCCCTCCCTTATATGTGCACTGACTCTCAGCAAGGTCCCAGACCTTGTCTGACCATAAACAACAGAACAGACAACCATCTGCTGATGATAATGAGAGCTCCTAAATGCATCTTACAGATTCATCATATAATATTAGCAAATGTACCATTTAAAAAAACAGATTCAAAATATATATATAGGAGGTCACACAAATTCCCAAGTAAAGGGGAAGACAATACCTACCCTAAAATTCCAGAAACATCCAAATAATAATAATAATGATATGGGGGTGACTAATTCTGAGTGCCAATGGAAATAGCTATTACTTACCCTATCACCAAAGGGGAAGGGTAAAACAGAAGGTCACCACTGAAAAACATCACAGTAATGCCTCAATCTCATAAGATTGCTAATACCACCACTAAATATACAAAGGAATGAGGGAATTATCAATCTAATAATATGGAAAAACAGAGCTGGATGCTAGAATGCTTCTTTGACACAAGAAATTTGGCAATATTTCTTAGAGCAATTTGAAATTGACTGATTAATAATGGTGTCCATAGAAAAAGAGGGCAGCTTCTGCGCATGGGCCTATGGGAATCAGACTGAGTGTGTGTTCTTTCTGTTCTTGTCTTTCTAGAATGTTCTATCTATAGGAGGATGAAATTTAATAATGTGGATGAGGAAAATTCCATCCTGGAAAAGGTAAGCAAGGCAATAGTGACAAGTAATATATCACTGCTATTAAAATAACAACAGTTTGCAGGTTAATTTTTGTATAACAAATTTGTGTCAATGTGCTTTTCATACCGACAGCTGAAAGAGAGCTGTGATATCTTCTTCCTGACTACAGGATGTACAGAAGTTACTTAGAGAATTGTGTTCCTAAATTTTTCCACATAGGTACCTGTCAAGCTCAAATCCTGCATTCAAAACAGGATGTAGTTCACTTAATTGTGATCTTTATTATAATCATATTACAAATTCATATAAATGTACATGTGGTCAACCTGACTTGTTACCTTTCTTCCTTAAGAAGACTAAACTACTTTGAGAAAAATTAAAATTAATACAACAGATGATGTTTGGAACTATCATTGTAGGGTAGGCCCCTACTGTCTACAGAGGAAAACAGAAATATTCTGAGCAGTCCACTGATCCATCTTAGACAGCAAGAGATTTTCAGTTTAATCAAATGATAAATTACAAAATTTGTTTTCCAATACCTTTCTTGACATCAATTATATACTTGCACTATATTCTCTTGTATCCATTTGAAGTACCATAATGAATTTAAGTCTTGCAATGGGAAAAAAGAATGAATAATTTACATGTCCCAAGACTTGTATGCATAGTTCTGAGACATAATCGGCAAGATCAACACACATCACACAGCAGTGACCAGCTCATGTTTACTTACCATGTCAATAAACTGTTATAATCTAAGATTGCTTTTATGTTATCATTATTTTGTATGTGCATATTTTGTGATTTCTCCAACATGAAATAAAATAAGGCAATTAAGGACTTCCAATTCACAGGCCACTTATAGACCAAAAAAAATTTCTATGCCTTATTTTTCTCTGGCACCTTTTTGGTCTAAGGTCACCTATTGCTTAAAATGTAACCGAAAATAGACCCATATAGTGTATCATACTTACTCAGTGCATATCATGCCTAGAATCACTTATATCCTTGTTTATTCCAAACAAATATTAACAGCAGATTTGCTTTATTGGTCCTTTATACCAAACCTCATTCTTCCAGATCACATTTTAGCCATATGTCCATTGCTGTTTTATTTACTTTGTTTCACATGCTCAAGAGGTACATATTTTCACTGATATAAGCAATTCTACAAAGTGACATAATAATCCATATAAAAAGAGGTACATATTTTCACTGATATAAGCAATTCTACAAAGTGACATAATAATCCATATAAAAAGAGGTACATATTTTCACTGATATAAGCAATTCTACAAAGTGACATAATAATCCATATAAAAAGAGGTACATATTTTCACTGATATAAGCAATTCTACAAAGTGACATAATAATCCATATAAAAAGAGGTACATATTTTCACTGATATAAGCAATTCTACAAAGTGACATAATAATCCATATAAAAAGAGGTACATATTTTCACTGATATAAGCAATTCTACAAAGTGACATAATAATCCATATAAAAAGACACAAATATCTGATGAATATTTATAGATTAAGCACATAACCATCATATGTTGACATAAATGTCATATATTCATTAAAGAATTGCCATAATATAGGTTAAAATGCTGAATTAAGATCCAACTAGACTGTCATCAATCCATTTTAGTTTTGTGTTTCGGTTTAACACAAGTCGTAACTTCAACACATTGTTCATTCCACTGTTGATTTTGGTAAGCTGATTGTTTTAGCAGTTACCTTTGATTACAATTACCGCATCTGTCAGACACAAATAGGTCTTTTTTTTCCAAAAATCCAAGCCAGTTAACTGACCAAACCCTGAAATTGGCTTGTGTGCAGAGGGAAGTTTGTCAGGAGGTAATGTCGCTAACCATTTGTTCTACAACATTAATCCAAACCAATTACCGTTTTAAAATCTGAAGTGGATTTATAGCCATCACTGGTATAGTTCTTCGATGTTTACTCACCTTTTACTACATAATATTTGCATGATTACCGTAACCAAGTAAACATGTACTTACTTAAGGTCACTTGCACCTAAGCAAACTACCACTGCATTATTATTGCAAGTATTTTCAAAGCATTATTTGTGGACTTTCTTTATCATTTGTTAGAGACATTAATTAAGTTTAGTGCAGTGGTGCCTATAATTTGAAACCAACATATGTACTTCATTCAATGCAAGTTAAAATCTTCAACGTAGATGCATTAATGCCATAAACAAGGTCATTCAATGCAAGTGATGAACCATACCCAGGCACTATATTCACTGTTGTAATACTGGTACCACATCTTAACAAGTTCGGTATTTAAATTATAAAGGCAAACAATGCAACTGCTGGTGACTTTGGACAATTTTAATGCAATAATTCAAAAACTGACAATAGTAAACTAGAGCTAAAAAGGGAGAAGTTTTTGCTAACAAGGGTACAACATCGTGGTAATACTAGATACTTATTACTGTCTGAGAAAATCATACATATTTGAAATAGAAATGATTAGAAAACAGAAAAATTAAATATATTTATTGATTTTTCAAATAATTTATATTAATTTTTACAACAGTCACATCTATTATCATAACAGTAGTCCATTAACAACTAACAAGTAATTTTATTTTGTTTTAAATAATGTTACAATCCATAAAATATCCTGATCAATAAGTAGAAAACAAATATGTCTACGGTGTCCCAAGACTTAGCACATGAATAAATAGCTATGATTTCATATCCCAACTGTTATAGGGCATGAAAAATTATTTTTGAAAATAATTAAGAGTGTCCTAACTGTTATAGTGTCCCAAGACTTACATTCATTACGGGTAGTACTTTTGTCAAACCTATCTTTTTGTCTTGATCCAACAATAAATCTCATGTTAGTTACATGATATATATTTTATTATTCTGACAATTATACATATGAACTTACACCAGGAGATAGCTTAAAATAAGAATTTTCTTCTTGTTCCTTGATACTCAATGACAATTTGATTAGTTCTTTGCATTATATTATATTATTGCTTTTATCAGAATAAATATTGTTTAAACCAACTAGATAAAAACTTCTGAATTGTGCCTGTAAAAGTTGTGCACTATTTTAAAAAAGCTTTTGTGAGGTTTCCTAACATTTCATGTTAATTATAGAAAGACAGACAAGAGGAATGATAGGAAATGAACATAGCTCTGCCTTTTCTGTATATAATAGTGATAAAAAAGGATAAGCAGTGTTTCAATAAAAACATGGAATACCTCTTCAATAACCCATGATAATCAAAATGTTTATCAGATTCTAAAGAGAATACTTCAATTTAAGACATTATACATGTACTGATAAACATTAAAATACATTTTGCAGTCAAGCATTCAAAGAAAATGCAATGATAATCTTTGCAGTTTCAAACTAGGTGACACTGTAATGTGAAAAGTGAGCTCTGAAAAATGGTGTACTAATTTAACTTGCTTGTCCATGCATATTATATTTCCTTATGTAGACAATTTTTCTCAGTCAAATTAACTTCAAATGTTGGCTCATCTTATTAACTTACCCATCAAAGTGGCAATGATTAAAGAAAAGACTGACTCATCTATTTGAAAATTTGTTATTACACAGAATAGAAAATCACATCCATGTATGAAAGATGCACATGTTCATGTGGGACTGATATGCTAATACAAGTATGACAGATCAACTCTTGTCTATGAAGCAGTCTTACCGATACATGTGAGATTCCCCAAACTCCATCTTCCATTCTCTTTGCATGTAACAATCATGCCTCCTAACTCGCTCTTTCCTTGTGCCTCATACCCAGGCATACAGCTGAAGGTAAAGTTAGGCTTGTCCAGGAAAAAGGTTGAAGACATTAATATTGAGCTGTTTGCCCCGCTAGGCAGCACATCCTTAATTGGGCCACAATCAATCTCTGTGAAATTGTCAAGTACAAACAGTCAAAATACAGCACTAATTTGTGTGTTAACTGAAAACAAGTTTTGTTTTATTTGTTCAATTTAAGCAAAATATGAGTTATAAATTATTAAAAATACTGTGAATTCAATCAATTTCGTGGGGATCAATTTTCCTGGATTTGTGAAAAATTACAGTTTTGTCAGTACATGTGCCTTAAAATTTGTGGATTGATGATAGGGTCCTATTGTTTGCACAGAAGGTTTATTGTTCATTGGGTCTTTAAATTAGTGGTTTGTAGCAAGAAGAACAGAACATTTGTAGAAGTACAAAAGAATTAATCAATCTGAGTTATGTTTATAGTACCCTGGCATAAATACTTTTTGTCATTAAACTGTCAGTAAAATTTTGCAAAAGTTGGACATAAGATTACCCGTTTGTATACAAAAAGATACACAGCATCATGGATATCTATAAATCCATTTATCTACCAATCTAATTCCATTATCACTGATGAAATTGTTTATTTGTGTTAGGAATCAAAAATAGCTTGATAATAATAAAACAACCACTTCACAAAATAGTCTTGTCTACTAATCTATATATCAACAATTCTACAGACTGGGGTTAACAATATTAACAAATCAGTGGACCAAATAATCTACTGACCTGGACAATTCATGCTATCCCCCAGCAGTTGCACTGTACTGTTCTTATAGCCACAGATGATTGTTTTGTTGATGTAAGTTGTGTTTGTGTATTGGCACTCAAGGGTGACTTGTTCTCCGAACCTGATCTGTCCTGAAGGTTTGAATTGTCCCCGTTTTACAATAGGAAATCCAGGGCACAGTATGGCTGAAATGGATACAACCATGCTAAATGAAACAATGATAAACAGCAAGTCCAGGGCACTGCATGGATGAAATGGATACAGCCCTGCTAAAAAAGCATAAAACAAGGAGGAACAGTAAGTCCAGAGAACTACATCCCTGAAATGGTTAGAAAAAGTATAAACTGAATTTTCATTCTTAATATCCAAACGCACGTCCTCAATCACCACATAAACCAATTTAATACTGCTGAATACACATTGCATGCATTATATGTGAGAAATTAAATTTTATCAATTAAATATTCTGTTGATATACTAAGTATTATGTACATTTTTGATTATATTTTAATAATACCCTGATAAGCAGCAACTCAGACAAATATTGATTGAACATCTTCTATATCATCCATTGTTGCAAATAAGTAGTTTTTCTGGGACATAAAACTAATTTTAATGATGTAATACTTACCTGTTGCTATTGCATAGCTAGTACTTTTCTGAGAGGAAAATCTCTGACCGAATGATGAAATTTCGTCCTCCTATTAGGGTGAACCAGAAGATTCCAGAACACTGGATCACCCCTGCATAACACACCCACTCATATTGCTCATGTGCACTGCCACTCTTAATTCTTTTGAGGGAACAGCCTAACTTAGTGGGACATCAGTGCAGGGCAGGAGGAGGGAATCAGGCAATAGCAACAGGTAAGTATTACATCATTAAAATTAGTTTTAACCCCCCAAAAAACTACATTTTAATATCAGTAATGCCATACCTGTTGCTATTTCATACCTCAATTAGTTAGTTTCATGGGAAACTGATGATTCCACAACTGGCGATTAAAAAACAAAACACACCCTCATTGAAGAGTCAGAGACTACTGCAGGATGGAACCCACATGGGCCACTTTCTGAGCAATGACAATTAGGCCTCAGTGAGACAATGCCTTCACTTTCATGGGCTAACGAGCAAAGGTAAAAGGAGGAGAAAGTAGTGTGAAAGTGCCAAAACACAGCTTTCATCACATCCTCCAAAGATGAATGAGTTAGATAGGCCCATAAGGCAGAATTGGCTTAAACATCATGACCTGTAATTTTCATGAAAGACAGGGCTATCGGTATGGGACTGGTAAACTCGCGGGATAGTTAATGCAATCCACCTAGAAATAGTCGAAGCTGAAATGGGAAGGAAAAGACACTTCCTACCCTTCCTTCTCCCTTTAGAGGCTGCCAAGTAAAAACACAGAGCCCTAACTGGACATAAAAGTCTATCTTGGTCATCCCCAGCACAGATATGGCTGAGACTGGGGATCTCAGTCGGCAGTGGAACAACTGATGAAAACTGGTTTTTGCTAAGAAACCTGGTTGGCAAAGGAGAGCAACTCACTCATCATTCCCACTGAACCTGATACAGCCCTGCTCTATGGATAGGGCATGAAGCTCGCTCATTCATCTTGCAGATGCTATAGCAAGCAAGTCTTGAGGGTAAGGTTCTCAAAGGAAGCTTCACCCAAAAGTTCACAGGGGGCTTATTTAGAAACCACAGGACGCAATACAGATTTCATTTAGGCATTAGACAGCGAGACACTGGTCTTTGCAGTTCGAAATACCTGATCAGGTCTGCTAAGTGAGAATCTGTCCCAATCGCCAGGCCTTTCGAAAATTTGAGGGTGTTGGAAAGGGCTGCTCAACAGTCCTTAATAGTAGAAACTGAGCATTGCTCTCCTCCTCTGCCTCCTTGACCAACAGGTGAGAGGGGGCAGGGGACCCGAAAGGCAGGGTACCACATCGGCCTTTCATAGATGCCATAACATGATGTGTCACACGAAAAACATGATTTTGGACTCCCAACCCCCCCCCCGACACGGTCGTGTTTCAAAAAACACGATTTTCAGCAATCTTAGCGAGAAAAAAAAATTCCTACAAAAAAAAGTAAATTTCTTGATCACAATGATATATGCCTGTAATCTGTGGTATGTATAAACAGTAAATAGTCTTGCTCAGAGCTCATGTAAAACTATCCTCGGGGCATTTTATACAGATGTTTAAGATACAATTAAAAGGTGAAGCGGTCAGTGATAAACAGACACCTTTCAGAGATTTACTGAACTGGTAAAGTACACTAAGTGGAACAACCCAATTTGTCTGAAGTTAAATACATCAAACAGATGCGTGTTGAAAAACAAATGTTATTACATACACATCACTGACTGCATTGAATGAAAATGTTGAAGCCGTCTTTATTAAAGTTTGTGATCAGCATCAAGGTTTCTTTGAAGTCGGATTTTACTCCATATATAAAATTCAAAACATGATTATTTTGGTAGGTTGAACCATTCAATCTCTTGGCCTAATACAGTGTTACACCTAGGATTCAAAGGTCAACGGACAGTGTCCCTCACCCTCCAGAATTGGGGGACACACAACATTTTAAAGGGACAAAGGAATATTGTAGTACATAATCCACTAGAAGTGCTAAAAAAAATGAGATAATCTTATTTGCTTCGACAGCTTTGCCACCTTAACTTTCTCGTATTTTCATTGGAAATTTACATGATTGCAATAAACTTTTTATCATGTGATCAATAACTCATGAAAACATCAACATGTTTGAATATCGGGTTAATCTGAAATGAACTGCACCATGGAATTTTAATAATATAAAAGTATTAAATCATTAATTCAGCATGTGAATAAATTAAATCTTCACTGCCGTAGGCGTGACTTTAACCTCAAAAATATGTTACAATAGGGCGGTCAAAGACTTTAGCAACTCGGCCGACTACCACAAACCTTAAATGTTTTCATTGCCAGATTCATTGTTTTGAAATGGATATTCATTGTCATCTTACAGGTTTTATCACTTTTAGCGACTTTGGACATTGGTTGCTCCAACACAGATGTGGATGCACATTCGCGAAGGAAAAGTGTAGGCATATTTGTGAATACAAATGACACTTGCATTCCAACTACTGAAAGCAGCAAAGACTACATGTAATTAAAACTAAATTTCACTGTCCAATGGATTTTAAAGACAGTAACTTGGTGTATTTTTGTATTTAATGTCTGTGAGGTTGTGACCATGTTTGTGGTGATGTTATTTGACAATTCTAAGTCTACCATTTTTTATATATATATTTTTTTTTGTAAGTATATTAAATGCTTCAGAGAAAACAGATGGTATTTTCTTTTTATTCAGATTGGAATTTCCAATCATTTGCTATAGGCTGATTTGAAAAGATAACTTATTCTCATTTGGATGCCGTCGCTTTTAGGGGGTCACACGCACTGACCCCCCTTGGGACCTGAAAACACACTTTTTGAGTCTCAAACCCCCCCCACCCCAACACTGTCTGGGAATATGGCAATTATGCCCTTTTCTGTGTCAAGCTTGTGCACATCAACGAGGACAGAAAGGACATCTTCATCTTGTTCTCTCTCCTGGGAGGCATGACTATGTCATCCAATGTCTCTCTGTTGCGGGGCAGACTTGGGGAGGAGAAACTTGAACCGGTAATTCCCCCTGTGGAGCTAAGGGACTGTTCTTAGCAGTGGACTCAGCAGGTGGATTAGGGTGAATCTCCACCTGCCTAGAGCATTTGGGGGAAGAAGGTCTATCCCCCTCCCTCTTTGCTCACCCAAACTCGTAAGATGATGTAGGTCCACCACCCACATCCTCGACCTCACTACGACACAGGCAAGGTCCAGAAGTCCATGAGCTGCATGTATGGAAAAGGTCAATCGCATCCCTGTGGCAGAAGGCCCCACATCCCATAGGGATTTAGAGATAATAGGAAAGGGGGTGATGTCGATCCAATCCCGTTCCATAATCTGGTGTTTATAAGCTGATTCCCAGTTCCCCGTTTGATAAAACAGCAGTCTGGAGATAGGGGGGACTCTGCCCGATCCCTATCTCAGTGCCCAGTCACCAGACAAGGACTCATCAGGTGACTCAAATCTGTATACTCTTCCCCAAACATGTTAGACTTAGATCTGAGCTCTCCCCTTACTCTGGAGCTCAATCCTGTCACCAATATCGGACCCCATGGACTGAAAGGGTGCTGCACCCCCTCATGGGGGGGGTGCAACTCACTTCCAGCCCTTACTGAGCTGTGGGTCGGTAGAAGGTGCTGCTCCCCCTCACAGGGGGGCACAACTCACTTTCTGCCCTTATCAACGAGAGAAGGTGCTGCTCCTCTCCGAGAGGAGGGTAAGACTTGCTCTCTTTGTTAGTGGTAAGGAGAGGGTGCTTCTCCTCCCTCTTGGGAGGGCACAACTTGTTCTATATCTTCATGGATTGGGGACAGTGCTGCACCTCCGTCTCTACCCTGTTTATAACCTCCCTTGGGAGGGGGCCCACTAACCCTAAGAGTCTCCGAAGAGAGTTGGGTAATCCTTCTCCGAGACCCAAGGGACTCTGAGAAAGAGAACCTGGAAAACTCTGACAAAGACCAGGATACCTTCTTCCTTGCTTTGTAGGTCAGGACAAAGACTATAAAAGGGACAGCTATCTGTCCTCTCACAGTGTGTGCAAGATAAGCAAGTGGGGTGTGTGTCCCAGGGCGATTTCCAGTGACGGCACCTACCCACACTTTGCTTAGACATTGTTCCTGAAATAAAAATGCTGAAAAGAAGATCTCTTTATACAAAAAACTTCTCTGTTTGTATACATATGGTAATGCATGGACTAATTCTACACTAATATAATTATTTCAGCATGAAGACACCTTTACTTGGGTGTTTTCACTAAGATAAATTCTTAAAAAGGAAGCAATGCTAAGTTCAGGACATAAAATGAAACGTAGACAAGTCAACCAGGCTTAACTCTTTAACTTCAACTAATGTGTATATCTGCTGCATACATGTCCCTTGCCTCCACAGTGATTGATAAATCCGCTTGTAAACAAAGTACTACTATTTGCCATAGTGGATATATCTGCTTGCTGGTTATGTGCCCTAGACCCCAGTGATGGATCGATCTGCTCTGTATGTTCATGTTACAAATGATCTTATTCGTCAGTATTGGGCAGTAAAATTTAACCAATCAAAATAGAGTTAACAAATGATGGTTCTTGCTATGAAAGATGTCATATTCTAAATAAGGCTACTAAATACATGGATTTTCTGGAATTTTCTACCACATGATAGTTAATACATGCAGTTGTTGACAGTGGAAACAATGGCTTTTGCTAACAATTCAGAATCTTAATTTTCTGGTTTTTCAGAGGAGGAAATTGATGATATTCATTTAGGAAGTGTTGGCAGTGACACTGATTTATTGTCTTCGTCCATTCTGTCAGAAATTGAGATAGAATCAGACGATGAAGATAGTACAGTGTGGACAAAATACCCACATGCTCCGCAAGTCACCGAGTTCACTGAAAGTGTTGGTCCTACATGTACTTTCATTTTGGATGAGGGGGAAAAAAATAAAGAGATAGATTTCTTCTTTAAATATATACCCCTGGTATTAAATTAAAGAACTGTGGCTGAAACTAACAACTATGCAGCAGAAAAATGTATGAAAGATAAGCCAGCCAATGTTTGACAGAAAAAAGGCAGTATGAGGTGTCCATTATGTGCAAGCAGTGTGATGTTCCTCTTTGACTTTGTGTAAAACATAACTGCTTTTATCACCAACAGCAACTACAGAACTAGTATAACATAATGACCAATTAAATGTTTGCATTACGTATCCAACTTTAACATATAACTTTGTATACAATAATGACAGACAAATTTTAGTGTTACAAATAGTGTGCTCTGTTTAATTCATGGAGTTTCTTATCAATCTTGTGGAAGTCAGTGGGATAAAAGAATCATAAAGACAAAAGGTAGTTATAGCTTTTATATATGCATGGTTTTAGTATATCAATCAGTCAATTTTAAAAAAAATAACTAAAAAAATTCGCCCATATCCACAAATCATCAGCTAAAAAGTTATCATTTGGCAGCAGCAGCATCAGACTCTGGTAGTCAGCCATCAAATCAACTGCAGTAGTGACCTCAGCAGCTAGGCAATGCAGTGAGCCACTACAGTAGCACTAGAAGTTAATGAGTTAAAGACAGACAGGGACTCCCAAATTAGCAAAAACCAGTATGTTACGATTGCCAATAATAAGGAAAAAATTTAAGAAAGGCTATCCGAAACTAAAATTGAAAAAGAATTTGTGTTCGATAACTGAGCACGAGATATGAAGTTAAAAAGTGATGTGCAACCTGCTTACCATGTATGAAATTAGCATAATTCATGATATAGGCAAGGTGAATGAAATGATTCATAAGGAACAATAAAATGGATAAAGGCGAGTCCGTAGACTGCAAATATGTAAGTATAGGGAAATTTAAATAAAATACCTACCCTTGGCTAGAAAAAGCACAACCAAATTTGAAACTCTAATGCCCTGTGAAGGAGTGAAAAGAATAGTGTGTGTACATCCTCAAAGGAAACAAGTTGTGCATGAAGTGCCACAAAGCCTTCAATCTTCCAACTGAAGTGTGAACATGACTACCTTACTTGTGCCAGTCAATGGTATTATCAACATAGTGGCGCTGTACAAAGACCCTCCCCACCACAAAGTGTTCAAAGCACTAAAGTTAGAAATCTGCCAGATCCCTTTTATATGGAATAATGGCCACTAGTGGAAGAGAAATAGGTAACTTAATATAGTGTGCCAGTGCCTTGGCTGATATTGAAAGAGGATATATGTTCATTGCTAGAAGTGTTTTTAAAATGAAACCCATCCACATAGACTACTTCGATTTTTAAGATGTAGCCAAGTCTACTGTAATCACAGTGCTCGCCCTCTGGACTCATGGTACCCTTACAAGTATGGATATTCTGCCACCACCTCGATTTCAGTAGCACAATGGAGTTGCACAACCAAGATATACTATGGCTGAAATGGCAATGCTGGTAGGCGGAGTAACAGGTAACGCTTTGGCCTTTACGGTGTCAAATTATTTTTTGTCTAAATTGAATAAAAGCATATCAATGACACAACAAAGCCTTAGAACAATTACTGACAGTACAGGCAGAGTATCAGAAAAAATTAAATGAGGCTCTCAATTATATTAACCAAAGACTTCGCAAAGAAGGTTAAGCGGAGTCAAATTTCAAAAGTGTGGAGGAAGCCATGCATGAGTACAGTATGATTACAGGCAAAAGTGACGATGTAGCGGCTCCAGAAGACCCAACCTCTCTTTCTGATTTCTATATGCCGTCCACTCAACAAAAAGACTTTGAGATAATATTTATTGTTGGAGGTATGGCTGCAGTAATAAGTATTACATATAAGTACCTCTACCAGTACAGCAAAGTTACAGCACACTATGAATTGTGTATCTTGTAAGCTGCAGGATATATATTACAGTCCTCGAGGATACTGGCATAGTCTATTCGCTGTGGGAAAATTATCAAAAGCTGCAAAAGTAATGAATGATGTGGCTAAGAAAGCAGACAGTTTGGCAAATTTATTTACCGCTGCCAAAACGAATTATTAGGTCAACACTTACAGCTATTAATAACAATGATGCACACCAGGCTTCAAGGAAAAACATACAAATATGCACTGACATTAGCTGATGTTGCCACCCAGTATAAAGAAACTGAGCTGCTAACAAGTAAAGAATAAGAGGAAGTGGCAAGGGTGCTGGAAAAGATATATACATGAAAGCACCTGTTCTGATCAAAATTATTGTAAGTGAATTCAAGTAAAGAATATATAGGTGCTGTGACTCAATCGCTAGACGAGCACAATGTTAAAATATGATGCGGAATAACTGGACTTCATAGATCTCAGGCTATTGTTGAAAGATTCAATCAAACTTTATCTGAGAGATCATTTAGGTTTCAGTATGCCAGAGAGATGATAAGCATTGGTCGTAATTCTGAATTGGTAAAAAGTCTGCCTGATGTGGTGCATTCTATAAATCCCCCAAAAAAAGTTTTCGGCTCAATACAGTACTGTGCCAGAGGTGTGGGTACAGGATTTCCCCACACAATGTGCAACAACAAAGTGAGGTATTTATATGAGCCAGGAGAAAAGGAAGGCAGCAGTCACCACACCACAGACCCAGTCTGGTCTCTTGATACTTTTCATATTAAAACCCAGACAGAAATTCCAGGTCAATCTGAAAACATCAACCCTTATGCCATTTCAAACAAAGTGGATTATCTCACATGAATAAGTGTCACTTCCGAGGGACCTGACAGAAATGGGTTTCAAGAAAGTGGAACTAATCTACTGATTGTTTATACAGCAGTTAGTTATACTTACAATATAAAATAAAAAGTGTGAGAACAACTAAACCAGGGTTGCCCAACATAGGGCCTGTGGGCCAGAAACTGGCCCATCAAAGGTTTCTATCTGGCCCACCAACCTTTCATAACTTCTGCCGACTGGTAGTGGAAAATGTTGATCAAGTTTATAAACGGTCCGGTGAGTGGGAAAAATAATACAATGTGGCTCCTCGTACAAAAAGGTTGGACCCCCCCTGGATTAAACACGCAACAGAATATGCAAGCTGGTGTGAGACCTCCTTTCACAAGCAGAACTCTGCACAAATGTACAGAATATAATGTCAAATTTTGGAGATTCGTATCTCAACAAAATTAAGACAAGGGAGGCCACAAACCAGACCAGTAGGAATAGGGCAACTAATACCTACCCAAAGATTGGAAAACAAAATAAGTCAAATGAACTTAATTGGTATAAGACACAACAAAAAGTTAACCTAATACCCTGTGTGTGTGTGTGTGTGTTTGTGTTTGTGTGTGTATGTGGGGTGGGGTAACCTGATGTCAAGGTTAAGAAAAACCATAACCGAAAATGTCAAGAACTCTCAAGAAAGATTAATTCCAACTATGAAAACACTTGGACTGAGGGTAAATACAATCAATAATTATGATTCACATAATAAAAATGCCCAATTCGCTCCAATAGACAAAGCAAAAGCAATTTTTCATTGAGCATACAATTTTCCTACCATAAAGATGGCATTGTCTGGAAAAAAGATGACAACTACTGGGCATGCATTGAGTCTTGGGTAGGCTTCTGGAATCTTCCAAAAAGTCACCCTGTGAAAAGATTAATTCTCATCATACAGACGAGGGTAATTTCCATCCCAGATAGGTTATCTATGCCATAGCAACAGGTTATGTATTGCTAATAATAAATTGATCAATTCTTTCAAACCTCATTATACTATTATTTTATGGACAATTAGTAATACATCTGTCCCTCGATATCTCGCACCTGAATAACTCGCGAACCTGCTTATAATGCAGAGTCAGGCATGGATCCCATTTTTTTCTAAAAAATAACAAAGAATTGGTCCCTATTTGAAGAAAATTGTGATCAAAACTGGTAAATGAAACTTAGATATATCTCTTGTTGTATCATCGAAAATAGCAGTTAGTGCCTGGAAATTTTAATCAGCATCATGAAATTCACAACTTTTAATAAGAAGTCATATATTTGTTAAATTTTCTTTACAAAAACAAATTGTCAGTACACTGTAAAAAAAAAAAAAATATTCGATGATATTTCAATCCATGAAAATGTCAGTAATGCCTACTGGTGGCAGCACTTTAAGAAATAAATACCAATTAAATAAGTTTTGTCAAGTGAAATTCATGCTTAGTTCTATCTTTTAATTCAGTTTCAGTGTAATCATCACAAATGTGATACGCCTTCTTGTATTCAAACACGAAAAGTGTCAATCTACCATCCCAGCTATGTCTGCAAGTGTTTCTGAGAGCCTAATTAAGTGCCAGCTGTGTTTTGATCTCCGATTTGTGAAAGTGTTTGTTGTATGGTTAGAATCAATTAAAAGTACTTCTGATTTGTATAACCATGTTAATTATGTCTTGTATCAAAGTAAAAAAGGGGGTGAATAAGAAAAGTTTAAAGGCATGCAAATCCTACCAGCATAAGAGCTAGTGGTCACAGTATTGTATCAGATCAACTCATTTCAATTTTGACCAATTGAACACAGTTATAAATATTATTATGTAGGTAACATAATTAAAGTATGTAACATTAATCAGTGGTTGATCCTACCAATTCGCAAAAATGTGATCAACGATAGCAAGGGAAGCAAGTGAAAGGTGTACTCAGTGTATGAAAAGCTTTCTTTCACAGGTACGGTTCATTAAGGAAAAGCAAGTTCCAAAGTTTGTAGTGAACTTAAAATCCTCAAATTGGCCCTCTGAGATTGCTCAAGGATGAGCAGAAATGTCACTATTACTTGCAATGAAATCATGACATCAATATTTTACTTAAATAGGACAAGACTAAAAAAAATTGAGTTTCAATGTTGACGGCTGTTGTTTCATTAAATGTCCCTATTCTTTGAAAAAAGGAAATCTTGTTTTGTTGTGAATCAACAATAAAGCAGTGACATAACACACAATGTTTTTGCCGGTGAACATGTGAGTGTGTTCAAACGTCTTGGAGTAATGTTTTTAAAGCTCTTTCAAAGATTGGTTATCTTTAAAATTAAGGTAATTTATACAGAAAAGTGAACACCTTCATTTGAAAAAGCATTTTATAGACTATTATTCCCAAAGTGATTATAAACGAGTACTGAACCATTAAAATGTATATAAAAAAAAAAACACTCGTCTTCTCATAGTTGATGTCCAGCCTGGATGGCATCCCCTTCTTCATTTTTCAAAGGTCCCACAGTAACTCATACTGCGGTCTGTGTTTTTGGACCCCATTGTGCATGAGTTGTCAAGGGAGAGGTGTAGGATACTTTTCTATGTAATGACCCATACTTGGGAAAAATATAATAAACTAGGAGTAGCACAAGAAAATGTGCACCAACCTATAAATTTGTGTTGGTCATTTTGGTTTGCTCTGACCCTTAGCCATGTACAACTATAAATTGGTGTTGGTCATTGTTGGTTTGCTCTGACCCTTAGCCATGTACAACTATAAATTTGTTGGTCATTTTGATCTGCTCTGACCCTTAGCCATGTACAACTATACATTTTTGAAAGAATTAAATACTCAGACATTTCACAAGTGATCATACTTAAATGTCTGAATACAACTGACATCATAAAATTGCATACCTTCACTGGAACTGGCACAATCATTTAATAAAAAGAGTTCTTAAAATGCCAAGGAAAAAGTTAAAGTCTCAAGCACATGTAATTATCAGAGACTTTTTACATGGTCAAAATTCAATATTCTACTCTCTGAGTAGGATTTAACTCCACTACACAAAACGTTTGTTTTCATTTGGTTTGTTGTTAAATATATAATCAGTTACCTGTGCACACTGGGTCAGCTTCTGTCCATGATCCAGAACTGTTACACTGTCTGGTTAGGTTCTGGGCACCATTAGGAAAATTATAGCCTACATTACAGATGTACAGAATTTTATCACCAAAATAAAAGTTCTCATTCACTGTAAGGATTTTTCCATTGACTGGAACTTGAGGCTTCTTACAGAGCTTTCCTAAAACACAAAAAAAAAAGTAGGAAATACCTTAAGTCACTTTAAATTCGTGGGTATACAATTTCAAGGTTTTGTTAACAAATACATATTCGTGGGTACTTAATTTTGTGGATTTTGCCATTTTAAAAAAAGCTACAATGTAAATATCTATAAAAGATTATACCAGAATACAGTTTCATTTTTGAGCAAACAGATATAATTCCTATAGCAGTCATTAAATTGATGAATTAAGTTATTCATTACTAACACTTAACATAATCTAAGACATTGACATCATTCTCTATGCATGTATAAAGAAACAAATTTAATTTATCTCGTCATTGAAGAGGATAACACAAAACTGAAGGAGAAAGTAAATTAAGGCAATTAAACAAAGAAAGATTTGCTCCTGTCAGAAATTATGCAACTTAAGTATGGCTATGCTGCTTCAAATAGTTTTCATCCTGACATTTTAACAGCAGTGCAAAACAACATTACTAATATGGAAACAGAAACTGTCAATACTTTGCGAGAAGAATCACAAAAGCATATCAGTGCAATTAGCAAGCTTATCAAAACAAAAACAAAAGAAAACACCCAGAAAGAAATTGTAGTTTTTTTTGGGGGGGGGGGGGTAAAACTAATTTTAATAATGTAATACCTACCTGTTGCTATTGCATAGCTGGTACTTTTCCAGTAGGAAAATACCCTGATCGTACGACAAAATTTAGTCCTCCCATTAGGGTGAACAAGAAGATTCCAGAACACTGGATTGCTCCTGCAGGACACCCCTCACATTCCCCATGCATACTGCTGCTCTTTCATTCTTTTTGAGGGAATAGTCTAACTTAGTGGGACATCAGTGTGGGGCAGAAGGAGGGAATCGGGCAATAGCAACAGGTAAGAATTACATCAATAAAATTAGTTTTAATCCCCACACAAAACAAACTACATTGTAAGATCAGTGATACCATACCTGTTGTTATTGTGTAGCTGAATTAGTCAGCTTCGTGGAAGGCTGACGATCCTACAACTGGTGAATAAAAACAAACACAAGGAATACTCACCATCACAGAAGAGCAGGTGTCTACTGCAGGATGGAATCCACATGGTCACCTTTTGAGTGACAATGATTGGGCACAGTGAGAAAATGCCTTTGCTTTCGTGGGCTAATGAGCAAAGGTAAAAGGAGGAGAAAGTAGTGTGAAAGTGCCAAAACACAGCTTTCATCACATCCTCCAAAGATGAATAAGTTAGATAGGCCCATGAGGCAGCAATGGCTTAAATCTCATGGGCTTTAATTTTTAAGAAAGACAGGTCACTATCGGTAAGGGACTGATAAGCTCCCTTGATAGTTAATGCAATCCACCTACAAATGTTGGAAGCTGAAATATCAGTTGAACCTTTAATCGGGAGGAAAAGATGCTTCCTACCCTTCCTCTCCCACTAGAGGCTGCCAAATAAAAATGTAGATCCCTAACTGGACATAAAAGTCTATCTTGATCATTCCCAGCACAGATACAGCTAAAGACTGAAAATCTCAATCGGGAGTGGAGCAACTCATGAAAGCTGGGTTTTTTTTACTAAAAAAAACCTGGTTGGCAAAGGAGAGAAACTGATACAACCCTGCTCTATGGATACAGCATGAAGCTCACTCCATCGTCTCACAGACACTAAGGCAAGCGAGAAAACCGTCTTGAGGGTAAGGTTCTTAAATGTTCATAGAGGGTTTATTAAGAGACCATAAGATAAAAGAAAGATTCCATTTAGGCATTAGAGAGTGAGACACTGATCTTTGCAGTTCTAAATACCTAATCAGGTCTGCTAAGTGAGATCTGTCCCGATGGCAAGGCCTTTTGAAAATTTTAGAGTGTTGGAATGGGCTACTTGATAGCCCTTAATAGTAGAAATTGAGCATTGTTTCTCTTCAAAAAGGAAGAGAAGAAAACCAGCTAGGATTGACACGTTTTCTACTAGACCAATCACAAAAGATTCTCCATTTTGCATCATACACCTTAGACATTGATCTTCTCATGGACTGAATGATGTACTTGGCAACTTTGATAGACAACTTTTCTTTGGGGAGAGATCGTTTGAGATGAGCCAAGCATGAATGTGGAGAATTTTTGGGCTGTTGTGCAGGAGAGAGCCCAGGTCTTGCAACAGGAGGTCCCTCCTCTGAGGTAAGGTTCTGGGATGGTCCACCAGCAGATTGAGAAGATCATTGAACAATCACTGGGGCCACAGAGGGGCAATCAAAATGAGCTCAGCAGTGGAGTGCCTCACTTTGTATATGACCTGTGGGATCATCCTGAAGGGTGGGAAGGCGTAAGTGAACAGATGATCCCACTTCAGGCTGAAAGCTTCACTCCCCAGGCTCTCTGGTTAGGGCTGGGGAAACGTAAAAGAGGAGCTTGTTGTTTAGCTTGGTGGCAAACAAGTCCACCAAAAAGGAGTTCTCCAAAGTTGAAACAAGGAGTCAAGCCACAGATTGGTGGAGTGACCATTCCATGATGACTATTTTCCCTTTCCTTGACAGACTGTCTGCCAAAATATTCTTCCTACTGGGAATGTGGCAAACTCAAAGGGTAATTCCTTCTGAAGTTGCCCAGCGAAGAAGGTTCCAAAAATCCATGCAGAGAGAAAGTGCATGTGTGCCTCCTTGTACTCCACCACCAACATGTTATCGGAGGAGACTATCATGCACTGACCTCTTATTTGGTGGATGCACCTCTGAAGGCCTAAGAACACTGCCCTCATTTCCAAATTGTTGATGTGGAGGGTAGATTCTTTCCAAAACCACAAACCCTGAAGAATCAGTCCTTCTGGCTCTAGATGAGCTCTCCATCCAAAATCTGACGTGTATGCAAACAGGCAAGAGTGTGGTTGGTGGTGCATAGGGACTCTGGCCAGAAACCGGTCCCAATTTGTCCACCAAATCAGATGGAAATCCTGACCCTGAGATATCGGACCATTCATGGGGTCCCTGTGCAGTTTCCATGCCGCTAAAAAGGAAAAACTAGAAAGAATGCAAGTGCAGCCTGCCTAGGGGAACCAGGTCCACTGCGGAGCTCAAGGTCCCCAGCAGAGAGAGAAAAAGAGGGAGCTGATAACGTGGTCTTTACTCTCAGCGCCTCCAACAGGGACAGGATCTTGTCCACTCTGTTCTGAGGGAAATGGACTAATCCTCTATTTGTGAGAAAATTCATCCCCATGTAGACAAAATCTTGAAATGGAATGAGCAGAAGACCCAGCCTGGTCACTATGGACCAACAGCGAGACAGACCTAGTCTGAGGGACTCTAGTCGACCATTGTGGATCAACCAATCATTGAAATATTGGAGGATTGGGATACCTAGTGACTGTAAATGGGCTGCAACTACTCCCATGACCCTGGTAAAAGCTCTGGGTGCAAAGACTGGGCCGAACGGCAGAGCTTGAAATCAGAATAACTCCCCATCCAAACAAAACCAGAGGTACTTCCTGTGTGGAGGAAAGAGGCCGTGGTCTCCATCTTGAATCTGTTTAGGGACAAAAGGTCGATAATTAGATGGACCTTAGTCCCCCTTTCTTGGGAACCAGGAAAATCCGGAAGTAGCAGGCCAGAGATTGGTCTTTTAACACCCTCTCTACTGCACCCTCCTGAAGAAGGGAGTGAACCTCTTCCTGTAAGAGCACCAGATTTAACTCATGGAAGAAAATGGGGAACCTTACTAAAGGAGGATGATCCTGGAACTGAAACTAGTAGCCATTTTTTTTACAGAAAGGACCCAGCCATCAACGGTTATGCCAGACCAAACCTCTGAAAAGAGGCTTAGTCTGGCACCAACAGGAACCAAAGGAAGATGTATGCTCTGCAGGAGAGGGAGCGAGTCCCTACAGCTGTCCACCCTTAGGAAAGTGGAAGGGCCCGCTAACTTCTTCCCTTGGCTTCTATGGCCCACCTCCAGAGGTGGAGCTCTGAATTGGGGTTGTTGCTTACTGGCGCATACAGTAAATTTTGTATGGGACAGCACATGCTCAGTAAGAATTATGCCAGAGTCAAATCAAGGGTAATTATGACTGATGCTATGGCCCAAATCAACGTACATCATAAAAACGCACAGGTTGGAATTTCTATGCATCAGAATCGAGTCATATTTAAATTCCAAATGTTAAAATTTGAAAATACACATCTATTGATAAGCCAGAGTGTGGAAGCAACAGAAGGTCCATTTTAAACTGCACCCCAGGCAGCCTCACCAAGCTTGGAAGGATCCTAGGGTCCAAAGACCTTGGGAGCTCTGAACACAGATCTGTGGAGCAGTAGGCAGTAAACCTTGTTTACCACCGTGACAGAAGTCTAAACATCTTCCTCCACCATCACCTGACCCTTATGGTGTGATGATGATGGGGACTCAAAGGAAGGAGAAGAGTCCAATGCAACCAGGTCTTGTGGGAACTCATTTGCATGAACCAAAATTGAGAGTTCGTTGACCTGACTTTGCTCTCTGGGTGAGACAGTACTGTCTATTCCTTCTTATCTCCCTCCATGGAGATGAGACTTAATGATGGTGAGATCATCGTGCTGTCTCCACAGATGGGGTGGAATAGAACTAACTTGTTGGTCCTCTCTCCCCACAGAAGGGGATTTGTGATTCCAATTATTGACACAGGAGATGAGTGGCTGCCCCCCCCCTTCTTTTTCTTCTACAACAAAGTCGGAAAGGACGGAGAACATCTATATCATAGTTAAAAAAGGGGGGGGGGGCAATCTGTCATAGTAGGGGTCTCTCAATAGATCATAAAAATGAAAGCAAAACAAGAGTGTTATAATGTATTCTGTATATAACTGGTGTTAAAATATGAAAATGAAAATCCAGATTATCTTTTTTTTTGCTCTTGTTTTAATATTTTTGGGACTTTCAGTAAAAAAAACATTGCAAGGCAGCATTTTCACCACACATTTAATCACTCATATGTCCATCCTTATGTTCTAAAGTTTTGAAACAGCACTAAAGGTTTTAACTTTGCTGTCACATAAAAGTACAATTCAAATAAAAAATCTCCAACACATCCAGTGCATACTTGTTCTTTGAAAGTATAACAAGGAATTGTCAGTCAACATTTAGCTGAACATCATCCATGATGCAGCAGCATTATTATCTTTAGTGTCTATGTTGATCATTCAAATTTATCAATAGAACACAACAGGGTACATAAAGATCCATTGGTGTATTGAATGATGGTAGTCTGACAATATAAGACATCAACCCTGATATGTATGATGGTGGGAGGGAGTCAACATCTTACTACCATAAGAATCAGTGCTGTGGAGCTCTGTTCCAACAGCATCAACAAGAAAACTGGAAGCCAAATTTTCATGAATATCTCGCATAGTCAGCAGCACATATTGACACTGTTGCACAACTTAGAGCTTAATTGCTTTATTCATATTATACTTATTTTGATGCCTTTTCCATATCAAAGTAAATCCAGGCACAATCTAGTGGTTGCATTTTTCAAACTCTGTTTACCACCATTTCAGTTGTTTGAAGAGCAATGGTACCAGAGGAATGCCAAATTCAGTTAAAAACTAGGGTACAATTTCTTTACTGAAACAAATATGTCTAATCGCATTTGGATGAATGTGAGTAGACATATTCTTTTCTTTAAAGAAACTTAACTGGTAGTTTAACCAAATTCAGCATTCCTCTACTACCATTGCTCTTCAACCAACTGAAATGGTGGCCACAACAGCAACACTGTACAGGACGAAAACAGATAATTTCTACATTTTTAGGAAATAAAGTGTGCATGATCCATGAAAATTTGCACCTAATTCTTTATTTTTGCATGATTATGCCCATACAGATTACAAAATATTCCACAAAACATGGAGACATGGCAAACTAACCACCAGGTGGTGGGAGTCCCCAAAGGACATGTGTCAACTGTCTCCCTCTCCCTAGATATGAGATCGAAACCCAGAACCCATTACCTATTGGGATTAAAAGGTAGCAAAGAGAAAAGGTGGAGGGTGGGGAGGGGTATCAACCTGATCCCTTTCTCTAGACTGGTAACCAAACCTGGTGTCTGGTGCTTGATGTCATATGACCAACGATAGGTTAAAGACACTTAGCGACCAGTACTACTGTCTTTACCTGGTGACTGATGAACAGTGTTAAAGATCCGGTGACAGGTACTTGAGACATCGCCTGGTGACCAATGCCTGATGTCTGATGATGAACACCAGGTGACCAATACTAATCACCTTACCCAGTAACCAGTATCCAGCACCCAATCAATGGGCAAAGATTGCTTTGGTAATGAAGACCTGATGTAGGAGTCTCTAACTAGTGACCATGAATCTGATGAATGATCTTCCCTTGCTCTGTAACCAGATCTATTAGAGTGAGAAGTATTAGTGGTCATACCCTTGCTGAACTAGGCAATTTCCATACTATGGAAAGAAACCAGTACCCACCCCTATGTGATCTGACAACTTCCCTAAATCAGACACCTGTCTCTTTGTGCACATGAAGTGTACAAGTGCATGCCACACACATGGGGTGCATATCCCAAGTAGAATTTTTATGGCCATATTTACTCACGCCATGAAGCATAATGAATGTTGAAAGAAAAAACAAACAATAAACTGGAACAAGAAATGAGTGGGTAATACTTACCCTAACACCATTTAAGAGAGGGATAAAAACAAAGAAGCATCACTTTGCTACAAGGGAAGAAACAACCCTCAAATTCAACAAAAAAAGGACACCAATGAAACTAAATTTGTGCAAAACCTGGGAAGAAAATATCAAATAGCTTACAGAAAATTATACTATTGATGGCAAGTATGCCAAAAAACACTCTAAATGATGAAAACCACCCAGTGTTCAGAGACACATGACAATCACACAAAGTCCATGGAAAAAAAGGGCAATATTCTGAAGGACAAAGTTGACTGAGATATCAGACTGGGAACATGTAGTTTTTTTATTCTTGACCTCCAATTACTATTTTGGAGGATAGTAATCACCTTGGACTGAAGACAAGTGCCAGGAAATGATGCAGCTATGCAATAATAGCAGATATGTATTGCTGTTATTAAAACAACTGTTCATTGTTCAAAGATTTTCTATTTTTTTGCAATGGTAGCTATATCTGAAGGTGGATCAGCATCATTGTATAAATCTGAAAGCCCTTCATGCCAGAATGCTTTCTGTCACATTTGGTCAAATTCTGTTCAGCTGTCTTTATTTTTAAAAAATATTTTTTTGCAATGGTGGCCATCTTTTATGGCCGATCAGCATCAATTTTACAAACTGTCTGAGTATAATAATAATAATAATAATAATAATAATAATAATATAATTGTTATACTTATTATTATTATTTAATAAACACACAAATAAACTATTAATGTTCTTGACTGGTAAAGTCAGGTGGTAAAGCTAGGAATGACTCCAAAGAACAGCTGTAAAGTCAAGTGTTACAGAATAAGTCTGTTTGACAACTTACGGACACAGGTATGGTTGATAAAGTACGTGTCTCCTTCAAGAAGTCCTGTTTCTGACAGAGCCAGAGGAATCTCATTGGAACCATTTCTGGTATAAAGGTCATAACCAGGATTACACTGACACTGATAGCTTCCTTGAAAGTCATTGCAGATCTGGTTACAGCCACCTTTGTTTGTAGTGCATTCATTAATATCTGTAATTGAAAAAAACATCCAAGTGTTACTTTGAACATAAGTATCACAAATGGCACATGATATCCTGCAAATTAAAGGTTATAGTCATACCTGTGAATCTTCCTGCCAGTGTTGAGTGGTTTTCGAGACTCCAAAAGGTGTGTTTTGTGGTCCAAAGGGGGATCAGTGGGCATGACCCAAAAACAAAATGTTGTACAATTGAGAATAACTTACCAGTATCTTCTTAGAGAAGTCTATAGAAAATGGGGGCCCCGGGTGTCTGAGTGCTCTAGGGCACTCGCCATTACAGATCACTGACATCTCACTTCGGTCCATGTGGGTTCGAGTCTCAGCTCGGCCAACATGGTTATGTGAGAAAGCTTGCCAGTAGCTTCCTGTGGGTTGGTGGTTCTTCCTGGGGTTTTCATGGGTTCTTCCTCCACTAAATATACTGGCTGTTATGTATAGCCTATCAAGTGCTGAAAAATGGCTGAAAAATGGCCTTAAACCCATAAAACCAAACAAAACCTACAAAAAATCACTCCATATTCAAAATAAGAAGACTGAATGTTTTCTATGAAGCTTTTATTACACTTTCAAAACAAAAAATTGCCCATGTTGTTTCATTTGGGACTTCAGTTAAAGATTTTATCTCTCAAAGTGAAGTACAATATGTGTTTGTGAATGTTTTAACAGAGACTACATGCATGCTCGATAAAATTTTTAAAAAATCAGAGAGGAACTAACCTCCTTGTCTGACCATCCAAGTAATGTATACTTTAATGATATATTAGATCTAGGAATTAAAGGAAAATGTCTACACATTGGGCACATAAATATACAAGGTATGAATAATAAGTTAGACCAACTGAATTTATTATTATCATCTAAGGTCAATAATGTACATATTCTGGGTTTAACACAAACATTAAATGACAATCATGCAAATGAATTGTTGTTTATTGATGGTTAGAACACGCCAATCAGACATGGTAGAGGTTCAGGGGGTGGAGGTGTTGTTGTATATGAAAGAAATGGTTATTAGTTGAAAGGAAAAATTACCTAAAATCACATGAAATTAAAGCAATATGGACCCAGGTAAATCAATCAATTACAAAGCCATTCCTAGTGGGCTTTGTCTATAGGTTCCCTCATGCTGTGGTCAGATGGAATTAGCATTCTGAAAAGCAACTAATGTAGATAAAGTGATTGATGACCAACAAAAATGCTTATTAAAGGTGACTTCAACTGGGATCTTATGAATAATCAGATTAACATATACTGATTGAATTTCATAAAAACGTTTTGTCTAACCCAATTAGTGGACCAACCAACATGAGAAACTGATCACTCAAAAACTTTAATAGATCATATCTATATAAATATGGAAGAAAATGTGAGAAAAATATGTATTCCTAGGATAGGTCTTAGTGATCACTTCCCTATTTTTCTAACCAGAAAATCTGCCTTAAAAATGTCTGTAAAATCCAAAACTCATGAAATCATAAAACTATTGAGACAACAAAAGCGACAGGCCTAGATAATATTGGACCATGTCTCCTGAGGGATGCTGCAAATATAATATCTCATAGAATAGCTTACATATGTAATCTAAGCATATCCACTACAGTGTTTCCCCAAACATGAAAATTGGCAAAAGTTACCCCCCTTCACAAGTCTGGCAGCAAAAAAGATGTAAATAACTAGAGACCCATATCTATCTTACCAACTCTGTTTGAACTACTGTCCAAACTGCTTGAAAAGCATGTTCATAACAATCTTTTGATGTACCTGTCAACCTATAACTTAATTCACCAAAACCCAGAGAAAACCACTCCTGCAAGACAGCCCTGATTTCCATGACAGATAGATGGATTACTGGCTTAGAACAGAGGAAATTAATTGGATCCATACTAACTGATCTTAGAAAAGCTTTTGACTTTGTTGATCATCATATTCTTATCAATAAATTGGACCTTTATCAATGTGACAATTCAATAATTGATTGGTTTACATCATATCTAACAAAGAGAAAACAGTGTGTTAAAATAAATGGCAGTTTTTCTGAAGAAGAACAAGTTTCATGTGGAGTACCACAGGGATCAATCCTGGACCCACTCCTCTTTTTCTCAGTTTCATAAATCATCTGCCACTGAAAATAGGCTACTGTATTTCATCTACCAACCTATATCCAGATGACACCACTCAGACTATCAGATTTCAAACAGCTAAAATCAGACCTAGAGGTCTTCTGTTAGATAGTCTTACTTAGACAGATTCCTGGTGTAAGGAAAATGGCATGAAAGTAAACACAGACAAGACTAAAGTATTAATGATTACTACCCAACAAAAGAGAGCAAAATAGGAAAATAACAATTTGAATCTGAAGTTCAATGAAATTTGTCTACAAATGGTTACCCACGAGAATATCCTTGGAGTGACGGTTGACAACAATTTGCAATGGAATGAACATATTCAAGTAATATGACATGAAGTCAGTTCATGTATCTAGTTATTTAGCAAGATAAGGCCATATCTATAAATTAAACACAGGTTAATATATTACAAAAGCTATATACAACCATATCTACACTACTGTACATTTTTTGGAGAAATACTTCTGACAAGAATATTTGAAAATTATTTCACTTGCAAAAAATAGCTTGCAGACTCGTCCTAGATAATGCTGAAAACATCCCAAATGCAATGAATGATATTAAAATGTTAACAGTAAGTGAATGAATACTTTTGAGAAAGGCTAGACTTATGCACAAAGTTTCAAATAATATGGCCCCATAATATCTCAAGGAACTATTTCATGCTAGAAAACAAGGCAAACACTCCCAATTTACAATCAATTTCATCGAACCACCTTTCCAAAACCAAACAGAGAACTCTTTAAAAAAAGTTTTCAATATATGGGGCCACTAATTTGGAACAGAATCCCAAAGGAAATTAGAGAAAGTACAAATATAAATGCATTTAATCATAATCTAATTCAATGGATGAAAAGTGTAACCTGTTTTGATTTGACAAATACATTGCAACTTGAAGTATCAATTCTCAAACCTCTCACTCTATTGTCTCACTATTTTTTGTACTGTATATAAACAATGTAACAAGTTGGAGCATGTTCTTACAAAATTTTGTTGTTATGTACATATATAAATGTAGCTTTTTATCAAAGCTTTCTTTTTAATTGTGTGTGTAACTTTGTACTATGTATTTAAATATGCATATAATAGAGGTCCATAAAGAGAATTAGATCCATGCAACTAATTGTGTCACCCTCTTTAAATAAAGTCATTATAAATATTTTTATTATTATTATTATTATTATTATTATTATTACACAACACCATTTACTCTCAAGTCTAATGACTTAAGCATCAAGAACAAAATGAAAAAAAATTATAAAAAAGCAGCTGACTAATTCTACTTGGTCAGCAGCCAAGCTGCATACATGTACATGTGACAGAACACAGAGGTCAGTTTGGGACAGATCAGGAGATTTGCAAAATCTTGTCAAGAGTTCTTGCTTCAAATCAGGAGGATTTTTAGCATGCAAATGGACAAAAATGACAACTATTGAACAAATTTCCTTTATATATATTAAAATATGCACATCATCTCATCACATCAGTTCTTTCACAGAAACTTGCTGCTTTTCATACTGTCCTTATACACCTAACCCTCAATAACTCATGCCCGGATAACTCACTAACCCGCTTATATTGTGGGATCAGGTGTGGTTCCCCTTTTTTTTTACTAGAAATTACCAAAAGATTTGGCCCCTATTTATTCAACATGATGAAAATTATCAAAATTGGCACCTGAAACCTTGATATATCGCTCATTTTATCTTTGAAAATGGCAATTAGTGCCCAGAAATGTAGAATTAATATCGAGAAATTCTAAAGTTCTAATTAGAAATCCCATATTTTGTTCGATTTTCTTGGAACAAAATATTTTCTTAAATACGTTGAAAATAACAATATGTTGGAAAATAGCAAGCAATGAAATATGCTGGTAAATGCAAATAGGTGGCAACACTGTAAAAAATAAACACCAATTAAAGATGCCTTGTCAGGTGAAATTTGTGTCTTACTCTTTCAATTCTGTTTCAATGTAATCACTGTAATCGTGGTATGTTCTCTTCTATCCAAACATGACAAGAGTCAATCAACTGTCACATTATTACTGTGAGCACTGTGAAAACCTAATTAAGTGCTGGCTATGTTTTTATCTACAACTTGGGGAAGTATTTGTTGCATTGTAACAATCAATTAAAATGGACCTGCTTTGTTTTATCATGTTAATTATGTCTTTTGTATCAAATCAAGTAAGGGAGGTAAAATAAAAAAGTTCCAAGGCATGCAAATCTTACCTGTATAAGATCTTGTGGTCACTATTGTGTGTCAAAATCAATTCATTTCATTCTACCAATCGAAAACTGTTTCAAATATTATGTAATTATCATCATTAAAGTATATCTATTACTCAGTATTTTGTCCTAATCATTTGCAAATGTGATCATGGAGAAAGATGTACTCAGTGAATGAAAAGCTTTGTATCATAGATAAGGTTCATTATGGTGAAGCAAAGTCAAAAGTTTGCAGTGAACTTGAACTTGCCGAGTCAACACTTAGAGGTTGACTCAAGAATGAGCAGAAATTTTGGGATTACTTGCATGATGCTGATTCCAATGATGGGTTTAAATGGAAATGTAAATGGACTGCAAACAATACAGAATTATATGATGCTGTGAACACCTGGTTCACACAACAATGTGAACAAGGTGTTGCAATCTCTGGAACAATTCTCTAGGTCCAGGTAGAGAAAATGGCAATAACTATTGATAATGACTCCAATTTCATGGGAAGCCATGGACAGCTTTGGCAATTCCACTGCTGACATGGGATAAAACGGAATTCATTGTCAGGAGAGATGCTAAGTGAATCAGGAGGCAGCATACAATTATCCCTACCAGCTTTGAGCCATAAGGGATATGCAGAAGACCAGGTTTACAATTGTGATGATGCTCGTCTCTGTTTTCAAATGATGCCATTAAGTGTATCAAAAACTGCAAATATTGTTGCGTTCTGATTTACAATTTTATTTTTAAAATTTTTGTACATGTTCTCTAAAGTTTGGACCCATTAAATTAATGTTTGGTAATGGTTTACATGTGTTATTTTACATTCTAACTTAATATTACTATCTATCTATCTAGTGATTGAAGATTAAAAAAATCAAAAACAATACAAGTTTGATGTTGTTTCTTGAAATTAATGTCTACCTTTTTTTAAAAAGAAATCTCATTTAAGTTTAAACAAACAATAACACTAGAATGTATCCAATTCAACACAAAAAGCAATCACATAATACAATGTGCTCAGCAGTACACATGTGAAGTGGACTGAAACCTTTTGGGATACTGTTTTTAATGATCTTCTCAAGATCATTTATCCTGAAATTAAAGGTAATTTATAAATAAAAATGAACAACTATTTATTCACAATTATTCTCAACACGATTATAAAATGAGTATTCAACAATGTAACCTACCCCACCCCCACAACTCTACTTTCACCTCTCTCTGTCAATCTCCATCACTTACTTATTTTTTTCAAAGGTCCCTAGGTAACTCGCACTCTCACTTATATTGCAGTTTATGTTTTTTTACCCCACAGTGCACAAGTTACTGAGGGAAACATGTATGCAGCACAAGCATTTTTAGCCTTACTTAATAGGTTATATTTGTGGCAGTCCTCAACGTTGTTGATCTCAACACTTAGGAGATGATGTATCATTAATGGATCGAGGTTTCCTCTGGACTCAGCCTTAATTTTCCTCAGTGTTTGCATTGGAATGTGGCAATGTTAGTACAACTCTACTGAGTCAACCAAGAAGGTTAAATTGTTTCCTGCTTGTGGCTAGATTCAGGTTGCTGACTGCCTGCCAGAACTGCTCAAGATTGGAGCTATCTGGGTCGAATTTGGGAAGTTATTCTTAAAATCAACTTTACTGGAATGGCAGAATGCATATTCATGTCCCTTTGAACTTGATTCCAACCAATGGAATTCCTGTGATATTTTGGTTCTTGAGATTTTGGCATTTTAGCATTGAGAGATAAAGCTACTTAGTAATGACCACTCCAACCATAACATTGGTTTATCTGACTGGTTCGGTTTGGTGCTTATGCCACAGCAACACAAGTAGGTTATTTAGTGCCAAGGCAACTGGAGTAAAGTGCCTTGCCCAAGGACACACCATGGTAGCTGACCCAGGCTGGTCCAATGGAAGGATTTGAACCTCCACCCTTTCAGTCACGAGTCCAGCATGCTAACCAATGAGCCACCGAATCCTTTCTGAATTACTTCTGATCGCATATAGTATAATCCATCTCGACAAATTTTAAACATCGAAGCCAAACTGACCCTGCCAAAAAAAATCCAAGTAATGTTAATTGTTTTATGTTGCTTGGGCTCTTTAGTAATCCAACTAAAATCAATTAATGTCTTTAATCCTTTCTGAATTACAGCTAATCACAAATAGTATAATCCAATGATTACTTTTAGGTTATTGTCTGTCAAATTAGCAATAATTGTGTTATACTTATGTAAAAAAAAACTGAGAACTTTTTTGTGAAATATTTTAATAATAATTTCTAGTATGCAGGAGGTTTCAATGAGTGATGTGAGGGAGGGGAGACACCCTCATTTTGGGAGGAAAACCTTCCCAGCTGGGAGGTTCACATGTATAAAGCTGGATTTATTTTGGTAACTGCTAATTAATGGACATAAACATCTGGTTGTAGGGTCCGGCAAATTTCTTGTTAAATTCACACACTGCAGACAAAAATTTTGCTTTTGTTTCATCTGTGGATTGTTCTTCAAAATTTGCAGTGATATATTTCAAAATATTTTGAAAGTTATAATAAAATGTACAAATGTTTGTCTTTTCTCTTTTATTTTTTTAATATTTATTTCTTATTTTCGATGCAGGTGTAGTGTTCCAAGATGATATGACTGCCATGAACTGTGTTTATTTGTACCAATAACATGGAAATGTAATCGGTAACCAATATATTGATAAATTAACTATGCAAAGATATTGACGTGTAATTCTAGCTATTAAGCTTTACTTTGCTTGTTTGCTTACAATGGATTCACATGCTCTAATCTTGAAAGGGAGGCAACTCCAACTTTACCGATGCACGAACTTATGAGTACTGTATGTGAACTTGATTTATATTAAAAGTTGGTCATGAATTTGTTGACTTTAATTGACTTTAAAAGCCTTCTTAAGATTGAATACAGAGATGTCAACCCATGAGCATGCTTATCAACATTCCAGGTGTCAAATTCTGGTAATCTAGGCAACCCATGCAGATTGGATATTCATTAAAAGTAACAAACTGCTAAACCATCATAAAGAACTTTTATGTGAGCCTCTACACAGTAACAATTATGGTCCAATTAGATTAAATGACATATCCATTTCATCTAATTCAAGAACCCTGAAATCCTTAAAATTAGTGGCCAAAACAATATCCATAAACATTACTTTTCTTCACAAATCTTCCACAGCTTTCCTTTTCTTCGTTTCTGGTGCCATTTTATGACTGTTCTCTTGTTGAACTCTTTGAGGGAATGTGGTTTACATAACAAATTTTGACCCTATATTTTAAGGATTTTACATTTTTTTTCTTTTTCTTTACTAAAATACTTTTTACAGAATTTTAACATCTTTACATTTTTTCTTTTATCTTGTAGTACTTCTTGTTCCCATTTAGTTGGAATTGGTTGATATTCCTACAGATTTGTGTGCAATTCTTAACATTTACAATTTTTAAACTTAACTTTTAATTGACACTGTATACCCAGGATTGTCCTGATATGAAATTAAACCCTACCACATGAATACATTAAAGATTTATAATAAAGCCACAAAAGCAGTAATGATTAGTATTATTCCTATGTTATGTATGATGTTTATAAATATTATAAATATTTTAAGAAATTATAAATGTTTCTTGACTTTAATATTTGCTTAAACCTTAATGTTAAGTATAATGTTGACATGTTTAGCTATTGTCCTTGAATTAGGTTGTTAACTTAGTATTTGAGTTCAAGGATGGTTGTGGTAAACAAGTTGTTTATTCCATTTGAGGTCAGGGTTGATATTGTTTACAGATAAAACCAGAATTTCCTTAGAGTTATGTGTTAAAAGTCACACACACCATATAATATTCTAGAACATTCTGTCATGTGACTTGTCTTATATTTATAGAGCATCTGGTAAACAAGATGCCATTCCAATTTTAAATCTTGTGTAACATTCTTGTTTTTTATGATCAGTCTTTTGGAATCATCAGAATGTTTGGAATCATAGTTGTGCTGTAAGCCTGTAACCTTGTAGAATTGTAATGCCTTAATGCCATATTGCTATATACATAATTCAAAAGGAATTATTTATTGGAACATTTATTGGAGTTACCTAAAGTACTCATTAACCTTTGGATATAAATATATGACTATTGGATACTTGTGGACATTCTCAAAGATGATCTGGATTACATTACTGGGGTACATCAGGACATTCCAGACTACCCATTCATTCAGAACATCCATTCATTCAGAACATTCGTTCATTAGGAAGATTCATTCATTCTGAACATTCATTCACTCGGAACATTCATTTATTTAGAACATTCTATATTTATTACCTGTGATTAGGGCACTTAGGATTATTGGATTATTTGGAATTTTAATTCATGTTACTGTAAAGTGTCTTTTGAATTTTCACTTTAATTGTCTAGAAATAAATTGTTTGTTGATTTTACATACATTGATGGTTTCACTATCTTTCTGTTACATTATTTTAAGACCATTGAGTCATAACACCTACTTTCCAATAATATTAAAATCCATTAGATGAATATTTGTGTAGGTCATTGGAGATTATTATTCTAACATGACTCTCCCTTCCCACCAACTGTTAACAAAAATTTTCATCTCCCTCGCATTCTCATACATCACTTATGCCACAGTTTGTGTTTATGGACCCCATCACTCACAAATGATCAAGAGAAATGTGTACAAATCTTTATAATAGTTGATAACAGATTAACTGTAGGTACATTTCAGCAGATTATATCCCTTGTATTAGGTGGACTATAATAATGTTATAATAATGTTACCTTCGCTGAAGTCACATGTATACAATTTTTAGTGCCACTGGCTTCAATATAAATTTGTGTATCATTGTCTATTGAATACCACTGATGCAATTTCATTGGTTAATGTGTGAGACAATAAATTAAATATCCAAGAATAATAAAAACACAGTGGAAACAATTTGTAGAGCAACCAACTTAAAACCTAGAAGAGAGATTTATCTTCCTTACCTATACATGTTGACCCAGAGCCAGATGGCTTCTTGTAGCCTGGTTTACAGTCACATCTGTAGGAACCCAGCATGTTGACACACTCCTCTGTATTAGAACTACATGGTGAACTTTGACATTCATTTACATCTGTTGGAAATGGAGGGAAAAAAGTATATATATATATATACACACACACACACACACACACACACACACACACACACACACACACACACACACACACACACACACACACACACACACACAGAGTCTATACTGAGTTTCAAATAATAAAATCTTTCTGAGATTCCATACATTTCAGCTAATTTGCTTTCCTCAATGGATTCTGAATGTAAGCAACTGGAAGGTGACATCACATACACAATCTTACGTCAAAAAATAAACATTCACTACATGGCACGTTTGCAGCAAATTTCAATACAATTCACATGGAGAATTTAGTCCTTTTAGAGATGGAGTGTTTAGTTTTTTTTATCAAGAACTATTCTTTTACCAACCTATATGATTCGTTACCATATATTTTCTCAATACCTACCACTAAATAATCACAAAAAGATTGGTTATCTGAATTAAAATGCTTTGCAACAGGATCATCATCTTTTCTAGTCCTAATTTTAGAACGGCTTAACTGTGTTCTTTGGGATAAAGAGTCTCTGGTTTGGCCTACATCAACCGTTTTTCTACATTTCTTACAGAAAACAGAGTAAATAAGTCCTATTGATTGACAATCTATACGGCCTTGGATTCTTTATTCTTTCCCATTTATCCTGAAGAAATGGTTTTATTTCATCACAAATACACATATTGCATACTCCTTCCCGCAGGGTTTACACACACTTTCTTCCTTGGTGTAAAAGTGCATATTGTGTTTCTTGTGGACTAAAATGTTCCTCAAGTTGTTATCTAGCTTGAAATATAGAAGTGGTGGATTTGGGAAGATTTGCTTTCATCACTCTGACTGATGGAGAGTTCTTAGGTGTTTCTTCAATATTTCATGTATATTTGGTAGTCCTCGCGTGAATGTAATAACAAGTGGTACACAGTTTTTTTCTTTTGGTTTGTTCTTCAAAAATTTATTTCTATCTAACGTATCGACCTTTTGCATTTGTTTAGCTATTAACTGCCTAGTATAGTCACGCTTTTGCAAATTATGCATTGTTACCAATCAATGTTTCATGTAATCTTCATTCTCCCAAAAAAAAATTTTATTCATATTCTGAGGCACTAACCTGCTTATAATGCGGAGTCAGGCGTGGATCCCATTTTTTCCCCAGAAAATATCAAAAGAATTCGCCCCTATTTGCTGAACGTGAAGAAAATCACAATCAAAACTGGTAAATGAAACTTTGATATATCACCCATTTTAGCGTCAAAAACAGCGGTTAGTGCCTGGAAATTTGATTGAACATCATGTAATTCGCAACTTTTAACAAGAAGTCATAGATTTTGTTCAATTATCTTTACAAAACAAGTTCCCAGTACACTGTAAATAACAATATTCAATGATATTTAAATCCATGAAAATATCAGTAATGCCTACTGGTGGCAGCACTTTAAGAAATAAATACCAATTAAATAAGTTTTGTCAAGTGAAATTCATATTTTAGTTCTATCTTTTAATTCAGTTTCAGTGTAACCATCACAAATGCTATATGCCTTCTTGTATTCAAACATGAAAAGTGTCAATCTACTGTCACAGCTATGTCTGCAAGCATTTCTGAGAACCTAATTAAGTGCTGACTGTGTTTTGATCTCCAATTTGCGTTAGTGTTAGTTGTATTATTACAATCAATTAAAAGTAGACCTGCTTTGTATTATGATGCTAATCACATCTTTTGTATCAAATGAAATAAATGGGGTGGAATATAGAGAACAAGTTAAAAGGCATGCAAATCCAACCCCAGTCACAATTGTGTGTCAGGTCAACTCATTTCAATAGATCAATTGCACAGTTATTGATATTATTATATAGGTAGCATAATTAAAGTATCTAAAATTCATCAGTGGTTTATCCTACTAATTCGCCAATGTGATAAATCATATCAAGGGAAGCAAGTGAAAGGTGTACTCAGTGCATGAAAATTTTTATTTCACAGACAGGGTTGATTTGGGAGAAGCAAGTTCCAAAGTTTGTAGTGAACTTAAAATTCCCAAATTAGCACTCAGAGGTTTGCTCAAGTATGAACAGAAAGTTCACTATTATTTGATTTGAAATTATAATAGAACAATTAAAAAAAAATCAAATTTCAACATTGACAGTTGTTGTTTCATGAATTAAATGTCACTAGTTTTTGAAGAAAGGAAATCTTGTTTTGTCGTAAACCAGCAATAACAGTCGAATATATCCACATTCACATGCAAAAAGCAGTGATGTAATACACAATGTTTTCACAGGTACACATGTGATGTGTGTTGAAACTTCTTGGAGTAGGGAGAGATGTAATATGGCATGTTCTGGTAATGGCTGTTGAATATATTTTATCTTATTCATGAAATCAGTTGTGTCTCTAATGTATGACTTTAAGTTCTGCACAGGCTCTTCTAACTGATTTTCAATAAATTCTGCCAACTTCTCAGTTAGATGGTTTTGCATCATTGTCAGTCTTTCTCATAGATCTATTCTTTTTATGAATCTTGGGATTGACTTGGACTTTGCCAAGTCTGGTGTCATTTGCTAGTAGATATTTTCTGAGTTCTTTGGATATGCTTCCTTCTTTGTACAACCTCTCTATTAGATGTTTGATTTTTCAATTTCCGTCATGTAGTCGTCCCTATTCAAGATCACTATTCCTGATCCTTTGTCTGCAGGGTGGATCATGACAGAAGTGTTGTTGAACAGTTCATGCATTGTTTCTTCCTCTCCTCTGCTAATGTTCATTTGGAAATTTCTTTTCAGTCCATGAGTTATACTCTCTTTAACTTCCTGTATGCATAGCTCCAGCCACTGATCTCTGCCCACTTTGGTGTCTAATCACTGTGATTTCTGTATTTATCAAATTTAATGTCCTCGACATCTACATTTTCATCATGAAAGTATTCCCTTAACCTCATCCACCTTTGCCAATCTTTAATCTCCAAAAGTAACTTTCCTGTTGTTAATATTATTTCACATAGGTTCAAACGCTAAATCTTTTGATAGTAAACCAAGTTGGTTTTTAGTTAATACTTTTGACAAGAAATTGAATACTACCCTGTCTTCTCAAAGATTTTCAGATTTTTTTGTTGTTGATTGCAGCAGAGTTAGAATATGTAAATGTTGTTCAATATTTTTATCAGTTTCACACTTCACATTATCATAATGACATAAACACGGTCTCTCCAAACCATGTAATAATGTAAAATGGTCCTTCTCATGATGACTGGTGTTATAATTATAATTATGATTGCAGTCAGGAGCTTTTCCATACTTGATTCTCATATGCCTGCCATTATCATTTTTTGAAACAAATACCTCAAACCTAAAGCATATACCATATATCTATATATATATATATATATATATATATATATATATATATATATATATATATATATATATATATATAAAATTAAATCTTTCTGAGATTCCATACATTTCAGCTAATTTGCTTTCACCAGTGGATTATGAATGTAAACAACTGGAAGGTGATGTCATGTACACAATCTAACATCAAAGCATATATATTCACTACATGCCACATTTGCAGGAAATTTCAATACAATTCACATATATATATAGAAGTTGGTTGCATTAATGCATATGAGATAATTTGTTGGATAGAATGCACTATTCCACAACTTCTCATGCTTAAAGATGCCCCATTTTGTAAAATCAACATTTACTGCACTTATTTCAATGAAGTGATCATTCCATTATAATAATCTCATCAATATGACATCACTTCATACCTCCATGTGTTGTAGCACAATGAACTCTGGGAGAGATTGGACATAAAGTGGCATGATTGAAACTTCCGCCTCTTACTTAATAACAAAAGGCCCAAACGGGCCTGATATAGCTCACCTGACTTATATAACAATGTGATGTCTAATACTGTTACCTACAGTAAAGCTCACGTGATTTTTCGGAACTCCGCGCATCACGGTGGGGGTGGAGAGTGAGTGGAGAGGATTAAGAAAAACCCCTCCACCATCACTCCACGCGTCCTGACGGAGTTGTCGCAGAGAATAGCCCTGGACACCACGCTTTCTCGCGGAGTCACATCCGATCACCACCGCGGAGTGGATGTGGTCTCGATAATATGGGCGTGGTTTACTGTTTATTACCCATGCAAGCAGAGGTTGAGAGAGAGACCGGGGGGGGGGGGCACCAATTTATCTACATCGTTATCCCTCTGGGGAGCAATTTGCTAACTTTTTGATACTGAGAAAAATGTAGTAATTCAGTTAATTATAAATATTTCATTGTTCTAATGAAGATAATGTATGATACATAGTGCCAAATCATATTTAAGATGATGATAACGTAATGATAATGCCTCGTAAACTGTATTAATACTACATTTTGCGCAATGAATCTAATTTCTTTTTCTTCAATACTATGTTATCGGAATCTAAACATGCATTCATATCCTTATTTCTTTTTCAGTAAATGCAATACAAAATTGTACTGATCATATGAAAGTCAGTGATATTGTACTACCTGCAATGACAAGAACGATAAACATCAAACAAATTAATAACAAAGCTGCAGTCATACCTGACTGAAGTGAAACAAAATCGCACAAGTTCTGATGGTTACTCCATGCATGAGTACTCATTCACATATTGTACGTTTTTTTCTGACATCCAATCACTTAAATAAAGCATTATTAAGATTTCACATCGTTATTTTATTTTAAACTGTACTATTTTACATTAATTACCAAAGTAGCGGGGTTTTTTAAAAATCACAAATGGTCGCAAAAGGTCATCCTAGATACATGTAGTTGACACGTGCAAGTAACCTAGCACAATAGAAGCCATCAGCACTGCGTGTTTTCTTTGATATTGATGTGTTAATTTCATGTGCTAACTGTTAACCTAAAAGTACAACAGCAACGCTTCTGCGGGTTTGTTTTCTTTGCCATTGATTTGACAAACTTGCGCATCAGATGAAATTAATGTTTAACTTTTTCTTTTCTGTTCGTTTTCCTATTGCATAATACAGAAAAATACGATCAATAATTTTAGATCATTAGCTCTTCTTAGTAAAGTTCCCCCCCCTCTCTCTCTCTCTCTCTCTCTCATAAAATATGGAATCCAAATCACTACTGCACAACTTATCGTAAACTGAAATCTGGAAAAGTTTGCAAGTGGTAAGAAACAGAAACACGCTCAATAACCAAAAGGCTCTAACAGTCACAAACAGGAAACAGCATTCTTTAATATCTGCATAAAAATAATTAAAAAAGTATATTTTATTTTTGTATTTTTGCCGTAGGAAAATGAGCAAATAATAGGATACACGTGGAGACAATATATCCATGCAAAATGCTCTAAACTTGTTGGAAATTAAAATCTCTGAACATCTCAGATTTTAGAATTTTCCATATTTTTTTTCATTTCGGTAATAAGCCGAGTTCAGATTAATTACTAACAATTATCAAACTTCCGTTGTTAATTGCGGCTATAAAGTACAACGCGCTAAGTCAGGTGGCTTCGTATGATAAAACCACACTGTTCCCAAGCTGAAACTTACATCATCCTTTGATGCAAACCCTTGTTAATATTTTACAACAGTGTTCACAATGGTCACTGCCTTGATTTCTGTAGAACATCCGCTGAAGTCAAGTTTTTATTAGGGAGAGACAATTGAATTTTCCAACCGTGGGAAATGGGGGGGGGGAGGTAAATGCATGAAAACAATTGTCTTTCTCTGATTTTTGTAGCAGACGTTAATCCGTTCCATATTTCACTTAAAATAAATAATTAATGTGTTGAAAGAACAAAAAAATATCCTGGTCGAAAAAAAACAAAACAACATTTAAACCCTGTATATTAAATGGTCAGTCCCTTACAGTATACATGCAGTCATAATATTCAGCCTCATGACTCTGCTATTACTGCTTAAAGACTAAGCACGCGGTTTGCATTTCAGTGTAAATTCAGTGTTTTAGGTTTGTTGTTGTTGGAGGGGGGGGGGTAAGCAGAAGCGGATGTCAATTTGGATTTTAATTGTCCATATCTCAGAGAATTACTTTCCTTTGGAACAAAATGATAAATTTATTCTGCTTGAGAGGCTCAGCAATGTGTGCTTCTCGTCAAGTCATTGCATAAGTTTGTTCATATTTCTTTGAAATAAATTAAAATCATAAACTTATTGCAAAAGAGGTCGATCAACCTTTTATAAACAGTAATGTGTACTGAATATACAAGACTTTTGAAATTATTTTTTTATTGTCCAAATATATGATCGAAATAAAAACGACTGATTCTTCAGATGGTATCCGGTTGTAAATCACTCTTGACGTTTCAGTCTTTCCATAGGTGGTCTTAATTCATTGGCTGTTCAGATGTCTATCAGTAATGTCAACTAGCCCCTCCACGGTGGAGTTTACATCGGCGTGCCTGCCAAAACGCGGTGGTGATTTGTAGGTATTTATGCCAATTTATGCCTCCACCGCGGAGTGCTATCGCGGAGCTAAAGTGGAAGGGATTAAGTACCCCACCGCGATGCGCGGAGTTCCAAAAAATCACGTGAGCTGTACTGTACCAACAAAATGATAATTGGGCCATATGGAAACCAGAAACAAAACTGTTTTTTTTAAACCTTATACAAATTAAGTATTGTAAAAACATCAATAAAGCATGTCATGAAAATGGGCCACACCTGTGGAAAAATTGTCAAGTTATCATGTAACACTGAAATCCTGTTCTCCTTATAAAATGCAGGGCTATATACCAAGTTTCATTATAAGTGATTCCTTTTACAAGTTACATTTGACAGATAGTTAAATCTATGAGACAGGACAGCAACCTTCTGCCCCATCCATGGGACCCTACAAAGTAATTGGAAATTGTTCATACTTTCAAGGAATTTGCAAACCAACTTGTTTCCATCAACCAGGCAAACAAGAGGTTTTCAGTATCATTTCATACTGGTACTGTAATTCTGCTGTATTTCTTTAACTCACAAATTTTAATCATCAATTTCAAGCTCTTTCACACACACACATGCACACACACATATATGGTTTAACAGCATGTCAGCACAATCCTGGCTATATAGTGCTGATTAAAAGTTACAATTAAGTTCCAAAAATGTAAAGGTAAAGATTCCAGAAACCTTTGGAAGAAAACCCCTTTCAAATAAATGTAGAAACATAGTACAACAAGATGAAAGATAAAAGGTACATATGTCAGAATTCTTTAAAAGGTTAATAAAATAAATGATATAGGTAACAAATATTAAACTCTAAATACAAGGTGAAAATCTGTTTTATAACTGCATTCCTTTAAAAAGACTAAGATTTTCTCTGGTATTTGAAAAAAGTAAAGGTCTTCTTAAATGAACCATATCAGTTTTTTGACCTGTTGCAGTATTGGCAAGATTTTTCAGTACATAAATGCTCCCTTACCAATGCATTCTGGTAGGTTTTCAAAAGTTTGATTGCTGAGACAAACAACTGTACGACTGTGACTGAGCTTGAAACCAATAGTACACATCACATTCAGGGTACCTCCATACTCAACCACAAGAGGTGAAAATGCGGCTGTGTTAGGGATCACAGGTAATGGACACTTCAACTCTGAAATAAAATAATCATATACGCTGATTTCAGTATTTTCTAGAAAACAATGTTCCATCTTCCAATGGTTTCTTACAAATGTGTCACTAAATGAATTATCATCTGAATTGTCATCCAGTTTATTATGACAGAATGAACTTCACTAGACAGGAAAACAGGAAATCCTAAACAAATTTTTATAACACTCACTTTACTTCAATTTTGTGAAAGATATATATGCACATTATATTAAATCTATCTTTAAGTCTGGGCAACTTATTCCCTTTAAAACCAGCTATGGGCCACATATCTGTATGGACATGTATTTTATGTATGTCAGTGGTCAGATTTCCCCAAACACCTGATATGCCCAAGCTCACATCACTGCCCTGATATAATGTTTTTTTCTTCTGTATCTATTAGGATATTTAAATTCAAGGCAAGAGGAGAATAATAACGTGTAGATCTGAAATGGTAAATATTGGCCTTTTCTTTCAAGCAGTGTATGTGGCTTTAAAAATAGCTAATATGGATCCTTTTTGGGAAGTGTGACAATTTTTCAAAAATACAGAACATCAAATATAAAATGCTATAGATCTGAACTTTAGAAGGCTTTATGTAAACATTTAGATATTCATACTAGTTCATCAACCTGGAACAAGTACAACTGCATGAGTAAAGAAAGTAAATACAACACAGCCAACAGTAAAGATAAACATGATGTGAAAGTGATAATTGTCAATTACAGTTGTGATCAAACTTACTGATGCATTGTGGTATTTTCTTGTGGGACCATGCACTGCTATTACAGTAGGAGTTCTGGATGCCCTTTAACACGTATCCTGGATCACACTGAAATTCAACCACTGATCCATATTGTCCAGTGCTGTTTCCCGCGACTAACTTGAAGGAGCCAGATACAAGACTGCCTATCGATGGACAAGTGGTAGCTGAAACACATGTACATACATGTATCTCTCTGAAAAGTGCAACTCCATAGGTGTCTTTCTTATTTCAAATACAAGTCATTTAAAAATGTTTTTTAAAGTAATCAGGTAAATAAGTCAAATTATTGTGTTGAAACAGTTTTCCTTCTTTAAGTCCCTGTGACCTTGATCTTTGACCTCATAAACCAAGAACTGATAGGTTTCTTGCTTGCCCCAAAACAAAAGCTGCTTACAAACTTTAACAACAGAAAATGGTTGAGAACAAGAATTATTATGCAAAAATTAAATTGGGAACAGATGCATGGACAACATCATAACATAATATGCTCCACCATATGGATAGGTTATAAAAATTGGAAAAACGAATTCCTTCCCATCATAATTTTACTCAGAGAGCCATGGTGGCTCAGTTGGTACAACATCTGGATTCCAGATCTTAATTTCTGCCCTATTATGTTTCTCTGCATTGTTTATTCATTTTTCCATTGCTGCTGACAACAAACGAAACTTCCCAAAAGTACTAGATATCTGAATAAGTTCCTGAGTTTTTCTTATTTTCGATCACAGTATTTCCTTTTTTACATAAGAGAAAAATGGTTTCGTGAAGATCCTTTGAAAATGGGAAGACAGTAATTCTTGTTCTATCCCAAACAATTTTGTATGCATAAATCATTTACATCAGTTTTAAAGGAGAGAAAAAATATAAATACTAAAACCAGAGTGTAATCAATTACATAGCTCGCCTCTACCAGGGACTTGTAAATGTGGAGATTAGAAAATCTCTCATGTCCTCTTTTATAATACTGTGTTTGCTACAGATCTCATGTAAAGTTACCTTAAGCAAGTGCAGTATGGTGCTTCCTATACTCAGTGAATTGTTTACATTGTCAACAGTGGCAGCACGAGGGGAGGGGGGCATCAGGAGTTTTTTTGTGTGCCAACACTCCCATCCCCCATCTAAGCCCCTGGTTTCAGGGCTTAGATGTGGGGGGGGGGGGTTGGAGGTTGGCAACTGACATAGAAACTGTTCTCTGTGGCAAAGTAGGGGGTGCCACTAAAGAACATTGCTCACAGGCACCTCAGTGGGGGGGGGGGGGGGGGGCCAATGAAGAACATTGCCCCCGGGCACCTCAAACCCTCATACTGCCACTGATTGTCAACCACACCAACCATTTAACTTTCAAATTCTATAATATAAATTCTAAAAGTTACATATATTTCTAGCTTTCAACTGCTGAAGGAGAACATGTGTAAATGTACACGATATAAATTATGTCCTATAACATACAACAACAAAAATGCATTATGTGGACAAAAGTATCATATTCTGAATGCAAATGGTGTCAGTCTGACATCCAACATGGCCACCATGGATGCCAGCTTGAAAATATTGTTATTATTACTCCTCATGAACTGATGCTCATTACCAACATTGAGTTTTCAGTAAGAGGCATTTTACGATGTCTAGTTGGTCCAAAACCAACATCAAGAAGGCATAGCCTTGGGCATAAAGAAACAACTGAAAAACACACTTCTACAAAGAAATCCATCAATGAATGAATGATGTATTCCAGATTGAACTCAAAATTTGACAAGATATCAATCATCACCTGCTATGCCCCCACAAAAGATGCCGATGATGAGGAGAAAGACCATTTCTAAGACAGCTTGTACTCAGCTGTTGAAGCAACACCAAGGCATTACTTACTACTCACTGTTGGTGATTTTAACGTGCGAACAGGTTCAGACAACACAAACAGGGAGTGGTTCATGTGTAGCTATGGAACAGGACCAATAAATGACAATGGTGAAAGACTTTGTGACCTTTGCTAAGACAGCGATCTTGTTATAGGAGGGACTCTTTTCCAGCATAAGCAAATTCACAAATTGACATGGAAGTCTCCTGATGGCAAGACAGAAAGCCAGCTGATCAATAGCAAGTGGAGACACTCTCTGCAAGATGTATTAATCAAGAGGCATGCTGATGTAGGCAGCGATCACAGTCTGTTAATAGCCAAACTTGGCCTTAAACTGAGAATGGTCAACTTGGGGGAAAAGCCTTGATCCCAGAAGCCAAAGAGGACCATGACATCAGTCTGGAGGACATCACTGACACCAAAGTCAAAGAAGCTCTCAAAAATGAGAAAGCTCCTGGTGAGGACAGCATCTGCCCAGAAATGCCAAAGTCAGAAGATACAGAAACCCCAAGGACCCTCAGAAAAATATTCCAAAAGATATGGAAGAGCTAAGAAACCCCCGCCAAGTGGAAAACTGGAATCAGGAATCACCCTGCTATCCCTCACCAGCAAGGTCTTCAGCAGAATCATTCTCAAAAGAATCACCATTGCAGCTAATGACCTCATCAGAAAGGAACAAGCTGGTTTCAGTAAGGGAAATCCTGCATTTACCAGATTTTCACACTCTGACAGATACTACAGCAGATAACTGAATGGAACAGTACCCTCTACATCAACTTCAAAGACTTTGAAAAGGCTTTTGACAGCCTTCAACGTGACTCCCTCTGGAAAAGACTCCTGTTCTATAGTATCCCACTGAAGATTGTAAACATCATCCAACATCTGCACCGAGACTTCCAGTGTAGAGTCATCTGCGACAACCATCACACAGATTGTTTCAACATCAACACTGGCGTGAAATAAAGCTGTATCCTTGCATCTTTCCTCTTGACCCTTGCCATTAACTGGCTTATGAAAGAGACAAGTGTGGATGGCAAAAGAGGAAATAGGTGGACCTCACTTCATCCCTGGAAGACCTTGACAACGTCGATGACATTGGACTGTTTTGAAGTCGGCATATAGATATGCAAGAAAAGACAGATAAACTCATTGAGACAGCCATAAATATAGGACTGAAAGTGAACAGGAAGAAAACCAAATTAATGAGGAAAAAATACATAAAACCAACGATCCTATCACTGTGAATAACAAAGCAATAAAATACATAAAACCAACGATCCTATCACTGTGAATAACAAAGCAATAGGGAGGTAGAGAAATTCACATACCTTGGAAGCAAAGTGTCCAAAGACATAGGCTCAGTGAGATAAGCAACAACCAGAATTAGGAAAGCAAATCAAATCTTCAGTACACTGAAACACATATGGAAATCAAAACAACTCGGACTCAAGACCAAGCTGAGGATTTACTGAAACAATATCATCAGAGTGTTACTGTACAGCTCAGAATGCTGGAAGCCAACATCAAGAATAGCACAAAAGCTTGAAATATTCCATAACAAATATCTGAGGAAGATTCTTGGCATCTTCTGGCCAAACAGGATCAAAAATGAAGACCTTCATCAAAGGACAGAATCAACATCTCTTGTCCAGATTGTGAAGAAAAGATGATGGCAATGTCTGGGGTATGTATGCCGAATGCCACTGGATGTACTGCCAGAACAGCCCTCCACTGGACCCTGGATAGGAGACGAAAGAGGGGTCAGCCCAAAGAGACTTGGAGGAGGACTACAGAGAAAGAGATGAAGGAATGCTGCCTGACATAGAACACCATCGCACATAGGGCTGCAGACCATCAGCAGTAGTGCTCTCTTGTCGAAGCTTTATGTGCCACCTAAGACACAACGTGGGATGAGTGAGTGTGAGTGAATGAGTTGGTCCAAAATGAAACTGATGCCAATCTGACCTCGAATATATTCAACATTGTAATCATCATGAAATCTTGTTTAGTTACTTCTCCTAAATGGATGGTTGTATGAACATGGGCTTTCACTTAAAGATTTCTTATGATGTGAAGCTGATCCTCAAAGAACATGGTGCTGATCAGACTGCTAACATGGCTGCCGTGGTGGCCATCATGAAAATCTTGTTACTGCTACCTCCCCTGAACTGATAGCCATATTGGCATGGAGTTTTCACTAAAACACTTAAGATATCTAATTGGTCAAAAATAAGATGGTGATGATTAGTCCTCTTATGTAATCACCATGGTGGCCATCTAGAAAATCTTGTTCTCACTACTTCTCCTGAAAGGATAGTTGTAGTAACATGAAGTTTTCACTAAAAGAATTTTATGATACGTAGGTGGTCCTATATGAAAATGGTGCCAATCTAAACCCAATATGGCTGCCACGGTGGCCAGGTTGAACTCTTGTTACAGCTACTCCTCTTGAAGTGTGATCATATCGGCAGGGAATTTTGACTTAAGCGCTTCTCACTATATGTAGTTTGTCCAAAATGAAATGATGATATGACTTCCCAAAATGGCTACAGCAGGCATTGTGAAAAATCTAATTATAGATAATTTTATCCCATATGTATGGTCATTACATTTTTTTTTTAAATACACTTTCTTGCAATTTGCAGTTCTTCTTATATTAAAGTGATGCTGATCCAACCTCAAAATGGCTGCCTCAATGGCCATTTTTGAAATCTTTATATGGTTACTTCTCCTGAACAGATGATTATATTGACATTAGGGTTTTAACAAAAACACTATAGCAATATGTTGCTGGTTCTGACTGGAAATCATGCTTATATGACATCCAACATGTTGCTATAGTAGCCATCTTGAAAATCTTCACATTACTACCACTTTTAAGTGAATGGTGGCATTAATATGTGGTTTTTATTACAACACTTCTTGCTATAATCGGTTCTGAATGAAAATGGTGTAGATCTGACCACCAAAAAATCCACACTTTTGTGAAGGAGTTTGAAAACCAGACCCATGTCACCTTGGGGTAAAGTCAATGCTAGTTCAATAACTTCAGTTTTAAAAAAAGATATTACTTATAGATTCAGGAACTGATATCTTGAACTTTAAGGGACTGACACAAAACAGTATTAACATAGGACACAATAATATACAAGAAATTAGGGGCAAATTAGATTAAGAAGACTTATGCTTATATCACCAGAAATTATGTACATGTGTTAGGAATTTCTAAACATTGTTAAAGGAGAATCATTTAGAAAATATTTTATTAGTAAATAATTATGATATACCTTTCTGTAAAGACAGGAAAACAGTTGTTGCTAGACTCTTAGTTTATGTACAAAACGGTATTAGAGCAAAATGATGTGAAGATCTTGAATGAAATGTAATCTCTTTCGATACAGATTTCTCCACAAAATTCCTAAGCCTTTCTTATACAGGCCACCTACATCCCATGTAAACTGAAGCACATGTTTTAAATTATAAATTGCAAAAGTCCAAAATGATGACAAAGAATATTATTTTCTTGGTGATATAAACAAGGATTTACTAAATGCACAGCTATGTACAAACTAGACTGATTTTTGTATTGAACCTTTTGGAATGACCTCGTTAAATAATGAACCCACTCAAATAACAGCCAATTCATAAACCTTTATCGATCATATCTATACTAACACTCCAGAAAATGCTTTTAAAGTTTATGCTCTTAAGATTGGATTTAGTGAACACTATGCTAGTCTCCTTACATGAAAAACAAGCATCCAAAGCAATAAAAAGCATTCCACAAATAAATTTCTTACAGGTTTTTAAATTTTTTTAACAACACCGACTTTCTAATGAACAGATTCCATGGGATACTATAGCAATATCTGAAGACATAGATGACATCTTAGGTACATGGATAGGCTTTTTTTTTAAATTTAGTCAATCAACATGCAATAAAAGGCAATGCCATACTTTAACAATCCTACCTTTTCAAGAACGACTTCACCTTTGAAATGCCAAAATGATGTATAAAGTTTCTATTTAGTCTGCCTCAGTTTACTTGAGAAAAGCTTTTTCAATGTAGAAATCAGCAACACCCTAACCTTTAGATCAATGACAGCCCTAAACTTCCCAATTCCAAAACCAAAGAAAAGAATTATTTATAAACAGATTTAAATACTCTGGGGCCATTATATGGAATAATATCAAAAAAGAGATCAAAGAATCTTCTAAAATATCAGCTTTTCACCATTAAATGGATGAAATCTAGGTCTTAATTAATAACACAAGGCCTATCCACCTCCTCCAGCTACCTTTTTGTGTATAAATATATGTTCGTATATGTTATAGATGAGTTTAACTTTGACTAGTGAATGTTGATAGTAATTTTGTGTGTTAGCATGTATACAATTTACATCCATATTAACTAGTCTGGGTCTGTAATTTTTATGTACATGAATGTGTGAATATATACATGTACATGAGCAAGTATGTGTGAGATGGGTAGTGATTGATTGCATTCTGTATATATGCATATATATCTTAGAGGGCCTCAACATAGATTAGTTCTATTATGTAACCAATTAAGTTACCCTCATAAAATAAAGTCTTTATTATTATTATTATTATTATTAACATTATTATTATTATTAACATTATTATTATTATTATTATTATTTTACTGAATTTACTCTGAAAAAGTGGGATAAGTTTGATATTTGGAGTAAAAAGTGGCCAGGACACGAAAAATCGAGGGTCCAATATGCAAAAAAAAAAAAGAAGAAAAAAAAAGAAGTTCAACATTTATCCTTCTGCATATGCACAAGCAAAATAGCCAATCAAAAATGTTTTTGATACACCTAAGCATCCAGCTAAACAAAAATCTTTCTGAAGCAGATGTGTTTGGCTGCATTCAGAAGTAACCTCAAAAATGCATTTCATACCCCCATTTCAGTTAATGAGTTAATCACACAAGCTGTCAAGACTATTCAGATAAGATTGCTTTTATTCTCATGTACTTACATACACAAATTGGAATATCTGTCCAATCGCCTGAATCTGAGCATATAGCCAAAGGACCACCTACCCTCCTGAAGTTACTATTACACTCATATCTGGCAGTTTTATTATACATCACCCCAGAGACATTTGCGATATATCCATTGTCAATGGCAGGTGGAACTCCACAATGTGTGACTGCAATTTAAAAAATATACTGATAATTCTGTATGATAAACTACAACCCAAAATACAACCTCAGAAAACACAATAACAGGAAAAAATAAATCCTGGGATATATTTTCTAAAACATTTGTTATTGAATATGCCGTAACATATTGTCTAGCCAAATAAGACTGCTAAAAACAAAAACACAAAAACAAAATCGTTGTGCAATATGCTTAAAACATTGGTTGACATTTTTATTATAAGTTATCTGAATCACAAGAACCCGTTATAATATCAAGTACCCATGGAAAAGTAACGGATGTCAAGACATCTAAAAACTTACACATATTCACACCATAAATTCTAAATTATAGAAACGATACATTAAAACACCTACAGTGAAAATTTGCAAAAAATTATGAACTTTCTACATTATTCTTCCCCATGACTAACTGAATTGTAAAGCTGCAATATGTACTTTGACAGTCTGGGATCCTCAATTTGTTCCACTGTCCCCCAGAAAGGCAGGTCATATCCACCTGTGACTGTTTGCTGTACTCCTCATGCCTGAATGAATATCCCTTGACACATCTCACAGCTACTGTGGTTTCAAATGAATAGGAGGTCACATTCCATTCTGTGAATTCTGAGACATTCTCTTTCACTTTTGGGCAATCTGGAAACCAAAAAATAGCATTATCAAGTACTGTATTGCATATCAATTACCCAGGAAAGCTATTTTTTCATCACTATTCCATTTAAATCTACCTGGAAAGTGGGGAACAGCATTTATTTTTATGTGTACCACAACTAGAAAAGAATTTAAATTATCCAGAAAAAAGAACAAGAGTCACAAGTGGGCCTGATGTATCATGTACCTGGCTTGCATAACTTAAAACAGTTGACCATTTCACTAAGCAGGCAGATGCAGTATTGTAACCTATGTAAATTATCTCCCAAACTGTATACACCTCTCCCTCCATAACTCGCGCACAACAGGGTCCAAAAACATAGACCGCACTACAAGCAAGGGTGCAAGTTACCGAGAGACCTAAAAAAAATTAAGAAGGGGATGCCATCCACGCTGGACATCGAGAAAACTGCAGTGGGGGGGGGGGGCAATGGGGCTGTTTAATAGCTGAATACTCATTTTATAATTGCATTGGGAATAATTGTCAATAAAGAGCTTTTTCTAATGTACCAGTAGTTGTTCGCTTTTTTGTATAAATTACCTTTATTTTGAAGATACCCAACTGCTGAAAGATCATTAACAACATTAGTCCTTTTTTTACAAAAACTAGGGAAAGTTATTTCGCAAAAAAAACGACCACGTCGAACTCGATTTATTTATTGTTCTATTAATAAAATATGGATGCCGTGATTTCATTGAAAGTAATAGTGAAACTTCTCATCCTTGAGGAAATCTCTGAATGGCAATTTAGAAATTTTAAGTTCACTACAAACTCTGAAACTCGCTTTTCCATCATGAACCATATCTGTGAAACAAAGCTTTTTATTCACCAAGTACTCATTTCGCTTGGTTGCTTTACTATCTTTGACATTTGTGAATGAGTAGGCTAATTTAAGGTGTTTAATTGTATTACTTACATAATAATATCTATAACAGTGTTTAATTAATTGAAATGAGTTGACCTGACACACGGCCGTGACCGCTAGCTCTTACACAGGCAGGATTTGCACACCTTTTAACTTCCTTTTTTTTTATTCCACCCCCTTTATTTGATTTGATACAAAAGACATAATTAACGTGATAATACAAAGCAGGTCTGCTTTTAATTAAGTGTAACAACACAACAAATACTTCAGGAAGTCGGAGATTAAAAAATGGTCAGCACTTAATTAGGTTCTAAACGGAAATGCTCGCGGACATAGCTGTGACACAAATTTCACTTGACAAAACTTATTTAATTGGTATTCATTTATTTTTTAAAAAATTTCCCACCAGTAGGCATTAGTGACATTTTCATTGATCGAAATGTCTTCGAATATTGTTATTTACAGTGTACTGAGAATGTTGTTTGAAAAGAAAATTGAACAAAATATATGACTTCTTATTAAAAGTTGAGAATTTCATGACGTTGATTCAAATTTCCAGGTACTAACCACTGTTTTTGACACTAAACCGAGTGATATATCAAGGTTGCATTTACCGATTTTGATCGCGATTTTTTTCACGTTCAACAAATATGGGCCAATTTTTGGGGTATTTTCTAGTGAAAAAAATGGGATCCATGCCTGACCCTACGTTATAAGCGGGTTCGCAAATTATCCGGGCGTGAGTTATCGAGGGAGTGGAGTATCATGTTGATTTTATTCAATTTATTATAGTCTGAAAAAAGTTAATTCCAAAGATAAAGGAATAATTACTATGCATAGTCTCTGGTTCATAATCAAGTCATCCAAGTTCTTTAACAGTTAAGTTTACTGACAAAGGTTTAATTTATGGTCTACATATTCACCTGACTTTCACACGAATTGAAATTATAATTCACAGGTTTGGGGTATTGGGGTAGGGGTTTAAAGTCATGTGTTTCTTTGCTCCTGGTAATTAAATTTAAAAATGTTTCAGGAGAAAAGCATATCCGTATATTTTCTTTTATTATTAGAAATTAAAAATGCAAAATATAAATTTCAAATAATATGTGAGTAATGGCATTTGAATATATGAAATGCCATAAAATAATACACAATACATTTGATAACATATAAATGAGAAATGTTTCGGCACTTTAACGTGGCAATGTTAGCAATTGTCAAACTCTTTTTCACCAAACATATCATACCTGCTTTGAAATATTTAACAATTTCAAAATGTGGTAAAGGTTTTAAAAATAATTCTCTGCAAATAAATGTATAAACTCAGAGTATTTACTAAACATATGTTCATATTGGAGCAAAATCAATATTAAACAATACAATTACTTGCAAACAAGTATCTATAATTGTGTCAAGAAATTATGATCCTTAATTACAACATTCCAGAGAGTTTATGCAAGCTTGGATTGATATTATCTCTAACATCAATGCATCTAATCAAATGTTTTCTCAGTTACCATTTCTTATTGGTGTGTATTTGAGGCACACAACATCATTTCTGGTTCAGTTGGACTAAGCCTACTTCAAGGTCTTTTTTCTAGTGGCTTTAGTTACTGTTGGGCAATGAGAGTAAAGTGTCTTGCATAATGATGCAACACAGCAGTCAAAATAGCCTGGTATGGGAATCTAACCTGGTACTTCTGCATTGGAGTCCAGCACACTAACCACTGACCCACCACGCCTATCTTCAGTTACTATCTCTTTGTGCCCCCATCATTATAATAGTATCTCAAGATTCAATGTTGTTCGTTCATTTTTATTTGTGGTCTAATATTATATATAGCATATATGGCTGGTTAGAGCATTGGAAAAGACCCCTCATAAATTTTATATGCCAAAAGGTTGAATACTATTTTGTTTTGATTATTATTAAAATTTTGAAACCGTTAAATTTTATTTTGAGTGAGGTTCATCTTTTTTCTTTCCTATATTTCAAGTTTTCTTGGTTTAGGGGTCCAGGTTAGTACTCACCTCCCTTCAGGTATTATCTGACGGGTGGCTTTCCGTTCCCTTCTCCCCTAAATGAGTTATAGGATATAGTTACCTTTGCCAGAGGTCTTATTTTGATTTATTTAGGTTAAAGTCCCTTGTATTATCATGTGTGTGTTTGTTGTTATGTATATATCTGTTGTCCTGGGACCGGTTCAAATTTCTATTTTCAGTTTTGTATTTGTTCTACAAGTTTGTTTTCTTTGTATAGTGCATGCATGTGTGTTCATCTTTCTCTCTTCTCTTTTTCTGTTAGGATTTGACGGTTATGTTTGTTTTATGTTATATTTTATTAGTGCATTATGTTAATACATTTTTTATATATATATATATGTATATTTTTTTTTTCTTTCAAGTACATGATCACAAGCAGAAAGAGACAGTTTCCTACCTCCAGGCGGAGGGCAGGAGCAGAGCCCTCCCCTGGATAGACTTACATGCTGTTCGTTCGTTAGTTGGATTAACGACGTGTGCGGCCATACGGCCATTTACGTTGATAAAAACTGATGTTATAGGTAATTATTTTATCTACTTAGAGTATTACTTGTTATATTTCTATTTAATACTGTTTTTTTCAGTAATAAATAATAAATTATTCATTTTAATCACTGGCATGCATTATTTTCCTAATTTATTCAAATTGTTCTATTGAAATATATGCATCTTGGACTCTGAAATTATTTTTTAAAACCTGGTTTGCATTTTGTTGCAAGGGAAAGAACTGTGTAAACCCAAATTTGTGATTATCAATAGTCATTATCATGGGTTGCTTCCCAATTGATACAGAAGAAAGGTATTTTAAAACAGAAAACAAACTGATTACATAGCATACAAACAGAACTCTTTCTAACTGCACAAAATTTCATTAACATGAGCAGATTTTGCTCAAAAAAGAAAAACTAAAAATACAGGATATCTTGATGATATAAGCCTATTTACTAAGTTTGATAAAAATCTGATCAGAAATATTCATAAAAGTGCTGACAAACTCAGCCAATCAGATGCAACATCACTTCATCGTGTGTTTGATCTTGGTGTGAGATCTTGATCATATAAGCCTGTATCAAAATCAGATGAGAAGTAAGGCCTCAAGAATCATAACAAGCTCAGTCAATCAGATGCAAGATCACCTCATTAGTATGCATGGATCTTGCTCATCATCAAACTTGTCAAAGATTTTGATGATATAAAGCAGGATCAGAAATATGGCCACCAGAGTGGTAAAATGATCAACCAATCAGATGCAAGATCACCTTATTATTAATGAACTGCAGTGGCTCAGTGGTTAGAGTATCAGTTTTGCAACCAAAAGGATGCAGGTTTAGAAGCCTATCATTGGATCAAGCTGGCTCAGCTATAGTGGTAAATCCTTGGGCAAAGCACAACATTCCAATGGCCTCAGCACTAAAGAACCTACTATTGTTGGTGTGCAGCAAGACACCAATGCAAACCAAAATCTCATTCTTATACATGGATCTCACACATTATGGAACTTGTCCAAGATCTTGATGATATACACATATATTTCAAGTCTGAACAAATCAGAATAAAAATAGGACTTCCTGAGTGATAACTAGCTAAAACATTCACATGCATGATTATTTCATTAATATGCTTGGATCTCGCTCATTAATAAACTCATCCAAGAGCCTTATGATATAAGCCCATATTCCCAAAAAATTATAATCGAAATCGGATAAAAAATTTGACTTCCAGAGTGGTAACAAGCCCAGCCAATCAGATGCATGATCTTCTGATTAATATGTATGGATCTCTCTTGTTCTCAAACTTTTCAGAGATCTTGATATATTGGAAGTATGATGGAAATTAGATGAGAAATATGGCCTCCAGAGTGCTAACAGCGTGAGCAAATCACATGCAAGATCACCTCATTAATATGCATGGATCTGGTTCATTATCAAATTTGTCCAAGATTTTGACTATATACCGGTAAGCGCATATTCTAAGTCTGATTGATACTGGATCAAAAATATGGTCTCCAGAGTGGTAACAGGCAATTATTTATGGAGGGAAGACACATGATGCATGACAGATGCTGGGTCATACCATAAGTTCACTTGGTCTTATGGCTAAATGACTGGAAACTAGTCTATTGGCAACATATGCACATACAAACAATTGATCAAAAAATTCAAAGGCAAAGTTCACAGTCAGACTGGGAAAACTTCACCAGAAAATGGTGAAAATCAAACTTGACCCAGGTCTTTTTAACTAAAGCCTCATACCAAATCTAATTTCAATCCACAAAGTCTTTCAAAAAGTTATTAAACAAAAATTAAATCTGTTATGGGCATAATGTGACAGGATGGACAGACATGGAATAATGCTATATGCCCCCTGCATAGATATGGTGGGGGCATCTCGGTTCAGACACCCAACCCCTATGGAATAAGGCTGCAATGTTTACACATGTAAAGTGTACTGCCTGTAAATGTTTACAATATTGGAAACCAGGTAAAAAAACATGCACGTGACTGTGATATATATCCACATCACTGCTTACAAGGGGTGTTTAGCAGAATATTTCTGTAAAATTCTTTTCATAAAATATCTATGATTTTCACATCAAATGTGACATGGCTAGGAAAAAGCCAAAGTTGACAGGAATTGGTTGTAGCAAACATTATACATCTGGTTGATTTACTGATAATGGTGATAAAATTTCATTTAAACTACATTTACCTTTGAAAAACATTTTTCTTAACACAAGCTTTGATTAGTAAGATTTTATTTTAAAGAAGCACCATTGAAGTTTGTAAGTCACCATACAGTTTCTTAGTGTAGATCCTACAAAAACATCTCATGCATGTGTCCACACAATATGTCCATATGTATGTATTTACTGATTGTTTTCATCATGGACATACATTTATGTAGCAGTAGGAAACAATATCACAACACTTCTAGAATGTTTTATCTAAACTGTCAAATATATTCAACAAAGACATCTTACATACTGAATCCTGTCATAATACGAGGTCAATTCAATTCAATTCATTTACTGTCATTCATATCAACAAAGATATATGACAAAAAATACATACAAAATTATTATACGGGACAAGGTAATTGTAAGACACAAAGATAGTAACATACATTATCTGTCCTCTCCAAACAAAACATCAATTAGAAACACACTGACCAGCACACTAAAAATTGATATTGGATCAACAATAAATGAAGAAAAAATGTATTAGATCCACAGTTATAAAATACTGAACATTTACGGTACAGGTACGGTAATCATATTTGTTCTGCTGCAATGTGTTTCTTGTGTTCACCCGTCCAAAGTCCAATTAAGGATTCAAAAGGAGCCACCAAGAACATGACACGGGCCACAGCATTTTCTTTACTACTCGGCTAGTAGTTACATGAAGATTATATAATAATCATACGCCAAAATTATACTTACAGTATTAATTACTCCTCTGATAGCAGAATACAGTATTATTTTGTACAAAAAGTAAGAATCAATCAAAATTATTTTATAATCCAAAATTAAGAACTTATTATTGATGACAGAGCAATGAATTTATGTTGATAATGAAATCTTGATAAATTTATTACACTTGTCACTAGCAAAAGTATTATAAAGTCATCACAATGATTTGTTTTGAATAATGGATTTTGTCTTGCTTGTGTCTTGAGTAATAATTGTGCAGACATGTGAGCTTTGTCAACAATTCATTTTGGATTTTTTTCTTTCTTCACAAGATCATGATGTTTCAGTAGATTTAATGCTAACTGGTTCACGATCAATGTCAGAGGTGTGTGTGCAATCTGCCATGTTACCAGTATTATCCACAGGAACTTCATTCACATTAGATAGTTTACTTTTTTCCTGGATTGTCCCCTCTACATAATAAAGACAAGGGAAACAATATGGCAATAGTCCATCCTCGTCTTTAATATACAGAAGTTAAGATCCAGATAAAAAAAAAAGTGAATACTACTGTATCTAATGTCAATCTCCTGTGGTATTATCATCTTCTGGCAAATTGAGATAAAAAAAAATCTGTGATGTATGTTTGCCTTCTCTTATTTTTGGATTACTGATCTTGCATATATAATAGCTCCACTTGGCATTGAAAAGTGAAAGTGATGGAAAATCTTGAAACCAGACCGTTGTGACCAGGCAACTTCCTCTTGTCGCATTGCCACTTTTTAAACGGCATAGTATTTTGATATGCATCTCACTTATGTAGATGCTTTAACTATCAGTAACTGTTATGTTCAGAAAAAAAGTAGATATTCAGAGAAAAGTTAAGTGGTGGCTTATTCAAGTATAGTTAGTGCATCACTTACAGTTTTAATGCACCACTGTGGAACTGCAGAAGTTTTCTAAGTAGCTAGTGACCTTTTGAATGGTGCCAATGGCACAATAACATACTCTAGATTGAACCATGTCCCTTCCCAGGTATATTTTAATGGATCAGCCCTTAGCAATGGAAAATTTATGCATTTCCAGCTCAAATCAACATCCAATATGAACTCTAACCATTAAATTAATGTTCCTTACAAAAATAGTATAAATGTAGCTCAGAAATATTTTATCATTACTCATTTCTTAAAAGAAAAGAAATCTTCAGACATACTAGGAAATCTCTTAAAGACAGGACAACTGTAGTAGAAAACATGGGTCATTAAAAAGATCGTAAACAAATACTAACATACTGCAATACATTTACAAACTACAATCACATAAACATACCATCTCTCTCACATTAAGTAACACCAGCTAAATATGGAAATGTATGAAAAACATTCACTGGTTTAGACTGCAAGGAATAGTATCAAAACCTATTCTAATATTAAATAAAAATATATCTGTATTCATTTGCATTTTGTTTTGTGTCACTGGAACTTTATCAGATTGCTAGAAGAGGTCAAAAGATATCATACATGAACAATGAGGTCAAGTATATAAAAATAAAATTTATTTAGCCATGCAACATTTCATACAGAAAAGAAAACAAATCTTGATTCACAACCTTTACCAATTACTTTCAAAGTAAAACAAATGACCTGCAAGACACAAAAGATATTTGAGCAATTCAGAATCAAGCTGGTAAGCAATTACATGAGAGATAAATAAATAGTTATTTCAGTGTGTGGTGAGCCTTGTTCAAGTCACATGACATTTATCATGTAATGTACCATAATTCTTTTGTACCATAAAAATAATAAATAATTCAATGTATCATTTTTTTTGTACATAGAACTTTATATTTTTCATCAAATCCTTTACATTTCTGAACAAAAAAGTTCTTTTTAGAAGATTTACATTTGCAAAAAATATCAAAAATACTGCAGATTTTTTCTGGAAACAAATAAGAGATTAAAATCATATACAATTAAGGTGTTGTTTTGTCAAGTTTTGTTAACCTTTGTATTATTTTTTAACCTCATATCCTGATGTGGTATAATTGAATCAAGAACAGAAGTTCATGTTTCAAATGGCTTCAAAAAAATATTAATGTATTATTTAGATATGTCCAACAACCCATGTATTGTTTGTTAAGTATATGTTATAAATAGTGATCAACTTTGGGTAAGATTTTAACTGAGACACTGAATAATGAAACAGGAGATTGAATCAAGAAAAGAAGTTCCCATTCAAACAACCAATATATTGTTTTGCTAAGTATAATCTTTGATATACCGGTAATCTCATATTAATAACATAAATATTTGTCAACTTTTGGTTAATTTTAACTGAGGCATTGAATAATGAAACAAGAGATTAAGAAAAAAAAGAAATAATCACCTAATTTTAATCATGCTGAAAGGCCTTTGCTCATTTTGTTTCGAAAGGGTAATTGTTTTGTTAATTGTTATCTACTCTTGTACTTTCAAATAAATAATGTTCTGAATATATACAATACACATTGACACAATGTTGTTTCATCCATCTCTCTCTCTCTCTCACTCACACATACAGACATTCACTAAAAACAACAAAAGTCTTTTAGAGTTCTTTTATTTTTTTTAATTGTAATTTGATAATGAGGTTCCTGTTGCTGTAAGAAAACAAGCTGCATAAAACTTTGACAACAAGGGCTCGTATCATTGCTTACAAGTTACCTATAAATTATATATGTACATATTATAAGCAAATTGTAAGCAACGATATAAGACCCCATGACTTCAACAATTTTAATCACATTACCAACATAATACACAACAACAGCTACAAAGAAATACTCCTGAATCATGGTACAAGTATATCATAGGCAATTTAAAAAGCATACATTAATAGTATAAATGATCAGTTGATCCATACATGTGTGTAATTCACATAGGCATGTTTCTGTCAGCTAAAAGAAAGGAAAACTACTGATAACACCCACTCCCCTTCTCTATTTACAAAAGGTGAGTGGGTGTTATCATTAGTTTTGTACCATGAAGCTGTTGGCATAGTTATTGGTAGATATATAAGTACTTGTTTTTGTTTTAAACTTACCATTCGTTGTTCAACTCAAATAAAAATAAAGAGTAAATTTTATTGGTTGCAGTCTGAAAGCCTGACCAATGACAATTTGTGATGCTTTGCCAATTCAAGTGAGCACATGTGTATGCAAATATGGGACTGACAATGTTATATTATGGGGAGACAGCCTGGGAATTGTTTTGGAAAAAAAATATCCAGCCTGCAAATAGCTTGAAAAAAATATTCTTACTCTGATTTGTAGAAATAAAGAACTTATCATATCCATTATATTAGCTGAAAAAATTATTATCTTGCCATAAAAAAAAAATAAATATTCTGGTTCAAAAGAAAATCACAAATCACCCCTCCCCCAAGAATTAAATGCTCTGTGTCTTAAGTCATAGCACCTCTGCTTGGGTCAATGAAGCCTGGCCTCAGTTACCTATGTTTCATCAAGCAATGATGCTCACTGAGGATTACCACGTGTAATCATCGGGCAGAGGTGACACCGGGCATAACAGTTCTCCGCTTTAGTGGATGAAAAAACAATTTGGAGCCAACTGTTACTGACCCTACAACACAGTAAACACAGGCTCATAAACTAGCCAGCAGCTGGTTGTCCAGTTGAGCACAAGCTTCAAGAAGCTTGGTTGCCCAATGTTAAAATTTGGTTGTGCTGATCTGCCAGGCACTGTAATTTTCTGCCTGTTCTTTTTGTGTCAGAAACTTCTAAAATCTCCATTATAGTGTGTATTATTCTTCAAGTATGCAAAATCACTTCCTTTGCATATGTGTTAACATGGAATTTTGCATCCTCAGTGCAAAATACAATGTAACCTGCCTTAGCAGACACCTCTACATAGTGACACCTGTTCATAATTGACACTTTCAGAGATGCCAAATGAAAATCCTTCTATAAATGCCCTTCACAAAGTGGACACCTATCTACAGCAGGAACAGTTTTTAGGGTCATCAAACTGTGTATAATTGACATCATTACCTAACACATATGCAGATTTGCCACAGGGACTATTGAATGTACACAGATTTGTGAAGCCCTACTTGTTTTGTTTACTCAGTGGACAATAACCATTTTCCACTAGCTCTTATTACATCACAAGTTCGCTAGTATTAATTTCATAACTGATATGATCTGGCTTCGATCAGATTGAAAAGAGTACAGTTATAGTGATGAGCACTCCACTTATAATGAAAATGTCAGCTATGACTATCTTGTAAATTAAACAGTTCACAAGTGAATATGGGTCACTAGATCGGACTTAAATTTAGTATAATGTTAAGTGTTCTCAATTAAAATCCGTATTTAAAAGGCAATAATACACATGAGTTTGTCTATTTATGGTTCAGGTCAATTACCATCACATGTTTTTTATGTCAGTACAATCTATTGTACGTTTCAAATAAGAGCAGATAATATAAATGACAACAATTTTACAGATTCCATCAAAAATTACTGATGACACTAAAAAGTGTTGGAATTAAACAATGTCATGCTGACCTTTGACCTTTAGATAAGGCTAACTGTGTTTAAAGTAATTTTTTATTATTTTAATTTTAAAATTCTTTGTTGATGATCAGGATTAAAAAGTCCTAGTGCATATTACTGCACTAAATTTTACAATACAATTGTACATTTCATTGTTTAGTTTCACTGCTACTGGAATTTGACATTTTAATTGCTGGATTTTCATTCTTATTGACTGTAATAGTCAGGGTTTGAAATTGGCTGTAGTCTGCTAGCCCAAGGCTAGTAAATTTTCTGCTGGACTAGTAGTTTTCATAATTTTAGTAATCTAATGGCTGGTGATGTTTAAGTTGTCACCATTCAGCATTTGTCAAAAGGATCAGTGAAGATTCAGCAGAACTATTAAATTTTTTAATATACTCGTCCTTCTGGATACAAATAAATTTATGTTAAATTCTAGGCCTCGTAGTGCAGTTATTTTTTAAGAAGCAGCTCTATTAGCCCTAAAATTCTCTACGTTTTCACATTTTATGCAACACTCCAAGTCATAACTGTATGAGCTGTAAAGCACATAAGGACTATTTGCCCTGCATATAAAGGACAATGTTGTCATGTCTCTTGACTGTTCTTTATGTACATGTACAGTCAAACCTGTTCAAACAACTACCTGCATATAAGACCACCTGTACATGGTTTCATACAGCACCAGTCTTTTCAAAGAGTTTTCAAGGACTTCCCAAAAATGTTAAAGAAGAATTTTTCTTATGGAATCTCAACTTTCTCTACATGTTACTTTATTCATCACTCCATAAACAGGTACAAATTTAGAAGAAAACAATACCTAAGAACTGAGTCACTAGAGCAAAGGGATGCTACTCCATCTGGTAACTACTCATATTATGTGTCATTTGATCCACCCAATTGTATCCCATTTTATGTATTTTTATCTATTGTTTTTGCAAATATGTTAATTCTGAATTTAAAACAATATATATTTTATTTAGTTTTAATGTTTTCATTTCCCTAAGATAAATTAAAGGAGTTTGGGGAAAAATTCAAGGAGTTTTTCAAGAAATTCAAGAACTTTTCAAGGATAAAACCAACTTTTCCAAATTCTAGGAGTTTTCAAGGCAACGACAAACAATGCTGAATATTAAGACCCAGTTTATTAGTTCCCATTTATCTATGCTTTCTGTCAAATTTTGTTGAGATGTTTTTGACAAACTGTTTAAAGATTTTTCAACTGTTATTCATGGCAGCCATATTGGATTACAAATCAGCATCCACTGAACAAATTTGAAAAGTCTTGATGCCAGAATAAACCATGTAAAATTATGTGTGGTCAGCAGCTTTGTTTAAATAACAATTGTGAATGGATGAGAGATGATGAATGATGGACAAAGCACGAGAGACGAAGGACCATACCATAAGCTGACTTCATCTTACGACCAGGAAAGCTAAAAATCCTTGATATGCTTCACTAATTTCTATGAAGGTAGGTAATAGTTTGTTAATTAGAAGTTGAGATATCAATTTTCAAAATTGTTTACAAGTTTGTTCCAAAAATGTACATCTGAATGAAGGATAAATTCTCTGCAAGGTAGTCAAGAATAAAATTGTCATTTAAGATGCATTCTCTTTCCAACACCTGTTTTTAAAACATTGTCAGTCTCTTCATTGTGTACTGGTACATTTGTGATATGCGTGACTGTTTACCCTGAGTGGATAGCTACACCTGGCTCCCTCTGGAAAGTCCTCTCTGGCGGATCGTGCAGCAGAGCAGATATGCTCATCCCTCTGGGTGTGAAGGCAGATGGTAAGAGCTATGTGGACAGCACAGGGCATCAGTTAAGGTGCAGTAGGGCCTGATGGCCGTCCACTGCATCTGGACTTATCTTGACATGGTTGTGCTACTGGATTTCAGACAGGCCTCAATTAAAGAGTGAGGGTGACTCTGTGCAACTTTCCCTAACTTAAATCTAACTCACATGCAAGTCATGACATTATTCCCCTCTCCCCACAAGATGCCATCAAGTCTTGTGGCAATGGGCAAGTGGCAAAGCAGCAGGTGTGGATACACTGGGAGCTGTAGCTGCAGATCTGCACACAGGCAGGTCAGGGCATAAGGTCACTTTTCACTGGACCAAGGCAGCAGTGGAACTTGGCAGCCACAAGATGATTAAGCAACCCTATTTAGGATCACACTGCTCACCTCGGTAACATGAGGAAGGGGCTAGAAAAGGTGCCTAAACATTGCCTGCTTCACCTTAACCCTGGTCAGCATACCACAGCTGATGGGGATACCACCATAGTGGTCAAAAACCTAACAAGAAGACAAAGGTGACACCAATCACCATCGGTGCCTGGATTGTGTGCACACTACTTGACAGTACATCAGCAGATCAACTAGAGAGAACTGCTCTAGTTGGTAGAGAACTGGCCAGATTCAACATACAGATAGCATCCCTGAGTGAAACTTGCCTAGCTGAAGAACAACAACTTCACCTATGTAGGAGTCAGCTACATCTTCTTCTGAAATGGCAAAGTAAAGAAGAGCTGGTGTTTACGTTTGCCAGCAAATCACAGCCAGTCAACAAGCTCACAAATCTTCCAAAGGGCGTAAATGACAGACTAATGCAAATGAGACTTGCACTGTCTGGAAAAAAACATGCAACTATCATCAGCGCCTATGCACTCAGCATGACCAAGCCAGATGGGATCAAGGACAAATTTTATGAAGACCTGGAGTCTCTTATCACAGATGTACCAAAGGCTGACAAGCTCATCATCCTCGGTGACTTTAATGCTAGAGCTGGCACAGATCACCAGACATGGCCAAACATCATCAGCAAAAATGACTTTGGCAAATGCAACAATAACAGACTCCTCCTACTGAAAAAATGTGCTAAACATGACCTCCTAATCACCAACACAGTTTTCCACCTGCCAAACCACAACAAGACATCTTGGATGTACCCTGGTTCCAAGTACTGACATCTCACTGACTACATCATCACAAGAAGAGACAGGCAGGATGTCCAAGTGATGAACGCCATGAGAAGTGCAGACAACAGGCTTATAGTTGCCAAGCTCATTATCTGGATTCAGCCTAGCAGACAAACACAAGGCAAAAAAGCACCCAAAAAGCTCAATATCTCCAAATTGAAACAGGAGAATGTGAAACTGGCATTTGTTTAAGAACTGTGGTGTCAACTTGAAACAACTGATGTGAATTCTGAGAACATCAAGGAAATCCAAAACCCTCAATCCCACAACATGTAAACATCAAGACTGGTTTGATGAGAATGATGCTGCCATACAGATACTGAATGAGAAACATTAGTTCCAAAAGGCCTGTTTAGCAAACATCACTTCATCATCTAAGAAGGTAGCCTTCAACAACATCAAGTGGACTGTCCAATGCAAACTCAGAGAGTTGCAAGACTTGTGGCTAAGCAACAAGGCAGATGATATTCAGTCCTATGCAGACAGGAATGACATGAAGAACTTGTGATGCTTTAAAAACAATATATTGGCCAGAGTCATCAGGAACAATACAGAGTGCTGATGGCACCACACCAAATGTTGATGGCACCACACTGCTCAAAGACAAAGAAAAGATACTATAAAGATGGACAGAACACTTCAACACCATCCTCAATCAACAATCACCTGTCAGTGAGGAGGCAACCATCCTCAATCAACAATCACCTGTCAGTGAGGAGGCAACTGATCGACTACCCCAAGTGGAAATCACCATATCTCTTGCTGATCCTCCAACACTGACTGAAACTGTGAAAGCAATTAACCTGCTGTCAAATGGCAAAGCACCTGGAGCAGATGCTATACCAGCATAAGTCTACAAAGTCGGAAGCTCGCACATAGCACAGAAACTGACTGAACTCTTCCAGTCAATGTGGACTCAAGGAACTATATGCCACAAGTACAAGGATGCATCTATCATCCAATTGTACAAGCAAAAAGGCAACAGATAATCCTGCAACAACCATCAGGGCATCTCCTGGTCTCAATAGCCGGCAAAATCCTCATCAGAATTCTGCTGAGTTGCCTTGTGCATCACATCAATAAAGGACTCCTACCTGAGAGTCAGTGTGGCTTCAGGAACGGATAAGGGACAACAGACATAGTGTTTGGAACTTGTCAACTCCAGGAGAAATGCCAGGAACAGGACTCCAACCTGTACATGATATTCATCAACCTGACAATAGCCTTTGACATGGTCAGTCATAGGGGCCTTTGGAAGATCATGGCAAAATTTGGTTGCCCAGAAAAATTAATCATAATGGTTCAGCAATTCCATTATAGCATGCTCGCTCGCATCATGGTTGATAGTGAGTCATCTAAACCATTCCATTATGGCATGCTCGCTCGCGTCGTGGTTGATGGCAAGTCATCTGAACCATTCCCAGTCACCAATGGAGTCAAGCAAGGCTGCATGATGGCCCCAACCCTCTTCAGTATGATGTTCTCTGCCATGCTTACTGATGCCTTCTATGATAGATACCAGACTGATGGCAAGCTCTTCAATCTGAGAAGACTATGGGCAAAGACCAAAGTTACAGGAAGTGACTGTTCATTATCTCCTATTTGCTGACAACTGTTCCCTGAATGCCAAATCTGAGTCTGATATGCAATGTTCAGAGTATGGACCATTTCTCGCCACCTTGTGACAATTTCAGTCTCACAATCAGCATCAAGATAGAGGTGATGCACCCACCAACACCAGGGAAGCCTTACATAGAGCCTACCATCACAATGAATGGCTAAACCCTTCAGGCAGTGGACAAGTTCACAAACCTTGGCAGTACACTGTCAAGTACAGTCCACATCAATGATGAAACCAATGCCAGAACTGCCAAAGCATGTGTGACTTTTGACAGAATACACGCAAATGTGTGGGAGCACAGAGGTATCAGTCTGCCAACAAAACTGAAGGTCTACAAAGCCACTGTGTTGCTGACTCTGCTGTAAGCATGCATAACCTGGAAGGTGTACAGACACCTTGCCAAGAAGCTGAACCATTTTCACATGGGTTGCCCAAGGCAACTAATTAGGATAAGACGGTAGGACAAGATACCAGACACAGGTTATCACACAGGCAGGCATTCCAAATGAGATGGGCAGGCCACTACACCAGGAAGTCAGAAGGCTGGCTACCATTAAAAGAAGATCTTCTATGGCAAGCTGCGATATGGAAAGCAAACTCAGGGAGATCAGAAGAAACCTTTCAAAGACTCCCTCAAGTCATCCTTGAAACACTTCAACATTGAACCCAAGTCTTGGGAAGATCACACACAGGATCGTTCCACCTGGTGCAGTCTCTTCCATACTGGAACTACAGTGCAGAAGCGCAAGCAGTGTAAATCTCAGAAATGCAGAACTTCCTCTATTAATCAAGCAACCCCAAGCAGCATCTCCTGTCCAGTGTGCCACATACAGTTCAGAGCACAAACTGACCTGATCAACCACTCACATGCTCACAGAAACTAAACCAGTTAGTAATGTCATGATCATCTTCAAACTTGAAGGACAAACAAGGACAATATTACTTTCTAAAAACTCTGGGTAAAATCACAAGCCATGGCAGATATGATGTTACTCATATTAATTCCTGTCACTGCAATATATACCTGTAACCTGTAGCCTGTTAAACATTAAACAGTCATGATTAACATAGCTTTACAATTAATGCTCATGGAAATCTATCACCACTTGGCAGTTTATACAGTAATTATCACACAGGCAATTAAAAGCTAAAGGTGGTCAGAAAAAAAACAATCACAATTCCAATATATAGAGTGATTTTGTGTTTTCTAGTGGATAGCTGTGGGAGATGTTTTCTAGAGCATAAATGTGGGACAGCCCATTTGGCTAATCTGCATAGGTAAAGTACACAAGTAGAAAAACACAACTGGTTTTAAGTTTGGTAATCTGAGATGGGTGTTAAAGAACAAACTAAAGTTTTTACACATTGTTGCCTTGAATGAGAATGTTTAAGCCATCTTTATTAATGATTATTGGCTAGGTCATGATCAGAAGCAACGTTTCTCTTGAAGTCAGATTTTACTCCATTTATAAAATGCAAAGCATGATTATTTCAGAAATTGGAATAGTAAAATTTAGAACAGTGTGAGAGTAAGATTCAAATTTGAAGGCAAAATGTCAAAACACAGCTGTGGTTCGGGGAAAGACAAGCCATTTGCATAACTAAATTTCACAAATCCTTGTAGACGTAGCTTGCCTTTGCATTGCAGCACTGCTGTACGGGGAACATTTCATACTTTCACATACTGCAAACACCATATCCAAATTAGTCAATCTGGAATATACAACATCCATCAATATTGTAAAACCACTGTGCATCAGGACAGTTGCAGAAATATAATTTTCAATCCTGACAAAAATTCAACAAGATCTTCAGTGAAGTTTGAACAACAGTACCATCCAGTCTCTTGTGAGAGCAAAACTTACCACTAATGACATCTGCATCATCTTCAATTCATCCAAAGAACTACTGAAAGTTCCAAAGTCAGCAACTACAAGTTGATATTGTATTTGACTGTCTAATGGATTTAAAGACAATTTTATTTTCTTCATTTAAAGTCTGTGTAGTTGTAATTATGTGTGTGTGTACATGTGTCTAATTGGTGATGATATATGATAATATTAAGTCTAGTAGCTACTTTTTGCTTAAAGCGTATTAACTGCTTCAGAGAAAACATTTTATTTTCCTTTATTCAAACCTGAATTTCCATTGATGTTCTATAAGCTTATATCAGTAAATAACTTGTTTTCAATTGTACAATATTGCTTAGTTCGGTCACGTGCAATGACCCCTCCATGGGACCACAAAACATACTTTTTGAGTCTAAAAGAAAAACCAACACATAGTAATAGTTTCACCATTTTCAACTTGTACAATAGTTTTAAACAAAGGCAAGCTTTACATTAGTCTATTTCAGAGTAAAAGAGGGACCAAGGATGTGACTTGCACCTGATAACCACTAGAAACAAGAGATCTACAATACCCTTTTAATGGTCAAGTCATTATTACAATTAGCTCAGTTACAATTCTGCCCTACCTATTAAGTCCAGTGAACTTATCTTCGTGGGTATCAATTTTTGCAGAAAATGACACTGTTCTCAATGCTTCTTGCATGGAGTCCTTATATGTTCAAAGAAGGGTCATTATTTGTTGGGTCTTTAAATTTGTGGTTTCTAACAACCACAAAATCTGCAAAATTTGGTACCCCATTAAATAAAGCAGTTCTTCTTTCCTAGTCTTGGGTCTTCAAGAAAATTTTGAGTAAAGGACAAGGTATCACAAGGGTCAAATTTGGCCCAATCACCAAAAGGCGCTAAGTTTTGTACAAAGACTCTTTAGGATGCATTTTGTGCAGAATAATACAAATTTTGTTGAATTCAATCAAATTACATATGCTGGAGGCATCAAAAGTTTACCTACATAAAATGATGTTACTTCTGGTTCCATATCATCATCGTTATTTTAATGATGTCATGCGTGCAAATTTAAATTTTTCGGCACTTGTATATATATATATACCACACACATACATTAAAAATAACATGACTTTCAAGGTGTTGGTATAAAGCAATTTAATATACCAATACTGTTGGTATATCAAATTGTGATCCGCCCATGGCGCATGAATACGCACATATAAACATGGTTTCAACAGTGGTTATTGCTTCTATACTCTCTAGATCAATGATGAATTTCCACTTATTTATCATTATCGACATAAGAAAATAACGAGAAAAAATATTAATAATCCCTGTTTTCTAAATAAATTAAACATGGTACACAATTTCATGGAAATCCTGTCTGCTTTCCCTTTATCTCTCTCTCTCTCTCTCTCTCTCATGCATACAGGGCACACATAAGTGGAAATCTATGGAGAGAGAGAGAGAGAGAATTTGAGCTGGATGAAACCCTTGAACTTGAACTTAATCCAATTAACCTACAAGAACCTGGGTCGTCGTAATGGTATGCTTACACTTTTCATGGGATTTATCCACAGTGTTCACAATACCAATGATACAAAGTTGCAATATAGCCTGTCGAGACTGTACGGTAAATTTCTTGGTTAGAAGGCACACACATACTGTAATCTATTTAATTGTTGTTGTTTTGATTTTTTGTTTGTTTGTTTTTTTTTTTTGTTTTTTTGGTACCTATATTAGGGTTCTAAAAACATTTTTAAATATTAAAATGTCCTATGGCAGCTCCTCTCTCTCTCTCTCTCTCTCTCTTTTAGTTGGTCTGTCTCAACATATCAGTTTATCAGTTTTACCAGTGTATCTCTCTCTCTCTCTGGACCATCGTTGCAAACCATGGGCAAAAATCATTGAAAAAACGAACGAAGCAAATCACAGGGACTAAAGAACTTTGACAAAAGACTTCTGCAAATATCAACAACACATCAATAAGAAAAAATATATATTCATCTTCATTGCGTTAATTTTTTTTGTACCCCAAAGGGAGCGCTTTAAGTTTTCCGTGCATCTTTACAGAACACACTTACTTTAAGATGCTATGTAGTACTACGTGTATATAACATTATCACCAATGGAGGAAAAATTATTTTAATTTGCTCCAATTTTTTAAAAAAATTGTCATCAACCTTTTAGAAAATCCTTGAAATGAAAGATAGGATATTTGCTTGAAACGAGTGAATAGCATATATTTCATCGACTGGGTGAAAATACATAAGTTTTTCACTCACTACATGAAATATATCCGTTATTCACTCGGAGCAAGCAAATATTCTTTTTATTTTATCCTCAAGCGTATTGACAAGCAATTTGTATAACACACTGAAGTAGCTGATTTCTTACTGCATCCCGCCCGATACTGTCAGCAGTTTACCGTTTATGTTCTGCTCTATTTTGTGTATATTTGCACATAAAATATCAGTAGTTACATAATGCTCCTTCCCAATTCAAGGTAAAAGAGCAGATGAAAAGAAAATGAAAAAATAAAATATTTGTTCATTGCTGGATCTAAATCCGGTTCGCCTGGCGAATCAGCTATTTTAACCTTTACACCACGCAAGCGTCTTATAAAAAGCTTGAAATTTCTTAGTTATAATGTTATCAATGTCTATTGAAGGCCAGTGAAAAAATATCATTTTTTCACTGTAGTGAAATAACACAATTATTTTACAAGGAAAATCCAGTAATTCACTGTCTAGCATAAAATAAAAAAAAATCTTATAAAATCCGCTGTGATACTGATACTGTTAGCCTAGCACATGCTACTTGATACACAACCATATTCACAATTGACTTGAGAGTTGGCACAATAAAGTCTACAGTATGTATTTGAGAAAACAAAATTACGATCAAAAACAGTTACTTAAACACAGTGCATGTTAACACTCTTTGCAAAGCTAGTTATGTTTTCAAAACATCCATATCACTGAGTATAATCAATCAATAACACTTTTTGTCCAGAATTGACATGAGAAGTAATGATCAACAAAGGACACGCTCACAGTATTATTAGTTTCAAATTGGTTTCGGGTTGGGGGAATGTCACTTTAGCAGATTTTGAAACATTATCTACCATTGTCCCTAAAAACAAACAAATGCGGTGACATTCACATGGGTAATGTAAGAAGAATACTGACATCAAGTCCCTTGTCGATAACAATTCCAATTCAAATGAGCTAACATAGCAAATACATGAATATTTCACCATACAATTATCGGCACAAAAAATCTAAATGTTGCACATCGTCACTGTAATTTTAAAAGCGCTGCAGAGACAAAACGTACCTTATATTGAATGTTAATTATTTATTATGCCATTTCAAATTGTACTACATAGAGTCTTGAATAAGTGATGGACGTGCGGTAGACCTAACTGGTTCTGTGCGGCAACTGCTTCAGACCCTCTATACAGTAGTATCTACATGCACATGTATGTCAATAGCTTTCTATGATTGGAATTTTTTACCAACAAAATTCAAAATGAATTAACAACAGTTTTGCAATATTGCGTACCACTGTAAATAATGCTCTTATAGAGAAATATTTGTCCAAAATACCAGTCTGATACAAATATTGTATAAACCAAGCTGGATTGTCTGTATCGTCATACAACATATCGTCTGCAAATAAACACCTCCTGGAAATATTTCAACCATGAACGCGTTCCTTAATTTCTAAAGAATACGTGTGTCTGATAAAGTAAAACTGCATTTAATTTCATACTTTACTCATTTATTGTGGCATAATAATTGTAAAATGAAAATAACATACCTTGTAAACTGTTGCTGCGATAAAAGCGTCACTGTTGCTATGTACTGTATAATGTTTTGAGAATATACAGCTGATCCGGTATCAAAATAATTTATAACGACACAAATTCGGTTTTATATACATTTCTTGCATATTTTTAAAATAAATTTTGTTTCCTCTAGAAGCTGTAAATTACATGCAATCGACAATTTCAAGTACTGATTTTATATATTGGATTCAACATCACACCAATACCCGTTGATCAGTAATATCTGCCATAGAACCCAACCATTTTCTTTAAATTAAATGTATCCCGCATGAGTGAAACAACATAAAATTTTCAGAGATTACAACTTATCTAATAAGGAAAATGTTTTGAAAGTTTCTCGTTGTTTCATGACTGCGGGAATAGTTAAATTTGCATAAATACATTGTATTCAGATGAATTTTTCACATTTTATGCATTCTACATCTCACGTGCGGCTGCCGACGACATCATCGCACGCGATAAATATGAAAAATAAAACAAATTTTTAAAGACAAAGGTATGTCTATACAAATATGTAAAACAGCTTTTAAAATAAAGAAAATAAATTTTGGACATTTTCTGAGACCATTACAGAGATCTAGAGTCCCTAGCCCTTTTGTTCTACTTAACAAGGATCATTGTGCCCTCAAATTTATACGTTTATTTATGGTTTGATCTGCAGCATGATATACATGTGCCTACAATGAATGTGTTGACTATTCTCTGGATCTCAGAATTCAACCACTTTTAACATGTCATTTGCCACAAGTACTTCTAACTCTTGGGTGGCACTCCAAATGTTTTAGCTTCGGTCCACCAACATGGAAGTTTGGACCCATTTTACCTATATTCAAGTTCTATCATATGCAAAACTTACAGGAAATGGAACAACAAAGTAGTTGACAATTATTCAACCTTATTCTCAGAGGATGGAGAAAAAATGTCCAATTTTTACAAATGGACGAACAATATACATCTCTCACCACTTGGAACAGCATGGCTGATATGGAACATTGACCAGGTGGTGTCCATCACTTATAAAATGGACCAAGCAGCCAACCTTATATGCCAACAACAACAAATCCACCATCAGTGAAGGAAGAGTAAGACCTGCTATTACTGTAGTGAAAAAGGGCATTAGGTTGACAGATGTAGGCATGACAAGAGACACGAATACTATTGTCACAAATATAGACACAAAGAAAACTATGTCTAAAAAGAAAAAGGGATAAGAACAATAAGCATTGGCAGAGTAATGATTACTAGGATCATGGCAATGAGCAGGTGTCCACAAGTCTGTCTGACATTTCATAATGTCTAAACAATGTAATACATGTAAAAAAAAAGTATGAATTATTAAATTACACCTGTACTGAATGCAGTTTTATGAAAACTGAATGTAAGTGTAATTCTCTAACTTCATTATCAAATAACAATGTTTTCCAACAATAAAAAAATATATATTTTGTCATTATGCCTTCTCTAAACAAAATCATCCTCTAAGCAGGCAGACTTTCATAATGACCCTAGGATCAATACTTTAAATTCAAGGAATCTAAACATGCAAGACAATGAGTGTGCAATAAATTATAATTGTTTTGAGACCTCTTCAATTGCCACAAAGGATGTGTGCACAGCAGGGGACAAAATAATAAGTACTGATACCACTATTCATGTTCAGCAGTATACTCTCACTCTTTCCTGTGGCTCAACAGAGTTAGAGTATAATAAAAAAAAGGTTTACAAATAGCACCTATTACTGTACAATGTCTTATTAATGTTACAATGAACTAAATAGCTGAAACAGAACTTGTTCTGTAGTCAGACAAAAATGCCATTCATATTTCAGGATGATCAGTGAAACAATTTTAATGAGTATGTTCTGGACAGTGAAATACATATAATTGAATTTGGTATAGATTGTAAGGATAGAAAAGGTAACAATGGTGGAGGTGTACTGGTATATTTTAAGGATGATTTTAATTATGCTAGAAAAGTTGAGTATGAACATGATGGTACTGAGAGTATGTGGTTTGAGATTAACTCATTAACCCCGGGAGATTTTTTTCATTTTCGCGTGAAATGGGGGTAGTAACGCATTTTTGGGGTTACTTCTGAATGCAACAAAACACATCTGCTTAAGAAAGTTTTTCATTTAGCTGGATGCTTAGGTGTATCAGAAACATTGTTTTTGATAAGCTATTATGCTCGCACATGTGCAGAAGGGTAAAAGTTGGACTTCTTTTTTTCTTTTTTTTTCGTATTGGACCCCCGATTTGTGTGTCCTGGCCACTTTTTACTCCAAATCTCAAACTTATCCTACTTTTTGAAAAGGTTCATCTGTCTGTGTGCAGTTCAGACCAGTCTGCCTTAGATCTAAGGCCAAAAAGTCTAAAATCTGGACACAAACTCCGGTTCCAAAACTGGCAATTTTCGACCTAAAAAAAATCGGGTCTCAAAAAATGCATTTTTGTCATTGTACTTTTTAATGCCAGTAGAAAGTCAACATTATCTGGTATCATTGTAGAGCTACATCTGCCTACTTTCCTGCAAATCCATCCACTTTATTTTATCTTAAATGATCTTGATGTTACAGAGTTTGAAAGTAGGGTACAACCTCATGATGCGTAAACGTGGCGCTAGGGGTTAATGAGTTAAGGAACAAAATTGTAAACCATCTTTGTTATGTATATTTTACAGACAGTCTGGGCAGAGTGGTTTGACAAATCTGAACAAAGTATTGAAATGGTCTTACCCAGGGTAACTGCCAATAAAAGTTTTCTTACCCAGGGTATTACTGCCAATAAAGTTCTGAAATGGCCTCACCCAGGGTAACTGCCAATAAAGTTTTGAAATGGCCTTACCCAGGATAACTGCTGATAAAGTACTGAAATAGTTTTACCCAGGGCAACTGCCAATAAAGTATTGAAAAGGCCTTAGCCTGGGCAACTGCCAATAAAGTACTGAAATGGTCTTACCCAGGGCAACTGCTGATAAAGTATTGAACAGGCCTTACCCAGGGTTACACTGCCAATAAAGAAACCTTGATGATAGGTGATATGAATACAGATCTTTCAAATGACCCAACCAGAGTAACAAAAACATTAACACTTTAACTGATCATGTATACAGCACTAATATTGACAATCTGGCTGAAGGCTGAAGTTCCAGTGAAACATACTTGGACCCAGGGAATAGTTACCCACAGATGCAGTTTATAATTTTTAATAATATTTGATTATTTTTTTCCTTAAAATAACTCTTTGAGTAATCATAGTACCCTGGCATATATTTTTAAATAATAGTCACTCGAAGTGACTTACAGGAATTTATGACAAGACTATTTCTACATTTTAACTTCTGAAGGTTGAAACTATCTCTGATATTCTTCAGTGATAAGACTCTTAAATCAGCCACTGTGGCAGCCATATTGGATACAGGATTGGCACTACTCTGATTTAGGACAAACTAGACACCATTAGAAGACTTTTGGTGGAAACCCCATGTTGACATGACCTTCCATTCAGGAGAATTAGTGCCAAGATTTTCAACATGTTCATTGTGGCAGCCATAGTCGGCACTATTTTCATTCATGACCAACTGACTATCATAATTAGTTTTCTTAACATGACTTTCCATTTAGACAAGATAACAACAATAACAAGATTTTCAAGATAGCTAAAACTTCAGTAAAGGATTTTAATACTAAATGTATCATTTGACACCCCATACTTCAAGCTCTAAAAACTGCACCAATAGATGATACTTTTGTTTACTTAAAGACAGATGTCATGCATAAAACTTGTCTAGGCACCTATCCTAGCTATATATGATATATTTCAGTTATATGAAGATCAGCTTATAGAATCTAACAATCTATGCTCAAGTTCTCTATGGAGTTAAACCCTACCAAAACCAAGAATTCCAAAATACAAATTTTAAGCCTTGCTCATTCAGGAGTGTTATGCTGGAATTCCCTCCCATTAACTTTAAAGTCAGCTCCTTGAACAGACAGTTTTAAGAGGGCATACCATTCTCTGCTGTAATATGTCAATTTAACTTAATAACTTCTACATTTCTGGTGTGTGTGTGTGTGCACACGTGCGCACACGCGTGTGTGAGCAATTAATATACATATTGTAAATGTTGTAAATGCTGTACATTCACTATTAGAGGCCATTGGGAAGATTAGAATTTACTGTATACTAAATGTGTTACCCTCATTAAATAAAGTCTATATTATTATTATTATTATTATTATTATTATTATTATTATTATTATTATTATTATTATTATTATTGTTGTTGTTGTTGTTGTTGTTATTATTATTAAGAAACAATGGATGGGTTCATATCCATGTTTTATGGACCCATGATTGAGCTTGAAACTTGAAAATGGTTTGTAAAACATTTAATCTATCTCATACACAGATACTCCTTTATGGTAATGATGTACTAGCCCTTTCAAAAAAAAACTAAATAAAGTATTATGCACTCTCCCAGGATGTATCTCATTTACTAATAAACTGATCACACTATAGAAAAATGTTGAATATTCTTTTCCTGCAGAGCTTATGATTGCATTTATTAAAATGCAAGCTTCTAGAGAAATGACTTGTTCTCATTTTTCTTCATGAACTGTCACATGTATAATGCATTCAAGCATCATACATGTGATTCTACTGGCGGTAGGCCAAAAATACAGTTTTAAAGGCCGTCTACCGCACATACCGTATAGTAGTTCAAATCTACCGCTTTTGACAATTAAAAGAATTATAATTTTTTTTGTTATAAAAATACCCAAAACGGTATTTTCACGTGTTCTGTCAACACATTCGAGAAACCAGCCAGAACCAGTCTACTGGGGACCGGAAATGTTCCACCAGTACAATGACTGGTGCAATGATGCGTTGCAGAGTAATAGGATTATAATTGTTAAAGAACAGCTGACATGTGTACACAGCAAGCTGCTAATTGATTACCTTATTGTTGGAATTTGAGGAGTTTAGGCCAAATGCGTGATGTTTTTTGAGGTGTTATAAGTAATAAAGGGATCAAAGGTCGTCCACGATGTCTTCTGAGCCTTTGATAAAAATTGGCCAACCCTTGGCGGAGGGGAGATAAAATGAAGAGACCGACCACAAAAAATTATTTTGGCAGACACACTAGAGTGAGTATTTTGATTTTTGTCCTGTTTAATTGGTATTGTAGTGTTCCAGATGTTTTAAGAGGGCAGCTCTTGCATTTTTCGTTCAATCCTAAACATGTGCTTTCTCCCAATGCTAAGAAACCACCGGCTAAGAAATATTACAAGTTCAACAGTGCTTGGATATCAGAGTTTAAGTGTGTGCAGGTGAGCAGCAAAGGTTCAGAGTTTGCATGTGTGTTTCAAATGTATGCATCTTTTGTATTTCATAAACTATTTGAAGTTTTCATGCACATAAATTTAGTTCAAGCCCTAGATAAAATATATTACAAGATAATTAATTTTAAAATTTGGATAAATTATTCATAAAAGCATAAATACATCATGTATTTTTTCCATTTTTATTTCAAGTCTAAATCAATCTTTATTGATAAAATGTGGTAAAATGTGCCAACAGATTTTTGGATCTGAGCCATGAAGAGAAAGAAGCCCTTGAGGATGAGGCTCAGAAATACATCTTAAGTTTAAGTTAGGAACTTCCTCCTTGGGGTGAACATAGCTTGGATGAGTATTGGAGACTTGTCAGCAACCTTACAAACCCAGCAACAGGAAAACTGAAGTTAGAACTTCTTTGCAGGCTGAACATGGTTGTCCTGTCATTAAAACATTCTAATGCTAATAGAGAGAGGACATTCTCCCTTCTTCGCAAAATACAAAGAGATTCAGAGAACTATTGAAAGCCTGTTAAGTGTAAAGCTTAATAATCACAATGAATGGCATCAGTGGTCACTAGATAGTGATCTTGTGAAGGAAATTAAAAATGCTATTGGATTTTATAAAAGAAAACTTTTTGCAGTGAACTATCAGATAAATAACTGTTCCTTTTTCATTATTCGACTGTATATTGACTCATAATAAGTAATTATGATTGTAACATTTTCCATCAGAATCTGAATCTGATTCATGTTCAAACTTGCTATTTTATTATAGTATGAAGAGAATACATATTATGGCACAAGAAAGCACTTGTTTTGTTTTCCATCCCCTTGAAACGTAAAATTTATGCAGATAAAAAAGTTGGTTTAGAGGCCAATCTACTGATCAAAATTTGCAAATCTACTGGTTTGAAATCCTAGTTCTGTCACATGTACGAAGCATATTCAGTTGATTTGAACATACATAAATAACTATGGAATTTTTCCTGTACAGCCAACATGCAAAAACACAAGAGAAGTGACTGGTTCTCATTTCCAATGAATTAATGCATTTAAACACAAAATAGGTTTGACCACAGAATAAGGTCATATTCAGTCAGTGTCTTAAAGTACATAATATGCTGGAATTTTTCCTGGATAGTCAACACACATAAACATGCATTCACTCACACTAGAAATTGGTCTTAATAGACACTTTTAAGTATTCGGAATCATCTAAAAAGATTGAAAGAGAGTGTGAGATGTGAATGTACATCTTAATTCCACTTCTGTTAACCACAACATTGTTATTATTTCACATCTCATATAATTGTATCCTATATGCTGCACAGCACCTCATAAATGTAAGTAAAACATCAGCTTCTCTATGACCGTTAAGGTCTTTTATTTAGATATGACAATCAACATATACACCAAAGTTCTTAGTGTTACAAAAACAGCAAGAATACTTAGATAATGAAATTTTAACACATCAAGTTGATGTTTTAGCAAACAATATTGCCAAAAAAGCTGTGCCATTATAAAAGTAACCCCTTTTTCATTAACTTTTTCCTCCACTGATTACATTGCAAGTTTTGGAATAAAACTATATAGTAACGAATCCCAAAAATAATAAATGCCCAGCCTGCATCCTCTTTTTGCAACAAAAGAATTCCATGTCACTTCCTGTCTTGTATCTCCAACACTTTATTATAAACCCAACTGACTTTTTGTTAAATTATGAAACAAGTTACAAAAATATGAAGGTCACCATGACATAATTTTGGTGGAATGGTGTTGCACTCACCAAGATGGAGAGGCATCCATATACAATGTTGTATGATGTATGACCATGCCATCAAAAGTGCAGGAGAAACTTAGCTAAAAATGAAATCTGATGAAAGTTAGTCAAGCATGAAATATAAACTTAGCTAAAAATGAAACCTCATGATAGTCAAGCATGAAATATTGTACTGAAATGAATGAGTATTGCACTCACCAAAAGGTATCCGAACACAAAGTTGTAACAACTCTGTACAAAGTACATGCAAAACTGAGCTAAAGGCAACACTTAAACAAAAGGTGACAGATGTAAGGATGGACAGATGGACTGACAAGAGTAATATCATCCAACAACCCGATCTCGTGTTGGTCCTTCAATCGTGCGCCATGTTTCTCATGTTTCGAGATAATGACATCATCAACTGTGTCACAGCATTCTTCAAGAGTGACCGGAATGAATTAAGCAGTAAAATCAGACAAAATGATATTTAAACAGGTAATTTCATGTAATTTAAAAACATCATAATGAAAATCTATCTTTTCACTAATGCCTTTTTTGTGGCAGACATTTTGGCCTTGAATTTTCTATTATATGAGCTAAAGATAGTGCCGCCGATCACATGATGGCTTTGTTTACATATTTTGAACAGGATAACCCACTTTGGGAATTTATGCAACTGGATAGCCAATGTAAATATTTGGTTTTAATGATGTGGAGTTCTTATACAACGCAAGAAAAATTTACACTCTAAATGTATATTCACTACAGACTTTTTCATTTCAGTATTATTTCATAATAAACATATATTCTACATCAAAAGACATTGAATCTATTATAATAAAATGTGTATCCATTCACCAGTGTCTATTTTTAAATTTCTCTCTCCCTCTGTCTCTGTCTGTCAGTCTCTCTCTCTCTCAGTCTATTGAGTCATGTATTTATATGGTAAAGAACAAGCAAGCAGTAATGTAAGTGCACAAACTGCATATAGAATTAACGGAGAAAAAAATTTCATTGTTAAATTTTATTTTTGTTATTTCAAAAACATGGAGACGCTATAAACTAATAATATCAATACCTTGACCTAACTGGCACAATCCGGTTGAATGCAACGTGACTCTTTAGTCAGCATCAAAAGCCATGGACGCCACTTCCGGAAATAAGTAAACTTACACACGCTCGGAAAAACGGTAATTCTGAACTAATGTTTATGAATGCCAAATTTTTTTTAACGATGCTTAAATGAAGTAGATATAGTTGAACACTTTCTATGGTTATTTGAATAGATTATCACAATATCATAACGAATGCGTTAAAATTCATGTTAAGTGCACGAAAAGTGGTTGTTCGAGGATACAATATGCTTCTTCCACACTCATGGAAATAAAATCAAGAAATGTTTACCTAATGTAATAGGGATTATAATCACCTCTGGAAAATCAACAAATGTTGACCAGATGTGACTGGGATTATAATTACCTATGGAAAACTTGGCTGAGAATCCTCTGTCTGTAAGAGCTTGATTTGTGATAAACTTTAGTTTGATAATCCCTTCATTTGACTTTACCAGGTCTGGAAGTTGTCCCCCTGAGAATCCCATCCCACTGTGGACAGCTGTTTCTGAGCTGTTAATAAACACCTAGAAAAGAACTTAACACAATCAGCCTTAATTGAGAGAAGCCTTAGTGAAAGAATAAGTATTTCTCCTGCTGAACAGAAATATACAAACCATATTTAAATTGGTTAGGAAACTGAAAATGGCTTAGTTACAAAAGCTAAAAACTTGAGATTACATTCTGGCAAATATTATAAGAAAGAAGTACTAACATTATGAATACTGTTTTATATAAAATGAATGTAATTAAAGTACTGAGAATGACTTAAAATTTATGGGCAAAGTGCTTTTTGTGGTTTCTGTGGGCAAAACACTTGCACACCCTGTCCCGGTAAGTTATGGTAACAAGTCATGGTAAAGCATCACTCATTTCTTTGTTTGCATTAATACCAACATATTTATAGTACTGAGAAATATATACGGGTATTAATAGTATGGAGAAATATATATATATATATATGTTAATACATTACCACAAAATGAGGTACAATGAAAATTTATCGATTACAATTTAATTTGCATGCAAAATTTTGTACATGTCAAAGCTCTAAACTAATGTAATGACAACATCTGATGCTACAGTAATAAATGCAGAATAACTCATGGTTTGTGTCCTTCCTTACTTCACAAAGTTCATATTTTTTCCATTTAAAATAACAAATACTCAATACAACTTTATGCAATCCAGTGAAATGATCAAGCACCTGAGAAACCAATTTTTGGGGTAAAATATGTTTCTTCACTAATACTTACCAAATCATAATGCCTTAGTAGTATGACTACTTCCTCACAAATCCAGCCCACCCAGGCTAAAAGTTTTAGCTATAAAAGCTAAAAGTTGTCTGCCTACATAGATGGCAGTCAGAGTGATCTTCTCTTGATATAGAGATTGGCTCTAAATCCCATCTGTACCTCAGTTGCAAATGGAGCAGAATGCATGCTCTCTTAGTAGGATGTAACTGTTGGGAGGCTTGTGGGGGGGGGGGTATCTGGGGGGGGGGGTATCCGTATTATGATCGGGTTAGTACTACAGTTCTACCCACTTATATCGACATCACTTATGTCGACAAGCCGCCTATGTCGACAAAAAAACAAAGTCCTGATCCCTTGGTCTACTATTACTACTAAATTTGTCATGCTTATGTCAACGTCGAGATAAAAAATAAACGTACATGTTGACAGAAGCCCTTGGTCCCAGCTTGAACAATTCCTTTGTTTTCTAATCATTTATGTCGACAAGCTGCCAGTTCCGACCCATACTTTGTTCAACAATTAGTTGATCTCGCCGCCAAGCTTTAATTTTGCCACCGGGTCATTTATGTCGACAAGCGGCCAGTTCTGACCTGTACTTTGTTCAACAATTAGTTGATCTTGCTGCCAGGCTTTAATGTCTCGGTGGATTAAAAAACAGGCTTTTGTTTGGTCCTATAAAGTTGGCCTCTTGCAGCGACTTAAATAACACATGTACCCTTCATCAAAGCAAGCCGGTTACAATGTTCAATAAAAACAATCCACCCCTCATTAAAAAAAACTCATCACCAAACTTGAATAAAAGCAATGAAATCTGATCGATTGTTGCATTTTCCAAAGTGATCGGTGATTAAAACAAGTTTATTGTGCTGTGAAAGTTTCCTTTTTAACTTTATTTATGTTTACAATGGCTACCAACGGCAGCGTAAAACGCAGATTAAATTTACAGTCTCTGGAAACTAAATATCTGGCTGTTAAGGAAGTTGAAGGTGGGGCATCTCGTAAATATGTGTGTGAAAACTTTTCACTTAAACATAACAACCTGTCAGGATGGATGATAAGCCAACAAGTTGTTCTCCGCCTTATTTTTTTATATATATTTTTTTTTACTGGTGGCGGACCAGTAAAAAAAAAAAAAAAAAAAAAGGAGGAGAACAACTTGTTGGTCTAGATGGATGAAAGCTGCTGAGTCTATAAAGAAAGGCTACGTTGAAGGTAAATTAATCATATCAGCCGCACATCTCTTGTTCAATTTTATGTACTTTTCACGATGACTTCCGTAAATAAATACATGTTATCATTTCCCTGTGAATAGCCCCATCCCCTTGGTAGCCTCAGTAAGATGGGAACATTTTTTCAGGCTGACCAAAATCTAGGCCAATTTAAGTACATGTACATGTACTTTGTAGCATGTAAATAACAACTATGCAACCATGTGCTACTGGCGACATGATTATCGTAGTGAATTGTGAAGACGTGTTAGATCAAATGAGGACAACCATTTGATATACACATGTTTCCTCTCAGGATGTGACCGATGCATATATTTTCTAACATGAGACTCGTACACGAATTCATGGATTTTTCATATACATGCACTTAATGCATTGTGGATTTTATTACACAAAGGTAACCAAAATCTAATTTGTCAAAATAGACGTGTATTTTACGCTGGTTTTGTCTTCATGTACTCAAAATTTCCATTGTTTGTTTTCTCAAAGTGTAAATCCTGCTCAATGACGACAACTCACCCCTCCCCAACACATATCTCGACATCCGCTTATGTCGACAATATTTCCTCGGGCCCGAGGATGTCGACATAAACAGGTAGGACTGTATCAAAGAAACATATTTTACTCCAAAAATTGGTTTCTTTTTCAAATACACTACCCAATCATAATACTTTAGGAGAACATGCATAAAAGGTGGAGGATGTTACATCCCTTTATCCCAGAGAAGGCCCATCTCCAGTCGCCTAAGGTATGTGAGGCAGCTTCAAAAACTCTTGAGATATAACTAAGCTGGAGATGTGATGCTATATGCCTTGATGCAACTGACTGGGAAATATGTTCCCCCGCAAATACAGTTGAAGTCACAGAGCCGCATCCCTAAGAAGCTACTGAATGACCTAGGAAGGTAGCCTGCTGCACTGCTGTTATAGGTCCCACCAGGTCAAACTAAGCCCTTTGGGATGAAAGATCTCAGATCAAAAACTAGACAGTCATCTCCAGAGATGCTGCCAGGATTTTATCTAAAGGGTGGAGCTCCCCCCTTGTCACCAAAATAAGGGGGAAGTAGAAAAAATATGAGGGGGAGGAGGAAATGGCCACAGTTCAGTATTTACCTAACACATAATTATCCATCTCTTTCTTTCTTTGTGCTCTATTGAAATCAAAATCCTCAAAAGATGTCTCCTCTAGCTGTATAAGCATTAATCTGTTGATTATTTCTGAGCTTAATTTGTTCCCTATCTGTGTATGAATATTGTTTTGTGCTGATAACCCTCTTTCACATATGCACAGCTAGCTAAGCCAGCTTGAACAAGTTGGAAAAATGTTCTTTCTGGTTGTTATGTACAATTTTCAGCAGCACAGAGGTATTGTCTCTTGGATATCTCTGCTCCAAAATAATATTTTTCACTAACAAGAGCTCTGCCAAAGTTTCACTTTCCTGAATCAGTGCTTTGCTGACTACTACATGTATGCCAAATTTCTGATCTGTTCCAGAAGTTTGTATTAGGAAATTAAGTCCATCAATGTCATAGTCACCTTGTTCAGACAGAGTTATTCTGATTAAAAATAAATATCCATACTTTTTAATTTCTTTTTAGATTTTTATTTATACAATTTATCTTAACCCTTAGAGTGCCGTATAGTTTTGTACCACAAGATCCCTCAAGGCAGAATTGTTTGAGAAAAGAAATGAAAAATTACACACTACTTTTAAATTGCTTGTACTTTAATTAGGCTTAGTATTCTGCCTTTTTGACATTTAATTTCGAAGGACCGCTTCATAGGGGGTTGACCGGCATACCGTCTGTTTCTGTCCATCCAGCATGTAAATCGGACTCGTATTCAACATCATTTTCTGGTTCAAAATTACTCACTGGTATTTCCAGTAACACTTTCCTAGCTCCAATAATCCCATATACTTCTAAACTTTAAAAATCATTGTCATCATCGCTATTATCAGCCAGTATTTGCCGAACGAAATCGTCATCTGAAGATGAACCATGTTGCAAGTCAGTCAATCATGGATTTTCTAGGGGCCCTTACTTTAAACAAGCATTTGTAAAACTTCCTTTATGAATGAAGGTTAAAACTCGACAATGCTTGTTCCAGGGCCAAATATGCCAATCAAATTTAGTTTAACAGCTGTTCATATCAAGCTAAACGATGTGTAAACAGTTGCCTACCGGAAAAATACCGATAATGAGACAAGCGCAACGAGACTTCTACTGGCAGCGCGACTTATGCCCTGACAAGCACTTTAAGGGTTAACAGTTAAATAAAAATTGTATACTGCACAGAATACATTTTTATATGTGCGACTTTAAACTAATTTGCGGGAGTTCTTGTGCATCACTGCTTTCCAAGTGCACGAATTCGAACAAATTTTGAGCGATTCGTGTGGTGGCGTGCCCTGGCAGCATCTCTGCATCTCTGACCTAGATCCCACAGCTTTGTATAATATTGTTTACGGAGCAGTTGCACTCAAATGCAGTGCTGCCCTAACCTCATGAGCTGAAATGCATAATAACCTCATTTGATCTTGAGTTGATTCTATGTATGCAGAGCAAATAACCCATCTTATCCAGGATGACAGAGCCTGAGCTGAGATATCAACCTTTCCCTCTTTCAAAGGTAAAAAATAAACAAGATCTCCCTCTTTGCACCAGCTCATTTTAGGTACCACTTCAAAACCCTTACCTGGTTGTGTAGAGGGACCTGAGGCAAAGGTCCAATGTGGAAAGAGGTTACACCACAAAAGACTGATTGCCCATGAGTGGATGCCTGTTTCTGACAATGAAGGCAGGGGCTGTCATGAGTGAAATTGAACCATCGTAACAGAACTGTAGATAGTTCGGGCAACCGACAAGGCATGAATTCCACTGATCCTGCCTATTGCAGTTAGGATGAGTAGGAAGCAGGCCTTATATGAAATGAACAGATGATGCTCTGAGAGAGGTCAAAATGATACCTTATTCAACCATGTCAAAACCCATGGTAGATTCTACTTTGGGCACAGAGCCAAAGCCTTTGGACATGACATATCAAAGTTTGCCAGAAGGCTGGAAAGGTCTTTGTTTTGTCCTATATCCTCCCTTCCATGGTGACTCAATGTGTCTGAGATTGTGGAATAGTACCCTTTTATCATAATGGGTGCTGCCTTCTTCACCTTGAATAGCCAAAGGAGAAAGTTAGCTATTTGGGGTAATGATGCCTTAAGTGGAGGAATGTGTTCTCACTCGCACCACTGTGAGAAAATTTGCCACTTCCCTTCATACTCTTTTAAAGTGGTGGGCCTTCTATCCTGAGAGATTCTCTCCACCACTTGTTCTGAGACCTGTTTGCCCATGATGGATTGCTTGATATGATCCAGTTGTGCACGTTCAACAGATCTGGATTCGGATGAAATTCCTGCCATTGAAGTTTGCTTGAGCAAGTGAGGAAAGGTCACAATTTTCTTGGAACTTCCACTGCCAAATTTAACAAGTCATTTATCCACGATTTTTCCCTCTCAAGAGGAGCAATCAGGATAAGACAGCACTCCGAGGAAAGATAGTCATCTAATATGTCAGCATAGCCAGTACCGGAAATAAGTCATGATAGGTAATCCTGGAGCTGTCTGACATTGGTCAGTGATGGTACTGGACTAAGACGAATCAATAAGGTGCCAGGCCTACTAGGATCCATAATAGGTATGGATCGTTTCATGGCTCAGGACTGCCCTGGGTCTGTAATAGCAATTTGGCACAATGGCACTAAACTGGCCATGGAATCATCATAGCACTATAATGGATATCTCTCCCTGCCTTTGCATCAGTAATAACAACTGGCACAATGGCACTAAACTGGATAAAAAGCAACCTGGGACTCTCATAACACTATAATGGATGTCTCTTGCCTGTAAGTGCCTGTGGAAAGATGCCGGGATTGGATACATGATATTAGATCATCATAAGCAGTCCCCTCAGGCATATCTATAGGCTAGATTCGGTACTGACCATGAGCAATCTATATCCGAATGCAGAGTCTTGTCTAGACAGTATTGGGACATTATTTTCTTACTCTGGCGCCAGGTCTATGATGCCAGGACGGATTAGGAGATACTGAATCCCCATAACTGGTAGTCAAAGAGATTTCCTCATTTCACATTATAGGTAAGATCAACTTTTGGTGTTGATCTGATTAAGAGTCTGACAGTGATGGAACAGGGCCATCTTATCCTCCATAACATTGTCAAGTTGATTTTTGCTAGGATGGGTTATGGGATATGTGATCCACAAAACCAGTCCCTACTTGCATTGTGTTGAACTGGCATGCTCTCAATCTGGCTTGTATCTGGCAGGAAGAGACAACTGGCCATCATATGCTTGTGGCATCAGCCCCATTGGTACCGCAAAAAAAAAAAAATTGTCTAGTTGAGGCAGTGAAGCTGGAGCTGGTGAGCCCTCTGCTTTGCCATACTTGTCCATCAGGAAGTTACTGACTGAGGTGGCATCAGCATTGATGCTAATGATATCCTCATCTCTCAAAATGCATTTATCCGCTTTCCCAGTACTGTAGTCCACTGACTCTCTATCCATACAGTGCATATTGATATCTATTTCTGGAGTGGCATCGCACACATGCTAAACATGTGTTATAATTTTATTGTCCACACCCTTCAGGCATTTACACTGCTTGCATTTCATCCTGACCGTATTCTAGACTCTGTAAATAGAAATAGAGTAGACAATATTATAGCCAGCCAATCATCACTTTATAAAATCATACAGTGGACATTACTTAGCTACTAAACTATTTCATTGAAAATTACCTGTAAAGCATGGGCCCAAGTGTTGGCCTATACAGATAAAGTCACTGAAACATCACTATGTAACTATCAAAGTGGACACTATTGACTATACACTCTCTATTGGAAACTTACTTGTATGTATCTGAACATAAGCAGAATGTTAACAGGAGACATGCATGCAACATCATAAACTTATTGAAGCGGATGCTGCAAAACAATGAAAGTTTTCTACAGAAAAAACCTACCTGCACAACTTGAAAGTCTATAATTTATATTGCAGAATCCACAAAAGTGGAGTATACATTATTGAATGCAAGTACTAGCAACAAGTTGTAATTCTACAATAGAGAGAAAAACTTCATCTCAGATAGAAAAGAGGAAGAAACAGTTGAAAATATTAATGGAGTATACTTCCCTGAGATGAGAAACTCCTCCAACTTGCTCTATAGCCAAGTAGAAGGTCTTGACGTCATTTTACGAGGTCTCTCAAGAAAGCATGCTACCTAGCACATGCGAAAGTAGTAACTGAGATACATACAGGATTTGGCATCAATCCCTATATTAAGGTGAGATCACTACAACTACAACCTATGTGAGCAGGCAACTTTTAGCTTTTAAAGCTAAAATTTTAACTTGGTTTGGTTTTGTGGGGTTTAATGCTATTTTTCAGCACATGATAGGCAATACATGGTGGCCAATATATTTGGTGGAAGAAGAACCCTGGAAGAACATCCAACCCACAGGAAGCTACTGGCAAGCTTTTTCATATGCCCACATTGGTTGAGCCGACACTTAAACTAATACAGAGGTGAGATGTGTGAGTGATCTGTACAGGTGAGTACCTTAGACCACATGGCCACCTGGGACCCTCTAAAACTTTTAGCCTGGGAGGGCTGGATTTGCGATGTACTGGTTGTACTCATAAGGTTTTATGATCAGGTAACATATTTGAAGAAGAAACATGAAGGCATTAAAGTTCAAGAAAATAACATTTCAATCACAGTCTGCACCTTTCCCTGAAACACACATATCCTTGAATAACATTACCGTATTTACCATATATCTTGGGACAAGATAGAATAAATGATTTTTTCTGTCCCATAACTCATGGTTAAACTTTTTTTCAACTAGATCATATGTTCCAAAACTTAAGAACCGAAACAAATTGTGTTGAATTTGCTGCCCCTCCCCCCCCCCAGCACTTCATGCTACAATAAGGTAGGTAAATTAAACGTTTATTTGATAATAAACTGAAAGAAACTAACCTTGTACGTTTCTCATTTATTCCTCTTTTTTGTTCTTCATAAGCAATTTATGTATAAAAGACACAAACTAATCCACTATCACTAACGTATCCACTAACACCACATGGTCCGGTAATGTAGAGTACCGGTTGTGTGTATCGCTTATGTTACCGGTAGGTAACAACATTGACACATTGTTTTATTGACGTGAATATAGATAAATGAATCATGTTTGGTTGTCCTCAGAAGTTTGAATACCGGTATATTATCAAACTGAAAATTGGATCCAGCAAAATCACAAACAACAGAAAGAGAGAGATAGAGAAATAACAACTGATTGCTTGAAGGCTCCAGCAATTCACGCATGACCCGGTGTATGGTGCAAAATAACCAAGAATGTATTATATCCAGGTTAACAATATAACAATATTTCGCAAATAAAAATCATTATTATGAAATACATTCACCGTGTAAGCAAATGACAATATTTTCGCTAGCATGGGATACAGAACGTATTCTTAAAGACAATTAATGTTGTGTATACTATTTACCCTGCAGACATCAACGCATGTTTGTATCAGTTATGATTACAGATGGCAAACAATAGAAGACCAGGTGGTGAATAAACACAGCTGGTAGCGAGCAATAAACTCATTGTTTCAACTTACCAGTAGGATATCAAATACAAAGTTTATTTTATTACAAAGCAATCAGACCCTTGAAGCCAACTTTGGATTCTTTTAAGTGTGCAGATTTTTTATATAAAAAGTCAGCCGACCAAGGGAAGCTGGCTTTGGTTTCTTTTTAGTAGTATTCACAGGAATTTTGAAAATAAATTGAAACAGTGGAACAGTCGGGGTCTGTGAAATGTACCGGTATTAAAGGATTTGCCACAACTGAACAGGTGTCAATTGCGACCACTGTCTTTTCACACTTTTACAGCAGTGGTATTAATCTTGCTTGATTTTCAATATGTGGAAAGGGATTTTGGAATCTTGTTTCATTTAGATCTCCACATTTATGCTAAGTGTTAGCAATGAACCTCTTACCTAATCAATCCAATTACTGCAGTATGGATTAAGCCTGTTTGCCTAGAAACGTGTAGTAGTGAATGACAGTATAATCTTTTAGACAGATATACACATCATCAGTCGATATTTTATCTTTTTTTTTTAATGACAAATCCATGAAATTAAGTACCAATGAATATACCTTTTTTTTTTTACCAAACCACAAAATGTGACAACCACAAGTTTAAAGTGATTCACAGTACAGTATATTTTGGAAGATTGTTGATTCATCATTTTATGGCTTCATTTTCGGTTTTTCTGTTAAAGAAAAGATTGGAGTTAATTATTTCCAAGTTATTGATATACTGAAAATGTAGTGATGCTTGATGGTTGTTCATTCCTTTTGCTATATTACTTGTCCAACATGGAAAAGGTGAGAAGGCACCTGACAATAATGTTCTTGAGCATTACTATGTAATATCATTAGTATAATAGTTACTTTCAAGATGATGAACAGATTTTTCTTTATTCTATATCAACACTATTTACCTGGACAAAGTCTGCTACACTGTTCAGTGAAAACTCCATGAACCTCAAGGTCATCCCCCTGCCCTTGGCTCTTCCAGCATTTAGTATCCACTGGCAGCTCACATTGTTGGGGTAATACCTGTTGCCAGCATCCTGAATAAACCCAGGAGATTGGATCAGTCCCTCATCTTCTGAAATCTCCAAGTTACAACCTGATACAAAAGAGAAATTGTCCGCTACTAAATTTGCTTTATACTCCAATTCTCTATAATGAATCTTGACCCCACTAAATAATATGAAAGAATTAAAAGTTGCAGTGATTCTTTTCTTGAATTCCATCAGACATTTGTAATAAATAAAGATCAATAAAATGCTAACTTTTCTAGCTCACAACCTTATCTGAGATTTGGTGGGTATAGTTCTCAAGTGCATATATAATCAATCAAAGGTACTCTCTCAAAAATGACAATTAGGTCACTACAATACATAGACCATTAGGTATGAATGTAAAACAAACAGTCTCAAAAGAAAACTGAATGATCAAGACCAAGCTTGACTGAACCTCTAACATGAATTAAAAGGCTGCAATATAAATATTAAATTTACCTTTCTTGAAACGGAGTTTGAACCCTTTACCATTTCCCATGTTAGTCTTCAGCCTTATCTGTATGGTTCTATTTCCAGAGATGTATGTACTGGGTTTGGGTATAGATGTGAGATTAGTCAATGCTACTGGAGAATCAAACATATCACCATCTCTTACTGTCATTGATCCAGGAATATCCATCTCCAAAAACTGAAAGGAAGGATTATAACAACAACAAAAACAAGAATTCTTCAGAATGCTATTACTTCCCTGCTCCATCATGGCATAATCCAAAAAATTCTGCATAGTCACCAAAACATGAAACGTTGATCCCTGTTACCTTAACAGTAGATCACCTGAGATGATTAATATTCCTAATGTAAATACATGCATCAAATTTCAAGACTGTACACACAGCAGAGTCCAAGGAACTGAACTAAATAATGCCTGCAGCATTAAAAGTAGGCCAGTGCAATAAATTTTTGTACATGGTGAATAGTACCCTCAAAGATGAATATACCCATTAAGTGTAACGACTCGCATACGACAGTGTCAGACAAACTGAGCTAAATACAAAAACTTCATGCAATCACCGGAGCAGGAAAAGTAGGTCATAATTACCTAATTTTGGTGATCTACTTTTGCCTCTGGTGGGTAGTACCTTCCATGATGAATACACTCAACAAATTTCATCATTGTACCAACAATGGTTTCAGAGAAACTGAGCTAAATGCAAAATCATAACAAAATTGCTAGAGCATGAAAAATAGATCACAATGACCTACCTTTTTCCATGGTGAGTAGTACCCTATCAGATATATATACCCATCAATTTTCATGATTGTACAATATAAAAGTGTCAGAAAAACTCATGAAAAACGTAATGCAAATGCTGGAGCATGAAAAGCAAATAACTGTCACCTACTTTTGCTCTTGGTGAGTAGTACCCTCTTAGATGAATATACCGATCAAGTATACATTATTATATGACTGTACATGCAACAGTATCAGAGATATGAAATCCAAACACTTAATGTAATCTCTAAAGCATGAAAAGTAGGTCACCATTACTTTTGCTCATTGTGTGTAGTACCCTCTAAAATGAATATGCCCATCAAGTTTAATGAGTGTACAACAATGGTGTCAGAGAAACTGGGATAAAAGCAAAAACATAATGTGTGTGTTGACATCTATGACAAGTGCAACAATGCCACTGAAAAAGTGATCCCTCTGTCACCTATTCATTGCAAGTAAGAAAAACACAGAAATTAATAAGTAGTAGTGTAAATTAAACAAATTTCAAGTACATAACTGTTTGGCAAATTTACCAGGAAAAGGAATTCATGAAAATTGTATTCATGGTAAAGACTAAGATGTAATATGGTACTTATGTAGTCAATAATGTGTGCAATAATTATATTTCATGAATGCACAAAAAAAAATGTATTAGCAAAAACTTTCCAAAATATAAAACAACCACAGGACCAGGCAAGGTGAAATCAAAATAGGTTACCGGATACTCAAGTACTGTATATACTCGCATATAATCTGGGTCCAAATGCAAACATAGACCCTGATCTGCCATTGCATAATGCACCAGCAGATCAGGGTCTATGTTGTTTGTTCTACTGATTAGTCCTTACAAGCTGTATAGACCCAGATCTGCCAGTGTTTTATGTGATGGCAGATCTGGATCTATGCAGTTTGCAGTTGGTATCAGTTTATACGTGAGTATAAACAGTGTCCCTTCTCCAGGTAATGAAAAGCAAGAGTTGGCCTGGACCGAATTAAATGTAACAGCTACTTACCAGATAATGATAGGTAAGATACATTTTTATCTTTTCTAAAAAAAAAAGATCCCACATAACTTACATGACCATGAGAATTAATTAAAAAGTAGGAGTCACTAAATTGGACAAAAGATTATACATAACAGGGTGTTTATTCATAAACACTTATCCCCTTGCCAACAGGAGTACATATGGAGTAGATAAAAATATTCAGACTGGTATGGAAATTGAAGCCAAGGCAAAAGGAATTACCATATATACTCACGTATAATCCAAGTCCAAATGCAAACAACATAGACCCTGATCTGCCATCACAATGCGCCGGCAGATCAGGGTCTATGTTGTTTGTCCTACTGATTAGTCATTACAAACTGCACAGACTCAGATCTGCCAGAGCATTTTGCAATAGCAGATCCGGATCTATGCTGTTTGCAATTGGTACCAGCTTATACGCGAGTACATACGGTAGAGATATACCAAGACAACTAACCAAGGCTTGTCTGGACAGGAAACAATCTGGTTACCCTCAGGTTTTGAGTCTAAACTATAAACTGATCCACCATGAGGAGGAGGAAAATATTTCAGTAATATATTACTCATAAAGATGAATAAACATACAAAGTTTGTGATCAAAGCAAATGTTGAGCTGTCTAGGTGTAACTCAGAGATACAGATAATGTAACAAACAAATTGCTGACAATAAAAAAATCAATCAAGCATGAATTATTAGGCCTTAGTGACCTACTTTTGGTATTGTAGAGTTACTCTCCTTCAAATGTATCCAATTATCAATTATCAATTTTCATGGAAAAAGGTCCATGATACTGAAGGTGTGACTTATTTTGGAACTGATGAGTTACACTCCTGGAGATGCATCCACATACAAGTTTTCAAGAGTGTGGGTGAAACAGGGTCCAATTAGCTTGCGCAAGCTAACAGCAAGGATGCATTTTGGTTTGGGAAGATATTGAGGGTGTAACAAACAAATATAGAAAAATATGTAGGTGACTCGAGCATAACAAATCAGATAACACTGACCTATTTTTGGTATGCCCGAGTTCTTTTCCTTAAGATGCATCCACATAGCAATTTTCATGTATAGGTTCAATAAAGTCCATTAGGTTACTCACTCAGATGCATCCACATACCAATTTACATTAGTGTAGGTGCAATAGAGTCCAGGATATTGAGGGTATAATAAATGAAAAAGCTGAAAAATGAAGTCACTCAAGCATGAAAATCAGGTCACAGAGACCTATTTGTAGTATGCCCAGGTTACTCTCCTTGAGATGCATCCACATACTAATTTTCTTGAAAGAAAGTGAAATAGGGTCAAATATATTTAGTGTGTAATTAAAAAACAGCTGAAAATAGGTCACCCGAGCATGAAAATTGAGTCAATTTTGGTATGGCCAAGTTAATCTCCTTGATATGCCCTACCATACCAATTTTCATGAGTGCATGTGAAATAGGATCCAAGAGTTTCAGAATGCAAAAAATAATGATAGCCAAATGTGTCACTCAAGTGGAAAAAATAGGTCACAATGACCTACTTCTGGTATCATTAAGTTACCCTTCTTGAGATGAATCCACATGCCAATTTTCAAAAGCGTAGATGAAATACTGTCCAATATATTAAGGGTATAATGAGTGAATAGCTCAAAATTCAAAAGTCACTCAAGCCTGAGAATCAGGTTTCAGTGACATATTTTTCCTATGGCTAATTTACTTTCTTAAAGATGCATCCACATGAATGTAGTTGAAACAGGTCTCATGATGTTGAGTGTGTAGGGAATGAAAGAACAAATGAATGGACATATTAACAAATGGCAAAATGCTATATTCCCTCCAAGCTCTGTAAGCAGGGGGATTAAAAACTTGTAATTCTACATAAGGCTCTGGTTATAACTTTTATTAAAATTAAATTCAGTGCCTTCGATTGTAAAATTTGTATTCTACTTGTAAAATTTGTATTCTACCAAAAGAAGTCTCATTGGATGGAAGACACGAGTCAGTGGAATAAATATGAAAGGCTTTTATGCCAGAATAACCCATATCAAATGTGGTAAAACATAATTAATATTTTCAAACACTTTGAGTTAAGATTTTTTTTTTATTATACAGGCAGCTGTATGCATAATTAACATATGCATTGGCCATTGTGAAATCCTGATACCAGAATAATCCCACAAGTTAGTAGTCAGGCAGTTCTGATACAGAAATTAATTTTTTTCCTTTTTTTTTTGACAACAGTATTGTACTGGAACTTGTTATCATCTGTACAACCTGTCAGATCTTGATGCCATGATAATCAGTCAGTCTTGGTCCAAATAGATCAATAGAGTTTTTGACAAAAAGCTGTTTTTAGTAATAGCAGATGTAATAAACAGCATTTTAGCATTATCTACAAGGTTTTGAGAACCATTTACAACAAAATAATCTTTGTCATATTGAGTCAAAATTGGTCAGGACTTTGTTTGACAAAAGTTTTTTTTCTTTTCTGTTTGGTACATTTGCTGCCTATCTGCAAAACTGGATGGCAGATTAAGGCAACAAATTCACCAATCCAATAACCTAATGAACAAATGGTACAGTGAAACCCCGCAATAATGCGCCCCGCTATAACGCGAATTCGGATATAACACGATCGTGGCATGGCTCCCAAAATTTCCTATATTCATTCACACATGAAATTTTTTTTTCTTCAAAGTACGAGAAATAGTGCATAAAATGTGTATATTATCATTTTGAGGAAGAGATCGTGTATGAAATCGAGTATAATACGTTCGTGGCATGGTTCCTGATATTTTATATATATGTATTTTTCTCGTACAGGTGAAAAAATTATTTTTTTTAAGTACGAGATATAGTGTATACAAAGTTTATTATCATTTTGGGGAAGAGATCACATATGAATTCGATCGTGGCGTGGCTTCTGAAATGTAACAATTTCACCAATTTCTTGAAGTGTTATGCCAAAATAAACATTATCGGAAATGTTACTTATTACTGATCCATGAGTAAAGCCAGTAAGTCTTCTTTGTGTTTGTCTTCAATTCATTCTGTATACAATCATTGCTCAAACAATAGCCGACATGTGTTTCTTCTTTAACTGCATACACAACTGAGCATCAGAATATGTGGTGGTTGATAAAAGATTCTCACGATTTAATAAATATCAAAAAACGTAAGCCGCCAACACGTGCGCTGGACTTCAATTCATCCTGTATACAATCATTGCGCAAACAATAGACGACTTATGTTTCTTCTTTAACTGCATACACAACCAAGCACCAGACAATGCGGTGGTTGATCAAAGATTGTCATATGTGGGTGCTTATGTAGAGACTGAGCTTGGGCTCTGTAAGTAACACTTTGATCATTAAGTCTGTGAAATCTATTAAAGGATGCAACTGAACACATGTCAATTATCCGGCAAGATCACAGGGAGTTCAAATAACCACTCTCTGTTACTTGGCACTGAACAAGTATCAAACTCACAGCTCAATCAAAGAGTTGTCATGTGGGAAAGCAAAGATGGCTCGATATCAGATAGTAAATGGTGCTGATACCCTATTCATGCTATACATTAGACGTGTATACGTTGTTCTCTGAATAAAGTAAAATACAGTAAAACCCCACAATAACGCGACCCCGCTTTTTCCGCGATCAAATTTTATGGAAACCAATTACTGCATCAAAGACAGTGGGCATGCCATAAACTAACAATTCTGTGCTTGCCGATTAGTTATTTATTTACACTTAGCAGTTGTGTAATGAGGGTTTTCTCTTCTTAGTCTGTAGGTAAATACTATGCATATCTGCTGACTTGTAAACTATTTAACTATTTCCCGTTAAAATGTTGACATTTCCAAGCCCATTGATGCAACTATCTTATGTATTGTCATACATTACACCAAATGAAGCTCTTTTACAGAACATGTAAAAATCCACAAAGATAACAGCTTTGTCTGGAAAATCATTTAACTCTAATCAGCACTTTTAACTGTATAAAAGCCAAAGGCTACTCCTCACTTCAATTGATATGACACCAATGTCACTGCTAATTGTCCACTCCAGGTCAAGATTCAGTAGACTGAGGTTCTGGCCATAGAACGGAGATGTCAGCTCCTGCCACAGGGGTGTGGCTGTTAATGCTCTGGATCCTTCCAGCTCACTGATGTCTGAGAGAGAAAAATTAGAAGCATGTAACTACCTATGTGCAGAAAGATGGTTAAATTGGCAGGGTCAAAAAAGAAAACAAGAGCACCTCAAAATTATCAAACCTATGGAGCACCTGCAAAGGAGAAGAATGACATCCACAGTCATTTGACAAAGGTAGTTCTGTTCAATTAAACTGAGCAGGCTGCTCCAGGTTCTGTTATCATCACCTTGTCAAACAGATTGCACAGTTCTGCTAATCTAAATATATTTCTCCTAGGTCCAGAAAAAACATTACAGACATTACTAATTAACTGGTGCTCAATGATGATTGGAAAAAAATCATACATATATGAAAGTGTACACTTTCAGGGCGTATTAAAACTGAAAGATGCATGTAGGAAACCTACTGATCTCCCCATACAAAACATATAGTAAGAGTACTCATTCTTAAAAATAATAGTTTTCGTAAAAAATCAATGTGCACATGTTCAATAACAGAATTATCGCTAAAACTCCAGATCTCACATCCATATAACAATAACAGCTAAACAGTAGCATCAAAAAATTTCAATTGTAAATCCAATGATATATACAATTTTTTTTATTCTTTTATGGAGGATCAACAATCCTTTTTTAGCTTGTTCAGTGATTCTCTTTTTTGACAAATAAAACGAACCAATGTAAACTAATCAACTACTTCACAGTGATGTATTTCCAAATACAAAAGAGAAATGGTTAGATTGATTTGATGCCAAATATTACTTCTTTTTTTTTCAACACCAACTTTTAATCTCCATTCTCTGCTGTATATACAGAATTCATTCAAAGATTCTAAAGATCTTTATTGTTATCTGCAAGAATAACAGTATCATCAGCATAACAAGTACTTGCTATCCTTAATGCTGATGATACTGTTATTATTAATGAAGATAACAATGCTCCCACCCATCATGGATTTCATGCATATGTACACAAGTCGAAGTCAAACAGGTACAGAAGGTAGTCACATATCACTGGAAAATACTGAAAATTACATGAAGATATCATTAGAACATAGCATTCACTTAATCACTTCACTTCACCCGGTCATTTCTCAAGTCATTAAATAGACAAAGAAAAATAGTTATCTTTGCAAAATGCTTAGCTGAATAAGGGCAATAACTCTGTCAAATACTGACAAAACTGAAACTGAACTCCTTGATTACTTTCATGAATTTTCAATCTGCAAATAAAACTTAATTTGGCTCCATCAAGTCTTTTAGAATTTCCTGAAAGGAACTGAACAATGGTATGAAGAGATCAATGGAGATTATGTAAACACAAAGGTAACACACAACAAAAACACTTGTACCTCCACTGCAAATAAAAAGTCAATTTTAAATTAACTTGAAAAACCGACCTAATTACATGAAAATCTAAATAGGTTGTCTACATATGCATAATAACATGCCTACCAAATGTAATTTGTCTACATCAATCAATATCTGTGTGATGTTGTTATCAAACTTTTTCACCTAAAAGTCTATGTCCAAAAAGTTTGAAACCTTATTTAAAGAAAAGAACATTTGCTTCAAAGGCATAAAAAACTAGGCAGGTCATCTATATGTGCATATAAATATACCTACAAACATTTAAATCATCAATATCAAGTGGTTTGTGTTTCCACCAAGAAGCTCAGAAACTTACAAAACAATCAAAAATATTGCATTCATAATCAGGTAATCTATATATGCATACAAAATGTCTATTAAATTTCATTCATCTAAATCAAGTGGTTTTTGCATAATATGCCTGCAAGATTCCCAATATGGATGGACAGACAGACAGACAGGACCAAACCAAGAGGCACCTATTGCAATCAAATACATCTTCTACCCTTAAGTATCTTTATATTAATTTATAAAGTTTTCCTTGAGTTCATTCTCCACCACTATCTTTATGTTGCCAACTTAATGTAATTTTTTTCTTCTGAAACTAATGACAGCTAACATAAGTGCAATAATTTAAATAAAAAAGCACTGTTGCATATGCTTAGGGCTTAAGCATAAGGGCTGTAAATTAAATCAAAAAAGCATTCTAACAGATGCTTAGGTTTTAAGCATCTAAGTTTATGCCAGACTTTGGCACCCAGACAAAAACGTGCATGACAATAGCACGCCGACAAAAGCGCGCAGGACAAAAGCGTGCCAACAAAATTGCACAACGACAAAAGCGTACAACAATTACCATTTTGTGTCTCTAGTAGAGAAAAAAACTAACAAATACAGCATTAAAGATTGTTACGACTAGGGGTAATGTAACAAAAGAAAAGACTCAAACAAGCTTTCAAGATTAAATATACAAATATTTAATTTCCTAAAATATTAAAATATTTCAACAAACAATCAAAGTGAAAGAATTAAAATAACTTACAGCATAGAATATCCTTAAAAGTCCCAAATTGTTCTAAAGTTCAATGATCCGGATGTTAATCCAAATGAAAATAGATTCTGAATGAAACCTTCAGTGTACTGATGTGCTATTAAGAATCAAGTATATCCAAGTTTTATAAATTCCAAATAATCCCTGTGAATGGAATATCACAAGTTCTAGAAATGTTTCCGATAATTCCACAGAGCTGTTTAATTACTAAAGTTGAAGAAACAGTACTAATCCAGAATGTACTGTATGATAATATCACTGAAACAGAATATCCGCACACAAAAAGAACCAAATTCGTTTATGACCTCTCAATCCAGTGTAACTATGAAGAATGCCAAATGCTGCTATAAATCCTATAATATAATCTCTTACGACGCAAAATAGAAATAAAACCCATTACATCTTTGATAAACAACTGAGTATTTCGAAATATTGCAACCCTCTCCGAAAAAATCAGAAACTTGGTTATGCGTGACATCGCCAAAGTGCTGGTGCCCTGACATAATAAACAGTAAATAACGTATTGATTCATAGAATCTAGGTCAGAAGTTCAAATCTTCATGCGTGCTAAAACCACGTGATATGACTAAGGCTTCGAAATATTGATCCAAATTACCCTATGTGTACTCACGTCAAGACAACAGCTGTTAGACTAAGAACAGAGATCACAAACTAATAAACTATACAATTATTAAAAGGTAAAATAATTAATATCTCAATATGCAGAAATACAGCGTTAAAGAAAAAATAACATCATCTGTTCATTACTATCTCAATATGCAGAAATACAGCATTAAAGAACAAATAACATCAACCACTGGGACGAAACAGAGAGCTAGCATCATTTTGACATGCATGCACAAGTTTTCATTGTCACAATTCAAATCTGCTAAATGAAATTCTTGCACTTTGCGCCAAAGACACTGGCTCAGATGGAAAAAACATCCAACTGTCCGGGCACCCTCGAAGACCGCTATGCACTCGTTTTGACTAGCTTTCTCAAAATCTGTCATAATACTCGCCGGCTGCAAGGAAATATGAAGTTCCTCAAGTTTTTTTAGTATTCATTCGTAGCTCTGTTCCATCTTATCTGGTAGCAAAACAGAAATTAAAGGATAGGCCAAATTACCTATCAAAGTGTGGATAGTAAAGACTTGGTAGAAAATGCTCAGCGACACTTTGAATGTCCCATCAATAAATCAATGATCGTATCCCTCAAGTAGAAGCAGATTCTGATTCGTGCCAAACATCAGAATGCGATTTCCGTTGTCTGTGCCTGAATCCCAGAGCAGGAAGTTCGCACCTCTGGTCATTTGCTGAAGCAGTTCTGGTATGGTTATATCGGCCAGCGCGTTCACGTCAGTGTACGGATGATCTCGTTTCTTTCTAAGTCTTTCGAACGTTCTCTGCAAAGTAATATACGGCGGAAACATACTGGCTGATGCTAATGAAACTCATCTTGTGCTCTGCTGGATGATTCGCCATGGTTTTTCTACAGTCGTCACAGCACGCCGACATATCTCAGCCACAGCCTTTGTCACTTCATTAAGTTCTGGAGTGGGAGCATGATTATGCTCCGAAACAACAGTTACTGCATCTGTTGCATCCAATTTCAGCCAAACTTTGCAGTCTTTTTTCACGCATCTCCACGATGTACTCCCATCACGGAAGTTTGTGCTCTTTCTGCTTCTATGATTCGGTTCTTTCCATGACTGCAAATGTTTAGGCCTAAACATATTTGTGCTATTTATACAGTTTTGGGTATGCAAGTAGCTTTGAAGACTGACTCTTCAAATAATATTTAGAACTAAGAAATTATCTCATTGTTCATGTCTACTTCTACTCTGCACGCTTTTCTTTTTGTGTGATTCTGTTGAGGGGTTTCAGGTTTTGTTGGTGCTCTTTTGTTGGCGCGCTTTTGTCCTTCGTGCTTTTGTTGGGATACCACCAGACTTTATATGTTGACAAAGGTTCAAACTATATTTCTGACTTTCTTATCACCAACTTTCTGTTCTGACCCCTTAAAAAGTAGTCAAAAACTTGAACACATACAAGACATATAGGAACCTACAAAATCAAAAACAATTTGTAGTGTCCTTATAAAAAAAATGTTTTGTTGTTGACAACAAGCATGACTTTTTTTAGCTTTTAACTTTCACTTTTGGTGATCTTCAAAAACAACATGCCAACAAAAATAAAGCAGAAAGCATCTCTCTCTCTCTCTCTCTCTCTCTCTCTCTCTCTCTCTCTCTCTCTCTCTCTCTCTATATATATATATATATATATATATATATATATATATATATATATATATATATATATATATATATATGTTGTTGTTCGTCCTTGTTGTGGGGGGGTGGGTATAAATCGATGCCTAGAGGATGATCAACCACAGTGTTATAGTCCGGATTGAGCGAATATTAAAAAAAAAAAAATGTATGGAATAAATGGAGATCTGAGCAGCAATATAGAATAGAAAAACATGAGCCCCCTGTACAGAGAATACAAAAATTTAATTAATTAGATAAAACAACATAAACGTCTACAGGACCAATTGCAGGATGCACCTCTACCAGAAAAAATCAATTAACTCAAAGTTCTAAAGTGCAATTAGCAAATTTCATCACAAAATCGAGTGTTTCAAACTTTACTTAGCCAGCATATCTTTCATAACCTAATAACTGGTTGCTGTTCACTCTTCAGAATCAACATAGCTTGTCGGTTGGGGTCAACTTGAACTGGAACACTCTCGGGTTCCCTCTTGCCTAATTATGCATCACACTGCCTTTAGTGGCCTCTCTCAGTCGTTCCGTCTCTTATACTGGTCATTCAATCTCTTATATTTAGTCGTGGAAGCTATTTTCCTTTTAGCTTTGAGGTTCGCTCTCTTTTCCCTTTTGCAGAACTGTCTCCTTATACCCTAGTTATGTGTCTCTCATAAGCACAACTAACACGTCCCTTGAACAAACTTTACGAGGGTCTCGCCCCCCAGAGTCAAGACCTTTTCGATCCACACAAAAACAGGACTGCCTGATTCCACTGTGTAAGTTATTTTTAAAAAATGAGATTTCACCTGGGAAACACACCCCAAGCCACTAATAACCCAATCAGATCTCAAGTTTATCTAACTCCCATTATTAACACACGCCCCTCCAGGGTTGGGAGAATTCTACATTCCCCTGCTCCCCTCCGTATACAGATCTCTGCAAAGTTTCAATCTATGACAAATATTTCAACAAGTTCAAACATTGCTTCGGCAACATTTCAAACCTTCAGGCCATTTCGATAATCAAAATTCAATCATCAACCCCTGTCCAGTTTTGCCTGACATAGATATCAAACGAGACCTCATTAACAATCAATCAAGTCCTAAACAGATGCACTCAAGTACTAGCATACTTAAACATGCCACAGATTTAATCCAGTGCAAAATCACATACATCAAAATGCTGAGAATTAAAATTTGTTACAATTTCTTTATTTTACAAAGACATCTGCAAAATTCACTCTGTTACAGTCCTTCGAGTTCGAGATGACCATGACATCCCTAACTGGTTTGGCTCTGTGAGTAGGAGAGTGGCTGATCAGGCCAATTTGTGCTCTGAACTGTGTGACACACTTGACAGGAGATGCCACTTGGGTTTGCTTGATCAACAGAGGATGTGCTGCAGTTCTAAGATTTACTCTCTGCAGTTCTCCTCTGTTCAAAGTCTGTAGCTGCAGTATGGATGAGACTCTGCCTGGTGAAGCGATCCTGTGTGAGATCTTCCCAAGATTCAGGGTCAATGTTGAAGTGTTTCAAGGATGACTTGAGGGAATCTTTGAAACATTTCTTCTAACCACCCTAAGATCATATTCCCTCTTTCAGTTTGCCACAGAAGATCTTTGTTAGTCGCTATTCTGACATCCTGGTGACGTGGCCTGCCCATCTCAACTGTGATTTCATCAGCAGAGTGTGGATGCTTGGAATGCCTGCCCATGTAAGATCCTAAGTTTCTGAGACCCTGCCTGCCATCTTATCCTCATCAGTTTCCTCAGGCAGCCCATGTGAAAGTAGTTCAGCTTCTTGGCATGCCGTCTGTACACCATCCAGGTTTCACAAGCAAACAGCAGAGTTGGCAACACAATGGCTTTGTAGATCTTAAGTTTTGTTTGGAGACTGATGCTTCTGCGCTCCCACACATTTGCATGTTGTCTGACAAAGGCCACACATGTTTTAGAAATTCTGGCATTGGTTTCATCATCAATGTGGGCTGCACATGACAGTGTGTTGCCGAGATAGGTAAATGTCCACTGCCATGAGGGTTTGGCCATTTACTGGGCTCTATGTAAGGCTTTTCTGGTGCAGGTTGGTACATTACCTCTATCTTCTTGATACTGATTGTGAGACCGAAATTGTCATAAGCTGAAGAGAAATGGTCCATACTGTGTTGCATGTCAGACTCAGATTTGGCATTCAGGGAACAGTTGTCAGCTAACAGGAGATCATGAACAGTCACTTCCAGTAACTTCGTCTTCACCTGTAGTCTTCTAAGATTGAACAGCTTGCTCTCAGTTCAGTATCTGATGTCCTTCCCAGTGTAATAGTAACAGAAGGCATCAGTAAGCATGGCAGAGAACATCATACTAAAGAGGGTTGGGGCCACCACACAGCCTTGCTTGACTCCACTGGTGACTGGAAATGGTTCAGATGACTCATCATCATCCACAACACGAGCAAACATGCCATCATGGAATTGCAAATATACATACATATATATATATATATATATACATACATACACACATGCCATTTTTTAAACTTTTGTCAAAATATAGTAGAGAGACTTCAAAGTAAGCAAATACACAGCGACTCGGTGTTTGTTACAAAAAAAAACTAATTCAGTTATCTGCTGATACAAAAAAGGGGAAGAGATAGCAAGCCTTTTCAAAAGCAATTTACATGGTCTTTGTCATATTAGAAAAAAAACTATGAAACTTGAAACAAAGATTAAGGTACTACTTTAAACTACCAGAAGAAAAGAAGTATACAGATGGCATGTCTTAATGAATGAAAAATTCACCACCTTTGTGTAAAAAACAAATGAGAAAATAAGAAAACAAGGGAGAAAATTAGCACAAATTTGATTTTTTTCTTTTCCATGTTTAATATTTGTCTTAGTTTTTTCTTTCTTAAAACACAAAGGAAAGAGAGGCATGCATACTTGTTGTCCAGTCAAGGTTAAATCCTGTTGTCCTGATGATACTGTCATCCATTACAAGGCGGATGAATATAAAGTTGTTGGAGGAAAAGAAAGTGCTTGACGAGAAGTTCCCTGTCATATTGGCCAGCAGTTTGGATGTAATGAAGGAAAGGCTACTGTTCCCTGTCCACACCTGTAGGAAGTCTGCCATTTCTTCTATATTCATAGCTGGCAACTGCAAGAGAAATATCATACACCTAATTGTGCTTAATTACATATTAATTTATTGTTTAAATGATGAAACCAATAACTTGAGAGACCTCATAAATCAAATCCATGTTGTTGTTTAGGAAATACTGGAAAAAAGTTTGTTTTTGAATGACTGTAGATTCATTTATACTTAATCATCTTTACAGTATCATTTATTAGAATAAAATAATTTTAATGTAATAGCAAGGTATGCCTGGATCAAAAATTTCTCGTTAATTATTACACTCAATACCACAGAAAACACAGACACAGGGAATCCAATATAACCCAATACAATATCAGTGTTGCTTCTAAGAATATTTAAAATTAGGGCATCCCTTTTCGCTAAGTTGGCCAATTTTAAATTCAAGGGAATAAATGCTGAGAATTAGGAGTCAAACAGAAGAACATATTTTCAAGTGACTGCAGCATCCTCAAAACAGACAAGCAAAAGGTTATTGTGTGATTTATTGTATCCAAATACTTTTTTAGCTTGTATACCTGATCCGCATTTTAAAAAATATTTACCAATTCCAAATGTGTTCCTTTTTATGGTGTTCATGTATGTTAAGCAGGGGGGGGGGGGTCGGTTCTTGTTGAAAGACTTCACTACATGAAATGGTAACAGAAATATATCTACATGTACTTTTGTATACCATTTTGTCCAAACTTGTTCTCTTTCTTTTGCTTTAAAAAAAAAATATCCCACATCCAAAAATAGAATTTGCACCAGTGTCAATCAAACTGCTGGACTTATGGCGCATTGGTTTGTTCAATTTAGGCCTGCTTGTCTTGAACTGTGGGATTCAGTGGATTTCCCTAGAAGCAACACTGCAATATGTCATGTGATTTCCAGTTATTCATGATACTGCACCATCATTAATCATAAAATGTTTTCATGGCATCATGTGCTGTTGCAATTGCTTTTTCACTGTACTAAAAACAAACAGAATTTCAAAATTCTGATTTAAATCATGTAATAAAGCATTTATAAACAACAAAACCAGATCTAGTTAACTTTTTATTTCTAAACATATATATTTTGCAAAGGGGGACTGTCTGCTGCTACTGATGAATTTCAGTTCATTCTGTCAGTGAGTGATTCAGCTGGAACTGAATGGGCACAACTGGGTTGTACAAAGGTCACAGCTGGGCTGTGAAACTTCTTGACAGAATGTTATGGATAACCTTTGAGTAAAGTTTCTTCAGCAGAAACTGAAGGATCCCAGCAAAGACTGGTCTGTCCAACAAAAGTTGGGGATGCCAGTGGCAAACCTCACTCAATGGGTTTAGTCTGAATACGCAATACAGCGCTGACATTAGATTCTTGGGTGAATAAAACGGAATTGGATGATATGAATGCCCAAAGAGAACAGATGTGCAGCAGCTGTTGTCCACGAAGAATTGAATAAAGTGGGGAAGCCTAGTGTTCAATGATGCAATTAACAGCAGACATATTAACAATACTTGAGTAGAAAAGGTACATGTACAGATATAAATATACTGACAACGGCAAGACATAGCATAAAGACATTGGAAGATGAATTCTCAGCACTAACCAAAACCACAAATATATTGTATAATTCTGGAAATCATTGCTCCTATATTCACAAGTGCAATACACACCACATAGGATGATTATTTGCTGAAACCTCTTTTGTCAATGCAGTCCACAAGCGAAAAAAGTTTTTGCATGACATGGAAAGTAAGTTAAGTCTGTGAAATCTACTTGTGACATGAATGAATGATGAACGGATAACAATGTCCCAATGTCTACTTTGTTTGAACTGCAAAGTATAAATGAGTGGATGCAAGCACTGCCAACACCTTGAAAGTGATACCTACAGAACCACACTAGAGTCTGCACCACAAATAAATTATAATTCGTAATGACTATGTCACATGACTGTTAGAAGCCTATCGTATATAAAAATATATACTCTCTTGTGACAGTGATATCCCAGAATAGTTCCATGCATGCCAAAATCCACCGTACTGTTGCACAGTCCTATGATCACATACAGATAGATTAGACATGATGAACTCATGCAAACCACTGCAGATGATGCAAGTTTTACCACATCATGTAAATTCAATAGCCAACACTACACTTAAGCAATCACATAAGCAACAAATTAAAGACCTTTGTTTCAGTCAATATTAAATGTATGAGCCTGTAAACATATCATCTTGACCTGTTTTATGTCAGTCAACGTGAGGTTTACTGGTCCATAAAATTTAATATTCACCTCAACAAAGGTCAATAATCTACACTGCAATACACAGTTAACTGAATTACCTAATTATGAATGAGAGTTACATAAAGGTGAGAGTAGTTTCATAGCAACTGTCATGGTCTGTAGGCTTGCAGAAAAAATAGAACATGTTAATGTTGCAATTAATTAAATAGTTAATTAGTTTTTTCCACTGTTATCCATAGAGTGGATCCTGCGAGACAAGGGGATCGTCTGGTTGTATAATATTCAGAAGAAGAAAGCAAGAACAATAAAAGACATCAAATCATAGACTAAAACCGAAATAATAGATAATTATAAACATTTTATTATAAACAGTACTTAAGATAATCAAATTAGTTTACTAGAACAGAGTACAATAGCAAGTTTCAAAGGACTAAAACATAAATTAGTTTACCAGAACCCAGTACAATAGCAAGTTTCAAAGGACTACAACATAAATTAAGTTTACTAGAACCCAGTACAATAGCAAGTTTCAAAGGATTACAACATAAATTAAATTGCTAGAACCCATTACAATAGCAACTATCAAAGTACTGCAACATAAATTAGTTTACTAGAACCCAGTACAAAAGCAAGCTTCAACAGTACAGCAAGTTTCAAATGACTACAACATAAATATCAATAAAGCAACATACTGTGAATTCTTCTGTTTTCATGGTTTTGTCAAAAATAAATTTTTTTTAAAAAAACTTATATTCATGGATTTGGGAAGGGGTCCTATGGCTGCAACAGAGAAATGATAGTTAGTCCAGTATTTAAATTAATGTTTTTCGCAATCACAAAATCTACCAATCGCAAAAGATTCTCCACTGTGCATCATACACCTTGGACATGGACCTTATCTTGGCCCGAATGATGCAATTGGCAACCTTGCTCAAAAACTTGTCCTGGTGGATGGATTGCTGGAGATGAGTCAAGCATGAAGGTCCCTCCTCTGAGGCAATGTCCTGCGCTGGTAGAACCAACAGGCACAGGGCTATCAAAATGAGCCAAGCTATGGAGATCCTGAATTTGTGGAGCTCTTGCAGAATCATTCTAAACAGTGTGAAGGCATAAGTGAACAGACGATTCCACTTCAGACTGAAAGCATCCGCTGCACAGACCCTCTGGTCTGGGACTGAGGAAACATAAAAGGGGAACTTGCTGTTTAGCCTTGTTGCAAACCAGTCTACCAAGGGTATTCCCTACAGTCTGAATGGGAACTCTGCTACAGATTAGAGCTGAGACCATGAAGACTAGAATATTCTTCTTGCCAGGAATATAACAAGCTCTGAGACCATCACACAACAACTCATTACTTGGTTGATGCACCAGTGTAGGGCTAAGAAATACCGCCCACATTTCCAAATTGTTTATGTGTAGGGTAGTTTCTTCCTGGGACCACGAACCCGGAAGAACTGGCCATTCTCGGTCCAAGTAAGTACCACACCCTGAATCTGATGCATCTGTGAAGAGATAAAATTGGGGTTCAGGGGAGTACATGGGGAGTCCAGTCAGAAACTGGTCCCAATTGGCCCACCAACTCAAGTCATGGTGAAATTCTAATCATAGAAAAATCCAAGCTGTGAGGGGATACCTGCATGGTTTCCAGTTTGATTCAAGGAGAAACTGGATGGGCACAAGTGCAGTCTTCCTAGGGGAAGCAAGTTTGCCATAGAGTTCTAGGTCCCCAGTAGGTATACATAAAAGCGAGTCAACAATGAAGTCTTGGCTTTCACTGCACCCATTGGAATTCTGGGAGGAGGGATGCATGGCAGAAGAGGGAATGAGTCCCAAGAACTGCCTGCCAACCCCCACCCCCAACAAACTTTCTCCCTGGGCCTTTCCGGTGACCTCATCTAGCTACATGGGCTAGAGGAAGGCTTAAATTGGGGTTGCTTTCTGGAGTGGGGCTGCATCCCTGTAATAAACTTTGCTGAAGGCTCCAAGGGACAATCAGGATGAACACCAGAGAGGCTGCCAGGATTATATCTAAAGGGGAGAGCTCCCTCCTTGTCACTAAAAGAAGGGGGGAGTAGAAAAAAACATGGGGGGGGTGGAAGAGGAAATGGCCATAGTTCAATATTTACCTAACACATAAATATCTCTTTCTTTCTTCCTGATCCACTCTGTTAGAGCTCTGTTGAAATCAAAATCTTCATAAGATGTCTCCTCTAGTTGTATCAGCATTAATCTGTTGATCGTTTCTGATCTTAATTTGTTCCTTATCTGTGTATGAATATTGTTCTGAGAACTGTACTGAGAACCTCCTTTCACAATCTGCTGTCTGAAAGGACATATGCATAGCTAGCTAAGCCAGCTTGAACAAGTTGGGGAACTGTTCTTTATGGTTGTTTTTTCACAATTTTCCACAGCTCATAGGTATTGTCTCTTGGATATCTCTGCTCCAAAATAATATTTTTCACTAACAACAGGTCTGCCAAAGTTTCACTTTCTTGAATCAGTGCTTTGCTGACTTGTATGTCAGATTTCTTATCTGTTCCATAATGCTCTACTAGGGTTTTAAGTCCATCGTGCCATAGTCTGCTTGTTCAGACAGAGGTATTTTGATCAAAAATAAATATCCTTACTTATTAATTTCTTTTTAGATTTTTATTTATTCAATTTATCTTAACCCTTAGAGTGTTATATAGTTGTATAGCACAAGATTCCTAAGGGCAGAATTGTTTGAAAAAAGAAATGAAAATCGCACTCTACTTTTAAATTGCCTTTATTTTAGTTAGGCTTGGTATTCTGCCTTTTCGACATTTAATTTTGAATTACCGCTGAATATGGGGTTGACCGGCATGCCATCTGCTTTTATCCATGCAGCAAGTACATTGGACTCATATTCAACATCATTTTCGCGTTCAAAATTACTCATTGGTATTTCCAGTAACACCTTCCAAGCTCCAATAATCTCATATACTTCAAAACTTTAAAAATCATTGTCATCATCACTATCATTAGCCAGTATTTGCCGAATGAAATCGTTATCTGAGGATGAACCATGTTGGGAGTCAGCCATTTTGGGTTTTCTAGGTAGACCTTATTTTAAACATGCATTTGTAAAACTTCCTTCATGAATGCAAGGTTCAAACTCGACAGAATGCTTGTTCTAGGGCCAAATGTGGACATCAAATTTATTTGAACAACCCATTCATGTCAAGCCTAAGTACTCAGGTGTGTACATAGTTGCCTACCAAACTTCAAAAGTTATGGTGTTTTTCAAAAACGATTACTTAGCGGCGATAGTGCAGAGTGAGCTGCCTAACTGAAAAAAGACAGATGTTGAGACAAGCGCTATGAGACCTCTACTGGTGGTGTGACATATGCAAGCGACAAGCACTTTATGGGTTAACAGTTAAATAAAAATTGTATACTGCACAGAGTACATTTTTATATGCATGAGTTTAAACTAATTTGCGGGAGTTCTCGTGCTTTTAAAGTGTGGAAATTCAAACAAATTTTGCATGATTCATGCTCTCGCGTGCCCTGGCAGCATCTCTGTGAACACCCTTTCTGGCTGGTTTCAATGATCCAGGAACAGATGCAAAGGACCAGTGTTGTTGGTCCTTCAGTTCCTGAGATACATCAAGGGAAGAAGACCTCCAAAGAGGGACTCTGACTCCACGGAAGCAGCCCTAAGAAAGTTCTTACTGTGATCCAGTAACACTTTAGCAGCATTCGGGGTAACTTCCCTGTGAAGGTGGAGCAGCTCCACTGACAGCTGCATGGACATCGACAAGGCATGCCTAAAGGTTTTGACAACCGGCTCCAGCAAGCGTGACTGGATACAGAGATTCCTCCTTCAGAAGAATGAAGAAGACTGCTGAGAAAGGTTCAGCATGCAAGGCTATGGTGATGAGCAACCTAACCTTAAGTTCCAGTGCCTCCAGCATCTTAACTGAAGGCAAGCCCAGGTATGTGTGGAAATTCCCATTTGCAATGCCCCAGCATCCAAGGGGAGTGTGCTCTGTAACTAGCCACAGAGACCAGAGGTCTCAGCATAGAAGGGGCAACGGACCACCCCTTACACTGCCTAGCAAACTCCTGGCCCTTACAAATCATAACTTATGGGGAGCAAAAAGGGATCTGGCATGAGGCAGCCCCTGAGGGTTTCTCAAACTGGAGAGAATTGTCTTGACCTTATCAAACAACCAGGTCTTCTTATCCACCACCACCTGAGTCAACAGATGGGAGGTGGGGGACTCAAAGGGAGAAGAGGAGACACCATCTAGGCCTGCTCTTCAGCGAACTCATTCGAGTCCACTAACATGGACAGGATCTCCTCATCCTGCTCTCGCTATTACAAGGCTGGACTTTCTGACCCCATGTCTCTCTTTTGGGGAGGAAGGGGGGTAGGAGTATGTTTGTCCCTTAACTCTAACACTGAGCAATGGGACTGCCCCTTGGCAGATGGAGTAGAATGCTTCTCAACCTTCCTCAAGCATCTAAGGAAAGACTTGCCCACAATCCTTCCTCTTTGTCTCCACAAAAGCAGGTGATGTCAGTCTATGACTCACAACATCAGCATTGCTATGAAGACAAACCTCTGGTGTCCATGGTGGCATAAATGGGAAGAGCAATTCACTTCCCTGAAATGGATGCCCCCACATTCCTTAGGGATTAAGAGGGATCATAGGTAAGGGGATTTTAATCTTATTCCCTTCCCTAGTCCAGCACATGTATGCAGACTCCTTGTCCCCAATAGGGTTGTTTGATAGCCTGGTGAGAGCGGGTCTTGTACTGAAGGGGCTCTAATGACCAGTACTCGAAGCCAAATGCCTGAGGCCTGGACCCAGCAACTGGAGTCCAGTGAATGGTTGATGACCAGCCACCAGTCAATGACTGGTCAGGCAACTCCTCTTCCTGGGTGACTCAATCTGCTCAATGCCAACACCGGACTAATGGCTTACAGAGGGTGCTGCTCCTCCCTCATGGGGGTTGTGTAACTCACTCTACAGTGTCACCAGGTTACAGGCTTGGGCAGGTGCAGCTCCACCATCACAGGGTGAGGGGGCCACAACTCACACTCTGCCCTATTATTTCCCCACTTCGAAGGGACCCTGTCCCAAACCCTCACCATAGACAACCATCCATACATTTGCAGCTAGTGCAAGAAAAGCAGGTGGGGTGTGTATCCCAAGGGGCTCTCCAATGCCCACATTTGCCCACACTCAGCAACATTTATTTCTGCAAAAAGAACAGTTTCTAAAACAAGATTTTTTTTTTAAATGTTGATAACAGTGATGGATGGTGTGAGACCTCCATCAAACACAATTTAACACTAGCAATACATTACCTGTCAATATAGTATTGATCAGAACGAGTGCTCGGAGACCACCAAAACGCACTATTTATGACCATGTATAATAATGAGTGATGCATGACCACTGAAAATGCTACTGATAATAATGACTGGTGTGAGACCACCCAAACACTTCAGTTAAAGATACCGATGGTGTGAGACCATATTCATCAAGTAATATTACTCAATGTACCAACAGACCAAATATTTTCAAAAAGTCTGGAAATATCCAAAAGTAATTGAATTAATGATATAATTTGCAGCATTTATGGCCTACCCTATTGCCAAAGGGGAAATGTACCATAAAGGGCACTGCTGACAAAATGGAACTAAAAATGCATCAAAACTCTACGAGAGCTATAGTACGATTACATATACAATGGACTGAGGGTATAAACATTCCAACAATATGGTAACCCATAATTCAATGCCTGAACACATCTTAGACACAATAAAGGCATATTTTCTGTTAGAGCATGAATGAATTCAACCAAATAAAGATGTTGTCCATAAGAAAGAAGACAGCTATTCCACATGGGCCTAAGATGTGTGGAACAGATTGGATCTGTGTTCTTTCTAGCTTTGGACTTCTAGAATGTTCTATCCATGTTGAAAAATAAACCTGTACTAAAGTTTTTGTCACACCCCCAGGATTCAGCCTTTCAAGCAGTTTCTATAAAATTTAACACCCAACTGAAAAATAAATGTTACCTACCTTAAACAAACCTGTATTTTTAATATATTTGCTAAGGAAAATTTATAATTTATTGCCAATTTGACTATTTAAAAATCAATATACAAGATGTCATCAGGGCTATGAAATGTTTCTGCAAAAAAAGTTTCTGGTGAGTTAAGCAATTAAAACACAGCAAAATGAGGAGTAATTTAATAAAATTATATACTGATTTTACTTATAGAATCTAGAATTGTATTGATATTGTACTGTAAACAGAATTTTTTTAAATTCCAAGTATGAGCTTGATAATAAAAGTATTCTTACATTTATTTTGATCCTCTTGCCAACTGGTGCTTCAATAGTCCAAACACATTCCCTGTTAGAGTTAATGCCTGATACTTGGAATCTGTCTGATGTTCTTCCTCCAGTAGTTACAACAAAGTGGCATTTGAGAGCTGAAATAGACAACACAGGCCCATGTAAAGACATCATTCTGCATATGGCTGCCTCGATTCAGGTGTAATGAGCTCTCTCATTGGTCAACTGATTTCACTTGTTACAGGCAGTAAATCTTTCATCTGCAATAGGGTACTTGTTCAAAACACTGGTCCAGCTACCTACATATGCCAAGAGTTGATTTGGAATGCAGTGGATCAATAACTTTTGAGTAGCAAAGATGGTTTCATATGGCATATGCAAATGCTTTTCATCAAAAAGGACTGGTAATTTAAAAATTGCAATCAAGATGGTGATAGTGTTTAAATGAATATTCAAATATTTGAATAAAAAAACCTTTTTGCCACATATTCGAATTGGAAACTGGTATTCAAATGTCTTTTATATCACTTATTATGAATGCATCCACTTTTAATGCACCTTGAGAGTTAAACAAACATTGAAATGGCCCCTGCAATAAACAAACATTGAAATGGCCCCTGCAATATGTAGTGTCACTTTGCAAGCATACCTAACACAGCAGCAAGTTCTGTTCTGCCTATTTTTTTCATTTATCTGACATTACTGGGATTGTCACCATTAATGTTGGATAGATTTTTAAAAAAGGGGTTAGAGAAAACTTCTTGGTCTACCCTACTCTGTACATATACACTAACTAAAGTACAAGTCATAAAGGTCATGTAGGCATTAGGTAGCGACTATTTCAGTAATGGGTGTAATTTTTAGAATTTGATTACACATACCTTTAAATGGCAATTATTCACTTTATTTGGATCCTCATATATTCATTTGGAAGGTCATTACTTACATGCCCCAAGAAATACATGTCAAAATCAATGTTAAAGTTTATGGACATTTTTGGACGTTGCCAAGCTAGGTGTGATCCAGTACAAACCGGATTGAATGTCACATGTTGTGATGTCACAATGAAAGCAGCCTGTGTTGAAAAAAATGTTTACAACCCTGTTTCTTGTTATGATAGACCAAACATCTTTTCTTGATCCAGTTTAGTACTAGGCCACCACTGTAATAGTCCATAGCAATCGATAATTTTCATCTGGAAGTTTTTTGATGACATTTAAGATGCAGAGCATTCAACAATCAGGATTGAATATAGACTTTGCTTAAACTATATTAGCATTAAATTTTAGAACAATTAATATTTAATTTTAGTAAATGTGCCTACATGACTACATTGACATATGGCAACCTGATGGCAGCTGTGATCTAACCACACAGAGCTGTATGGGAACACTTTCAATCTTTGTAAATCCCAATTGTCATACTGTGGTATGACATCTAATCCAATATATCACATAAAGTACAAACACCCTGCTATTTCATTAAATAGGTAGGATAACATTTACTGCTAGAGTAATCACACCGATTGAGAGTTGTTCAGTAACTTAAGTTCACAAAATAATTTACCATTATAGTTTTATTATTTTTCGATAATATTTCTTTAGTGATCATATGAAAATAAGGGGAAATTCTAGTTATTTTACTTGGCTTTGATAAATAAGTGTTACATACATTTAGACGCAAGAGTTTTGTAATTTTCAATACTCAGGGTGACCAAAGTGGAGTGATGATGACAACAAACCATGTGGTTGATGTACATCAGTTTATCTTTGATATTGTGATGCTGTGCATCCCAAAACAATTACCTAAATATCAAACGTGTACCTATTTAGTGAAGCATAAAAAGTAAATCATGATGATCTACTTTTAATATCAGTGTAATACTCCTCTGGATGCATGCATATATCAGGTGTTATGACTGGATAAGCAAGTTTCCTAGAAACTAGCCTAAACATAAAAAACTGCACATGATCAATGTAATGTGAAAAGGTCCCAGTGACATACTTTGGGTATGATAGTCTAGTACTAATCCATACAATGACCTATTTTTGTAACTATACAAGCAACACAAGCACTGAAACTTACCTAAATGTAAAAAGTGTACATGATCACCTGAACACAAAAAGTAAGTCACAGCAAACTATATTTAGTACAGTGGTGTAGTCTTCTTCAGGATGTATGCACATATTAAGCTTCGTTACTCTACAAGCAATAGTTTCAGAGAAGCTGACATAAACATGAAAAGTGTATGTGGTACAGTAAGCATATATACTAGGTCATTGTGACTTATGTTTTTTATGATGGTGTACTATGAAATCAACTTCTTATTCTGCTGTATATGGACATTTGGCCTAATACATAAAGATTCTTCTTCCCCTATTGTTAAAAATCATGCTTCAAATCTAACTTGGATACTTGCTACTACTACTACAAAATAATTCAGCATGCAATGTTTTATATAATTATAAATTGTATGAAAAAATTAGCCCATAACTACATTCCTAAATATCACACAACTTGCATATTTAACAAACTTGTTAAAATAATGAGATATTTCAATGATTTTTATTATTCTGATTTAAATGCTGCTCAAATTCAAATATGGCTTTCAATCATGAACATAACTTTAATTCTCATACATGAGTCACACACATTCAAACTAGAGGCCTAACTATGCCCGAGATCACTCACTTGGCTCACATCTACCTCAAACCCAAATGCCAGGACTGTTGGCCAAGAAATCTGGGTTAGTATGAAGCATACTGAACTTGAAAGGTTTTTTGATATTTTTATATATGGCAAGTATATACTGGATGGCATATCATCATCATTTATGCAAACATGAAAGGCCTTATGCCAGGAAGATGTCAAATTTGGACACCTTCTCTTTCAAGAAAAAACTGTTGAAAGGTTTATCTATTTTTAATAACAGATGCCATATTTATTGGCTGATCAGCATAATTTGTAAAAGTTTAAAAGGCCTTGATACCAAAATACTTTTTGTAAAATTTTGTCTAATTTTATTCAGCAGTTTCTGTGAAGAAATCAGACACATTTATCAATTACCAGATGGACAGACATGCACATGGCTCACTATGTTAAGTTTCTGCCAAGGTAGGTTCAGGAAAAAAATGTGGTCAAATGAAAACCAAGAACTGACCAGAATTCTTCACAGAAAAAAAAACAAATTAATGTATTTTTTTCTGATGAAGAACCAAGCCCATAACTTTTTTAAAGCCCATAACTTTTTTAAAAGGCCCATAACTTTTTTTGAAAGGCATGGCTTTACAATCAGATGAGGCCTTCAAAACTGATGAACTAAATGAACAAGAGGTCAAAGTGCACCTGATGTAGCTCACTTTTCTTACAAAACTTAGTTGACCAGTTCACTCAGCAGGCTTATGCAGTATTATAAGAACACAACCTATTAAACTATCTCCCAAACTCTATATCATGTTAATTACCTATTATATTATATCCTGATACAAATTATTTCTACAGATAAAGGCATAATTATTATGTAGTGCAGCTTTACCAGTCTTCTTGGATGAAAAACATTTGCATATGTCATGTGAAACCATCTTTGCTACTCAAGGGTTGTTGATACACTGCATTCCACATCAACTCTTGGCATATGAAGGCAGCTGAGCAGGGTAGTAGGAGGAAATCTTTGCAACAGTAGCAGGTAAGTAGGTAAGTATAACATGATTAAAATTACCTTTTCCCCTCCCCCCAAAAAACTACATTTTAATAGCAGTAATACAATACCTGCTACAACTGCATTCCTTAATTTACCTGTTAAAAAAAAGGCTGCCGGCCTCAACAAATCTGGTATAGAAAACTTTTTTACTTACATTTAAGGTAGGAGTGTTCACTACTGTAAGCTGGTCAAAAGTTGTCCCACATGTTGTGTCATCACTATAGGGCCCCAGAAAAATATTACATTGCTCTGATGCACCAAAAATCAAAGATAAAAGGAGCAGAAGGTAATGTAAGACTGAAATGACTGAAACTAGGGATCTCAGTAGGAAGTGAAGCTACTGAAAGTAGATGATTATTAGCCAGAATCCAAGTTTGGCAAAGAAGAAAATCCAAATCACAATTACTGTTGAACCAAAAACAACCATTTTAAAATGACAAGCATGAAGCTGATTCCTTCTCCTCGCTGACACTAAGGAGAACAGGTAAACAGTCGTAAGGGTAAGGTTCTCAATGGAAGAGTCACTCAAAGGTTCATAAATGGGCTGTGACAATGCACAAAAAATGCACAAAAGATTCCATCTAATCATTAGTGAGTGAGATACCAGTCTCTGAAGCTCAAAATACCTGATGAGATCCGAAAGATGAGGGTCTGACCCAATGGTAAAACCCCTAGAGAACCTAAGAGTGTTAGAAAAGACTGCCCAATAGCCCTTAATAGTGGACACAAAACATTCTCTTTCTTTGAAAAGGAAGAGAAGAAACTCTGCAACTTTGCTCCAAGGGGGACAGCTAGGATCAATGCATTTTCTAGTGCACCAATTACAGAAAATTCTCCATTTTCCATCATAAACCCTGGAATTAGATTTCTACCTATCCTGATGATGCAGATGTCAACCTTGCTAGAAGACTGGTCCTGGCAGTTTGATCACTTGACATAAACCAAGCAAGAAGACAGAGAATATGTGGGATGTTGAGGAGGAGACTCTCTGTGCTGCAGCAGCAGGTCCCTCCTCTGTGGTAATCTCCTGGGATCATCTACTAACTGGTTGAACAGGTCATTAAACCATGATTATTGGTGCCACAGAGGCACTACCATGATGAGCAGAGCAACGGTGATCCTGACTGGGTGGTGCACCTGTGAATTATTTTGAAAGGTGGGAAGGCATATGCATACAGACGATCCCACCTTAGACTGAAGGCATCCACCACTCATGCCCTCTGAGCTGGTAATTAAGAGACATAAAAGGGGAGCTTATTGTTCAGTCTCATAATGAACAAGTCCACCAAGAGTCTCCCCAACAGTTAGAAAAGCCACTCTGCTACCAACTGGTGCAGAGACCATTCCATGAGGGCCTCATGTTCCCCTCTGGAAAGACTGTCCGCCAGGATATTCCTCTTGCATAGAATATGGCAGACTCAGAAATGGATCTCCTCTGATGGGCAGCCTTCCACACAAAGAGTAGACATATGTGTACCTTCCTGATGTCTGAGGTATGCTACTACTGACATATTGTCTGAGGCAACCATACATACGTGATGCCTTATGAGGTTGACACACACCTGTAAGGCTAGAAACACTGCCCACATTTCCAAGTTTTTTATATGAAGTGTCGCTTCTACCTGGGACCAAAATTTCTTAAGAAATACACCCTCTGGTTCCAGGTAAGCACCTCATTCCAAATCTGATGCATCTGTGTACAGAAAGGAGTGGGGTTTGGGGTATTAATTGGGACACTGCTCAGAAACCGGTTCCAATTTAGCCACCAACACAGGTGGTGTTGAAAATCAGATCTCCAGGGGATCCGAGCTGATAGAGGATCCTTGTGCAGTCTCCAGTTTGCAAGAAGAAGCAGGAACTAGTGAGAGTGCAAGTAAAGTCTTCCTAGCGGAACCAAGTCCACAGCCAAGTTCAGCATTATCAGGAGAGAGAGGTAAAGGCTAGCTGACAACAAGGTCTTGGATAGAAGAGCCATTATGAGGGACAGGATTCAAAGGAACACAAACCCTTACTAGACTGGTGAGGAAATTACATCCCCACAAATACAAAGTCATGAGAAGGGATAAGATTCAACTTCCTAGATTTGGGATAAGACTGAGACTGGCCACCATCATCCAACAGAGGAACAGGTCTTTAAAAGAATCTCTGAGGACATTGTGCATCAACCAGTCATCGCAATACTGGAGGATGGGAATCCCTAACAACCTTAAGTGAACTGCAAAACCACCCCTATACCCTGATAAAGACTCTGGGAACACAGGCATGACCTAACAGAAGAGCTCAAAATTGAAAAAACTCCTCAACAAGACAAAACCTGAAGTATTTCCTGTGTGGAGGTAAGATGGGGATGTGAAGGTACACATCCTGAAGATCAATGGGGACTGCCCAGTCCCAGCACCTTATGGCATTCCTGACCAAAGGTGGTAGTCTCCATCTTGAAGCGTTCTTCCTGAAGAAATCTGTTTAAGGCAGAAAGGTCAATAATGACCTGAAACTTTTCACCTTTGTTGTGACACCAAAAAAATCCAGAAATAGAAAGCTGGAGCCTGGTTGTTTTCCACCCTCTTGACTGCACCCTTCCAACAATACTAGCAGTCTGCCTAGAAGAATGGGATCACTAAGGGGTGAATGGTGCCCCCCCCCCCATATTTGTTGGCCCAGGCCTGAAGCAATGGAGCAGATCCAGAGCCTGTCACATCCAACCTACCTTGAAACCATGGAAGGGACAACCATAGCACAAGGGGGGGGGGGAAGGAAGGGTAAGGAAGACTCACTTCTTGAAAAGGGGGGTCCCGACATCCTGAAAAGATCAAATGGGAGCATGTTGGAATTCTGATCCAATCCCTCTCAATCGTAGGGTAAGTACAACCCATATACCCATCCGGATTAAATAAATGGTAACTTTAGAGTGGGGGGTGGGTGGGGAATCAACCCAATTCCTGCTCCCAGACCAATAATCAAAATCCGGTGACTGGTGGGTTACCAGTGATTTTTGACTGGTGAGTGGCACCTGGTGACAGGTGACTGGTGACAGGTAGCCAGTCAAAGACCAGTCCAGTGATGAAGATCTGATGGACAATCCCACATCAGATGTATCCTATCAAAATCACTGCTCTTCCCTCTCTGGATAGCATGATTCACTAATCTCAGTCACTGGGACATGGACCTTGAGAGGGTACCACTCATCCCTAAGTGGAAGGCATGACTCACAGTCAGGTGTTTTTCCTCCAATGGGAAGGACCAAGGATTAATTCCACACAAGAAGTCTTTCCAAATCTGGGAGAGGTTCAGGTTTTGTGGATTTTAACGCCATTTTTCAGCACATGTTAGGCTATACATGGCAGCCAGTATATTTGGTGGAGGAAGAACCCAGGTAAACCCCAGGAAGAACCACCAACCCATGGGAAGCTAATGGCAAGCTTTTTCACATACCCATATCGGCTGAGCCGAAACTCATACTCATGCAGACAGAGGTGAGATGTCAGTGATTTGTACAGGCGAGCACCTTAGACCACTCGGTCACCAAGGGCCCCTGGGGAGAGGTTAAGACCTCTCCTGGGATTGGAGGACATCCATTGAAAATGAGGAGGAAGAGGGACCCTTCTTCCTCTCTCTATATGTGCAGTGACTTTCCGCAAAGTTCCACATCTGATCAGACCAAAGACAACAAACTGGACATCTGTCCATGTATGCACACCCAATGCACACTAAGCAGGTGGGGTGAATGTCCCACAGGGCCTTCCTGTACCCACACTTGGCCACACCCTGCAACATAAGAAGCTCTGAATGAAAACAATTCACACAAATCACAAATATCTGGAACTAAAAAGGGGTAGACAATAATTTCCTTAGCACCAGAAATATGAAGGGGGATACAATTTATTGAAGCACCCCTTGCTAAACAAGGCACAAAAAACCCTCAAGATGAACAAAAAGAACACAGACAGCACTCAAATAAAGCAAGGACTGAGGAGATAAACACTCAATTGATATAAAAAGGTATGTGAAATGCCCAAAAGATGTTAAAAGATAAAAACAAAGGCGAATTTCAATGAGCGATATAGCACACATGTACTGTGCCCATGTAAGGAAAAAAGAGAATGATATTCCGTATGTTGGCTGTTACTAAGGAGTGAGACTAGGATCATGTTCTTTTTAATTCTGACCCTCCAATACTAATTGAAGATGCAAATAATTAACTTGGACTGGGAATTAAGAGTCCCTGGAACAGGAAACCAATGCAATATTAGCTGGTATTGTATTACTGCTATTAAAATGCATGGATCTCACATTACTGAACTCATCACAGAATTTGATGATGTAAACCCAAATTCCTAGTCTGATTCAAATCAAATTAGAAATATGGACTCCAAAGTGGTAACAAGCAATTGCTAACAGACACGACAGATGATGGATGATGCACAATTGAAGATCCATCTCATAAGCTCACTTGGCTTTATATGGCCAGGTGAGCTAAAAATTGTAAAGATTTCTTTATCTAGTTTTCAAAGATATGTCTCTACATTCAAACATTCCATGAATTCATGTTTTGCTAAAAGCTGCACAATTTTCCTTAAAACAACAATATAACACTGAAATGATGGCCTTTTTTATATTTTTTATAACTATCACTCATGGTAATCTTCCATAAAAATTCATGCAGCGATGGAGCTAATGTGTGCAATTGTGGCAATGTCCTCTTAATTTGATATTAAAACTGTCTCGGTAATTGACATTAAGCACATCATCTTTGTTGGTCTTCTGGAGATTTTTGTCTGTGTTTGGAATAATCTGTGATTCCAAACATATTTTACTACACAACAGCACCAGTACTGATAATACAACAAATAGCATAAAAGGCTCTAGTCTTGATAAGCATTTCTTTAACTGAGATTGTCCCAAACATGCAGCTGACATTTGAAATACTTTGTCATCTTCACTTCAAGGAATATATTCAAGGATATCTGAAGCAGACATAGCCTTTGCTTTCATTAGAGATACAACCATTCAAATGTACATTGATCATGTGCCAAGATTGAAATCACCGGAATGGAGAATCAAGAACCTTGATCAAGCTGATGATTGTATTTTGTACCATAGATTTAGTGTGCAAGCCATCCTCTCTAGCTTTCATTTGCACAAAATAATTTTTAAAACATATGATCCATTACTAATGGAATAAAATATTAGTCTTTCTTAAATTTTGACATTATATGATCACAAGTAACTTAAAATCAGAATCAATTTCAGTCTCTGATATCACACCTCATTAGAAACTGGCAATTTTTGAGAAGTCATTTCAAGGTTTTTCTATTTAAAATAATGGCAGCCATAATTAATGACAGATCAGCATCATTTGTAACAAGATGCCCAAGTGGGCCTGATATTGCTCACCTGGCATATATTGGCCTAAAAGGCAAATTTGGCCATATGGCAGATCTCTTGGGTTAAAAGACACCATGTCATAATTTCCAGTTATTTGGTAGAAAATGGTACTATCTGACATGCTGTTTAGCTATGTTTCTACTTTGAGAAATTTGAGCTGGACTATATGGTGCATAGGCATCTTTTGTATGAATGTGAAAGGTGTTCTTGATAGGACTCTACCCACCACATTTGGTATGATATAGTAAGGCAGTTTTGGAGAGAAAGTTGTTCAATGATAGTTTTTAAAAAAAAATAAAATATTAATAACAACATCTGATGGGAATTAAGTATCAATTAAGGATTTTCCACCTGGTTATGATGGAAACCACATAATAACATAACTCTGATAGAGCATGTCCTAAGAAGCATTCCAACCAAATTTGATCAAAACCAGGCTCAGCCATTCTGGAGATGCTGATAAAGGTTTTACATATGGTTAGCTATGTGAGCCAAAGTATTGCTAAGGGAACCATCACTGACATAAATTTGATACAGCATATCTTAACAAACATTCCTTCCAAGTTTAATAAAAACTGGCTTTATTTGTGAAGAAAACGATGGGTTTTCCATATGGTTGCTATGGAAGCCACACTGTTACTAGGGAAGCCACTCCAGACTTAATTTGATAAGTATGACCCATGAAACATTCCCACAAAGTTTTATCAAAATTGGCTCAGCTGTTCTGGAGAATAAGTTGAAAATAGGTTTCCCAACCAGTTGCTAAGGAAGCCACAGGCTAGCGAAGCCACACTGGACAGAATTTTGATAGAGCATGCTAATAAACATTCCTACCGAGTTTGAGCAAATTGGTTCAGCTGTTCTAGAGAAGAAGCTGAAATATGTTTTCCATTTTGATTGCTATGAAAGCCACACCACTGCTAAGGGAGCTAACCCAAACACAAATTTAGAAGAGCATATCGTGAGGAACATTCCAATCAAGTCTGATCCAAAACTGACCCAATGGTTTTTGAGAAGTCAAAACTAGCAATGTTGATTCAAGATGAACAACACAAAATGTCAAAATGACACACACCAGCCAACCATTTAATTTAAGCTGGGAGGGGGGCTGGGATTTTTATTTTAACTAGTATAGTTTTCTTTCTTTTACCTCAATATAATTTATTTTTTTCAAATAATATCATGAATCTTATTAGTTCTTTATTTTCCTACAAATCAAAGTAAGAATATTTTTCTCAAGCTATATGGGGACCGGAATTTGTTTTTTTAAAAAAGCCCCATCCCCCCCCCCCCTCCTCCAGAAAATTACATCGTCAGTCCTTTAGCATTGTCAGATATCATCACCACACAAGCACACATACGTACACACATTCACATAATCACAGCTACACGGACATTAAATTAAAAAACAAATTCATCTAGTTTCAGTATTTATAATCCATTGGACAATGGAGTACATTCTTCACTGCTGTCAATAGTTCAGTGGGGTGTGTGAAGATGAGGCAAGTGTCATTAGAGACTGGATGGTAATGTTGTTCAAACTTGCCTGAAAATCTTTTTGAATTTTTTTTCCACATAAAAATTGATCATTCTGCATCTGCATTGCTGTGACGGAGTGTAAAGCATGCAATGGCCACACTAGTTAGAATGTTTCAACATGTTAGTTACTTTTGGGATTGAGCTCAGCATTTGTGCATTGTCCTGATGTTGGATGCCTGTCAGATTTCAATGTATCACATGAAAAACATGATTTCTGACTCCCAAACCCCCCTCCCCACATGGCTGTGTTTATAAAAACACTGTTTCCAGTTAATCATATTTTTTTTAAAAAGACAAACCTTTATTGACACTGCAAAACATGCCTATAACTTGTTGAACAGTAAACAGCCATTCACATAGTTTCATGCTTAATGTTCATGGAAAACTATTGATCACCAATAAGCCGTTTATGCAGTTAATGGTCATACAGACAATTACAAATGAATGGTGGTCAGAGATAAACAACCACCATTCCAAAGATTGCTCAACTGACTGACAATAGCTAAGGTGATTTGTTTTTGCTAGTCTTTTCAGCATTGCTGTGGGAGAGCCCATTAGGTTAATTTGCATAGATAAAGTACACAAATGGAACCCAGTTTGTTTGATGCTGGGTAAATAAGAGATGGATGTTGAAGAAACAAAAGTTATTACACTTCGTTGCCTTAAATAAGGATGTGTAAGCCATCTTTATTAAACATTATTGGCTATTTCATGACCAGCAGCAACTTTATTTAAGTTGGAATTTATTCCATACATAAAATGCAAAAGATGATTATTTCAGTAGTTGGAATGATAAACTTATGAGCAGAATGGGAGTGTAATTTATTTTTGAAGGCAAAATGTCAAAATGCAACTGTGATTCAGGGAAGCATGAGCCATCTGCAAAGCAAGCAAGGACCTGCAAAACCAAATTTCAGAACTCCTGTGACTCTGTGAAGTGCAGCAGGGGAGCAGTTCATACTTTGCACATACTCCAAACACCGTATCGACATTAGTCTGTCTGAAATATATGATATCCGTTGACATAGTAACACAACTCTGCATTGAGGCTGATGCACAAAGATAATTTTCAAAGTTGAAAATGATTCTGTAAGATCTTTGTTTTAAATTCAAACAACTACCCTTCAGTCTATATATGAATGCAAAGATAAAAAATTAATGACATTTGCCTCACCTTCAAACCTTCCAATGAACTACTGAGAGCAGCAAAGTCAGCAACAAGTTAATGTTGTATTCCACAGTCCAATGAATTTTAAAGACAGAAATTTTGTGTGTTGTTTTATGTGTGTATGTGCATGTGTGTGAGCACAAGTGTACATGCATGCATGTGTGGTGATGATATATGACTATGCTTAGGCCACCAACTGTTTTTTGTTTTTGGAAGTGTATTCAATGTTTCAAAGAAAACATATCTTATATTTTGCTTTATTCAGATGTGAATTTCTAGTCATTTTCAATAGGCTTATATGAGTACATACTCTCAATTTTACTACGTTGCTTATTTGGGTCATGTGCACTAATCCCCAATGAGAAAAAAAAACACTTGTTGAGTCTCATAAACCCTCCCAACACTGTCTGGAAAGTTGGCAGGTATACAGCTGTAACCTTTGCCTTCGCACCTGGTCATGTTAGTATAAGCAACGTGATATTATTGTGTAGATATTGTAAAAAATGTTGCAATATCGCAATACCATGATAACATCTGGATTTTTCTCATCAAATTCATTGGTTGCAATGGGCATATTTGTAACGGATTTACAAACATATTTCAGAAAAAAGCCATACATTTATTGCATACCCTTGTACAAATTTTATTATTAATATGGATGATTTCAAGAAAATACGGCCCAAAAGGAAAATTTTAAGTTGTAATCAGCTCACACATCAACTAATATTTCATCAAAAGGGTAAGTTCATCTTTAACAATTTCATAACAGAAACTTAGACTTGTATCTTTATTTCTCACACAGAATTCAATTTCAACATAGAAGCATGCTTATAAATAAGTTTACAGCTGGTTTTGCAACATCAATAACAAGGACAAAATTGTGTTTTTTACCTAAAGTTGTTGACAGAAAATAATGACATGAAGAAACAAACGAATAAAATGAATTTTTACTTCCATCAAATGTGATTTTAAGATAGATAAGTCAATTTACAACATGCCATAAAATGGTCTAAGGTGAGCTAAGCTTTCAGACTAATATGTCACTTTGACACAAAAATCTGTCACTACATAATCAGACTGAGACATCATAAATTTATCTGCTAAACTTATTCAATTAATGAATAAAACTTATCTCACCTGTAACTCTCAAAATTCAAAAGCTATACTGCCTTGTGTGTTTAATGCCATTTTTCAGCACATGATAGCCAGTATATTTGGTGGAGGAAGAACCCACAAAGGACCCTGGAAATAACCACCGACCCATGGGAAGCTACTGGCAAGCTATTTTACAAAACCATGTTGGTCAAGTCGAGACTCAAATTCATGCAGACAGTTGTGAGATGTGTGAGTGATCTGTAAAGGCAGGCACCTTAGACCACTAAGTCACTCGGAGACCTCACAACATAATTATAATTATGGTTCTTTCCATATTCATGACATTAGAATCATTATGGTACTTTCTATATTGATGACATTAGAATCATTATGGTACTTTTCATATCGATGACATTAGAATCATTATGGTACTTTCCATATTCATGACATTATAATCATTATGGTACTTTCTATATTCGTGACATTAGAATAATTATTGTACTTTCTATATTCATGACATTATGGTACTTCCTATATTGATGACATTAGAATCATTATGGTACTTTCCATATTCATGACATTATAACCATTATGGTACTTGTATAGTCATGACATTATGGTACTTTCCATATTCATGACATTAGAATCATTATTGTACTTTCTATATTCATGACATTATGGTACTTTCTATATTCATGACATTATGGTACTTCCTATATTGATGACATTAGAATCATTATAGTACTTTCTATATTGATGACATTAGAATCATTATGGTATTTTCTATAGTTATGACATTAGAATCATTATGGTACTTTCTATATTGATGACATTAGAATTATTATGGTACTTTCTATATTCATGACATTATGGTACATTCTATATTCATGACATTAGAATCATTATGGTACTTCCTATTTTGATGACATTATAATCATTATGGTACTTTCTATATTTATGACATTAGAATCATTATGGTACTTTTCATATTGATGACATTAGAATCATTATGGTACTTTCTATATTGATGATGTTAGAATCATTATGGTACTTTTCATATTGATGACATTAGAATCATTCTGGTACTTTCCATATTCATGACATTAGAATAATTATTGTACTTTCTATATTCATGACATTAGAATAATTATTGTACTTTCTATATTCATGACATTTGAATAATTATTGTACTTTCTATATTCATGACATTATGGTACTTTCTATATTCATGACATTATGGTACTTTCTATATTCATGACATTATGGTACTTTCCATATTCATGACATTATGGTACTTTCTATATTCATGACATTATGGTACTTTCTATATTCATGACATTATGGTACTTCTTATCTTGATGACATTTGAATCATTATGGTACTTTCCATATTCATGACATTAGAATCATTATGGTACTTTTCATATTCATGACATTAGAATAATTATGGTACTTTCTATATTTGTGACATTAGAATCATTATGGTACTTGTATATTCATGACATTATGGTACTTTCTATATTCGTGACATTAGAATCATTATTGTACTTTCTATATTGATGACATTAGAATCATTATGGTACTTCCTATATTGATGACATTAGAATCATTATGGTACTTTCTATATTAATGACATTAGAATCATTATGGTACTTTCTATATTCATGACATTAGAATCATTATAGTACTTTCTATATTCATGACATTAGAATCATTATAGTACTTTCTATATTCATGACATTAGAATAATTATACATGTAGTACCTTCTACATTCATGACATTAGCACACTAACAACTGATAGAGCTTTCATTTTCCTAATTACCACACTGATTGTTAATGAAACTTCCTGTCCACTACCACTATCAAATTAACCAATAATGAAGCTATTCAACATAAACTTACGGCAGTTCTTCTCATCAGAGTTGTCTCCACAGTCATTCTCCGCATCACACAGCCACTTGGGATTGAGACAACCACGTCCATTTTCACATCGAAAATAACCTGCATAAAATGTTAGGTAATAAACGGTTGGAGGATATTCACATAAGATCTCAGTCTTGCATGAATGACCATCATGGTTTCTCATTTACACAACAGGGATAATTCTGCTATACAAATAATTTTTATTCTTGAAATAATGGTTGAGGAATTTCTTACATTTAAGGAAATCCTCAAATTTCGACAAAATTAAAAGAAGATTCTTTTCTGGAGAAATAAAAACATATGACATGATCACCTGTTACCTAAGTGTAATGTAGCACCATGAACTATGGGATTGATTGGACGTAACATGACATGGCTGCAACTTTTGTCTCATTAAATATGGTCAAAGAAAAATGCTCTTACAATCAGTGACATATTTCTGCACAGGCCAACCAGGCCCAGGCCTAGGGCAGCATATTTTATGGGGCAGCAAAATTCTGAAGTGAATAAAAATATGTAGTGAACACAACACTAATAAGCAGTTGTCAAAAATAAGATACACAATTCGCAACCCTACTCTTCCTGCCGCCCCTCACCTCTTTGCTATTGCATGGTCAGGCACTTCTGAATGGGCCTATAGATGGCAAAATCCTAAATACATTGCTGCTTACAATTTTAAGAACTGCAACCACAATAACATTCCTAAGATAGAAAATGATAATGATCAACAAAAAGTATGAGACCTTGGGAAATTTTTAATGATTTACAATCTGTCGGAAATCAGTCACACAATCATTCAGTTGCAGAAAACCGACGTGACCTCAATAATTTTTTTCATACTAAAAAATTGTGTCATATTGAAAAAAAATTCTCACTAACGTATACTTTTCTTTGTGTATTTGTTAACATGAGTCTACAACCTTAAACCTGTTCAAATTTAGTATCTTCTTCACTCTCTACAGTTTTTCAATGTCCTTATTCAGTATCATTAGTAACAGGAGTATCAGTCTACTTCTTGTCTGAATCAGTCCATACATTTACATTTGGTTATATAAGGTATCAACCCATCAGCTGAACTGTGCCAGCCTCTCTGCAGGGCCTAGTGACCTCTTTGATCTGTACTGGCAAGTGAGTCTGATATAAAAAGCTCCCTCTTTATAACACTGTTCATGAAGCCATAAAATTGACCTGTCTTATAAGTGAAGAAACTTTATAATGAGGGAGGTTCCAACAAGACTGTGTCATAACTGTGCAAAAAAACAAATAAAATAGGGTACTTAGTTATGTGAATTCACACCGTAATTGGTTTTCATTAGCCAAGAACTAAACTTGCGCGAAAAAATTCAATTAGCAATCACAAAACAACATTCAAACAATTTCATGGTATCCATCAATATCCCTGCATTATAAGAGGGACAGCAGTGTAATCATGGTTCATGCAGATCTGGCAAGGTTTACTTAAGGACTTTTCAAGGACTTGTAAAAGTTTTTAAGGAGTACTTTTTCTTAAGGAAGTCAAACTTTCTGCATATGTTTCTTTATCACTAAATCACTGCATAAACAGGTACAAAAATAGAAAATAAATACATAACTGTGCCACTACAAACAAGGGCTGCTACTCCATCTGGTAACTATCAGTGTTGTGCCTTTTGATCAACCCCAATTTCATCTATTTGATGTACTTAATTATTTTGGAAAAATATGTAACAACAAGTGTAATTATTCTGAAGATAAAATGTGATACAATTTATTCAGTTTAAACTTTATGCATTCCTCAGATAAATTCAATGAGTTTTTGTTAAAATTCAAGGAGTTTTTCAACAAATTCAAGGTAATTTCCTGGATAAGACCAATGTTTTTTGAAATTCAAGGAGTTTTCAGGGCAACCACTTAAACTCAAGGATTTTTTTAGGTTACACAAACCAAGATAATAAGGGGTTTTATAGTGAGGGACCACTGTACATACAAGAAGTGTTGAAACTCAATGTTTTACACTGTAGCTAGGAGCTCTGATTGTCCTGCACACATGATGGGTGTTGTTCATTTGTGTGCTACAGTAGTAGATAGACCTACTGATAACTTCTATTGAAAGTGCTGACATTTACTAGTGTCATTTGCTTGTGAAACAACTGTCTTAAAAGAGAGAATAATTTACACACCAGCTGTGAATGACAGTAAATATTCTGTAGCTGTCTATCTTTTTCACATTGACAAACTAATTGTAATCAATGATTACATAGGTGGACTCTACAAAGTTTTCAGAAGTCACCAAAGACAATTGTAAACATTGATTATCATGCAGAAAACACATTCAGACTAGAGTGATTTTGATAATTTTGGCCCCTGACATATAAGACATCAAACAATTAGAAGAAAAAAAAAATTTGTTTATACTATTATATGTAGAATCATGAAGTTTGATGAGGGGATGCATCTTGATAACTACTACACTTTTTCTTACTGCAGAAAGAGATATATGTGATCTATATTTCATGCATTAGTCACTCTGATGAAATTTTGTATTTACTGAATGCTGTTTATGTCTGAGTCATGAAAATAAATGACTGGATGCATCTCTTGTAGTACTACACCCTTACAATCAAAGGTCACTGTGACCTACATTATTCTTTACTAACATAAAACAATAAAAAAAGAAAATTGAAAATAAGTAGAGATTCAATACAGAGTTTATTAAAAACATTACTTTGCTTTTTTTATTCTTTTTTTTATCATTGTTCTTAAATCTGCTTTAGAACCTATTACCATTGTTCACCCATATAAACCAGATCTGGATGGGGTAAATCACAGGCTTTGAGTAACCTTGCAGTGACAGCCAGTATTACCATAATTAGATTCATTTTTTATGCACCAGTATTTTTACATTTACTTCATTACCACACAAATTTCTGGCATGCTATAAGCATACTATCATATCTAAAATCATTAAACTTGATGTGGGAATGCATCTTGGTAACAACTACACATTTTATTGCAAAAAGAGGTATCTGTGATCTATATTTCATGCTTCAGTGACTTTGCTAAACTTTTCTGTTTAAAGTTAGTTTTTTGGGTGCTGTTTATGTCAGAATCATTAAACTTAATAAATGGATGCACCTCTGTTAGTACTACACCCTTATAATCAAAGATCACTGTGACCTACAGTTTATGCTTTCCTAACATTGGTTAAGTATTTGTTTAGCTCATGACCATATAGATCTCTCCATGATTTTCAAGCAATCAGCCATGGCAGCAATAGTGGATGTCAGATTGGCATAATGTCCATTTAGTATAAACAAGACATCACAAGAATTATCATCCATCTAGGAGGAGCATCAATAACAAGGTTTTCAAGATGGCCACTGTGGTGGATATATTGGTGGTCAAGTCAGCATTTACAACTGAAACCAACTAGACATCATATGAACTTTTCTGGTGAAAACCACACGTGTTGATATGACTTTCAGTTCAGGAGGAGTTGTGGTGACAAGATTTTCAAGATAGCTGCTGTGGTTGCCATACTGGATGGCAAATCGGTACCATTTTCATTTGAGAGAAACTAGACATCATAAGAAGTCTTCTGGTGAGCACCCTCCATGTTGATACAACTTTCCGTTCAAAATTTTCAAGATGGCCACCATGGCGGCTATATTGGATATCAGATCGGCATCATTTTCATTTAGGACCAATTAGATATCCTAAGAGGTTTTAGTGAACCTTAGTTGATATCACCATCCATTCAGAAGGATCAGCAATAACAAGATTTTCAAGATGGCCACTGTGACAGTCATACTGGATGTTCAAGTGGCACCATTTTTATTTCGGACTAGACTAGACCATGTGATGCACCATTTTCATTTAGAACCAAGCAGACATCATTAGAAGCCATTTGGCAAAACTCCATATCGATATGACTTTCCATTCAGGATTAGTTATAGTAAGATTTTCAAGATGGCTGCCCTGGCGGCCATAATGGACATCAGATCGGCACCATTTCCATTTAGGATCAACCAGACATTATAAAAAGTCTTTTGATGAAAACCATGTGTTGATATGACCATTTATTCAGGCAGAGTAGCAATAACAAGATTTTCAAAATGGCCACTGTAGCTGCCATATTGGATGTCCAAGCGGCACCAATTTCATTTAGGACCAAGTAGACATCATAAGAAGTCTTTTAGTGAAAACTCTATGTTGGTATGACCATTCATTCAGGCGGAGTAGCGATAACAAGAGTTTCAAGATAGCCACTGTGGTGGTCATATTGGATTTCCTAGTGGCACCATCTTCATTTAGGTCCAACTAGACCAAGTAGTTTATGGGCAGTAGTGATAACAAACTTGTATTAATGGATGGATGATGGACAGACAACAGACTATCTGGTAAGTTCTTCTGGTCTGTGATCAGAAGAGCTAAAAATGAAATTTGGTTTATGAGCATAGAGCATACATAGCTTTTTATTTGGGCCTATAGATGACATCACATCTGGGATTTGATGAATTAGAGCATTGATGGTTCATTTGCCTCAGCAAAGAGGCTTTCTGAATGAGAAGTTTTAAATGTTCCCAGACAAAGATTATGATGGCAGTTAGTTGTCAGTTTCCCAAATTTTATTAAAAATGTTAGGTAGAGGATTAAAAGCTGTATTAGTATATCATCTGCCTGAAGTTCAATGAAGAGAGCATTAGCATATCTTAAATTTAAAGGAATCTTTTCTTTCAGATATTTGAACAGCGGAAGCTTTCAGAATAGTTCTCTTGCGAGGAGTTTATGGAGAAAATGTTTTGGCCAATGCATTCAAAATTTCTGGTAAAGTCATGATCTGATTTCTTTAAGTGTTTGACACTGATGTTTTTATTTTTACTAATGATTTTCCATACCATAATCAATATTATTTAAAAGAAAGGTAAGAGTTCATCCAAAAGACATGGGATCTCCATGTTTCCCTCTTATACTAATGGAACAAGTTTTAGCTCACAATATATACAGTATTTATTCAAATTGTAAGCTGCTGGATTGGCATTTAAATTTTTAATGATCTTCTTCTGTTTCCTGATGGCATCTTCACAAGTATCATCAAACCATGGTTTTTTGACACGTTTAGGAATCACTGAAATGTTTGATCCTGTATTACCAGCAATATCCTGGAGTATGTTTGTAAATAAGAATTCACTATGTTTTAAAAATGATCTGTTGTCATATCTGATTCAAAGAAGGATTGAAATGCTTTCTTTCTGCCATCTTTAATTTCAATCTCTGCCATAGCTATTGAGGTTTTTGGGTATTACTGCCTTAGTATATTACTATCGAAGAGGTCAACACCAACTTCCTAAGTCATCCAAATGAGATGGACTGTAGACAGTCAAATCTAAGGTCTATTAGGATCCTGTGGCAGGATGCAAATATGTACAAAACTTATCCATAAATGACAAAGATTGTTTTCTGAAACAATGTCTTCTATTTCTTTCCTCTGACATTGATATTTGTCCAGCCCCAAAGTGTATGGTGGCCATTAAAGGTGTCAGATAGAGAAGAGGTGTTGGTAAAATTAAGATGTTCAAGATCAGATCAGTTGACTGAAGTACTTGGAGGAAGATATATTGAGTAAAGTGTAATAGTTTTGTGTATGAACACAAGAATGACTATAACCTGTAATGTAGTATTTAAATTTGGCCATGAGGAATGTTTTTATTTATGATAATGGACACTCCTCCTGTGGCCTTATCAAGTATTTCTTGAAAAATTGGTGTAGATTATGACATATTTTACATTAACTCCATTCCTTTCTTTTAAGAGGGTCTCCTGAAGGCAGACAGCTATTAGGTCATGTTCTTTAAGTATTACCTTTAACCTCAGTAATTCAACTGTATTATGGTGGCAGACATTTTTATGAAAGTGCAAGTACAGAATTTCTGGGAAGTTTCTCTGGCATGGTAGCAGGGGGCTCTCCAGTTTCAAGACTTCCAAACTTATTGAAGAGCTTGATAGGATTGTCAGATTCATGAGGAAGTCAACAGATTCTTTAATTCACTCTTTCTTGGGTTCCAAGCATGCATTACCACTGGAGGCAGTGATATGCTGCTCTTTTTTTGGGCCAGATCTAACCAGGTTTGAGCTAGTAGATTTGGGTTTCTTATTTATCACACACTACTCTGACCACTGGGGCCAGTGGTTCTCTGATCTCTTTGTGGGTTGGATCCAACCGGTCTCTCTCAAGTAGTGGTCAGGTTCTTAATTGTTACTCTGACACAATGATTACTTGAGTTATATACTTCACTCACAGTTTTGGTTGCTGCTTGCATAGGTTTGGGAAGCAAAAGACTCTAAACTCAGTTTTACCCTGTGGCCATGTAATGTTTGTCTGAGTATAGACATAATTTATGGAAGGTTTCTTCTCTATTCAAGCCACATTCATGTATAATCTGCCAGCAGGGTTAAGTGTAGCTTAGGCATTTATCATGCCTTAGAAACTGTATTTCCTTCTCTTGCTTCCACTGAGGGTAGTCCCTGAAGTTTGAGGAGTGGCTACCCTGCCAATTCACACAACAGATTTTCTCTTACAAGACAATCCATCATGACTTTCCTGCCACATCTGGGGCACACAAGTTTTATCTTGCAGCTATGTTTGTGGTGAACATATTACTGGCAGTCAAAGCATCACAATGGATTACAGATGAATGGGTTTACTGGGATAGGGGTCAATGTCAGCTTCTCTTGTATGAAGGGTGTGGTACTATGAAAAATACATATCCTCAATTTCATGATTCAACCATAAACAGTGCCTGAGAAATGAACATAAAACACAACATTTAATGCAAGTGAAGCAAACTATATGGGTCATAATGACCTACTTTTACAATAAGATAGTAGTACTCATCAAGATGCATCCCTAAAAAAGTTTCATGATTCTGTATAGGATAGTATGTACATAGGATGCAAAAAGTCTATGTGGTCATGACCTAAATGCAAAAATTACACTTACGCCAGATGAAGATTAAATGTGAAATGAAGGTCACAGTGACCTTGTTTTTGTACTAGTGTGGAACTAATAGAGGTGCATACAATCAAATTTAATGATTCTAAATTTAACAGTTAAAACAAAAAATGTAACCAAAGACAGTGAAGTGTGAAGTATGGATCACAGTGACCTGCTTCATCCCCTTTATTACCAAGTTTAATGATTCCAAGTATAACAGTATATACACAGGGTGCAAATTAATTGAGTTTAATGAAGGAATTTAACGAAGAAAGTACAACAAATGTACATTTATGTACAAAGATATGCCCTTATCCCCTTCTCCAGGGGGTAGGTGCTATGAAACCCACTCCAAACTGTTGCATTGAGCCTAGGAAGAAAGACTGGTTAAGATGCAGTGAGGTTGTACATATGTACACACATTTATCTATGCAGACACTGATGCCAACACCATGAGGAGTACAATATATAGCTCTCCTCTACATCTTAGAGACAAGCTAAAAGTTGACTTGTCCCGGGCAAGCCACTAAGAAATGTTCACCACCCTGACCAACAATTTCACATGTCCTGGACATCAGGTTATGGGATTTACTCATCCCTGCTGATATACACGTTTATCATTCTTTAATCTGGATCTATTTTTATGTATGCCTATCTGTAAACATCATATGCATCCATGTATGCATCAATTCTGTTCTTCAAACCAATAATGAACAAATACTTTATTACAATATCTGGATTCTTACCCATTAGGCATGCAGGGTACTGGCACATGAATGGCAGTTTCATATCACAGTCCTTAACAGCCCAAAAGCTATTATTTGACCCAGCCACACAGTTTCCCACTTTAAAGTCAGGCTCACTGTTATTCCACAGTCCCTGCCACAATGGGTAATCTCCCATTTCTCCCCAGGCTGCTTCACCATCATCTTCCTCATATATGCGGTTCAGTCCTTCAAATAGAAAATTGCCAAGTGGCATTCAGTTTTCTTCATTTCTATATTTTGTCCTAGCTATCAACTTATATAAATACATTATGTAATGGATGTAATGAACTAAATTACTTGATGAAGAGCATATCAGCAAAGAAGCAACATATTTCTAGAATTATTTATCCGTATCTAAAAGTAAGCCCACTTTTTAAAGGACTGACATTTACATCACTTTTTTTCTAGAAATACATTTGATATACAAATGTACATTTATCAAACCCTATATAATCTGAGGCTAGCGATTTTTATCAAGTTGGCCAAGGTGACAATGACATCAGCTTGGAACTACTTTCATTCCTTTAAGTACCTGTTGGCACCAACAACTTCAGATGTGATGCAGTCCTTCAAAAAAAAATAGAATGGTGTGAAGTTTTCTACATCTTGTCCAAGCTGTCAACTTATATGAATAAGTAGCCATTGTAAATACTGTAATAATCATCATGCAGAACAAAAATCATACAAAAGTGATCCTGACAACAAAATGCTGGCCCCAGTGAAAGGGCATAAAAGGCATAAAACAATAAAAAGAACATTACTTTCTATGATACCAAAGTTGAGGTACTGTTGATAAAAAGCAGAGATTAATTTTGTTTTTCATTTTTCTTTTAAATCTTTGATTTTAAACTCTACCTCAGAAGCTATTATCATTATTCACCCCTAGAAACCAGATTTAACTCAGTGAATGTCACAGGCTTTGAGCAACCTTGGAATGAGAGTCAGTATGACAACTATCAGAAGCATTGTTCATGCATGCATCAGTATTTACCTAGATTAGCCACTACAGCTGAGGCCTCGCATGAAAATGCACATATCCACACATCTCATTCCTATACTCATTCATAAGGACAACACACAGCTAACCTGCTGTGGATAGCCTTTCACAATATGTAATGTATAGTCATTAATATTGAAAGCTTACCATAGCATAAAATATTTATTACTACTTCTGACTGCACTATTCAAAATGGGCACTACAGAGCATGGAAAAATCATTGTGGTCATGAGCCAAACAGAGATACCTAACCTATGTTAGTAGAGCTTAAAATGTACGTCACAGTGATCTTCTTTGGTTGCAACTAACAAAGATGCATCCAGATATCAAGTTTCATGATTCTAACATAAACAGAACCCAATAGAGAACCTTTAAACTCAACATTTCAACAAAGTCACTGAAGGATGAACATAGATCTCAGAGACCTCTTTCTGCAATAAGGACATATAAGGACTTTTTGCAATAAGGATATAGTACTTATCAAGATGAATCCCCTCACAAAGTCTCATGATTCTAGGTAGATTCGTATGCATATTTCAGGCCAAAAACTCACATGGTCGTGAGCTACAAGCAAAAACTTCACACACAAAAGTACAAGATGAAATATAGGTTATTACGAGTTTTCTTTTGTTGTAATGGTGTGTTACTAAGAGAAACACATATCATCATCAATTTCATGATTCTAGCAAGAATAGTGCCTGAAAAATAAACATACAACACAAAATTGAATGCAAGTCATTGAAGCAAAAATTATGGGTCATAATTACCTACTTCTGCAATGAGTAGCACCCATCAATATGCATCCCCTCACCAAGTTTCACAATTCAGACAGGATAGTATGTACATAGCATGCAAAAAAGATTATGTGGTCATGACCTAAACACAAAAACTTAAAGTAAACCAGTAAAGTGTGAAATGTGGCTCACAGTGACCTTTTCTGTACAAGTGTGGTACTGAGATCCATAAAAAAATCATCTAGTTTAATTATTCTGGCATGAACAGCTAATACACAAAATTTAACCAAAGTCAGTATAGCATGAAATACAGGTCACAGTGACCTACTTTGGTCATGAAGGTGTAGTACCTATCATGCATACCCTCACCAAATTCAATGATTCTAGGTATAACAGTATGTATACTGGGTGCAAAAAAACTATTTGGTCATAAGGAAGCCATGGTAGCTTTTTGGTAGAGCTTCCAACTCATAATCCAAGGATCATGGGTTCGATACCTGCCTATGCCAATCCAGTTTGGCTGCTGAAATGTTTATGTGTAAATGCATGAATACACAAAAAAATTTAACCTACACCAGTATAATGTAAATATAGGTCACAGTGACTTTCTTTTGTTGTACAGGTGTGGTAGTAATAAAAAAGCATACAATCATCTAGTTTGATGATTCTTGCATGAACAGATCCTGAGAAATAAATTTAAAACACAAAATTGTATTGAAGTCAAGGAAGCATAAACTATGGGTTAATGTGACCTAATTTTTAATGAAGATGTAGTACTCATCATGATCAATCTCCTTACCAAGTTTCATGAATCCGGGTATAACAGCATGTATGCAGAGTGAGAAAAAAAAAAGAACTAAATACAAAATCTGGAACATGTCATGATTCCCAGACACGTCTACCCTAATGAGACCTACTCAGTAAGGCAGCGTTTATTTTTTTGCACAAGTTAGACCAATTTTCAGATAGGTGTAATGAAATGTGATGTACTGTCACTGTTGATATAGAAAACATGTAACTGAAATGTTTATGTGTAAATGCATGAAGAACACATTAAGCAGATTAAAGCATCTGCACTATGCCCTATATAGTTAGTCTGGTTACCCAAATAACTCTGCTAAGTGTAACGTGAAAACCCAGATCCAGAACAATCCTGGACAAGCCATTATCTGAATTTGACTGCAATGATCATATTTTTGCAATTTTTGCTATTGTCCCATAAGTCCATAATTTAAGGTTTGTTTCAATAATCCTTATGGTGAATCATAAGGGTTGGCAGTTTGGGATTCAAGGCATAACATTATGTTTACAGGAAGCAAAGAGCCTAAGCTTTATGCAAAAACTTAATCAACAATTAACAAATACTGTACATAACTGTAAAAAGTTATCCCCCTACCCAGAGGGTAGGTTGAAACCCACTCAAAGCTGTTGCCTAAAACTTAGGAATAAGAACAGCTGAGATGCAATGAGGCTGTACATAAGTACATGCTTGTATATATGCAGATGCAGATGCCTACATCAGGGGTATTTCAAAAGCTCTCTTCTACTTTGTAGAGGTGAGCTAAAAAAGTAAGGCGTTATGGATTAGAATTCTACATTTTATGGAGTCTTATCATTCCCAAAATCAGGATGAGGAAGTCCTAAACACTGTGAAGATCTTCAACTTTTTCACAGAAAATGAAGACAATGATTCAGAATTATTCAAGATATAAGAAATTTAATCTGTAGTCCTCAATGTCTGCTCAATGCTGGTTTAATTTTGTCATCACAGATGAAACAATGACACAAATTTTGAGATATTCCAATGTGAAAGGAAAATTTTAACTGTTTAGGGATATCAAGGCCAAGACTGACCACAGAGACACAACTTTAAGACCTTCCTCTGAGCTTTGGTTGATACCCTATGCAATCATTTCAAATTTCCTTTTCTTTAACTCTCCCTTACCTCTCTTACATATAGCAGTGATATTACTGGGTCAGATAATTTTACTTTACTAATGAGGTAAGACCATCATATTTGCTAGGAAAGAAACAAAGCTAGCTATATCAACAAAACATACCTATCCAGAACAGATGATCTGGGTGACTGGTTGGACCATTGGGCCTTATGATCTCTGCATACTGAACATCATTGGTTTGAATAAGGTCACTTCCATTTGCACTTAAACAGACGCATCACAAAAAATAGATGAATTAAAAGTACCTGAACATAAGAAGGAAAAATGCTCTCACTAGAATGATCATGTATAATATGATGTCTACAAAACAACATTTGAACAACCTCTCTCATAGAGTAATAATATTTTTAATATGTTACCACCAGAAGAAGTCAATTTATCTAACGTGGACAAATTTTAGGAGAAGTTGAGATTCCTGCTTTATTGAAGAGATTGATAAATCAACCAAGTACATGTATAACAAATATATAGGAGCACTTGTGTAAGATCCTGTATTTTCAATCCTGTAAAGCACATCACCACGTAGAACTCCTGTAGAGAACCCTGACAAGAACAAAACTCTTCTTTAAAATCCAATGTGGTCAGTAATCTACTTCAACCTTTCCCATAACAACATAAACAAATGCTGGTTGTCTGCATGCACATGATAGAAGACAAAGTACATGGTACAATTTACAATGCTGCAAATGCTGACATATCTTTCTTACAGACACATACATTGCACAACTACCAGTCATTGAAAATATGTTTTGCCTTCTAAGTTAGAGAATTCAGTAAATGTCTTCATCAGCAAAATGTAGCATTTAAAAAAGGTGGAAGCAGAAAGACAATTAATTCCATTTACAGCTCCCACTTTCTGACATCACACACTGCAAGTTTAATCCAATATTTTTAATTGAGGATAGAATGGCCACATGTTATGGGCAATTTGTGCATTTCAATGAAATATGGCAATTTTAGAATACAGAATAGTTTATTCACATTTAAACATTACATGAACATGCTTACACAATACATGTCTACAAAAAGAATTTAAAGAGTAAGTGCATATTTCCATCGGCACATCAACCTATTCTCAAGTATAATACCTTTATTCATAAATCACTGCTTCATAAATGTATCTCAAGTGAGACAACTTCATTGCTTCAAGTCTCCCACATAAGCCATATTTTCTTGCTGTACCAAAAGTCAAACACAAGATCTGATTGGCTGTTTTTATAAAAATGGCCAATCAAACAGCTCCTTACATGTACATATCATGTTACTGACAATTACTTTTCAAAAGATTCTGAAGAAAAAAACATAACCATAACAATAACTTCTTTGAATGAAACCTGAAAAAATATTTATACAAAATTGTTAGATGAAATTTTTAGTGCTGTCATGTCATATTACATAGATTATACATATATACATGTATGTGCCCATCCTATAAAGGAGAGCCAGTGACTTCTTAAAGATGTGTCATATTAGTCCAAGGTTATATTATTTCTTTTTTATAAGATTTGGATTATTTCATTTTTCCTACTTAACATAGACAAACATAAAAAAAAATAAAACATTTACAAATGAAACTAGAAATCAAAAATTTGCATTTAATAATTAAAATTTTGAACTAAAGATCAAATAAAATTGAACTTCAAAAGGTCTAACCTTTTAATTGTTGTTATTTTAAACTGAAGGACTCACAGAGTTACAATTAATTTTGTCCTAAATTATTATTTACATTAACTCCCATTTCCTCAGCATGATATAGCCTACAGAGATGATAGCATTTATGTATTTAGTACTATCAATTCTTCATTAACTTTTTAAATGGTGAATGGTCTATTGTTTTTACCCCATGGCCAATAGGTTTTGGAAATGACCCATTGAATTCGGCAGGTATGGGCAACTTTTTTGTTCATCAAAGTGACCTTCCTAAACGCTGTTCATTACCCTTAGCATTACTGGTTTATGAGCATTTATTGAAAAACCATTTTTTTTATTGAACAAGTATGCATCAAATAATTTAAGTTCATATGACTAATTATTGATGGACATTATGTTTCACAAAATTAGGCAAGGAACTGAATGTAATGTGCTGATACAATTTTGACAGCAAAAGACTTACTTCATACAGCTTGTCCTGGCATCTCTCCAGGTCATGGCAGTCTCCACTGCAAGGTAACATCCTCCCCTGGCAGCCACCCAGCCTGCAATTATCAATTTTAGATCCCTACATCAAATCCAGTATCTGTCAGCAGTGTATATTCATGTTAAAGCTCTACTCCTTCCAAAACTGAATTTTAACAATTATTATAGTGTGTTCTTTGTAATGTCTAAAAATGTAAAATGATGGTCTATCCACCAAAATTAGCCAATATCATCCAATTTGGCTTGTTTAATTTTTTTTAAACCATTGTGTCTTGGTCTAAAAATATCATTATTTACACTCAATGATGTTACGGATTTTGATAACAAGACACGTTGTTGCTGAATTATAAACATTCTGTAACAACTTTATATTTCTTAAATGTATATAACCAATTTTTCTACTGATATTCGAAAAATGTAAATCCTGTTTATTTTTCTGCAATGCAACAAATCTATTTTTAGCAAGAATGCACGTGTAATAGCCAGTGGCTAGTATAGGTCATTTTTAGGTGGTAGTTTCAGGCAGGGTGAGGTGCTATTCAGATGTGTGTAATGCACTGGCTTCTTATCGGGTCATGGAGGATAGTTTAAACTGGTAATAGCAGGATGATTTAAACAAATGTCCAGGTTATATGTGCAGAGAAATGCGAACACACATCCATTTATTCATTTGTATCACTTGAACATCTAAAAATGAGACCTTGGCCGTGTGACAGTTGTACGTATGTGCCGATGTCATGCATCCAACAATAATTCACATTTTATGTGGACATTTACAAGTGACTAAACGTTTCCTTGTCTGGATGTAAAACTGACAGAATTCATAGTTTACCATTTGCTTCATTGTTTTCTGTACATGTATATTACACTTTAGAATGTCCATCTGGTGAGTTACCTTTTCATATATTTTGTCGCTAACATTTTTCTTTTGAGGGATAAAATCACGTTTCCAACCTCTTTAAATATTTATTGATATAAATGTGTTTGGATATATCTGCAGGTTTTATATAAATGTTTCATTTTTTTGTTGTTGCTTGAATTCATTTATTGCATGTACATGCTTGAATAGTTCTTTTGTGTGAAAATATCTGATTGATGTAGGTGTTTTATTAATGTACAAAAGAATATGAATTCTTTTAAGTTAACTGTAAAAAGTATGCATTAATTATACATGCTTTTATCAGTCGCCCAACTTTTTAGGACAGTAATACCCTCCTTCATTCCCATCTGAATATTCATGAATTATTGGAGTTGCCTTCCCTTCTACACAATAATAGAGATACCCTAGTAACTTTGCATTTATTCAGTTCACATCATTACACATGCATTGTATGAATGTCATTATTTTTTACCGAGTCTACTACACCTTGATAGGTAGACCAGGTTTTAGGTTGGGAACAAATCTTGTAGCAACACGAGACAATGGACAGTGATAGTGATCTCTACACTATTCTTTGCCACCTCCCAAGTTAATTATGGGTTGGCTAAGTATAGTTGGTTGTGCTACGGAGACCCTGTTACCAGTAGGCTGACCTCGGGATACAAATACATGACAATGGACTCAGAATACCCCGCCTTATTTAAAATACTAAATTGTCTGTACAACTTTTTAGATCCTCAATTGGATTCCCCCTTTTTTCTTTGAATCCGGTGTACCTTTGTTCAAATATTTTCACCACTATTCACTGGACAAGCCACAAAATCATTTCATGCCGTTATCTCAATTTTCAGTTTTTTAAATGGAATGCAACTTTAAATCATGTTTATATTGCAGAGCAATTCATTTTTCTTTGCTGTGAAATGACAACCATATATACTTGCGTATAAGCCAATACCAACTGCAAACTGTATAGACACCAATCTGCTTTCGCATAATGCACTGGCAGATCTGGGTCTATGCAGTTTGTAAGGACTAATCAGTAGAACAAACAACATAGACCCTGATCTGCCAGTGCATTATGTGATGGCAGATCAGGGTCTATGTTGTTTATATTTGGACCTGGTTTACACACAAGTATATATGGTACTTCATATTTTTCCACTGCATGTTCTTTATTGGTTTCAATGTAAAAGTCACATAAAATTCATGATAATTCGGTCAAAAAAGACCACAATAAAATGTTTTTTGTTTATTTGTGACATCTAGTTTGATACAACTTTACAACTGCATGTTAACCTGAAAGATCTACCCCAAAAATTAAATGATAGGAGAATCACAGGGCTTTGTGATCAAATTGGAAACTTAAAAACAAGAGGATCAAGTGGGCATGACATTACTCACCTGACTGACATCTGCCTAATAGCCAAATGCAAGATAGTTGGGCAAGAAATCAGCATCAATAGGATGCTTTCTGAAGAACTTTCTTCCTATGCTGCTGACTGAACATGTTATGGAACAATTGTTTAAAGGTTTCTCTATATTTTGTGTCTTCATCCATATCTGAAGGCAAACCAGCCTCATCTGTCAAACATTAGAGGCCTTTATGCCAATACACTTTCTGTCAATGTTGGTCAAATTCTGTTGAGCAGTTTTTGAGTAGCTATATTTGATGGCAGAGCAGCATCATTTGTTCACCCACAGGCCCAGCAGGCTCAGGCATATAGAATAGGCTCAATGCATCCTCGTGCATGGCATAGGAGGCCACTAATGACGGCAACCCAGCAGAGGTCGTAGACTTTTTTACAAGTGTGTGGTTTATATAAAAAATCTGACTTTTTATTTTAAGAATTTTCCCCTCTTTTGGTTTTATCTTTGTTATGTCTGCCTTTTTAGGGATATCTAAACTTATTCCGCACCATAGCTGGAAATTTACTGATATGCCATAAAACCCTATGCATACATACATGATCTCTATTCAAAATGCTAAGCCCCTTTTGTCCGGATTCTTTCCTTCAAATTTGTCAAATTCTGTTGAATATTTTTGAAGGAGAAATCAGTGAAAGGGTTCTATTTTCAAAAATAGTGGCCATATCTGATGGCAGATCGGCATCATTTGTAAAAATCTGAAAGTCCTTTTTGCCTGATGCTTTCAGTCAATTTGGGTCTGGTTCTGCTGAGTTGATTTAGGGTTTCTCTATTATTTGTAATGGCAGCCATATTTGATGATGGATCAGCATCATTTGTATAATTTGAAAGCCCTTTATGCTAAGATGCTTTTTGTCACATTTTATCAAATTCATTTAAGCAGTGAGAAGTTGTTTAAATGAATTTTAAAGTATAATTTGGTGCAGTAGTTTTTGAGAAGTTAAAAATGGCAATTGTTATAGATATACAAAGGATAATGATTAAAACATGATGGATACAGGGCCATACTATTAGCTCACTTGGCCTTATGGCTAAGTGAGGTAAAAATCATGCAGAAAAGAACAAGTGTAACCTACTTATACCTCTCCTCATTGGTTTTCGCATTTGCACACAGTACAGTTCCTCATTGGGTTTTCAGATTTGCACAAAGTACAGTTCCTCATTGGTTTTCACAACTGCATACACAGTACAGTTCTCTCTCTCTCTCTCTCTGATTAAGTCATGTAAAACAACCTTTATGACGTCAAACCTTTACCAAGCTCATTAAAGCCAAGTCAAAAGACGTTAGCCAAAAAATGAAGACATTTTATTTTCATTAATAAAATTCATTTGTAGCAAGTCTGAAATGGATTTATTCATATGAAGAAAATATTTATCTTCAGGTATTTTGCAGCATTTAGGCTAACATGCTTCCAGTTTTATCTGGCTTTTTCTTTTTCAAATATTTTCCTACCAAATATAGCAACTGGATATTTAACCAGAAAGTTTTATTCTCTCAGTCAGATATAACCAAAACATGTTAGAAATGGATACTGGTGTATGTGGACATGTTCTGTATTAAGTAAAGTTACATTAACATATTCAAGTATTTCATGGTTGTATATTATGTTCAATTAAGATTGATTAATAAAAGAGAGTATGGGTAACTTGCAGCACTTCTGTTTCTCATATGCAAAATAGAAGTAAAAAAAAATTGATCTTCCACATGTTCTGAAAACAAACCTTCCTCACTGTACTGAAGGCTACCTCATTTCTACTAAAGTTTTTGGACAATTTTCATCTACATATATGTCACCAAAAAAAAAACAGATTTTAAAAAAAGTTGTAAGTCATTAATTAATCTGCTTTTCACTGCCTCTTTCTTGGAAAAAAAATCATAATGTAATGTAAATATTACCAATACTTAGCTTTGACTTTGTGCAGTGTCAAAAGTACTGAAAATATGGCTACAGTGCACTCCAATTATAATTGAGATCTCCGACATAAAAGAGATCTGACAGTCACAGAGACAAGGTCATGGTCTGTTGACTGTTTGATTCACAAATCAAATTACAGCTTTCACAATTGTGAAAGTGATGTCATTCAAACATTTCTAATGACAACTCTACCTAACATGAAATGCAATGTTTTGTATATGTGTCTGTATATTTGTATATAAGCCACCTATGATCTTTTATGTTTAAAATACATTTATATTTTAATTTAGATGTATGGACCCTGCAGTCTGAAATAAAGAATTCTTATCTTACAGCACCAACATTCAAAGTATTCATGTGATATTTACAGAAAATCCTTCAGGAAGATCTCTTCTTCATATTAGGGAGATTTTCCAAATATTTCAAACAAACACACACACAAACATATATATATATCAGCTTATCAGCTTCTGGAAGATTACAGTATCACTGCTGTAGATTGCAGAACTGAAATTACTCCTCAAAAGAGGTAGTGGTCAAATAATGTAGTTGGTGCCACAGAATACAAGTATTAGGTCACTGAGTCTGAGTTGAAATGCCCCTGAGCTGGGCACTTAACCTAAATGTTTGTAGTCAACCATCTGTGAATGTGTACCAGATTCAGACTGTAGCTTAACCTATTGTGGACTGATATCCCATCAAGCCACTTTAAGGAGTAAGATCTGGCCACCTGGACTATAAGTTGATTTGAGAAGGCCTTAATCTACATCTATGTAACTATTCCACAGTCAAAAGCAATATATCAGCCAATAATTCAGTACTCACCATGAGGACATTCAAAAGTTAAATTCCCAATTCTCTCTGTAACAACTGCAGAAGTTACTGTTACCTGCAAAGAAAAGAAAATATTTTTCTGTTTTTTTTAAAATTAACTTGTTTTCCTTCTTTAATGACTCTAAATGCTACATGGGAATTAATTTTCAAATGTATTAGCAACATACTGGCACAGAATTAAACTTATTTGTACAGGGTTTACAATAACTGAAATGACACCATTTTAATCAAAACAATTAGAAACTCAACATTTTCTCCATATCTACCTGTTGGGCTTACTGAACAGCTGACAGCTATTATAATGTACATGCTGTACCTCACTCAACTTGCAAGTGTTTCATTTGCTGTGTGTCTTTTACCTCTTACTCCTAAAGGACTCAGTTTGTAAGACACATCTTTGCCGAATATATCTGACAATTTCAGTTAAACATCCCAAAGATCACTCTGATATTTTTTCCAACTGCTACATATATTACATGATGAAAACAACTGATAATGCAACAGGATGTACTGCCTGGAAAAGCTCATAGGATGCTTTTGTAGTATCTACCAAGGATAAGAAACTATGCAGCTTACAAACAACTTTAAATGGCATTCCTTTAAAATGAAATGTTACTAATCAAAGGTTAAATCAACTAGTCTGATAAATCAACCCCCCAAATCTGTGTCGATACCGATAGACAACTTGTGGGTCTGAATTCACCTAGATTCAAAAAATCAAGGAATTGTTTGCAGACAGTTCTGTCTGCAACACATCAGTGTACATTTTTTACAGTTACCAGTATTTCTCATGTCTCTTGAGCAACCATTGGTTGAAGAGTCCTTTTGGCAATATGTACAGACTATTTCTAGATCAAATCCTATGTTTGATGACTTGTAAATCCACGTGGAATCACATAACCCTATGTCCTGTGGCCATTTTGAATTTCATGGCTATATATGGCTATTACCAAATACCACTAAGTGTCTAAACTGAATGCTGGCGTGTTCCGAACAGATTTGTATGCAGCAAAATTGCAAATTTTAATGAACAGGTGACATCAGATCCACAAATTGTTCATCAGTATCAACACAGATTTGGAGGGCTGATTTATCGGACTATAAATCAACATAATATATCATGCTAGTAATGGGCGCTACAATCAATTCTTGTCAACTTCTGCTTTTTCCTAGCAATGCCACATTCATTGTAAAAATCATACATTTAACTTCAAAAAAAAAACAAATTATCAGAAAAACCCTACTAAGGAGTCCTCTGAAGCACTGATGTGGAAATATATATTTTATTGGAACCCTTGGTTCTTGTGTCACTGACAGCCAAATGCAAGTTTGTTTACACATTTACCAATTTTTTAGACGTGTACAGTCAGTAAACCAAACCATTTACACATGTAAATGTTGCAGCCTTATTGAATTGTCACAAATAATGCAAAATAGGCAAAGTCTAGGAGAGCAAGTGCAGGTGACTTAGATATCATGATCTGATGAATATGCTGCTACCATGTAATATGGAGATTTGTCACACAGCGACATGTGTGCATTTCCAGTGTGTGCTAAGATCTAGACATGTATTCTTCATATACATATGCCTGATCACAGCACCTGAAAACTGACTTAAACGCAAAACTTGACCAAGATAAAATGTATGCATTCGACAGACTATGGATGAACAATGGTAATACTATATGTCCAACAAACGTAATGATTAGGCATACAAAAAAAAAGAGTACAGTCAAATCTTTGGAATTTAAAAAAACAAACAAATCCCATGACAGACTAAATAGTTAATGTTGGACTTTAATGCTTATTTATTTTTTATCTATCATCAAAATTGTGCATGCTAAAAACACAATAAGATAATGGAAGGGACTACAGACACTCCTAGTGCCACTGTTTTCCAACTGTCAATGGTATAGCTTTCAAACACCTTTCTTTACATATACACATTATCAACTGGGCTGCTTGAGCTCTAACTGCATCATAATTTGACTCATAAAACAAAGAGAAAGCTGAAAATGCACTTGATGAAGTTTGAAGAACCAAGTGAAATTCTATACAAGTGTAGCCTAAATGCAAGCAAATGTTACTATATAGAGGCTTTTGGGCCAATTACTAAGAAAAGTAAACAAGTTTATTTTGTATTTCATCTTGTAAAAATAGAAATAAAGGAATTGTACCTCAAGATCTGCACCGAGACTTGTCACCTGCTTTTTTATAGTAACCTATTTTCAAGATTACTGTCTTCTGCAATAACAAAGCTATTCTATAATTTTGCTCAATCAAACTCACACAATTTTGAATATTTTCTATTGTGCCCTATATGGAGAGCAGATTTGGTACTCAGAGCAAATATCATGCAAATCGAATGACAATAACACATTTCCTTTTTGCCCCAAATCGGGGATTTTATATGCAGTGCAACACACAAAGAAACAAAATGTATCACATTACAGACAAATAATGAATATTGTTTATGTTTGTTTTTTTTACAATTTGATTCATCAGTTAAGTAAAATGAATTTTGACCACTCCATTCTCACTATTTTGCCACCACTTCACCCTATTCTGGTTGGAAAGAGAAGTCACATTCCCCAAAAATTGGAGTCCAACATGGACTCTGATACCTATTTAAATAACTGAAGCACAACTCAGGCAACTTATTATGACACCTTTCTCTGAAGGCTAGTTCATTCCTCTAGGTTTTTTTTTTACATGACAACACTATCAACAACACCACTCATGAGGTGCATACTGACAGAAAGCACCTGTGCCATGTTTCCAGTCAGTTTAAATAATGGTATGCAAATGAATCAACATAATAAAAGGACCAACTATACATAAGAAGTCATTTAGCAAAAACCCCATGTTGATACAGCAATCTATTCAGAAGTAGCGATAACATGATTTTCATGATGGCTACTGTGGCGACCATATTGGACATCAGATCAGCACTATTTTCATTTAGGATCAACTAGACATTATAAGAAGTCGTTCAGTAAAAGCCCATGTTGATATGACCATCTATCCAGGAGAATTAGTGATAAGAAGATTTTCAAGATGGCCACTACAGTGGCCATACTGGACATTAGATTGGCACCATTTTCATTTAGGATCAACTAGACATTATAAGAAGTCTTCTGGTGAAAACACCATGTCAATAAGGCTTTTCGTCCAGGAGAAGTAGTGATAACAAGATTTTAAAGATGGCCAATGTAGTGGCCATATTAGACATCATATCAACACCATTCATTCAAGACCAACTAGACATCATAAGAACTCTTTTTGTGAAATCCCCATGTTGATATGACCATCCATTCAAGAGGAGTAGTGATAAAAAAAAAATTCAAGATGGCCACTGTGGCAGTCATATTGGATATTATATCTGCACCATTTTCATTCTGGTCCAACTGGACATCATAAGAAGTTTTCTGGTGAACACTTCATTTCAATATGACTTTCTGTTCAGGAGGAGCAGCGAGAACAAGGTTTTCAAGATGGGTGCGTATTAGACACAAGATCAACACCATTTTCATTCAGAATCTACTACATTAAGTCTTACAGTGAAAACTCAATTCTGATATGACCATTCATTCAGGAACAGCAGTGACAAGATTTTCAAGATGACCAATGTGGTGACCATATTGGATGTCTGAGCAGCAGCTTTTTCATTTGGGTCTAACTAGACATCATAAGAAGTCTTTTAATGAAATCCCCATGATGATATGACCATCCATTCAGGACAAGTAGTGATAACAAGATTTTCAAAATGACAGCTGTGGTGGTCATATTGGACTTCAGATTGACAACATTTTCATTTAGTACTAACTAGACATCATAAGAAGTCTTTATGTGAAAATCCCATGTTGATAGGACCATCCATTCAGGTGGAGTAGTGGTAACAAGATTTTCAATATGGCCACTTTGGTTGCCATATTGAATATCCTAGTGGCACCAATTTCATTTAGGACCAACTACACCATGATATGAATGTGTATGTAAAGTTTAATGGCAATCCTCCAAGTAGTTTAGGAGGAATGATGTTAACAAACTTGTGCCAACAAATGGACAGACAAGGGACAATAGACCATTCCATAAGCTCTCCTGGTCTATGACCAGTAGCGCTACAAAATGATGCAGCAGATGTAGAATTCTGAAAGAAAGTCAGTGTGACAATTTAAATTTCAAGTATGAACAAAAAATAAAAATTCAGACTTTGGTATTGATGTCTCTATATCTGCATATATATATATATATATATATATATATATATATATATATATATATATATATATATATATATATATATATATATATATATATATATATATATATATATTGTTATGTATGATGTTTATATAATATTATAAATATTTTAGGAAATTATAAATGTTTCTTGACTTTAATATTTGCCTAAACCTTAATGTTAAGTATAATGTTGACATGTTTAGCTATTGTCCTTGAATTAGGTTGTTTACTTAGTATTTGAGTTCAAAGACGGTTTTGGTAAACAAGTTGTTGATTCAATTTGAGGTCAAGGTTGATTTTGTTTACAGATAAAAACTAGAATTTCCCTTAGACTTGTGTGTTAAGAGTCACATAGTCCATAATATTCTAGAACATTCTGTCATGTGACCTATCTTTACATATACCATGTTTAGTGGACAGTTTTTCAGTTTTCGACCTTAACATCAGTCTTTAAATAGCCATTAGAGTTGTGAAAAATCATTCCAAATTCAGAGAGAGGAATTTTTTAAAATATTCATAGGATTATAAAAGTGTTCATAAACTTTTGGATTTTGGATTTTGAATTGGTGATTTTGGGATCTGTGAGAACTTATTCAAAGATATTCTGGCGTACTTCATTTTGGCATATCATCACATTAAAGACTATTGCCACATCAACACATTCAAGGCTAGTCATTCATTCGGAACATTCTATATTTAGAACTTGTGATTAGGACACTTAGGATTTTTGGATTATTTGGAGTTTAATTCACATTACTGTAAGAGTCTTATGAATTTTCACTTGAATTGTCTAGAAATAAATTGCATGTTGATTCTTACTTGATTTGTTGGTTTCACTTTCTTTCTGTTACATTTTTCTTAGACCATAGAGTCATTATAGATATATATATATATATATATATATATATATATATATATATATATATATATATATATATATATATATATATATATATATATATATATATATATAGTTGCAGGTCCTATTACCGCGGCATTTAAACATCATTGTTCAGCGATGTCATCATGCGTAACATCTGAATAACCTGTATGCGGGGCCGTCGTAATGAGCGGTTGCCCGGGCGCCAAGATCGGTGGGGGGGGGGGGGGCGCCGTTTCGCAAAAAGGCGACGATCGCCCGGGGCGCCGTTTTGTCCAGCGGAAACTTGCGACGGCCCTGCCTGTACGTAAATATAATGTCTGGAAGTTCACATTGCCATGAATATTACAAATTTGATGGCTAACTCTATTCAAGTAAACAAAATCGTAGATTTCCATGACATGTACAAATTTAAGTAAGTGATAAAATCCCATTATACCATATCCTGTTCCAATCACTTTTTTGTACTTTTCAGTCATAAAATCGCGCCAAGAAGAATGTCAACAAATCGTCTGCTTCACAATTGAAAGAATACAAGTAGAATTGGTGACCTGACTGACGCTATTCGATAAAAATTCACTCTTGTTGGGGGGCTCATTAAGGGTGTATTGTCAAACTCGTGAGTTTTGTTTTACTGAGGGTTTCTAAATTAGCTGTATAAAGGCAAATTAATGAACCCTGTCATCCCTTAAAATTCATAAAAGGTGTGTTCTAGACATGTGGCATATAATACAAATTTACGTGGGTTGGGATAAGCTATAAATATACCATATAATATAACATAAGAATATCATAAACCATAATTATTTCATGGATTTGCTCCAACTCAGGCATATAAAGTTCTTGATTCAATTTATGAATTTAATATTGAAATTTTGTTGTTAAATGTGTTGATTTACATAATATTTCCTGATTATTTTCTTTCTTTTTTTTTTTTCTTTTTTTTTTTTAATTATTTTTTTTTTTGTTTTAATATTTTAAACTTTGATACTGTACTACCGACGGTTGCTATATTTCTCAATTGACGCGGTAATAGGACATTCTCTTCAGAGCGCCTCCCGGTAGAGGTCACCTCGGAATATCGGTGACTGGATATCTCGGCCCATAACGGACTCGTCCCATAACTCCGGAGTCGTCCCAGAACAAAGTCGGCCTATAACGGAGTTGGCACATACAAATTTAATTAAGCAATCTCCCCACAACATACTCAGCCCATGACACGGTCGGCCCATAATTACTATTGCAAAAAGAACTCTCTTAATTGTAATTACAATGTCTCATTGCACAAAATTTATATAAATAAAATATTTAATTACGGTTAGTATTGAGAGAAGGAATAGGACAGAGCAAAGAAGGGCAAAGATACAAAATGTTATACTAAAAAAAAAAACACATTAAGAATTAGATATATTTGCTTTGTCTCTGTGCTTATCTTTTTTTTTAAAATAATATTCTTATATCTATTTAACTCAATTAACATAGCGTCCGTGCAAGGACAGAGACGTTTTAAACTTACAATACTGGAAAATATTTACTGTTGATACAAAATTTGCGGTATATAGATGGGAAGAGCGACTGTAATCAGATTCACACGTGTCAACACAAGTTTACAATCACAAGTAGTAGAGTAGACACGTGCTGCCTTCAACTGTAGAAGTTTGCCGGCCTTACCTTTGATCTTGTACGGTTTCGTAACACTTGTTCTTATTAGTGATCTTAACCTTTGATCTTGTATGACTTCGTAACAACTGTGTGGCGTGTTCAAGAGTAGTAACTGCAAAGCAGCATGCGCTTGCTTGCGATTACTGTAACTCATGGCAACATAGAGCTTGTAATACAGGTATGATACGATCATTTTTTGGTAGCCAAATTTCGTTTACAATGACAGTTACAATATCTTTTGCTCAATGATGGCTATTTTTCGGAACTGAAAATGTAGACAAAAGTATTTTAAAGCTCATAAAAATCATACACAGATGCACTAAACATAAAGAAACGTACAAAGATTAAAAGACAAATGAAATGACTGTTGAAAAAAAAAAAACATTACATCAACATTACTATTATATAAATCGTGGACAGAGTACGTAATGGGCAGAGTACGTAAATAAGCCGAGTACGTTATGGGCCGATTTGGGTAGGCCGAGTTCGTTATGGGCCGAGAACGATAGTGGGCCGAGTTGTCCCGTAATCCGGAATATCCAGCACTTGGGCGATTCCGTTGATCGGAAATAAAAATCATTCACCGTGACAAATGCACCACATGTTGATTACTGATGCAGTAGGATAAAAGTTAAAAACTAAGTGTAGTCAAACTTTTTTGGGTATGTTTCGAGATAGTAACGCGATAATACCGGTATATAGATATATATATATATATATATATATATATATATATATATATATATATATATATATATATAGTATGTGTGTGTGTGTGTGTGAGAGAGAGAGAGAGAGAGAGAGAGAGAGAGAGAGATATATAAATGAGATCAAAAATCAAAATTAAAAAAACAGTCCCTTATATAATGATGAAAGTCAATAGAAAATTCTAAACAGACTATCCAATTCTGACTTCATTATGTGACAGAAAAACCAGTCTTTCATGTGTTAAAATAAAGGAAAATCAGTACGATTTTCAATAGAGTGTTGTTTCAATTTGCGATTTAGCTTCTACAAAGTAAGAACAATTGTGACAACTGAAATAACTTGTGTGTAAAATAACTCCTCTGACAAAAAGGTTTCTGCTGCAGACTTTCGTACAAACACCGAAATTAACTCGAATCTTGCCATGGTTTGTACAGCCCTACTTGAATATAGAGTCTGTTTTCAAGAACTTCTACAAGTTTTCAAGGAGTTTTTTTTTTCTTTCTGGGGATTACCGCCATAATTCTATGTATGTATTTTCTATTCTTCACTGATGCAAATTGTAAATGGCGGCTTGCAAGTGCTACTTTCATAATTCTATCTATGTATTTTCTATTTTTCATTAATGCAAACTCTACATGGCAGCTTGCTAGTGCTACTCTCCTTCTGCAATAACGACTATTTTCACTTTGTAACTTTGTATCTTGCAATTTACAAACTCCTGATTTCGTTCTGCAGTTTGCCGTTTGTCAGTTATTACAAGTTTGTATACTAATATTCTATTTATAAACTTGCTATATTACAAATTACATCATTCCAACTGCTGATTTCATTCTGCATTGTACAGATTTTGCCTTACAACAATGTAAATTCACAATTTTCTCCTAGTCCATGACAGATCGCAGTTTCTAAATCATGATTAGGATTTAGCAGCAAGCATGTTGCAAGTTAACATCACGCAATTTAGCATAAAATAATGCCTCATTATGACAACAGATGGCGCTGTGACACGGCAATTTCCTACAAAATGACTACTCCCCAGACCCTAGCGACTGGAGATAAGACCACTTTATGGTATGTTTGGGCTGGCAAGGATAAGGCAGGCTCTTTCACTATTAGATTTAACTTCACTGGATTATATTGCTGCTGGTAATGGCATATTAAACTTCGGAAAGGGGATGGTCCGCAAGAAGGATAAAACAAATTAGATTTATAGAATTGTTCATTAAATAGATTTATAGAATTGTTCATTAAACAATTTTCTATTTCGAACAGATAACTATGTTATTCATGAATTTGAGAATAAGACATGTAAGAGGAAGAAACATGACTGATGTCTTTTTTTTTTTTTTAAACATTAGTATGGGTAATGATCCTTAGTGGAAGAGAGGATGAGGGTGAGTTGCACAATGCAGTGTCATTAAATTGTTGCAGAATTAGTCGATTGTGGAGATTAAAGATTTGCATGCCATCTACGTGTTTAATTCTCCGATATTATTCCGTAAATCTGTTAGTAATTGAAGAACACGAAATAAGAACTAAACGAAAACTGTTCATATTAAATATATTTAGTCCAATATATGATTCTAATTTTTTTTTTAAGTCGTAATTTGTTTATACGATATTTTCATTCACAATGGTATCAATTTAGAGCGTTTTAATAATTTAGAGTGATGCGGTGCAATTTCTGCATTTTGTATCAGTAAAGGCCCAATGTTGACACCTAGAAGTCAGAACTAATACAGTATAAGCAAATTGAAGATAATTGCGCCTCAAGGCCATACTTTCTCTTCCTTGCAGAGAGAGAGAGAGAGAGAGAGAGAGAGAGAGAGAGAGAGAGAGAGAGAGAGAGAGAGAGAGAGAGAGAGAGAGAGAGTACATTGCTGAGGCGAGGAATCTGTTTATTCTGCCATCCCTACGAAGTTATTAATTTTTACAATTAATCTGATTACAGTTTACAGTGGCCGTTTTAATAGCTGAGTTTAGAAGATTTGATAACCATTACTGAATGAAGTCTTAGCTTGGAATGTTTGCCCTAATAACAATTACAGCTTTGCATCTCACCTTCCTCTGTGTCACTAACAATCTCTGGAAGTGTAAAGTTTTGGACTGATAGCCAAAAATCACGAACTTTAGAATTTGTATACCTCCCATCCGCGTCATAACCACGCACCTTACGATGTATATTAGGCTGCTCCATCTACTGAAAATAGCATTTCATTAACATTGCACTCACTGCTGACGATTGTATTTTTCAAATTAAAAAAGTCTGCGTTGACGGAACAAGGTTTGATTTGAAATTTGTAAGCCTTAAATGGATTAAATACTCCTCGGCTAGATAGTAACTGTGCCAGGTAAATGCTTTCGAAGACCGACGGTGGTAGGCTGGTACATCATATTACTGGGTTACTACCTAAAAAAACATAACCCAACAAGTTTCACTATACCTACTTTTTATCTTTTTTCCTACTGCACGAGTAATCAACATGTGGTGCATTCGTCACGGTGAATGATTTTAATTTCCGATCAAAGGGATCACCAAAGTGCTGGATGTTACAAGGTGATCTATAACAGGAGGCGCTCTAAAGAGAACATCCTACTGAGAAATACAATACAGTATTAAAGTAAAAAAAAAATTTAAATCAGGAAATATAATGTTAAAGCATAGATTTAAAACAAAATTTCAACCCTAAATTCATAAATTTAATCAAGACTTTTATATGCCCGAGTTGTAATAAATCCATTATATAAATATGATTCATGATATTCTTATATAATATTACCACGTATATTTATAGTTAACCCCAACCCCCGTAAACTTTAATTGTAGGCCCGACGTTTAGAAAACACATTTTATGAATCTGAAGGGATAACAGGGTTTATTAACTTGACTTTATACCAATGATCTAAGAACCCACACTGAAACAAATTAACGAGTTTGACAATACAACCTTAATGGGCCCCTACAAGTTACATAACACTTTTTATAGAAGAGCGTCAGTCAGGTCACCAGTTCTACTTATAGTGTTTAAATTGTGAAGCACACGATTTGTAGACATTGTGCTCGGCACAATTTAATGATTGTAAAGTACGAAAAAAGGGATTGGAACTGGCCATATCTAGTTCCAATCCCTTTTTTCGTACCTTATTATGGTATAAATGAGGTTTTATCATTTACATTTGTACATGTAAAGCAAAGGAACGATGTTTACCCAGAATTGAGTTATTCTTCAGATTTTTCATATTCACAGCTATGTGAACTTCCTGACATTATGTTAACATGCAGGTTATTCAGATGTGACGCATCGTGACATAACAAATATTTTTAAATGCCGCAGTAATAGGACGTGCCACTATATAGGATTAATAATGGATCTGGCCCAGATTATTGAAAGATCTTCGTGACAGCACAGGGTTTCTGATAACCATTAAAACCTAGTCGCTAATTGACACAAGAAAAGGACTGAAAGACTTACAAAATTTTTCGACACGTAGATCTAATAATAATAACTAATGATTCTGCTTGCCGCGCAAAATTAATGCCGTAAAGCAATCTAACTTCAGGCAAAACTTTAGAACTTTCTATTTAGAGCGACATCTGTTGTCATAATGCGATGATAATACTGTAGTATTCCATTATGACAACAGATGGCGATTCGAGTTAAACAATACAGAGAAAACTTGGAATTTACATTGTTGCAAGGCAAAATCTGTAGGAACGTAGAATGAACTTAGCAATTGGAATGATAAATTTGCAACGTATCAAGTTTATAAATAGAGTATACAAACTTGTAATAACTGACATAGCATTTGCCATACTGCAGAATGAAATCAGCAGTTGGCAAACTGCAAGAAACAAAGTTGCAAAGTGAAAATAGTCGTTAATGCAGAAGGAAAGTAGCACTTGCAAGTTGCCACGTAGAGTTTGCATTAATGAAAAATAGAAAATACATGGATAGAATTAAGAAAGTAGCACAATAATAGAAAATACACGCATAGAATCATGGCGGTAATCCCCCTCCATACTTGCCAGTGTTGTTGCAAAGCCAAGTGAATTCTTTGATCTTTACCACAAGCGAGGCTGAAATATACAACGATGCGATTGAGGTGTGAGTTTGCAACACTGGATGGGAGCTCCTGTGTCCAGCACACATGTTTGCAAATGGCATTGGTTGTCAGACATTCTTTTTTAGTGTTGATATATATAGTCAGAGGCCTGAAAGTCGCTATTACCGAAAGTACTGGCATTTACATAATGAAAGATAAAGAGTTGTGATGTTTTCAATGATGATCATTACTTGCAACCTGACAAAATTTGTCAAAAAAAATGGATCTATCAGCAACAATCCTAACAGATTATGAGTGTGGTCTGGCATAACTACAAAATAAATATTGTTAATGAGATTTTGCTGGTGGGAAGTGCAACCTTGCGATCGATTTATATTTTGTTTAAATGTATTTTGGTAAAGTTAGAGCTATATTTTTCAAGGTGATAAACAGTGAAAAAAACGCAAAAGGCTAACTTTATATGTGAACCTAACTGAACTGCCGATGGTTCTTTTTTATACCATAATATGTACTTGAGTGCATATAACAAAAAATATTTAAATAATTGTAAGAAACACTTGGCATTTTCTTCTAACAGTGCCTCTTGTGGAATTTTTAGGAATTTATTTACATGCAAATTTTTAAAATTGCACGAGTCTGAAATTTAAACAAATACTGATTTATATTTATGAACACTGTGCCAATGCTAAGCAATTTTACTTACAGAAAATTATTCTGTAAAGGTGACTGCCAAGTCAAAGATATTTCCTGTTGCTGTCATTTCGTTAATTAGTGGTTAAGCTTTCTCTTTCTCTTTCTCTGTCTCTCTCTCTGTCTCTCTCTCTCTCTCTCTCTCTCTCTCTCAATTTCCTTTACAATTTGATTGTTGCGAGAATGATTGATTGCTTGATATCTTTATTTCCTCCATATATTACGAATAGTACAATCAATAGTATAAAGAATACGGCAAAAATGGAAAGTAACAGTAATTAAAGGTGAGAAATAACATACATTTACAAATGTGCGTAAGTAAATGCATATATCGTGAACATTCACCATGAGAACCAAGGAAAATTAACTTCATATATGGTCGGGTCATAGTTTCTTGTTAGCATTTTTTTTCTTCTACACATTATAACAGTGGGATTAGCATTTAAGTGAACACAACTGGCACAGTTTCAAAGTAGCTTTGAGATTTCATGCTACAGCGAAATGAAAATAAATTTCAGAAAATTAATTAAATGATTATCATTACTAAACCTTAAACGGTTATCAACACACACGGAAATAACAGAAAATCTCATTAGCTTTAGAGATAAACAAACTATATTTATTACAAAGTTCGTTATCAAATTTAGTCATTGCTTACTTCATATAAAAGTATTGGGATGGTAAATACTGCCAATGATGAACCGCACAGAATACTAGTATATGGTGTTAATACACTAAATTATAGGTTTAATGGCAAAGCTTTAACTAAGAATACGCTCATTACCAGCATCGATAAGTCAAAAGTTTGTTGTATATTTTCTCAACATGAAAGCAACAGTTAAAATACTTATGAGATGGAAATACATCAGTTGTTCATTGCTTAAAAGAATTAACAAATCACGGGTCATCATTCCTAAATCATTATTGGACATCGAATGTAGTGCATGTTAACATGCACCCCAAATTTATCAATACTATGACACCAAAACTCGTCAGGGTCTTGTGTAAGAAAACTACATACGGATAGAAAATTATCAACTACTGAAGTGCAGACTGTTTGACAAAGAGTACACGCAGCTTCTACCAGAGATGAAAATAGTTTAGTCACGATATTGGCAACGAGCCGACATGACTCAAGAGATCCTGGAAATATATTTCCTACTTACCACATTACAGAGGGAATCAAACTGCCATTAAGCAATAGCTTCTGAAATCGACTAAGAGAAATATCTTCATAAAGTCTACATTTCAAAGCATTTTCATATAACAGACGGGTTTGGAATTTAACAATACTTTTCCATTCAGATTTATTAACCGGGAATCGACCTTGAAGAATGTACGAATCAATAACGTCTTTTAGATTAAATTTATTCGGCAGCCTGTACGTTTCTGGAATAAGAGCCAGTTTGTTTAATTTGCAATCTTGGAATCTGATAGATAAAGAGACGGAACTAAAATACTTGTTTTGCAAAATAAACTGCAGACAGCCTGCAAAGTTGCTCAAAGAAAATTAGTCTTTATATCGATGAAAGCTTCAATTGGTAAAATACCTGATAGGTTTAACTTAAAGTCAGTTCGTGATTTTCTAGAGATACCTTGTATACGCTTAGCGCAAAATCGATGGCCTCTCTCTAGTACAAGTATATTCTGAGGGCTTGGGTTAAACCAAGTTTCACAACGATACAACGCTCGGGGTATTGCAATAGTTTCATATAAAATCTTAGCTGTGAGCGGATTAAATCCATTCTTATTTACTCCAATATCAATAAAACTGAATAGCGTACTTACAAGTTTATCTTTAGCCTCTTTAAGCTTGGTATCTATTCTGCTATACTTTGACACATAAACACCTAAATGTCTACATTACTCTGTTTCTTGAAAAACTTAAAAGAAGCATATCATCTGCTACAGCAGGACACAGGCAAGGGTCATCAAAAAATACAAAACCATGCTTACACGTTGATAAACATCAAGATGTTCATTTATAAACACAATGTAAAGCCACGGGGATAATATCCCACCTTAGCGCGTTCCTTTTAAAACAGGAAATCTTCGAGAAATTCTTTTAAAAAGGATAACTCTGCTTTACATATTTGAGCATAAGTTGACAGTCACTTTCCATATACTGGTATTGATACCAATATGATATAATTTGTAAAATAAATCATCATGCCAAATGTTGTCAAAAGCTTTATCTGTGTCAAGAAAATTGCATACAACTTCCTTTGATTTTCATTAGCATAACAAACTAGTTCATGGACTAAAAGGGAGATCATGTTACACCCCAGACCCTTCTGAAAGCCCCCATGTAGAGGATTAATTGAAAACTCGGAAAACTTAAGATCATTATGTATCCTATTTAATAAAATCTTTCAAAAAAGTTACAAATAACTGGTAGAAGCGTTATTGCCCGATAATTATTAGGATCACGTTTTGTTTTATTCCCTCCCTTAAAAAGCGTTACTATCAGACCTTCTTTTTGTTGGTCAGGAACATACACATCATAGAGTTGAAAAGAGTAACCAAGGCTAACCTAAGTGTAGTTGCACCGTACTTAAAATGTTCATAATTTATATTATCTACTCCACCTGCCTTTCCAGATTCAACATCAGAAAGTACAGATGAAAGCTTATCATATGTTGCTGTCATAAGAGTGGCTTCGTTAATTAGTGATTAAGCTCTCTCTTTCACTCTCTCAATTTCCTTTACAATTTGATTGTTGAGAGAGAGAGATAACAAATTAACAACAAAAGAAGAGTTTCATGCTCTCTGGGTATTTTTTAATTTTTTTTATTTGTGTGTGTGTTGTTGTATTGTTTGTTGTTTTGTTTTTTTTTGTTTGTTTTTTTTTTTTTTTTTTTGGTTTTTTTTTTTTTTTGGTTTTTTTTTTGTTCGCCTAGGCAATGATGGAATACCTCGAAGCCACCACCTTCACACACCCATAAATTGAATGGTAGGTCCCTGCAAGTTTGTTACATTTCTGACTATTGGCGTTACAGTGTATTCGCTAATATAAGAAAAGGCTTTCTGCATGACATTCATTTATATACGGACGTTCCCACCAGTTTAAGCTCAGTCTTGTGGAACTTGAATTTCTTACTGCTGTGTCAGAGCACTTGCATATCAACACGTGATAAGCATGTGGTATACTCTTGCAGAAAATTAATTCTCAAATTCGTTAAATTGGTCCATAATTATTAATACCTCAATATTTCCACACAAAGCCCCAATGATCTTAATTCTAACTGAGCCCATTCATACATATGGTAATCAGCGTGCAACCGTCTTTGAGACAGAAGCGAGACTGCAACTACTGAACAGCAACCGAGATATGCTGTAGACCAGTGGCCACGCGATGGTTTGAAGAACCCGGGGGCAATGTTCTTTAATGGCGCCCCCCCCCAGGCGCCCGAGGGCAATGTTCTTTAGTGACGCCCCCTACTTTGCCACAGAGAACAGTTTTTATGTCAGTTGCCAACCTCCACCCCCCTTCTAAACCACAGCTGTTGACAACGAACTTCTCCAGCAAAATAGACCTGTTGTAATGCTTGTTTCACTTATATATTGTTACAGTGATGCAAAGACGGTCTATTGGCCCATGGCTCGCATTATTTCCCAGATATCATTAGCAAACGATTAATGATTGTCCAAGATTTGACATCTGTAGTTGTCATTGTCCTGATCCATATTTGTTTGGCATCCGCATACAGACAGGGGTTCCGTTTGACCATAAATATATGGTTCCCGCACTACCAGGGTTTCATGACAACCCACCCACCACCCCACCACCCTCAACAAAAAAATTTAAAAAATTAGTGAAATAATAAGATCAACCTCTTCAATTCGAGCACAGTTTTGTCTCTCTTAGATTCACCCCAATCTATTTGCCCCATGCTTCAGATTTGAAAAACTCTGCAGACGACAAATCTCGGGGAGAAAAAATTAACGAGCTGGTAAGTTCTGCAGACGACCCTCAACCATCTATCTGGTTGTTTCAAACAGTCACAAATGATTAACATCCAGCTAAATATTAAATACATGGATAATGTTATAAGCGACAGTTATTAAAAACAGAAATCCTCAAATAAAAGTTCTACTCTGTCTTCTCAAGAGAGAATACCAATAAATAAAGAAAATAACAAACTGAACAGATATATGTGGGATAGATAGTAAAATGGAGTCTTAGAGAAACCGAAGAAAACATATTTATATTTCAGAATCTGACAATACATTTTTAAATCTCACGATATTGGATTTTAAATTTCTCTTTTTACCGGGTCTATTTTGTTTTTGTTTTTGCTTTTTTTTAAATACTTCCTGTTTTCTTCCTTATTGCAATCTTCGAATTTATTTCATGAGTATCTCATAATTTTTAGGCACTCTGTACGAAATTAACTTTTCATATACCTAAGTTTAACCCTTGTATCATTATTTTGTATCAAACTTCGAAGAAAATCTCCATGAAATACTAATCTACCCACTTTCTCTTTCCAAATTTTTATTTAAGAACTTATTATTAGTTAGCCATGATGAATTCTCTCTCTCTCTCTCTCTCTCTCTCTCTCTCTCTCTCTCTCTCTCTCTCACACACACACACACACACACACACACACATATATATATATATATATATATATATATATATATATATATATATATATATATATATATATATATATATATATATATATATCAACAGACAAACATGGATATATGCATGTATACATATAGACATAGATACATGTACTATGAATTCGATTATCAAAATTCTACACCATCTGGTATGGAGTAAGGGTCTTTGATAATTCCGACAGACCTTCTTTCATTTCTGCACACCAGTTCTAACTATTTCACTTAAATTTATGTGCAGTTTAATATTGACGATTCTTGGGTGAGTTCAATCGTCATTCTACATTGTCGTCGTTGTCATCGTCATCATCATCATCCTTCGGTTGGATTATTTCCTCATTGTATGTATTTTGTATGCGTAAATGTGAAAATGTGCAATCATTGTATTCAATCAGAGACGTTTGTTTACGTTCTATTAAAATTGGACCTTGACAGTTTAATTGGTGCAAGGCTTTGTACTGGAAAGATCTCTGATAAGTTGACTCGGCAGCGTTCTAAGTCATCTTTTGGTTGAATAATGACCCCAATCATTCGATAGACCTTTGCCTACATAATAATAATATTTATTCCCAGTATGCAACTTTTTACTAACAATGTCTCAGAGGAGTTCAGTTGTTAGCTTTCTTCATTTTCATGCCCATTTAGTGGATTGAAGGACTCAGTTTTACTCAAAATACCTAAAATCATTTATCTTCTGTACAATAACATTTTGTCCCTATTTATTTTAACCAAATGTGGCGTGAAGCTGAACTTAAACCAGCAGTCGGATTGCCGAGTTAGCTTTCCTCGTCATTGTTTTATACAAAGATAACCTATTTTCACTAAAATACCCTAAGGTGTGATTTCAGCAAAAGAATTTAAACTTGTTTCTTGGGTTTGAACGAAATTTGGTATGAAACGTGACATTTACATTTCAAATGAATTATTTTGGTATGCAACGTGACATTCAGATCTCACATGAATTAATTTTCATAACTCATTGTCGTCATTTGACGGAGCTATTGGCCCTGATATAACATACTAGAAAGATGCGGGTTCTTAACGAAATACTACTTTTATGACTGGATTTCGATTATATCGGTTTTACATGTGTATAGGAAGAAGAGCGTCCTCTCTAAGTAATCGGTATCCTATATATTCATTGGATTGAACTATGGCTATTGTTTTAGATACAACACATGACAGGTTCCATTGGATTGAACTATGGCTATTGTTTTATATATAACACATGACAGGTTCCATTCTGCGCACGGATAATACTTTTGTTATCAGATTTAAAACAGTTTCGATCATTTGGATAAAAAAAACTTTACATAAGCAAGTTTAAGATGCCCTGTTATCTGATTTTTATCTTACATTATGTAACTTCCAGTCGTATGACTCCCATCACCCTTAATATGAACTTCCAAAAAAAGAAAAAAAACACGACAAAAAAAAAAGTAAGTGGTATCAGTTCGTCTAACTGACTTTTTGAGGACCGGTCGTTATCCCATTTTGCATTATATTTATATTTAAATATTCTCTGAAGTTTTGTTGCGTTAGTGTGTTTAAACTTCTTACCTAAGATGCAAGTCGCAAAAATATAGCTATAACAACAAAACACAATTTAGAGAATTCTCTCTCTCTCTCTCTCTCACACACACACACACACACACACACACAAACTTCTCAAAGCAGATGTCGACCTGGAGATTAGCAAGTGCGAGTGTGCGTGTCACGCAACTTGTACACTATTATAATAGTAAAAAATGTAAGCTAGAGGGTGGGGACTGGAAAACATGCTATGTTGCTGTATATTTCTAGTTTATTTGTTTGTGTTGCTTAGCTTGTTTGTATTTTAAATACAATGTGGGATGACCAGTCTTGAATACAATGTATTTTTACGCGAATCTTTGAAGCATTCCACCAGAAAATGTGAAATATCTTGTGGATCATTCGTCTTTACGGTTATCGAATGTCATCTAACCCGTCGGTTTTCAAACCTTGCCCCATAAATTTACACTACAATACTATACCCATCGTGAATTAGAGTTGTTCAAATACGAAATTCTATACACACTTTGTGAATTACGGTTACGCAAAACAAAAGGACTAAATAACTTGTGTACTTAAATGCACTGTAACTTGTACGTTGGTCTTCTATAACTGTTCCTTCAGAAAAAAAAGCTGGCAAATAGGGATTTTCACTGAAGAAGTTCTTGTCCAGAGAATGCTTATCCTTAAAGTATCACTAAAATATATTACAATATTTGCGTTAAAAAATGACTATCCATCAATTGTTGGGACATGCAGTTATGAGAATTGCTAACTTACAATGTGAACACCTTTGTAGTCTGCACGAGGATACAGCATCGGTTTAAACACTTCATCAACCATAAAACTCAGAGGTGGGGTTGGGGGAAGGAGCTATTTCGCTTAACGTGGACCGTGTGCGCATTGATATTATTCTCAAGCTGGAAACTCCGCCATTTTCACAATGCACCAATTTTATATAGCATGGAAAGACAAGAATTCGTGCTTTTTTCTCATTTCATTTCGCCACTTGAATCCATCAATTCCTTCCGTCTCTACGAAACCTTTATTTTAACAGCTTCTGTTAGAAATTAGAGGAACTACAATTTCATGTGCATCTTTTAAATAAAAGTAAGATCAACATGAAAATCAACTAATTGCATATATAAGCCGTTTAGATGAGAGAAACAATGTAAATAAATTACCAACGCTGCAGTAAATAAAGGAAGCTTTAGAAGATATTAGGAAGAAAAAGATGGATATAGTGAGGGAAAGTGCTAGGACTATATGGACTGAAGAAGGAGACACTGTGAACACATACTTCTTTAGTTTAGAAAATAGAAATTACATAAGTAAGATGACGCCGCCTCTTGTTAAAAACAAAGGTTTTTTAACAGGAGTCAGAAGAAACTAAATTTTGATGAAGAAAATTATTTTATATGAAAATTTATATAAAAAGAGTGAATTTTTTACTGTCGACCTTGAAACGCTACTTAATTATCCAGACATTTCTTGACTGAATGACTTAACAGAAACATTCTTTAAATGGTCCCATATTATATATAGCAGCTACAGATGTTATACAAACAAAAATGACTCGTGAAAAAAGCCCATATGGTCTCAGTGGAGAATGTTTACAAATGTAGATGGGAAGATATTCGGCACTTTCTAGCGAAGGATGCCACTTTTGGATATGAACTTGGTGAATTGTCTTCCACACAGAAGGAAGGATATATTAATATTTCTACATTGAGGAAACCATTTTACACCCACCCACCCACACACACACACACATATATATGTATATATATATATATGATAAAAAAAATTGCTTTGCATTTATTGCAAGTAGGATTACAATTGTGCTCACCGCAATTATACACAAGGATCAAAACTAGGTTTCTGAAAGGACGATAAATTGGACAAAACATAAGAAACTTACATGATTTAATGTTTTACACCAAAAGACACAATATTTCCTGGACTCCTTTTTAGATTGATCTCGAAATTTGTGTAATTTTCAAGAACCGATCATAAATTGGGTAAAACATTTTTTATCAAACATCAAGTCTAATGTAATTATTTATGGTCACGTCTCTAATTGGTCTCGTGCCGAAAGAGAGTGTAGATACGGGGATCCACTCTCCCCATAATTGGTCTCGTAAATATTGAAAAATCAAAGGTACTTTGGATCGAAAGTATAGTAGGTAGTAACTTGAACTATTGTCCAGAATGTTAATATAACTGGAGTACTGAGTTTGTCGTCGTAGGTGTGAAGTTTTTAACTAACTTAGAAACAAATTACAGCAATTAAGTATCCATGTAAAATTTGGGAAATGAAGAACCTGCTAATTCGGTGGAACAAAAGGTTTTAACCTCATTTGGAAAAATAACTGATAGAAAGTTTAGCTTTCTTCAAAATGAACCATCTTTTGCCAAGTCCCATCTAAGCATATTCTTAGTGAACCAAATACACTCTTTACAAGTTTCTATGACATGGTTTAAAGGGCAGAATTAAAATAAATATTGATTTGAAGGATTGTCATGAGGGGTGGGGGATTAAATATGATCAATATATTTGGATCGGTGAATGCTTTGAATTTTACATGTCGTAGAGAAATGTCGTCTGACGAGTCTAAATTGAGAAGTTTGTTTCAATTTTATGTATAAAATATTTTCAAAATCTGTTTATTTGGAACACATGTTTTCTTAAAGTCCATCACAAAGGATATCAATCCTTTTTGGATAGAGGTACTTGAAACATTTCTAGAACTAACCAGATCACTCAAAACGTCACAGCTGAACAATTTTTAAAAACACAAATATGGTTTTATCTTTATATTACAACAGATTGAAAAAGTGTGTATTGCAAAAATGGTCTTAGAAAGGCATCAGATTTGTCAATGATTTTGTTAATGAGGATTGTTCATGGAAAAGGTTTTCTATTGAGATTAATTTCATATATTTAAAAAAATCATGCGAAATAAATTCAACACCAGTGATGACCCTAATTTACAACAACCTCCTATAATTGTGTCGTGGATATTATCATTTTACAAACGAAATATATAACAAAAATTGATTGGACATAATGAAATAACACCTTCTAGTAGCAAATGGAATTATGGGTCAGATAGATATATATATATATATATATATATATATATATATATATATATATATATATATATATATATATATATATATACATATATATATATATATATATATATATATATATATGAGTGTATATGTCTGTGTGTGGATACATGCCAATTTTTCTCAGTTCAAAAAGACAGTTGCTTGTAATTTGATTGTGTAAAAAATCTACTGCTTAGAGAAACTGAGTAGTATAAACGTGATCCATTCTGGCTCAGCCACAAAATACCTAATTTTAATTTGCCAAAAATCAAACAACCTAGCACCAAAACCTACGAGACAAATAAAAATTAATAACCCATGGCCACTATCAACTCCTTTCATTTTTTAAAAAAAAAAAAAGAACCACACAAACAATATGATATTTTGTGGGTGTGCATCCTAGCTCAGATCATTATTGCAATTTTAAAAAATAAACATCAATGCGATCAGTTATAACACACGAGACAAAATAAATTCATAACAAAGGCCAGTACCAAGTCCTTTTCATTTTCAAAAAGTCAAGAACCATACAAACAAAATGCTATTTTGTAAGTCTGCATCCTAACTCAGACCACGATAGGCAAATTGTAAAATAATGAATACTCATGCGATAGGTTATAATCCCTACTATATAAATTATTAATTCTTACCGCTGTCCCAGCGTCAACAACGAAGCGAATGAGACGGTATGAAAAATTTGCCCTACCGCTTTCGAGCCAAAGACCACGAAGCGGAAGTTGGCGAGAAACTACACGTCACTTTTGAATTAAAAAATAGGTACACTATTAAAGTGTTAAACCATAAGACAAAATTATAGATGAATACCTACCATACATTATTTTACATTTTCCAATTTATACCAGTTACAAAATAAAATAATAGTTAAAACTTTCGATAAAGCAATAATGGATTTAAGATGTAAAAACTTAACAAGGAGTATACCTAACTCACGTCCAGCAACTGCGTTGAACACATTTAATTGTCTAAGTAGAATTATCCAAGTGAACATAGCAAATGAGCTTAACGAGATGTAAATATATTACTAAATAAATGAATGGTCTACATACAGGATATTAAATATTTTGTTGATAGGTACACTTTACAATTTTGAAACAATGAATATATATAGAGAGCACAATCTGATACGAAATTCTGGAAAATCAATTAAACTGATCAGTATGAATAGCAACATTAGGATGTGGCATCCATCTGATAAAAGTATACTGGAGTTAATAAAATCAGCATGTAGGTTTCATATCTACTTTTAGATCCAATCAACAATAATATAGATCTAAAACAATTTAATACAATCTGCAATTATTTTTATATTTCTCCTAAAAGTGATTGCAGAAATATAAATAGAAAAAAAATCTGTTACTTTTCTCAAAAGTTATTTTGTGGAACTTTTTGCATTCATTTACTTGCATATGTTTGCAATCTCTCTTGCACTTTAGATTTGCTTTTTACATCTTTTCTACCGCTGATATCTTTTTTGTATTTCCTTTATACATTTGTCATACCTGATTTCATTGCTTTTTTAAATTTACTACATCAATAATATATGCATAGCCGCTTAATTTTCTTTATTCTGCTGGATTAATCTGTTAACATTTCTTTTTGAGAATATCCTCTTTCTAAATCTTATTTTTGTGTTTTCAATTTCATTCTTAAAATCAATATCTCTGTTAGCAAAATTATTACCCATTTCTCTTACATCAGTTTGAAGAACATTTTTTCATTTAGCGGCTTCTATATATTTTATATTTTCATTTCTTGTCAAGTGACCTTAAGAAATCACTTCCTCTTTTTTTCGTAGCTATAAAGTTACATCCATTTTATGTTGCTGGTCCTTTTTAGACCTGTGTATTATTTCTTTGCCAGATTCATAGTAATACACTGTTATATGTCTGATGCGTAAATGAGACTTGATTAATTGATAATAATGTTCATTTATACTTAAACCTTGGTTAGTAGATTCTTTGCATTCACCAAGTACCGTATATACTCGCGTAATCCTATACCAACTGCAAACTGCATTGACCCAGATCTGACGTCGCATAATGGACCGGCAGATCTGGCTCTATACAGTTTATAAGGACTAATCAGTAGAACAAACAACATAGACCCTGATCTGCCGGCGCATTATGTGACGGCAGATCAGGGTCAATGTTGTTTGCATTTGGACCCGGTTTACACGCGAGTAAATACGGTATATTTGGAAGTGAATGTTGACGAGTTTAAAGCCCCTCATTAGATAAATTATCAAAATAATGTTCATCATTTCTTGTATTACTTCCGTAGTTTCATCTTCATGATCATCTATATTGTAAAGATCATCAAAATCTTTACTGTAAACAGAATTATCAAATTCTACCCACCAACTTAGGCATTGTACCCTATTTAAATGGCACAAAAACAATTTTAAAATAAATGGGTTTTGTTCAAGATCAAATTAACAGTGGCAGAAGTTTGTTGCAGTGAAAAAGAAGAATATACCCAGGATTTTGAAATCAGTATATCAAATGGAACATATAAGAAAATAACAGGTAGAGATGTAACTGACAAGAATTTAGAAGGAATGGACATAAAACAAATAAGGAAAACATGAACTGTTGGCATATGTGAGATCAGCTAATATATATATATATATATATATATATATATATATATATATATATATATATATATATATATATATATATATATATATATATATAATTTCCAGATGTAGTAAGACTAGAAGTGACAGCTTTGATGAGTAATTTTTGTTCCAATTAATAATTTTAACGAATTACGGACAGAAGTAAAAGAAGATTAGATGACAAGAAATGGAATAAGAAATTGTACTGACTTTCTCTTATTTAGGTTAAGATTATCTCTTTCTGCATTGAGCGCTAGTTTCATAACGTTCACACACATAAATTTTAAAAAACCAAAATGTGGGCAATGAGTAAAAGGTTCTTTATAAAGAAGACAAAAAAGAGAATGTTGAAAATAATTCAAAGTAAATGTGTACTGATGTTATGTAAACGATGCAATTGTTCCTTGAACAGTTCCGTTGGCGTAACAATTGACGTTGAAACTATTATATTTGTTTACTACATAATCAAACATTAAAAAACGATATGAAAAAGGATATACAATAGGATAAAAAAGCATCCTAATTAATTAATTACTGAGTTTTCAACTTTAAAAGCTTCTGCTTTTGTATGGTGTTCTTCTGCTTCTTACTGTGATGATATGTTATAATTGTTAGACCTGTTTTCACTAGCTTACATGTATCTTGTATTTCACCAGTGAAAACATTCTTTTTATTACTCTGAATAAAAAAAAATCAAAATATGCATATATATAATATATAATATATATATATATATATATATATATATAAATATATATATATATATATATATAGAGAGAGAGAGAGAGAGAGAGAGAGAGAGAGAGAGAGAGAGAGAGAGAGAGAGAGAGAGAGAGAGAGAGAGAGAGAAATCCTTTATATCAGCACCTTCAGGATTTGTAAAACTTTAATCAAGTTTGATACATTCAATAGATGCAGCACCATGCATGTTGTATCTGAGTTGATGCTTGTTTCGTTGCATTTAAATATCTAACTATTACTAATTAAAGTATTTTGTGCTCTGAGTCGTTGTGGTACCATTGATTCCTGTACTTATTTAGATGTTGGTTTTTAATATATTCTTTTCAATTTATAAAATTGTTCTTAGCATTTCGTCTCCAATCTGTTAGAAATGCCTTGTAACAAGGCTTACAATAGTTGCTTGTCTTGAACTCTATAACAACATTTTTTGTGTTGCGATTTGGTCATATTTTGGTTTCCATGTTAATGCATAACATTTTTTTTTTTCAGTTAAATTGCAGCACTAATATTGTATTTCTTTCACATTTTGAAAGATTGTAAGATGAACTCAAGCTGAAAAACGTTTAAAGAATGTGTTGAATAATTTGCAACTACTTTTAAAATTATGATTACTTCAACTGTTAATTTTGCTGCAAAATAAATAGAAGGCAGGGAGCAAAGCGAACAAGTTCGTGAATTTAAAAATGAAAACATTTCTAAGGTTAAAGAGAAAAGCGAACACGTTCTTAAATCACCAGTAAAGGTAACTTCACAAAAGTAGACAGATCCTAGTTGGACAACTTTGAGAAGATTTTTAATAAGACCAAACAGAAAACTAAAACAAGAGCAATATAAAACTAAGATTATAACTGAAATAACTCAACATGACACAAGTAGCTCAAACCAAATTTGTTTCTTGCTAGGTGCTGTAGTTGTTGCCTTAGATTTGGGATTGATGCAGCTCTGAAAAATTTAATGCATGATAAGCAACCTCAAAGCGAAAAATCAGTTCAAATAATTATGCAAAAGGAACAGGTAAATCCATTTCCAACAATGCTTTAATTGATGTATAATTTTAGCAAATCAATGAGAAGACAGAAAAATACTGTAACTAACACTATTGACCAAACAACATTCAATGTAATGCTTATAGCTGCGTATAACATGCTTTTTAAGAACATGTCCAAGCTGTCAAAAGTTTCACCGTCAAAACTGGATATTGGAGAAGTCATAACGTCTATTACTCCGATTTATGCGTTGTTTCAGTTAAGAATTAATACCAGACAAAGCAAATGAGTAAGTAAATGAGTGCTGGTGGACCTAAAGATACTTATATTTTGATTTTTTTTTAAACCGAAAAAAGCAAATATGAGTAACAAATCAGTGACATAAACTTACTTCCCGTTAATGCTAAAGCATTAACAATAGCTCTACCAATTATAATTACTGATGTTGCCATTTTGTGCTTACGTTATTTAATTGTAATAAATTGTATACTGCTACGTGTTTTTAAATCGCATATTGTAGCTCTGCTTCTAGTGACGACTTTCCTAATAAGCAAAGATACAATAGTGTTTTCTTCCAAATGAATTATGTTGCATTTATTTAATCTAAATAGTTCAAACGAAGAGAGTATAACACATGTTAAAACTCTTGAAGAACTACAGAGGAAAACATGAATTTAACGAAAACAGACCAAATTATTCGATTACCTGAATGAAAGATCGAGAGAACAAGGTTTCAGCACTCAGAAGTTACATAATTTAGATGATGCTGTTGCTATCTATTCTTCTATTCATTATGAACCTGCTTTGGAGAAACCTAGACAACCTAAACCTAATGATTTTTTACCAGCCTTCTGATAAGCAGATAAGTTATGAGTATGTATGTATTCCTGTTGTAATGTGCTAGTGTTTCTGTGGGGTTTAAGTATATATAGAACTCAAGAACTTGCTGGCCTCTCTCTCACGATTCTCTTACTAAATTATGGCAACATGTGGAAAATATATAATTCCCCACAAACAGGAAACATACACCACAGGATGTTAAACATCTTAATCCAACGCATCACTGTATTACACATGCTCCAAATGGTATCAAATCTGAACAACATTTACGGATGATAATGCCTAGTCTGGGACCTAATGTCTTCATTGTACCTGGCAGTCTTATTTTTCGTTCGATATAAGGGTGAAAGGAGATGCTAACAATGCAGTTATGAACACTTTGGGCTGAATGCTTCTTAAAGACCTAACCATTATTATTGTAGTGTTGCTATTTCTAAACTAAATGATTATCACAGTCTTGTGGCGTTTAAAGTTTTGTGGTTACCAGTATATGTGAGAACAAACAAAATAGATCAAGGAATAAGTAATGAACGGATAACGAACAAACACTGGCACATAAACTGTTCAGCTTATTGCATATGGAAAGAAATTTAGAATATCACTTGATTTCGAATACTAACAGATCATTGTCCGTTGTATCCTTTTGTTCTTCCTCAAGATTTTAGATTAAGAATTACGCTAGACATATAAATCTGAAGTGATAGAATGTGTAAACTATGATGATGAATTGGAGAATATTTGCCTACAGTACGATACAATAACTTCTGGTACAATGGCTAATTCTGTTGTTTTAAAAATGAGGAAATGGAATTGATTTTTTACGACTACGTCACAATGGAGAGAATTATTGATGTTGCAGCGAATACGACTTTGTAAAAAAAAGACAAAGAAAATAATCATGAAAAGTATCTCAATTCAGCAATGCACACTATAATGATTAATGTAGAAGGATTACCAACTATGTTTTATTGAAAGGTGTATAAATGAATCAACAATTTACAGATGAAACGACGTATTTTATTACGAGGAACAAAAACACACGGAAATTAGCAGCATTAGAGTTTTAAAAAAATTTATGGATCAACATTGTTTATGACTTGATTTAATAATTAATTGTATGGAACAGGACATAAATCAGCTAATGTTCAGCAAGGAAAACATATGCAGATAAACAGAAAAAACCCACGTAGATGCTCACAAAATGTATATATTTTTTTTTTGCATTTGACGCTCAGGTAAACATTCAAAGCAACCAACTAAAATCTATAATGTTTAAAAACATTATTTAAATAAATTGAGCACCAAACAAGGATCAATTTAAAAATATTAGATGATGACTGAGTTTCATGTATAACGTTTAGAAAGCATGCCAGATGCGATAGTTTACTTCTAAGACCATAAAACGCTTCTACTGGAACACCATTCAGTTAATCTTTAAAAAGTCCTGATACCGTCTTATTCATTCGAAGAACAGCAAAAATATGATCTGTTTGTAGAGGCTTGTGTATTAAAAATGAATGTTTTCTTTCATGTTATTGTAAAAGTTGTCTGTTTCTACATAAACACATAACGATTCTGTATCTGCCATTAAAATATTCGTTTTATCACAATATTTGTCTTTGAGCTTGTTATAGTTGAAGCAATACAAAACCATCTTTTTTAAATCTAGCACTATAAATCCATCATAAATTAGATTGGGTAAATTTATTGTTTAGGAATTAATTTTCTGGTGCTGAATGATAGTCTTGAAAATAGTTATGTAAATGCGTCATTACGTTCAAATCTACTTGTAAAATACCACCAAAACGTGTACAATCTTTCCAATATATTAAATCTTCTTCGATTGTTTTAATTTGTTGCTTGGTTGGCTATTTCAAATGTTGGACATGTATATATCTGCACATGGCCCAATTATTTACATTGTTTGCTATATAAGTAAATAATAAATGACCTTGACCTTGACATATAATATTCATCGCTACGTCCAACGCTAGTATCTTTATAATACTCATGATTTGCTTTAGCATATCTATTTAATATCAGGCTGATTCCTCCTTAAATTCTTTATTATTTTCTTTTAGTTTTTATTTATATGGTAATGCTTTGTATAAATCTCCTCTTGTTGACCAATATTTATTTATATGTAGCATTAAATAATTTATACTGAAAAAGAATCAATCTGTATATTTTTTTATTTTCTAACTAAATTTTGTATTCAGCATACCAAACCTATTTCGAACTTTATTTTCCGTTCTATTTTTTATTCGTAATGTGTACTGGCAGTGTTCTATGATACCAGTCCATATAATGCAACATGTCAGGTTCCCTCACTCCTAATTTAATCGATCAATATGGCTAGACTATTAATTGACCCAACTCTTTGATTTTTCCACTTATGTTCCATAACTATAGCTCAGCTTCATAAAAATACCTAGCTAATTTTAAACGTTTATTAAATGAGGCATGGAGTCTTCTTGTGACAGTTACAACTTTATCTTAAGTAATAGTAAATATTTCACAATTTATTATAGTACTATTATTTTCAATTAAGAATTCAGTATGAATTTACTTTTTTATAATTGAATAATGAAACCTCATTTTACAGTTTTTCCACATTCGCAAGTAATTATTTTCTAGTTGCATTCTACGATTTTGTCATCTTTCTATTATGATTTCATTCAGATTTAATCATATTTGCACAGTTTTTACACCTTTTTATGATTGTGTTTCGTCGTTCCATTTAGTCAATATTTTTTTAAACACAATTGTAAACATGTAATCTTATCACCCATTTATACTACTTAATTCTTTTACATATGAATCCAATTGTGTTACTTTTCTCTAAACTCTTTGTACCATATACACCATTTAAAGTTTTTAGATCATCAATGATTTTATTTATTTTTGCCTGTTCGGACTCGTTAAAAAATAAACTGGTAAAATATTAAACATATTTTCCTCAACAATATTTCCCAACTTTATTATAATCTGATTGCAAATCCCTGAGCAAAAATATCGAATGCTATTAGTGGCGATAATGAAAATGGTATTATTGTCAAAAAAAATTTTTGAAACTTCTTAAGTGGTATTATTTCATCATACAAGATTTCACAATATTTGTCATTCAGAACAATTTGTTTGATTTTATTCTGAGAGTTTTTTTTTTTCTTCTAATTTTTGGAGGAACCAGTTTTATATCATCCATTTAGTTTAGCGACATAATATTTTCATTGGGCTCCCAACTATTAAATGAATTATCATATCTTTTCCATTTTACTAACGCATATCTTGTTATCCTCTATTGTTTTCGTTTGTAAACTTGTTTGTAGTATATAGATACCTCATCCGTGTAAAATATTCTCTCAACAGTCTCTCCCTTTCAGTCTTCGAATTTCTATACAGGAGGATCACCTAAAATTGCCTGTATGATTTTAAGTCGGATGATAGCCTTTTGAAAAAATAGATATATATTTTCAGATCATAACTTTCTCACTTATTTTATATTTAGGCGTTCTATAGGTATCAGTTGTCAGATACACAAATAAGCTAACCCATACTTTGGATCTGTTCTTAGGGTCATTTGCAATAATTGGTAGCATATATTAATCGATGATTTAAATTATGCCATACATTCAAAAGGCGAGGCAATATATCCACCCGTTTTCTCTTTTCATATATTTTTGTCTTATCTGTGTTCGTTCATTAAAACTATCTCTGAAAGCGTCGTGTATGTCATCTCCCTTTTTGTTTCCACTTCTTTACCCCAATCATATTTTGAGAAGACATCACTGTCAACATGTATTTGTATTCATTGTTGTGTTTTTCATATGCTTGCATATCAACACTGTCCTCCTGCCATTTATCATTCATGTGACCAACATAGACCCGTCTGTATGGAAATATTTTTCCTAGTTTGATTGTGCAATGTATATGTAGATCGTTCAGTTAATCAATATTTCTCTTCATAATAGTTTATTCTCTGTCACGTTTAATTTCCTCAAAAAATTGATTGATTGAAGAAACTGTACTTTCAGGATCGCAGTATAGATGTCTTAAATACTGTTCTTGAGTCATTATTTAAACTTACTTTTGCATTTTAAATGCTCTCCATTGTAATCAAGTCCAAGATCTTTTATGAACTAGTGTGTATATCTTATGTCTTTTGTAGTGAGGCAACGATGACTATATCTTAAAGAAAAGTTTTCTTCCCTTCTTATTTAGATGGTGTAAAAAATATCGTCCAAGACAGTTGTCTCGAAAAATAATATAAATGAATTCGTCCATATTAGTCTTCCCATCCCTTATATCAAGAAAAATATTCCTCCGTGTTTTAAAAAGGCAGAACAATTGCATTTAAATTTAAATGAGTATGACGTTGAAATTACTAACACTATTGGTGAGAACAAAATATACAAATTTTGAAATATGAATCAGATATTTATTACAAATATATTTTCAGATTCTTGTTGAGCTGTCTTCATATTACAGCTGCAAGATATTTTATCTTTTGCCAGATCTATCCATAATGACTGGACAAAAACAGAAACTGAATTTTCAAACAATAACTTCTAAAAGTTTCAAAGAAAATTCAATGCTTCATATTTCTTTTTTAGAAGCAGTGCTTGAAAAATCAAAATGTCAATATGCATAAATCATTTTATTTGTCTTCGAGGACTAAAATCAATGTAAAATTGTAAATGCTGCAGTAACAAAGGTTTTTTTTTTTTTTTTTTTTTTTTTTTTTTTTTTTTTTGATATGTTATTATCACCTCAAGATGATGAATTGTCAGGTATTAAATATTCATTTCCCTCATTTGATTAATATAAATGAATTCATGTATTAATTATATTTTCCTGCATTTTTATGGCCTTTCAACATTTTAACCTTTGCCCTTTAACATATTTAAATAATGATATTGTAATTTGATTTGTTATTCCCCTTTTCATTCCCCTGTTCTATTGTTTCACATTATGCCATAATCCTAACACATAGATTGATCGTGAGAATATACCTAGAAGAATTTCAAGCCTATGGTGTGATTCGAACACGCCATTTTATAGTGTTGAGGTTCTAACTTGAACACGTTACCATTCTTAGCCAATAAGGTCTTTTTAACAAATTAAGCTTTGGTTAGGTAAATTTAAACAAAATAAAATTATTTATTTTATGAACTAATCATAATTTCACCAAAATTAATATAATCTGATTCTCACGGTTGCAAAAGTTAATAAATTCAGTCTATAAATTCTAATAGTATTCTTCATTCACTATATGTATATATCTGGATTATATATATAGTATATAGACACAAAAATGCATATTTGTTGGTTTGATATTTGTAACATTATATATAGAAGAAGAATTTTTTATTGTAAGTTATTAACTGAATACTTAATCTATTCAATCATAAATTAATAAAATGCAATTACTCTGTACTTAAAACAACGAAGATATTATTATTTTAAAATGTGTCTACTTATAAACGTATGTATTCGGCTTTCTTAGAAGTAATACCTATTTATAGTTAACTGTATAGCATCTGTGTACAAAATGTATTGATCTTTCGAATATTAATTTCACTTCCTCGTTTACGTATATAGTGTACATAATTAATTGCTCAGACAGTTTAGCCATACCGTATTTATTTTAATATGCGCTTTACAATATTTTTTTCTTTTTTTAAATATTATAAATTTAAAAATCTAAAATAATGCGTGTTAGGCATTCATAATGATATACATCTATATTGTTCTTTTCTTATGAATTAATACCCTAATAGTGCACTGAATTTTAAATTAAATAGTAATGTGTGGTTTCTGGCCAGCGTCTGCTTTGTTGTCTTTGGCTCAAAAATGGTAGGACATACTAATTTTGAATTTTTACAAAATAAGTTATAACCTCAGAACTGGTCGCAAATGCTTTGCTATTTATTTAATCTAGTTTATGACTTCTAACCTTAAGAATATCTGAAAAAATGAGCAGCGGGCAGGAATCCGCCTCAACCGCTCGGTTCTTGACACAGGGATATTGGTAGGGCTTAATAATTTATGTAGTAAGAGCAGTAACCTCTTGTATGGTTGTTTATTTATTATTTTTTTTAATTTGATGTTGTGGCATGAGCTAGGATACATACAATTTTATTTCTCGCGTTGTTGTTGGTTTTTGAAAATAGAAAAAGTCTTGGTAGTGGCCCTAAGTTCATTGTTCTTTCTTCATTTATTTATGTTCTTATGAGGAGGATTAGTAGGGTGTTGGTTTTCGAAAAATGAAAATAAGGTGTTTTGTGGCTAAGCCAGAATTAATCATATCTATACTACTGAACTGTAAATTGGCATAGCCTTCTCTGGTATATTTAGTTTGTGCTTGAAAAGAAATACAATAAAACGAAATAAAGCAAACAATTGATGGTTGTTGTACACACAGTAAATAATGTCATAGAGTAATTAATTTACTCCCCAATCAGAACTTTGAATTCCTTAATGTTTGTTGCCTGAATTTTCACATGGGCAAGCATATATATATATATATATATCTATCTATCTATATATATATATATATATATATATATATATATATATATATATATATATATATATATATATATATATATATATATATTTATATATATATATATATATATATATATCTATCTATCTATATATATATATATATATATATATATATATTCTAATGTAGATCAACTGTCAGAAAAAGATGGAATTGATAGATATTGTTAAGTAGCTTCCTATCTGTGATCCTGAACATATAATTTGCATAAAACTGTTTGCTATATTATGAAACGTTTTCATATTTGAGATGAATGAATATAACAATCTTGAAAGAACATATTTTGACACTATTTGTAAGATGCTTCTAGTGGAAATGCAAAAAGCTAAACGACAAGTCAAATTTTTTAATAAATTTTTAGGGCAATTTTAAGGCCGAATCAGTGTCAAATAGGTTGTTTTTTTTTTTTTTAACGGTATAGTTTCTTTGTTATTACTGTATCAAGTATTTAATAGAAACTCTACATATAACGACATTATTCTGATAGCTTTTACTAGTGTGTATGTATGTATGTATGTGTATATATATATATATATATATATATATATATATATATATATATATATATATATATATATCTGCTGATATTTGTTTTTTAGAGATGTCAACAATATTTTCCATATTTTATGTATCTAGACAATATTTTATTTCCTATTCTCTCTATTTCTTTCCTTCGCTGTTGTTTTTCATTTTACAGTGATACAAAATCTCTCAAGAACTGCTTACATTTTTGTCTTACTGAAATGTGGTTGAAAAACTGTTCCAATCACTAATGTATTACACGTATGTGCAATCTATCTTATACTAATATGTTTTGACAAGTTTGTTGTAATTCTAATTAACGTTAGGATTTAAAATCGAGTTTTTACCTTTTCTGTCATGACAATTACACAGACTATTTATTATTAACACCTACTATTTGTTTGTCTGTCCGTCTGTTCAACTCCATTTCACTTTATAATAAATACATCTCATAACATCTCGGCTTCATCCAAGCCATCAGTTCAAACAACCAAGTAAATAGAAATGATTTGTTTTCGTGCCATTATAAAACTACAGCAACATCTATTGATTATCGTTTTAGGGGGTAGGGGAAAGTTTCGAATAAATCACTTTAATTCGGCCACGATGAATCAAACGAACTAACAAAAAAAAAAAAGAACTTAATGATAAATACCACTATGGGATTGCGTGCAGATTTGCCTGTTTTGTAAATGCACAGGGGTGTTCTAAATAATTCAAAAGGAATCATTAACAAAATCCAACGTTGGCAACTCGAATCTGAACAGAAAACATAAACTCCACAGAGAATTTTATACAATGAGCAGACACATGTTGAAATATAGATTATATATAATCATTATCTAGGAATGGTAATATACGTGGACAAGATCGATATGACAATAGACTTAAGTGTTATAGTAAACAGAAAGAAAGAAGAAGAAAAACACGTAGAAACACGCCCTGTTTTTGTATAAATAAACCCTGGAGAAAAATATGACAATCTGGGATATAGCTCACGCCGTCGATTGGTGTGAATATTGAGCAGCGTTATATAATGAAATGCCTCGTGGATCAAGGAAGTGAAATTCAGCGGTGGGTGCGGCCTGCATGGCTGCCGTGAACCGCTACTAATAGCCCTGTATTGTAAGAGAGTCGTTTTAAAATGCAGAGAAGAGGTTCTTTTTCCTAAATATATTTGCAGAGAAATATAAATAAAATAAAAGGCGTTAGTGGAGATACATTTAAGTGATCGAGTTGGGGTATCGACTAATCTTTATGAGCGAAAGCATTTCAAAACAAACTACAAATTCCTCCTTGGATATTCAAGGACAGAGTTGTCATCATCATGTTAAATGTTTTTATCTTTGCAAATCGCTTTCATCCGTTGTCGAATCTGAACTCCAGTTTGGCAAATTATTGTTTAGATCGCAATCTCTGCGCCTCTACGCTATTGTTTGTGGAGATAATAATTCAACAACAATTGCACCAGTTGCACAGATTACTAAAATTTTGAAGAATCAACGCTTTATTTTGTTATATTGAACATTATCAGAAAAATATTGACGGTGTAAATAATTCTAAGGAGAGTTGTTTATCTGCTAAGACAGAGAAGAACCAATAATAAATCGAAACTTGCTTTGGTAGCTTTTAAACAGACCTCCAGTATGTGTCTCATAATAACATGTGCAGTCAATATTTTATATTTGCCCAACATACAGTCTACCTGCTCTCAATATCTAACAGTTAAACAGGCTACTACAGTGTTTTAGCATCGGTCCGGCGTAGAGTTATCAATTCAGCCATATGTGTACAAAAATATTCACTGTGCCAGACCAGTCTAATAAGACTTGTAATAATAGTAAGATGTATATCGCCATTAAAAAGACAAACCGTCGCAAGGTAACACATGACGGTTGTGACTTCTTTTGTTATTTTTTCTTCTTCTTTTTTTTCTGATTGAATCGTATTTATAATCTGGATCTAGAGACCAGATTGAATGACGCATATTTAAAACTCATATTTTATGGTGTATTCAAGATTTGTGAATATTTTAGAACTTTCAATGTCTTTTTAATGATTGCAACATTGTTATTGGTAAAGAAAAAAAAAATAGATCCTAACCGTAGTTGAGGGAAATTTAACACTTTTTGACTTCCAGTATATAGACGCTATTGTGTATATTATTCTCAGTAAACAAATCATCAATAACAAAAAAAGCACAAATTACTTGCCTGCCAGGTTAAAACAACAATTAGCAAACAGCTCACGAAAAATCCTATATAACGGAACATTTCTGCACTCAAAGAAAATCAAAACTCCATGTCTGCCACTTTCCTCGAAGCCAAAGCGGGTACGATATGTGCACGGGTGCGTCCTACAACTGCAAGTCTTATTAACCGGTGTCAAGGTAGATGTACTACCAGGATATGGCAATTATTTAGAATATACGGGTTAAACACCAGATTATATTACCATAAACACATATTGAGTTTGAATATCTGTAAAGTTAATATATCTTCTACCGGTTTTTGTACACAATATATCGTTTTAAGCTGATGTTTTCAAATGGAGTGGGTAAGGACTGCAAGGCAGTATTCTATCTCTTTCTCAAATTACAAACAAGTAAACCTTAATTTGATTGATTCATTTTAATCAATTCAAACGTGATCATATGACCGATGTATAATGCTGTACTTAAACACCCTATTGACTGATACACACCTTTTTTTTAAAGTCTATTTCCTTCGCAAATACAGGATTATGTGTTTTCTTTTTTCTCTTTTTTCAAAGGGAACATCTGTCAAGATTCTTTTATCCATGGAATATGATCTGGAGACCCTTTCTAAAAACCATATATAAGTTAAATGTGGATGTACAACGGTTAAATAAAACAATCTCAAGATTGGAAAGATTATATGCAAGGTACAGTATGAGTTGGGAAAAATATATAATAGGCATGAAAGTAGATTTTAGATCAGATAAGAATTACAATCAATGTTACTAAATATTAGTCGTGAATTCTGGCATATCAAATTGAAGAGTTGGTACTCGTAAATAGTATGTCATCATTACGTGGAAAACAAGCTTGGAGGAAGAGAGAAGGGAGTCAAGCAACTGGCTTCCCAAGGAAAACACATCCTGGATACAGGCACGGGCATGGGCCTCCACCCCAGTAAAATTGGGGTTGAGCACGGACATTTCGTCCCGCTTAATGATTTGTTGACCAGTCGGGTCTAGAATTAGTGGAATGTATTTATTTATTTATTCATCTGTTGGTGTCTTCTGTGCCAACTTCACACCAATAACTACATGGGTATATTATCACAAAGCACCGGTCATTTGTAACATTCTATGCAAACTATTTGTCAATGCATTGCGTTGCATTGTAGAACCGTCATACAAGAATAGTCAGCTTTTGTTTGAATACATGTAGAAATTTGACACGTTTTTATACATGAGCCCTTCATATTTAGAGCATAAGAAGTAATTAACCGAGTGTTTATTTCACATGTCAATCTTATTAAAATCGAGATCTACCTATCAATAAGTTATGTCAGAGTCTTGGGTTTTTATCAGATTGTCACACGTGTCTTACACAAACTTATAGTGGACTGCGTTGTATTCGTTCTTTGGGATATTGAATAGTGAATTGATTCCATGGGATCATTCAGTTTATACTAACAAAGGGCGGTCCAATAAGTAGACAGTTCTTTTGTTTTTAAATCAAGGCAAGTTGTAATGTAAAGCACTTAATTCGATACCAAGGCCTTGAACTAACTTAAGGCTAGTTATAGTAAAACGCTTATTTCGATACCAATGCATTGCACGTCTACTTATCTACATTCATCAAGGATTGTACCTCTTTGCCGATGTTAAAAACGATTATACATACTATTAGTATTTATAGGTAAACTAAAGCACTATTTACATAACAAAATTAAACTGTTTTAATTATGTTGCTTGTAATTCTACTGTTGAGAGAATAAAACTCATCAGTGACAATATCCCTCAAACCTGGTACCCTCGTTGGGATTATATGAAAGAAAATTATCAAAGACAAAAGAATCAAGAAGTTCCATGTTATTAAGCCTCATGTGGAATCTTTTGTAGAAGCGACATAATCTGAAAATACTTTACAGTTTTGTGGAAAGAGTTCACAACTACTTGAACATCAAGTTGGGTATCCTGTAATAAAGCAACAGAATCCAAGATTGGAAATATAATACTCCACACGGGGTGGGGAAGCCCGTTACTGTCCCAATTCACCGTCACTGGTATTTACCCGAAGTAACTGTACATACACATTTTAAATATTGACTATATAAAGTATGAAGAGAAACGGTACATATACATGGAAATTACGTTTATGGGTTTGACTTTTGCAGGGCCGGTATAGCCGCTAGGCAAACTAGGCGGTCGCCTAGGGCGGAATTTTTTTTTTAATTTGGGGGGGGGGACTGAATGAATAAAAAAGAAAGAGAAATAGCGTAAAATAGAAGATAATAAGCGACTAAAAATTACAAGAGAAATACAGAAGGAAAGAATAAATGTACAATATTCATTTTCGAAAGTTAGTTAGGGGAAGGGGGGGGGGGGGCGCAAGGCTGAAGGTTCGCTTAGGGCGCCAAATACCCTTGCGCCGGCTCTGGACTTTTGACACCAAGGTCTCAATCGCTACTACATGAATAGAAATAGAAAATCATATAGCAAAATGACAATAATTATCGCTCAGGTGGGATGTCATGTGATGTACACCGGGAGGAACTTTCAATCATTTTTGTAAATGGTCTTTTTTATTTATTTATTTAATTTATTTATTTATTTATTTATTTATTTCTACATGGGCCCTTGCAGCTGTAACAAACAGCCCGGTGAAAAGGCTAACATCATGTACTGACAGGTAAAACTAGATCTTTATCTACATTACAATAGGAAAGGTACATATACGATCTTCCCGATATCCGCCATCAAGAACGGATCATTAATGAAGTTAAACATTTAATAAGAAGAAGAATGCATGGCAGGTTAAAATAGATCTAAAAGTTAAAACTTAAAAAAAAATGTATGATATATAATGACTTGAACTTAGATACAAAGATCTGTCCAACAGATTCCCACTCAAATGATACTATATAATGACTTGTACTTAGATACAAAGATCTGTCCAACAGATTCCCACTCAAATGATATTATATAATGACTTGTACTTAGATACAAAGTTCTGTCCAACGGATTCCCACTCAAATGATACTATATAATGACTTGTACTTAGATACAAAGATCTGTCTAACAGATTCCCACTCAAATGATACTTTATAATGACTTGTACTTAGATACAAATTTCTGTCCAACGGATTCCCACTCAAATGATACTATATAATGAATTGTACTTAGATACAAAGTTCTGTCCAACGGATTCCCACTCAAATGATACTATATAATGACTTGTTCTTAGATACAAAGTTCTGTCCAACGGATTCCCACTCAAATGATACTATATAATGACTTGTACTTAGGTACAAAGTTCTGTCCAACGGATTCCCACTCAAATAATACTATAGAATGACTTGTACTTAGATACAAAGATCTGTCCAACGGATTCCCACTCAAATGATACTATATAATGACTTGTACTTAGATACAAAGATTTGTCCAACGGATTCCCACTCAAATGATAATATATAATGACTTGTACTTAGATACAAAGTTCTGTGAAACGGATTCCCACTCAAATGATACTATATAATGACTTGTACTTAGGTACAAAGTTCTGTCCAACGGATTCCCACTCAAATAATACTATAGAATGACTTGTACTTAGATACAAAGATCTGTCCAACGGATTCCCACTCAAATGATACTATATAATGACTTGTACTTAGATACAAAGATTTGTCCAACGGATTCCCACTCAAATGATAATATATAATGACTTGTACTTAGATACAAAGTTCTGTCCAACGGATTCCCACTCAAATGATACTAGCTTGGGGTATTGCCTTCTCTGGTATATTTAGTTTGTGCTTGAAAAGAAATTTAATAAAAATGAAATAAAATAAAATAAAATAAAATTTAAAAAAATGTGGAAAGAGTTGCAATACAATGTAATAAAAAAAAGCTTTGTAACAGACTGTAAGTCGCAGTAGCTTAAATCTCCAAACCCTGTACTCGTTCTGCTGAAAGAGGATGGTACAGTTATATGAAATTTGATTTTAACTTACCCCTCTCCCCCCCCCCAATTACACGCTTCTCCCCTTCCCCCAATCACTCCCCTACTCAAGACACGGAAGTGATTATTTCATTTTCGCTTATGTTTAATTGGATAGTAAATACAATGCATAAGCCTAGAGTCTTTTGTGTTTGCAATGTTTGATGTTTGTCGACTTTAGTCCTTGAAACCATTTGAGGAACGCTAGTTGAGTAGGTTTCTATTATAGCTCAAGTCAACATGTGGAGCATACAAACGGGTGAATTAAAAGGCTTAAAAAATTTTCTCTCAAGAGTGTGTAGAATGTAATGTGCCCATTCAAGCACTATTAAAACCGTACACACATCTATCAACAGATGTGTGCAACCAAAACACATTTTGATAAATGTATGGGTTTTTTTACGGCACAGAAACAGATGAGGATTATTTAGTGCTGAAGTAAGTGTTGTAAAGTACCTTGCCCAAGGATACACGACAATAACCCATCAGATCTGATCCGATGGTAGGATTTGAACCCGGTCGCGAGTCTGGCACGCAATCCATTGAGCTACCGCGGTTACCATTTTGATAGATGTACTTGGATAACACCATTAATGTCAAGACGTTTCGTCATACATAAAAGAAATGTATTAGAAATTTGCAAAGGGGTGTGATAATATGTGTATTTATAATTTATTGAAATTTTAAAATCATCTGAGACATATTTTTCTTTAAATATGAGACATGGAAACAGTGAAATGAAAACAAATGTCAATAATAAGTACACATACAATCAAAGTAAATTCACATGCACATTTTTTTTTCTTCTTCTATTTGAAGAAAATATCAGCTATACATGACAAAGTGCAAAGTGCACAGAAAACGAATACATGTCAATTCGCCCCATTGCAAAATCGCTCCCATCAAAAACGCCCCCACTTTTCACAAGATCGCCCCATTTCAAAATCGCACCATGTCAAAAATACCCCCACTAAATTCCACAAATTACCATCCAATCTTCAGGACATGACAGATCATCTCATAAAAGCAAATCATGTGAACCATTACCTCCAGATGCAACGCTTGTTTCCTTAGTTGTCACATCTGTCTATATCAATAAACCGCAGAGTGGAGGGATACAGGCGAGTAAAGAAGCATGGGAAACAAGAATTGTACAGCAACCGCCGAAAAGTTTCTTTCCTAACCTTTTGGAGTTAGTCTTAAAATGCAGTAACTTGAATTCAGTGACAACCTACCTCCAAATTAATGGAACCGCCGTTGGCACAAAGATGCTCTGCTAGTATGCTAATGTTTTTTGTTTTTTTTTTATATGAGGTCTGAAAGATCTGCTTTTAGCATCAGTGAGACTTACACATTACCAGTGGATACGTTTCATCGATGACACAGAAATGACACCAGTATCTTCTCCCATCCAGCTGTCATCCAAAACATTTTATTCCAAACATTCTGTATAGGCAGGCAATGAGGATACGCATAATTCAAACAGAGGACGAAACATTCCTAAAAAGTTCGACGAGTTGTCTGAACATATGATGAACAGAAGCTACGACAAAGACCATATTTCGGAGGCAACACCGAGGGCGAAATAAACTCCACAATAAAACACAAAGAAACGCAACGAACTACTAAAATATAAAAAAGGAATAGTTAAATGTGATGCAATTCATCTTGACCTACCATCCAGACAACCCAAAATTAGGTCAAATCATTCAGAACCACCAGTCCATCATAGAATCGTGTGATACACTAAAGTCAATCCTCCTGAACAAACCAGTAGTAACCTACCGCAGACCGAAAATCTTCAGGGACATCCAAGTTAAAGCAAACTTAACGTCATTCACAAGTCAAGACCATACTGGCACCTCTGGGCCTGTAGTGATAAAAGGTGCAAAACCTGTCAATATCTGATAGAGACCAAAACATTTCTTAGCTCAGTGACGAACGAAAAATTGAAAATACATGGTCTCAACAGAACGCGGTAAACAGATATATGTACTGTATCACATCACATGTAAGATTTGCGGCTTTCTGTATTTCGGAGAAACCGAAAAACTATACAAAAGGATCAGTCTTCACAGATCTGATTTGATGACAAAGAAGTTGGACAGAAGTCCAGTAACAGAACACTTCTATTGCCCTGGCCAAACTTTCAGTGATATTATACTAACTGCAATTGATCACAACCGGAACTGGAGTTACAAAACTAGGACAAAAATAAATCTTACTGGATAAGCCGCCTTTGAATATCTAAACCAAGTGGCTTAAACAAAGAAGACTCAAAACGGGCACCTACACGCAAATAAATTATTATCTGTTTCGAGCCCATATTTTCACAATAATTCGTTAATTTAGGTCATTATTCACTTACCTATTATTTCTACTATTTTGTTGTACATGTTGATGCTATTAATATTATTATTATTATTATTATTATTATTATTATTATTATTATTACTTAAACATGAATTATCAGGGATATAATATATGGTTACACAACTTTATGTTAAGGAAATAGATGGCGCTATGCTCCTTTAGTAGGTAAATAACAACTAGGTAACTAGGTTGCCACTTTATCATTGAAGTTCAAACCAATAAGGAGCGACATCTACAATTTTCATCTACAATTTTCAAAGAACACTTCTGTTAGACATACAATCATGTAAATTTAGCACGTTGTTTTGTTGTTATTGTTTGTCTTGTTTGTTTCTGTATAGTAATTGCCCTCAACAAAGATTCAGTGAGTGTCTAAAACACAGAGGCTAGTTAAAAACTAGTTTTGCACTGTTCGTTGTCAGCTCATTTTGTTTACATTTATCTTAATCAATTCCAAGACACATTAGTCTACTGTGGTTGTTTTACATGATACAACCATCAACATTGTGATAGGATGAAGCTGGGTTGCGACTGCGAGTTAACCAAAACCATCATCTCAGCCAACGTCATCATCGACCGCAGCATCCGGGTTACACGGAACCCCACTCCCGATCAAAACAGCTAAAGATATAATGACTGAGCCATATAGTACATGAGACTCGGTTAAGTACGAATACAATAATATACATTATGCATGCGTACACATGAATTGGCTTCGTTACATAAAAATCATTTCATCAGAACTACCGCACGAGATTATTAGTATGATAACCACGTTCGTACATTCGATTCATTGTGTCTGTTCAGTTATAATAATGGCTAATTTGAAAGAGACTTTACATTATCTGATAGCATGGCGTTGTGATATAGGTCTGACTCTCTGTAAAATTTAGAATACATTCTTAAACATCCAATATATAAAACAATTATATCGCATAAAACGGACCGCAAGAAGGAATACAATTTTATATTTCACATGCCTCTACAGCTGAAGATTGCTTACGTAAAGTGGACAGCTTCCTGACAAAACTCGTTGTATTGTGATTATACATCGAGAATGTACTCTATAAGGACCCTGACTGCGTTGAAAATCCACATCCAGGGAACTCGAGGTAATCAGGTTTCTCATTGCAGGCACTTTGCGAGTGCAACAATGGGTAAACCGAACTCAGTACTTTGAAATTACCACGGCTAAATGTAAAGCATCCTCAGGCAACGCTGTACGCGGCAACGAAACTCGAGTACATTTTAGTTCATATATGATGCATACAGATTTTACTCCATACAATTCTGTGACAAAAATGTTATATACATCACAGACCTAAATCTTTCCATCAAATCTCCTAGAGTTGCCAATTCCATTAAACAAAGTGTTTCTCTCGTTCGATACATAATTACCCATTGCAGAGTCTGTACATTTCACGTGAGTGAGGACTTTCGTTTTTCGTCAACTCAAAAGTTTATTCTAATAAGCATGTGCATGTTCAAAGACTACATTCTACAAATATTGAGTGGTTATCAAATGCTATACAACAGAAACATAAAAAGGTAATCATTAAAAGCTGGTAAGTAGAGGATGGACATATCTAAACAATCTTTACAACAATTAATGTAAAATAATAATAAATGTTTTTAACGCTTCACAAACAAATTTCGCTACTGAACATATTGTTTTTTACGACTAGAAGTTAACAATTGAATACGCATATATGTATGGTTTGCTCCGGATGTACTTTTAATTAAGTTTGCCTACACGTTAGTATATACTGGACACAATTGAAAAAAAATATATTGATCACCAATATCATTGTTGTCAGAAAGCATACACCATCTGTAACTTCTATTGATTCTATTGAATCCATATCTCCCAGTTTAAATTCTCAAATTATGGCAAAACACTAGGAGTTTTGTCAAAGCTGATCTATGTTTATGGTTACAAAAGAAATTGAAATAATCTTAGAGGCCGAAGTTAGTTTTGAGATGTTTATACAGAGACAGTTTTTTTCTTCTGAATTTTGTAATTTATTATTCCAGTCTGATAGAAAAGCATCTGTAGCCATTTGTTCAAAAATTGGAATAAACTTGGGAAAATTTAGGGATCGGGAAATATCATCTTTTAGGACTGTAAGCAAATCAATACTATTATTTGATTCACATTCAATAAATAACTGTCTATATGCAGTACTCGGTATAATATTTACAGAAATTTTCATTCTATACCAATACTGAACTAACTTATCTAACCTGAACCTGAAGTATTTAAGTGTGGGATCCTTCCAAGTTCACCGTATACACCGACGTCAAAAGTAGGTATTTTAACATTTGACAAATATATTTTTAAAAAATAACAAATTTCTTGTACGCGTTCAACAGCGTCAGCCTGGTGAAAACCCCATACCTTCTAATGCGCAATTCAAACATGGAATATATATATATATATATATATATATATATATATATATATATATATATATATATATATATATATATATATATATATAATGGTTTCAAACATTGATTATAATTTAAGCAATATTTTGTTTTAATAAATATATTCATTACCTTCGAAGCCTTATTAGTCAGTCTTTGATGAGCTGTACAGAATTCTTCATCGCTCGAGAAAACAATGTTAAAATATCCAACCTCATCAATATTTTATTTCCGGCAAATATTCTGTACTTCGCCTCGTCTTAATGAACCACCTCTTCTACAGATTTTAACTTAATTGCATCAAGGTTAATATTAATGTTGAATTTTTGACAGTATTTGTGCAAAATTATTTCTGAAGTGTTTGTAAACCATCAATCTTTTCTGACAATAAAACTGAATAGTGAGCAAACAGTAATAAAAAATAAAGACAACTCGTCTAACTCTATACTGATATCTCCCGTAGATTTTAATGATGTTTCCAGATCTTCAATAAATAGTTAAAATGGTATCGGTGATAAGACTTCACCTTGTATGAAGCCTACTCCGTAATCAAAGAAGGCACTAAAAGTAATTCAATGTGAAACACATGATTAAACTACACTGTACAGAACGAAGAACTTACCATTTTGCCATTTACACCTTATGTAAAATCTTTCAACCACAAATCAATTCTGTAAACACTAAAAAGTGCCATTTTAAAATCAACAAAAACTGCATAAAACCTTTTACCCTCATTTTAATATTTATTAATCAGACAACGTAAACAAACATAGTGTCAGCAGTTCTAACTCCTTTCTTGAAACAAAAAGCTTGTACATTCAATAGTTTGTCATTTTTCTTCGCCGATTTCAAAGTGTTACATTTAAAATACTTGTAAATAATTTTGAAAAGCAACAAAGTTGTGTATTATACCTCTATAAATTCCGGTATTATAAGCATCAGTAGACTTCAATATACAATTACCCCCTGCCCTCGTTGCGTAGGAAAATGACCAATATCCGAATAAATTATATATATATATATATATATACGATCTAAGTATCTTCAATCAAATTATAATAATTACCCTGTTCTTTCTACTTTCTAAGTTCTGAGATTCCTCATCACTTTTGTAGTTTTATCCTGTTATATGTTAATCTAGTTATTCAAAGATTTGTCATTGATCCAATAAATTATTTTCATATCTATCTAGTATGAAATCATTTGTTTTCTCGTTTAAAAAGGCTTTTGGAAATTTTTTCAGGCGAATCACTTTCAGCAGAATATTTTATTTTTTTTATTTTGTTATTTTTTTTCCTTTTATTAAAGAAATTCCCCAATTTTCTGGAATTATAACTTTTCAAAATAGATGACTCATCTTTTGTATTGGAGCTATTTCTTTCTTATAAATTTCTTATAATTGTTATTTTTTCAAAGAGCAGTAACATATCCGTTTCTCTCAAAGTTTTCCAATAGACTGACAATTTATCTACATAACGCATATAACTATCCGTACATTCACTATTAAACTCTACTTTATTTGATTGGTTCGGTAAAATATACACTATCGACTCTATGGGACTTTTCAAATTATTGGGAAGTCCCGGTTGCTGAGTGGTCTAAGGACTCACGGTACTAATTATAGGGAAGAATGGGAACCAGTCTAAGATAAAATAGAGTATATATGGGTTTGGCTGGCCAGGATTGGTTGATAATGAAAGTAAGACTTTAGAAACAAGAATCTTTTGAGAGTTTATCCTAGTTGTAACTGAAAAAAATAGAGACAATGTTTTATTGATGGAATTTCAGTCCTTTTACAGTACTTTTTCAGTCCTTTTACACAGACTTGAGTTTGGAAAACTCATCACTGAAATTAGCACCTGACTTTTTGGTGCGGAATTGAAAGCATGTTTCAAATACATGTAAATCCAGAAAATGCTTCAAGTCATAAAATTTTCTTTACACAGAAGCTGTCATCAAGGATATGTCTATACTGATAGGCTTGATCATGAGCATTCAGAAATGTAAAGTTATTGAATATTTAATATCATGGCGTTTGCATAGGTTTATTATGAGAGCTGAATTAGTACCGTTAGTTCTGAAACTTTATAACATCCGTGCCATGCGATACAGGGCAAAATTGCGTAGTTCATTTCCTGCTGGGGGACCTTGTAAACAAAAATCACACGAGCAACTATGTGGGTACAGTCCGAGAACCTCCCTTGAATGATGGGATGTATCAAATTTCTAAAGTTCTTGATGTTTGGCTATCAGTCCAATACTTTCAACTTCCAGAGATTGTTAGTGCCACAGACGAATGTGAGATGCAAAGCTATAATTGTTATTAGCTCAGACTTAATTCAGTAATCAAATCTTCTAAACTCAGATGGCTATTAAACGACCACTGTAGATTACAATTAGATTAGTTGTAAAATTAACAACATCGTAGGGATGAAGGAATAAATAGAATTCTCATCTCAGCGATGAACGTTCTGTCTCTCTCTCTCAATTGATTATGCAAGGCAGAGAAAGTATGGCATTCAGGCGCAATTATCTGCAATTTGCTTATACGTTCTGAACTCGGACTTATAGGCGTAATCACTGGGCCTATGCTGATACAAAATGCACATATTGCACCGTATTACTCTAAAAGATTAAAACATGCTCTAAATTGATAGAATGTGAATGAAAATATTACCTAAACAAAGTAAGACTTAATAACAATTAGAATCACATATTAGGCTCAAGATATTTATTTAATATGAACAATGTTTCGTTTAGTTCTCCTTCTTTCTTGTTCTTTAATTACGAACAATTAAATGACACTTTTCTTCCTTAATGTAAGATGGGTTTTCTTAGATAAAAAGAAAAATAAATGCATCGTGGAACTCCCCCCTCACCCCCTCCTTCACTAAGATCATTGCCCATATTGATATTTTGTTTTTAAAAACAAAACAACAAAAAAAAGTTAACATTAGTCATGTTTCTTCCTCTTATTCTCAAATTCATGAATTTACATAGATATCTGTATGAAATAGAAAATTGTGTAATGTACAATTTTATAAATTTAATTTGTTTGCTTTATCCTTCTTGCGGGCCAACCCCCCCCCCCCCCCCCTTTTTCCAAAAGTTAATGCTCTGGGAGACCGGTTGACTGTAATATGCCAATACCGGCGGCAATATAATGCAGTGAAGTAAAATCCAAAGGGGAAAAATGCCTGCTTTTGTCTTTGCCAGCACAAACATGCCGTAAAGTGAGTGATCTAACATCTTGTCGGTATGGTCTGGGGAGCAGTCATTATTTTAAGAAATTGCCGTGTTACAGCGTCATCTGTTGTCATAATGAGGCATTATTTTATGCTAACTTGAGTGATGTTAACTTGTAACATGCTTGCTGCTAAATCCTAATGACGATTTAGAAATTGCGATATGCCACAAAGCGTGTACTAAAAGAAGATTTGGAATGTACATTGTTGCAAGGCAAAATCTGTACGAATGCAGAATGAAATCAGCAGTTGGAATGATGTAATTTGTAATATATCAAGTTTATAAATAGAATATACAAACTTGTAATAACTGACATAGCATTTGCCATACGGCCAACTGCAGAATGAAATCAACATTTGGTAAAATGCAAGATACAAAGCTACAAAGTAAAACTACTCGTTAATGTAGAAGGAAAGTAGCACTTGCAAGTTGCCATTTACACTTTGCATCTGTGAAGAATAGAAAATACATGCACAGAATAGAAAATATATGCATATAATAGCAAATACATGAATAGAATTATGAAAGTAGCACTTGCAAGCTGCCATTTACACTTTACGTCAATGAAGAATAGAAAATACATGGATAGAATAGCAAATACATGCATAAAATTATGGCGGTAATCCCCCTCCATAGGGAAGAACCCATCTAAATTTCGCTGCGACTGTGACTCAAATAACTAAGAACAAACCACAAGCCGTACCCGCAATAGGAAGCAACTCTCAATGCAGCTTGTTTATTTGAGCAAGTGTCGGCAAGTGTACTACAGCGTAGGAGTGCCTGTCGATGCTACTGGAGGGTACTGTTTTTGCCTCGGCCCGGTAGACAAACACTACGGTCAATCGGAATCAGTAGTTTAAAAAATACTCTCCATCGTGTAGCAATAAAAAGTTACGAACTAATCTGGAACATCTATTACCATGGCTAAATCAAATTTCGAGCTTTCCATTAAATATAATTCCTGGGGTTTTTGTGTACTTTCGTTATGTATTTATAGTGTTTTGGTCAGCAATTTATACGTCTTCAGAAATTTCAAATCGAAATTGAGTAGAAACCCTATCAATCAATACCTGTTTATTTTTTTTTAACTTTACCGATGCAGGAACTATAAACTTTATTTGCAGCTTATTTTTGTTTTTCAACAATGGTAAAAATGGATCATAAATTCGCATGACTAGGAACGTCAGCAACATTGTAACAAAATGCAAATATTAATTATGAAAAGAACAAATGACACAGTTGCTAGTCTGCATTTGTTTTAAAATTAGTACATTCTTAAGAATCTGTTGAAAAAGTTAACATTACATTTTTTAATTCATTTTTTGAACATTACTAAAAGGTGATCGGTCACTGGATGCCTACCGTTATATTCAGCCATCAGATTTTATAAGAACAAATACAATGTTACTATGTGTGGCCATGTTTGGACAATTTCACTATGAAGGGATATTCCGGTTCTTTGCGTAACGCGCTGTTCCGTATACGCTCGCTATGAAGTTTGCACTTTCTATGTTGAATGTTCACACGCTTTGAGGTAAAGACTGGGTACTGTAAAGTCGCGGTGCTAATTCAGCTCCCATAGTTAACCTATGGAATCACCAAGATATTACAACTTCAATAACTTTAAATTTCTGAATGCTCATGATCAAACCTTTTTTTCTCAATATAGACTCATCCTTCATGCAAGCTTCTGTGTGGAGAAAGACATATGTACCGCGACATTTTTTTTAAATTTGTATTTATATGTGTTAGAAACATGTTTTTTCAATTCCGCACCAAAAGGATCAGGTGCTAATTTCAGTAATGAGTGTTCCAAAGTCAAGTCAGTAAAAGGACTGAAACTCCCTCAATAAAACACTGTCTCTGTTTTTTCAGTTACAAATAGGATAAACTCTGAAGAGATTCTTTTTACTAAAATTTTACTTTTCATTACCAACCAATCATGGCCAACCAGATCCATATTACACTCCATTTTATCTTCACCCATTTCTAGACTGGTTTCCATTCTTCCATATAATTAGTACCGTGAGTCGTATTTTAAAAAAAAAGAAAAGAAAAAAAGAAAAGAAAAAACGCGCTCTAAGTCTAGTGGCGCAAGGGCCAGAAGCTTGATGCCATGTTGGTGCCGAAATACATGGTTTTTGTTTTCGTTTGGACTCGGTCGATCGAGGTTCCAGACTATTTAAGACTAATACCAGGCGTATTTAAAATGTTCTGAGTTTAGTTTGCTGTACAACAAAGTTCTTTATTAGTGAACAGTACGTCAGTGTATCATTTCAAAGTACTCCCCATGCACCTCTACACAATTTCCCAGTCTGATTCTTCAGTTATTAAAGACTAATTTTATTCACTTTTTGGTATGTTGTTCATACACTAGAAACCTGTATTTCCAGCCGCAAGGCGGATTTCAAATCGTCTGCCCCTCAGCGAATCCATGATAACGGGATTCAGCCAAAAATAATTTGGAACTAAATCAGAACTGTATGGAGGTTGTGGCAAAGTTTGGATGCTGTGCTTCTTCAGGATATCTATCACGCTGGCGGATTTATGCTCCGGTGCGTTGTCATGGAGTAGCTAGATACATCGAGTATAAATGCGGACGGGTGGTTCAGTAGTGTTTTTCAACTTTTGGCAACACTTTTTAGGCATAAAAATGTCCATTGACACTTGCAGATCCAGGCACTGGTACCTGGACGACCGGGTCTTTCGCATCGAAATATAATGCGTATAAAACTCTCTTGACAGTCCGACTACGTCGAGCGATGTGTGGTCTCTGCTCGTTTTCTCCGATACAAACTTTATTATTTATTTTCGCTTGAGTCAGATTTAAAAAAAAAAAAAAAAAAAAAAAAAAAAAAAATGTTTCATCACCAGTGGCAATCTCATTCAAACGTCTCAAGGCACTCTTTTCATATTTGACTAGAAGCTGTTTGGCGATTTCAACCCGAGTCTGCTTTTTATCAGCAGTCAACAAATGCGGGACCCATTTTGCCCAAACCTCTTTGAACTTCAAATGATTCTTCGGTATATAAAAACAGCTGACAAATTAATGCCTGTGATAATAGAAATATCTTCCACTATGTATGTATTAAGCCTCTCCTCAGCAGCCACTTACCGCTCACCAATCGCAAACAACGGTCTTCTAGAACGTAGGTAATCTTCCGTGGATTCGCGACCACCTTTAAACCGATTAAACCACCTCAAAATTAGAGGATATGACAGAGAATTTATCCGCATACTTTATCCAAGTCGGCTTTGATATCAGTCAGAGAGTACCCCGGATTTTACAGTATGCTCTTTGCACAGTAGCCGAATTGTTTTCCTTTACCGACATTTTTACGTCTCTCTCTCTCTCTCTCTTACTTAAGTTACGTCACACGCATATATCTGCAGGTGTCTGGCGTACTGCACGTGAAGCTGCAGATCATTAAAGAGCGTTATTTTGTCTATTGATCGGCATTAAATTTTATTTACAGGTTGAAAGAAACAAAACAGTTATAACAAAATATTCAGAACTTTTTAAATACCCCTCGTACGACTTGGATTGACCAGCAAAAGACAATCCGTGAACAAAGATAGTAAGGGTTCTACATATTTTAGCCAGATACAAAGAACAGTTGATTATTTACATAGTTGAGAAATGTGTAAACCTTTGACCAATCTTTCTCCTTCCATCCCAATTTCTCTCCTCCATAAACCTACGCGGGCTCAGTGATGAAGACTAGCCATGATGTGACCTACTGCATGTCTTAAGAGGCCACTAATGGAGGCAGGAACCGCCATGCCTCACTGGTTAGTGTGTAGGACTCATGACCAAAGGGCGTGGTTTCGAATCCTACCTAACTGATAAGCCGAAGTCGGCTACCGTGGTGGGCCCTTGGGCAAGAAAGTTTCCTCCAATGTCCTTGGCATTAAATAAACTTATTTTGTTGCTCTGCCATAAAAACACCAAACCAAACCAAATCCACCAGTCACTCGTGTCAACTTTACTGCAAAGTTACCCCTGTTTGATTTTAGCGAGGAATAGAAAAGCTGATTCGTAAATCTTGATGCACAGTTTTTCATTATTCTTTTTTTTCAGAGATTAAGTCACACATGAATGAGTGTTGTACGTTTAAGTTGCAAATTACATACCAAACAGAGAGGGAAATGTCTATTGTAGGCATACGAAATATATAATAATTTAAAATTTATGCACGTATAACACGATTTTGTAACGACACAGGTCGAGAATGAAATTAACACTGATAACTTTGTTAGATTTTTACTTTCAACCAGGATAAAGGCAAAGCAAAAAAATGCATTAAAGGAAATTGTTGACGGTGAAATTGAGCTATCTCATAAAGATGCATTGGACAGTTATGTAAAGACATTACATTTTAACAGCGTTAACCAGCTTGATATTTTGTTTGCACCTTTCTTTAGACGAAAACACATATAATGTGGGATCCAGGGATAAGTGGCTTTCTCTCCGTTTTGTATATTTGTCTAAAATTTATAATTTTATGTTAATGCCTTACATTTCCAAGTAGAACTCCATTTGGTTTGTGCATATACCTGAGTTTTAAATTCCGTATCCCTGAACGAGTTAGTTATCGTGCACCGCAAGTCCTTGCCTTGGACCTTCGTCCATCCTTTGAAGGGGATGAGTGCATGGTCGTGTGGGTTAGGGCGCAATAGCACCAGAGCTAGGCAATAGCCTGAATAGGTGCCGTTACTCGCGGCACGGGTTCAATTCCTGCTTGAAATGAACCCTAAATTCTCTTACCTGTTCAATTATATTGGTGTCATATACAGATATTTCGCGATTTAAAAACATATGGGATTCTCTCTCTCTCTCTCTCTCTCTCTCTCTCTCTCTCTCTCTCTCTCTCTCTCTCTCTCTCTCTCTCTCTCTCTCTCTCTCTCTTAAATACGTGGAAATTAAGACTCAAACAAGGTGCCCACACAGACCTGACAACAATTCTTATTTTCAGTCCGAATTTACAAAAAGAAAAAAAAAATCCACATTTAAATAATATCAGGAATTATTTTTGTCTCAGATAAAATCAATAAGGTTTTGGTTTGGTGTTTTATGGCACAGTAACACAAGTAGGTTATTTAGTACCGAGACAATTGGAGTACGGTGCCTTGTTTGAGGTTGCACCACGGTAGCCGACCCAGGCTGATCCAATGGTAGGATTCGAATCCGAACCCTTTCGGTGATGAGTCCGGCACGCTAACCACTGATCCACCGCAGCTTCTAACTACACTAGTCGCCACTTACGACATTTGGGAGGGCACATCGGGTCTTTTCTACATCTCCCAGTCCGCAGCGTGGAAATCAATAATGAATCGGGGAAATCGATAAGGAATCGGTGTAAATCAAAAGGAAAAATTCCTCAGCTTGCATAATTTTCAATTACCAGAGTTAAATTGAAAAAAAGTGAGCTTTAAAAGCAGACATTCGAAAGAAAGGATAATTAGCAAAATAATTTTTTACAAAATTTTCTTTAAAAATCCGCACTTCTGTATTATATATCCCTGTACTTACAGCTATGTCAAAAAAATCCATATGATATGGAACGGGTTAAAAATGCACACACTTTGCAGAACCCGCGTTCACTTTAGCAGTACATACATTGTTCTCCATCTGAGTCGTGAGTGCTGCTTGCAGAGTGGATTAAAGGTTTAAAGAGTGGATTAAAGGACTATACAATAGATGTTTAAGGTCCACGCGACGATGAATTCGGTCAAGCTATATGCAGGTGGTTGATATAGCAGTTTTGACTGTAAACGACTGTTAACATCAGTAACATTACTAGACGATATTAATTTTTACATGAAAAGGTCACTAAATCACAAATTATTGCTCCTTTATCTAATCTTTTTTTATGGAGCTCGTTTAAACATGCCAATCAGTTCATGTCTCGCCATATATCCGTCAAACCCTAATACATGCCGGTACATATGCATGGTCGACCAATACTACTGCTGGCAAAAAAGCGTCACATGATTTAAAGACGATCTGCAAGCTTGTCGGACATTCAGGCCTAATGTCCGTCACCTAGCCGACTATATATCAGATACAAATTCAGACAAATTTATTCAACCATTTCTCATGAAATGTTCAGTATTAAATTTTTTTATCACTTATTCACATACTGTAAGTGTCAGCATAAAATTATTCGACAAATTCACTTCAAAGTTGATTTCCACCAAGAGGGTATATTTGTTACAGTGATAGCGCGATCCCAATGTAACTGTCTGTTTTCATCTTTACCATATTCTGATATTTTAATGTAATTGAATAATTTATTCTTAACACTGTGATTGCACCTGCATTGAATTTTCTGAAGCAAATTTTTTATACTAATTGATTAAATGCGTGATACCAATATGATATTAAAGATGAACGCTCTCATATCAAGTACATATATTTAGGAGACTTAGGAAACAGTATACTAATATGCCAGGAAAAATGCAAAATATTGTAATTTACAACATAGGATGACCATTCTCTACAATATACAACTTTTTTGTATGGTCAATATTTATTTACTGAATGAGTCGCAACATGCGACAAAATAATATAAGTTTATTGCTTTGTTCTATGATAGTTGCAGATTTTACAATGTCAGTCTGAACATTATTTTTGTAAAGTAAATAACGCATATGCCATATCTTATATATCAAAAACGTTGTTCAGCATCGTATATGTTCCTTATGTTGTTCCTAATGTTACCAAATTAGAAACCTTGTATCAGTTTCAACGCTGATAAAATCGCTTTAAACAATGAGAGAGAGAGAGAGAGAGAGAGAGAGAGAGAGAGAGAGAGAGAGAGAGAGAGAGAGAGCATGCAGTATAAAAGTGGATGCTCCGTTGCAGAAAATGGGTCACAACTGGTAGTACATAGACCTGTATGTAATCAGACCAATTGCTTCACAAGGAATATATACAAGCCTTGCTCCAGCTTAATACATTTTTACAGATCTTTGACTTATAGAATTTTGGTCATCCAATATGTTAGAAAACAAGGAAAATAAATATTAGAATGAATCTGTACATATCATATTGACAAACTATAACATAGAAAGAAGTCCAGTGGCAGAACATTTTCCTTTCAAAGATGTAATCCTGACTAGAATCGAACATAACTCAGAATGGCGCACAAAAAATTAGGAACTCCAAAGAAATCTACTAGATTCACCGGCTGTAAATACTCAAACCCATCGGCTTAATTCAAGAAAAAAAGTCACATTTTGCTCAGTTTCCTGCCAATAATTTGCTTTCTTAAACCCATGATCTCAACTTCCATTTTTCTGTACAGAACATACCCTACCCCCCGAAAAAAATCCAAAACCAAAACCCAAAAGATTTAAAATGTCAAAAATGCATATGATTTTATTTTATTTCTTAATCAGTCATAACGTGTTGTGTTTTGTTCTTATCTACTTTGTATATATAGTTTTGTATACTTGGATATAAATCGGTTGATTCCGAAAACGCATAGTCTGGTTCACACGACTTATGTCCATCTGTTTGTCAGTTCTTGTTTCACATATACAATTTTTGTTCTGACGAACATGAGAGTATTTAGATAACTTACTCATAATCTTTTATATATATATAGGTAGGTAAAATCAGTGTTGGACTAGCCCATCTGGCAATCTTCCCCGAGGAATTTAGGTATTTTATAAAGGGAGGGCCGCCATAACAGTGGGTTCGCATGATCTAAGGGCAAATCCATATGTTTGGCCCAGTCCGAGACTGAGTCAAATACGTGTCTGTAACTTTATTTGTAAGTATTATCTTCTTAAATGAAAACTTCATCATTCTTAGATTTCATTTCTATTTGGGATCGTCTGACACACTTCTTCTACTATGATAATATAAGAGAATTTCGTTTGTAAATTGAATATGACTCGTCTATGTAGTACTTGGTCAGAGCGTATTAAAAGTGGTGAGAAGTAAGACTGGCTATATGCTTCTTTATGCACAGATGATAGGTGCAGATAAAGGGTTGATGATTATAAGTTTGGTTTATTTATAGATTTGGTAATATTCCTAATAACTAGTCTGCCAATAGGATTCATGACATTCACTGGCCAGTCAGATTGTAATCACGACCAATAGGATACCAATGTTTTCATGACATTCACTGGCCAGTCAGATTGTAATCACGACCAATAGGATACCAATGTTTTCATGACATTCACTGGCCAGTCAGATTGTAATCACGACCAATAGGATACCAATGTTTTCATGACATTCACTGGCCAGTCAGATTGTAATCACGACCAATAGGATACCAATGTTTTCATGACATTCACTGGCCAGTCAGATTGTAATCACTGCTTGATAGAGACTCAATCGAGCTATACTTCTCTGTGGGGGGTTGTAATGTGTCTCTGTAATGTGTCTCTGACCTTCAACACTTCCTGTGCCGATGTTTAGTTACCAGGGTTCTATTAAGAACAAACACTGTGATTACATTTCTAGATCTTCCTGGTCGTATTGAAGCTGTCTCAGTTTGATCTTTTAAAATTGTATTTTAAACTGTGAACAATACGTATCGTGACTGTTTATTGAAAAGACGTCTAGTCAGAGTTTGTTCAGCCCAATAATTACATCACGAAAAGAGGTTGCCCACACAAACTGGCCTTCAAGTTTGCAATTAATTTTAGAAATTAAGGTAAGGTCTTGTCAATTCACAACTGAGTGCAGAGCTGAAAACCTTGAAGCAGAATTTATCATTCCCACTCATATACATTATGGGGCTCCTCTTGAAGACTCCATCGTGTTGTAATGAATGTTTTAAACTTTTTGATATTAATGTTGTTCCAGTTCTGAATTACGCCATTGAACGTGTAAACCGAAGGTTTTTAAAATAGTTGTTAACTGTACAAATATTTACTTCTGACGTCGATGTATACGGTGAACTTGGAAGAATCCCACTTAAATATTTACGGCTGGTTAAGTTAGTTAAATATTGGTTTAGAATTAAAAATTCTGGAAATATTATCCTGAGTACTCCATATAGACAGTTATATTTTGAAAATGAATCAAATAACAGTATCAACTGGGTTATACTCCTAAAAGATCCTGTAAACAGATTTGGTTTTGATGAAGTGTGGATGTTTCCTGATTCTGTAAATTGCTCCAAGTTTATTCCAATTTTTAAACAAAGAGTTACAGATGCTTTTCTATCAGACTGGAATAATAAATTACAAACTTCTGACAAACTGTCTTTATATGAACATATCAAAACTGATTCGAAGTTTATTCCAAATTCTTGTGTAACCATAAACATCGATCATCTTTGACAAAATTCCGAGTGTCTTCCCATAATCTGAGAATTGAAACTGGGAGATATGGAAGCAATAGAATCGATAGAAGTGAAAGATATTGTATGCTATGTGACGACCATAATATGGAAGACGAATATCATTTTCTTTTATAGTATGTCCTGTGTATACTCACTTGTGTGTAAACTTAATCCAAAAGAACTTCTGGAATAAACCATCCATGCACAAGTACATTGAACTATTAACTTCTAGTAATAAGAAAATAATATGTTCACTAGCTAAATTTGTTTACGAAGCGTTTAAAATAAGAGATAGATTATTATTTTTACAGTAATTTATTATAAAGATTGTGTATATTTGTACATCCTCTGCTTTCTAGCTCTTGACGATTACCTTTTTGAGTTCATGTTTAACGTTGTATATAAAGCATTTGATAACCACGCAATATTTATAATATGAAATCTATAAGCATCTAAATGCTTATGATAATAAACTATTGAATTGAATTGAAAAATGTATAAACAATACACCATGACATAATCGCCTTTTGTTGCGAACTGCCCCTGGAACATTTTGTACTTGACTGTAATGCATGGAAATGAACTAGTGTGCTCATATTTGAATTACGTTGTACATCAGGAAGACGGGATATTTTTAAACAATGAAAATACTGATACCATTGAAATATATGACTGTATTATTATTTATTTTTTGCCAATGATACTGTACCGTTTTCAGAATCTTGAAGGTTTGCAATGCTTACTTAATAAGTTGAAAAATTATTGTGACAAAAAGGCATTAAGGTGAATACTAACAAAACAAAAGTAATGATTCTTTAGATGTGAGGGTCAGTGTTCAAACGTGCCATTTTTATATGGCGATTAACCTTTACCATTGGTAAATGAGTTTACATACTTAACCCTTCCTCTGTTTTGTAATGGAAACTTTAATGTTGCGTAAAAGAAATCGGCAAACCAAGACACAAAGTTAATTCATACACTCTACAAATTAATTGATACACTCTACAAGTTAATTCCTACACTCTACAAGTTAATTCATACACTCTACAAGTTAATTGATAATGTAAGTATGAAAATTGAGCTATGGTTATATTTATTGACATCATGATTTTACCATGACGTACATATGGTTGAGAGATATGGGTTTTTCATATTGCAAAAGATGTCGAAAATATCCATATTAAATTTCTTTAAAATATTTAAAATGTTGCCATATGTGGTGAACATGGACGTTGTTCTTTACAAGTCATAAGATAGCAAGAATTTAAAAATACTTGTATATAATTCTAAATTCACGTCATAGTCTTATTAATTCGGGTGGGGGTGGGGGGTAAACTTGACAAATATGCAAGATGGTTTATGGCTATCAAATCGTTCGTTCGTTCGTTGGATTAACGACGTGTGCGGCCATTCGGCCATTTATCAAATCTTCAAAAGGTAGTTTTCGATTTTTAGAAGTTTGGGCTACGGAGAGACAGACTAAGGATATGGTAAATTTACCACTAGAGGCTATGGCTAGAAGAGTAGAAAATTAATACATTCAAACTAGGTTTTCTGACTTAGCAGCTTCATCAAAACTTGATGCGTATAGAATACCGTCTATACTCTTGTATAATCAGGGTCCAAATGCAAACAACATGGACCCTGATATGCCGGTTCATTATGCGACGACATATCAGGGCCTATGTTGTTTGTTCTACTGATTAGTTCTTACAAACTGCATAGACCCAGATCTGCCGGCGCATTATGCGACAACAGATCTGGGTCTATGCAGTTTGCAGTGGGTTTCGACTTATACGCGAGTATAGACGGTATTCAAAACTGATTTTAAGTTGTAACAAATACTTAACTCACTGATTACTACCATATTACCGTATTAATGTCATATAAGAACCATTACACAAATTTATTGACAAACTGAGTAATGTATACATTGGTATGGAACCAAGAAAATCGATAAAACAATGATTATAAATGGATATTGCAAGAAAAATATGGTACATGTACTGCTACTTTTGTTTAAAATATTACTTTATATTAGTGTTTGTTGATAACTGTTCTATATGTATATGCACTGTAAGTATGTTAGGTTATAGTGAGGATCCGAATTTGTGTTTTGCCAATAAGGGACTTGAACGTGATAGTATCACATTGTACATTATGGCGTCAGACGCAAATTATGCGGACTTGGTGCAATCAGGCGAAAATATATGACTACTAGCAGGTAGATAATAAAGACTAGTTATATTTAAGGAAGCTAAAATTAATTATTATAAATTACCTGTCAGACAGTAAAGATGTACTGTGTGCTATGTCGCTAAAAAAGTGAGAGTGATTTTAATGTTATGCAGAAGAGGGATCAGAAATGCAATAAAACAGAATGTTGCCAAGTGACAAAGATAATCTTTCTAATAACCTTTTCATCAAACCTAAAAGTATGGAGATTTTTATGGCACTATTTTTCGTAAAGTAAATCTGTATCTAATAGAATGTGTATTGTTTTGACTGTACTAGACCACGCTGTATCTAATAGAATGTGTATTGTCTTGACAGTACTTGACTACGCTGTATCTAATAGAATGTGTATTGTCTTGACTGTACTTGACCACGCTGTATCTAATAGAATGTGTATTGTCTTGACTGTACTTGACCACGCTGACTCGAAAACTTGTTTGATTTATGCATGTAACACCCTACATATCAAAAGATCAAATTAAATGAGCATTCAGGTATACTCATATTAAACAAGAGGCCTAAGAGCCCCGATAACACTTACCATAGTAACAATATCGGCTAATCCAACCTGTAGGAAGCCACGGTTAGTCTATGGTTAGCATGCTGGTTCGAATCCAGCCCTAATCAGCGTTGTTCGGCTGCGGTGGTGTGTCCCTGGGCACGACATTTACTCATATTTCCTCGGCACTACATCGCCTTTTATGTGCTGATGTGCAGTTAAAGACCAACCAAACAAGCAACAAAACCCTGCCAATATTAGGTCACGAGTTCACGAGATGTCATCAGGAAGGAAATTTTGGTATAACAAATGAAAAGAAGTACCTTTTAGTAAAAACTAAAAAGTGTTTCTAATTTTCCCCAAAATTTGAGTCTTACTGCGCACAGAAAATTTCTATCGCTTTTCTTTGGCAGTAGGGGTAAATTTTTATGAAATAAAAAGCGTTCAGACGATCTTAGCCTGTTATTGAATGCTTCCCGTCATATTTTGCCAACACTGATCAAGCCTTTTTGGAGAGGAAGCAGTTGAAATTTATTTACTTTTAGTAGCAGCCGTCACATTGGCACCATTTGTTTTAGACCTCAAATCCATTACGCAAAGATTGATTCTTTTAATTTTCTCCTAAAATTGATGAAGTAGATTTAAACAAGAAGTCACCACACCCCACCCCACCCCGCTGTCCACTTTAATATCAGCGGCCAAATCGTAAGTCAAGCTGATGTACGGTCTTGATTCAAGGAGTAACATTACCACACAAAAATCCCTCAAAGGTTCCTTCAAACAGGCTGGACCATTTTGAAGAAGTTAAAAATAATATATATATATATATATATATATATATATATATATATATATATATATATATATATATATATATATATATATATATAGTTACGATTCTATGGCTTAAAAATATGTAACAGAAAGAAAGTGAAACCATCAATGAAAGTAAAATAAACAAGCAATTTACTTCTAGACAATTAAAATGAAAATTCAAAAAGACACTTACAATATTGTGAATTAAAATCCAGATAATTCATTAATCCTAAGCGTCCTAATCACAAGTTCTAAATATGGAATGTTCCGAATTAATTCCAGTAGCCTTGAATGCCCTGATGTGTCAGTAGTCGTGAATGTCCTGATATGCCTGAATGATGATGTAATCCAGAATATCTTTGAATGAATTCACAAAAATCCCAAAGTAATGTATCAATTCAAAATGAGAATGAACACTTTAGTATTTCAATGAATATTTTAAATAAATAATTCGTCTTTCTGAATTCGCTCTGATTTTAACAGTACAGCTGTAAACATCTGATTATTAACATGATTCTTAATAGACTGATCATTAGAACAAGAATGAATTATTGTTTACTCAAACTCCCTATATACAAACACAAGTCAGCTGACAGAATTTTCCAGAAAATCATATTTGACAAATATTAGTAATTCTAGTGGAGAAACCAATCTAATTGTAAACAAAAGCAACCCTGACCTCGAATTCTAAGTAAACAATTTGTTTACATCCAACAATCAAGAACAAAGTTAAATATTTAAACATTACACATAACACCTCCCCTCATAAAGAAAAAGAAAGATGTAAGCAATAATGCTTTCTTTTAAATATGCATCTAATACTATTTAAATCAAAATTACATAGCAAGATGTCTTATAAATGTCATCCAGCTTAATTACACAAAATAAAGCAATATAGTCTATACACGTGAACGTGCATCTGCGATCACATTGTGATTTCCCCTGATGTGTCTAATGTCAATGTTATATTCCTTCAATATTAAACTCCATCTCAACAATCTCTGATTTGTATCTTTCATTTTGTTGATGCAAGTAAGGGGATTGTGGTCACTGAATACAATAACCGGAGAAAGAGCCGAGGTAACATACACTTCAAAATGTTGTAAAGCCAATATCAAAACCAAACATTCCTTCTCAATTGTGGAATAATTTTTCTGGTGCTTGTTTATTTTTTAACATTTTTTTAGAAAAATAGCACACTGGATGATCCATACCATTTTTGTCTTCTTGAATCAATACTCAGCCCAACCCCTACAACACTTACATCAACAGACATTTAAATAATTTGCTGAAATTTGGTGCTGAAAGAACTGGTGCATACACGATAACACCTCGACATCTTTTGTATGTTGACTCGAACGGGCTTGCACCACCGCGAGAAGTTGTTGTTTATTTAACCCGAGGTGGTGGACGACAATAACTGTTTTATTCAATGCTGCCGTTGCAAACTCGACGGGCCAATATGCGGTCATCTTGTTCTTGAAGCATTATGCACTCGTGGGAAACAAAGCCGCCTTAACACCGACCCCGCAAGCGCTTATTGATTTTACATTAAAGTACGCCTGATAGTATACAAGATGACTATTAATATTTACGGACCACCCGATGACGCGGCACCGATGTGGATCTGAACAGGTTTGCTACCAAAGCGGATTTGAGCGAGTTTACCAGCCGGGTTGTTGTTGGTGTTGCCCCGGGCGAGCTTGTGATTTTTGAAGATCAAACCGGAAAATTGGGAACATCTAACGTGGACATTCAAGATGTTATTGTTAGGCTGCGAGGCGCTGTCGCGAAAAACTTTGTCGAAATCAGTGAAACCCGGGAAACATGAGACTCTAACGTGTCGAGGGTGTTTACGTTAGAAAAGATATGGTCAGAATTACATTTTCCCCCGTCAGCACTATGAAAGCTGTAATTTGATTGGTGAATCAAAAGGTCAATAGAACACGACCTCGTATCTGTGCCTGATATAACTACTTATTAATGATCATATCTCCGTTTTAATCAAAATGAATGTCTCATCATCTGGCTGTACATAATATGGTGTTTTGTTTTATATTTTAAAAGTTGTCATTCTTTAAATAGCGTTGTAATTCACTCAGGCCATGACCTTCCCTTATGTCTTCATTGTACACATGGGGTGAAAGACTGGAATCTCCAATTGGTGTGACACCTCCAAAATCATTAGTTCGATTTATATTTTCATCGGTTGCATGTTCAGTATCTGCAATATAACCCTCATCATCTTCATATACAGGAACTTCAACTGAATAATCAAAATCATCGCAACTACCATCTGCCATTTATCCAGCGATAAAGTGTACGTTTTAAACAACCGGCATATTTTTTGGTTATTCAAAATAGTGATGATTGTCTATTGTTCACACATGCAAAATATGATTTTATCGTTGATAAATGGACAAATCAAAACTTGAAAAAGAATTAAGATTAATCGAAAACATAAACAGCAATAACTCCATTTTACAGAAACCGCATAGTGCAAACATAAATTGAATGACGTAACTATTGCAAATGGAGCATAAAGACAAATAGGTAAACATTTAAGTTAAAAAGTGTCCGAAAAGATTAATAAAATAGAAATCAATAAGTCATATGAAATCTTCATGAATGCCAGAGCTGCTAAAATTTCAAGATCATTATCAGATTTTGCAATCTATACTTTGGCATAATTAAAAGATTTCTCCCAATCGATAATTGAGATAGTTTGCAAAATGAAGTGAGAAATGATTACATGGCTTCAAATTGTATGATTCTTCTTTGGATTTTTGTCATTTAAGTTGGAATTTTCCTCTGTCTGCATTGACCGCAAATTTCATTACATATATGCAAAATAGTTTAGAAAGACAACAAACAATACGGAATCTGAAAATACTGAGAAAAAAATGCGTAATAAACAAATATGTGCTGATGGTTTTGTTGTTGATGTACATGTACCTCTGGCAAGCATTGCTATGACAACAATAATTTTAGGACTGTCTGTCTACTGTACAATAAAGTCAATAATTAAAAAACAATCTAAACAATACTGTTCAATATTAAGTCAGTGGCACTGTGTGCTAGCACAATTTCATTTTTTATTGATGAAATTAGCAATCTTGAATGATTAACCTTTTTGGTTTTCAGAATGTTTTTATTTTTTCACTAATCAAAGTGACATTGAAATATGACTTTCAACTACATTTTTTACCTCTTGAAATACAGTCTAGCTAACTTACACATTTTAAATGTAATTAATTGATAGTTGCAAAGACAAAAATAAAAATGAAGACGAGGTTAGCAAAGAACCTGAAAATATTACAAAAGCCAAACGATTCACGTGAGTTGAACTTGGCAAACAACTTGGAAACTGTTCACACGAATTCGGATTAGGGTAGCTGAACGTTTAAAGAAAGAACAAAATGACTCTACAGTGTCGAAGATTGTATATGGACCTTTACAAGACAAAATTATTAACAAAGGTAAAATCAAACTTACATTACTAAATGTTGTTTTAACTTGTTTGCTAATAAATAGTATATACAAAAGAGAAACGGACAAACATCAGCGCAAAACTGGTGTTAAACCAGCTCAAGCGGCTTTGGAATCCACCTATTCCTTTTTCAAGGGAACAAAGCTAAAAAGAACGATAACACAAACGAGGCAAGAACAACACACAAACACAAACACACACACACACACACACACACACACACACACACACACACACACACACACACAACGTAATTACGTTACAGAATCTTCATGATTCCTTTGTTCTAACTGTACCGTTTCTGTAAATACCCAGGACCGGTTTAGCCGCTAGGCAAACTTGGCGGTCGTCTAGGGCGGCAAAATTTGGGGGTCGGCAAAAAACTGAATGAATAAATAAAAGAAAGAGAAATAGCGTAAAATAGAAACAAATAAGCGTCTAAAAATAGAAAGAGAATAACAGATGCAGAATTTTTATTCACTCTAATGCACAATATTCATTTTCGAATTTTTTTTTTTTTTTTTGGGGGTGGGAGGGGGCAATGCTGAAGGTTCGCCTAGGGCGCCAAATACCCTTGCGCCGGCCCTGTATATATCTACAACCAAACATAATGTACATTATGTGAAATAATTACCCTTTGTTCTAATTGTATCATGTCTGCAAACATCTACAGCCCCGAACGTTGACTGACATACACGTGAGGACAAAATCATATTTATGCTGAATAAACACAGTCAGGTGTTTCAAGAAATCTTGCAACATGGTAAGTGGTCTATCTCCCCTGAGAGCTAATATGCCTTTGACCTTCTAATAGTCAGGGATGTATTTGTCTTCCATCAGTGAATTCAGTGCTTTGATGTCATTTTCTTCGGCTGCTTTGTACAGAATCGATCTTGATTGACGCCTTCGCTTTGTTTCAAATTTCGCACTTAAATCTGAAAAGAAAAACGCACGGCTTTGATTTCAGGAAATAGTTTAATTTCTCAATACTGTTACGACTCTAGGTCTTAAAATACGTAACAGAAAGAAAGTGAAACCAATAAAGTCAAGTAAAATCAACAAGCAATTTATTTCTAGATAATTATTGTAAAAATTCAAAAGGCACTAACAATTTGTGAGCTAAATTCCAAATAATCCTAAATGCCTTTATCACAAATCCAAAATAGCAGAATGTTCCCAACGAATCCCAATAGCCGTGAATGTCCTGATGTACTACAAAGATGTAATCCAGAATTTATTTGAATGAGTTCACATAAATCCACAAATCATGTGATCATCCAGAAGCCAATGAGCACTTTAGTAATTCCAATGAATATTTTAAATAAATAATTCCTCTCAAATTATATATGATTTCAGCAACACAATTGTAATTAATAAAATAGATTCCTTACAGACTGTTCTTTAGAACCAGAATTCTAGAACAGGAATGAATTTGTTTACCAAAATCTGTATATAAATACACATGCCTACATGACCTATATCACATCAGAATATGAGTAATAATAATGGAAAAACACTGGCCTCCCTCACATCTGTCACAAAAGTCTAATTGCGAAATATCTATGTAAGCAACTGGACAAAAGTTAAAATGTATTTTCAAATAACCATACAACTTACAATCATAGACAAAAGTTAAGTATATAAACATCATACATAATACGCACTATGGAAAATAATGAAATATACAGTTGGTTTAGTTATGTAACACCGCATTCAAATGTAAAATCATCAAATGAACTCTTCTAAACACTCATGGGTGTGGCTTTTGGATTTTAAAAGAAAGCATTAGCTAATCTGGAGCATACTATATGTTGTTACGGAATCATACCTTTTTACCTTTTTATAATGATTTAATTTACTAATTTATGATCTCTGTTTTTAGTCTGAATAGCGGTTAGCATATCAGTATAGATACGACTACTGCTCGATCAATAAGTGGTCACATGATCAATTGCGCGGGAAAATGAAGTCGACCTAGCTTTGTACTTTTGGAAATTAACATTGTAAGGTCACACGCTGGAAATATCACGTGATTTTGTCTCGCGCAGAACAACAACTTGTTGACTGTTAATTCCAGTCTAAAATAGCATTCTATTGAGAATTAAATTGTGTTTACTTGAAGTAAATACATTCTAAAGACTTCTAATGCTGACAGAAACTGCGTTGTGGATTTATTTGATTCTGCGCACTGGTGGTGTATAAATAGCAGATAGTCCAGTGATAAGTCATTCTTTACAATTGCTTGAATGAAGAGAGGTTATTGAAATTATTCAGTTCAGTGTGGAATTTATTTAATTAGTAATTCATCTGAATTACTATACAGCTCCGTGGAATTATCGGACATTATTCTAAAACTTGTGAGATTCCAGACTTGCAAGGATTATTTTGGATTTAATCAGAACTTGTCAGCTTCAGCACATTGCAGGTTATTTTCATTCGGAATATCACATCCGGATTATTTGGATTAACATCAGGAAGTGAACTTTAAAACAATTTAGGACCTTTTAGGATATTCTATACTGTAAGTTATTTTAATTCTTTCACTTTGATTGTTTGTTGAATTATTTTAATTCTTTTAATATTTTAGGAAATTAAAGATTTTCATTTTAATCTTGAAAGCTTGTTTGTGTCTTTTATTCTGTTACATTACCCCTAGAGTCGTAACAATGTATTTATAGTGTCATTCCACTACCTCATAAAATACTCCTCAATGACTATATGTCACGTTTTGAAAGATAACAAATGTGTTTTTAACTGTACATGTTTGTAAAAGAGTTTACGGGCACTAGATACACAAAATGAATTGAAGCGAGGCTCTGAAATCTCCTATTCAAACTGAATGGGTTAGTAGCAAGGACTCCTTTTGTTAATCGGTAATTTGCATGGCTTACACATAGGGTGATTTTTTTATGTGAATACTTCATGCAACAGTACACACCCAATACAACAGATTCAGCATGCATCGGCGTGCATGCCTTTTGACTCGCTGTCCTCTGGATCTGTGTCCTTGACAGCGACAAAAGCAGAATAATTGGTTCAGGCCCATACTGCGCTTAACTGTGATGCATATATATGAGCTACTGTGCTCAGATTGCAATCAAGAGGGCAGACGCCATGATAGTATCGCATTGTACCTTATGGTGTCAGGCAAAAATAATGCAAATGTGGTTCAATCAGACGAAACATTTTAGCTATGAGTGGGTACAGAATAAAAACTAGTTATAGTTTTCCAAAACACATTTAATAAGTTATTTGCAAGAAATGCAAAATCAGACGCCTTGACAAATGTGTCTGTTTCATGGGAGGAAACTCAAACTACTAGATTATGATGGTAATTGTTAGATTTTACCTCCCCTGGTAAGAAACAGACGATATTTATGAGTAAATGTGTCAAAATGAATGCATTTGAGAGAAGAAATCTAACTTATCAGAAGACCAAACAGGGAATAAAATATTCATAGGTCAATACAGAATCTGTGAACATCCCTCTATGCACTGAGCACAGAATTGTGGAGAATATTCACACTGGAAATTGAACACAGCACATTAAGAAGCAGTGTCGCCTATAGTACGCTCGAGATGGTTAATACTGGCGTTTTTTCACATTTATTTTGTTCATATGGTGGTGTTTGAGTAATAAAGAAGACATACATCATTAAGTTAGTTATCAGTTTCTATTCGCGAAGTAAAAGTGTTTAGATGAGAAGTTTAGTGCAACAAGAACAGCGTTTGACAGTCTCTACGGGGTTTACATTGATTATTGGCCGCCATTTTTTTATTTTTACAGACTAGTTCTTTAATTCTTATTTTCGACATAATAAGGGTCACAACTTGGCTTTAGTCCTGTAATAGACATGGAAGCAGTCTAGGAAGAATGAGAATGCAAAAATGGTGGCGGATTTCCATTGTGAAAACTTGCAAAAACTATCAAACGCGGTTTTAGTGGCACTAAATTTAGCATCTACATACATACTGCTTTTAATTCACGAATAGAAATTGGTTAGCTAATTGATTGATGTGTGTCTTGTTTATTACTCAAACATTACCATATGCGCGAAATTATTGTCGAAAAACGCTATCTAATCTCGATCGTACTAAAAGAAATTCAACTCAACAGGTGACTTAGTCAAATTGTAAGTATGGAAATCTAGGAAGTGTTGAAAGCTTTTCACACGAGATGATTATGAGGGAAAGTCATGCAGTTTCTAATAAGACACTGAGAACTGAACTGTATCGATTTCATTGAGAGAAAAAAAGGGAATTATATCACCCGACTGAACTATGTTGGCAGAGGCACAAAAAGAGAAGCGTTTGAATTGGTTCTCAGAGCATCAGAATGACAACTGGGAATGGGAAAATGTTTTCTTCAGTGATAAAAGTTCTGTCTGGCTTAATCGTAATAGCATGCAAATCTGGACAAAAGATACTTACAAACCACTGTATAAATGTCCAAAAAACACAGCCCAAAGTTTTATATGTGCTGGGTCGGGAATGGCCAACCATGATAAGGGGAGATTTTCCAGGGGCGTCCAGGTGGCCCCCAAGACCTGGTATAAGCGCAGTCTCTCTGGAATGGGGTGAGGGACGCCGGTCCTATCCGGTATACGTGGGGTGCCATTTCGTTGCGGAGAGTCACCTCCGTGTGTATAAACACAGAAAACTTAACAAATGAGTATTATGTATAGATCCTAAATGTACGTCTCTTACTAACATCATAAGTTTGGTACAATTATACCTGAATCTTGCAACAGGATAATGACCCAAGAACACGACTAACTACACAAAAATGTGTGTTGATATACAAGGCAGACTAACTCAATATTGACTTGCTATTGATCTACAAGGCGGGGTAACTAAATATTGACTTGCTATTCTAGTGTCTACAAAAAAAATCCAAAGTAAAACATGATTCTCGGTCATTTTTTAGAATACTTAATTTATAGAGAAAAAAAGCTAAAATGAGGTATTATAAGTAACTATCAGACAGTAAAGATGCTTGATCTGACAAAATATTAAAGACGAAAAATACCTACATTTTAAAAAGCACTCCACACTCTGGCATGATACATAACCATCAGCCTGTATCATGCTCTCTGCGATGCTATGTCGCTAAAAACGTCATACAATAAATCAGTCTACTGCTGGGTAACAACTGACATCTTTCTAATAATCTTTCATAAATACTAAGAATGTGATTCGGTCCATATATTACTCCTCTGTCATTATTTCTAAAGAAAATCTCTAATTGTGGATAATTTGGTGTCCTTGTTATTCGTTAAGTAAAGATATATCGAATAAAATATACATGGTCTTGACGGTGCATAAACATGCTGACTCGAAACCTTCTTTAATCTACACATGTAATATGACTAATAAAAACATGTTGACTTGAAACCTTCTTTAATCTACACATGTAATATGACTAATAAAAATATGCTGACTCGAAACCTTCTTTAATCTACACATGTAATATGACTAATAACGACCCTTATTTTAATAAAAATTATCATATACACGCTATATATCATGAGATATCCAATTAGATAAAACTTCGTGTCTAATCATATAAAGCAAGAGGTCCAAGATGCCCGTTATCGCTTACCCAGCCTATAAGAAACCCCTGTTGCTCAGTGATTAGCGTGCCGGGACTCGCAAGTCAAAGGAATTTATTTAGAATCTGGTCCAGATCAGCCTGGGCCGGCTGCTGTGGTATTTTTTTGAGCAAGACATTTTACTTCCATTGTCTCTACACTATATAGTCTTTCGTGTGTTGATGTGTCGTTAATGCCAAACAAACAAAACCCTATCCAATACTACGCTAGTTCACTAAATGGTCATCAGGAAAGTTTTTTTGTTGGTTTTGACAGCACGTTTAACACATTATTGGCTATATCATACCTTGGACATGGGAGATAAATGCCTTTCCCAAGGACATACTGAATCAGCCAGGCTAGCGTTGGCGGGTATCGAATCTGCAACCCTTGGATTACGAGTACGACGCTATACTAACTGCGCTACCGCGGCTCCCTATCATCAGGACAAAAGTTTGGTAGAACAGCTGAAAGGCAGTATCTTTTAGTGAAAACTGAATTTTTTTCTTCTATTTTTTCGAGAAAGTCGAGAGACTTATTGCGCACACAAAATTTCTATTATCTCTCATTGGCAGCAGGAACTTAGTTTGGTAAAATAAAAAGTGGTTGGACGTTTCTTAGTCTGTTTTTAAATGCTTCCTGTCATATTTTGTTAAAATTAGTGAAGCGGTTTTGGAGTGAAAGTCGATGACATTTGCTTACTTTCAGAAGCAACCGTCGTAGTAGATATGTCAGCACCATTTTTTTTTCTCACACTTCAAGGCCTCTACCATAGAGTTATACCTATAATTTTCTCTTAAAACTGATCATCAAATAGTTTTAGACGAGAAGTCGTCACCCATCCACCCCTACTCATCCCAGTGGTATAGCAGCTCTAGAAACATATGGCAAGCTGGCGTACGGCCTGATGCATTGAAGGACATTACCAAACAATATTCCCTCAAAGGTTCCTCCAAACAGACTTACACCAGGTTACTAAGCAAGCAACTTCGTTTCTATGAAATTCACCCTGGACACAAACTTAGGATAGCACGTCCGTCGTAAGAAATAGTCTTTCGTTTGATCAGAATTGGCTCCGTCCCTCTGTAGAAGTCGAAAATATGTTGTATATCTGGTTGCTATGTAAGCCACACTATTTCTATGGCATCAAGATTAATAAAAAAAAATGTCTAAGTAGTTATAGAAAAGAACTGAAATTAGTGATTGTTTCCCCCTTGCAGAGGTACATCGCCACGACTTTATTGTCTGACCACGTAATGACAGAGGACTGATCACCCATCGTGTTCCAAAATTGGTTGGTCCAAATCTGATGAAAAGGGAGTAGGGTAGCTAGAGGGCATGGATGACGGAGTATCACTAATGATTGATGGAAGACCTGATGAAGGAGAAACTGTGTTCCTCTGTCTCATCTCCCTGCCTGCCTGTGAAAATACAGGCATATGATTCGCTTGGCCACGAGAAAAAAAAAGAAGAAAAATCTGCTGTTGTTGAGAACCGCCACTGTGAATTCTAAGGTGACAATCATCCCTTCTCTTGTACAATCCCTAATAGGGTCATGCAGAAATAGGAGATTGCACTGAAGGTTAAAGGGCAACTCTTGTGCCTCTTGCTTTCTCACCCCCTCAATTCGATGCCCTTTTTAACCGAAGTGGAGAACTGAAAGGTAGGGAGCACATAGAAAAACAGCAATGATTGTTAGCAGCCTTTTCGGCTTAACAAAAAAATTGTCAGATGCGTGAAGTCAAGTAGAGAGGAAGTCGACACAACATTCCTGACTAGCTTTGACATGGTGTTAAAGATTAGGGAATGTCAGTCCGGTGTTGCCGGTTTGGCTCGGTCAGACGGTTCCATAAGTAGTACCATTTCACTATAAATTTCATAGGAATGGTCTGTCCAGTCAATTGGTTGGCCGGCCGGCAAGCTATGCGGTGTGTCTGGGTAGCTGGCTCGCCAGTAGGAGACTCCTGACAGCTCTAAATGCACATAGCTCGTTCTTATGGCTGGAATGGTTGGTCAGCAGTGGGAACAGCATACCAAGGATGGTATATGCCTTGCTGTCCAGCTGGATGGTGTGATTATGGTCGGTGCAGCTAGCTGGCCATATCGTATTGATCAAATTGCAAACCTTGATGTCCGGCTTGATTTCTTAATATTTTCATGCATTGACATGATAGATCATACTTGTACATGCTAATGCCTCATGGGTGGGGGGACAAGTTTGACTGTAAACCCTCATACATCATAGGCGGGGTGATAGGCTTATCCCCAGTGGGATTACAATATATAAACACCATTACTACTCGTCAACATATCAACAACAAAGCCTTTTGAGTCATACCGATCTGTGGCGTGGTGGTGGTTGTGGTTGTGGTTATCGTTATCTAGAGGATGATCGACCTCGGTGTTATTGCCCGGATCGAGTAAATAATAATATAAATTGTGAAACTTATAGATGGAATGAATAGAGATCTGATCAAATATATAGAACAGACTAAAACGAGCACCCGTATATGAAATATAACAATTTAATCAATTACATAAACAACTGTGATAATGCATTACAGTAGGAAGATACACTTCTTTTTGAAATAAATCATTCACCGAATTTTAAACACAAATATACTTATATAAATAGCCGATCTGTTTAAATGATAGAATTAATTCATCATAGAATCGAGTGAACAATCGAAGTCATTGCCTTGTACAGCTTCATAACCTGGTTTCCTCCTGTTCACTCCAGTTTCACCGTGCTGTTCAATTGGTTCCTTCGCTTTCTTCTCACTCTGACTATCTTGCCTCTGTCGGCCCTCAAACTTTGTGTGGGTAGGTGGATACGTAGGTATGTAGATACGTAGGTACGTGGATACGTCAGTGGATTACGTCAGTGGAGCTATTTCCCCTTGTGCTTTCAAGCCTTGCTCGCTTCTACCGCCAGAATTGTATCCGTCAACGTTCCAGACATCCGGTCCCTTAGATAATTGTTTTACGAGATAATTTCTTGCAAATTCAATCTCGGAGTCAAAAATATCTGCCTCTTGCAGGAGTTTACACTGACTAAATTTTGCGATGTGGCATATTAAAACTATGAAATTTCGTGTGGGAAACACGCCCCTTATTTAGCGTAGCCAATCAGGATTAAATATATCTACCGCCTTTTATAAATAGGCGCCAAACTTTGCGGTCATCCTGACCCTCTTGATTTCCAAATAACTGATTCTGGACAATCTCAACTCCGACATTTTCGATACAAAGATTGAGTTAACCTTTTCCCTTCCAGTTTCTCTGACTGTTAAATAAACGAATGCTTAATTAAAAATCGGTTCCTCTCACAACACAGACCTTAAAATCCTCGCAGCATAGCGATTTAATACGCACCCTGTCCTCATAAATCTAATTAATTGTTCTCTGTCCAAGTTAATGTTCTCTTTATAGATCGACAGAAATTTGCACCCTTACATGATCATATACTTGATTGGAATTGTACTGTATTCATGAATACGGTATGTTCTGGCGCTGTTTCTGCATCTGTATGGGAGTGCAAAGGGTATTTTGACATCACCCATGAGACTAATCAACAATCCTACTGTATTCACTGATACAGTTGGTTTTGGCACTGTTTCTGCATCTGCATGTGGGGTGGAGAGGGCATCTCCACACCCCAAGAGATTATTCAATGATTCGGACATGAGGTATTTGTTTAACGTCTTGCTCTGATGTATTGGAGCATGATTGTTTCTTTGTGGCCCTTGAGCTGCTTTTTCAAAACATTGGACCAAGTAATTCCGACTAAAGTGCACACACACTATGTGTGTGCCAACGATAAATTGTATGCATAGACATGTCTCGTATCCATCCTCCATGATCTTAAATGGTTTGCCCTTCTTGCACTTGGTTATCATCTCTGTAATGAAGAAGAGGAACAAACAAGTGCACACAACAAATATATATCTCATCGTCAGGAATTTCTCTGCCTTCCATGGACAGGAAGTTGCATATCAAAGCCTTTGATTTGATTAGGATTGTGCTGCGCCAGTCTCTGCCAGGGACAGGTTTGTCCCAGTCGTCGCTCAGGATTTGTTGTCATTTTGGCTTCTTTTCTCCATGGTGACTTCTCAGAAGGAGTTTTTTGTTATTGTTATTGTTATTGATGTAGTGGAGATAGGTCCTCAACGCTGGAAGAAGTCTCGTCGTCAGGAATTTCTCTCCCTTCCATGGACAGGAATCATCATCATCATCATCGACAGGAATAATCATCATCATAATCATCATCATCATCCGCATCATCAGCACCACCACCACCACCACCATTGTCGTTGTCAACATCGTCGTGCAGCACCGGTCTCTGCCAGGGACAGGCTTGTCCCAGTCGTCGTTTTTAGGATTTTTGTTGTCATTTTGGCTTCTAGTCTCCATGGTCAATTCTGAGATGGAGTTTATTGTTATCATTTTGAATAAATAAAAAATTAAGTGTACAGCTAAATTATTTTTTTCTTGTTCATAACTGAAGTCAGATTTAAACATACATTCATGTTTGTATTTTTGGACCACGAAAAAGTTCATGAACAATCAACTTCACCAGGATTTAACAAGAAAGTATTGGGGCCAACCATATAATTTTTAGAGAAAAGTCAGGCTAATATGTGACACAGATGTCTGTGAGGTTATGAGCGGTTCTGATATGATTATCTATGAGTATCTTTCAGCATCAGTGTCATGAGTGTCAGCATCAGGATCATCAGAGTGTCAGCATCAGTATTATTAGTGTCAGCATCAGTATCATGAATGTCAGCATTAGCATAATGAGTAGCAGCATCAGTATCATGAAAGTCAGCATCAGTATCATCAGTGTTTCAGCACCAGTATAGATTGTTAGGATCAGTATCATTAGTGTTAACATCAGTATTATCAGAGTGTCAGCATCAATATCATAAGTTTCAACATTAATATCTGTATTATGAGTGTCAGAATTGGTACAATCAGAGTATCGACATCAGTATCATGAGTGTCAGTATCAGTATTATTAGTGTGAGCATTGGTGTCATGAGTGTCAGCATTGGTGTCATGAGTGTCAGCATGAGTATAATCAAAGTATTAGCATCATTAGTGTTAGCATCAGTATCATGAGTGTCAGCATCAGTGTCATGAGTGTCAGCATCAGTGTCATGCATGTTAGCATCAGTATCATTAATGTCAGCAGGAGTATAATTAAAGTATCAGTATCATTAGTGTCTGCATCAGTGTCATGAGTGTCTGCATCAGTGTCATTAGTGTCAGCATCAATATCATTAATGTCAGCATGAATATAATCAGAGTATTATCATCAGTATCATTAGTGTCAGCATCTGTATTATGAGTGTCATCGTCAGTGTCTTGAATATCACCATCAATGTCATGAGTGTCAGCATCAGTATCATTAGTGTCAGCATCAGTATCATCAGAATGTGATACCAACATTTCACTGTTAGAATGCTAAAATAAAAATATGTGTCATTAATGAGCATGGAGATAAAGTTTGAAGTAATGTAAATTATGTAAATTTCTTTAGAGGTGTATTTTTGCAGCTAGTTATGTAAGGATTGTAAAATATGAATTACTTCTTTTTAAAGCAAGCTTTATTGTTATTTTTTAGTAGCGGGGTTCATACAGGTCGTTGAAAGTCCTTGAAGTTGGATTTTTAAATTCAAGACCTTGAAATCCTTGAAAATTGACATTTTAGTTTTAAAGTGTGTGAAAAGTCCTTGAAAATCATTTTTTCTCCCGCTAAACGTTTTTTCAAAATTTTTTTGTCATATGGTTCCTGGAATATAAACATGATCAGTTTATCAGTGATCTTGCTCTTTTGTGTTGCTGATATCCAGTGTTACAGCTTTTTTGGTTTGTATTGCTTGTCATTCCAGATATAATTTTCACTTTTACTGTCTACACCATCATCGTTAGTGAAAGCAGTGTTTTAAATCATCTCTTTTACACAAATTTTGTTGCTTGGATAAGTGTTGTGATTTAATTGGTCATAAATATGCCAGGAAATTGCACATTTGCAGACAGTTTGACAATGAATGTTTTATATAAAAACTGTCTCATTCGATATTCACAGTTGAAATATAAGGCGCAGTGCCGGCTTCGTAAAAAAACAATTTCAGCTTGGGGTTTAAAGAGTTAAATTAGCAAATTTTTAAAGAAGCAAATTATGATTGTGGCATGTAAGACATTCAGTTCATTATGTTGAGTTCATTTCGCAATGTAATGGGGTTTTCATTTCAAATATAATAGAGTTATAATAACAATCTTTGGGTCACATGGTTGGTCATCTGATTTTGGGCAACTGGATCTGAACAACGTGCTGTGCAGTATCCTTTATTCTGGCATATTTGAGGTCTAGGAAATTTATTTTGAGGTCCTGGATAGTACTTAAATTTCACTTGAGTGTGTATGAACCCTGTAGTAGAGTATGAAATATGTAGCTATATAACAATATGGCTGACAAATTAGAGAACTAATGGTAGGTTCTAAGTTGGTAACTGTTCTATAGACCATAGAATATCCAGTAAATCACCCTGCATACATAAAAAGTAAATATGTGACCATGTGTTGCTTTTTATCTCTTACCCCTCCCTCCCAGTCCCAGATCAAAGGTACAGGGGGATTACAGTAAGAGCAGTTTTCATCCATAAGTATATTACCTGTTTTTTGCAACATCAGACCTCATGTGCATTACTTATGGATTGAGGCAGAAGCCTATTGTTTTAGGGTTGCTAGGTTAAGGTCACAGGAGTCAAAAATGTGATTTTCCTTTTTGCATTATAAGTCAACATTCCTTGGCCTATTTTTCATCATGCTTTATAGGTAGACTACACTTGATGCTGAGGCAGAGTGGTGAAAGGTCAAGGTCACTGGAACCAGTAATTTGATTGGTTTCCACTTGATAAGTCAGATTTCCTGGGTCTAATTTTCATCAAACTTCATGGTTAGTTTACACTTAGGCAGAGGCACCTCACCTGTTGATTCTCAAATCCAGAGGTCAAAGGTCAAGGTCACAGGAGCTACAATTGTCGATTGGTTTTCACATAATAAGTCCACTTTCCTCAACTTTCCCACCTAATTTTATTGACTTCACAGATGCAGTATACTTGAGGAAGGGCAGCTTCCTATTGAGCCTGTGATTGGTAGATCAAAGGTCAAGGTCACTTGATATGAAATTACATTCCTGATCTCTGCATAATAATTCAACTTATATTGACCCAATTTTCATCAAACTTTATAGGTTTACTACTCTTGAATAGTAACAGCTCCTAATAAAATTCTGGGAGCTAGTAAGTCTAATGTCAAGGTTCTTGGAGGGTCAAAAATTCAAACTTCCGGGTTACTGGAGTTCAGATTTTGACTTGGTTTATGTATAACAATATCAGATCAAATTATTACAGGTCAACAGGGCTCAAACTAGCAGGCATATAAGCGAATATAATTGCTGTGATTTCCACTTATACCACATATTTTGAGATGACCCCAGAGAAACGTGGCTTTTAGTTACCCTCTTACACCTATCAGTTTCCTCATTTACCTGAGATTCCAGTTTCATGAAGCAAATTGTTTAGGTTTTTAATGCTTGAATGAACATCCCCAAGGGCCCTGGTATGCCCCACATTCATAGCTGGGACACATCAAGGGCCCTAGTATGCACCTCATTCATAGCTGGGACACATCAAAGGCCCTAGTATGCACCTCATTCATAGCTGGGACACATTAAGTGCCCTAGTATGCACCTCATTCATAGATGAGACACATCGAGGGCCATAGTATGCAGCACATTCACAGCTGGGACACATCAAGAGCCCTAGTATGCACCACATTCACAGCTGGGACACATGTAGTACACAAAGAGCTTCTTAAGAGTGGTCATATTTGAAGTTGTGCTTGTGGACATGATTACCAGCTTGGACCATTGCATAATCATCCACTGCCATTCATGGTTTTTTTTTATATTGCAAGGTGACTTGATAAGACAGGGTTAAATCACTGACCTTATTTATTTTACTCCAAAGACAAGATATTGAGATACCTGCAGGAATGGGCCAGATGTGAGTTAGGTTGTCTTAAGGGAAAATTTAAAGGCATTCCAAATAGGACAGTTTAATTTCTTGATTAGAATCAACAGTGTAAACTGGTTCTGGATATAAGCACTGTGACCTAAAAAACAAATACGTGACAAGCTAACAAGTGAACCAATACAAAAGAAAGCAATATGAAACAAACTTGTCTGTTTTTCGCCTAACACAATATAAATTTAGACTGCATTATAATAATTATATTTGTTACTTACAGGTGTTATTGGAAAAAAGGTGCCCTATGATCAGATGGCACCATTAGTTTGTTTCACATCAAATTAAAGTTATTTGCTTTAAAGGATAGGAATCTTTGCAGCATATTTACCAAGCACAGAGAAGTCAACTAACTAAAATGCCATCATGTACAGTCAACTATCCAAACAGGAAAAAAATCTCATTTAATAAGGCCCATGTACATATCTGTCGTTATGAAAATGTGGATTCGTCTGCTCTCGTCAGCTTTTCGACAATGCACACTTTGGAGAATCTAAATACTTATAGTGTCCACGCTAGAGTGATAAGGGCGAAATAGTCACCTTAGAGTCCGTCACCTTAAACAGATCCCAAAGGCGAAGTTCACTTTGCTCTGCACTGCTTTGATGACATTATCGCCCCCTCCCCCTCCCAATTTTGTTTAAATAAAATGCATTATTAATCGAAGTAAAACGTCGACTTTCGTGTAAATTTCTCTTTAAAAGTGGAAGGTGCAAAGAAATAATAATAAGTTCTATGTTCTGTATTCAATTTTGGTGCTAAATTGATGATTATAAATACCAGAATGTCCATTGTTATCTACGGAATTCCCATCGAAATTTCACACATTATCCTTGAAAAACAAGTGAAAAATTGACTTCCTGTAGCTCAGTTTGAAGCAAATTATGACTCACTGGACGCATCCAGGTCCATTACTAACAAAACTCATAATTGTATCCGATATTTCATTCTACTGACACAACAAAAAAGGACTTCTATTGTCAAAAATTGCGCCGATTTTCGACTACAACTTTTTTTTTAGGTTGCCGTTGTCTGTTATACAACAAATGCGGCGAAACAAACAAAAATAATACTATTTGTACAAACTTTTAATAATATTTCATCATCATTTTCATAATCTGATATGAAAAAATGTAAACACATTAGTTTAAAGAGACTATTTTTAACTCTCTACACACCACTTTTCTCTATTTTCACCAACTTCACCCTATTCTGGTTGAAGAGAGGTAATTTCGCCCTAATATTAGGGTCCAACTTGGACCATGACTAATTACAATTAAAGTAACTTAGTAGCAATCCCAGGCTTTCGCATGATTAAGGTGACTTCTGGTAAGATAAAGGTAAAATTATGGTTCAGATCTAGTAACACATGTTAAGATGTTAATATGCCGAGGGTCAAGTTCGGGCAAAAGCCAGTTTAATACTAACTTTCAATTGGATATTTCAAAATAAAAATTATGGCCGACAGGTGGCGTATAATCAATATAGCATATCATCTCTGTGTCATTATCAGCCAGATCGCACACATTGGAAATATAGAACATATTTCTTCTTCAAATCAAACTTTGCATGTGAAAAAATATCTCTCTGGAAATCAAAGGCTTCTCTGAAAGATGTATTCTTACATAATTATGAGCGATCTCCCGTAATCCAAAATAAGAAAATGGGAGATATTCAAATCTATTTCTCCTTTAAAAAGAAGAATTTATGAGCACTGTAATAATAATACGACTGAAACGATTTTTTTTTTCCTTTTGCAATGTCCATTTTATTCTAGTTTAAGGGAGGTATTGTCAATGACTGCAAAGATGATCTGTCAGATCCCCCGCCCCCATTAATGTATTTGATGACATCAGATGTCAGTAATATATTCATTAATATCTGCTGTTTTCTTTCAGTATATTGATATTTGATAAACTGCAATAGATTCAGACAAAATATTTTGATATAAATGTCTAAACTATATTTATTATTTATTTTATTTACTCTTCTAAATAAACCAATGTCCAGTCCATCAATAATATATTGTATTGAGGAGTTTCCTTCCCTAACTGGACCCGTAAATATGATAATAATGTTACTGTATTGTACATTATGTCCCCAAAATAGCAAGGAATTTACACTGCACTGGTCATTGACAACAGCATTTTTTCAAATTGTAAAAGTTTGTGCGAACATCGGATGATGGAATGGTTTGAAATTTGTAAGGTATAAAGTGATTTCGTATTGTTTTAGCCAGATTGTGATCGCGCCAGGTAGAGACATCGACTTTCCGGGACTGAAAAATGAATCAGAATGGGTACGATCATGATATGAAGCCGTGCATAACCATCAAAATGGGTGACGATAATACTCTGATGAATTAGCAAAATACACATATCTGGAGGAGGAAATGTATGTAATTAAAAAAATTAAAAAAAACGATTACCCACACTCCCCGGGATTCTTCGGTCAGTTTAAAAAATTCGCGCACCAAAAAGAAAATCTCAGCCCCCCCCCCCTTAAATTGTCGGTCCATATGTTTTCCGCTTCAAAGTTCTACGAAAGTTCCGTGCTATAGTAAATAGTCACGAGACCAGTTCCCGCCAAAAGTTAGCCATCCCCTATATTTGATTCAATTGTAAACCAAGGAGGCAGACATCTTGGGAAGATTTTTAGGGCTGTGGCAGGATTTTGTTACAAGTGATGATTTATACATTGACTTGGAATTAGTATGCTGCCATTGAAGATATTGTCACGTTAGAAATTCGGTAAAAAATTTGGTAATGCAACTTTTTCTTATATTTTAATGATTGCACGTGATTCACTGTACGATATCGCTGCCCGATTTCCGCAAGTTATCATTTGATGCTTAATAACTTGTGTTTCGAAACAAAATCATCTGTATGTAAATAACAATTTGTGTTTTAAGAATAGAATCGGTGAAAAACACTTTCTAAATATATCGTTTAAAGATTTTAATTGACGTGCTTCCATTATTTTCATAAAATCAGTTTGAAACCGTAAGTGAACCTGCTAAGGGTAATAATGGCGGACATTGCTGTGTCTTGGAAGTACGTCTTCATTAGACTGTCTGTTTTCGTAATTCATTGGGCACAAACATTAAGGAAATTATACAATTCGCAGAAAGCAAAGTGTAACTATTATGTGATAAAAGATTTAGCCTAGAAAGAAAAATTTGTTGGTCAGAAACGTATGGCACAATTCTATGTTGTAGAATTGATAAGCGCTGTAACTTAAGGTCAATATTGTTAGCTTACATCACACATTTTTGTGCAAATACGAGAAAAAGTAGCAAAGAAAAAATATCCAACCAGTACACGACGTTATTACGCACACGGCGACAAATATTAAAACCATACATTTTCAATCCTATATAGGGATTGTTGCAACGAAGCTAGAAAGTGAGAGATCGTATGAAGAAAATCCCTGTTTCTAAAAATAGATGCATCTACTTTTAAATTATTTACCCTTTTATTTCAGACGAGAATGCACACTGCTTCACCTGAAGTTTTGGTGCTTGTAAGGGATGTAATAGTAATGATGCCTTGGGACTGTCCTTGGACCAATGGGGCACTGCCTCCACATATTTCTCTATGGTAAGGCGAGCAAACTTTTCCTTCTCATTTTCCTCTATGTTGTGGTTGTCTCTTTTGATTCCTTTATTATAAGCTACATGTCCCTTTTAGATGTACACTTTCATCCTGTTTAAAACTGCATTTGACTTGCTGTACTTGTTTTTTTTCCATGGCATTTTTCTGTATTTTATTCCCCAAATTTCACCCCAAATCAAAAATAAGTGCTTAGAAGCTGGGATCTACAATATTTGGTGACAGATTGGCTTCTTGCATGAATTTTATTCACTACACAAGAAGGATAGCTTTCTATTTGTGTTACAGAGATGATGGGTAGGCTGACCTTTGTGCAAGGACTAGGGGTTAGTGACCTCATGTATCTGCAGTTGGTGTACAGTGTTGAAAGCCTATACTTTATAATAAGATTGAGTCATGTCCTCCTGTCTCTGATGTTAAGTTCTTTGTCTACTAAATCAATATAAAGTCCTTTATTTTAGATGAATTCTCCATTTTGAAGTAGGAGAGGTACATACTAATTAGTACATTGACCTTTGACCTAGTTATTACATAATATGACATAATGTGATTTATCCCATATCACCCATGTGATGTTCAATAAGTGCTGATATGATAAAACTCATAGTTAAAACAATTCATTTTATTCCCAAAAAATAGTTTGGTAGTAAAGCACAAGTATGAAAACAGTAGTACAGTTGAAACAGCTCCATGACATTTCCAAAGACATCAATATACGACATAGCTTGGTACCTCGTGAAATTGTTTTTGACAAGCGAGACTTAGTACACTTGTTACTTGTACAGTCCCAAGCTATATCACAGATTATTGAAAAAATTAAGGTTGGCCATAGGTATCACAGTACCAATTGCACAAGCCTAGGGGGGTGGAGCTTAAGGTGTAGGGAACATTGTATTCAGAAATAAACAACAAAACTAGCTGTGATTGGTGTATTATGTAAGAGTTGTAGTTTCTGTCTGGCTTAAAAAAAAGTCGAGTCTCTTAGCAACATGTCAGATTATCTTAATTCATATGTAGATCATGTTTTGTATTTTTTATGATATTTGAAAAATGTGATACACATCACTGAAAACGTGTCTGTTGTGACTGGATAACTCTTACCCCTGTCTAGTTCCAGCAGAGTTATCTCTCTTAAATGCAATGGAGTACCTGGTTCTGTCCTTGTCAAATTGACAATCTAATATTGCTCTCTATGAGAGTGTGTGACACGCATGCTAAAGTAGGCGAGAAGGTATATTTATTTCACCAAACATTAACATTAAAGTCTATGGAAAAACAATTGGTACCGTGATACCCGATAAGTTGTGCTTTTTTTTTCATTGTCAGTAAACCAGTCTCCAGACTGTAAACAAGGGAAATAACCCCTGTTACGGTCTCCATACCAAATTAGGTCACTGTTGCGGAAAACCACATTTTATTGTATGTGATTGTATTATTTGATTTTTTTAAAAAGCATAATTGGTGTAGCATAATTCTTTATAGAATGCTGGCATAATGGAATGGGTTCTCTCTCTGTCTCGTATCTCGCACACACACGAAGAAAAAAATAAGTATATACATTTTAAGTTTTTATTCAGTATGAAAAGAACTGGCAATTTGTTTTTTCTTCTGGCAGCAGATAATAATAATGAAAATATTTCGCACTGTTCACAACAACACTTACAGTAATAACAACAGAGACAGGTATAACATACCTCTCATTAAGAATCAAAGATTCAGAAGAATTGAATTTTATAAATTGATTTTTTTCCCTTTTTTTTGGGGGGGGGGGTACAAAATGCACATTATTTAAGCATTGATATTGTATGGAAATGTATAATACAGAAAATAAAATCACATTCATTTACTTTTCTTTAATTTGTGAATAATGGAGTTTATTATTATTATTATTAAATGTTTTGATATTTACCACATTAAAAAATGTATAAATCTGGTAATAATATCGGGTATAACAAAACGGAATTACTGGAAATTAAAAGATAATCTTCAGTTGTTAAATATTAAGTGCATAAGATTAATGTGTTTTTGTATTAAGATTCTGATGATGACATGGTCGTGTGTTTGGGAGTTTTGAAACATCTGTGGAAATAAATTAAACAAACTGACATGCATAGGTTTTCTTCCAAATTTATATGACTATGTATTCATTATTCAACCTCAGCTACACTGATACATTTGTACTCTAACTCCCACCAACATTTCTATTTGAATCAGATAGTTTATGTTAAGGAAAATTTGGACAATATTTTCCATAATATTATGACACAGGAGCCTGCTTTCCATATGGACAATAGTACTCGTGGATAAAGCTGCAAATTTTGATCCATATGGAACTTTCACTTGTCGTGAAGTACTTATGGAATAGATATGGAATAAATTGTCTGATTCCACAAGTTTTTGAGTCTATATCTGTTCCATATGGATTCCTGAAGTAAAAGTCTCTTTCAATGCATTAGTTCTTGGTCTGGGTCGTTCTAAACACGGGTTTGATTCTGATCTTAAAGAATACTCAGATCAGGGCTGAGCAAATTTTTTTTTTAACCACTAGTCCAGGACAAGTGGTTTAAAAAAATTCACTAGTCCCACCTTACTTTTCACTAGTCCCACCTTACTTTTCACTGGTCCCAAAATGATAATCACTTGCCGAGATTTGATGAGGTGTATGTACTTAATCCATAGAAAAACCAAACGAAACAATATACAACATAATTATTTCTTAAAAGAATTTAATTTTTCAAAAACATTGGTTGTTATACATTTGGCTTCTTCAGGTTCATGTATATATGTTTTAGCTGATGGATTTGAAAAAATTTCCATGTACAGTGTATATGTCTGCCACCTGCACCAGCACTAAGCCAGCAGTTGATAGCTGTGTCTGGGTTGAAGTCCTCAAGCTCTGGTCCATTTGCAGAAATCTTCATTGGCATTTGTAAACTCTTTTGGTTTAAGGAATTCCTTAAAGAAGTCTTGATTAAGTTCATTGAACTAAATCCTCGTTCACACTCAGCAGTGGATAGGCTTATAACAAATATGATTTCTAATAGTTTGCATAATTGACTGAGACTAGGTGGAGTATTCACTAAGAGTGTTCCAAGAATTCTCTGTCTCTTAGTAGTGTCATATTTGACATTTTTTGCCATCACAGATTGTTGCTTATGTCTCTTTGGAGAAATAGCTACTGAACATTCAGTATCAGTCTTACGTTTTATCCCTCCACTTTCAAACAAATTTTTCTTCTCCGAATCGCCGTTATTACCTTCCTTGCGAAAATAATTTAGCAAACTCATTTTATCCACAGAGTAATTATCAGCTTGCTTGACAACTACTTCTAAAGTGATTATAGCATACATTTTCTCTTTTAATTACGAACAGAGACAGCTCATTAATTAGTGTAATTGTTTCGCTTCAAATGCAATATCGCACGTGGAAGTTAATCATCTGTACAATCAATTAAAAATTAAAGAATCATTACTGTCATTTAATCAGTTCATAAAAGAAACCAACACAGATGTGGGTAAAGTACCTTTCATTAGTTTAATTACACTGACTCGCTGGATTAAAATCATAGTGAGCCGCTCGTGATAATCTGGCTTGAGTAAACTCAATGCAACAAAGCCACTTAAAACACTACTAATTGATCATACTGGCTTTCTTTTGTTTGACGTGTTTTGATTTGCCGATAATTTGGTCGCTTAGCCCAATATGCAGTCAAGCGGTAACAGGATGTAAAAGTATACACGAAGAGGGGTAGAATCAAATATTCAGTACGCCCGGAGGGCATGATTGGCCAAATAAAGGTAGATATAGTGATTAAAGCACGAAAATAAAGACTAGCCCGACTTTTTTAAAAAGCACTTGTCCCGGACTAGAGACTTGGAAAATTTTACTTGCCTGACTTCAAAAATGACTAGTCCGGGACGTCGGGCTATGGGATTTGCTCAGCCCTGCAGATGCAGTATTGCTGGTTTTGATGACCCTGTCATTCAGGTAAAGAGGTGTTAAATTAAGAAGGGTTTAATAAACCATAATACATCTATGATATGAAATTCTTTTGTCAAACGGGAGCCAGTTTAAAGACTTAAACATGTCAGCAGATGGTGTCATTGGATCGACATCTAGTATTTATTCTAGCTGCATGCTTTTGAAGTTTGATTATATGATTAATATGAGTTTGTGTGCATGAGCCCCATACTATGTAACAGTAGTCCATAATAGGTAACATGTAAGTTGAATAGAATAGTTTCCTTGCATGCATTGGTAGATATTTCTTCTGTCTTCGCCACAGTGTAAGTTTGGAGGCTATAATTTTACAGACATGATCTATGTGATGATTTCAGGTTAGTTTATCATCAGCATATACACGTACTCCTAGGAGCTTATGACATTCTACATTAGATATATATTCATCATTTACAGACAATCAAATGGGGTTTTGCATGGATAATCTGTTTGATATTCCTACTAGTATTGCAGTGATCTTTTGGGTATTTATATACATTCCATTGTCTGGACACAATTTACTGATGTGATTAAGATTATGCTGCAGCTGTTGTTGGATTGTGTTGCTGTTTGGACTCGGATGTGTGGAATGTTATATCATCTGCATACATATCACTTTCAGTGTTTTCTGTATACAATGGCAGGTCATTAATGTATAAGATAAATAAATAAAGAATGAAGTTAAATGTTGTTTCAAGTTTATCTCAAACTCTGTTTATGCTAGTATCATCAAGCTAGATCAGTGTATGCAGCTCTATTAGTACCATATAGTTACTACAAGGTCATTGTGACCTACATTTCACACTTTACTGGCATTGTTACAATAATAATCACTTATTATGCATCAATATACGGTCGAATAATTAAAAAGGAAGAGATGTTTATCTGATAGTTCACTGCATAGATTTTTCTTTTATAAAATCCAATAGCATTTTTAGTTTCCATCACAGGATCGCTGTCTAGTGATCACTGATGACATTCATTGTAATTATTAAGCTTCACACTTGACAGGCTCTCAATAGTTCTCTGGTCCAGATTTCCCCTTGAATCAATTTGTATTTTGCGAAGAATGGAGAATGTCCTCTCTGTATCATAATTCGAATGTTGTAATGACGGGACAACCATGCTCATACATGTGACAGAACCAGGATTTCAAACCAGTAGATTTACAAATTTTGATCTGTAGATTGGCCTCTTAACCAATAGATTTTTTATCTGCATAAATTTGACATTTCATGGGGATGGAAACAAAACAAATGCTTTTTTTGCCATAATATATATTTTCTACATACTATAATAAAACGGTAAGTTTGAACATGAATCAAATTCAGATTCTGATGGAAAATATTACAATAATAATTAATTAATACGAGTCAGTATACGGTTTAAAAAAAATAAAAAGGACGAGTTGTTTATCTGATGGGTCACTGCAAAGATTTTTCTTTTGATAAAATCCAATATAATTTGTAACTTCCTTCACAAGATCACTGTCTAGTGACCACTGATGACATTCATTGTGATTATTAGGCTTCACACTTGGCAGATTCTCAACAGTTTTCTGGTCCAGATTTCGCCTTGAATCACTTTGTATTTTGCGAAGAATGGAGAATGTCCTCTCTGTATTAACATTAGAATGTTGTAATGACATGACAACCATGCTCAGCCTGCAAAGAAGTTCTAACTTCAGTTTTCCTGTTGCTGAGTTTGTAAGGTTGTTGACTACTTTCCAATACTCCTCCAAGCTATGTTCACCCCGAGGAGGAAGTTCCTGACTTGGACTTGAGATGTATTCCTGAGCCTCATCCTCAAAGGCTTCTTTCTTTTCATGGCTCGGATCAAAAAATCTGTTGGCAAGTTTCACCACTATAAATATAAAAAGAAAATAAGGATTGATTTAGACTTTAAATAAAAATGAAAAAAATACATGATGTATTGATGCTTTTATGAAGAATTTATCCAAACTTTAAAATTCATTATCTTGTAATATATTTTTAACTGATATATTTTATCTAGGCCTCGTACTTCTTTTATGTGCATAAAAACTTCAAATAGTTTATGAAATGCATAAGATAATTTAAACATGGATCCCTGGTCTTTGTATTACAGCAAACTCGGCTTCAGATGGAACAAATGGCTTCTTTTCTCCAAGTATGACTGTTGTAGTGTCTGTGGCATCATTGCTGCAAAATGAGTTACATTGCTTAACAGATTAAGCTAAAGCTACAGCAATCCTGGCCAATATATAAGTATGAAATTGTCTTTATACTACTTGGCCTCCCATCATCATTATTTAAACCATTTTACATACTTTGGTCTTGCATGAATGCAAGACGACATAAAGCTGGTTTATAGTCAGATCGAGTTATATTTTATGGCTGACTAACACATCAGTTAATGTTTCCCATATGACGAACAAGACCAGGAGAGTTAATTTTCTCTTGCCCAAGGACACAGAAATAACCAGTGGTTTGACAATCCAGTTTGCAACCAACTGAGCTATCGCTGTTCCCTAAACTTGTTCTTTTTTCTAGGTGGTTTTGGCACAAAATAACAACTCTGATACTCTCCTAGAGTCCCTGTCCAACCACTACAGACAAACCCCGCATAAATTTAATATTGACAATGTATTATATGAGTAACAAAATTAAAAGGTGTCGCACTTTAATTAGTCTCACTGGTTAATAATTATGTAATTTTTATATAAGCTAAATCCCTCCACCAGTTCAGTGGATATGAAAATGATCTGTACTATTAAAAGGGGATAAAGCAGTATTTATTACCTTAGATCCCCATATGTGATCTTGACGATTGAATGGACCTGGAGGTTATTTGCCACACTATTTTGTTGTAATCAATGTTTACAAATTACCAAAACCCCAAAACGGGTTATGATAGAGATTTTGTCATAGCAACAGCAAATGCCAACTTTAAATGTGAAGAAAAACAGCAGCAAAAAACACCTTAGATCATTAATTTGTTTTCTTCAGAAGTTCAGCTCTATTATCTGCAGCACATTTGGATAACTCATGTTATTATGCTGAAATTTAAACCAAAGTAGAAGTCTAGAAAGGTTCTTTACTTTTTGTAGAACCTATTAGAGATTCCAACTGTATGCAAATCTTGCCTTGAACAGCTGCAATGTGTCACTGTACAGTGAAGACTATTCAAATCACAATCACACTTGTGCATTTTTCTTCATTACTTGATCAATCTAGAACACATAATTGGCTGGCTTGTTTCTTTGGTGTTTTACTGCACATCAGCTTGTCAAGGTTATTATCACTGGAGGCAATGGTAGTAAACTCCCTTGCTCAAGGATACACAGAGTATGAATCCGGGCACATCTGGGCTGGTTGAACCCATGACCCTTGGATTACAAGTCCTCAAACCTTTATGAAAAGTTTCATTATTTAAGAATTTAAATAATTAACTTTTATTCAGGACATACAAGTGAATAGAAGTAGTGTACAGTAAATTATAGCACAATACAATACTTTTTAAGAAATAATAAATAAAATCTGGCAAGTATTGTGACATCACAAAACTTGGGTTTTAGCCATGCACATATAGACTATAATATTTTCTGAGCTGATCAGAGACTATACAAAAGGATAGTGAATAGACAGCTGTGAAGAAGAAATGAATACTTTATGTCCCATCAAGTTCTTAAACTTTTCAGCAGGGGAACATGAACTTGCTACTAATCTCGATGGTCCGATGATATACTGCCACAGTCCTCGAGATTAGTACCAAGTCACTTTGCTGCCAAAGCTGTAAATTCCTTTTGCACTCGTATCTGTCAGTAATACTCGAACTATTGGCAATACCCACTCCTCTTCTACCATAATTGATGTTGATTAAGAACTGGAGGTATTATCAACTAAGTTTCCCTTTTTTATTGACATTGAAAACAAATGCCAGTGTGACCCCAACCCAACAAAAACATTAATAATCTTGAGCTAAATTTTGTAATTATTGCACAATTAAGAATTGAAATTCAACATTAGAAATGGGTCTACTCACCGTTTCTCTTATGTTTTGGCACGCGAGCACTTCTTGCAAAAGTCATTTTGATATGCTAAGCAAGATGCAAGTTGAAAATGGCACCAGAGACATGTGCTGTATTTTCAAAGTAGCTGGATGCTGATTGGTAAGCTGATTCTGAAATATGGTATTTGATTTGATAAAATCTGGACCGAAGATGCCGCAGTCTGTGGAAACTGATGTTTGAGGACTCATGGTACTAATTATAGGGAACAACTGTGAACCAGTCTAGAAATGAGTGAAGATTTAATAGAGTATATACGGGTTTGGTGATCCATAATTAGTTAATAATGAAAAGTAAAATTTTAGTAAAAAAATTATTTTGAGAGCTTATCCTATCTGTACCTAAAAAAAATAGAGACAAGATTCTATTGATGCAATTTTAGTGTTTTTATAGACTTGACTTAGGAACAGTCAAAAACAACAGTAGCACCGATTCATTAGGTGCAGAATGGATAACACGTTTCGTTTACATGTAGATCCAAAATATGGCGTGGCTCATGTGATTTTCTTAACACAGAAGCTTGCATCAAGGATGGGTCTATACTGATAAATATAGGTTTGATCGAGAGCATTTAGAAATTTAAAGTTATTGAATTTTTAATATCATGATGTTTCCATAGGTTTCCATGAGTCCTATAGGGGCACTACACCATACCAAGAGCCTGCTGTTTCCATGGTTACCGCATGCATCCAGGTTATTGTTTTGGTGGTTTTTGGTTATCAAAATCACAGAGGAGTCTCTTATTTTCATAATTTGCATATGATTTTACAGAAAATTTCTGTAAATAGCAGTGCTGGAAAGGGCTAGGTGCACATTTTTAGGGGTGGTAGATGGCTCAGGTTATGGAAAAGAGAGAATAGTATGGCCAGATGGCAGAATTTCATATGTTGGTGTCCACATATTGGTTTATATGGCTAAATACCATTTAACCTATGCAACTATTCCCACAAAGGGGTGGGGGGAGAGATTTTAAGCATAAGCCACATGTCACAAAAAATTGACGATCTCGACGAAGATGATGATGCTGCTGATGATAATGAAGATGATGTCGATGATGATGATGATCTAAATGATGATGATGATCTAAATGATGATGATGATGATGATGATGATCTCGATGGTGATGATGATCTAAATGATGATGATGATCTCAATGATGAAGATGTTCTCGATGATGATGATGATCTAAATGATGATGATGATGATGATGATGATGATGATAATGATAGATGGATGGATGGATGATGATGATGATTGATGGATGATGATGATGATGATGATGATGAAGATTGATGGATGATAATGATGAATGATGATGATGATGGATGATGATGTATAATGATGATTATGATGATGGATGATGATGATGATGATTATAATTGATGATGATTATAATGATGGATGATAATGATGATGATATAGTACAACAATAACAACAACAAAAACTTCATCTCAGTAGTGACCATGCAGTAATGATGACGATCACGATGTTGACGATCCTGATAATGATTTTGATGAATGATGGTGATGATGATGGATGATGATACTACTGCTCCTGCTGCTGCTGATGATGATGATGATGCTAATGATGATAACGGATGGATGGATGGATTGAGGAGGAGGAGGAGGAGCAGGAGATGGATTTCGACAATGATGATGATGGGGATCTTAACGATATTCATGATGATGGATGATGATGATAACGATGTTGAGGATCTCGATGATGACGATCTTGATGATGAAAGTCGCAGGTAGTACCGTCTACTTCTACTTACGGTATCAGGCAATGCCTGACCTGACTCCCTGATGGATGATGATGATCATGATGATGACGATGGATGACGATGATGGATGATGATGATGAAGATGAAGAATATAAATATAAAGTAGAAGAAGATAAAGACAGAGAAGAAGAAGATGATGGATGATTATTATTATGATGGATCATGATGGAAGATGATGATGATGGATGATGGATGAAGATCATTATGATGATGATGATGGATGAAAATGGATGAAGATCATGATGATGGAAAAAGATGATGATGGATGATGAAGTTGGATGATCATCATGATCATGATGATGGACGATGAAGAAGATGAAGATGACGAAGATGAAGATGAAAAAGAAGAAGATGAAGAACAAGAAGATGATGATGATGATGACAGTCGCAGGTAGTACAGTCTACTTACGGTAGCAGGCAATGCCTGTCCTGACTCGATGATGATGATGATGATGATGACGACGATGATGATGATGACTGATGATGGATGATGATAATGATCTCGATGATGAAGATGATCTCGATGATGATGATGATCTAAATGATGATTATGAAGATGATGATGAAGATGATGATGATCTCGATGATGATGATCTAAATGATGATGATGATGATGACAGTCGCAGAAGAAAAGTAGAAGAAGATAAAGACAGAGAAGAAGAAGATGATGGATGATTATTATTATGATGGATCATGATGGAAGATGATGATGATGGATGATGGATGAAGATCATTATGATGATGATGATGGATGAAAATGGATGAAGATCATGATGATGGAAAAAGATGATGATGGATGATGAAGTTGGATGATCATCATGATCATGATGATGGACGATGAAGAAGATGAAGATGACGAAGATGAAGATGAAAAAGAAGAAGATGAAGAACAAGAAGATGATGATGATGATGACAGTCGCAGGTAGTACAGTCTACTTACGGTAGCAGGCAATGCCTGTCCTGACTCGATGATGATGATGATGATGATGACGACGATGATGATGATGACTGATGATGGATGATGATAATGATCTCGATGATGAAGATGATCTCGATGATGATGATGATCTAAATGATGATTATGAAGATGATGATGAAGATGATGATGATCTCGATGATGATGATCTAAATGATGATGATGATGATGACAGTCGCAGGTAGTACCGTCTACTTACGGTAGCAGACAATGCCTGACCTGACTCGATGATGATGATGATGACGATAATGATGATGACTGATGATGATTATGGATGATGACGAAGACGACTATGATGATGATGATGATGGCGACGACGACGACGATGATGATGATGGAGGATCATGATGATGATGGATGATGTTCAAGTAGAACTATAGGTAGAAAAAAAACTCCATGTCAGAAGTGACCATGGAGAGAAAATTGACGATCTCGACGAAGATGATGATGCTGCTGATGATGAAGATGATCTCGATGATGATGATGATCTAAATGATGATGATGATGATGGTGATCTCGATGATGATGATGATAATGGATAGATGGATGGATGGATGGATGATGATGATGATTGATGGATGATGATGATGATGAAGATTGATGGATGATAATGATGAATGATGATAATAATGGATGATGATGATGATGATGATGATGTATGATGATGATGATGGATGATTATGATGATGACTATGATGATGGATGATGATGATGATAATTGATGACGATGATAATTGATGATGATTATGATGATGGATTATAATAATGATGATGGAGTACAACAATAACAACAACAAAAAACTCAATCTCAGTAGTGACCATGCAGTAAAAATCTCGATGAAGACGATCACGATGTTGACGATGATAATGATGATGACGAATGATGGTGATGATGACGGATGATGACGATGATGATGGATGATGATGCTGCTGCTGCTGCTGATGATGATAATGATGATGATAATGATGATAACGGATGAATGGATGAATTGAGGAGAGCAGGAGGAGAAGGATTTCGACAATGATGATAATGGGGATCTTGGTGATATTCGTGATGATGGATGACGATGATAACGACGTTGAGGATCTCGATGATGACGATCTTGATGATGAAAGTCGCAGGTAGTTACGTCTACTTCTACTTACGGTATCAGCCAATGCCTGACCTGACTCCCTGATGGATGATGATGATGATGATGACGATGACGACGGATGATGATGATGAAGATGAAGAAGAAGATAAATATAAAGAAGAAGATAAAGATGAAGAAGATGATTGATGATTGTGATGATGATGGATCCTGATGGAAGATGATGATGATGATGGATGATGGATGAAGATCATTATGATGATGATGATGATGATGGATGAAAATGGATGAAGATCATGATGATGGATGATGATGATGATGGATGATGAAGTTGGATGATGATCATGATGATTGATGGATGATGATGATTGATGGATGATAATGATGAATGATGATAATGGATGATGATGATGGATGATGATGATTATTCCTAATCGATGATGATTATGATGATGATTCCTGTCCAACTATGCAACTTCCTGTCCATGGAAGGGAGAGAACTGCACACACTACAAACTACACTGAACCTTCAGCAATACATCATCCTGACCATGAAACCGAACAAATGTGACACAACACAAGCAATTCAACCTGAAACATTTGACAAGACTACCTTGCTGGGAACCTCAGTGTACCACCACTTGTGCAGTATTATAGCTGCAGATATTTGTAATGAGAGTCTTGTGCTGTATGATAACTGCAGCTACTTTTAACATGCGTTTAGTCCTGTATTTTAACCGCAGGCATTTTTCATGGGATGTCTTGTGCAATATTATAACTGCATATATTTGTAATGGGAGTCTTGTACAGTATTATGAGCACTGCAACTATTTGGAATACAAGTTTACTGCAGTATTATAACAACTGCAGTCATTTGTAATGGCAGGTCTTGTGCAGTATTATGACAACAGGACCTGTAAGTATTGGGAGTCTTGTGCCTTGCATAGCACCTGTACATACCACCAAACCATGTCATGCAATAAATGCAACAACAGATTAGATATAACTTGAACTATTCAACACATTTTCCCTTTTATCTTGTGCTGATAATAATAATGATGAATGATGATGATGATGATGATGATAATGGATAGATGGATGAATGATGATGATAATGGGTAATTACGATAATTATGATTGATGGATGATGATGATGATGATGACAATTGATGGATGATAATGATGAATGATGATGATAATGGATAGATGATGATTATTCCTAATCGATGATGATGATGATGATTCCTGTCCAACTATGCAACTTCCTGTCCATGGAAGGGAGAGAACTGCACACACAACAATCTACACTGAACCTTCAGCAATACGTCATATTGACCATGAAACCGAACAAATGTGACACAACACAAGCAATTCAACCTGAAACATTTGACAACACTACCTTGCTGGGAACCTCAGTGTACCACCACTTGTGCAGTATTATAGCTGCAGATATTTGTAATGAGAGTCTTGTGCTGTATGATAACTGCAGCTACTTTTACCACACGTTTAGTCCTGTATTTTAACAACAGGCATATTCAAGGGATGTCTTGTGCAATATTATATTTGTAATGGGAGTCTTGTACAGTATTATGAGCACTGCAACTATTTGGAATACAAGTTTACTGCAGTATTATAACAACTGCAGCCATTTGTAATGGCAGGTCTTGTGCAGTATTACAACAACAGGACCTGTAAGTATTGGGAGTCGTCTACCTTGCATAGTACCTGTGCATACCACCAAACCATGTCATGCAACAAAAGCAACAACAAATTTTATATAACTTGAACTATTCAACACATTTTCCCTTGTAGAACTGCACACACCACAAACTACACTAAACCTTCAGCAATATGTCGTCCTGTTCATTAAACCGAACAAATGTGACAACACAAGCAATTCAACCTGAAACATTTGACAACACTACCTTGCTGAGAACCTCTGAGAACCACCACTTGTGCAGTATTATAACTGCAGATATTTATAATGGGAGTCTTGTGTAGTATTATAACTGCAGCTGTTTGTAATGGGGGTCTTGTGCAGTATTATAACCACTGCTATTTGTAATGGGAGTCATGTGGAGTATTCTAACTGCAGTCATTTGTATTGGGAGTCTTGTGCAGTCTTATAACAACTGCAACTATTTGTAATGGGAGATCTTGCACCATATTATTCTAACTGCAGCCATTTCTAATGGGAGTCTTGTACAGTATTCTAAAAAGCACATCTATTTGTAATGCGAGTCAACTGCAGCATTATAACTGCAACTATTTGTAATAGAAGTTTTGTGCAGCATTCTAACTGCAGCTATTTGTAATGGGAGTCATGTGCAGTCTTATAAAAACTGCATCAAAACTAGCTATTGTAATGGGAGCCATGTGCAGTATTGTAACTGCAGCTATTTGTAATGGGAGTTATGTGCAGCATTATAACAACTGTAGCTATTTGTAACGGGAGTCATATGCAGTCTTATAACAACCGCAACTATTTGTAATGGGAGTCTTGTGTAGTATTACAAAACTGCAGCTATTGGTAATGGGTGGTTTTGTGCAGTATTATAAAAACTACAGCTATTTCTAATGGGAGGTCAATCACCACATTATAACAAATGCAAGTATTTGTAATGGGAGTTGTGTGCAGTACTATAATAAATGCAGCTATTTGTAATGGCAGGTCTTTTGCAGTATTACAACAACAAGACCTGTAAGTATTGGGAGTCTTGTGCCTTGCATAGCACCTGTACATACCACCAAACCATGTCATGCAACAAATGCAAAAACAGATTAGATATAACTTGAACTATTCAACACATTTTCCCTTTTATCTTGTGCTGATAATAATAATGATGAATGATGATGATAATGATGATGATAATGGATAGATGGATGAATGATGATGATAATGGATAGATGGATGGATGATGATGGATTATGATGATAACGATGATTATGATAATTATGATTTATGGATGATGATGATGATGATGACTGCAATGATGATGACGATTGATGGATGATAATGATAATGATAATGATGAATGATGATAATGGATAGATGGATGGATGGATGATGATGATTGATGGATGATGATGACGAAGATGATGATGATTGATGGATGATAATGATGAATGATGATGATGATAATGGATGATGATGATGGATGATGATGATTATTCCTAATCGATGATGATGATGATGATGATTCCTGTCCAACTATGCAACTTCCTGTCCATGGAAGGGAGAGAACTGCACACACTACAAACTACACTGAACCTTCAGCAATACGTCGTATTGACCATGAAACCGAACAAATGTGACACAACACAAGCAATTCAACCTGAAACATTTGACAACACTACCTTGCTGGGAACCTCAGTGTACCACCACTTGTGCAGTATTATAGCTGCAGATATTTGTAATGAGAGTCTTGTGCTGTATGATAACTGCAGCTACTTTTACCACATGTTTAGTCCTGTATTTTAACAACAGGCATATTCAAGGGATGTCTTGTGCAATATTATATTTGTAATGGGAGTCTTGTTCGGTATTATGAGCATTGCAACTATTTGGAATACAAGTTTACTGCAGTATTATAACAACTGCAGCCATTTGTAATGGCAGGTCTTGTGCAGTAGTACAACAACAGGACCTGTAAGTATTGGGAGTCTTGTGCCTTGCATAGCACCTGTGCATACCACCCAACCATGTCCTGCAATAAATGCAACAACTGATTAGATATAACTTGAACTATTCAACACATTTTCCCTTTTATCTTAAGCTGATAATAATAATGATGAATGATGATGATGATGATGATGATAATGGATGATTATGATAATTATGATTGATGGATGATGATGATGATGATGACTGCGATGATGATGACGATTGATGGATGATAATGATGAATGATGATGATAATGGATAGATGGATGGATGGATGGATGGATGATGATTGATGGATGGATGATGATGACGATGATGATTGATGGATGATAATGATGAATGATGATGATGATAATGGATGATGATGATGGATGATGATGATTATTCCTAATCGATGATGATTATGATGATGATTCCTGTCCAACTATGCAACTTCCTGTCCATGGAAGGGAGAGAACTGCACACACTACAAACTACACTGAACCTTCAGCAATACATCATCCTGACCATGAAACCGAACAAATGTGACACAACACAAGCAATTCAACCTGAAACATTTGACAAGACTACCTTGCTGGGAACCTCAGTGTACCACCACTTGTGCAGTATTATAGCTGCAGATATTTGTAATGAGAGTCTTGTGCTGTATGATAACTGCAGCTACTTTTACCACACGTTTAGTCCTGTATTTTAACAACAGGCATATTCAAGGGATGTCTTGTGCAATATTATATTTGTTGATTGTGATACCTATGTCTTGCCATGCTGACTGTGATACCCATGTCTTGCCATGCTATTGTGATACCTATGTCTTGCCATGCTATTGTGATGCCTATGTCTTGCCATGCCATTACAATGATACCCATGTCTTGATATGCTGATTGTGATACCTATGTCTTGCCATGCTGATTGTGATACCTATGTCTTGCCATGATAATTGTGATACCCATGTCTTGCCATGCCATTGCAATGATACCCACGTCCTGCCATGATGATTGTGATACCTATGTCTTGTCATGCTGATTGTGATACCCATGTCTTGCCATACCATTACAATGATACCCATGTCTTGCCATGCTGATTGTGATACCCATGTCCTGCCATGAAGATTGTGATACCTATGTCTTGCCATGCTGATTGTAATACGAATGTCTTGCCATGCTGACTGTGATACCCATGTCTTGTCATGCTATTGTGATACCTATGTCTTGCCATGCTGATGGTGCTACCTATGTCTTGCCATGCTGACTGTGATACCCATGTCCTACCATGCTATTGTGATACCTATGTCTTGCCATGTTATTGTGATGCCTATGCCTGGCCATGCCATTACAATGATACCCATGTCTTGACATGCTGATTTTGATACCCATGTCTTGCCATGCTGATTGTGATACCTATGTCTTGCCATGCCATTACAATGATACCCATGTCTTGCCATGCTGATTGTGATACCCATGTCCTGCCATGCTGATTATGTCTTGCCATGCTGATTGTGATACCTATGTCTTGTCATACCATTACAATGATACCCATGTCTTGCCATGCTGATTGTGATACCTATGTCCTGCCATGCTGATTGTGTTACCTATGTCTTGCCATGCTGATTGTGATACCTATGTCTTGCCATGCTGACTGTGATACCCATGTCTTGCCATGCTATTGTGATACCTATGTCTTGCCATGCTATTGTGATACCTATGTCTTGAGGAGGAATGTATTCAACGGAGAAATATTTTCAACATACCCTTCTCTTTCCATGAGGGCTGGAGTCGAGAGGTAGCAGAATTGATTTCCTAATATTAATGTGAGGAGGAATGTATTCAACGGAGAAATATTTTCAATATATTCTTCTCTTTCTGTGAGGGGTGGAGTCGAGAGGTAGCAGAATTGATTTCCTAATATTAATGTGAGGAGGAATGTATTTAATGGAGAAATAATTTCAACATACCCTTCTCTTTCTGTGAGGGCTGGAGTTGAGGCAGCACAATTTATTTCCTAATAATAATATGTGACGAGGAATGAATTCAACAGAAAAATATTTTCAACATACCCTTCCTACCTAGAAAAAATAACAAACTTGGACATTTCTAAGCACAACTCATTAAAATGTATTGAAAAATATGCAATTATTGATGAACACTCATTTATTCATTATGAAAACCATCACAACCAAATTTTAAAAAAAAGGTTAATTCCACACAGAACTGATCGTAATAAAATATGTACATCTCACCAAGACACATGCCATCCTTACATCCTACCACAACACATGGAATCCTGGCATCTTCCCTGGTCACATGGAATCCTGGCATCTCACTGGGACATCTCTGGAACATCTCATCTGGACACATGGAATCCTAAAATCACGCAGTAAAATCTTTAAGAAAGATTCATGCATTAATACTGATCTAAAGTTTCATTTTGGGTAAGCAAATAATGCAGAAAATATACAACTTTCAAATACTTTAATATAATATCTAGCCATTCTTGAGGGCTATGCCACCATTACCAGCATGCAAGTCACTGTATCTATGTTTAATCATTCACAAGCAAGACAAAAGGCATAGATTATTTTGTGAAGTTCTGGTTTTGAATCTTGGCATTTGCAGGTCTGTGAAGCTGAACATAGGTTTGTGGAACCAATTAAACAATGTCATGCATTCCTCACAAGAACTGTTGGATTTTAGAAGATAATGCAAGTCTTGTGCAGTATTATAACACAGGCAGCAATTTGTAATGGGATGTCTTCTGCAGTATTATAACAACTGCAGCATAATGGGAGATCCTGTGCATTACTATAACACCTGCAGCTATCTGGGTGAAAATAAATTTCTTTCTTATGATTATGAACACAATGTATTAAAACTACATGCTAATGTTATTTATAATTGAACGACCTGCATTTCACAGTGTATGAAAATCGAGTCTCACATCTAAACATCAGTATCAGTGGGTCAGGAACAAACAACAGAAAATGACAAGAATGTTTGTAAATTCAAACAAAGCAAGAACTTCATGCAAGTGCTAATTTCAAATGAAATTTATAAAACAGGTTGAATAATTTGTATCTTTTTTGCAAAATTTAACAAGCTCAAGATTTAAATTATTGAACAAGCTTCATACATTTCATCTGAGAAAAGCACAAATGTAAATATCCTATTTATTACATTTAGAACAGGATTAGTTTTTGTTCAATGAAAAGTCAAAAGTATTGTTCTGAAATATTACCATGCAAAACAAAGCTGTAGACTTTCTTGCTGCTATATATATCTGTGACTACCTTATCTGAAACTTGAGCAATATGGGAATCCTGCAACGTTGTATAGCATCATGGACCTTTGTCACAATGTTAATTGTTGAAATCGAGGTCTCAGGCATCCTCAGATAGTGCTTGGATCAAGTTAAGTTCACTCCCCAGTTTTAGCAAGTGCACAGTGGTCTTTCATTCATGGTCACTGCTTTTCTCAAGATTCTCTGGTTTCCATGGCACCAAAGACTACCTCCTCATACTAACATCCGAGCCATAAAAAGTGTATGTGGCATTATTTGTAATAAATTGTTGTACAGTTACAAAATTAACCTAACAATGTGTTGATGGAACACAGATTCCCAACCTAAAACTGACTTCAATTCACAGTCTAACAAAGGTGTGATGGACAGATGGGCAGACATTTATGAACAGATGGATAGGTAACAAAGTACACTAAATGTATAAGCCCCTGCTACTGCGGGGCACAATAAGGGTTGTACAGAACAGTGACTCACCTGCAACCAATGCAATGGTGTATCCCCTTGTTTCTGAAAACACCAACACAAAGCTGGATCAGCTAGAATTGTACAGCCATCATCCAAAGCAAGACTGACCCTGAAAGAGACAGAAGTGAATCAGCATGATGGGACACGTATGATCTGTATTAACAAACATGTTGAAATGTGGAACGATATCATCCATCGTCACAGCAATCAAAACAGATGTGAGACCTGATTTCCAAATTGCTAGTGAAAGAAAATATATGGGGACTTGCTTGGAAGCATACCATGATGTGTAAAACTGCAGTTTCAAGTAGTCAGACTACAAGCTGTGTGAAGAGATAAAAACAAATAAACATGGGGCAAATCCTGTTGCTGTAAATATGTTTCAAGCTCAACTGCGGGATACACCAATGGGCAACACCAGGGCTACAGTACAGCTCACAATTTTTGGGAACCCCACACTTCGCGGTGGGTGACTTAATCCCCTCCACTTTAGCTCTGTGGTGGAGGGATAAATACCTACAAATCACTGCCGTGCCTCGGCAGGCACACTGACATCAACTCCACTGTGGATGGGGGCTGCTTGACATTTCTGACTGACAATGAATGAAGACCACCTATGGAAAGACTGAAACCTCAAAAGTGATTTACAACCAGATACCATTGGAAGAATCAGTCTTTATTTCGATCGTATATTTGGACAATAAAAAAATAATTTCAAAAGTCTTGTATATGCAGTACACATTACTGTTTATTAAAGGTTGATCGGCTTCTTTTGCAAGAAGTTTATGCTTTCAATTTATTCAAAGAAATATGAACAAACTTATGCACGAACTTGACGAGAAACACACTTTGCTGAGATTCTCAAACAGCATAAATTTATCATTTTGTTCCAAAGGAAAGTAATTCTCTGATATGGACAATTAAAATACAAACTGACATTGACTTCTGCTTTAAAAAAACAACAAACAAACCTTAAAACATTGAATTTACACTGAAATGCAAACCGCGTGCGTACCGCCGGTAGATTCACAGGTATGCATGGATGGGAATGGCATATGAGCAGATGCTACATCTGTCTGTAATCTGCATACAGAAAATATAACCAATATGACAATTTGCATACAAGGGCACCACCCTACCACTGACAGACCTTCTAAAGATGAAAAGACCATCAAGTTGATACGTGTATTGATAATTTATCGTATCATAGGCTGTGGATCATGAATCATATCAATCTGCAGCACAGGTGTATCGTTTAACCCCTAGCCATAAGATTTTCAAGATGGTGTTCATATTGAATGTCAGATCAGCACAATTTTCCTTCAAGCCCAACTAGACCTCATAAGATGGCTTTTTGTGAAAACCTGTGCTGATATGACCATCCATTCAGGATTAACATTAAGAACATTTTCAATACAGCTGCCAAAAAGTCCATACTAGACATCAGATTGACAACATTTGTGACCAACTAAATATGACAAGAAGTCATTTAGTGAAACCCCATTCTGATATGACCATCCACTGTCTGCCATAATGGAGGTCCAAGCAGTACCAGTTTCATTTAGGACCATGTAGAAATCACAAGTCTTCTGCTGAAAACCCCATATCGATACAACTTTCCATTCACCAGGAGTTTTGATAAAAAGATTTTCAAGATACTGGATATCAGGTCGGCACCATTTTCATTTAGTACCAACTAGACATCATAAGAAGTTTTTTTCGTGTGAAAACCACATGTTGCTGTGACCAATCATTTAGGAGGAGTAGCAATAAGATTTTCAAGATGGGCACTGTGGCTACCATATTGGATGCCCAAGCAGTACCATTTTCATTTAGGACCAACTAGACACAGATGAATCTGTATGTAACGTTTCATGGTATTTCTCCAGTAGATATGCGAACAGATGGATAGAAGGATGATGCATGTCAGACAACAGGCCATCACATAAGCTCTTCTGGCCTATGACCAGCAGAGCTAATAAACTATAAAATATACATGTACAAGTAAATCCATGTTTGCAAAGCAAACAAAGCATTTAACTGTGCAAAAATCTATTGTAGGATAGGATGATTTCCAAGGACAAAACACAATAAAGTTTTTTCTTTTTTTCTTTGTCTATTATATATTCAATAAACCAGTTCTCTCAACAGAATTTCAAAACATGGGTCCATGGAAGCCCCAAGTAAAATTTTAGAGAATCAGTATGTATGTATGTAGTGCTTTATGGTACCTCGGCACCAAAGTGGCTATTCAATGCCAACGAAAAAGAATCAAATCCTCCAATTGAAGAATCAAGTTTTAATTTTCAAGAGTCAAACACATTTTTTCATGCTATATACAGGTGTAACATTGAGGCACCAGAGCTGAGCAATTTTTTTTTTTCATCCACTTGTCTATTACAAGTATAATTTAGTAAACTCATTTTATCCACATAGTAAATATCACCATGCTCAACTACTTCTAAAGAGATCATAACATCCTTTCTGTCCCTTAAATATGAAGAAAGAGTTCTTTAATGAGCATAATTGTTTTGCTTCTAATGGATGTGGAAGTTAATCCTCTAAATAATCCGTTAAAAATTAAAGAATCATCACTGCCATCTAATCAGTTCATAAAGGGAACCAACACTAACGTAAGTCAAGTGCCTTTCATTAATTTAATTGGATCGATTCGCTGGATTAAAATCATAGGGCGAGTCGTTCATGAGGATCTGATTTAAGTAAACACAAGGAAGCCATTTAAAACACTGCTAAAATTAATCATACCAACTTTGTTTTGTCTCGTGTGTTTCGAGTGGCCAATAAATTAGTCGCTTAGCCCAATATGCAGTCAAGCGGTATAATAACATGCACACAATTAAGCAAGAGTTATCAATGACCAATGGTAGGTGTGATACTGGCTGTAAATGAATACACGAATAGGGGTAGAATCAAGCTTAAAGTACACCCGGATGGCATGCACAGCCAGACAAAGGTAGATAAAGTGATTATGGCATGAAAATCGGCACTTGCCTGACTTTTTTAAAAATAGGCAAAAAGCACTTGGAAAATTTTACTTGTCCGACTTCGAAAATGAGGTCGGGCTATTGGATTTGCTCAGTCATGGGCACTAATTCTTCTTGCAAATAAAAAACAAAAACCTGCTAAAAAATAAGAATGATATAGTGCATATTTTTAATGTATAGTCAAACCTTCCTGAACAGTCACCTTTATTTGGCTGTCACCTGGTTTCAACAACCATTCCAACTATTCTCTGTACAAGCATGGAACTAAATACAGGGAATGGAAATAACAGCCTATCTCAAAAGGATTATATAGGCACTTGAGAGCATCCCGAGAATTCCTGCAATGAGCAAGACTTGGTGAAAAACATCTGTTGATGAATGTCCATAAAAAGGAGATCCTTTGCGGATTTTTTTAAAAAAAACTTTAACAGCAAAAAAGTTTAGCAATTTTTGGTTTTGAAAGCAAATGTAGATCTTAGGCTTGTGCCACTTTGTTTAGCAAATCCTTGACAAATATTAATGATTTTATTTGGCTGAAGTTTGTTTTTTTTTTTTAAATTGAAAATAAAAATTATTTTGGTTGTAAAATAAAGATAAATACCCAAATTTTTCACTTTAGCAATTTCTTCCCTTCAGCCCCCTCCCCTAGTAGTAGGTGCCATGAAACCCACCCCAAACTGTTTCATAGAACCTAGGAATAAAGGACAGTCGACATTCAATGAGTGTACAGATGTATACCTGTGTGGATGCTGATGCCGACACAATGGGTAGTACAACAGCATAACTCTACTTCACAGAGCTAACAACTTAACACAAGCCTTTCAAATGTGAAATGTACTTCACAATAACCTCATTTTCTTGTAAGGGTATTGTACTAATAGGGTACAATCACCTAGTTCAACAATTCTGGCATAAACAGTGCTTGACAGTAAAACTAACGCAGTGAAACATGCAATATGGATCACAGTCACCTACTTTTGTGATGAAGGTGTAGTACTTAAGATACATCCTCACTTCATGAATGTTGAGATAACAATGTGTGTTGGGTACCAAAAACTTTTTGGGTCATGAGCCAAATGCAAAAACTTTCCCAATGCCAGTAAAGTGTAACATGTAGGTCACAATGACCTTTTGTGGCAAGTATATGGTACTAATAGAGATGCATACTCATCTAGTGTGATGATACTAACATAAACAGAGTTTGAGATAAACTTGAAACAACACTTAACTTATTTCTTTATTTATTTCTCTTTTACATTAATGACCTGCCATTGTATACAGAAAACACTGAAAGTGATATGTATGCAGATGATGCAACATTCCACACATCGAATCAAAACAGTAACACAATCCAACAACAGCTTCAGTATAATTTTAATCACATCAGTAAAATGTGTCAAGACAATGAAATGTATATCAATACCAAAAATACCTCTGCAATGCTAGTTGGAACATCAGTAAATTGTGTCAAGACAATGGAATGTACGTAAATACCAAAAGACAACCGCAATGCTAGTAGGTACATCAGTAAATGGTGTAAAGACAATGGAATGTATAGAAATGCCAAAAAGACCAGTGCAATATTACTAGGAACATCAACAGATTATCCATGCAAAACCCCATTCGATTGTCTGTAAATGATGAATATATATCTAATATAGAATGCCATGATTTCCTAAGAGTACCGTATATACTCGCTTATAAGTCGACGTTTTTTACTTAGAATTTGACTCATACAGAGTAGGGGTCGTCTTATAAGCGCGACATTAAAAAAATAAAAAAATCTTGGGGTAATGTTTGAAACTCTAGATGTTTGCAGTACATAAAAATACTGTCAATTCATATATTTTTACGTTTTCATGCCACTATTCTTATGCAGTAATGCACATATGGTATGCACTGTGTTTATCCGTTTCATGACGGTATTCATTACACAATACATGTATCTACAGTTATTTGGATTTTATTAATTTGAAAATATTACCGGTAAATTAAATACTACCTACCGCAAAATGAAGTGTCCGTCAATGTTTACCGTGGTAAGTATATTGCCTCCATTTTCGTGCAAGTCCGAACAACCTGTATTTGTATTAATATTTGTGTTTTGCTGTATAAAGACTGTGCTTGATACAGTAAAAGTTTTGATTTTATTTGTATTTTCCTTTTCCACAAGTCAGATTTAATTCCCAAGTGATATTTCCCAAGTTACTTGCCAGTGCACGTGGGCCGATAAGCCTTTGGCTTGTAAAGGGACTCACTTTGTTTTCAAGTTGACAATCCTTTTGATCGAGCCGCCAATCTATGCTTGTTCAGAGCCAAGTAGAGTTCTACAACTTCCTGTGCATATACTTTGACCTTAATCCCTTTGCTTGTAAACACACCACACTCTATGTTTTCCCACGTGACAACCCTTTGATCAAGCCGCGAGTTCAGTGCCAAGTAACAGAGGGAGGCTATTTGAACTCCCTGTGATCTTGCCGCACAATTGACATGTGTTCAGTTGCAGCCTTAAATAGATTTCTGACTTTATGATCAAAGTGTTACTCACAGAGCCCAAGCTCAGTCTTTGCATAAGCACCCGCATATGACAGTAAAACCGAAAATCGGAGTGGAACGAGATTTACGATGATTAGACGACGATTTACAATGACTAGACGACGACGATTTACAATGACTAGACGACGATGTAGGATTTCAGAACTTTATCAGACAATGAGGATTAATTCTTGGACTTTGTACCAGATGACATTGGATATGTCACATTTATAGGATACCGTGAATCACAAAAAAATGGGAATTAACTTTCATTGTTTATTTGCACGACGTGTGGAATTAATATATTATGGGATATTGTGAATCGGATCATTCTGAACTTTTATTTTTATACTGGTATGTGACCTATAATTGAATTCGTGGATTTATCATATAAAAAGATTCGGAGTCGGACGATGTTTACGATGACGGGATGACATTGGAGGAATTTATTACTTTATTTGGTAACTCTGATGATGAGGATGAATTCTTTGGCTTTGAACCAGAGGACATTAGACAGTGACATTTATAGGATACCAATTTTATACCTGTATGTGACCTATAATCCAATTCATGGATTTATCATATAAATGGATTAAAAATGTTAAGCTATATGGATTTCATTACACGAAGATGGACAAAATGTAAGTTGTAAATTTATTTGTACATATTCAGCTCAATAATACAATTGTATTTATTCTACATTGGTTTTTGTTTTTATTTGTCCTATCTATCTATATGTCTATCTATCTATCCAGTTTGGCTCGTTTATTTTTCCTAAGTGCAGCTCTGACTCAGTGATGACATGTCACCCCTTGCAGACGGATTTAATTTGCAAAAAACACCTCGACTTATAGGAGGGTCATAGCTGAATTGGCTTTTTGCAGCCATGAAAAGGGGGGGGGGGGCGACTTATAGTCGAGTCGACTTATAATCGAGTATATACGGTACATGTTGATGATAAACTAACTTGGAATCATCACACAGATCATGTCTGTAACATTATAGTCTCCAAACTAACACTACTGCACAGACTAAAGAAATATCTACCAATGCATGCAAGGAAACTATTATATTCAACTTGCATATTACCTATTATGGACCACTGTTGCATAGTTTTGGGCTCATGCACACAAACTAATATTAATTGTATAATCAAACTTCAAAAGTGTGCAGCTAGAATTTGTACTAGATGTCGATCCAATGACACCATCTCAGCTGACATGTTTAATACCAAACATATATTTGTGTATATTGACAACCTTAGACACCATCGACAACCTTAGACACCAACTATGTACTATGCTAACTTGGGTGATATTCTAAGCACACCAAATGGTAATATTGATAGATGATCAGAATGAATGTTGTATTTCAAGAATGTTTACCATTTTCATATATTATAGATGTAGATAACTTAATGCAGTGATTGTAATAATTTGTCTCATGTTTTTCCTTATTTCCTGTGTCTGCCATTCAGATATGCATGCATGAAATATCCACCTATAAACATTATGTAATAAGAGGTGTCAAATTACACAACCCCCTATTTAAATCAATTTCTGGTATAAAGATCATATTTTGGTTGCCTAAAATTTCCTTAACTGGAGATAATGTTTTCTTGAATCATATATTAAGAAGCATTTATGGCACCCAACAGGTTTATTTTATTTTTCATCACTTGTCACATGAAAAATTGATAAATGTAGAGGTTTGGAATCTGAGGCAAAATGCAAGTCTGGCCAGACTGTAAACTGATACTAGCTTCCATTCATGTAAAGAAACAATATAAACAGTGCTGAATGTAGTTCTAACAGTGCTAAGCAGGTACTGAATTCACACTTTGAAACTCAAAACATAAACTAGTTATTTTACCATGTCAAAAATGTCAAAAGTACAGAGGAAAATCAAAGGTTGTCTTAATGCGAGAATTTAGTTTCACATCAGACCAGGAAATATTCCTCATACCAAGGGTGTAACAAGTGAGAAAACTGTAGATACTGACGTCACAAAAACTATATTAAAAAAAAGACTTTCGGAGGAAAAGTACAATATTGTCACAAAAAGACCAAGTTCACACTTTGATATTGAGAAACAGGAAGTTTCAATGCAGTACAAGTTCCTATGGCCAACTCAAACCAAAGATTTAGAGGCTGATCTGCATGCCACCGAACAAAAGAGGTAAATAGAAATTCATCATCATTCAATATTAAAATAAACATTATCAATCAATTTGGTTTCCTATTTTTCATTGCATAATTCATGGGGGAAAGTCATGTAAAGAAAAAAGAAAACAATGATTAACAGGTAAAATATAACTGTAAACAATGTATCAGACAAAATATGTGTACAAATACAATATATTCTGAGAGGCAGATCTCTTTGCATGATTCCTAACTTTAATATAATAAAACAAAAATACCAATAGAGTGTTAAAGTTCAGATTTTGTTACTATGAGATCTGTTAGTTCATTCTAAAAAAATGGACTAGGGGAGCTAACCTATCCAAGGAAACTAATACCTTGCCACAGAGTTGTTAATGAGAAATGAATGCATTTAAAAAGCACCTGGCAACATAAAATATGATAAATGTAAGATTCTATGTTCCAAAAAGGGTAATACATTCATAATTTTTATGTCAGGTCTGGTGAAAAGAGTCCATACAGGCTGGTACAGATCAAGAAAATTGAAGAACTGTGGAATACAGTGTTCTCAGAACACAAGAGAACATTTCAGTAATGTCTCAAAAATACTATAACGAAGTGTCAGAATTAATGCTTTGAAAATAATTGCAATAATAATGCAGTGGTAGTTTGCTTTGATGTCAGCAACCTTTAAATAAGTACATATTTATGGTAATCATGCTAATGTTATGTAGTAAAAGGCCATAAAAGGAGTAATGTAGTAGAACAAAGGGGTACCGGCATTTGGACAAAATTCCCTGAGTATTTTTGAGACATTACTGAAGTTTAGTGTAGTGGTGCCTATGATTCGAAACCAAGAGATGTACTTCATTCAGCGCAAGTTGAAGTCTTCAACGTACATGTACATGCAGTGAGGCCATGATGTAAACAAGGTCACTATAAATGTGAGCGATTAACCAAAACTATTTTCGCTGTTGTAATACTGGTACCACATTTTAATGAAACAGGTCTTTACATTTTCAAGTCAGAAAATGTAAGTCTTACTTATGAAGATGTTAATCATGCTGTTCTGAATGCATCAAATGGATTCATGACCAAGACTAGTTGAGTGTGCATTTGATTATATGGCTCTATTTTAGTGAGTGTTCTCACGACAATCAAGTACTATCATTTAAAACTTGCATAGAATATCAAGAACTTTCTAAATGCATCAAATTGCTTAGTCACCAAACTAGTTCAGGGAGTGTTTGATTATATTGCTCTATTTTAGAGTGTTCTCACAGCAATCAATCATTTCAAATGTGCATAAAACATCAGAAACTTGAACTGGATAATTTATTTTGATCAAATATGCCATCAGACAACAGAGGCTGTATCTACAGCAGGAGCAATATGCTGGCAACTTTGGACCTAATGCTTAAAAATTAAATTGTTTTGCGTCATTTTAATGCATTTCAAAATCTTGAGCTCTTAATCGATGCTTGTGGTGTTTAGTTTCCAGAGCCAGAGTGATTTATCTGTGTTAATTGGACATCAACAACTGATAACTGTCAAGTATCCAAGTGCACTAAAAGAGTACAAGATACATTAGCATCCCATTTATTTTCATGCACCTGATACAATTGTTCAGCAGAATACAGGAATAAACATTTTTTAAAACTATTTCAGCACAACTGTTCAGTGCTTGATAAATATTTAAAAGACTGGGAAAAAAAGAAAATCCTTGTTTTGGTTCATTTTGAGAACGTAGCACTTGAGAGCATCCTGAGAATTCCTGCAATGAGCAAGACTTGGTGAGAAGCATCTGTTGATGAATGTCCATAAAAAGGAGCGGATTTTTAAACAAAAAACTTTAACAGGAAAAAAAGTTTTGGAATTTTTGGTTTGAAAAGCAAATGTAGATCTGATGCAACTTTGTTTAGCAAATCTTTGACAAATATTAATGATTTTATTTGACTTAAGTTTTTTAAAAATAAAATAAAAATAAAAATTATTTTTGTTGTAAAATCAAGATAAATATCCAAGTTTTCACTGTAGCAATTTCTTCCCTTCAGCCCCCTCCCCTAGCCTTCAGCCCTTTCCCCTAGCCTTCAGCCCCCTCCCCTAGTGGTAGGTGCCATGAAACCCACCCCAAACTGTTTCCTAGGACCTAGGAATAAAGAACAGTCGACATTCAATGAGTGTACAGATGTATATGCTTTTACCCGTGTGGATGCTGATGCTGACAATGGGTAGTACAATGGCATAACTCTACTTCACAGAGATAACAACTTAACACAAGCCTTTCAAACTTGAAATGTACAATAACCTCATTTTGTTGTAAGGGTATTGTACTAATAGGGTGCAATTACCTAGTTCGATGATTCTGGAATAAACAGTGCTTGACAGTAAAACCAAGGTAATCAAGTATGCAATATGGATCAGAGTGACATATTTTTTGGATGAAGTGTAGTAATCATCAAGATACATCCTCACTTCATGAATGTTCGGATAACAATGTGTGTTGGGTACTAAAAAATGTTTGGTCATGAGCATACATGTGATTCTACGGGCGGTAGGCCAAAAATACAGTTTTAAAGGCCGTCTACTGCACATACCGTTTAGTAGTTCGAATCCACCACTTTTGAAAATTAAAAGAAGTTTTCGTTTTTTAAAATAAAAATACCCAAACACAGTATTTGTACTCGTTCTGTCAACACATTAGAGAAACCAGCCAGAACCAGTCTACTCAGGACCGGAAATGTTCCACCAGTACAATGACCAGTGCAATGATGCGTTGCAGAGTAATAGGATTATTGTTAAAGAACAGCCGACATGTGTACACAGCAAGCTGCTAATTGATAAACTTATTGTTGGAATTTGAGGAGTTTAAGGACAAATGCGGGATGTTTTTTTGAGGTGTTATAAATAATAATGGGATGAAAGGTGGTCCGTGATGTCTTTGAGCCTTTGATGAAAACTGGTCGACCCTTGACGGAGGGGAGATAAAATGAAGACCATAAAAAATGATTTTGGCAGATACTAGAGTAAGCATTTTGATTTTTGTCTTGTTTAATTGTTATTGTTCCAGATGTTTTAAGAGGACAGCTCTTACATTTTTGTTCAATTCTAAACGCGTGCTTTCTCCCAATGCTAAGAAACCACCGGCTAAGAAATATTATAAGAAGTTCAATAATGCTTGGATATCAGAGTTTAAGTGTGTGCAGGCGAGTAGCAAAGGTCCTGAGTTTGCATTATGTGTTTCAAAGGTATGCATCTTATGCATTTCATAAACTATTTGAAGTTTTTATGCACACAAATGAAGTACGAGCCCTAGATAAAATATATCAGTTAAAAATATATTACAAGATAATGAATTTTAAAGTTTGGATAAATTCTTCATCAAAGCATCAATACATCATGTATTTTTTCATTTTTATTTAAAGTCGAAATCAATCCTTATTTTTTTTTATATTTATAGTGGTGAAACTTGCCAACAGATTTTTTTTATCCGAGCCATGAAGAGAAAGAAGCCCTTGAGGATGAGGCTCAGGAATACATCTCAAGTCCAAGTCAGGAACTTCCTTCTCGGGGTGAACATAGCTTAGAGTATTGGAAAGTAGTCAACAACCTTACAAACTCAGCAACAGGAAAACTGAAGTTAGAACTTCTTTGCAGGCTGAGCATGGTTGTCATGTCATTACAACATTCTAATGCGAATACAGAGAGGACATTCTCCATTCTTCGCAAAATACAAAATGATTCAAGGCGAAATCTGGACCAGAAAACTGCTGAGAATCTGCCAAGTGTGAAGCCTAATAATCACAATGAATGTCATCAGTGGTCACTAGACAGTGATCTTGTGAAGGAAGTTACAAATTATATTGGATTTTATAAAAAGAAAAATCTTTGCAGTGACCCATCAGATAAACAACTCGTCCTTTTTATTTTTTTAAAAATCGTATACTGACTCGTATTAATTAATTATTATTGTAACATTTTCCATCAGAATCTGAATTTGATTCATGTTCAAACTTACCGTTTCATTATAGTATGTAGAAAATACATATTATGGCAAAAAAAGCATTTGTTTTGTTTCCATCCCATGAAATGTCAAATTTATGCAGATAAAAAATCTACTGGTTAAGAGGCCAATCTACTGATCAAAATTTGTAAATCTACTGGTTTGAAATCCTGGTTCTGTCACATGTATGAGCATGGTTGTCCCGTCATTACAACATTCGAATGATGATACAGAGAGGACATTCTCCATTCTTCGCAAAATACAAATTGATTCAAGGGGAAATCTGGACCAGTGAACTATTGAGAGCCTGTCAAGTGTGAAGCTTAATAATCACAATGAATGTCATCAGTGGTCACTAGACAGTGATTTTGTGATGGAAACTAAAAATGCTATTGGATTTTATAAAAGAAAAATCTGTGCAGTAAACTATCAGATAAACAACTCTTCCTTTTTAATTATTCGACCGTATATTGACGCATAATAAGTGATTATTATTGTAACAATGCCAGTAAAGTGTGAAATGTAGGTCACAATGACCTTGTGGTAACTATATGGTACTAATAGAGCTGCATACACTGATCTAGTTTGATGATACTCAGATGATAAACAGAGTTTGAGATAAACTTAAAACAACATTTAACTTCATTCTTTATTTATTTCTCTTATACATTAATGACCTGCCATTGTATACAGAAAACACTGAAAGTGATATGTATGCAGATGATGTAACATTCCACACATGGAGTCAAAAGAGCAACACAATCCAACAACAGCTGCAGCGTAATCTTAATCACATCAGTAAATTGTGTCCAGACAATGGAATGTATATAAATACCCAAAAGATCACTGCAATACTAGTAGGAATATCAAACAGATTATCCATGCAAAACCCCATTTGATTGTCTGTAAATGATGAATATATATCTAATGTAGAATGTCACAAGCTCCTAGGAGTATATGTTGATGATAAACTAACCTGAAATCATCTGATAGATCATGTCTGTCAAATTATAGACTCCAAACTAACACTACGGCAAAGACTGAAGAAATATCTACCAATGCATGCAAGGAAACTATTCTATTCAACTTACATATTACCTATAATGGACTATTACATAGTATGGGGCTCATGCACACAAACTTATATTATTTGTAAAATCAAACCTCAAAAGCATGCAGTTAGAATTGTACTAGATGTCGATCCAAGGACAGCATCTCAGCTGACATGTTCAAGTCTTTAAACTGGGTCCCGTTTGACAAAAGAATTTCATATCATAGATGTATTATGGTTTATTAAACCCTTCTTAATTTAACACCTCTTTAACTGAATGATAGGGTCATCAAAACCAGCAATACTGCATCTTTAAGATCAGAATCAAACCCGTGTTTAAAACGACCAAGACCAAGAACTAATGCATTGAAAGAGACTTTTATACCCATACAAAATTACTTCAGGAATCCATATGGAACAGATATGGACTGAAAAACTTGTGTAATCAGATAATTTATTCCATATCTATTCCACAAATACTTCACTACAAATGAAAGTTCAGTATGGATCAAAATTTGCAGCTTTATCCACGAGTACTATTTTCCATATGGAAAGCAGGCTCCTGTGTCATAATATTATGGAAAATATTGTCCAAATTTTCCTTAACATAAACTATCTGATTCAAATAGAAATGTTGGTGGGAGTTAGAGTACAAATGTATCAGTGTAGCTGAGGTTGAATAATGAATACATAGTCATATAAATTTGGAAGAAAACCTATGCATGTCAGTTTGTTTAATTTATTTCCACAGATGTTTCAAAACTCCCAAACACACGACCATGTCATCATCAGAATCTTAATACAAAAACACATTAATCTTATGCACTTAATATTTAACAACTGAAGATTATCTTTTAATTTCCAGTAATTCCGTTTTGTTATACCCGATATTATTACCAGATTTATACATTTTTTAATGTGGTAAATATCAAAACATTTAATAATAATAATAATAAACTCCATTATTCACAAATTAAAGAAAAGTAAATGAATGTGATTTTATTTTCTGTATTATACATTTCCATACAATATCAATGCTTAAATAATGTGCATTTTGTACCCCCCCCCCAAAAAAAGGGGAAAAAATCAATTTATAAAATTCAATTCTTCTGAATCTTTGATTCTTAATGAGAGGTATGTTATACCTGTCTCTGTTGTTATTACTGTAAGTGTTGTTGTGAACAGTGCGAAATATTTTCATTATTATTATCTGCTGCCAGAAGAAAAAACAAATTGCCAGTTCTTTTCATACTGAATAAAAACTTAAAATGTATATACTTATTTTTTTCTTCGTGTGTGTGCGAGATACGAGACAGAGAGAGAACCCATTCCATTATGCCAGCATTCTATAAAGAATTATGCTACACCAATTATGCTTTTTAAAAAAATCAAATAATACAATCACATACAATAAAATGTGGTTTTCCGCAACAGTGACCTAATTTGGTATGGAGACCGTAACAGGGGTTATTTCCCTTGTTTACAGTCTGGAGACTGGTTTACTGACAATGAAAAAAAAAGCACAACTTATCGGGTATCACGGTACCAATTGTTTTTCCATAGACTTTAATGTTAATGTTTGGTGAAATAAATATACCTTCTCGCCTACTTTAGCATGCGTGTCACACACTCTCATAGAGAGCAATATTAGATTGTCAATTTGACAAGGACAGAACCAGGTACTCCACTGCATTTAAGAGAGATAACTCTGCTGGAACTAGACAGGGGTAAGAGTTATCCAGTCACAACAGACACGTTTTCAGTGATGTGTATCACATTTTTCAAATATCATAAAAAATACAAAACATGATCTACATATGAATTAAGATAATCTGACATGTTGCTAAGAGACTCAACTTTTTTTTAAGCCAGACAGAAACTACAACTCTTACATAATACACCAATCACAGCTAGTTTTGTTGTTTATTTCTGAATACAATGTTCCCTACACCTTAAGCTCCACCCCCCTAGGCTTGTGCAATTGGTACTGTGATACCTATGGCCAACCTTAATTTTTTCAATAATCTGTGATATAGCTTGGGACTGTACAAGTAACAAGTGTACTAAGTCTCGCTTGTCAAAAACAATTTCACGAGGTACCAAGCTATGTCGTATATTGATGTCTTTGGAAATGTCATGGAGCTGTTTCAACTGTATTGCTGTTTTCATACTTGTGCTTTACTACCAAACTATTTTTTGGGAATAAAATGAATTGTTTTAACTATGAGTTTTATCATATCAGCACTTATTGAACTTCACATGGGTGATATGGGATAAATCACATTATGTCATATTATGTAATAACTAGGTCAAAGGTCAATGTACTAATTAGTATGTACCTCTCCTACTTCAAAATGGAGAATTCATCTAAAATAAAGGACTTTATATTGATTTAGTAGACAAAGAACTTAACATCAGAGACAGGAGGACATGACTCAATCTTATTATAAAGTATAGGCTTTCAACACTGTACACCAACTGCAGATACATGAGGTCACTAACCCCTAGTCCTTGCACAAAGGTCAGCCTACCCATCATCTCTGTAACACAAATAGAAAGCTTTCCTTCTTGTGTAGTGAATAAAATTCATGCAAGAAGCCAATCTGTCACCAAATATTGTAGATCCCAGCTTCTAAGCACTTATTTTTGATTTGGGGTGAAATTTGGGGAATAAAATACAGAAAAATGCCATGGAAAAAAAACAAGTACAGCAAGTCAAATGCAGTTTTAAACAGGATGAAAGTGTACATCTAAAAGGGACATGTAGCTTATAATAAAGGAATCAAAAAAGACAACCACAAAATAGAGGAAAATGAGAAGGAAAAGTTTGCTCGCCTTACCATAGAGAAATATGTGGAGGCAGTGCCCCATTGGTCCAAGGACAGTCCCAAGGCATCATTACTATTACATCCCTTACAAGCACCAAAACTTCAGGTGAAGCAGTGTGCATTCTCGTCTGAAATAAAAGGGTAAATAATTTAAATCATATAGATGCATATAATTTATATTGGTCCAACACATACAATTAAAAATAATTGGCTTAACTTAGGCACAAGCAACAAAAAAAAAATCAATTTTTAAACCTTTTAAATTTTGCTGTAAGAAAAACTAAATCTCAGAAGTGACCATGGAGAAAAGACGCCAAAATGACAACAAATCCTGAGCGACGACTGGGACAAGCCTGTCCCTGGCAGAGACCGGTGAAGCACAATCCTAATCAAATTGAAGGCATTCATATACAACTTCCTGTCCATGGAAGGGAGAGAAATTCCTGACGACGAGACTTCTTCCAGCTTTGAGGACCTATCTCCACTACAACAATAACAATAACATAAAACTCCATCTGAGAAGTCACCATGGAGAAAAGAAGCCAAAACGAGAACAAATCCTGAGTGACGACTGGGACAAGTCTGTCCCTGGCAGAGACCGGTGCTGCGCGACGATGATGACAACGACAACGGTGGTGGTGGTGCTGATGATGAAGATGATGATGATGATTATTACTGTTGATGATGATGATGATGATGATGATTCCTGTCCATGGAAGGCAGATAAATTCCTGACGACGAGACTTCTTCCAGCATTGAGGAATTATCTCCACTACAACAATAACAATAACAACAAAGAAAAACTCCGTCTCAGAAGTGACCATGGAGAAAAGAAGCCAAAACGACAACAAATCCTGAACGACGACTGGGACAAGCCTGTCCCTGGCAGAGACAGCTGCAGCAACAATCCTAATCAAATTGAAGGCTTCGATATGCAACTTCCTGTCCATGGAAGGGAGAGAAATTCCTGACAATGAGACTTCTTCCAGCGTTGAGGACCTATGTCCACTCCAACAATAACAACAACAAAAAAAAAAGCAATCTTAAAAGTGATTATGGAGAAAAGAAGCCAAAACGACAACAAATCCTGACCAACAACTGGGACAAGCCTGTCCCTGGCAGAGACCGGTGGAACACGACAATGGTGACAACGACAATGGTGGTGGTGGTGATGCTGATGATGCGGATGATGATGATGATTATGATGATGATTATTCCTGTCGATGATGATGATGATTCCTGTCCATGGAAGGGAGAGAAATTGCTGACAACAAGACTTCTTCCAGCGTTGAGGACCTATCTCCACTACAGCAATAACAATAACAAAAAACTCCATCTGAGAAGTCACCATGGAGAATAGAAGCCAAAATGACAACAAAAATCCTAAAAACGACGACTGGGACAAGCCTGTCCCTGGCAGAGACCGGTGCTGCACGACGATGATGACAACAACAATGGTGGTAGTGGTGGTGGTGCTGATGATGCAGATGATGATTATGATGATGATTATTCCTGTCGATGATGATGATGATGATTCCTGTCCATGGAAGGGAGAGAAATTCCTGACAATGAGACTTCTTCCAGCGTTGAGGACCTATCTCCACTACAACAATAACAATAACAATAACAAAAAACTCCATCTGAGAAGTCACCATGGAGAAAAGAAGCGAAAATGACAACAAATCCTGAGCGATGACTGGGACAAACCTGTCCCTGGCAGAGACCAGTTCAGCACAATCCTAATCAAATCGAAGGCTTCGATATGCAACTTCCTGTCCATGGAAGGGAGATAAATTCCTGACGACGAGACTTCTTTCAGTGTTTAGGACCTATCTCTACTACAACAATCACAAAAACAATAACAAAAAACTCCATCTCAGAAGTCACCATGGAGAAAAGAAGCCAAAATGACAACAAATCCTGAGCGGTCTTGTCTTTTCCAACCCTAACGTTTCCAACAACTCCTTTCCAGTCTGTACTTCTTCATGCAGGATGCTAGCATTGTTTTCAATTCTCCTATCCTCGAAATATGAACTGTTTAACAGCGTTTTATTTTATTTTTATTTTTTTAATATTATTTTATTTTAAAGTTACTGCTTCCATTGATATGGTAATTCAATCCACTCCAAGACCTTTCGTTATATCATGCTTGAACATGCTGAGGACTTGGCGTGAAAAAACACTAGCACCTTCAGCAGAGGCGACAACTTGTGTTCCCCGCCCCTTCAATATATTTCATACACATTAACAGATATATCAAATTCATTTTCATATTTTAATATCCTCAATTTTTACAGGCTATCGTTTAAACCAATGACTGTATATATCTAAATTGTATTCCCATCATCTTTTTACATGATCGAATGGTGTATTCAACACCTATTTTCAAAGCATAAATTGAACACCTAGGATCGTTATTTTCACTCTGATACAGCGTTTCTTTATTTTACCTATTCATGCAAATCTATATATGCGTTTCCTCTGAGCGCTTTATACCTATCAATGTGCAATATTAAATATTGAATCCTGCCAAACATCCATCTTGTACTTTTGTTTATTTGCTGTCCAAAATTGGTATGTAAAATGTCCATTAAATTCTCAATTACATTATCCACATTGCCTCTATTTAATATATGATGCGCTCTGTGGTAACAAAAAATCTATACTCAACTTTCTCACTCTCCTGAATGGATCTCTAAGTCCAAACGATAAGTCTAAGTGTACTTTCACTAAATTACAATTTTTTTCAGTTTTCTACTGATGATCTTTAAATATGAGTCACTGTCATTAAAACAATTTATCAAGATATTTTATTTTACCACCGTATAGTCTATATTAATTTAAATTGAGATTATGTTTCAAATTTGCTTTGTCTGCCATTTCAATTCTTTTCTGATTTAAGCATGCATTAAAGATGGCTATAATTTGTTTCTAACTTGCTCTGGCGTTGCTTCATCAATTATAGAAACCTTCGCTTTAATGTATTTATGCAGGAAGTAATTCAGTATATATTTCACTATTTTCATTTTTTTAGGTAAGGAAAAATTAAAGATATATTTTATTATTTTTATTTATTAAGCAGGAAATATTTCAATATGACTTGAGCTATTTTTTTGTATGTGGAATAATGTTTAACCGTTGACATTTGTCATACATTTTGCAAAAGTCCATCTGCACTCTTTGGTCTGTAAATCCGTGGGGGCAACAACCTCTGGAGTTTTGAGTGCACCTAACTGTTCCCAGGAACAGGATTCATCGCTTTCTTACAATGAATTGATTGTTGCCACATGTTTCTTACATCGACTCAACTGGTATCTTGTTGACTCACTACAATTACATGGCGCGTCAAACTGGTCTCTAGAGATTTAAAGTGCGCCAAAGTTTTTCACAACATGTAATCTTAAGCAATGTCAACCCAGGTCCCTTGGAACCAGTCTAATGGCATGCTCCTTAAGACTCACAACCAATCAACCCCTAATCCACTATCATACTAGAACGAATGAATCTACCAGCGAGAACAGATGTTCTCAATTATGAAAGATGCTAATTTACTTATATAGTATTCTCGTCAAACATGTTTTCAGTGTTAGGGGGTTCATTTAAATACGTATTTTGTATCATATATCTTAAAAAGCATATAAGCCTTTTTTTTAAGAATCTCTACTACAAAGTATACACAATTAAATACTTTATTTTTAATTATTTTACTTTTCAATTCTTTCATTCGCTTTTTATATTTTTTTTTCTGTCTAGAAAAGACATAACCTGAGGTTCTCCTTATCATTGCTACCAAGGTAAACATTCTCTTAAAACCAGAACCATAATTGTATATTTCAAAAAGTTACCGCAATGTCTTTTCTGATTTGTTGACTTCTTTTGCACAATAACTTCACATACATTTAGAATCTAAAACATACAAGATTATGTAGCCTTGCAGCACATCTGTTCATAATATTCATAAGCAATTATTATGTTACTCATTAGTGGCATTCATAAATGTCCACGCCGGCCATCTAGACTAATACCCAAAACCTAAAAGCATTGTGATATATGCCCGTGCAATTAGACAAGATGACAATATATTTTGTAATTTTAAAGATATTTAATGTACACTTCTCCGAATGCGAGGTATTCTGAACGAATATCGTATCCCTTTACGGGATTTTAAAATAAAATATAAAAAATTTAACGGTTCTGCATGTCACTGTCAAAGACAAAAAGCAATGTATAATTAGTTTCAGGTAATTATTGGTATTTTTGATTCTAAACAATATAAATAGTTTATGGTCCAGGGACTTTGGTTGGTCAGGGTTGGGGGGGGGGGGTCTCGTTTAGTGAATGTGCTCGTGCATATGCCATTTTTTAAAAAATCACCTAGCTTTGCCTCATCTCGCCAAGTCAGTTGTTTTTATGCATTAAATACAGATCTATCGAGTCTGTTTACAAAACTGTCAATTTTGTTTCCTCTTCGGTTGAGCACATCAACACTATCAAGGCCATTTGGGAACATTGGCACACGTGTAAGCTTTCTGTGACTCTATGTGTATAGAGTCCTCACCCCTAACCATTTGGGTCCGTTTCATATTTGTATTGTTTACTCTAGAATTTTAAACACTCTGACGTTTTCTTGAAACGGCAGCACAGTTACATATTAAGATTCGTCCACAGGCCACGCGAGCCGAAATTGCACGCATGGTCGCTGATGAACAAGACCGTCGTCGTATCGCAGCTGCTATAGTCGCCAAGGCTGCCGCGAGTTGGATTCGTGGTATGAGTTTTCATGCGGTATCGCACACAATATGAAAGCATGACTGAGGTATACAACAAGTGACATTTAACATGGCATCGACGTGAAAGAGAAAAATCGCCAAAGATTTCACTGTCACTGACTTATCTGCGCAGGCAAAGCCTCGGAAGCCCAAACACGACGAATTCGGGTCGCGCGTTGATCATTCGCCCTGCCGGATCCGGGAAAACCCAGCTGTTGCTGAATTTGATCGTGCGATAATTTACGTGGGATTGGTGCTTTTTTATATTTTTTTTATATTTTTTTTTTTATGCGATTGCATTATCCGTAGATGAACAACCATGTTATGCTGTATTCAAGGATTTCACGAAGGTGCTTGCATCGTCAAAGTCGCCGTCGTCCACCATTGAGTTTTTTTCCACAATTTATGAAGCCCTCGCGATTGATGACCTTAATCCAGAGCATAATAATCTTGTTGTCTACGACGATGTGATGCTTAAACACCAAGACCACGCAAGTATCGAACGAGTCTGGACGCAAAGCGTCTGACAAAATAATTTAAACGACTATATTAAATATAATGTCAAAACCTGCCAGTGATACCATAATAGAGGTTGCTGACTGACACCGTAAAGCTGCCCGCGAACAGCTGGAACTGATCAGTAATATTATAGCCGGTCGTAAACGTGTCAAACGTATGTTACAGTCGGGCTTTGAATAAATGTTTGCATCGCTGATCAATCCCACTCGCGGAACAGGCGAAGAAAGTCGCGAAAACCACTGACGTGATGATGGGAACAGAACATCAACCGGGTCCGATTGTCAGGAGCCCAAGCTATTGAATGCTTGCCAGAGGCTATTGCGGGAATTGAAGAAGACATCAGAGAAATTGGAGAGACTGTTGGTGTGATCGCAAAAGGCACCCGTGTACTCGACAAAAACGTCGGAGCAGCACTTGAAAATATTCCATCGCCACAACCGCCAATGTATGAGCCAACGATGAAAATTCCGAAGCTATTATTTAATGAACGAGGTCGCCAGTGGATTTTTTAAAATCCTGTGCGTGCCGCTCTTACCTTACCCCCCCCCCCCCCAAGTGGCGCCAGTTTGTGTTAAAAAAAAAAACATCGAGAGCACATGATTCTGCCATGAACGATATATGGCCCAGGTGGGTACACAAGGAGATTACTGGGAAAAAACAAGCCTCTGGCGAGCTGTGGGAATATTATATTAGAATACTTGATTCATTTGAAGTTGGCCCGTCTTATGATGTTTTACAAGGATAAAATCAGTAATGCAGATGATAACATGTATACAATTAGGCAACCTCGAAATCATGCAGGCAACGTTGACGCAGATGTACAAGATCTAGTCACTGGCACCAACGAGAATTTTAACCTTGGATTTCTACGGCGTCGATTACAACTTCATGGAGGCTCATTGATGTTTTCGTGTGCGATTCCTCACAGTCAAATATTTGGGTTTTACAGAGATGTTCATAAGGTCATTTTCAGGGCCAAACACAGCCACGTTAATCCGTAAGCGCATGGCCAACGATACAATTTGGCGTCATGGGGGTGCTGCTGGCCAAGTTGTGTTGACAACATTAACATTGTGGATACCTATGCTTACCCCTTCGCTGACTACAGAAGACTATTTTTTGTCGTTTATGCAGTCTGGAACCGCGTCAACACTGTCGTTTCTCGCGCTCAAAACAGACTCTTCACCAAGCACCGTTCGGACACAGTTTACATGGCAAATAAGTACACAACATGCACTCAGCGCACCAAAACACGTATTCGTGCCGTTTCAAAATATGAATCGAGATAATAACCAAGAGCGTAGTGCAATGATATTTGACCAGTTAGGAGTGTCTGAAGTTTCTCTGCGGTTAAACGGCCATCAGGAACACTCCGAAGAAATTTTGCTTGACTTCGCAGACCATCATATCGCAACTGCATATCGCAATTTGTGGTCGTACATGGGCCGACAGCAAAACGTTGACACAGGTCTGCAGATTTCCTAGAAAGACTTTACTGGGTTGTATCCGATTTATTACTTTTCACTGGAATACCTGGAGTTGTTGAAGCAGTCCGTGGTCGACATGTACTTTCATGCACGTGTATATAGGTATATTCCCGCTGCTCCCGGCAGTTACAGATGCATTGCTGTGATCCTTTCTGGCAAGACTCTGTTGTTGGAGGGCGCAGGTGGCCGGACGAGGGTCATTGATGCGCCTTTAGAAAGCTCGTAATTATTGTAATTAAACAGTACACTTAAAATAATGTCATATCACGAAGTTACGGTTGTACTTAGCAAAAACCAGGTTGCGAAACTAAAGAGCGCGATAAGAAACGATTGCAGGCTCACATTAAAACTTTCTCCTGCAAAGTTAACTGTAATTATCCCTGTGTGGCTAACCCAAACACAACTTGATCAGTTTAGTGCGTCCAAACAGAAGAACACGCTCAATGATATTAAAGTTATCCAAGTCCGAGCTGACGAAAATGCAAAAAAAAAGTCTGGAATATTTCCAATCCTCGGGGCCATTCCATTACTGTTAGCAGCTGCGGCTCCCGCGGTTGCAAAAGCGGCTGCGTTAGGGGCCGTCGGAGCTGCATCCGGGATGGCTCTGAAAAAAGCTGTCAGAGGCGAAGCTTCTCAAGGCATCATAGCGTCTTGTAGACAAATAAAAAAAGGTAAAGGAGTTCGACTACCTGGGACGATTCGCAGATTACCCCCCGGCAAAGGTCTTCGACTGCTTGGTACGACTCGCATAAGTCTCCGCCGTTGATAAAAGCGAAATTTCTCTCGCGCCTGTTGACCAGTTTTGATTTACTCGCTATGACAAAGTCAGTCAAGCATTTCTGAGGTGTCTTTATGCGTAATGAACTTGCGTCAATGATCTCCCGCACTCCAGAAACCGGCATTGTTAACCGGGATTCAACAACAGGACCTGGGACTCATTGGGTTGCATACGTGGTAACACCTCGACATCTATTGTATTTTGACTCAAACGGGCTTGCACTGTCACTTGAAGGTGTTGATTATTTAACCTGGGGCGCTAGCGCCCATCGACAACTACCGCTGTTTTATTCGAAGCTGCCGTTGCAGATTCGGATGGATGGCCCAATATGCGGACATCTTGTCGTTAAAGCACTGCATGTATCCGCGGGAAGCAGCCCAACCCCGCAAACACTTATTGATTTTGTATTTTCAGTTAGAAAGTGTGCTTAATAGTATATGAAATGCTTATTAACAGTTACGGATGCTACAGTGAATGGACCCAACGCGGCGCTATTGTGGATCTGACCAGGTTTGTCACCAAAGCGGATTTAACTGAGTTTACCAACCGGATTGTTGTTGACGTCGACTCGGGCGAGCTTGTGATTTTCCTAGATCATACTGAAAAACTTAAAACATCTAAGGTTGACATCAACGATGTTGTTTTAAAGCTGGGAGGCGCCATCGCCAAAAATCTGGCCGAAATAACGGAAAACCAGGGAATCAGAGACTCTGGCATGTCAATGGTCTCTATCAAAGACTATGTTGATACTGCCAATACAGAGACGAAACAATACATGGATGCAAAGATAGCAGATGTGCCCTCACCACCGCACATATTAACTTCATGAAGCCAAATTAAACAAATATTAATCAAAGAAACACAGGAACAATTTTGATGGCTTAGCAAATGGTCGACTTATTTTCACTATTGTCGGGGATGGTTTTGATAAACCTAAACCTCACATCTTAAAGGTGCGTGAGTCTGGATCGTAATTTTTAACCGGATAATATTGGTAAATGATCACCGACATACTAGTGCATCACTAACGCGTACCACCGCAAACGGTACTGTTCAAGGTACCTTTCACATATGCAGCATCGTTACCATTAGTCACCGGAGATGAAATTCAGTTTGAAACACTTAGCATCTATTCAGACGCGCACGTAAACGTTTTTGGCGTTTGTGTTTAAGATTTATCATTACATATTTTTGGTGGACTCTGAAGAGCCATGCGGTGATGATGTTGCGGAATTAACCGACGGGGTGTTGGACCAACTGACAGCGGAAACTTACATCGATAGCAATTTTGTTCTACTTGTTAATGAATATCTGCATCAGAGTGGTGTTACCAGACCCTCATATACACTAAAATATAATCTACACAAGGGTAAAATAGAAATCGATAGTTGGGACCACCCTGATGTACCACTACCAGCTCGAGACCAGCTTGGAGTCATAGTATTAGCAGGTGAAAACACCCGGCAAAAGGATACATCACCGTAGGAGGTGAAATTAGCCAAACACTGTTTCTACAATGATGAAGTGAAATTAACTGCCGAATCCACCCTGGTTGCATTCCCCAGCAATTATATTACACCAACACAGACTCAACTAACAAGAGAAATATATAGACTGTTATTCAACAAGGAGGCACTTGTCCGCGTAACAGTTCTGGGATGAAAACGATCGTAGAGGCACAAAGCAAAGGCCTAATCGGTGTATTTCTAAATGAACGTGGTGCCAAAACTCAGGAACGCACAATCACCGGCGACTTAAATATTCCCCGGGAATATATTTTCTATGATTGTATGACAGTTGTACCAGTGAAGAAAAATGCCTGGTTGGAAGAGTGTGCGCGTGTTGCAGCTGAAAAAAGCCAGCTTGTCGAGCAATTAATCTCCACAATGACAATATTATTTGAAGAACTAGGAGAGACCCTCAAAGTTACCGACGTGAAAAAAAAATTGAAGCGGAACAATAGCTGCGAGTTGAAACCGATAAGAAAACCGTTTTGCACGCGAAATACAAACGCGCGTGTGTGGTCGTAGATGATATTTGCGGAATCAACGCCGCGACCACCGTTAGCCTTAGTGTTGCTGAAATTGTGACCACAGCAACTATCATTGGTACACCAGTCGTATTTGCTGTCGGGGCTATATCAATAGCAACTGGTTTGGCTGGCGGCGCTGGTTAAAATAATTTCGTTACGGTTACATTCACGAATACGTGTCTATTCAGAACTTCTCGCGGCGGCACAAAGTAGTCTCAGCACATCGAAGATAAAACGATTAGCATGGGTGAGTTCGAAATGATGCTGTTTGAAATGGAAAACCACCGACGTCTCTGAGCATGGATACGGAACCGGGGCGTTAGTGCCCCAAAACAGGTAGCGGATTTATAGGCAGCGAAAATCGAGTAAATGTCTGCCAGTGTATTGGGGCGCCATGTGGGAGCCCACGCGGGTTACAGTCACACACGCGTGTGCAAAAACCCTCAATGGAAAAAGGTCAAGGGGTCTATAGAAAGTGGTTTGGGGGTTGGAACCGTAATCAGCTGGCCAATCTCAAATGCCCATTATGATACTAAAATTGGCAGAGTGGTACAGGATTCGCACCTCTAAATTGTTACTTAGCCCTTTAGGTATAAAATTGTATTGATCAATAGTTTTTAATCTTTGGTTGAATGACTTAAATACTAAGTTTTACTCTTATTGTGAATACATGTACAGATTTAAAATATTAGGAACATGAATTGGAGTCGAGTAAAGTTTCATGTTGGGGATACTATGGTATTTAAAAATCAATGAACTTCGGATTCTATTTACTTGGTGAGTGATTAGATAAAAATTTACACTCAATAAATACCCAACAATGATCATTTAATCCTATAATCAGATGCCTGCTGTGTTATTTACGTTAACAAACCCATATCTAAATGTTCATATATGTAACATATAACACATAATGATGTCACAAATGATGTCATGCGTCATGCAAAGGAGAGGCGTAATGACCGAGGCATCCAAATGTATTTTAGTCATATTACAACACTATTCAGCGGTTTAGTGAAATAAAATGAGTATGTATTTTTACATTGGTGCTCATTTCAAAATGAAATTTATGAAACACGTCGAATAAATTAAATCTTTTGTTCTCCAAGGTTTGCAAAAGAAATTATTCGACTCGTTTCATAAATTTTATTTGATATGAGCACTCGTATAAGATCCTCTGTATATCATTTGTTTTATTGTTTAAAAGCATTTCTTCAAGAAGAAGAGGAAGAACAAGAATTAGGAAAAATTGATTCACAAGGCAAGTCTATAGTGTAACTACCAGGTTTTTGCAGGTACTGGAACGTTTCATTCAGGTTCGCTGTAAGCTCTAAAACAACTCTTGAGTTCCGATCAGAATGGCGTGTATGAAATTCTCTTCTGGCAATCTTGAAATGTAAATGGGGGGCAGAAATATGAGAGTAGTTGGAAAACAGTGCATTTTTCGCTAAACTCAATTTCATATCACTTTTTTTTTAAATTTTAAATTTGAGTTTTAGTTTCAAAAGCAAGAAATAAATCCAAGCAAAACATTAGAGATGACATTTCTGAAATACTTACATTTCATTCCTACATACATATTCTGTACGCCGAAATTAACATAACATGTAAAAAGAAAATCAGTTAATGCTTATAACGCTACGCCTTATTTCATATATGCCTAGTAAATGTCCTATCTTTACTTTAACATCATTACCTAATTACCTACCTGCCCACCCTCTCTCTCTCTCTCTCTCTCTCTCTCTCTCTCTCTCTCTATATATATATATATATATATATATATATATATATATATATATATATATATATATGTATGTATATATATATAGTATATTAATCTTGATTTCAAAGAATTTGATAAAGACATCCAACTTTAAACACACTCACATATTTTATACCTGGATAATTTTTTCACAAGCTTCAATGCAGCTTTGCTCCTTTCCAAAACATTGATTGTCCTTCAGCAGTCAAAGGATACTGAGTATACTCTTTGTGTATTTGTCCTTGGAAATATGGCATACCATCATCATCATGTGTCTACTCGATATCCCAAGAACCTTGAGAGCATTAAAACACACTAACAGTTACATTTGCTTGTTTTCTATGGGCACTTCTTCGTTTTTAAACTTAAATTCTAGTCAGATTATAACAACTGAGAGAGAGAGAGAGAGAGAGAGAGAGAGAGAGAGAGAGAGAGAGAGAGAGAGAGAGAGAGAGAGAGAGAGCAATATAGTCTTTACATCGCTTAGGATTACATTGCACATTATAGCTGATACGATTTGAGCTCTGTGTGTGTGTGTGTGTGTGTGTGTGTGTGTGTGTGTGTGTGTGTGTTTCCCCAAGTGGTAATGAAGGAAAATGATTAATCAAGTTGTATCATTCATTCAATGGCGTGCACTCATATATGAAATGCATTCGTATCATTAGCAACCTTTTATTCAATCTTCCTGTATACACGGAAACAAAACCCATCAGTGACATTTCCATTTTACCATAACCTATGGACTCTTCAATGTTAGAGAAAATTTTCATTAATCGTCTCTTTGCAATTGATATTCTGGATTTTTTGGAATTAACTTTTTAAACTTTATGTAACAAAAATTTTACAATAAGGGAACTATTGTAATACACAGTAGGGACATTAAGTGGAACAACACTGCATATTATCTATAAGTGTATAAATTTACCTCTTTTAGGCGGCCCTTGTGTTTGATAAAATGCTGAAAGAAGATGCAGGTGTCGAACACTTGCAGTATGGAGACAAGGTCTAGGTCCTCTATTTTTAACCCTGAGATCGGTAAACTGCATGGAGTCAGCCGCCTTTGCATGAAGCAGACGACAACTTGCCACTTGTCAACCGGCCAGTTCTTTATAACGGCATTAGACCAAGGAATATCCATGGAGGCCCGATTTGAATGGTACTTGAGGATCTCCCTCAGCCATTTGTCACATATATGCCTCGGGCATTTAATTGTCCACTCATCCGCCTCGGAATGTATATCTCTCCAGGTGCACGCGTCACACTGCTCCACTAAGTCCAATGGTGGTCCCCGAACATTTGTCTTGGAAGCCAGATTTTGTTTTGCAGCTTCATCTTTTTCTGATCCTCCACTGTCTCCAGTAGAAACTTGCTTAAATTCCACCTGGGAAAGCTGTAGTAGAATCAGTGGGTTCTGTCCATGTTTTTGATTCAGAATCAAGGATTACAGCCTTCTTGATCTCAGAATGGAGGGAATTTAGTTTCGCCTGGAATATTCTAGCAATGCTTGACTTGGCATAATACAGAGATGTGCTTATTCTAGTCCAGTTTTGATATGCTTCATCTTCAGCAAGCTCTTCAAAAGGATCCATCCTTTGATATGTTTCTTATTATTCACACTATTATCTAAACCTGTAATTAAGAATCGACAATATAAATAAATGGATATGGCGAATATGTTGTTATATGGGCGAAAATTCAACATAGATATGTACGAATAACTAAGTGTTTATACAAATTTTAGCCCCCCCCCCCACACACACACATTTCTTTTTTTACTTCTGCTGTCCAACACAAGTTTTACTATAGTATCATACTAAAGTTATAAGCTGTGATTATGTTTAAACTTAAATTAATTGTACACAACAGGACTTAAATAAGGTTTTATATTACAAAACTTGTATTCCTCACGTTTTCTGGGTAGATCTAATGGGCTCTGTCGCTATTATTTTGTGCTATTACTACACCTGCATCTGGTATTATTGATGTTGTCAGACTTAATGTACTGTTATCTTACACAGAAATGCTCTACAAAGAGAAAGCTCGCCCCCTTTACCTGAGAGAGTATCACAAATTGCTGATGTGCAGATGGGAAGAAAGTCCAGTCATATTTAGAGACTAGGAGTCACAGTACAGGTGCTGGTTACAGACCTGTGTTCGGAAATTCTTTATAAAAAAAATGTCAAATCATATGTTACTAGATTTCAACACCAAAAGACTGTCATCGCTATTATGAAGTAAAGAAACTTTCTTGTGGACAGGTATAACATTTCGGAATTGTTTTTTTAAAAAAAAATTAATGTTGATAAATAATCAATGCGGAACGATGGATTAATTTTAAATCAATTACATCTGACTGAAAACCATGCACGTTCCCAAATATCAACGCAACTACATATCAAATGAAATATATGACACGGCCCTCTTTTTCTGGTAATGACAATAAAGGGGGCTGTGGGTGGGGAAGAAATTGAGGAGAATTTGGGATAAAGGAGGAGCGGGTGGACCACTTGTTGTGGCTCAAGCTGTTATTTATTACGAAATTTTCCGAGATATTCCACGCATGCTTATTTTGCAAACTATTTCTGTACAATATTGAGCCCCAGTGGTGATGATATGTCTGAATGCGTGGCTGACAGAAAATTGATTTTTTTTTGGGTCCCCGCCCATCATCCCATCCAAAACATTTAAAATATATTTTTAAACAAAACCAATGAAGGTACAGGAGACATTCACATGTCTTAGTGCTTTAGTGGTCATGTATTCAAACCATAGTTACGATGTTATGATGAGTAACCTCAACTTTGCAATTACCTTTTTAAGGAGCCAAGACAAACATTCATGTTGATAGTTTGGACTTAATACTTTTTTGTGAACTTTCATAAACTACAAAAAATAAATTGTCTGTTACAGTGGCAGTTAATTAAATGTGTTTACATTTTTGTAACTACAATAGAGTAATCAATGTACACCTAGCGGTTAGAACTAATTACAATTTAGAGTTCTACTGTGCTACCTAAAACGCTGTTTGAGCAATCGGAATCAAGTCAGATCCTAACATTAATGTTTTCTCTTGGTACACATTTATATTATTCCTTCATCAGCAGACGTGATTGAACCCACCACCACCACCTACCTCTTGTAAACATGGAATACCAGCTGGTACCCGAGAGGAAGAGAATGTCCTGCATATGATTGCTAGAGGAAAGAATATACATGCAATTTTCTGCATAACTATGAGAGTAGTAGCATGCAATCAAATTGTAAAGGTATACATTTTATTTATTAAAAAAATATAAAGGTTAATAACAGAGTTAAGTTCAAAACTGTTGATATGTAAATGATCGCCCAACTTCCATTGACCTAGTTTAAGAAAGAAAAAGAAAGTGTCTGCACCTTTATTACAATGCAGCGCAGTGGCTTATGTACCTTTTTCCCTGAATGCAATTCTTGCATGAGATATCGAGCTTAAACTGCAGCAAACACACATTCAATGTAGCAAAACTTCCCTTGTTCTCATGAATTGCAGGAAACCGTGTACTGTACATGTCATGCACGGTTGCGAATATGTTTCCTTTAGATACCCATGAGCCTTGATATTTCTGATAATGACAATTATGTACCAGGAACAAACTTACGGAGTAGAGGTGGGGTTGGTACTATAGTTCAGATATGAATCTGTATGTAGATATTATGCATGTGTGTATAGGGTTTAATGGCACGTCAGCAGAATAATGGCGATATAGTCCCAATTAAAATTTAATCCAAATATAAAATGAAAATATTCATTCAGTCCATTAATTTACAACAAAACAAAACAACAACCTGTTTTAGTGTAAATACAAATAACGTCTTATGTAAATTCACTATCAGCTCATTTTGTTAGCAATCAGAACACGTAGAGACAGGTGTGTAGTATACAACGGGAAGTTCAGACTCAATTACGATTCCCTATATAAACATGCACTCGAGGAGGTAAGATATGGTGGCTGATATGTGACATAAATATCATTAATTATGCTTGGTCTTTTGCTTCCAGCTGTTCGCGTTGCAACAAATATAGTCATATTTATGACGGAACTGTGTCGAACATACTAGTATATGTTGTTTAATTCAAGCTCAAGGATTTTGTCTTAAAATTGCTTAAACATTCTTGTTACCGTAAAATTAAATTTTCTTCGCCAAGAAATTAGTAATATCCGTTGCAGAATAATTTTATTTGTGTTGGGAATAATTTTCTTCCAATATAAACTAATTATATTGGCAGCAAAAAATGCATTTCTTTTAAAACAAAAATTACTGATCGTCGAAAAAATTACAATTCTGTCCGCAATGAGAACATAGTTAACTAGCGATGAAGAATGTGATTTTATTCACAGTGAAAGTAACAGTTAAGGGAAAGTGAGGGTTAGAAATGGAAAGTGGAATAATGTTGTAAATTCTAGTATAAAAGAGGGAATACACACAGAAAAATCTCGTTTTCGCACTGTGCTGACACCACGTGAATTATCAAAGAAATCAACTAAAATTATATCGTCCACCATGCCTGTACTCAAAAGTGTGTGTATTGGGGAGGGGGAGGGCATTGAACTTCTGTGTGGTGTGCATTTACTCTACTTGATTTATTGAAACTTTATTAGAAATTTACACCCAGTAATTACTCAGGCAAACAAGTTGTACATAAAAAAAAGTTCAAAATCCAACTGTTTGTTTCACATTGCATTGTATTCTTACCTATATAAATTATACTACTTGCAATATATTGTGAAAAATGGTCATTCTCAACATGTATTGGAATATAGCATCTGTTTATAAAACATAAATTTTATTATAGAATATATATTAGAGCAATATGCATTTTCTGCATTACATTTTAAAATAATCTTTTTTATCGTATACATTTCAAACATGAGTTGTGATAGTGAAGTGAAAAACTTAGATATCAGTGTCTAACACATTTTAGGGTTATACCCTGGCAAGGCAACTGGAGTAAAGTGCCTTGCCCAAGGGCACACTGCGTTAGCCGATTAAGTTGATCCGATAGTGTAAATCTAACCCTTCTGGTGTTGAGTCCAACGCCCAAGCCATTGTGACACCTTGGCACTCAGCATATCTTTGGACAACATACAGAGAATATTTGGGAACTCTACATCGATCACCTCCGCCACCCCCAAAAAACTTTTTTGTTATGGAACACCGATGTTTCACCTCAAAGCCCCTCTTCCCCTTCTTTTCTTCATTCATTTCGTAGGGCAGTTTTCTTTGTTTCATAATGTAAATAATTTCTTCTTCTCATAACGTGTGTTAAGTGTTTGTTTTGTCTTTGTACGTGTTCTTTCTCCCCTGATGAACAAAGATATTTACAAACATACATACATACATTAGCATGGCATTTTAATGATTTAGAGAAATGCAAGTTTTTGGCATGAATTCAGTAAATTGCTACAAAAAAAGTATTGGATAAAGTCAGGCACATATAATATTTAATACACAAGTAAAATCAAATCCATAGTTCCTTCCTACACGCAATAATCAAAACCTTGAACACAAACGTTAACCTGCTGTCTACACAGAGCACACCGTAAACACAAATGTTAACCTGCAATCTACACAGAGCACACCCTAAACACAAACTTTAACCTTGCTGTCTACACAGAGCACACCTTAAATGCAAACTCTAAAAACATGTTGTTTACACAGAGCACACCTTAAAGGCAAACTTTAGACTTGCTGTCTACACAGAGCACACCTTAAAGGAAAACTTTAACTTGCTGTCTACACAGAACAAACCTTAAAGGCAAACTTTAACCTTACTGTCTACACACAGCATACCTTAAATGCAAACTTTAAATTTGCTGTCTATACAGAGCACACCTTAAAGGCAAACTTTAACTTGCTGTCTACACAGAGCACACCTTAAAGACAAACTTCAACCTTGCTGACTACACAGAGCACACCTTAAACACAAACTTTAACCTCAAACCTTTGCCCATAAACTGCACAAGAAATGAAAGAAATTCTGTAAAATTAGATTAAAACAAAAAGCCAGGGATATGCTAATAAATGCATTGCAGTGAAATTTAAATGCATATTTCCTTCATATGACCTGTAAGCAAAACCTATACCACATAGGCTTGGAAGAGGTGCCAAGCCCGACCAATAATTTCCAAATTTACGAACTTTAAAGAGAAACAAAATGTGCAGTCAAATCTTAAGGAAAAGCATAAAGGAAAAGGTACAAACTGGTAAAATCCCCACCCCGTCACCGAAGACTACGCCCAGAGCGTGAGAGACGATAGAAAGGTTTTGGCACAATTCGTGATAAAAGCTACAATAAGTCAACTGGTGAACTGAAAGCCATTCTCAAATCCGACAGAAATCTGGCGGACATATACAATAGAATATACACACGGTCTGAGCAAGCACGTTTTGGTGCACATGGCAATGTCTGCCGCAGCCTATGTGATGACAGCGGAACGACCACTGATGATGACAATATTCAGCAATGGCTAGAAACAGTGAACCTGAAACGCCGCCACGACCAGTACATAAATAGGAATGCGGTCAAGGCCTTCACGCGCAACGTGACAACAAAAATACGCATATGTGTTTGGAACATTGAAGGTTTGTTTAAATATAAATCTGAAAATAACTTTCAGTCGTTATCAAAAAATTTGACATCTGCGCTTTTTGTAAAACTTGGGGCAAGTCAGAAAGCCAATTCGACGGTTTTGCAGAAGAATACTTTACGTTTAGTAAAATAAGCAAGAAAACACAGACATTCGGCAGATATTCAGGACTGTATTTGTGAAGTCAAAATTAGTAGAAGAAAATATTGTGAAAAGAATTTACTCAGAACTCGAGTACTGTGTCTGTCTTCACTTTAAAGGAGACCATTTAGAATTTAATAAGGATTTTATACTTTGTTTTGCATATTTATCACAAGGGTCTCCAATATATGATTTGATTGACACTAAAGAAAATGGGGTCGAAGTATTTGAAGAAAGAGTTTTGTCAAAATTAGTAAACTCCAATCCTGATGCTTTTCTCTTTTTGGCCTGTGACCTCAATTGTAGAACTGGTAGTCTTAATAATTTTTTAGAAAATAATAGTGATATGTTTGAAACGAAAATAGAAAGATTCTGTTTGAAATGCATTTGGTATCTCACTGATTGATATATGTAAACCATACTCTGTACATATCCTAAACGGTAGAATGCACAAAGATTGAGAGAAAAAGTTCACATGTATCGCTAATGATGGGGCTAGCGTAGTTGATTATATCATTGCTTCAAGCGGCCTCTTTAAATATTGTTCAGATCTCGAAATTGGTTCTATGAGTTAATCTGTACACTTCCCTCTCATGTGTAAATTCACTTTTCCACTTGTCGACAGTAGAAACATGCACACATCGGAGGAAATGTATACTAGTAAAATATTTGACAGGTACAGATGGAATGAAAAAAGAAGAAAAAATGTATTAATTCATTCCAGTGTGAACTTTCTGAATTTCGATCTAATTTTTAATAAGTTTTTATCCTGTGGGATCGATGAAGCTGTACAATGTATCATTGATATATATATATCACAAGTCAGTCTGGTGTGTGTTGTTACAGTGTAACAAAGATAAGAAAACAAAACCTTTCTTGGTGGGATAAACAACGTGATCTCTTAAAAAGGCAAAAATTATATTCTCTCCATTAACTTAGATTCAACAGTTCAATTAAATTCTTAATGATTATAAAATGAGTAGAAATATGCTAAAAAATGTGATCTGCATGAAAAAAGAGATGTATAAGCGTAAAAAGAAAAAGGAATCATTAAAGTCAAGGTCAGATATCTAAAAGTTTAGAAAACTGATTAAGCAACACGTGCATGCAATGGTATGAATAAATCAGATCGTTACTGTATCGTAATGACTCAGAAATTAATAACAGTTTTGATTGTATAACTGAAACTCCAGATAACATTTTTGAAAGTCCTATCTCTGAAGATGAAGTTCTCAAAAGTATCCGAAGTCTGGTGAACCAGTGAGAATAATAGGCAAAATGATAAAAAAAAACCACGACTCCTAGCATATGTCCTTGTTAAGTCAAATTACTTAACGAAATTTATGGCACTGGGCACTTCCCTAAACAACTGATTTGGTTTTGTTTTGGTGCTTTCCGGCACAGCAACACAAGTAGGTTATTTAGTGCCGATGCAATTGGAGTAAGGTGCCTTGCCCAAGGACAATACACGGTAGCCGACCCAGGCTGATCTGATAGTAGGATTCGAACCCGCACCCTTTCAGTCGTGAGTCTGGTACGCTAAACACTGAGCAACCGCGGCCCCGCCCCTAAACAATGAAACGAAAGCATTATCATCCCATTAAACAAAAAGGCTCTTAAGATGACCCTAACAGGGGTATCTTTCTCATTGATATCTTGAATAAAACGTTTACCAATGTTTTAAACCAACGCCACATTTAGTGGTGTAAAGCTAATGACAAATTGAAGCTCAGGCGGGATTCTGCAAAGTCTACTCGGACATAGATACTATTTTTTTCGCTTCAATCAATGGTTCAGAAATATCTGAGTAAAAAAGGAGGTTGTTTTATTGTCTTTTTGTACACTTTTCGAAGGCTTTTGACTCTGTTGATCATGTAAAATTACTGACTTGCTTAGTCTACAAAAGTATCGGTGGACAATGGTGTCTAAATGGTATCTTTATTACACAAGAAATATGTGACATTATTGCGCCGTTGTATGCTGATGACGTTGCAACTTATGCTATTACAGTCGGTATTTTACAAATGCAGATTAATATTGTGGAGACATTTCGTGAAAATAGTGCAGCGTGTGTTAATTTAGATAAAACTAACACAAATTGTATTCAGAAACGGTGGATTTTTGAGAAATAAGGAAAAGTGGTATTATAAGGGTAAACAAATCCAAACCATATATAGGTATAAATACATGGGATTATATTTCACTACTAAATTTATTTGGACAAAAGCAAGAACTCACAATTCAAGCAAACAAGTCTTGACACACATTGAATTGTATTCAAAATAAGTTAGGCAAATTTTCTGTGCCTGAAACTTTCAAACTATTTCATGCTATGATCACACCTGTATTAACTTATACCGCTGAAATTTTGAGGTATGAATATTCATATACAATTGAAATGGTACAGGATAGGTTTTGTACTAGATTTCTAAACCTTGTGAGACACATATACTCCCTTTTACAATGAGGAGAATGTGGAAGATTACCTCTATGTTTTATTTATTATTGTAAATGTATTAAGTATTCGATTAGGCTGAATGGGATGGGTGATAACCGATATCCAAGACAATCTTATATTATGCTGAAAAAAATGGATGGGTCAGGTAAAGTCATGTGGGTCTTGAAAGTCAATGACATACTATTCAGATATAGATTTGGTTATCTTTGGTACGCACAGGATGTAGGAGATGAAAAAAAGTATTTTTGCTCAGTTTCAGACAACGCTTTAAAGACAATTTAATTCAGGATTGAAATTCAGCTGTAAACAAAAAACATAAAGCATATCCCTATAATAAATTTTATGATGCTTTTTACGTTGTTTTATATAATTATTGATTTACCTACCCATCTACAACAATGCATTAGCCAGACTCCGATGTTCCACTCATAATGTAGAGATAGAGGAAGGATGGCTCCAAATCAACGTATATGCATGTTGTGTGGTAAAAGCCAAATAGAAGATGAATATCACCTTGTTATACGATGCCTGTTTGATACAGATCTTAGAAACAGATTCATACCAAGAACTGTTAGCAAAAAAACACCCATGTGAACAACTCTTCTATTCTCTGATGAAGTCTAAGAATATCTCAACTTGCACACTGTCTTTTCAGCATTCCACAGAAGAGATCAAATGGACATGTAACTATATTTTTTTTTTCTACCTATATGCAGTATCGCAGCTATGTTATGCTATCTTCCTATATATTTCAACTGTGGGTGTTGGATTTTTCCTTTATTTCATTTTCACTTCACTGATTAAATTTATTTGTTATATGGTATACGACATTCTACATCATTGCAATATTGTCATGTAAATGTAGTATTATGGGCCTATGGCCTACATTTCTAATAAACTATTGTCATTGTCTAAACACAAACTTGAAGATGTTGTCTTCGTCCACCCATGCAAATACAGCCAGAGTCAAAGTATAAGCTTTCCTGTACTTTACACAGCTGAGCTAAAAATTGCTCAACTGAATTTAAACAATTGCTAAAATTTATGGTATAATCTTACTTCTCCAAGATAATGCAAAACAATAACAAGAGGCCCAAGGTAGCCTGATATTGCTCACCTATCTTATATAACTTAACAGTTGACTGTTACACTAAGCAGGCATGTGTAGTAGTGTAAGAACACATCCTATGTAAAATATCTCTCAAACTTTATATCATGTTGACTTTACTTATTTTACTACATCCTAATACAAATTCTTTCCAAAGATGAAGGCGAAAATAATGTGAACAGTCTCTTGCTCACAATCAAAGTCATCAAAGATCTTGATGACAATAAACCCAACAGATTAAATATGTTCCTTCAAAAGTGGTAAAAAGCTCAGACAATCAGATGCAAGATCACCTCATTGGTCTGAATCAATCTTGCTCATTTCTGAAACAGTCCAAGATTGTGATGAGGGAAGAATATATTCCAAATTTGGTCAAAATCGGATCACAAATTATGGCTTCCTGAGTAGTAAGAAGCTCAGATAATCAAATGTAATATGTGTGCATCTCACTCATTATCAAACCCATCCAAGATCTTGATGATATAAGCCTATATTCAAAGTTTGATAAAAATTGGATCAGAAACATGGATTTCATAATAATAACAAGCTCAGTCAATCAGATGCAACATCAACTCATTCATATGCATGTTCACTCATTATCCAAACTTGTATGAGATCTTGATGATATAAACATATATTCCAAGTATGATCCAAATTGGATCAGAAATATTGTCTCCAGAGTGGTAATAAGATTAGCCAATCAGATGCAAGATCACCTGAATAATATGCATGGATCTTGCTCATTTTTGAATCATCTGAGATTTTGATGATATAAACCCATATTCCAAGTTTGATTTAAATCAGATCAGAAATATGGACCCCAGATTTGTAACAAGCAATGGTTAATAGACAGATGATGGATACAGTGCCAAACCATAAGCTCCCATGGCCTCGTGGCCAGGTGAGCTTACAATCAGATTTCTGGTTTCTTGTGTTTCTGATGAGTTTAGAGAATTTTTATAAGCTGATTGCTAGAGGAAAACAAAATATTTCAGAGTATTCAGATGCTGATCATTACACCTACAAAGCAATGTGGTTTATGTGTGCTTGTGTGTGTGAGAGAGAGAGCAATGTGGTGTATGTGTGCTTGTGTGTGTGAGAGAGAGAGCAATGGATATACAACTTTGAATGGGTTTACTGCAATTAATAATGATAAATTGTTAAAAGATTATGTAAGAATATTCTATATACAAAAATTATGTGCATGACTGATTTTGTGACTGTCATCTCTGTGAGTAACAAGTGATATTCTTACAAAATCAGCTCAGTTTAAAATGGTTTTGAAATGTGCAATTCTGAAATGTGAGCTGGTTTCAAATGTCAGAATTTCAAGGGAAATGCGAATGAACTTGTTTCCCAGATATCCGCTGAGAGTCATAACATGTGAGTGCTGATTCTGTGACCCCTCCACTGTGTATTTTAAGTTTATATTCATCTTTTTCTGATATCAAAATAGGGAGAAAACTTGACTGGGATAATTAATCATGTGATAAGAACTATAAAATTCCATACTTATCCAATGATACCTGCATGCTTGATGAAAAGCCCTATCCTCTTTATTTACAAATTTGGCAAACATTTACTAAAGGTACGTGTCTAATACAAAGTCCACTGCTATTTGCTGATGACAAATTTATTTGTCTTGCCCCCCCCCCCCAACCCAACAAACTCCCTTCCAGTCCTTGTTTAAAACAAATATACAAGATTCTATATATATCTGAAAATACTTGTCTTTGCTCATGTAAAATTATCACATGGGACCAAATGTCATACAAAGTGTTGAATTTCTACAAAATCTAGAGTTCTGTTTCAAAATACATAAAAATATAGGCTTGATTATTTTTCTAAATAGTCTGTAGACAATGAATCCAGATGTAAATGCACAAGTTTTTGGCACCTTGTTATACACTGAAAATACATGTTACAATATATGTTGAAAAGTTATGCATATATACTGCTTTGCACCTTTGCAATTTAAATGGTAGAAAGCAAAAAGAAAGAATTTATTTTTATGTTTTTTTAATTTATCAACCTCTCCATTTTTAGTCATCAATAATCACTCAAATAAATAACACATAAATTTAGCATAGTACATGCCTATACAACTTTTCTTGCAATCCACTCTCGTACAATGTTTTTGAAACAACAACACTTGTACAATAAATAATTCATTTATTGAATATTTCTGTAATAGTTAACATACAATAAGAGAGTTAATTTACATTACTGAAATTATGATAAATATACTTAAATCAATTCTTGTACAAAAGCCTCTAAATACATGCACTGTACCAAAGCTTCCAAATACATACACTGTACCAAAGCTTCCAAATACATGCACTGTACCAAGCTTCCAAATACATGCACTGTACCAAGCTTCTAAATACATGCACTGTACCAAGCTTCTAAATACATGCACTGTACCAAGCTTCTAAATACATGCACTGTACCAAGCTTCTAAATACATACACTGTACCAAGCTTCTAAATACATGCACTGTACCAAGCTTCCAAATACATGCACTGTACCAAGCTTCTAAATACATGCACTGTACCAAGACAAGCTTCTAAATACATGCACTGTACCAAGCTTCCAAATACATGCACTGTACCAAGCTTCTAAATACATGCACTGTACCAAGCTTCTAAATACATGCACTGTACCAAGCTTCCAAATACATGCACTGTACCAAGCTTCTAAATACATGCACTGTACCAAGCTTCCAAATACATGCAGTGTACCAAGCTTCTAAATACATGCACTGTACCAAGCTTCTAAATACATGCACTGTACCAAGCTTCTAAATACATGCTGTTACGACTCTATGGTCTAAGAAAAATGTAACAGAAAGAAAGTGAAACCAACAAATCAAGTAAAAATCAACAAGCAATTTATTACTAGATAATTAAAATGAAAAATCAAAAAGTCACTTACAGTAATGTGTTTTGAAATCCTAATAATCCAATAAGAATGATTGTTCTAATCACAAGTAATAAATATAGAATGTTCCGAATTCACGGCTGTGTCCTTGAATGTTATTATGTGCCAATGGTCTCCAAAGTCCTGATGTACTAGTAATCTTGATGTGCTGATGTCAAAATGAAGTATTCCAAAATCTCTGAATAAGTTCACATAAATTCCAAAATCATCAATTAAAAATCCAAAATCCAAAAGTTTATGAGCACTGTTATAATCCAATGAATATTTAAAATAATTCCTCTCTTAGAATTTGGAATGAATTTTCACAACTGTAATAGCTCTTTACAAGACTGATGGTAATGTCAAAACTGAATAAATGTCCACCAAACATGGCATATATAAAGATTGGTCACATGACAGAATGTTCTAGAACATGAGTCATCTTAATGGAATTTTACTTGTAAACAAAAATCAACCTTGACCTTCAAATTGAGAAAACATATTGATCAAAACAACCTAATTCAAGGACACTAGTTAAACATGTTTTTCCTGATAAACATTAAGATTTAAGCAAATATTAAAGTGAAGAAACATTTATAATTTCCCAAAATATTTATAATATTATATAAACATCATACATAACACCTCCCCTCATAAAGAAAAAGAAAGATTTATATAATAAAGCTTTCTTTTGAATATACATCTAATACTATAATAACCAAAATTACATAAGAACATGTTTTATGATACTGGACTTAATTACATCAAGCAATATTACATTTCTAGGCACGTGAGAGTGCATCTGCAATCACATTGTCTTTTCCCCTGATGTGTCTGATGTCAATGTTATATTGCTGCAATATCAAACTCCATCTCAACAATCTCCGATTTTTATCTTTCATTTTGTTGATGAAAGTAAGGGGATTGTGATCACTGTACACAATAATTGGAGAAAGAGCTGAGGTAACATACACTTCAAAATGCTGTAAAGCCAATATCAAAGCCAAACATTCCTTCTCAATTGTGGAATAATTTTTCTGGTGCTTGTTTAGTTTTTTAGAAAAATAACACACAGGGTGATCCACACCACTTTTGTCTTCTTGAATCAATACTCCACCAACCCCTACATCACTTGCATCAACAGATAATTTAAATGATTGGCTAAAATTTGGTGCAGAAAGAACTGGTGCATTCCTAAGCATGGCCTTTAACTTGTCAAACGATTTCTGACACTTGTCAGACCAATGAAATTTGGTTTTCTTACTCAATAAACTTGTCAAAGGTTCAGCAATTTTGGAAAAATTGGAACAAAATTTCCGATAATATCCAGCCATACCTAGAAATCGCATCAGTTGCTTTTTACAAATTGGAACTTGAAATTCAGAGATAGCTTTGACCTTAGCTTCTATAGGTTTAACTTGACCTTGTCCCACAATATGTCCTAAAAATGTGACACAAGCATGGCAAAACTCACTTTTGCTCAAATTAATTGTCAGATTCGCATCGCTGAGTCGATCAAAGAATTTTCGAATGGTTTCCAAATGATCTTCCCAGGTGTTGTTGTAGATAATGACGTCATCGATATAAGCGTCACAATTATCAAGACCAAATGTTATCATGTTCATCAGACGTTGAAACGTTGCAGGTGAATTTTTCATTCCAAACGGCATGACTTTATATTGATAAAGTCCATCTGGAGTTACAAATGTTGAAATTTCTTTTGACCTTTCCGTCAGTGGAATTTGCCAGAATCCTTTTAAAAGGTCAAACTTGGTGACATATTCCGCATTTCCAATTTTATCAATGCAATCGTCCATTCTTGGGATTGGAAATGAATCAGTTTTGGTGACACTGTTGACTTTTCTATAGTCAGTACACATACGGAATGTATTATCTGGCTTGGGAACAAGAATACATGGTGAACTCCAGTTACTTTTACTTGGTTCTATGAAATCATTCTCCAGTAAATACTGAATTTCTTTCTTCAGATAGTTCTGTTTGAGAGGATTCATCCTATAAGGATGCTGTTTCACAGGCGCAGAATCTACAATGTCAACGTCATGATTAATTTTACTTGTTCGTGTTGGAACATCAGGAAACAAGTGCTCATATTCATGTAATAGCTGTTTAAGTTCATTTCTTTCCTGTTGTTGTAGATGTGAGAGTTTCTGGTCTAGGTTGTTCAATATTTCTGAATTCCGAAGATTGGTTATACCAGAGTCACTATAGTCTGATCGTATTCCATCGTTGATATCTTCATTGTGTGGGACAGGTACAACTAAATTAACTAAATAATTAGCTGAGCTATCTCTGTCAAAATATTCCTTTAACATATTTATATGACAAAGTTGTTTTTGTTTCCGTCTCCCAGGAGTGTTAATGATATAATTTAAGTCATTTACTTTCTTTGCAACGGTATAAGGACCATAAAATTTAGCCTGAAGAGGATTTTGAGGTATGGGAAAGAGAGCCAGAACTTTGTCACCAGGTTTAAAACTCCTTTCCTGTGTATTTCTGTCATACCTTAATTTCATTTTTGACTGAGTAGTGTGAAGATTAGTTCTTGCTACTTCACAGGCCTTTGACAACTTGTATTTGAAATCAGAGACATAATCAAGAAGATTAATCTTTGAATCTTCATTTGAAAGAAGTTTCTCTTTCAATAATTTCAATGGTCCACGGACAGTATGACCAAAAACTAGTTCAAAGGGACTAAAACCCAACGACTCTTGAACTGATTCCCTAACAGCAAACAACAACAAATGAACACCCTCATCCCAATCCTTTTCTGTATCAAAGCAATATGATCGAATCATATTCTTCAAAGTTTGATGAAATCTTTCCAAAGCACCTTGACTTTCAGGGTGATAGGCAGAAGATTTAAACTGTTGGATGCCTAGTTCATGCATAACTTGCTGGAAAATTCCAGACATAAAATTTGACCCTTGATCCGACTGGACAGATTTGGGAAGGCCAACAAGTGTAAAAACTTCACCAAAGCTTTCACAATAGTTTTAGTTTTTATATTTCTCAGAGGAATTGCCTCTGGAAATCTTGTAGATGTACACATGATGGTCAACAAGTATTGGTTGCCTAACTTGGTTTTAGGTAAAGGACCAACACAGTCTACCATTATTCTACTAAATGGTTCATCAAATGCAGGAATAGGTTGTAGATGAGCCTTAGGTATCTTCTGATTGGGTTTTCCTACCATTTGACAAGTGTGACAAGATCTGCAGTATTTAGAAACATCACTTTTGAGTTTCGGCCAATAAAAATGATTCAAGATCTTGTGATAAGTCTTACGGACTCCTAAATGACCAGCCAAAGGAGTTTCATGGGCTAAATTAACAATTTCCTGTCTATATGACTTAGGAACAACAATTTGATAGCTCACTGACCACTCGTCACCAGCGGGTACATCAGGTGGTCTCCATTTCCTCATAAGGACCCCATTTTTCACAAAGTAACACACTGGAACTTGTGTGGCTTCAGTTTCACTAATAGCCCTCTGAAACAAACAAGATATCTCGGGATCTTGCTCCTGTTCAACGACAAGGGATTGTCGTTTGTCATCCTGATTAGAACAAAGAGAATGAGTTGCCAAAAGAGGATCACTGTGATCAATACCATTTGATTGATCAATACCTGAGGAAAAAGTGACCTCATCAAAAGACTGACCAATACATGTGTCAGCTAAAGGAATAATATCCTGATCAACATCACTCTCAAGAGCTCTTTTTGCCATAGCTCTAGTAACTGCACAAGCAGGGTACAAATCAGGGATTTCAGTTTCGACAGGATCAACTTTCTGATCCAAACAAGGCTTGTCAGTTACAAGTGGATTAACCACAACCTTATCTCCAGCTAGGTCATTGCCTAGTAATAAATGAACACCCTCTATGGGTAAAGAAGTCACTGCCCCAACAGTCACAGGTCCAGAAACTAAGTCTGATGCCAAATTTACACAATGAAGAGGAACATTTACAAAGCCGCACTCTACTCCCTGAACAAGAACACTTTCACTTGAAGACTCCTCAGACAAAGGCAAAGTACCTGATAATAAAAGACTCTGAGAAGCTCCAGTGTCCCTTAATATTTTAATTGGGATAGGTTTGGCAGAATCACCAATAAGTGATATAGAACCTTCTGACATGAATGGTTCATAAGCCTCCAAAATAGAATCAGACTGGGGTTTGTTTGACCCAACAAATGTATTGCTTTCAATACAAGACCGTGACCTTGACCTCGTAGAAATAAGAGCATTTGGAAAAGCTCTTTCTTTTCTCTGTTGCTTATTTTTCAACTTGAAGCAATCAGAAATAACGTGCCCTTTCATTTTACAATAAGTGCACGTAGGAAGAGATAAGGATTTCTGATCAGTCTTATCAGATGTTTGATTCCTAACAGTTGTGCTGTTGTGAAATTTGGAAGTACTCGAATGAGATTGAAATGGTTTTTTACCAGAAAACTGCTGAGAGGACGATTTATTACCAAATGAAATTTTTTGAGTCAAGGAATAATCATCAGCCATACGAGCAGCATTTTCCAAAGTTTCCACATTCTGCTCATCAAGATAGGTTTTAACATCACTATGGATGCACCTCTTGAACTCTTCAATTAATACGAGCTGACGGAGGTTATCATAACCTTGATCAACTTTCTTGGCTGAGCACCACCTATCAAATAGTTGTTCTTTATCCCTTGCAAATTCGACATGAGTTTGTCCAGTTTCTTTTCTACAATTCCTAAACCTTTGTCGATATGCCTCTGGTACCAACTCATAAGCTTTCAAGATGTACTCCTTAACCACATCATAATCAATGCTTTGTTGTACTGACAGTGAAATGTAGACTTCACGAGCTTTGCCAATTAGTACACTTTGTAATAACAAAGTCCAATGCTCTCTGGGCCATTTCAAGTTTTCAGCTATTTTCTCGAAATGAAGAAAGTATTTATCTACTTCTTTTTCCTGAAAAGGGGGTACTAACCTAATATACCTAGTAACATCAAAACCTGAACTTGTGTTTAAAGGAGTGGAGTGTGCTCTGTTTGCCAGTTCTAATTCTCTTAACTTAAATTGCATTTCCCTTTCTTCTCTTTGCATCTGCATCTGCATTTGTATTTGTCTATCTTCTTTCTCTCTCTCTCCATCTGCCTCTCTTCTTTTTCTCTCTCCATCTGCCTCTCTTCTTTCTGCATTTGTAGCTGCCTCTCTTCTTTCTCTCTCTCCATCTGTATCTGCCTCTCTTCTTTCTCTCTCTCTCTCTGAATCTGAAGCTTTGCCAATTCTAAATCCATCTGGTTCTTTAACTCTAATTCCCTTAATTTCCTGTCAGAACCAGATACAGGCTTTCTCTTCAAACTTAAAGCACTATTTTCAAAAATTCCCTTTCCTACTAAATACTGAATCAAAATAATCTTTATCTCCTGTTTTGTCAATGATACTTTTGCCTCAGATAGACTGTATTTTCTGGCAAGCTCGAGCAACTCATCCTTTCTCATGCACTCTAACCCCTCCTGGGTAGGTTTTGAAATGAAATTCTGAACATTAGATGCCATTGTAAATGCTTGTTGGTTTCACACAAAAAAATTTCTCTTTTAAAAATCTTTGCCAAAGACAAAAAAAAATTCAGAGACAAAATCAATATGAATTTCAAAAATAACTTTAATATCTCTAATATGCTTTAAAGAAAATCAATCCCGGATGACGAGCCCCCAATTTCTGTTACGACTCTATGGTCTAAGAAAAATGTAACAGAAAGAAAGTGAAACCAACAAATCAAGTAAAAATCAACAAGCAATTTATTACTAGATAATTAAAATGAAAAATCAAAAAGTCACTTACAGTAATGTGCTTTGAAATCCTAATAATCCAATAAGAATGATTGTTCTAATCACAAGTCCTAAATATAGAATGTTCCGAATTCACGGCTGTGTCCTTGAATGTTATTATGTGCCAATGGTCTCCAAAGTCCTGATGTACTAGTAATCTTGATGTGCTGATGTCAAAATGAAGTATTCCAAAATATCTGAATAAGTTCACATAAATTCCAAAATCATCAATTAAAAATCCAAAATCCAAAAGTTTATGAGCACTGTTATAATCCAATGAATATTTAAAATAATTCCTCTCTTAGAATTTGGAATGAATTTTCACAACTGTAATAGCTCTTTACAAGACTGATGGTAATGTCAAAACTGAATAAATGTCCACCAAACATGGCATATATAAAGATTGGTCACATGACAGAATGTTCTAGAACATGAGTCATCTTAATGGAATTTTACTTGTAAACAAAAATCAACCTTGACCTTCAAATTGAGAAAACATATTGATCAAAACAACCTAATTCAAGGACACTAGTTAAACATGTTTTTCCTGATAAACATTAAGATTTAAGCAAATATTAAAGTGAAGAAACATTTATAATTTCCCAAAATATTTATATTATATAAACATCATACATAACAATGCACTGTACCAAGCTTCCAAATACATGCACTGTACCAAGCTTCCAAATACATGCAGTGTACCAAGCTTCCAAATACATGCACTGTACCAAGCTTCTAAATACATGCACTGTACCAAGCTTCTAAATACATGCACTGTACCAAGCTTCCAAATACATGCACTGTACCAAGCTTCTAAATACATGCACTGTACCAAGCTTCCAAATACATGCAGTGTACCAAGCTTCTAAATACATGCACTGTACCAAGCTTCTAAATACATGCACTGTACCAAGCTTCTAAATACATGCTGTTACGACTCTATGGTCTAAGAAAAATGTAACAGAAAGAAAGTGAAACCAACAAATCAAGTAAAAATCAACAAGCAATTTATTACTAGATAATTAAAATGAAAAATCAAAAAGTCACTTACAGTAATGTGTTTTGAAATCCTAATAATCCAATAAGAATGATTGTTCTAATCACAAGTAATAAATATAGAATGTTCCGAATTCACGGCTGTGTCCTTGAATGTTATTATGTGCCAATGGTCTCCAAAGTCCTGATGTACTAGTAATCTTGATGTGCTGATGTCAAAATGAAGTATTCCAAAATATCTGAATAAGTTCACATAAATTCCAAAATCATCAATTAAAAATCCAAAATCCAAAAGTTTATGAGCACTGTTATAATCCAATGAATATTTAAAATAATTCCTCTCTTAGAATTTGGAATGAATTTTCACAACTGTAATAGCTCTTTACAAGACTGATGGTAATGTCAAAACTGAATAAATGTCCACCAAACATGGCATATATAAAGATTGGTCACATGACAGAATGTTCTAGAACATGAGTCATCTTAATGGAATTTTACTTGTAAACAAAAATCAACCTTGACCTTCAAATTGAGAAAACATATTGATCAAAACAACCTAATTCAAGGACACTAGTTAAACATGTTTTTCCTGATAAACATTAAGATTTAAGCAAATATTAAAGTGAAGAAACATTTATAATTTCCCAAAATATTTATAATATTATATAAACATCATACATAACACCTCCCCTCATAAAGAAAAAGAAAGATTTATATAATAAAGCTTTCTTTTGAATATACATCTAATACTATAATAACCAAAATTACATAAGAACATGTTTTATGATACTGGACTTAATTACATCAAGCAATATTACATTTCTAGGCACGTGAGAGTGCATCTGCAATCACATTGTCTTTTCCCCTGATGTGTCTGATGTCAATGTTATATTGCTGCAATATCAAACTCCATCTCAACAATCTCCGATTTTTATCTTTCATTTTGTTGATGAAAGTAAGGGGATTGTGATCACTGTACACAATAATTGGAGAAAGAGCTGAGGTAACATACACTTCAAAATGCTGTAAAGCCAATATCAAAGCCAAACATTCCTTCTCAATTGTGGAATAATTTTTCTGGTGCTTGTTTAGTTTTTTAGAAAAATAACACACAGGGTGATCCACACCACTTTTGTCTTCTTGAATCAATACTCCACCAACCCCTACATCACTTGCATCAACAGATAATTTAAATGATTGGCTAAAATTTGGTGCAGAAAGAACTGGTGCATTCCTAAGCATGGCCTTTAACTTGTCAAACGATTTCTGACACTTGTCAGACCAATGAAATTTGGTTTTCTTACTCAATAAACTTGTCAAAGGTTCAGCAATTTTGGAAAAATTGGAACAAAATTTCCGATAATATCCAGCCATACCTAGAAATCGCATCAGTTGCTTTTTACAAATTGGAACTTGAAATTCAGAGATAGCTTTGACCTTAGCTTCTATAGGTTTAACTTGACCTTGTCCCACAATATGTCCTAAAAATGTGACACAAGCATGGCAAAACTCACTTTTGCTCAAATTAATTGTCAGATTCGCATCGCTGAGTCGATCAAAGAATTTTCGAATGGTTTCCAAATGATCTTCCCAGGTGTTGTTGTAGATAATGACGTCATCGATATAAGCGTCACAATTATCAAGACCAAATGTTATCATGTTCATCAGACGTTGAAACGTTGCAGGTGAATTTTTCATTCCAAACGGCATGACTTTATATTGATAAAGTCCATCTGGAGTTACAAATGTTGAAATTTCTTTTGACCTTTCCGTCAGTGGAATTTGCCAGAATCCTTTTAAAAGGTCAAACTTGGTGACATATTCCGCATTTCCAATTTTATCAATGCAATCGTCCATTCTTGGGATTGGAAATGAATCAGTTTTGGTGACACTGTTGACTTTTCTATAGTCAGTACACATACGGAATGTATTATCTGGCTTGGGAACAAGAATACATGGTGAACTCCAGTTACTTTTACTTGGTTCTATGAAATCATTCTCCAGTAAATACTGAATTTCTTTCTTCAGATAGTTCTGTTTGAGAGGATTCATCCTATAAGGATGCTGTTTCACAGGCGCAGAATCTACAATGTCAACGTCATGATTAATTTTACTTGTTCGTGTTGGAACATCAGGAAACAAGTGCTCATATTCATGTAATAGCTGTTTAAGTTCATTTCTTTCCTGTTGTTGTAGATGTGAGAGTTTCTGGTCTAGGTTGTTCAATATTTCTGAATTCCGAAGATTGGTTATACCAGAGTCACTATAGTCTGATCGTATTCCATCGTTGATATCTTCATTGTGTGGGACAGGTACAACTAAATTAACTAAATAATTAGCTGAGCTATCTCTGTCAAAATATTCCTTTAACATATTTATATGACAAAGTTGTTTTTGTTTCCGTCTCCCAGGAGTGTTAATGATATAATTTAAGTCATTTACTTTCTTTGCAACGGTATAAGGACCATAAAATTTAGCCTGAAGAGGATTTTGAGGTATGGGAAAGAGAGCCAGAACTTTGTCACCAGGTTTAAAACTCCTTTCCTGTGTATTTCTGTCATACCTTAATTTCATTTTTGACTGAGTAGTGTGAAGATTAGTTCTTGCTACTTCACAGGCCTTTGACAACTTGTATTTGAAATCAGAGACATAATCAAGAAGATTAATCTTTGAATCTTCATTTGAAAGAAGTTTCTCTTTCAATAATTTCAATGGTCCACGGACAGTATGACCAAAAACTAGTTCAAAGGGACTAAAACCCAACGACTCTTGAACTGATTCCCTAACAGCAAACAACAACAAATGAACACCCTCATCCCAATCCTTTTCTGTATCAAAGCAATATGATCGAATCATATTCTTCAAAGTTTGATGAAATCTTTCCAAAGCACCTTGACTTTCAGGGTGATAGGCAGAAGATTTAAACTGTTGGATGCCTAGTTCATGCATAACTTGCTGGAAAATTCCAGACATAAAATTTGACCCTTGATCCGACTGGACAGATTTGGGAAGGCCAACAAGTGTAAAAACTTCACCAAAGCTTTCACAATAGTTTTAGTTTTTATATTTCTCAGAGGAATTGCCTCTGGAAATCTTGTAGATGTACACATGATGGTCAACAAGTATTGGTTGCCTAACTTGGTTTTAGGTAAAGGACCAACACAGTCTACCATTATTCTACTAAATGGTTCATCAAATGCAGGAATAGGTTGTAGATGAGCCTTAGGTATCTTCTGATTGGGTTTTCCTACCATTTGACAAGTGTGACAAGATCTGCAGTATTTAGAAACATCACTTTTGAGTTTCGGCCAATAAAAATGATTCAAGATCTTGTGATAAGTCTTACGGACTCCTAAATGACCAGCCAAAGGAGTTTCATGGGCTAAATTAACAATTTCCTGTCTATATGACTTAGGAACAACAATTTGATAGCTCACTGACCACTCGTCACCAGCGGGTACATCAGGTGGTCTCCATTTCCTCATAAGGACCCCATTTTTCACAAAGTAACACACTGGAACTTGTGTGGCTTCAGTTTCACTAATAGCCCTCTGAAACAAACAAGATATCTCGGGATCTTGCTCCTGTTCAACGACAAGGGATTGTCGTTTGTCATCCTGATTAGAACAAAGAGAATGAGTTGCCAAAAGAGGATCACTGTGATCAATACCATTTGATTGATCAATACCTGAGGAAAAAGTGACCTCATCAAAAGACTGACCAATACATGTGTCAGCTAAAGGAATAATATCCTGATCAACATCACTCTCAAGAGCTCTTTTTGCCATAGCTCTAGTAACTGCACAAGCAGGGTACAAATCAGGGATTTCAGTTTCGACAGGATCAACTTTCTGATCCAAACAAGGCTTGTCAGTTACAAGTGGATTAACCACAACCTTATCTCCAGCTAGGTCATTGCCTAGTAATAAATGAACACCCTCTATGGGTAAAGAAGTCACTGCCCCAACAGTCACAGGTCCAGAAACTAAGTCTGATGCCAAATTTACACAATGAAGAGGAACATTTACAAAGCCGCACTCTACTCCCTGAACAAGAACACTTTCACTTGAAGACTCCTCAGACAAAGGCAAAGTACCTGATAATAAAAGACTCTGAGAAGCTCCAGTGTCCCTTAATATTTTAATTGGGATAGGTTTGGCAGAATCACCAATAAGTGATATAGAACCTTCTGACATGAATGGTTCATAAGCCTCCAAAATAGAATCAGACTGGGGTTTGTTTGACCCAACAAATGTATTGCTTTCAATACAAGACCGTGACCTTGACCTCGTAGAAATAAGAGCATTTGGAAAAGCTCTTTCTTTTCTCTGTTGCTTATTTTTCAACTTGAAGCAATCAGAAATAACGTGCCCTTTCATTTTACAATAAGTGCACGTAGGAAGAGATAAGGATTTCTGATCAGTCTTATCAGATGTTTGATTCCTAACAGTTGTGCTGTTGTGAAATTTGGAAGTACTCGAATGAGATTGAAATGGTTTTTTACCAGAAAACTGCTGAGAGGACGATTTATTACCAAATGAAATTTTTTGAGTCAAGGAATAATCATCAGCCATACGAGCAGCATTTTCCAAAGTTTCCACATTCTGCTCATCAAGATAGGTTTTAACATCACTATGGATGCACCTCTTGAACTCTTCAATTAATACGAGCTGACGGAGGTTATCATAACCTTGATCAACTTTCTTGGCTGAGCACCACCTATCAAATAGTTGTTCTTTATCCCTTGCAAATTCGACATGAGTTTGTCCAGTTTCTTTTCTACAATTCCTAAACCTTTGTCGATATGCCTCTGGTACCAACTCATAAGCTTTCAAGATGTACTCCTTAACCACATCATAATCAATGCTTTGTTGTACTGACAGTGAAATGTAGACTTCACGAGCTTTGCCAATTAGTACACTTTGTAATAACAAAGTCCAATGCTCTCTGGGCCATTTCAAGTTTTCAGCTATTTTCTCGAAATGAAGAAAGTATTTATCTACTTCTTTTTCCTGAAAAGGGGGTACTAACCTAATATACCTAGTAACATCAAAACCTGAACTTGTGTTTAAAGGAGTGGAGTGTGCTCTGTTTGCCAGTTCTAATTCTCTTAACTTAAATTGCATTTCCCTTTCTTCTCTTTGCATCTGCATCTGCATTTGTATTTGTCTATCTTCTTTCTCTCTCTCTCTCCATCTGCCTCTCTTCTTTTTCTCTCTCCATCTGCCTCTCTTCTTTCTGCATTTGTAGCTGCCTCTCTTCTTTCTCTCTCTCCATCTGTATCTGCCTCTCTTCTTTCTCTCTCTCTCTCTGAATCTGAAGCTTTGCCAATTCTAAATCCATCTGGTTCTTTAACTCTAATTCCCTTAATTTCCTGTCAGAACCAGATACAGGCTTTCTCTTCAAACTTAAAGCACTATTTTCAAAAATTCCCTTTCCTACTAAATACTGAATCAAAATAATCTTTATCTCCTGTTTTGTCAATGATACTTTTGCCTCAGATAGACTGTATTTTCTGGCAAGCTCGAGCAACTCATCCTTTCTCATGCACTCTAACCCCTCCTGGGTAGGTTTTGAAATGAAATTCTGAACATTAGATGCCATTGTAAATGCTTGTTGGTTTCACACAAAAAAATTTCTCTTTTAAAAATCTTTGCCAAAGACAAAAAAAAATTCAGAGACAAAATCAATATGAATTTCAAAAATAACTTTAATATCTCTAATATGCTTTAAAGAAAATCAATCCCGGATGACGAGCCCCCAATTTCTGTTACGACTCTATGGTCTAAGAAAAATGTAACAGAAAGAAAGTGAAACCAACAAATCAAGTAAAAATCAACAAGCAATTTATTACTAGATAATTAAAATGAAAAATCAAAAAGTCACTTACAGTAATGTGCTTTGAAATCCTAATAATCCAATAAGAATGATTGTTCTAATCACAAGTCCTAAATATAGAATGTTCCGAATTCACGGCTGTGTCCTTGAATGTTATTATGTGCCAATGGTCTCCAAAGTCCTGATGTACTAGTAATCTTGATGTGCTGATGTCAAAATGAAGTATTCCAAAATATCTGAATAAGTTCACATAAATTCCAAAATCATCAATTAAAAATCCAAAATCCAAAAGTTTATGAGCACTGTTATAATCCAATGAATATTTAAAATAATTCCTCTCTTAGAATTTGGAATGAATTTTCACAACTGTAATAGCTCTTTACAAGACTGATGGTAATGTCAAAACTGAATAAATGTCCACCAAACATGGCATATATAAAGATTGGTCACATGACAGAATGTTCTAGAACATGAGTCATCTTAATGGAATTTTACTTGTAAACAAAAATCAACCTTGACCTTCAAATTGAGAAAACATATTGATCAAAACAACCTAATTCAAGGACACTAGTTAAACATGTTTTTCCTGATAAACATTAAGATTTAAGCAAATATTAAAGTGAAGAAACATTTATAATTTCCCAAAATATTTATATTATATAAACATCATACATAACAATGCACTGTACCAAGCTTCCAAATACATGCACTGTACCAAGCTTCCAAATACATGCAGTGTACCAAGCTTCCAAATACATGCACTGTACCAAGCTTCTAAATACATGCATTGTACCAAGCTTCCAAATACATGCAGTGTACCAAGCTTCTAAATACATACACTGTACCAAGCTTCTAAATACATACACTGTAACAAGCTTCTAAATACATGCACTGTACCAAACTTCTAACTACATGAACTGTACCAAGCTTCTAAATACATGCACTGTACCAAGCTTCTAAATACATGCACTGTACCAAGCTTCTAAATACATACACTGTACCAAGCTTCTAAAAACATACACTGTACCAAGCTTCTAAATACATGCACTGTACCAAGCTTTCAAATACATGCACTGTACCAAGCTTCTAAATACATGCACTGTAACAAATCTTCTACTGAATAAAGTGTCAAGACCAAAACCATACAAGTGGGGTTTAAAACTTATTTAATTCACTTTTTTTAAATGAACATTTTTTTAAATGTTGCAGGTGTAATTAAAATTCCATGTACTTTTATATTACCAATTTTGATGATTACCTTTTCTTGTATTGAATATATGTATGAAAAGATCTACAAATCAACATTTTAGAAACATAGATTTTATTAAAGTTTTCAATAAATAACTTCAAAATTTCTAACATGAAGGTGCTTAGTAAAAAAAACATTGACTTATATCATTCGTCTTATTCAAACAATATCTGGGTTTGTTTACCATGTCTTGGAGGATTTAAATATCCTATTTGCATGCGATCCAAATCTGACCAGACACTGTGCTTATCCTTTGTTTGTTTATTTCCCCCGTTATTTAAACATGTACGAGTCAAGAATTTTTCTTGGCTTTTGAGTTTGGTGTTTGTTTTGTGGATGTAAATTGTTTCTTCCCTTAACAAAGAGCTTGTTTTGCTCAAAACATTGGTAAACTGTTTTGTATTTGCGCCGTTATCAATTTTTTAAACAACATTTTGTAATAATGCTTTAAATAATATCATAATGGGTGAAGAAAAAAAAAAAAAAGCTTCTAATTTCATTTGAGTTTTCCTATTTAATCAAAACAGGCATCTGCAGTGGGCTAATTTGGCTTAGCCTTCATAGTCCAGAACTTTAGCCAAAATTTGGCTAAAACCCAATAATCAAGAACTTTAGCCAAAATTTGGTTTAGCCATAATGGTCCAGAACTTTAGCTAAATTTTGGTTAAGCCTTCATAGTCCAGAACTTTAACCAAAATTTACCAAAGTCTTGATAGTCCAGCTCATGAAAGTAGCTTCCCCAATTCATCTCAGTATTGTTATGCATTTATGTCACAGACCCTCCCCCCCCATCCCCCGTGCACCCCATTTTGCCATACACAAGTCTTCTTCTCTGTATGGTTTCACAAATATTCCACCTTAAATATTGTTACAGTACCGGTTCAAAAGTGAGTAGCCACATACACTGACGTCGTAGGAGATGAACTAACATAATTGCTGTTTCTAAAGAATCCCTTGACAAAAATATGAAAGAAAATTGAGCTTACACATCTAACAGTTGGCAATTGATCTATTGCCTCTTATCATAGCTTGTAATCACTTAGGTATAGGGTCATACAGTCCTCTGAGAGAGTGAATCAGAGAGCCCCAAATGTCAGGAATAATACAAATGTGATCAGAATTAGATTTTATTTCATGTAGTCTTTTTTCAAGCATGGATTCACTTGTTTGCTATATATTACTAAATAGTACTATTGAGGTCCATGGTCTGTGATCGCCAGGTTAGGGATTCATTTTCTACTGTTTTGTCCTCCTATGAATATGGACTAAACAATAACCCTCCTGGAAGGTCTGTTCCCCATTTGGAAATTCTTTTGCACTCTCTGTCCAAAATCTTTAGAGAAATAATTCTTGCACACTTGCTTGCAAAATAATTCTTATCTATACAGTGACCATTTAAAATCATATTTCACTAAATGACATTGACTTTTCTTATTCTGTTGGCTACTTACTTATGACCCATCACTGTATGAATGAGTGATGTATACTTGCCGTATCAAATTCTATAATCTTTTGTGTGCACACTGCAAAAAAATATCCTCCTGTATTTTTCAATAGGTCCTTCTACTGTACTTTCAGATATATATTCAAACTAGAAGTTCTGTCAAATTTCAATTTTAAAGTTTCTATAAAAATATAATCTACCGTCTGTACTCGTGTATAAGTCAATATCAACTGAAAACTGCATAGACCCAGATCTGCCAGTGCATAATGCACCAGTAGATCTTAGTTTATGCAGTTTGTAAGGACTAACCAGTAGAACAAACAAAATAGACTCTGATCTGCAGGTGCATTATGCAATGGCATATCAGGGTCTATGTTGTTTACATTTGGACACAGCTTATACACAAGTATATACGGTAAATTTACATTTACAAGAATACAGATCCATTCTGAACTAAACTTCTGGACAATTACCAGTATTGGTAAAATATGTGTATGATATTAATGTCCGTTATTTAGAGTTCTGACATTTTTCAAGGTAAAAAGTAAAATAACAGTCTTTGGGGCATGTGAGATGTTTTAAAATGCACAAGTCCAGGTGAATTTAAATTCCAAATGTATTCAGAATTTAATTATTTATGGTAATAATTTCAGTAATTTTATATTCCACAAACAATATCAACAGATTATATTCATAACATCCGTCTACCTCAAGATGTTATCAGTATTGTATCAAAAGGGTGTTGTTCTCTCACATTACTTGATCTTTACCATTCAATGTACAAAAGCAGACTTGTAATCTATCTGCCCTTATACCACATGCAAAGATTCACTTACACAACCAAGATTAGTACCTCAATTATCTGCCACTCATAATTATACATACATCATTAAAACCAACTAAATAACAGTAGAGTCCATTTGATTTAAATCCACAGTTTATAGTCAAACACAATGACTAATGGTTCTGACAAGTACTAGGAACCCAAAAGGGCAGGATACTTATTAGGTGTGAATTAGGGCAACTCGACTGTCCCCAGGGATCAATATCCCTTCACCCCTCTGCAAGGATTATAGGGCATAAAATAGTAATGTCAGCAAGTAACATTAACCTAGTTTATACTAAATTACTGTAGTGGAGAATTTTTCTGGCAATATAACAAGAAAAATGTATGTCTCTTTAGCATATCGAATAAGTTACTTGCAAAATAAACACTCTAGTGTTTTTATAGTCTTGACAATTATTATGTACTTTAAAATTCTAGCAAATTCATTAATAATCTTATTATAACATTACTGTGTTCAAATGTTTCATTCTTTCATTCATTTTTTAAGAGAACACCAATTTTGAGTTAAATATTCATATTTTCTCAGCATAATATATTTATAATATATGATATTGTAAATGATAAAATGTATCGAAACAAAAGACTTTAATGAATCATTGAGAAAATAATTATTGAAGACTCGATGAAATCTTCTAAATGTATTTAATCAATTTTGATAATTCATGTCCCAGAAAAAAAATCTGTTAAAATTTTACATTCTCATTAAAACGAAACTTCATGCTATTTATATTTACCCAGCACTGTTTTTTGTAGGTAGTAATAGTTTCTGGAAATATAATACCTTCTTAACTTGTGCATCTTTCCAAAATATACAAATAATATTATTTTAAAGTTGATTATTTTCATTAAAAACGTTATTGAAATATATGTGCAATCAAGTTTAAACTTTTTGACCTAATATGCTGTTATGTGAATGTGCAATAAAGATTTAATATTTTCCTCTGTCTCATTTTTGATTAAATTTCTGGGGAAAAAAGTACTAAAAATGTTTCGGGGGGGGGGGGGGGGCGATAGTTCTGATGTTTGTCTACAATTTTGATGTTTTTCAAGGTAAAAAGTAAGATAACAGTCTTTGGGGAATGTGAGAGGTTTTAAAGTGTACATTCTTACATAAATTCAAATTCCAAATGTATTCAGAATTTAAATATTTCATGGTACTAATATCAGTAATATAATTTTATATTCCACAAACAATATCAACAGATTATATTCACATTATTCCCTACTAGGAACCCAAAGACTCTGCATTCAAAGAGATGTTAATTACACAATGAACCCCCAGCTCTGAGGTCAGGCACAATTTGGAATAACAGTAAATAGTCCAAAAAACATGTCCATATCCAATCATTATATCCAAATATTTAACTTTCAAATATAAACATGCAAGTTAAAGTTTAAAGGCCAAACTCCCCCTCTCGCTCCCCCTCCCCCAAGACATAATAGATCCTTTTCACAATCTCCAATTGGAAGAATGAGACTAAAAGTGTAAAGCTACTCTCTGATAGCTGTGTGATGCAAGGAACATGATGAAACACTGCATATTGCTCTCATATATTTGAGTGTATTAAACTTGAAATGATACATATATATTATTAAACTTATTGCCCCCCCCCCCCTCACACCATGCAAAAGTTATGGTATTGTATAGGATATTTACATTTAAAAAAAATTTGTTCTGAGTGAGATTTCATTTAAATGTATGGATATGTAGTTAGTATATACACTACATATTTTAGTGCATTTATTAATATGCATATGATTACTTTGTATGGCAGTCAGTCAAGAGGAAGGATACATCCACACTTTAGTCCATTCAAAACATTGCCAAGACAATAATCACTCTGTATTCCTCATAGTTTCTGAGGTGATCACTTTACCTTCGAAACAATATTATTTTGTTATCCTTCCTTTGTTCCACACTAGTTTATATATAATCTTTCTTAAAGAATTGATAGAATATCTCAGTTTCTCTAAGCACACACCATTGGTTTTTAGTTCACCTGGACATTAGGCCAAGTGAACTTATGGTATGGTGCTTCATCAGTCGTGCATCATCTGTTGTCTGTCAATAATTACTATTTTCAACTTCTCAAAAAGTGTTAGACTTTACAAATATGTTGATCCACCATCAAATATGGCCACCATCACTAAAAATATATCAACTTTTAACTAACTTCTTCTCCAAAACAAGTGAAAATATTGGATCAAATTGACAGCAAGCATCCTGGCATGAGGATATTGATGATGATGAAACTAACAGAAGATAAATTGTTTGTTCTTGTGGTATTTGATTAAAAATGTTCATCAATTTGCAATTGTGTGTACCATAAAGAAATCTAGGTACTGCTAGCAATTAGAATCAACTACAGTGTATAGTTTCTGCTGTGCTCTTTTGAAGTTATAATGCCAACAATACATGGTGTAACATCCAAAATAGGAACATAAAACTTAAAACCTGGACATGGGTTTACGGTAAAATCACATTTAAGTTTTCAACCTGTATACTATTTTTATAATCAAAATCTTGTACACCTAGACACATGCTTTCTCTTTGCCCATAACAGAAAACAAAGATTTCTAAATGCATATATACTGTGATATCTGAAATATACATGGAGATAACATTTTGAGTTTTGTTTGCAAATGAATAATTTTGTTGTGATACAATTTGTGGAATCACAATGTTTATCTTCGTTTTGTTCAACAATACTATTTTTCATAGTGGATTTAATTTTGTGAATCTTTGTTACCAAAGAAAAATGTGAAAATAAACCCGCCACAAATATTATTTTATTTGGCAATACCTACAAATATAGGGTAATGATCACAAAGTTAAATGATGGTTTGACTGTACAGACATAAATAATGCTGTATCTTCTCCCTGCTTTATAGTCAAAAGAATATGTTTATTTTTAATGTGAAAAGCCTGAGTAACTAGTAAAAACCTATGAATCCTTCAAATACATAAACATGCAAAATTTGTGTAAAATTTAATGATATGGAACTCACTGCATTTTGATCTAAAAGTATGGGCTGATGTATCCTTGAGTTTTCCAAAGGCTTACTCTTACATTCAAGTCTAACAGTGATCATTCTTCAAAGTGTCTTTACTAATTACAATCCTACAATCTAATCTAGGACTGACTGAACACATGGTTGTGGAAGATATGGTCAATCACACACATCAGTGTAATCTAAACATTCAGCCAAGGGTTCTAACACAAACAACAAGGTTCACTTGGCAATAATGGCCATTGTCTCCAACTGACACTAGATGAAGCATGTGACAAGTCCAATGGTTATAATGGCAACCTTGTCTATTTAAACAAAGACTTTAAAGATGAAAATACATTTACATTTCTTTTATAATTACAAACTTCATATTAGATTGTGTCATAAAGTGAAGTCAGTAGAATACAAAACAAAGTAATTTTACTTAACTTTTTTTGTAAAGCCACAATTGTGATACATTCTTGTCTAATTACAATGACAGGAAAAGAATTTAAAGGAGAAAATCCTTTCCATTTTATTTCAAAAGATATATAATCCAAGTCAACTTCAGACTTGAAAGTATAATAAATTATAAAGGATAAAATTGTATCAATGTTAATTACTCTAGATAGATTCATCAATTTGAAAACATAATATGGGTAAACCTAATAGTTTCAAAGTTTAGACTGACTTGATGTTTAAACAAACAGAAAATTAATTACAAAATAAAACAATTAAGACCATTAACCAAATTCTCACTAAACTGGGTAAGAGAGACTTAGTTTGCATGCACCATGCATGATTCCTGAATAAACATCAACATAGAAACTAGAAGTTTGATTATAATATAAGCTTTATGAAATAATATTATCTTGAATAAGTGAATAGTTTAAGAATGTACTTCTATATTTTCTTCCCAATTAGCTGGTCTCAGTGACAAGGTTTATTTAGGGCTAGTCTTGCTATGTAATGTATAATTGAAAATTTGATGGACACATCAATAACTGTCAGAGAAAGAGGCTTAGTATGTGTCAGCAGAATACTCCATCATCTTGATAATCCATAGTGAGTCTTAGTGATAAATCCATCATCTTGATAATCCATAGTGAGTCTTAGGGTCTATGCCTTGTGTATGTGTACTAAAGACAATGGTGGACTAGCAGCCTAACCACATACCGGGTAGATAGCTCATGATTCGAGCTGAATGGTTCTAGGCTGAGAGAAAACCTTCAAAATAGAACGAAAACTAAAAATACTGAAAACAGTCTGAAGATATATACATTCTAATAACTAGATATTATAATCTTGATCAAATCTCTGAGGCCAATAACTAAAACAAATGTGAATTATCATAACAAATGCAGAAGTCAGTTAAGTTTTTCATAATTAAATTATCTGTAATGACATTTCAAGGTTGATAATTACATTACATAATTGCTGTAAATTATGACCTAAAGAAACTTTCATCAGCTGCTTGACTTATTAGTAGTTAGTCTGGTTCCCTGCTTCATATGCTCCCTGTGTTGCAGCACTCCGCTATATATATAGCGGAGTGCAACGCAGGGAGCATATGAAGCAGGGAACCAGACTAACTAGTAGTGAGGACATGGGAAAATGGTGTTTGCTATGAGAAACTGAGATTTTGTATCAATTCATTAAGGAAGAATATACAACAACTAGTATGGAAAAAAGGGATAACAAACTAAAAATGTTTCAAAGAAAATGTGATTGCCTAAAAGAAATACAAGGAACACAGAACAAGCATCGCCTTAGTGACTGACAAAATTTTGTATTGACCAGAGTTCCGACGTACTATCCCCTTTGACTGTTGTACAAAGTAATAATATGCATATTAATAAAGGAAGTCAAATATATGGTGTACATACTAACTGCATATTATTAATTTAAATGAAATCTCACTCTGAAAAATAAATAAATACATATCCCATATGAGACAATAACTTGCAGTGTGATGGGGGTGGGGTGGAGCAAAACTTTTACCCACTAAACTAAACAAATGATAATTTCAAGTTTAATACACTCAAATATGAGAGCAACATGCAATGCTTCATTGTATTCTTTGCATCACACAGCTATCAGGCAGTGACTTTACACTTTTAGTCTCAGACTTGATGCCCCTCTAGCATGGCAGACAAGGCTGAGGATGCTCCAATTGGAGATTGTATATTCCAAGAACTGATCTACTGTGCTTTTCATCGGAAGTAGGAGAGTAGTTGTAAACACATAGGGGCTAGGTGATAATGGTGATCAAGTCAATGAGCAACAATCAAACTCAGCCATCAATGTCAAGCTGCCTATTACATCTGATTAAATGCAATAATAAGGTATTTATCATGCAGAAATTAAAGTGGATGGATCCCCGAAAATCAGGGACTGCAACTCTGGTAAATATATATAGATGTGCATCGGATTTAACAGTATATCACCACAATCTTGGTCATATGGTGACAATCTGTTAAATCAGTGGTCCTCAATGCAGTGCCCGTGGGCATCATGGCGCCCGCCAAGGTTTTTTGTCTGCCTGCGGAAGAGGTTAAAATGAATAATAATTTTTTAAAAATGGGTCAAGTTAATTGGTTGGTGCCTGCCACTCTCTCATAAACTCACAAATGTACCAGTAGGCACAAAACAATTGGGGACCCCTGTGTTTAAAGATGATTATGTAAAATGATGAAAAATGCAAACAATCTAACTCAGCCAAGGTTTTATCAATGTCAAAGCAGCATACCTAAATAAAAGCTCCACTCTGGAGATTTGCAATTTTGCATGGAGTTATCAGTTTTAGGAAAAGGTCTTCCATGGATTTATCCAACTGGTAAACATTGTTATAAAAATAGGGATGCACACGTTTTATGGAAAATTTAATGAACTTTCAATTTTCTTTAATTTGATATCTGAATGATAAAAGTCAATTAAGGCCTGATAACACCCAGCTGGGCCTAACCTGTGATGTGCATCTCTCAGATGATTGTTAGCTCTGTGTGGCTATTTTTTTTCTGAACTTCTTGGTAAATTATAAACAATAAGTCAATAACATAAAAGTTTCGGCTCATTTTCCTAAAAGTGATATTAAAAAAAAATGCCAATCCAAGTAAGTAAAAGACATGTAATAGTATGTTCATTTTCTATATAATGTAAGAGTTGCAGAGCAAACAACTTTTTCCTGTCCTGTAACTGCCTTTCAGCTTTGCCCCATAACCCCCGAGCAGAACCAAAGGAATTATTGTGTGGATATGAAACTAGATGGGTCCAAAAATTAGAGGGTATAACTGAAGAATGATCTCAAACACTAACAATCACACTCAGGCCTCATTAATATCAAACACTAACAATCACACTCAGGCCTCATTAATATCAAATTGCATTCCAAATTTGCAATATTAATTAGGGAGTTAATTTGCGGAAACAAAAGTATAAGTGGCTCTGACAGTCATGGGCTATAACTCCGCTAAGCAATGTTTAAAATGCTGACAATGAAACTCGACCAAGTGCTCATCAATATCAAGCTTCAAACCAAATTAGGTTGAATTGCAAACATTTTTGCAAAACAGTGTTTAATGAACATTGTAAGTTTTAACTAGATATCAATTTACATGCCATTAAAAAGACGCATTCCTCGTCAGGCATGTTAATCCATAATTTTAGCATATGGTAAAAAATTCAGTTTGTGGTAGGTGAAAACATTCGATTTAATTTGCACCTAATCTACAATCCAGAGTCAGAACTCTTCATGTTAGACATTCAAGTATTATTTGAAAGAAAGTTTCAAAATTTTGTAGAATTGATTTTGTTATATTATGTTGTGATATCTGCTTTGCATACCATAAAATGTATACATTTTAATAATAGTATAACTGTTGAAGTTACAAGGAGCTATAAGGACAAATGCTAAATCAACCAACAAGCCAAATGAAGTAACAACTTTATATTAGTTAATATCCGGGATAGCTTCAATGATAAAATTATCCATTTGTTTTACACTGCTCATCGACATCAACTACTTATGTAACCTGAAAACCTTCAAGCAATGGTTCAGAAATATCTGAGTAAAATAGAGGTAATTTTTATTGTCTTTTTGTAGATGTTCCAAGGCTTTTGACTCTATTGATCACGTAAAATTACTGACTTGCTTACTCAACAAAAGTATAAGTGGAAAGTTGTTTTAAGTTCTAGACTCGATGTACAAGAATATATGTTCATGTGTGCAGATAAAAGGGCAATATACAGAATTCTTCATCTGTATTATTGGCACCAGACAATGCTGTGTATTAAGCCCTCTTCTGTTCAATCTATTTATAGTATCAGACCTACGACAAACGTGTCTATATGGTATCTTTATTACACAAGAAATATCTGACATTATTGCGCTGTTGTATGCTGATGACGTTGCAAATTGTGCTGATACAGTTGGTTCTTTACAAATGCAGATTAATATTGTGGAGACATTTTGTGAAAATAATGGAATGTGTGTTAATTTAGATAAAACTAAACTTATTGTATTCAGAAGCAGTCGATTTTTTAGGAGTAAGGAAAAGTGGTATTATAAGGGTAAACAAATCCAAACCGTATCTGGGTATAAATACATGGGATTATATTCACTCCGAAATTTATTTGGATGAAACAAAGAAAGAACTCACAATTCAAGCAAACAAGTCTTTACATACATCGAGTTGTATTCAAAATAAGTTAGGCAAATTTTCTGTGCCTGAAGCTTTCAAACTATTTCATGCTATGATCACACCTGTATTAACTTATACCGCTGAAATTTTGAGGTATGAATATTCATATACAATTGAAATGGTACAGGATAGGTTTTGTACTAGATTTCTAAACCTTGTGAGACACATATACTCCCTTTTACAATGAGGAGAATGTGGAAGATTACCTCTATGTTTTATTTATTATTGTAAATGTATTAAGTATTGGATTAGGCTGAATGGGATGGGTATAACCGATATCCAAGACAATCTTATATTATGCTGAAAAAAATGGATGGGTCAGGTAAAGTCATGTGGGTCTTGAAAGTCAATGACATACTATTCAGATATAGATTTGGTTATCTTTGGTACGCACAGGATGTAGGAGATGAAAAAAAGTATTTTTGCTCAATTTCAGACAACGCTTTAAAGACAATTTAATTCAGGATTGAAATTCAGCTGTAAACAAAAAACATAAAGCATATCCCTATAATAAATTTTATGATGCTTTTTACGTTGTTTTATATAATTATTGATTTACCTACACATCTACAACAATGGGCCAAACTCCAATGTTCCACTCATAATGTAGCGATAGAGGAAGGGTGGCATAATCCCAACCCTCCAAATCAACGTATATGCATGTTGTGTGATAAAAGCCAAATAGAAGATGAATATCACTTTGTTTTAAAATGCCCATTTTATGCAGATCTTAGAAACAGATTCATACCAAGAATTGTTAGCAAAAGAACACCCATGTGAAAAAATCTTCTATTCTCTGATGAAAGTCTAAGAACTCTGTCATAATATCTCAACTTGCACAATATCTTTTCAGCATTTCACAGAAGAGATCAAATGGACATGTAACTATATTATTTTTCTTTCTACCTATATGCATTATCACAGGTATGAAATGCTTTCTTCCTATATATTTAAACTGTGGGTGTTGGATTTTTCCATTTTTTCTTTTTTGACTTCACTATACTAAATTTATTTGTTATATGGCACTCTACACCATTACAATATTGTCATGTAACTGTAGTATTGTGGGCGTATGGACTACATTACTAATAAACCATTGTTACTGTCATTGTAATAAAAACCTTAAACACAAACTTGAAGCTGTTGTCTTCATCTGTCCATGCAGATACAGTCAGGGTCAAAGTATAAGCTTTCCTGTACTTTGTAAAGCTGAGCTAAAAACTCCTCAACAGAATTTAAACAATTACTAACATTGATGGTATAGTCTTGCTTCTCCAGGATAATGCAAAACAATAACAAGAGGCCCAAGGTAGCCTGATATTGCTCACCTATCTTACACAACTTAACAGTTGACTGTTGCACTAAGCAGGCATGTGTAGTAGAGTAAGAACACATCCTATGTAAAATATCTCTCAAACTTTATATTAATTTGATTTTACCTATTTTACTACATCCTAATAAAAATTCTTTCCAAAGATAAAGGTGTAATTAATGTGAACAGTCTCTTGCTCATAATCAAAGTCATCAAAGATCCTGATGACAATAAACCCAACAGGTCAAATATATGGCTTCAAGACTAGTAAGATGCTCAGACAATCAGATGCAAGATCACCTCATTAATCTGAATCAATCGTGCTCATTTTTGAAACAGTCCAAGATCCTGACAAGAGAATATATTCCAAATTTGGTCAAAATCAGATCTCAAAATATGCCTTCCTGAGTTGTAAGAAGCTCAGCCAATCAAATGCAAGATTACATTATTAATATGTGTGCATCTCAATCATGACCAAACCCATCCAAGACCTTGATGATATCAGCCAATATTTAAAGTTTGACAAACATGTGGTAACAAGCAATTGTTGATGGAGGGACAGATGATGGATGCACTGTCATACCATAAACTCCCTTGGCCTCATGACCAGGTGAGCTAATGATAAGATTCCTGGTTTTTGGTGTTTCTGATGAGTTTGGAAAATTTTTATAAGCTGATTGCTAGAGGAAAGCAAAATATTTCATTGTATTCAGATACCGATCATTACACCTACAGTGCAATGTGTGTGTGTGTGTGTGTGTGTGAGTGAGAGAGAAAGCAATTGATATACAACTTTGAAAGGATTTACCGCAATTAACAAATGATATACATTTTTAAAAGTTTATGTAAGAATATTCTATATACAAAAATTATGTGCATGACTGATTTTGTGACTGTCATCTCCGTGAGTGACAAATATTATTCTTACATAATCAGCTCAGTTTAAAATGGTTTCCAAATGTGCAATTCTGAAATGTGAGCTGGTTTCAAATGTCCCCTGTGTATTTTAAGTTTATATTCATCTCTTTCTGATATCAAAAATAGGGAGAAAACTTGACTGAAATAATTAATCATGTGAACTATAAAATCCCAGACTTATCCAATTATACCCACATGCTTGATGAAAAGCCCTATCCTCTTTATTTACCAATTTGGCAAACATTTACTAAGGATATCTGTGTCTGATACAAAGTCCACTGCTACTTGCTGATGACAAATTTATCTGGCTTGCCCCCCCCTCCCCCCCCCCCCCCGAATTCCCTTCCAGTCCAGACACTTTCTTCAGTATGAACTCCCAAGAATTCCCTACCAATCTAGACACTTCCCTTGTGGTCCTAAACATGTTTAAACCAAATATACAAGATTCAATATATATCTGAACATACTTGTCTTTGTTTATGTAAAATTATCACATGGGACCAAATGCCATACAAAGTGTTGAATTTCTACAAAATCTAGAGTTCTGTTTCAAAATACATAAAAGTATAGGCTTGATTATTTTTCTAAATAGTAAGTAGACAATGAATCCAGATGTAAATGCACGAGTTATTGAGAGCTTGTTGTACACTGAAAACACATGTTACAATATATGTCAAAAAGTTATGCATATATACTGCTTTGCACCTTAGTAATTTAAATAGTAGAAAGCAAAAAAAAGAATGTATTTTTATACTTTTTTTATTTATCAACCTCTCCATTTTTAGTCATCAATAATCACTCAAATAAATAACAAATAAATTTAGCATATTATACGCCTATACAACTTTCTTGCGATCCACTCTCGTACAATGTTTTTGAAACAACATCACTTGTACAATAAATAATAATTCATTTATTGAATATTACTGTAATAATTAACATACAATAAGAGAGTTAATTTACATTACTGTGAATGATACATATACTTAAATCAATTCTTGATTTAGCCAAAATATGCACTGTACGAAAGCCTCTAAATACATGCACTGTACGAAAGCCTCTAAATACATGCACTGTACCAAAACTTCTAAATACATGCACTGTACCAAAGCTTCCAAATACATGCACTGTGCCAAAGCTTCTAAATACATGCACTGTACCAAAGCTTTTAAATACATGCACTGTACCAAAGCTTCTAATACAAGAATAACACAAAGTTGGCAGCCCATATTGACATTGTGGCACAACTTTTGAGTCTAACTGCTTTATTTGTACTATATTTACTCTGATGCCTTTTTCCTTATCAAGTAAATTCAGGCACAATCTAGTGGTTGTAGTTTTCAAACTCTGTTGACTGCCATTTCAGTTCTTTGAAGAGCAATGGTACTTGAGGAATGCCAAAGTTGGTTGAACATTCTACCTAATGTTATTAGACATATTCGTTTCATTAAGGAAACTTAACTGGTAGTACAAACAAATTCAGCATCCCTTGGCTACCATCTCTTTTCAACTGAAACAGCAGTTCACAATAGCAAGACGAGAAATTTCTACCATTCTTGGAAATAATGTGTGCATGGGTCATACAAAATTTGCACCCAGTCCTTATTTTTTGTGTGATTATGCCTGCACAGATTCAAACATTTGGAGCAAAAACCTTCAATTTTAGCAGGATTTTCACAATCATGTCTTACATGCAACCCTGTTGTGATGTTAGTCCTACACCAGTCTCTAACAGTATCTATTTCTGGCAGTGTGCTTGCACATACAAGACCTTAAAACAATATACATGTAGACTATGCCTTAATCAGAACCTGAGAAAAGATAAAGCAACAAAACTAACCTTCATTATCACACTTACAATACTTTTGGGGGGCACTAGTACATCAGATGTAAACAGATGGCATCCATAAGAGGTGTGTTCGAACAAACAAATGGCATCCACAACAAGTGTACTCAAACTAACAGATCATTTCTGTCAAAGACTAGTGCACATTATGTGCTGTATTCTTTATCATTATAACTTCTACATAAGCTAAAGAAATAATGGCAAAACTTATGAAACCAAGCTGTGAGAAAACTGGTTTCCTAAATATACCTCAACGTGAACTGGGATCAACAACTGTGATTATTTTTATTAGTCTATTGAAAACATTGGACAATTGAAAATCTACGCGAAAAGCCATGGCATCAGATATGACTGATTCCTTCAAGTTCCATTTTTTATGCTAAATTGTCCTTAGTTTGATTCAGACTTACGCATTCTAATAGATTTACTTAAAGACCAAGAAAGATTCTTTCTGCTCACGGAACATCTACACCCAAATAATTACGAGTTTAATTTTCTGTAAAGCTGAATAAATTAGGTTCGTATTTTATTGATAATATTATTTCTGTTTAATAATAAATGTATGCACGTTTCCAGATATACTGTAAAATCAGAAATGTTTTTTTAGAGGATTTAATTTTATTTGTCTCATGGATAATGAATATTCATGAAATTAAATCCATTTTTCATTAAAAATAGTGTCATAGATTGGATGGTAAGATAAACAGTGTGACCCAACAAAATGCCTTCCCCATTAACATTAGACCCCACAAGTATTTCTGATTTTGCAGTAGTCTTTGTAATAAGAAGCTACACTGTCTGGGGAAGGTAATGAAAGGATTGACCAGTATAAGGTTTTCATACTATATCTAGAGCAATGAGTAAATAAAATGGAATTAATATCATCTTTCAAGTGATACTGTACAAAAAATGCAATCTGGGTTACTCTTAGTGCAAAAAGCTGGTTATGATAGATTAATTTTAAATCTGAGACAAATAACATCCTGAAGGATAAGGTTTCATTCCTGAGATTACCAACTGAAAATCAGTACTACATGTTTCTTTTTCTTTACTACTGAGAATATCCTGTATTATTTCAGTAAGGATTTACACATGTACAGTAAAGAATATAAACAATGTACAAATGTTATAGGATATGAGATGATACCCTCCCAAAAATTCAGTGGGATAACTACATACCATGTAGACAATAACCTATTTACACTGAAACATAATAACACTTCAAATAATATCATAATGGGTGAGAAAAAAAAATATAAAAGAAATCAATTAGCAACGTACATAATAATTCATAAGGCAAAAACTTAAGATGATTAAGAAATAATATGGGCAGCCATTTTGAATACTGTCAATTCATTATTATTCTTGGCATACCAATTTTCATGGATTTTGTGATTTTGTGTTTGTTTTTAAACCACAAATTTAAACACCCATTGACCAAAGATCTTTCTATTGAATAAATAGGATTCCCCTCCCCAATCCACAAATTTAAGAACCCACAAACTTGTCATTTTTTCAAACAAACAAAACTGATATCCATGAAAATAAGTAACTTCACAGTAATTTACCATAACAGACACCCAAACACATATAATACTGTACAGTAGTTTACAGCAAATGACACCCAAACATATGTAATACTGTATAGCATTATACAGCAACAGACACCCAAATATGTACAATACTGTGCAGTAGTTTACACCAACAGACACCCAAACACATACAATACTGTATAGCATTATACAGCAACAGACACCCAAATACGTACAATACTGTACAGTAGTTTACAGCAACAGACACCCAAACACATACAATACTGTACAGTTGTTTATTGTAACAGACACCCAAACACATGTAATACTGTATAGCATTATACAGCAACAGACACCCAAACATATACAATACTGTACAGTAGTTTACAGCAACAGACACCCAAACACATATAATACTGTACAGTAGTTTATTGCAACAGACACCCAAACACATACAATACTGTACAGTAGTTCATTACGACAGACACCCAAACACATACAATACTGTACAGTAGTTCACTACGACAGACACCCAAACATGCACAATACTGTACTGTAATTTACAGCAACAGACACCCAAACATGTACAAACTACTTTGCAGTACATGTTTGGGTGTCTGTTACTGTAGACTACTGTACAGTATTGTACATGTTTGGGTGTCTGTTGCTGTAAAAAACAAACATCCAAACACATACAATACTGTACAGTAGTTTAATGCAACAGACACCCAAACACATACAATACTGTACAGTAGTTTACAGCAACAGACACCCAAACACATACAATACTGTAGAATCTTAATAATTCATAGACTGATGGGACCTAGCCAACCAGTCTGAAAGATCAGTAGTTTAAGTCAAAGACCAAAGGGACCTAGCCAACCAGTTTGAAAGATCAGTAGTTTAAGTCAAAGACTTGTAACATCATTATAAGCATTGTCGGGTCTTGAAACCATGGTGTTTGAGTCAACATGATTCTTCAGTAAATGAATTGTACCTGTAAAGGAATCAGATGTGATATTTACTATTACCTGAGTTACATTAATATTGATTTAACTATTACAAAAATATCTAGTGGAACAAATGAACACTGTAGCTGTGAGTTTAAATACAGATCAATATGTATGTAATGTTTCAAATACACCAGAAAATTAAACATCAAAGAATTGAAACAACAGAAACCTTGAAGAAAATGCCCACAACAATGCATTAAGTAAATGAAAAAGCATTGTACTAATATTGATGTTTACAGATAAAGACATGAAAAGTAGTTACTAGTAAACATAATCAGCTCTGCATTGCTCCTTCAATTGAGAGCATAATTATCTCACTAATATGCACATGTAAACATGGTTCAGGGTCCATCATCGCCTGTCATGCTGCCCAAACATGTAGCGAAAGTAAAGCTGACTTTGCCTTTTCTCTAGTCAACATTTTCACACACCCTTTTGGCCACTGAATGCTTTCATATTCTGAATATAATATCAACTCGTGTCTTTTTTATGTTCAACAAGCAATGTAAAACAGTTTAAACGTTAGTATTTTTATGCATTTTGATCAACGTTTGTGTCAGTTTAATGACCATTCATGACTGCAATTATGTTTCAATTTATCAGATTCATGCCACAAATTCACACATCAAGCTTTAAGAAGTGAGTGAAATTTCATATATCCGAAGCCAATCACAAGGAAATTATTACTTTTTTGAGGCTTATAGACTGATTGCTATTAAAAGTAAACAATTTTATTTCATATTTTATCCTGTAAAAGTATAAAGACAGGGATTATACCTCAGTATATATCACCTGTTTTTTAAGGGTAACCCATTTTCAAGGTCACAGTGAAACCTGTCTTGAGAGACTGCCCCTTTTGCCAACAAAAAGTGGTCGCTCAAGACAGGTGGTCTCTCATAACAGGTTTGTACAAAAAAAAAACAGTTTCCAAGGTCAAACTTTAGCACCATTTAAGAAGGAAAAATAAACACAATCACTGTACATTTGTTGTATTCTTTGTTCATAGTTCTTGTTAAAAATATTGCATGCATTCATCTGAAAATAATTTAAAATAGCAATAAAGATATACATCTATCATTAAACATGAATCACATTTATATTTGAAGATCAGATGTACATGTACTAGAATTAGCATATGAAATTCATTACTAATTGACTCCTTATCTTTTATAACACCCTGAATTTGAGTTTTACCGACATTTCCACTGGCTGCTATGTAACAAACAGTCTCCCCTTTTACACTTCTTTCAATTACATTAATTCGTTCCTCAATTATTAGAATTTGTCTCTTTTTCGTTGGAGGTTCTGCCATTGTTATTAAGGTGCCAGGTATTAATGTTATAAGGGATTAATTGTAATAATGACTAGCGGTTTTTATCAGGCTTTGGGGAGATATGGTATACAATGTATATGTACCAATGAATAAAATAAATAGACATAATTAACTCATCCAGAAACAGAATAAATTTATTTAGAGTCAAAAGTCAAAGGCTTAATTCACTGATAACACAAAGGGATTAACTCTATAAACAAAAGATGTAACCGACTGCACTAAGGTGAACAGATGATGGCTTGGTGTTTGGGCTGTAATCACGGTAACATAAAAAAAAAAAACCCACATACCTTTCACAATGACAATCACATCTGGAAAACAATTCTCACCTACTGGTATTAAAGACAAAGACATCATTCACCTCAGGCATTACGGATTAACTCCAAAGACAAATGATGTATGCGACCGTTATATTGACTTGGGCACTACAATGGCAGTTAGTGACATGTACTTTAGTCTGGTTAACACTCTATAAAAATGGACACTACATGCATGACCTACAAAATGGTAGCCAGCCTAATTTTGTTGTTGTTGTTGTTGTTGTTTAGAACAGTCTTTACTTTTTAAGCTATCGTTGTTACAAAAGATTAAATAAAGGACAGTGGTGTTTGTCTCAGTTCTCGCGATTGGGTGTTTCACAGCAGTATTATTTTAGAACAAGCTGCCATTCGCAACTTCATGGTAAATCCTACGATCATACTTTAGTCTCGCAGAAATAGCTGAGATATTTCCGAATGACCAATCTGCATGTACTCTAGTCTGGTTTACAATCTATAACATATGACACTATATGCATGACCTGTGAAATGTAAGAAACTGGTAGCCAGCCTATTTTTTTTTTTTAAAGTTTTTGATTTTGTTTATAACAGTCTTCATTTTTTAAGTGGTCGCAGTTACAAGGATTAAATAAAGGTCAGTTGTGTTTATCGCTGTTTTTGTGATGCGGTCGTTCATAGCAGTGTCAAAATGCATATTTTGCCAAGAAATCATGGTCGCTGGTTGCGTTCTGCAGGTAGTCGCTCGCGACAGTGCGTTTATATAACAAAATTGATCTGTGCATTATGATTGTGGTCGTAAATGACAGGTGGTCACTCCTAGCAGAGGTTGCTCAAGACAGGTTTTACTGTACCATCTTTTGCAAAAACAGTTATACAACAACTTAACTGAATAAAACTGAGAAAATTTTAAATATTTTTCCATTAAGTTCAGTTTGTATATCTTTTGCTTTTATATTATTTGGCTCAAAGATTGAGAAAAACAGCTGTTTTATGACTGTTTTGAACATAATAAATCTTGACCTCATTTCACTAACTACTCCCTATTTTCACACCACTTCACTCTATTGAGGTAAGGATTTGACTTCACTTCACCTTAAAATTTGAGCCCAGCATGGATCCTGATGGTTTATGTGCCATTATTTCATTAATCTACAATGGACCCTGATGGTTTATCTACCATTATTTCATTAATCTACAGTGGACCCTGATGGTTTACGTGTCATAATTTCATTGATCTACAATGGGCCCAGATGGTTTATGTGTCATTATTTCATGGATCTACAAATTTGTCTTGAGTCAATGATAGACAGATGGCATAATGATATAGCATACATGACTCTTACATGAACACTTCTTCATAAATAATCTAGCATACAATGTCTTTCAAAACAAAACAAATGCATACAAATATGTAAGTAATACAGAACAATATATCTCATAAATTACTGTTGCAATAAATAGGGAGAAATACCAGCTCAGAAACTAAAAACAGTATTTACACTTTTGATGCAAGTTTGAACATCACAATTTTCTCAGAACACATTTTCCTGGAAGAACTTATTTAATGCTGCAAACCTTTAAAGATGAGCAACATCTCAAAGTAGACAATGTATGAAAGACTTTGTCTCTATCAGTTTTCATTATGGCAAAATCTATTCTTCCATCTTTGTATCTGGATGATTGCCATAAGTTTGTCCTTGATTGAATCTGTTGATGAACAGCACCTCAGAATTATTTAAACTTCTGTACCATTGCTTGATAAGGTGAAGATTGTGGAGCAGTTCTTTGCTATTCTTTTAGCCTTAATAATATTCCTGATGTTGTCTGTATGCTGCAAAAATAATAATAATAACAATAATAATAACAACAACAACAACAACAATAATAATAATAATAATAATAATAACAAGAACAATAATAATAACAATAATAATAACAATAATAACAACAACAACAATAATAATAATAACAATAACAACAACAACAACAACAACAACAACAACAATAATAATAATAATAATAATAATAATAATAATAATAATAATAATAATAATAATGTTGGATGCAGAAAACTAAGAAAACAAAAAGCAGTATGAAGACAGCAATTTACTTCTGTTACAAATATAGTTTCTTTTTTTTGGGGGGGGGGGGAACTAAGTTTAATGATGTAATACTTACCTGCTGCTATTGCATAGCTGGTAGTTTTCTGGGTGGAAAATACCCCGACCGTATGACAAGAATTCATCCTCCCTTTAGGGTGAACCAGAAGATTCCAAAACATTGGATTGCCCCTGGGACACCCCATAGATATGTTGCCAATGCACAATGCCCGTCATTCTTTTTCTAGGACACAGCCCAACTTAGTGGGACATCAGTGCGGGGCAGGAGGAGAGAATCTGGCAATAGCAACAGGTACATATTACATCATTAAAATTAGTTTTAGACCCACCCACCCAAGCTACATTTTAATATCAGTATTACCATACCTGTTGCTATTGCATAGCTGAATTTTTCAGTCGGATGGGAGAGTCATGATCCCACAACTGCTGAATAAAAACAAACACAAGGAATACTCACCCTCATTGCAGAGTAGGAGACTACTGCGGGCCACTTTCTGAGCGAGGATGATTGGGCCCAAGGTGAAAATGGCTTCATTTTGGTGAGCTAATGAGTGAAGGTAAAAGGAGGAGAAAGTAGTGTGAGAGCACCAAAATGCAGCTTTCATCACATCCTCCAAAGATGAATGAGTTCGACAGGCCCATGAGGCAACAATGGCTTGAACTGCAAGGGCTTTAATATTCGTGAATGACAGGTCCCTATCGGTAAGGGACTGGTAGGCTCTCTTGATAGTTAATGCAATCCACATAGAAATGGTGGAAGCTGAAATATCAGTTGAACCCTTAATGGGGAGGAAAAGACACTTCCTACCCTTCCTTCTTCCTTTAGAGGCTGCCAAATAAAAACATAAAGCCCTAACTGGATATAAAAGTCTTGATCATCTCCAGCACAGATACGGCTGAGACTGGGGATCTCAATTGGGAGTAGAGCAACTGATGAAAGCTGTTTTTTTGCAAAAAAAAACCTGGTTGGCAAAGGAGAGAAAGAGACTCTCCATTGAACCTGATACAGCCCTGCTCTTCGGATAGGGCATGAAGCTCTCTCCTTCATCTTGCAAACGCTAAGGAGAGCAAGAAAACTGTCTTGAGAGTAAGGTTCTTGAAGGAGCTTCACCCAAAGGTTCATTGAGGGGTTTATTAAGTGACCACAAGAGACAAAAAAGATTCTAATCAGGCATTAGGGAGTGTCTCACTGGTCTTAGCAGCTCGAATACCGGATCATGTCTGTTAAGTGAGAATCTGTCCTGATGGCCAGCCCTTTCGAAAATTTTAGTGTTGGAAAGGGCTGCTCAATAGCTCTTATTAGTAGAAACCGAGCATTGTTTCTCTTCGAAAAGGAAGAGAAGTAAATTAACTACTGTGGTCACAGAGGGAGAGCTAGGATTGACATGTTTTCTACTACACCAATCACAAAAGATTCTCCATTTGGCATCATACACCTTAGACATTGATCTTCTCCTGGACTTAATGATTGAAAACTTTTCCTTGCGGAGAGATCATTTGATATGAGCCAAGTGTGAAGGTGGAGAATCTGTGGGCTGTTGTGTAGGAGACAACCCCAGTGCTGCGACAGGAGGTCTGTCCTCTGAGGTATGGCCCTGGGATGGTCCACCAGCAGATCGAGAAGATCATTGAACCATGATTGCTGGGGGTACAGAGGGGCAATCAAAATGAGCTGAGCAGTGGAGTGCCTGACTTTGTGTAGAACCTGTGGGATCTTCCTGAAAGGTGGGAAGGCATAAGCGAACAGACAATCCCACTTCAGGCTGAAAGTGTAAACTGCCCAGGCCCTCTGGTTGGGGACTGGGAAAACACATAAGGGGAGCTGGTTGTTTAGGTTGGTGGTAAACAATTCCACCAAAGGAGCCCCCCAAAGTTGGAACCGGGAGTCTGCTATGGATTGGTGGAGTGACCATTCCGTGAGGACTATTTTCCCTTTCCTTGACAGACTGTCTGCCAAAATATTCTTCATGCTGGGAATGTGGCAAACTCATAGGTTGATTCCTTCAGAAGTTGACCAGCAAAGGAGGTTCCAAACCTCCATGCAGAGAGAAAGTGCATGTGTGCCTCCTTGTCTCCTGAGGTATGCCACCATTGACATGTTGTCAGAGGAGACCATCATGCAGTGACCTCTTATTTTGTGGACACACCCCTGAACCCTGAAGGGTTAAGAACACTGCCTTCATTGCCACATTGTTGATGTGGATGGTAGACTCTTCCTGGGATAATGAACCCTGAAGATTCAGTCCTTCTGGCCTTAGATGAGCACCCCACCTGCGAACAGGTAGAAGTGTGGTTCGGGGGGGGGGGGGGGGGGGTGCATGGGGACTCCGGCCAGAAACCAGTCCTGATTTGTCCACCAAATCAGATGATGGTGGAAATACAGACCTAGAGAAATTGGAGCATTCATACGGTCCCTGTGCAGTTTCCACACCGCCAAAAGGAGAAACTGGATAGGACCTAAATGCAGCCTGCCTAGGGGAATCAGGTTCACTGTGGATTACAAGGTCCCTAGCAGAGAGAGAAAAAGACGAGCTGATAATGTGGTATTTACTCTCAGCGCCTCCAACAGGGACAGAATCTTGTCTACTCTGTCCCAAGGGACACGGACTAATCCTCTGTTTGTGAAGAAATTCATCCCCATGTAGAAAAAATCTTGAGATGGAGTGAGCTCTGATTTCTCTAGGTTTGGCGGAAGGCCCAGCTTAGTCACTATGGACCAAGAGCGAGACAGATCTAGTCAAAATATTAGAGGACTGATATACCCAGTGACCTTAAATGGGCTGCAACTACTCCCATGACCCTGGTAAAAGCTCTTGGTGCAGAGGCTAGGCCGAATGGAAGAGCTCGAAATTGGAAGACCTCCCCATCAAAGCAAAACCAGAGGTACTTCCTGTGCGGAGGAAAGATAGGGATATGAAGGTACACATCCTGAAGCTCGATGGAGAATGGTTCCTCCAGCAGAAATCTGTTTAGGGAGGAAAGGTCAATAATTAGATGGGACTTTCCCCCTTTCTTGAGGACCAGGAAAATCCGAAAGCACCCTCTCTGCTGAAGAAGGGAGTGAACCTCTTCATTTAAGTGCACCAGATTTAACTGGTGAAAGAACATGGGGGACCTTACTAGAGAAGGCAGAACCCGACACCGAAGCTGGTAGCCATCTTTTATTATAGAAAGGACCCAGCCATCAACCGTTATGCCAGACTAAGCATCTGAAAAGAGGTTTAGTCTGGCGCCTATGGGAACCAATGAAAGAGGTACACTCTGCATAAGAGGGAGTGAGTCCCTAGGGCTGTCTACCCTTGTCCTTGGGAAAGGGGGAAGGGCCAAGAACTTCCACCTTGGGTCTTTGCAGTGTGCATTTTTTATGGTTCGACTACCAAGGGGGAGCTCTGAAATGGGATTGTTGTTTTGATTGCGGCTGTGCAGCTTTAAAGAATTTAGCCGATGGACCCTGAGGGCCGTCAGGATGATTTCGCGTCTTGGCCGGTTTTGAAGAGCCAGGAGTGGATGCAAGGAACCACTGTTGTTGGTCTCTCAAATCCTGAGTAGACCCAGAGGGGATGAGCCCTCCGAAAAGAGTCTACGCCTCCAGGGCAACAGCCCTCAGAAGGTTCTTACTGTAATCTAGTAAGACCTTGGACGTGTCCAGAGCAACATCCCTGCAGAGGTGGAGAAGCTCTGCTGATATGCCATGGACAAGGACAGTGCATTGCCCAGAAGTTTTTGCCACTGCTTCCAACAAACGATGAAGAGCCATTGGCAACAGAGATTCCTCTTTCAGTAGGCTGAGCAAGGCTGCTGAAAAGAGGTTGGCATGTGAGGCTATGGTTACTAGTGACCTAGCCTTTTGCTCTAAGGATTCCAGAGTTTTCACTGGAAGGCAAGCCCAGGTCCCCGTAGAAATGCCCACTTGAGCAACTTCTGCATCCAAAGTGGGTGGTTTAGGGGCATGAGCCTTATGGCTAAAAGCAGCTACCAAGGGTCACAACATGGGGGGGGGGGGGACAGATCACCCCCTATGTTGTCTAGCAAAGTCTAGGCACTTGCTAACCTTTGAGAGAGCTCCTTAATCGTAACTGAGTGAGGAAGCAACAAGAGATCTTTGGAAAGAATTTTCGAGTCACCAGAACCTGAAGGTTTGGGACACAGGTCACTGGGCAAGACCAGTTTTCTTCCTCCTCTGTTGCCTTTACTGACAGGTGAGAGGGGGCATTAGGTAGTATCCAAGGTGAAAGGTTGTGCAAGGAGATATTCTTGTTTCAAATATTTTCACCTTGGTTGCACTTTCTATGAAGGTTTGGCATCTTTTAAATCTATATTAAATGAGACAGTTTGATATCAGTAATACCATACTTGTTGCTATTGCATAGCTGGTACTTTTCTGGGTGGAAAATACCCCGACTGTACGAGGAGACTTCTTCCTCCCAAACGGGTGAACCAGAAGATTCCAGAACACTGGATCGCCCCTGAGACACCCCATAGATACGTTGCCCGAGCACACTGCCCTTCATTCTTTTTCCAGTCACATGGCTGTAATGTCTACTTTGTTTACATCAATGAAGATTTGCCTTCACTTCATGGGTTAACAAGCAAAATTATTACATCTCTTCCATGCATTGTCTTTGTAAATGTTTGGATTATACCCCTGATCAAGTTTTTCTGTTAATTTAAGCTCTCAAGAGTTATTAGCATTTGTTCCATACACATTGTGTACGGATTTGCATTTTATTTTTATTTTTTTCACCCTTCACATGGCATTACTGTCCTAATTTGGTTGTACATTTTTCTAGCTAGGGAAAGGTATTTTGTTAAATGTTCCCTATCCTTGCATAATTTGCTGTTTATGGACTCACCTTGATTCATATTATTGTTCATTATGAATCATTGTAATTCACATTACCTATCTTGTGAATTGTGTTATTTTGATACTTAGTAAAGCAGGTCACACGCCACTTTTTACCTTCATATCGCATTCTTGGTTATCTAACATCGGTTCTTTTTCAATACATTAGTTTCAGATAGCTTTCCTTGATTTTACCCTTTTTTATTAGCAATCGTACCAACAGGTTTTTTAATTGTCATCCCTAGCTTTCATTTGAGCCTGGTTGACTCGATTATCTTGTATTTTTCTGTACTGAGCTTAGCATTGCTTCCTTTTTTGCATTTAAACATTGTGAAAACACCTAAGTAAGGTGATTTCTCGCTGTTATCATATTAGTGTAGACTTAGTCCACGCATTACCTTTTGTTTACTTTAGTTGTATATAAGTTTTTTGTATAAAAATCTTCTTTTCAGCTTTCTTTTACAGGAACAATGTCTAAGCAGGGTGTGGGTAGGTGTGACCACAGGAAATCCCACAGGGACACACATGCCTGACAACCATTACACTTTTGGCGTAATCATTCTGCTTTTTTTCCACCTAATTACGTCTTACGCTCGCCTGTATAGGGATTCCATTTTTCTGGTACATTAAAAAAAAAAATAAAGCAATGAAAAGTTGTGTTCATTACATCTTAGAAGAAGAGGCCCAAGTGGGCTTGATTTCACTCACCTAACCTAGCATACATTCGTGTAAAAAGCAAATTATTAGTAATAAGGCAGCCATCCATTTCAGGATAACTGTCAGCCGTTTGGTAGAAATTGGTGGTATTTGACATGATGTTTAACTGTGTTTCTACTATGAGTAACTTCAGCTGGACTAGAAGGTACATTGGCATCTTCTGTATGAATTTCAAAGGTGTTCACATTAGGACTCTCACATCTGGTCTGATATGGTCTGGCAGTTTTGGAAAGAAAGTTGTTCTATGATTGATTTTTATATATTAGTATCAATGGCCAAACTTGATGGGAAATGAGTATCATCTGTAGGTTTTCTACCTGGTTACTATGGAAACCACTACACCCCAAACACAATTCTGGCACAACATATACTAAGGAACATTCCTACCTGGGTTGATAAAAATTGGCTGAACTATGCTGGAAACTGCTGGCTGAAGAAGTCTAAAACAGATTTTCTTGCAATTAAAGCTTCACCACTGCTGCAGGAGCTAACCCAAATTTCTTTTGGCAGACTATGTTGTAAGTATTGTTCTGATCTGGCTGAGACATTCTAGAGAAGTTGAAAATAGTTTTTTGCAAGGTTACTATGGAAGTAAAACCAGTGCTAGGGAAGCAACCCTGCACATAAATCTCACTGAGCATATCCTAAGAAAAATTCCTACCAAATCTGAACAAAACTGGTACAGTTGTTCTAAAGAAGTTGAAAATATATTATCCATATTGTTGCTATGGAATACACACATTTGCTGGGGGATCCATCCCAAACACAATTCTAGCAGAGCATGTCCTATGAAATTTTCCAACCAAGTTTGATAAAAACTGGCTCAGCTGTTGTAATGAAGAAGCTGAAAATAGGTTTTCCATCTGGTGGCTAAGGAAGCCATGCCATTGCTAGAGAAGCCACTCTGGAGACTATACAAGTACAGCATGACCTAAGAAACATTCCTACAAAGTTTAATAAAAACTGGCTCAGCAGTTCTGGTGACAAAGCTCACAATTGGTTTTCCATATGATGACAATGACAGCAACAGTAATTCTAGGGTAACCACCCTGCACACAAATTATATAGAGTATGACCCAGGGCTGTTAACAGAGTTTCATGATGAGGAGTCCTGGACTCTTCATTCATGGAACTTGGGAGTCCCCAGGAGTCCCTGGCATAAACTCAGAAGTTCCTCACTTTCAAAAGGATAGAAAGGAAAATGAAAAAGTAGACAATCTTGTTTACTTCCATAACCCCTTTCTGCATTGTAAGGCACAACATAGATATCATACTTCGGGTCTCTTTTATATAACACGAGTCCACCATGGTGAATTTCCTCGAGAATGTTTAATATAGAGGACAGTTTTTGACCTCTTGACCCTATTTATGGGGCCCCAACAGGGGTTGAGACCAATACAAAAGTCTGTTTGGGATAATCAATAATGGGAAAGTTGCTGACTACATTTTTCAAACTGTTGCAAAAAATACTGTCAATATCAGCAAATTAAATCAAGGGACAAGGGCAAAGGAGCTCAAAACCAAACTCTGGTCTGACACAACAGTCAGGTGAATTGTTTACACAAATTTTTCAGGTAAAATAATGGAGAGTTATATCGTGTCAATGATCTACATTACTGCCGACTTCTGGACATCATGAAAATATTTGTATTATTTGTGATTTTATAAAGTTTTACACAGCCAAATGCATCAGAGCTCAAACTAGATAGAAATAGATGGCTGCTCTGCCCATAATGCCCTCCCCTCTGCCCCTCTTCAGGCTGCTCTGCCCATAATGCCCTCCCCTCTGCCTCTCTCAAGTTTGCTCTGTCCATAATGCCCTCAACTCTTCCTCTCTTCAGGCTGCCCTCTCCATAATTCCATTCTCTCTTCCTCTCTCCAGGCTGCTCTGTCTATAATGTCCTCCACTATCTCTCCTCTGTTTCTCTCAAAGGCTGCTCTGCCCATAATGCACTCCCCTTTGCCTCTCTCCATTCTACTCTGTCCATAATGCCAGGGCTCAGGAATTTTTTTTCTCCAAGCATCTCTCTCCTCATTGTACTCAACACAGAACACTTCTCCATTACACTGCTTACATTTTTACTAAAGAACAACAGGTAATAGATGCAAGCTTGATACTAAAATGGGTCAAAACCATGAAAATATTATGTTCTAACATATGGGCTCTTAGATAAACATAATAAGAGACAAGGTTTGCAACTCGAGAAATTTCAGTTGCACACATAACCCTTGATTTCTTAGTGGCATTCATGTTTGCAGTGGTACCTTTCAGTAATCTAGGTGCCATTTTAATGCCAAGAAAGCTTCCTATTCAACAAGCTATTACACATCTTTATGAGTTAGATATGGGAGAAGTTAAGAAACGGAGAATGTCAAAATTTTTTTATTTGTATCTGGTTAGACAGTGTTATACTAATCTAATTAAAATTGAGATCTACTTATAACAAATTGATCTGATGGGCACCGACAAGAGGTCATGGTCTTTTGATCTTATGATTCACCGTAGCCTTGAAATTTCTGAAAGTGACAAACGTCATTTGGAACATATCATTACTAACAATAACTCTAAAAATATGTGGACCTGGAATTCCAAAGGTCACCAGAACATACAATTTTATTGGTGCCTGTCAGATCTCTGTTATGTCAGAGATCTCGATTTTAATCAGACTGGAGTTACACTTGTCCCAGATAACCAGTGTTTTCAAGAATGTGCAGCTTAATTAGCATATTGTCATGCCAAAGCAAAGATGTCAGCAGATATTTGTATAAGCATGTAATTACTTTCCAGAAGATTAGTGTTGGTAACTTGAATTTAAAGAATTCCAACTGTCTCAATTTTCACCAAGTTTAGTACTGAATGATTCATTTTAGTCAAACCTCCATTTTAGGTGAGCTAGTCAGCGGTACCATAAAATGGAAGACTGCTGATTGTTCAAAAGAACTGGAACATTTCTGGGTCATGATCCCTATTATTTCAACCAATCAGCTATTGTCTTGGCATTATGTGCTTACAGATTACAATGGCATGCATTGTGTGAAATTTGGTGGAAATAGGGTGAGACACTTACAATACTTATTTCATAAGTTAGAAACATTTTTCTTGTGAAAAGTAATTTCATACTTATAGAAATATGCTAGCATTATCTCTTTGGTGTGACAATGTTTAGTCTTGAAAATACAGGTGTCTTGGGGCATTGCAACTTTGTCTGACCAGATGAAAAATCACAACATTCTGACATTCTCTGTCTCTTGTCTGACTCATAAAGATGTGTGAAAGCTCGCTAAAAGGGTAACTCTCTTTGCATCAAAATGACACCAAAATGATGCCTAAATTACTGAAAAGTATCACTGTAAAAATGATGCCTAAAGTACTGAAAAGTATCACTGTAAATGTGAATACCATTAAGAAATCGAGGACTAGGAACTGCAACAAAAAATGTTTATTATTTTTACCCGTTTTAGTATCAAGAATGCATCAGGTACCTGTGTAAAACAAAAAGTCTGCTTCCTTAGTGACATGTTATACATGTATATTGACAACATGAAGGTAAATTAGGCAGAAGTAATCTATACCTGACACACGCTAAACGTTAAGTGATGTTTAACTTGGGCACTTGTTAAGGGTAGAATATGCACTCTGATTTATTTAGATACAAATCAGCATCTACTCAGCCTACGGATAGATAGTCAAGTTTCACTCATCCCAGCTAATTGTTACCCAGTCAGGATGAAAGGACATGTAGTTTTTCTGAGCCCTGATAATGCCCTCGTCTCTGCCTCTCTCTTTGGGTCCCAGTTTCAAGAGATTTCTATTTTTGTTCTTTTCTTATACATGTATATACTTAAATTGAGGTTTTTCATTTTCTTGCTTATCACACATTGGACAATATTGTTACTGCAGTCACAAGTACAGATAGTAGAAAGGATAAAAAACCGAAATAGTTTTAAATTCATACACATACTAAACTTGAAAAAAGAGTTGAGAAAATCTTCAAACTGTCCTAAAACAAGGCTCATTTTAGGTGAATTCAAGATGTTATGATTGAATTTTACTTTCTGATGCCTGCTTAATGTCACTAAAACATTTATAGTTGAAAAGCAAGTAAAAAATATTACAAAATCTCTATTTTGAGTTTAATTTTTTTTTAGAAGTTTGGTGAAACCAGGGCCAGATCACTTTAAAACAGTTATATATCAGGGTTCTCCACAGGATTTTGAAGTTGCAGTCCAGGACTGTTTTCTTGGAAAAAAGTTGCAGTCCCAGCACAAAAACTTGCAGTCCCAATAACAATACTTTTTTTCCCCCTTGCAATAATTTAGAACATTATGAATGTATTTTGTGTCACAAATGTATATGTCATCAGATTACCAATGCTCATTCATTGTAAAATATTTAGTATTATAATAAACGAATGAAAATTTAAAGCAGTTGATAACTGTGATAATTGTGATTTTTTTGTAATGTTACAACTTTAACAATTTTCAATGTGTTTACCTTGTCATTCTCTAATTTTGTGTGCAGCTAGAATGAATCAAGGAAAAGATTTCTATATAAATTTTTTATATTAGCTTGATTCCATTTGAAATCAATCAGTTTTTCATGACACTGGAAGAAGGAACAAATGACCATATTCATTCACTTTTTTCATTTCATCTTTAAGCAACACAGCATACTACATTCACTTTTTTCTTAAACAAAATTTAGCAAATTTCTTCTCTGCAGGTTTAGGATCAAAATCCTAAGTTCTGGACTTCCTCCATTACCATCATCAATTTTGTTACAGTTTCTTGTTTTAAACATCCATGGACCTTTGTCTTAATGCAATTATGTTGAACTTTAACTTTGCAAGCTCAGTGTTCCTTGGGTTGACAATGCATTATTCCTTCCAGTCATGACACCATGTGCATAAAGTTAATAATGTTCCATTGTTTTCTCGTTTTTTGGTCCATGGGAATGTCCTATTCCATGATTTGTTCCACAAATCTCTCAGTTTCTTTAGCGTTCTGTTTTCTTTACAAATAGGAGATGCATCTACTAATTTTTGTCAGCAAGTCTCTTGAAAATCGTGCTCATCTACAGCCTTATGCTTGGCACAAAAGAAATTATGTAAAGTTGCCATCGGAATAGTAGACATATGATAATCACTTGAAAATAAACGTATACATGTCGCCGAAAAACAGCTCATTTTATGACGATTAACACCAGCATTTGTATTCCTCCTACACACAAAATAAATCCCCAAATCTTGGCACTCTTTTTCTAAATACAGTATACGATAATATGCAAGTGTTCTAAACTCTGCGTAAGGATGGATTAAAATTATGCTGAGTAATGCATATCAAAGAGAGGTGTCAATGCACATGTAATTAACATTGTGATCACAATGATCATTAGGTACCGACAACCGATTAACAGGTGTCTTAATCTCCTTGTCTGCCAAGATCTAACCTGTGAGGCTTCACCTAATCCCATTAAGATCACTTTAACTTTGTTTGATAGCTCATACACTACACTACATGATTGATACAGGCTTTGTACAAACAGATCAAATAAAAAAGAATTTTTCCAAAAAAAGCCTGCATACTGAGGACTTGATGGGGTTAAAAAGTGAGTGCATTGATAAGAAAGTAGGCCACTGACTTGCATTATCCCTTGCTGTCACCTTCACCTTGAGGCAGGGGGTATAACTGAATATGCAAGATAGTGTCTTATCAAGATATACAACAGACTTAAATTTATTTAAAATAGGATCATTGTTTGACAAGTTTTACCTGCACATGAATAGCAGTCACCAATTAATATTTTCTTTGCCATGACCTTGACCTTGAGGCAGGTGGATTAGCTGTGATATGCAACACACTGTCTAGTCATGATGTATACTGAATTCACCAAATTTCACATATTTCGTGGCTACCTCAAACTGTGAATTTAAAGACTCAATGAACAATGATCTTTCTGTGGTAAACACTGGATTCATTTTCTAATACATGAAGTCATGTACCCATGAAAATGTAATTTTTGACAAAACCAGACCTGCCAACCCTAAAGAGACATTCTCAGTAAGTCAGTCGAAAGTTTTCAGTAAGTTGGACCAATTTTCAGTAAGGTGTAAAAATATCAAGTACTGGCAACAAGTACAGGTTTAACAACCTTTAGTTTATTTCCGTATTATAACTACAAACTTACACTATACATCTACTGTTGTGACTGGTACATGGTGCTTTTGCACTTTCTGAGAAACTTCTGGTCAAACTCCATATTGAAGAATTCTCCTTTCTTCACTTTCATGACTAGTATTGCTTCCAAGGTATCAACTGACATAGATGATCTGGGTTTTGAGTGTTTTTTTGCAACAAATGAGAACACCCTCTCACAAACTGCATTTGAATGAGGAACAATAAGCACATTCTTCATGATGCTGGACAAAAATTTGTATTTCAGCTGGCCATTTGCATCCTTGAGTTTACTAATGAGATTCCATTGCTTGTCAACTCTTTCAGTGTTTAAGATCTCAGGATTCAATTCATCTACTTGGTAATTAAAAAACTCTGCTTCCAAGTTGTCTTGCCAGTTGGTTTCCTTGGGTTCCATACACACAAATCTTGATTGGAAATACATCACACTGCTGAAATCAATCATCATTCTTTTTGTCACATCAGCAACTGCAAATCACAAACAGTTGTGTAATAGTTTCTTACATCTTTATAGAATTCACAGAGGCTACTTTCATAAAGCTTACTTTCAGCCATGTATTTTCTTGTTTCTGAACCTACTGTAATTGTATCATCTGACTTTTGTTTCTTACAGTCATGATAATCAATATCAGTAAGTTCCTTGGCCTGTGAAATTTCTTTAGGCTTTACAAATCTGACCAGCAATTGTTTGAATAATTCAAGCATGTTTTCTCTAAGTTTGTGAATTAGGTAATGCTTGTTAAATAATGGAATTATGTGTCCTAGGAATAAGCAATAAAGCTTCACCCTCCGGGACCGCAAAGCCATGCACACACTCCTAGCCTTTTCCTCTCTGTAACTGATTTTCTTAGGGTCCCTCCTGTCATTTCTAACTGATGGTGTCTGAAATCCAGTCTGAGCCTTTTCAACAAATTTCTGGGATTTAGCTTTCTTTTAGGAACTTTTCTTGGGTTTTGTTTTCTCAGTCTTTCCTGCTTGGAGGTCGTACTAGCCTGACTTCTAGATTGATCACAGCTCAAAGTTTTGCTGCATGTACTTGCTCTGTCTCTATTTCCTTCTTTGTTACCAGACACACAAGTAACTTTATCCTTTGTACTAGATACCTTCACTGACCTGCTGCTTTTGGCTTTAGCCCTTTTGCCTCTAACCTCTTGTTTCTTGGTTTCTCTCTCAAAATACTTTTGAAAAGGGTCTCCTTTGTTCCAGCAGTCTCTATATGACAACCATCTTGTTACACAATGCTTCAATATTTTTGTCTGCTCTTTTCCACAAAGTGTCTGAAGACCCTTCAGTTCCATTTGTCTATTCACACTTTTATCCAAATAATATGATATGTAGACTAACCAGTCATCAAAACTCATAGGTAGTTTATCAGCCCCCTTTTTAGCTGCTAAATGTATCAAATCGCATGAACATCAACTTAAGTACACAGAAGGATTCACTTTAGCTATATTTCCAAACACACCTTTATTGCAACCTGTCATCACTGAGGCATTGTCCGATTCAAATGCAATACAGTTATTCCAGCTTACATTTCTCTTTTTCAAATCATCATTCAAAAATGTGAAAATATTTTCCCCAGTAGAGGCTCCATCACATGTTGGAACTGACAAAAGTGCTTCAGTTACAACCCTCTCTGTGTGATCAAAATATCTAACAACTGGGTACACCTTCTCAGAATCATTGCTACCATCAGTTGCTATACTGAAAGGCTGGGATGAAATATTGCTTACAATGTCTTCCTGAATTGACTTGCAGTGTTGTAATACAATAGCAGTAGTTTTTGTTCTACCACACTGATAACTATTTGCTACTAACAATTTCGGAAACATGCGTTTGAATAGTTTAGAAGCATGGTCTGATGCAGCAAGTGCAACATTATGCTCAAGCAAAAAGTTTGTAAAATAAACTTCAGCCTTTCTGACCTCCAGTTCAGCTTCTGGTTCTGCAGATCCAAATCCCATAGAGGTCAGCGACTTACAAGTTGACTTCATTGCAACGTATTCTGTGTGCTTTTTGGAATTCACGTGACGGCGACAGTCATCTCGCCCACAGTGGGCAATATTCAAGTCAACACGACATAATGTGCAATAAATGTAATGGTCACCTTTCTTGCTTTTTTCTAAGCATGACCAAGTATCTGAGTAATCTTTTTTTATACTTTTGTGACCCCTGTTTTAACTTTTTATGAGGCTGATTGTCCTTTCCACCTTCAACGCATTCTCGTTTGGATGACATTTTCAGACGACCGGATGACAAAACGAAAAAGCGAAATCTTGATCAGGTACGCGCTTTTCATGAACAACATAGGCAGGTTTAAAGCATCTGAGGTACCATTATATAGTTAGTCTGGTTCCCTAATAAAATCCACTCAGTTTAAGTTGAAACCCAGGATCCGAACATGGAGTCTAATATGAAAATCCGGATCCGGACCGAACCATGACAAAAAATATATGGAATAGACGAAAACGATCATATTTTCTTAAGTTTTGCTATTATTCCGTAAGTCCGTAATTTTAGCGTCATTTTCGTAAGACTTATGGCAAAATCGTCCGTAATTTTAGCGTCATTTTCGTAAGACTTATGGCAAAATCGTAAGGGTTGGCAGGTCTGAGAAGAAGAGGAGAAGGCAGATAACATCTACTCACCATTTAACAAGATCAGCTCCAATAATATCATGAATGTGATATGCCAAACCAAGCCGTGCTGTTTTGGGCCAGTTTCTTATTTCAAGATCCTGTAAATAACATCACAAATTATTCTACAGTGGTTACTTTTTTATACTGGAGAGTCAGAAGAGATATTTGGGACAATTTATCCTTATAACCTCTCCAAAGAGTAAGAAAGATAAATAGAAACCAAACTAATTATAATCAAAGTACTGAAAATACTAATGGATTGGAGGGCTGAAGTGATACTAATTTACATAAGATCCGATGGAAGAACAAAACAGTTATTGCTATTCATGAACCTTTTGACTACCATAAACAGGCTGCTCTAAATAATCCTTACAATATTATTCACAATTTTCTTTTCTTTATATGTCATGAGAGACTTTATGTTACCATCAGAAAAATTATTTGAGGAATTATTGTGCTGATTTCCTTTTAAAAGCATTTTCTACTATTGTTTCAAGTATTACCATCAAGTAGAATGTCTAAGGGAGACAATCTATAATGTCTACTCATTTAACCTACATCTAAGTTGCCTCCCTTTACATAAAATTTACATGAGAGGCTAGTGGATCTATACTTTGTTACCAATTTGAGTAACACCTTACAGTTTGAAACTATTATTAGTATTACAGACTACATTTGGTAAAAAAGAATGGATACTATATCACAGACATGAATAGAGCTGAATGCCGAAAGAATATTGCAAAAGTGGAGTCTATATACAACTTTACAAAATCATTTTAAAAAGAACCAACAATGTATAGGAACAAACGAATTTAGATTAATCAGAAAAAATGAATGTACATTTATATCTTTGTTTTGGTAAACCCAATATACTATTTTCAATAATCTCTTTATTCTAAAAACATTAAATAATGAGATGTGCTGGTACAGAAAGAAACATTTCAGAATAAGTATTGGATTAACATCTGCTTCATATTTTCTTTCTAAAAAATGAACGTAATTTTCAAGTATAATTTTGTCCTCAGTGTTATCATTCATCTCCAGAAATGTTCTACTGTCACCCTGATATGTGGCAACAAATAAAAAGAACTGCTTAAAGACAGTCAGCTATTTGCTATCCACTGAAATGAATTTGTTTTTCTTTGTCTATGTGACTGGTACCAACATCGGAGTTTAAGTTAACATAGCCTACAATTGTTAATAAAAAAATCATATTTCCATAATAAAATGTCAATGTTTAACACATAGTGATGAAAAATTAAACAATCAACAAGAAAATAAATTATCAATTTGGTTCCATAACTCATGAAAATGTCATTCCATGCACTTATTTACATATAATTTACTTAATTTCCAGTTCATTTGATCTAGGGACAATACTAATATTAATCATGCCAAAACATATTTTTGGTAATGAAGTACCTAGTAAATGTTATAACAATATATACAACAGGAAAGTTCCCCACAAAAATCCCTAAATGTCTGAAGTTTGGTACATTGGATAAAACTTGATTCCGAAAAAAGCTAGGACTGTTTACTGCATCATTGTGTTAAAAGGATGAAAATGTTCAATAAACAAAGTGAATTAATTTCAACGACCTAAAAGTAATCTGTCGATGACAAAGTGAATTAATTTGAAAGACCTAAAAGTAATCTGTAAATGACAAAATGGATTAATTTGAAAAGACCTAAAAGTAATCTGAGATGACAAAATGGATTTAATTTGAAAGACCTGAAAAGTAATCTGAGATGACAACGTGGATTAATTTCAAAGACCTAAAAGTAATCCGAAATGACAAAATGGATTAATTTCAAAGACCTAAAAGTAATATGTAGATGACAAAGTGGATTAATTTTCATAGACCGAAAAGTAATCTGCAAATGACAAAGTGGATTCATTTCAAAGAGCTAAAAGTAATATGTAAATGACAAAATGGATTAATTTCAAAGACCTAAAAGCAATATGTAAATGACAAAATGGATTAATTTGAAAGATGTAAAAGCAATCTGTAAATGACAAAATGGATTAATTTCAAAGACCTAAAAGTAATCTGAGATGACAAAGTAGATTAATTTCAAAGACCTAAAAGTAATATGTAAATGACAAAGTTCATTTTAAATAACTTGTTTGCTGAAAGAGTTTATTTCAAAATCTCAAATTAAATTTGCAAAACATGAAGTAAACACGTGTAAAAGGTGATTATACAACTGAAAAAAAAAAAAGAGCCTCTGTGCCTCATTTTTGTTGAACTCTGACGAAAGGAAACCTATGTTATCCATCCACCATAAGGTTATACAATTTAAAGTCCATGGTTACAGTTGCAATGAACTCTGACTAAAGGAAACCTATGTTATCCATCCACCGTAAGGTTATACAAATGAAAGTCCATGATTACAGTTGCAATGGACTCTGTATAAAGGAAACCTATGTTATCCATCCACCATAAGGTTATACAAAGGAAACCTGTGTTATCCATCCACCCAAACCATAAGGTTACACAAATGAAAGTCCATGGTTATAGTTGCAATGAACTCTGACTAATGGAAATCTGAGTTATCCATCCACCAAAACCATAAGGTTATACAAATGAAAGTACATGGTTACAATTGCAATGAATTCTGACTAAAATATCGGTAATCCAGTCTTTTTGAAAGTGGAAATCTGATATGTGACAGTAATAATTTCAGGACCTGTCTAACATTTTATTACATTTTTAAAACTTTACTTTCAATGGGCACCATATAGCCATTATTGTACTGAGGTATCATTAAATGCTAATACATAAATATACATACCAGTACCAGTCACACAAAGTCCTCAAGGCACAAACTCTCACTACCAAGAGTTCTGATGTCAACTGATCAAATCATTGTCATGATCCTACATAACTGGATGTAAATCAGATTCTTGTCTAACTTAGGTAATTCAGAATAAAATAAAAGGTCAAAGACATATTTCGTCGCCATAATCTCCATAATTACAAGTACTGCAGTCTCTGCAATTCAAACCCTAATCTAAAATCTGCTATATCAGAATTGACTGCATTTTCTTTATTTTACAGTAAATATCTGCACTGTGTTTCCCTATACCTGTCAATACTGTGTTACTCTATACCTGTCAATACTGTTTCCCTATACCTGTCAATACTGTGTTGCTCTATACCTGCCAATCCTGTGTTTCCCTATACCTGTCAATACTCTGTGTTTCCCTATACCTGTCAATACTGTGTTTCTCTATACCTGCCAATACTGTGTTTCCCTATACCTGTCAATACTCTGTGTTTCTCTATACCTGTCAGTACTCTAATAAGTCTATATACATATATACATAGAAATTATTGCTATATAAGTTAGTCATAATTAAAACTTCCTCTTGCAACTACAGTCCAGCTCATGCAATTTTTCGATTCCCCACGTTTCATGGTGGGGTGGAGAGAGTGGAGAGGATTAAGAAAAAAAACCTCCACCATCTCTCCATGCATCCTGATGGAGTTGCCGCAGCATCTCGCTGAAAAAAGCTTTCTAGCAGTCGCATCCAATGACCACAGTGGAGTGGACATTGTCTTGATAAAATGGGCGCGGTTTACTGTTTATGACCCCTGCAAGCATACTCTAAAGAAGTTCAGAGAGAGAGAAAGAGAGAGGCACTGATTTATCTACATTGTTATCTCTTTCGGGAGCAATTTTCTTACATTTTGATACTGAAAAACACGATCATTCAGTTAATTATAAACATTTGCTAGTTCTAATGAAGATAATGTATGATACATAATGCCAAATTAAATTTTAGATAATATTAACATAATGACAATGCCTCGCAAACTGTGTTAATACTACAATTTGTGAAATGAATCTAAAAAAAATTCTTCAATACTACATTATTGGAATCTACAGATGCATTCATGACCTTATTTTTGTCACAGTTTGCGCATATACTTTTTAATTATCATATGAAAATCAGGGATATTGTACTCCCTGCAGTGAAAAGAATGATAAACATAGAACAAATAACAAAATCACATTCATACCTGACTGAAATGAAACAAAATTGCCCAAGTTTTGATGGTTACCCGATGCATGATTTCTCATTACCATATTGCATGATTTCTTCTGACATCCAATCACAGGATTATAGGGGGGTAATTAAAACTTGAGAAAGCATAGTTCTGGCAGTTGCTGCATGAACATACAAAAACAAAAATTATTGCTAAAAGCTAACTGACCATGTACTGTTCTGGAAATATAAAGCTGATGATGAAGTTAAGCTCATTCTCATACTGAATTTCTTTATGTTGTAAAGAAAAGAAGATGCATTCATGCACTTAATAACAGATCTGTGTGCATGTGCAGGGGCACTACATACATGTATGTTAGTCCCATATATGTGTCAAAAAGAGAGAGAGCATTATTAAGATTTTGTATCTTTACTTAATTTAAACTGTACTATTTTGTATTAATTATCAAAAAGTAGCGGTTGTTTTTTTTTTTAATCACAAATGGTTGCAAATTGTCATCCTAGATACATGTAGGTTCACACATACACTTTTTGAAGATAGATGCCCATGTGCAAACTAATAACCTAGCACAACAGAAGCCATCAACACTGTTTGTTTTCTTTGCCACTGACGTGTTAATTTCATGTGTGAACTGATAACATAAAAGCACAACTGCAGCTCTTCTGCAGGTTTGTTTTCTTTGCCATTATGTTGACAATAAACAATGCACTCGGGGTTAAGCGAACAGTATTTATTTTATTGAATGATCATTTTGTTGAATCATACTGTATAACCCACAGGCTATTCCACTGTTTAATTATCCTAAAAGACAAATGAGTGATAGAAAGATGAACTTGTGAACTAATCAAAACAGCTAGTATCAAATTTTTGCATTTATCTGTTTATTGTCTTCCATTCCTTATGTCAGTCAGATCACCTAAGTAAAGATTATTTGTTAATGAGGAGAGAGAGTTTGAAATAAGATTAGTTGTTTAAAATGGACAATTGTCTTGCTCCCAACTACTTACAAACATGTAATTCAACCATTTTTTATTAACAATGAGACCTACAGCACTCGATCATTAGGCTCCCTTTCTGTAGAACTACCTTCTATCAAAATTAATTCCTGCCTTTTACAATTCAACAGTGGAACACATTACAACAGAAATTATAAGTAACCCATCCATACAAAATCACAAAACTTTCCTGAACTGGGATAAACGTATTACTCCTAAATATTCTAACACTGATGATCGGGTATGCCAAATCTAGCATACTCCCCTGGGAACCAACTAGTTTAAATAATGACTTATTCTACAATCATGTTTCCAACAGTAGGTACTGTACATCGGAACATATCGAAACAGCTGAACCCTTTCTATTAGAATGATCAACAATATACAGCTCTATGACATCATGTTCTTTACACATTACCATTTTGACTTACAATTTAGACATTATTATTTGGCAATTCCATGTACTCTGATGAAATTAATATGCATGTATTTATGGCAGTGCAAACCTTCCTAAAATCATGAAAACGTTTTTGAAATTTATACACAGATCACAACCACACCTATCTATTCTATCTTTTCTCTATTATATGATCTCTGCAGTAATTATATATACTCTAATTTTTGATATATATATTTATATTTGGTTATGATCTATCTTCTTTATACAGTAGGAAAATATTGAGTTTTAGAACGCCGTGTGATACAGCTTTTAATAAACTTCCAGCATTCTACTGAATCCCCAGATATTAAATTGTTATGAATTATATGTGATGATGTTTTCTTGAATAAATATTGTATAGAAACAACAACAAAAAATGTAATCTTTTTGCTCAATCCAGTCAGATGGCTTAGCATGATAGAAACACACCTTTCCCAAGCTGAAATTGACATCATCTTTTGATGCTAACCCATGTCAATATTTTATAAGTGCTGACAATGATCACTGCCTTGATTTCTGTAGAGCATCTGCTAAAGTTAAGTCTTTATTAGGAAGAGACCATTCAATTTTCTATAATAAAAAAGGGGGGAGGGGAATACTTGCTCTGATTTGTATTATAAAAAAAGACATTATTCCATTCCTTATTTTACTTCAACAAATTGAACTTGTAATGAAAGGAAAAAAAATATCCTGGTCGGAAAGAACATTTTAACCCAATAAATTAAATGATCAGTCACTTACAGTACACATGGAGTCAGAATTGAACTAGTTCAGAGTTGTGTATATTCAGCCTCATGACTGTGCCATTACTGCTTAGACACTAAGAACATAGTTTGCATTTCAGTGTAAATTCAGCATTTTCTGTTGTTTTGTTTCTTGTTATTTTAACAGAAGCAGTTGTCATTTGGAATTTAACTGTCCATATCTCAGAGGATTACTTTCCTTTGTAACATCAGGATAAATTTATGCTGTTCAAAGAAGTTCAAGAAAATTTGCCTCTCATCCAGTCAGTGCATAAGTTTGTTCAGATTTCTTTGAATAAAGTAAAAGCATAAAATTATTGCAAAAGAAGTCAATCAACCATTTCTAAATATACATAAACTGAATATACATGACTTTTGAAATTATGTTTTTACTGTTCAAAACATATGATCGAAATAAAGATGACTGATTCTTCCAATGGTATCCGTATGTAAATCACTCTTGACAACCCAATCTTTCCAAGGGTGGTCTTCATCCATTGACTGTTCAACTGTCAATCAGTAATGTCAACCAGCCCCTCCAAGGTGGAGTTGCCATCAGCTTGCCTGCCGAAGCAGGGTGGTGATCTGTAGGTATTTATCCCTCCACTGCAGAGCATTATTGCAGAGCGAAAGTAGAGGAGATTAAGTCCCCCACCACGAAGTGTGGGGAATTGAAAAATCACGTGAGCTATGCTGTATATTCTAAAGCTATCATCAAAGCACTTATTTCAGAGTGTGCAATGTGGCTCACCTTCTTCAGGATTTCTCTATATTTACATCTTCTTATCATGGTTAATAAGGACTTTCTTCCCCTCATGAAATACTTCATGAATAGTCCTGCATTTGGAATGGCTAGCCACCAGCTTCCCATGTCACGTACAGTGATCACTGAGCCATTAACTAATAGCCTACAAAAAGATTAATATTTACTTCATTCAGTATTTGTTATTGAAATGAATGGTGGAATGTGCATTGTTTGTAAAAAAATTGTCTTCAAAGTAAATTAATCCATCTATAAATATGTCTTAAATCAAGTTTTCATAAAAAGATTGCAAGATTAGATGTACAGAGAAATATTTTATACTTTTCTCTCATGTTTTCCCATAAACATACTTCAAATCAACTGCATTTTTTAAAATAAAAAATTAAAAGATTAAATAAAGAGTGAATATACCTTTATGTTCAAGTAAGAAATAATAATTTAGGTTTACCTTCTTGTAATCTGAAAAATGTTCATTAGGTCATTTATTTAAAAAATCATGGGCAAATCTGGTCACTCTGCAATTTGATTGTCAAACTGTTGCCTGATATTGCATGTGTGTGTGTGTGTGTATGTGTGTATGTAAAAGGATAAAACCACTTACGTAATTTCCTCATCTGTGAAATGGTATTCATTAATCAAGACATTTTTATCCACGCTAACATTGCGACACTTCTCCACAACTGTGTATAGAAATTTATCTGCAATAGAATCAATCAACTTACTAACAAACAGAAATACTAACTGAAAGAAAAAATTCTGTAATGTATATTTACAATCCTACACAAGCATATATTCAAAGTGTATACCACTGAAACATTTTGTATCACATTTATTTTGTTGACAGTATTTAAATTTTAAGTTTGGATTTTCTTTGTATCTCGTATGATGAATATAATATATATCATTTGCTTTCATATAAGATTTCCTTTTCTCACACAAAGCATTTTATTGGTTACCTGGAAAATAAACACTCTATAAAAAATGTCCAAAAATAGTATTCTGTCCCTTCAGATCTAAAAGCTACACTCACAGGGTGCTAATGACCAAAGTGTTTGAATTGAGAATGTGAGATAAATGTTACACCAAACTTACCCCTTCATGTCATAATTAGTGGACAGGTACTCTGGAAAGACTCTGGCAAAATCTTCCCATCACAAAGCAATACAACTGATTGATTCTATAAATCTCAAAATACATTTCTTACAATAAAGAAAACTTATTCGGACATAAAGATACGAGAAAAACAATTCCTGAATTTACCTGCTATAGCTTTGGGTATTGAGGCCTCTGCCATATTTCTGGTGACATGTGATTTGTAGTCCTCCTTCAGCACTATACAATATTCATCACTATCTGCTCCAAGACGAAACAGATTTATCTCCCCCTGTTGCTGCATTTCATTCTGAAATGATCAGAAGCAAATGGAAATAGATGCTATGAAGATCATAATAATTCAGCTTGTGTACAGACCAAATAACCCTTTGTCAGTTGAGAACATGTGGTATTCTTTTTTTCTTTTTCAAATCTGTTCTTCTTTAGCTGGAAAGAAATATTTTTGCTCTAAATTGTATCACTGTCTCTCCATATCTCCCATCTTAACAAGTGAAAAAATCCCCTATCTTAAAGAATCAGATTTTTTTTTTTGCCACAACTCTTAACCCCCCCCCCCTCTCACCCTTAAGAAATGAAAAATGGTTACTGCATTACTTACAGGTCATTTGGTTGCAAATAATAAAAAAACATAACTCTTTATTTTACTTTGATTTTACTTGCTGACATAATTTCAACAATTAATGCATAGGTGAATGCAGGTATTTGGAGATATTTTAACTGTTGGTATGATGATAAGCTGGGTACCGCTTTAAAACTGTACTTTTGTTACAAGTTACTATGAACCAGTATCAGCTTACAAGTAAATTTTCCTATGTACAATATATACCTGTTTTTAATCTCACATAGCTAACAATATGCTTTCATATTCTGTACATATTATTTTGTGCACTTTTTTTTAAAATATAAAATACATGAACAACCAAATGTAATTCATATTAAATTCAAGATACAGTTGCCAGAAAGAAACAACCAACCAATCGAAGATAGCCACCACTAAAAAATCAGCAAGATGACTTGACATAATATATGGAATCTAATTTATACAAATCATAGCCTACTGCAGTGCCCTAATTTAGAAAACATTTACTTAATTCCAGTTAGTGTATATTTCTGATCAATATTAACTTTGACAGCTCTCCATCACCAATCCATATTCTTTCCAAATATTTCTGAATTTCAAACAGTATCCTGTTATATTACCCACCTCGTCATCCCCACAACACATGGGATGTAACGCAAATTTCATTACAGATACTCTATCATCTGCTATGACTGCATATATTAATGTTTCTCAAAATATACGAAACATACCAGAATGAATGAAATATAATTACATTTAATCTTATGACCCCATGGGAAGAACCTGACAATAATACCTCCTCTTGTACATGGTTAATAACCAGACAAGTAAACTACTAAGTAAAACAATTTAGGGGCAACAGTACCCAATCTTACACATGGTTAATATATAGACAAGCAACCTATTAAGTAAAACAATTTAGGGGCAATAGTATCCCCTCTTACACATGGTTAATATATAGACAAGCAACCTACTAAGTAAAGCAGATTAGGAGACAGTGCAAATGACAGATGGACAGACAGAGCTTAACACAGTATCTCCAACACTTTTTGTACACGATTGGGAATAATTATATAAATATGTACTGTAGCCATTAATTCTGAAAATGTAGGCTTAAAAGGTACAAATTAACACATAGGTTGCAGTCTGTGCAGATAAATTTTCTTCTTTAATGAATTTGAGAACAACCAAATCTTGACCCCTATGAGCCATCAATGAACAATTTTTGTCAGAAAAAAATAGAAAAACATGTCTACTACTTTCTTTAATTCATGTCCATGTATGTCTATGTTGCCTCTAGCAATAGCCAAAGTAACTATAGGTGATAAAAAAAATGTATGATGGCAATTAATATCCATTTAAAAACAAAATGTTAGGTGATCAAAAATTCAAGGTTTGTGTTAATTTACTGAGTTGCCAAGTATAGTCTTTGACAGCTGCTAATTTAACTTATTTTCGAGGCTGAAGGCCGGTGAAGAAGATTTAACTTATTTCAAAGTCGAATTATTGACAAAGGGACTAAATGTATGCAGCTACACAATGTCATTTAATCAATGAACTACTAATTTGAAAAGAAAAGTAATCAGAACAAAATGGGAATTATCATACTAAATGCAGGTAGATAATGAGAGAACACTAAAGCTAAATGAAAGTAAGTTCTGGAATGGAAAATTCCACAGTGCAGCTTATTTTAGGTGAACCAGATATTCAAACGTGTTAATATTTTCATGAGTTACTTACGTACCTGATAAAACATTGATTACAATAATGTAAGTGTCCAAGGAAAAGATGACCGCACAGTGCTGATGACAAAGTTAAGGTGGCTAACTATCAAAGCATATAAGATTATCTCATTTGTAGCACTACTAGTGCATTAAATAATATCTACTTTTTTCCTTTGTCCTTCTAAATGTGGTGTTGCCCACATTTAGAGGATGAGTGAGAGAGAATGTCAGCAAATGTGATCTTCTTTGTGGCGAAAAAATCAGTAGTCTTTCGGACATTTTTCTGTTCTATCAGAAAGGTGAGGTCAAAATTGCTATCTTTATCACATACTATCATTAACTAAATACAATGATCACAAAGTAGAGTTTTTATATTTATACATTACAAATTGAAATTAGAACCACCAGAATGGCTCACCATAAATCCCAATGTTTTCACTGCATATTTCATCTCCTCCAACCCCCATACACACTCCCAAACCTAGGACAGTGAGTCAGGAGTCATAATACAAAATCTGTCACATATATGATGCATCTTCCTGCTATGAACTTGGGTAAGAAAATATTAGAAAATGCTACTGTAACTGAAATTTGTGAACATTTTACCTTTGACGCCCCTCCAATGCCACCCCACTCCACCATGGGATCCCAGACAGGGTCACCATAGGAACAACATAACTACAAAGCTTTGGGAATTTCCACTCAGTGGTTTAAAAGATGTGGTAACAGATAGATGGACAGACAGTAAGATGGGTATCCCATATATCCCCTATGCTTTTTTATAAAAGTGAGGGGATGAAACAAACTAAATTTTTCATCAAAAGTAGTAAATTCAACACATTTTATCAGCAGTTATGGAAATAAGGAGACCAGTAAAAAGAATACCATTACATAAAATATGTTTAAAAAGAATACCATTACATACAGTATGTTTAAAAAGAATACCATTACATACAATATGTTTAAAAAAAATACCATTACATACAATATGTTTTAAAAAAATACCATTACATACAATATGTTTTTAAAAAATACCATTACATACAATATGTTTGTCTACAATGGTCCTGCTATCTATAAAGCTGTATAGCTGATGCTTGAATATCACAGGAGGAAGGCGATGCTCAAACTTTTCCACTGGAAATAAACTTCTGAGGTACAGCACAGATGCTTTTGTGTCGTTGGGTACATTGGCCAACGCTGAAACAGAGAAATTTTTACATCAAGTTGAATATCTTAGAGCGAATATTGTAAAAATCAATATTCTTTTCAGATCTACATTATGGTATCTTGGTTTGTGACTTGACAGACACTGGTGAAACTTTTAGACATAGTGAATACAGCAGTGCAAAAACTTCAAATTGTAAATGCAATACACATAGCTGTGTTCAAACCTACCATGATTTATAACACTACAAGTTTGATAAAAGCCACATAATTACTTAACACATCAATACTGTATAGATATATCAGCTGAAGTTGGTATTTTTGATTCACAATTTGACAAGACTGCTATTCCACATTTCATTCTGCAAAATATGTACAGCTTTCCCCCATTATAACAAGCCTCATTATAACATGATTCTGAATATAATGCAGTACTAATATGGACCCCATGACTACATTTACACCAATGAATAACAATATGGGTTGAAAGAAAACAAGGTGAAACTTAGTCTTATATCTTCATTTCCTTTTCAAAACACCAAATTTTGATAGTGCCACCTATACCACTGTTACATATATTACAATATTCTCAATATATCGTGATCTCAATATAACACGGTTCGGTACATAACGCGCTCGGCGGTTATGGACCTGACTACCGCATTATAACGAGGGAGAGCTGTACTATTAAATTCAGTCGTATGTTGATAGAGCTGTACCTTTAATATGCATTGATGGATTAGTCTGGTTGTAATAAGTCTTTTGTTTTATGACAGCAATCCAAACCAGTTAATTGTTTTAAAACCTGATATTGGTTTTGGTGAAGAGGGAATCTTGCAAGATGGCAATACCCCCTTTGTTCTACAACATTAATCCAAACCAATTAACTGTTTTCAGATCTTAAGTGGATTTTTAAAGACAAGATATGGTTTTGAGACACAATACATTCTTAATTTCCAGCACCTATCTCCCCTCCTACCTCTTTCAAACACAAAATCCTCTTATGTCAGCTGCTCTCTCTCTCTCTCATAAACACATATATGATACAGAATTTGATGTCATAAAATAGGTTACATCTGTAGAAAATTTTAGTATTTCATTAAACAATAAACAAAACTGTAAGTTGTCCTTATGTCATGTACAGTTAACAAAATAGAGACAATATTGCTAACTTTTCATCTGATCACAAGCAAAATAAATGTAAAACTGAAATTTTAAAGCAAATGTTATCGACATTCTTAAGTTTTATCATGTCTGCAATGAAGGTGTCATAATTAATTGCCTTCATATTGCCCAGTTTATCATTAAGAGAGCAGACATTGATGTTCAAGTTAATGAGAACGCATAACAAATTACACACACTGCCCATATATCTGATGATTCACACCAAGATAAATTCTGAACAATATAATAGAGTAATAAAGCATAAGTTAATTTGATGTCACACTTTTTCTATAAAAAAAAACATATGAATGGTAATAACTTATCTGTAATAATAACAGAAAATGGTTTAAAATTACCCAGCTTACATCAACTGGATCAAAGATGATGCAATGAGGCAATGGGTGTTTCCAATGACCAAATAAGAAAGAAAAATCCTTGCAATTGATGTAAAAAAGGACATGAAAATTTAAATTACTCAAATTAAGAAAAATAACATAATAAAACTGAAAAAACTGAAAAAAAGGATGTATAAAAAGAGTCAACTTCAATATTTTAAGTTAATGATTATTCATTTGGAGAATCATCTAATGTACCACATAATCTTTAGTGAAAAAACACAAACAACATCCTGTTACATCTCCAACCAAATAATGAATAGTTTTCATATACTGATTTTAATGTACAATACAATAAGTAAGAGTACCAAGTTTGGTATCTCTGTTATTACACAATCATAACATCAGCTGGATATTTTTCATGAGATTGCTAAAATTCTTGAATACAGATCCCACTGGTGTCTTATGTTACACCTTTTGCTGCCCCCCCCCCCCAAAAAATAAATATCCATGTGGAACTATCTCCATTCATATGGAAATAAATGGATTACCTCCATTCACATGGAAATAAACCGCCCCATATCATGTGTGTCAAATTATGTAATATGAGCAACTCATAATAACTATACAAATGTTGGAAAACTTTGCGATGTTACATGAATTTAATGACATCAAATTCTGTATCATACATGCAAAAACAACACACAGGACAGTTTATCAACTTTTAAACTTTTTCCTGAATTTCATCATTCTGGAGGTTTTTCAAATTTTGGTAATGGCAGCCATTGTTGATGGCATATTGGCATCATTTGTGCAAAACTGAATGGCTTTTAAGCCAGAATGCTTTCTGCCAAGTTTGGTTGAAACTGGTTTAGGATTTACGTCCAAGTGAGCTACGTGTAAAAATGGTAAATGAAAACATTTTAAATATAGATTGGCAACATATACATTGGTACCTTTATCCTCACTGTTATCGAATGATCCATTCATATGTGTGCTGGGTCCATAACATATCCGCTTCTTTTGTTTGTATATGTCTGGCATCAATGTTCTTTTCCGGCTCATTTTCTGGAACAATTAAAATACACTTCCGTAAGACACGCCTACTGATAACAATACCAATCCTATTTTACTACATGAAGATCACATAGATTTAGTTGATTCTAAAGGACATTCTAAAATTTGGGACCTTAAATTTTGTTCATGATACAAATATAATCTTTTTTCCCCCAGTACAAACTGGGGAAAACATTGTAAAATGCAAATTCATCCTAGATATTATTTTATTTAACACAGGTCAAGAAAGTACTACCTCGAAAAATGTCTCTTTTTTAGATGCAGCAATTTCAATTACTCTTTTAATATTTTTATGAATTAAACATTAGCAATTCAAATGGGATGTTGCATGTACCTAATATTCTACACGAGTCCTTAAATGGGACTGACACTCTACTGGCTGGAAAGAATTTCCAGGAATTTAAGATAAGACCATTTCTTCTTTTTAACCTCCAAGTTTGAAACCATAGCCTGAAAATAGCAGTGGTCCAAGGTCCGGGACCTGGAATTTTCACCATCTGACCTAAGAGCTTAATGTGCCAGAAGTCCATCGGACCTCCCAGTTTTCTAAGAAGTGGAAATTAAAAGTATTCATCTTCAGTCTCAAAGTTGTTACTTCAATGATTGTGAAATGTTGACAAAGATATCTGCAAAAGTCTATTCCAATCAGTGTTACTCGAAGTGTATTTATGTTTTGCTGTGTACAAGACAGTCAGACTGGGGCATCATGTATAGCAGAGTATGAGTATGTGTTATTATTGTCTCAAGATTTGAGTACCAGTCCACAAGCATATCAAAACTGCAAGACCTAAAGATTACTCTCATTCAAAGAGGTATGTGCATATTGTATGACTGGTACTCAAATCACACAGTTGAATTAGCCGCTAACTAGAGCATTGAAACGCGAACTGACCTTTATGCATGGTTCCGCTCCAACAGACATGACTGACAATCATGATGAGTCAGGAGTTTATGTAGCTTTAACCGCTCATCCAGTGGCAAATCAGAAAAGCCGAAGGAGCAAAAATGAGGAAAATGGCCCTCCAACAAGGCAGAATAAGCCAAACAAGGATGCAAAGTATGGCAAACATTTCAAGAACACTTGGAAAAAAAATTGTCCATGGGTCGAATATGATGGGAGACAGAAAAACTATTGTGTTCGACCTTTTTGAAGTTTCCTGATTTAGGCGATAGTGTAGATCAAGGGACCTTTACTGTTGTATATACAACTTAAAGGTTGACCCAATTCATGCTCATGCAGCAAGCAAAGAACATTTGTCACTGAGCTTTTGTATTGAATTTCCCAGGTCCAACTTGGACCTGTTAATATGTATTTCGGACCTGGCTCCCTCAGAGGGCAACAGGTTCTGGACCTGCCACTCACAGACACTATTTTCAAGCCTTGGAAACCCATCTCTGATATTTTTTAGCAATAACAAGAGTTTTAAATTAGGCACTGTGGCAGCCATATCAGATGACCAACCAATCATCATTCAGGGTTCACACTACAAGGCAAAGTGGGCAACAAAGTTGCAGAAAAAATGTAAACTTCGCCTTCTTCTATAAGAAAAGTGAAAATGACTTCACTCCTGTCATTTTTTTTATATGTACAATGAGTGACAGTATTTAATGACTTTTTAGATGTTCCCTCAACCCAGCCAAGTAGTTAGTGTTGCAGCTCCAGGTGAAATGTATTGCATGCAGCCCTAGCAGGTGTTCATATAATTAAACCGACAAAACAAACTCTTGCACATTCACAGGCATGTGTTTTAATAGCTGACTGACCATTAACCCTTTCCCCCAGAAGATATCACTGCCCGATTTCTGCAAGTTATCATTTGATGATGAAAACATACCAACTTGTGTTTCAAAACTTAAAACATCTATATGTAAATAATAATTTGTTTTTTAAGAACAGAATCTGTGAAAGCACTTTCTAAATATATTTTTTAAAGATTTTAACTGCTGTGTTTGCATTATTATTTTCATAAAATCAGTTTGAAACCATCAGTGAACATGTCAAGGGCAATAATGGCGGACATAGCTGTGTACTCTTCATTCGACTGTCTGTTTTCTTAATTCATTGGGCAAATAAAATTAAGGAAAATATACAATTCGTAGAAAGCAAAGTCTAAATATTATGTGATAGATGATTTAGCCTTAAAAAAAAAATTGTAGGTCAGAAACATATGGGACAATGCTATGTTGTGGACTTCAAGAAGTGCTGTAAGGTCAAAGTTGTTTTCTTTCATCACTAATTTTTGTGAAAATATGAAGAAAAAAAGCAGCAAAGCAAACCAACACATGATGTTATTATGAGTACGGACACAAATTTAAAACCATAAATTTGCAATCCTATCTAGGGATTGTTTTAACAAAGCTGAAAAGTGAATGGTCATATTAGGAAAATCACAGTTTCTAAAAGTGGATGGACCCAGCTGGCATATGTGGCACCATATTTCCATATTTTGTACTTGGCTGTGTACTGATTCAGTTACTTAAATGCTTTAGTTCATCATCAATGAATAGGTAAAGTAATGTTTTATCTGCAACAATGAAATTAAATGTCAAAGTTTTCATATTATTAAATGGTCGGTCCCTTACTTATGGTTTATGTGCCCTTCTTGGTCTCTACATCATGTATTTAGCCATATGACTTCACATGAGCACATTAGAAACTACATATTGTAATTAAATCTAACTGACAGGAATACCTAGATTACATCTTTGTAATTACGAATAGGTATAAACAGTTAATCAACTGCCACTAGAACAAGCAATTTAATTTTTCTAATTTTGAAAACTTCACCAAAAAATGACAGTCCAAAAGATTCACATTTAATTTTGAACCAACTCCCTAAACACGCAGTTGTAAAGTTGAGGTTAGTCGTCAGTGACCACTGCGGTTTGAATGGATGACCACTATGGTATTAAGACACATGTACATCTGCTCTCATGTGCATGGTATAGGGGCTTGTTTCAAACTAGTTTAGAAATGTTTTTGACTCCATTTTCAAGTGAAGTTTGAGAAACTAACAAAATTGAAATTTGTTGTTTAAGTGGCAGTTGATTAAGTATTTTTACCTACATGTATTTATAATTACAATACTGTAATCTAGGTACTCCTGTCAGGTACAATTAATTACAATGTATAGTTTCTACTGTGCTCTTTTTAAGTCATATGTCCAAAATACATTGCATATTTCTCTCCATCTAAACATACAGACTTTCAAGTATGAATACATTGCATATGAGTATGATACATTTATACTCTTACAAAATGTGTTTATAATATACATACAACACATAGAATTTTCTGCTTGAAGATAAAGTATTGCTTAAAACCAATGTTAAATGAAAAAATGCATTATGAGAGAAAGAGGACACAGTTCAAATAAGAGAACCAGATAACATGCACACACACATATATATGGCCTTGACTATTTGCATGGCAGCCGTGTAACTGATTTGGAAAGACTTTGCATTGCTACATTATATATAATTTACGTAAAGCTATTTGTGCGGCTGCCACATACCTGATCTGCGAAATAGACTCACTTTTGCAACTAATCACCTTTAATTCCATATTTGCAAGTCCTTTTTGTTAAAACTTGTACAATGCTACATGTATACTCCTTCACCTCCAGTAGAAATTGAAGTTTTTGAATAAATATTGAGTGAATCTCATGGGTGAACAATTCCAGTATTGTCACCCAATCAATGAACATTTTCCATTATTCACTCAGAACAAATTTTCTTTTTATTTCATGCTCAAATGAGTTGGCTAGCTAAAGTGAATTAAGAGTTTGAAAGCAGTTGATTTCTTAGGTAATGCCGGCTGTTTACCGTTTATGTTCTGCAGTGTTTTGTGTACATTCACACACTAACTCTGAGTAACATAATTTTTTCTTAATTCAAAATAACAAAGCATACACTTAAATGTATATTTACACAATAAATCTGAGTAACATAATTCTTTCTTAATTCAAGATAACAAAGCATACACTCAAAATTCTGGACTGTTAAAGAAACATTGCATTATCAACATTTTTTCTCTTGGAAAAACCCTTAATTCATGGCTTAGCCTCTAATTATTTGCACATATCATAATTATTATAATCCAAACTGTGAGACATGTACTTGTCGTAGTGCGAATACTGTTAATGAACAGCAGCTGTGCGAAAATAGTCTTTGTAAAATTTAGTACATGCCCACCATATGAAATAGACAATATGGAACAATTTCCTTTTTTATGGTGTTTTGTAGTATGATATATCGACCACCAAACCTGTAATGGTATTGATGGGTATATGTTATGTTTAGCTGAAATTACATCATTCTGAATATTTTGGACTCGTCCCTGATACATTGACCAGTCCCAGTGCGGATAGTCTTTTCTATTGTGGGCAGATGGCAGCTGTGTGAATAGTCTTTCCAGTTGGTACACAGCAGTCATGCGAATAGACAGTTCCTATATATTGCATTTCTCACTTTGCTGCCACTTCTCCCTGTTCTGTCCAAAAGAAGAAGTCACTTCCCTCCAAAATTCAAGTCTAAAAGTCTTTTGGGTGAAAACCCCATTTAAATATGACCATCCATTCAGGAGGAGTAGCTATAACAAGATTTTCAAGATGGCTGCTATGGTGGCCATATCATGTGTCAGATTAGCACCATTTTCATTTACGACCAACTTCATAAAAAGTCTTTTGGTGAAAACCCCATGTTGACATGACCATCCATCTAGGAGAAGTAGCAATAATAGCAAGATTGTCGGGAACCACATGACAAACAATGGTCCAAAATAATTTTTTGAGGAAGCAAAAATGATTTTCAAGGACTTTAAAACTCAAATGTCAGTTTTCAAGGATTACAAAGCCTTGAACTGAAAAAGCCAAAATCCAGTATTTTCAAAGAAGCATATGTACCTTTGCTGGTGGCATGATTGGCCTATGGTTTAACATTTTCATTTTCACAGTTAATGTCACCAAAGTTGAACTTTCCTTCAATCCATAGGTGGGAGCCATGGTGTGATGGGATAAATGCCATGTATATACGTTGGGTCGCTAAATATTTAGGCTGAGGTTGTTGGTGGCTTGTTGAATACCAACACACTGAATACTGGCACCACTGTGATGAATCGGTGCCCACAGCATATCACAGTCTGTGTCCACTCGCAGTTCCTCAGACTTCAAAATGTTCAAGTCCTTCTAGAATAATATCAAAATTCCTCCATGAAAGCCTTCATTTTGTGTCTATTCTAAAGGCCTTCTAGTCTAGTTGAAAAAAACCTCAGTGGAGTTAAACACTATCATCAACACAAGCTTTTGTATCAATCATGATGTCAGCTTGTGTGGGCTCCAGCATGTTTAGAATTCGTTTTATTATTATTATTATTTCTTATTGAAGGGAGCCACTGCAACTTGGTTGATAGAGTGTCGGTCTCGTCATCCACGAGTCGCGGGTTCGATACATGCACTTGGTTGGTAAAGTGTCGGTCTCGTCATCCACGATTCGCGGGTTCGATACATGCACGGGTCGGCTGCCTCGGTGTGTCTTTGGGAAATGCACTTACTTCCCATATCCTCTACAGTATATAGCCAATAATGTGTGAAAAGTGCCGTTACACCCCAAGCCACCATTTCGTATTGACCTACTACAGTACAGCAATCAAAAGTGTCGTTGGGATGTGATTTCGTTATTTTGACTATAACATCTGAATATCCAAAGCTAACGTCAGAACTGGTAGTCATCCATAATTATGATTCAAATGTGTTGAATGTTTCAACAATGTGGTCTCAAACAAAGTCGACGACAAATTTGGTAGGCCACATTGTGCACACACTCAGCTAATATTTCTCAGAACCATCTATCACATGGTCAATTTCAAAAACTCCGAACTGCTGAAACAATATACGAATCATACGAACAAATTGCAAAATAAAAACTTACAAAATATATGGCAATACATTACAATATGTGTTTACCTTTCAGTATGACTTTCCCTGTTACAAAGTATCTTGCAACATGGGCGCTGCCATATAACAATAACGCAACAAAATAGTTTACCGAAATGGATTGGCTGATATAGAAAATCTTGTATTGCTATTGGTCGATTGATAAACGGAAGTGTCTATTCACAACTTTTGGAATGACTATTCGCACGCCGCCGTTTGCCAACAATAGAAAAATACTATCCGCACGACGACCGGTCAATGCATTAGAGACGAGTCAAAAATATTCCGAATCATGTAAACTTAGCTAAACATAACCATACGATTACATGATTGGCAGCCGATTTATCGGACTACAAAACACCATAAAAAAGGAAATTGTTCCATAGTGTCTATTTCGTATGGCGGCCGTGTACAAAATTTTACAAAGACTATTCGCACAGCTGCCGTTCGTTAACAATATTCGCATTGCGACCGGTGTCTGTCTCACAGTGTGGATTATATTAAGTATGTTATGGTGTGCAAACAATTAGAAGCTAGTCCGTAAATTAGTGGCTTTCCCAAGAGAAAAAAATTTAGATTATTGAATTTTACTTTAATAGTTGAGAATTTTGTTTTTAGTAGACAACCATAACCTAAGCAAAGAAATATCATCTTCCAACGTCATTGAGAGCTGAAAATCATTGTAGTCGAGTGGAAATATGTCGACCTATCAAGCGAAAGACCCAGGATCCAATTTTACTCGATGCTTTTATTTTTAGTATATGCTTTGTTATCTTGAATTAAGAAATGTTACTCAGATTTACTGTGTGAATGTACATTTTAAGTGCAAGCTTTGTTATCTTCAATTAAAAAATAATTATATGTTACTCAGATTTACCGTGTGAATGTGCATTTTAAGTGTATAATTTGTTATCTTGAATTAAGAAAGAATTAGATTATTCGGATTTACTGTGCGAATGTACACAAAACACTGCAGAACATAAACGATAAAACAGCTGACATTACCTAAGAAATCTCCTACTTTCAAACTCTTAAAACAATTTATCTAGCCAACTAGTTTAAAGCATAAAATAAAACGAAATTTTGTTTGTGCTGAGTGAATAACGGAAACAAATCATCGATTAGGTGACAATACTGGTGTTTTTCACCCACAGGATTCACTCAATATTTATTAGAAAATGTCTATTTCTACCAGAGCTGATACAGTATAGCATTGTAAAAGTTTTAACAACAATGACTTGCAAATATGGAATTAAAGGTAATCAGTTGCAAAAATGAGTATATTTCGCAGATCAGGTACACGGCAACCTTACGAATAGCTTTACGTAAATTATACGTAAATTAAATACACGGCTGCTGTTCGAATTTTCCAGAGGACGATGGCTGATTCGGACTATGGCTGATTCGGACCATAGCTGATTCGGCCCAAATTACGGACTGATTCGGCCCAAATGCCAGGCTGATTCTGACCATGTTAAATGTTATAAGAAAAGCAATGGAACACACAAACCTGATTTATTTTAGTAGTTATTACTGTTTTTGCAAACCTAGTAAGAGAATATAAAAGGTTGATTTTCAGCTCTCAAATTTACATAAGATAAGATTAGCGCATTTTTAACGAAATAAACAAAAAATAGATACAAGCTATAGCATTTAGATTTCTATTTAACCAAAATAACTTTTCAATGTTTGCAATAAAGAAAATATAAAGTTATTATTTGTATTAATATATCTGAAAAACATTTTGAAACTTTAATAAATCAGGCCAGTATGACTGACTTTCAGCACTATAAAACAATAATAATCATATAAATTTACCCATGGGTTTTTTTTATTTCTCATGCAAATCGTACTTTCTTCGAGATGTTTTTACTCACAAACTTTTGTGTAAAGAGTTTTTGATAAGTAACACAATAGCATAAGGTGCTTTACTGTTATCGTTGAATTTGTATCTTTTGAATAAAATATCGAACCAGTCAACCAACTTGTTTCATTTTAACCTTTGAAACATTTGAAAATATATCATTTAAAGCACATATTAAACCCATTAAATATTGATTTCTGAATAGATATTTTATTTTATTAATACATATATAATATAATAACACTTCCATGTAACCAAAGATCACAAAGTTATTTAAAATCAGTATTTAATTATAGCGGCGTTGATCAAACAGGTTTTGCCAGTTCATGGTCAGATGATCCCATTATTAGTGTTTGCAATTAAATTAATTAAGGACGAACTGATTAAACAAAGTTTAAACAAAGACGATAATATGATGTTTATTTATAACGGTATTAATCAAACAGGTTTTGCACATTGACGGTCAGATGCTCTCACTATTATTGTTTGAAATTAAACTATTTTAAATAATAATATGCTTCTTTTCATCGTTGCTCTTGTACAATATACACTTTTAATAATAATGTGCATACAATTAAATAATACATCATAAATTCAGCTAATGAAAATAACTTACGCTGCTCAGTGTTGCAGTATATAAGGTTATTTAGTATAGAGATAAATTCTATATAAATTTATTTTTAAAACAAAGGCATTAACATACTCAGACCAGTATATATAGACGAAAAAGATCTAACTAAAACATTAGCATACTGAGACCAATATATATAAAGACGAAAAGAAATTGACCGCATGGCAAATATTTTCTGTTTTTTCAGTGCTAGTAATTTGTAGAACGTTAAATGATATATTATAAATTCATAGAATAAAAATTAACATACGGTGCTTTAAACAAAGATTATTAAAATATATTTCATTTACGAAGTCCACAAAATTAGGATAATACAGACGTTTGATATTGACGTATGATATTGTATGGAACCAAATCATACATTTTACAGGATCCCACTTCCATTTTTAAGTATATAAGTTCTTATTTATTACTATTAATATATAGTACAATACACAGTATAAAAATAAATTCTACATAAATCTAGCAAAGGCGTTAACATACCCAGACCAGTATGCGAGACAAAAACAATGTAACAAAATTATAAACATACTCAGACCAATATGCATGGGCCATGTTTTTTTTAAAGTTTTTTTTTTTTTTTTTTGCAGTTAGTAACTTGCATGAAATTAAATGATTCATTTTGAATTCACAGAAAACAAATAACATACTGTGCTTTAAACTAAGATTTGTAAAATATATTTCATCTTTCAACAGAGATAACACCATCATTTTTGTTATGTTATCGTTTTTTTTTTTGTTTTTTTTTGTAATTATTACGAGGTCCACAAGATTAGCAGAATATAGCAGTATAATATTGACGTATGATATAGTATTGAATTAAATCATAAATTTGACAGGACCCCAGTTTAATTTTTAGTATATATGATACTGTAGTACAATGTAGAGGATAAAGATAAATTCTAAATAAATCTAACAGAAGCATTAACATGCTCAGACCAGTATATAGACGAAGAAAATGTTACTGCATGAGCCCTGTTTTCACGATTTTTTTTCAGTGTTAGTAATTTTATTATTTTTCAATAAAAAAGGTAAAATATTTCAATTTTGCACAAAGGTGAATGAGCTGCTTTGAAAATATTTCACTATTAAATTATCGATGCAAGATAAACAGTCTTACATTATTTCATTTCATTATATATAACAACGCCATTATCTCTCGTAAAATCGGGGTTTTGTTTCCTTAAATGCAGATTTGAACTGCTCAATATACCGGGGAAATAATGCGAAATATCATATTTTAAACAAATGTAAATGTCACATTTAAATCCAAGACGAAACATAATAATATTTCACATGGTCCGAATCAGCCTGGCATTTGGTCCGAATCAGCCCGTAATCTGGGCCGAATCAGCCCGTAATTTGGGCCAAATTAGCCTGGTCCGAATCAGCCATGCTCCGAATCAGCCTGTTACCGTTGATGAGGTACACGGCGGCCGTGCGAATAGTCTTTCCCAGTTAAGGTGCACGACGGCCTTGCGAATAGCCTCAGCCTTTAAAAACTTCCGCCACAATTCGGAATATCTCGTCCTCGCACATGACCAAATTGGTCGCACGCGAGTTTAATCCAAATAAGTAAGTCGGAATATCTCGGTAAAATTACAAGTGTGGACTACAAGTTTGTTTCACAATCAATGCATGAACGACATTGACAAGTGATACATGAAATTGATACAACTGTTGATTATCATAGTTATATATATATATATATTTTCAAACTATTTCTGTGTTCAGTGACCAAAATGTTTAGTATCCAACCTATCCAGAGATTTGATGCTGAATTTCCTTCTTACAGGCAACCTATCGAAATTGGTGCATTTTCCCAAGATTTCAGCAGGACCTTTCAGAATGGAAGAGGGCAGTTGAAGTTTTACATTAAGCCAAACAAATCGAGCTTTGTACAATTCGACTTGAGAAAAGGATACAGTGAGATGATAAGAAAGGACGAGTCTAAAAAGGAATACATTGATGATGTACTGCGGTGGGTTTTGAAAAATGAAGACAAATTTGTCTTAAATGAAGTGAAACCACAGAAAAAAACAGCTTGCAGGTTAGCCTTGAATTCCCAAGTCAAGGCAGCATGTAGTTCTCTAGCATTGCCATTGAAGTATAATTAGAGTTAGATTATCACCTAAAGTCAGAGTCACAGATCAACTGGAACCTTTATATGCATGAATTGAAAATCTCAGATGATGCCCCCCCCCCTTGTATAGCTGGACTTGAAAAAACAGCCCCCTCCCCCATGCCATAATAATAAAACTTAACAGTACAGCTCACAAAATATTTCTCTTCTCCATGCATTTTTGGGGAGTGGGTGGAGAGGATTGAGGAGAAGCCTCTCCACATTGCCAACTTGCAGACTCACACTGTGATGGCATTTGAACGTGGAGAATAGCTTCATTCTCCACGTATTTTTGTGGAGTATTGCCACCAAGTCACAGTGGAGAGGGTGTGGCAATCAGTTGCAGATCTGTATGCATGATCTAGAAAAGGACGAATATTGAAAAATATGAAGTAAAACCAAATTGTTTCCCATATATTACTTATTACTATCAGGGTTCTCAATAGAGGCATACCCTCTGGTTTGATGATTGGAATTTAAATGTGACCCATTTATGATGGATGGAAATTCCAACCTCTGCATTTTTATGATGCACTTTGATTTGGGCTGAATCATCAATCTTAATTACCTTTGATTTGCCTCTAGCATAATTTCCTACTGTGTGTGCGATGTCCATAACAATTTTCTGTATGCACTAGTGATCAACATTTTTTAGACTACTGTTTACACTTTATCTGCCAATAATATCACACCTATGTAAAATCAGTATAAACTGGGTGGAGCTAACATATCACAGATGTCACACTTATGTGTGCATAATTGAATCAAAGTTAGATTGTTTTGAGATTATCTTTGACGTTTATGATAGAGGTAGAGGGAATTAATTATGACTTGACTGGATTAACTTTTGATCAAATATCGGCATTTTTGTGATTACCCATCAAATTATAATCAATTAGACAAAACTGGAAAATATGGTAGTTTGTGTTTTATAGGCGATTAATTTGCTTCAATCAACAAAATATTTAAAAATTCAGAATCAGTTATGACGTGATTGGATTAACTTTTGATTAGATATCAGTGTTCATTTGATTGCCCATCAAATTGTAATCAATTAGACAAAAATGTGGTAAATATGGGGGCTCATGAAACCAGCTGTCAAAGATACATGGATAGACTTTAATTGTGTTTTATGGGCAATTAATTTGCTTCAGTCAGCAAATCATTAAAAAATTTGGTGTTTTAATTCATATATCATCAATCTCAGAATTGACCTGCTATTGTGGCTTGTGAGTGTAGCTTTTCTAGCCAGAATCATTTGAAGACAAAGGCAAGGGATCATGGGAAGTTATCAGAACTCATCAGGGTATACAAAGAAGGTTCGTTAGTCAAAAACTTTGATGCAGGGTGTTGCTAGGTTTGTAAAGAGTTAAAATAGGAGGAAATAATTAACTGACATGTTCTGTTGACAGATGACTTCAGAGTATACAAAGTCACCAATTGTGATTTTCATCCTTGATAAAACTGGATATGCCTTGTTCATGTTGTTTGCTGCATTAGTTTGATGCATGATGATCAGATTGAATTGGTTATGATATAGAAATTAGATATTTGATTTATGTAACTTTCATAGTTGTATGGGTATATTGTTGCATTTAAAATGATTTGAGTTAAAAATAGGATATGTTGAGAAGTGAAATATATAACAAAGTATAAAATAATCCTTTTTCTGTTTAATATATATCAAATATAAACACAGTAATAAATAATTAGAAAGAGAAACACTTATGCAAATTAGTAATGGCCATATCTGTCTCACTGTCTGTTTGTTTCTTTCAAAATACTGTACAAGTGTTTTTCTTTATTCAACATGAGACAATAAATCATAACTTAGTTTGCTCCATGAATTACAAACAATCCCAGCTATGAGCTCATGACTGTCAAAAATGAATGACTATTGAGATTTCAGTTTTGACTCTTGAGATTTTCATTTTGACTATTGAGATTATGGGGACAAGGGTCAAATGACTCTTCAGTTTTGAAATCTATTGAGAACCCTGACCATATCTTTGCAGTTTTTTATCTTGTAAGAGAACATGTCCTTCTTCAGTCACTTCTACTTTATATGATAATTCGTTAATCAGAGTAATCAAAGTATTAATGTTTTGAGCTCCATAAACAATTTTTTTATCATCAAAACATGCTGAATTTTAAATGCAGTTCTTGATGCTTAAAATGTGGTGGAAAAAAATTTGCTAAAATCTTTACATGGAAAAACTGGTGAAACCAACGCTTGCTAGACTGTTAGATGTAAGAAAACTTGAATGTAGAACAACAGAAGTCTGCTGAAAATATAGTTAATTCTATAAGTATTTGTGATAATTATATACTAATTGCATGCCAGAGAGGAGTGCAGTCACTAAAATTGCTGAAGGACACACTGTGACACTACAGTTGAATGTTCATTATTTTAAATTAACCATGATTGGAAGAAAAGATAAAATTAACCACAAGAATAACAGAACAGGATGGAACAAATAGAAAAAGATAAGAATTAAAGATCATTGGCTGCATGAGTATTTTCATGCTGTCTCTATGTCAAGAAAAAGGAATAGGGACCAGCAATTTCTTTATCAGCTAATCGTCAAATGAAAAGACAATATACTGAATCATCAAATATGTTTTCAAGATTAAATGGTGACATAAGACTGCTCATGACTGCTGAAGACATGTAATAGATACTTGTATCTTTATGATACGTGTAATTTTATTTATACAAAACTTTATAAACAATACCATTTGTATGAGGAAATTTAATATGCAGTCATTGTTTAGATAAAAACAATGTGTGATCAGTTCTTTTAGTAAAACATGATTCTTTTCACAATCATATGTGTGAAACCGATACACTGACATTAAATAAAGCCCCATTGTTAATGAGGATGTTCTTAGCTACACATATTTTAATATATTTACACTGATATTTTCTTTTAAATAAACCATAGATTCAAATCACAACATGGAGATAGAGTACTGTATTACTCGTGTACAAGGCAATACCAACTGCTAACTGCATACACCCAGATCTGCCATTGCATAATGCTCCGGCAGATCTGGGTCTATGCAGTTTGTAAGGACTAATCAGTACAACAAACAACATAGACCCTGATCTGCCAATGCATTATGCGATGGCAGATCAGGGTCTATGTTGTTTGCATTTGGACCCGGATTATATGTGAGAATATACGGTAAGTTGTGAGCAGCCATTTAAAAATGTGCAGCAGGATACCAAGTTACATCTGAAATGGAATGTTACTAATTTAAATTAAATTGGGACAAGATGTAAATTACACCACGAGGATAAGTGAGACAAGGAGGAAATGAATATCAAAAGAGAAGGATTAAAGATGGGGGGGGGGGGGGCTAAATGAGTGGGTGCATGCAGTCTCAACATTGTGTAAATAGAATATCAAGCACTAGCTATTTCATTATCAGCTAATAGTCAAATGAAAATACAACCTGCGGAATAATCAAATTCCTTTATAAGAGAGAGAGAGAGAGAGACCTATATGCAGAATTACCAAAGACATCTATTGTTTTGAGTGAACATGGAGGGGATTAACTGCCACACCACAAAGGGTGGAGAAATGAAAAATCACATGAGCTATACTGTATCCACCTCTCTCACAAGGGCATTAGACCATGGGTGATTGGGATGTCCATAGCCATCCAACAGTTTTTTTAAAAAGTCGAATTTACAAGATGGTGGCCACCCCACACATGATAATGTTTTCCAAGTCTCCAAAAGAGCCACACCACTTGAAATATTGTTACAAGCAACTACCCTCTCACTGTCAGGCAAAGTCACAATGATTTTTAAAAGACTTGATTCAGTTTACAGTTAGAGATTTTGTTAGTTTCAAACCTGAGAGGAATTGCTATTATACTTGTAGAATCGGGAAGTAATTCCCTATCATATACATGCAGATCTACTTTTTCTCATCAAGCAAGGTCAGTGTCATTTGCAACTTTTGGTTAGGTTTTGGGTTATTGTATTTCTGCAGTGTTAACAAGTCCCATATCTTGGAAGGGTTAGCTATCATACTTGGACTGTAAAACCAGTAAGCACTACACTTTCATACCCATGCACCTGCAACCTCCTGAATGTCAGGCAGTGTAAAGGTCATTTTAAAAAAATATATATCTGTATTAGGCAGTGGAACAGACATCTGGCTGTATATCTGAAAATCAATATAATGTGGAAAAATCAGCACATTTGGACATGTGGTCAGTCTGTTTTTAGGATGGTGTTCTGATGTTTTGGAATGTGGTCAGTCAGTTTTTAAGATGGTGTTCTAATGTTTTGGAATGTGGTTAGTCTGTTTTTAGAATGGTGTTCTAATGTTTTGGACATGTGATCACTCTGTTTTTAGGATGGTGTTCTAATGTTTTGGATATGTGATCACTCTGTTTTTAGGATTGTGTTCTAGTGTTTTGGACATGTGGTCAGTCAGTTTTTAAGATTGTGTTCTAATGTTTTGGAATGTGGTCAGTCTGTTTTTAGGATGGTGTTCTAATGTTTTGGACATGTGATCACTCTGTTTTTAGGATGGTGTTCTAATGTTTTGGACATGTGCTCAGTCAGTTTTTAAGATTGTGTTCTAATGTTTTGGAGAAAAAAATCTATACATGTTGATGTGCAAGGGAGAATGAAAGAGATTTTTTAAATAAGAAATTGAAAGTGCAATCATTTAAGTCAATTAAAAAAAAGATGTTTGCTGGAGTCAAAGAATGAAATATATCTGGCAATTAAATTTAGAGAGATCTTTCATTCTTGGTCATGTTTGTGGCATAAGAACCACTCCCATGTGCTAAAAAAATTAGCCTGAATTAATCCAGAGTACACTATTTTTAGCAGTTATTAAAATAGGGAAAATGAATTTTGCCAGAGAAGGCAATACTGGCTTCTGAAAGTACAATGAATGAATTACAAAAGTCCTTTGAAGTGAAAATGACCAAGCGGAGCTAGCAATTGTTTGATAGGTCCACATCTGAAGTAAGACCAAGCTATAAACTCTATATCCCAAATTACACCCATCAATCATACACCAAAATAAAGGGAATTAAAAGTTCTTTTAATAATACCTAAGATATACAAGGTCTTTTTTAAATAGCCAGGATAACCAGTGAGGAAATCCTGGGAAATTCTTTTTCTTTAAAAATCTAACCCAATGCAAAATACGAAACTAGAGCGCCACTGCAGACACACAGGGAGGTTATTATGGTGTCTGTGTATACAGGAGAGAGAGAGACATACAAACACACAGAGAGGTTATATCAGTGTCTCTCTGCAGGAGAGAGATATACAAACACAGAGAGAGGTTATTGGGTGATGCAGCTGAAACCTCAGTTGGAAAACCAATTACAAATTCAGTATTTAAAATTTTGTATTTAGATCGATGTCACAATCAGATTAAAATGAAATCTCCAACATATTACTTTTCATGCAGACTGTTAAAATGTGGAAATATATAAGTTTGAAAGAATGAGTAATAAAGAAAAAGAAACAAAGTATGAAAACAAAGCATGAACAATTTGTTATCTAGTGTTAGAATGGCAGTTATATATCTCTGTGTGTGCGTGTGTGTGTGTGTGTGTGTGTGTGTTAGAGAAAGAGAGAGAGAGAGAAAATCCATGCAAGTACATCTTCATTTATTTGTGTAATTTCCATGCAAAGGTTTAAACAATAAATAGCAAAGTCAGAATAGCATGTGTTTAAAAGAAAACACTGAAAAGAAACACTACATTATAGAATTATGTACTTTATCTGATGCTAACATTATGTGAAATTCAATTTAAAGCTACAGGTGTGAAGTAGTAGTGTGCTCTATCTGACGTTAGCATCATGTGAAATTCAATTTAAAGCTACAGTTGTCAAGTAGTAATGTACTTTATATGATGCTAATATCATGAAATTAATCTCAGTTTATTAAATCTGAACAACAGGATCCTTTATTCAGCTGGGACACAATTCTGAACAGTCAGTGCATTTATAAAACAATGTATTATTTAAATTGATACTAGTTTTGAGATACAGGATATAATCATATTCCATAAAATAAAGTAGGCACATATTTTAGGGTTTTTTAAGAAATTTATAATTTCCTTTTGTCAAACATGAATATGGGGTATTCTACATCAAAGATTTCATTGAGAAATAATCACAACAAGCCTGTCTACATGTATATGAAGGAATGACACTATCTCCCACAAAGGTGTCTAGTGGACAAGTAGGTGGATTGGATTCATAATAATAATATCCTTTATTTATCAAGGATAATATAAGTAGCTAAAAGCCACTTTACATAATAATAATAATAATAATAATAGTCTTTATTTTTCCAGGGTGACATAATTAAGTAACAGCTACTTTTATGTAATAATAATAATAATAGTAATTAAAATAACGGTAATGATATCCTTTATTTATCCAGAGTGACATAATTGGCTAACAGCTACTTTACATTATGGTCCTGCAATTACAACAAAAATAGATGCAATTAGTAAAACTCTACGAGGTTAACATCTACTCCATAACAAAATACAGAACAGGCGTTAATGCAGATAATAAAAGGTTAACATATTATTATCAGATAGATATATCACAGCTACCAAGTTATGTAGTCATAAAATCAGGATAAAATCATTCAAAAGGGGAAACATAAGGTGCTTGTTTAATATTTAGCCAACTGTTCCATAAACTGTACCGGCATAAGCAAAAGATTCTTTAAAATACTCTGTCCGAACTTTTGGTATGTATAAATCATGGTTTGCACTCAACACAGTGCTAATGTTCTTTATGAACTTAAAAACATTAAGATACTCTGCTGCTAAATTATATAAGACCTTGAAAGTAAGAACAGCTTTTCTAAAACTAATGTAATCCATAATTGGCATCAGTCTAAGGGTGTTGAAAAGAGATGATGTAGACATTAAAATATATTTGACATTTAAAATCATCCTGGCAGCTCTTTTCTGTAAGCTGTATGGTCTCTGTGTGTAAGAAGAATTATAGGGTACTTCCACATAGTACAGCGGTAGATAAAATGTGGAAAATGTATTGTACACTGTTAATATCAACTGTTCTGACAAAAAAAACAACCTCTACCGCTTTTTATAATTCCGATTTTCTTAGATAGTTTTATAAACAGTGTTTCAAAGTGGTCAGGCCAGAAGAAAGTATAATCAATAAGGATACCTACAGATTTGGCACATTTAACAGTTTCAATTTTTGTACCATATACTTCTAAGATCAATTCTCAACATTTGGCTGCTCGTTGTGCTGAGCAGATGAGCATTAACTGGATTTTCTGTAAATTTAAGCTAAGTTTATTGTCATGCATCCATTTCATAGCACATTGTACATCTTCATTTAGTTTGCTCTCAACAATAGTAATATCTTTATCACTAACATATTGTGATGTATCATCTGCATACATAGATACTGAAGAACGTTTCAAAGACTTTGGAAAATTATTTACCGTATATACTTGTGTATAAACCTATACAAACTGCATAGACCCAGATCTGCCATCACATAATGCGTCGGCAGATCTGGGTCTATGCAGTTTGTAAGAACTAATCAGTAAAACGAACAACATAGACCCTGATCTGCCAGTGCATAATGCGACGACAGATCAGGGTCTATGTTGTTTGCATTTGGACCGCTTATAAGCGAGTATATACAGTATGTATAAAATGAAAAAGAGAGGGCCTGAGAGGTGATCTGATAGGAAATCATTAATTTTCCTTCCAGGATGAATGGGAATTATTAAACCCACTATGAGTGTACTGTAGTTAAATGGGATCATGTTATCCTTATACTGGTATTATTATGATTTTTATTTTCTTAAGGAAACTGAACACTGACTTCATTTGTTGGCGTGGCTTGCTGACCAAATTTCTGTGCACACCCTACGAGTCCAAGGATGGCTGGTTGGTTGCCGTAACCAAGTACAACAACACTCTTTATCTGTGCGAGTTTGACACAGAGGACAGGAAGAAACAGAGAGAAAACATGACTCCACGACAAGATGAAATGTGCTGCTGGGGATGGAAATTTGAGCAATATCTAACAGCAGGTACATGTGCAATTCTATATGGAACTGCTCTTCTACATGTATTTATTAATGCTAAAGTTTAAGGCATTGGGAAGACCTTGTACGTTTGCAGGGCATATACAGGCTGCACAAAGCATCTTTTGTTTTGGGATTTTTGGAAACCTGCAGTGGGACATTTTTACATTAGAATTAGGGTACACGTTACTTTATAATTTTAAATAAATTATTTCAAACCAATAAAATACACTAAAATTTACTTATAGGTTGAAATAAAAATTGTACTGTACAGATGCAGATTGTACAATTTTAATGAGATATTTTAGAGGCGGGGAGGAGGTTTGGGACAGAGGGATGTTGGAATCTGAAGGGAAGGTGGGGGCCCTCTATGTTTAGTTCACCTGTTGAAGGTCAGATCGGCACCATTTTCATTTAGTGCCAAGTAGACATTGTCTTTGCTCAGACATCCAGCATTGCTGCCAAATCTTATCACTACTCGTAAATGGATGACCATAGCTATGTGAGTTTTTTACCAAAAGAATTATCATGTCTGGTTGGTCCTAAATGAAAATGGTGCCAATCAGACCTCCAATATGCCAACCATGGTAGACATCTTAAAAATCTTGTTATAGCTACTTGTCCTTAATCACTGAATGGGTGGTTATATTGACATGGGATTTTCACTAAAATGCTGTAGCATTACGTAGCAAAGTTCTGAATGAAAATGGTTCTTATCTGACCTTTAATGTGGTACCATAGCCATTTTGAAAATCTTGTTACCACTACTCCTTTTGCATGAATAGGGCCTTGACATTGGGTTTTCATTAAAACACTTCTTGAAATATTTAATCGGTTCTGATTGAAAATTGTACAGATCTGACCACCAACATATCTGCAATTTGGTGAAGGACTTTTGAAAATCATACTTAATTTTATTGAGTTGCATTTCAATGAACAAGTTGATTATGAGTGCTCTAACATTGATTATATGGCCAGTGGTCATGACTTCGGTTTTTTGCTGTACTGGCTTGTAAGCATGATAATCTTAACAATTATAAATGGATTTTTATTATTTAACCCAGTTTCTGAATATAACTGGAGAAGACCTCAACGATCTAATATCTATGATATCAGATAGAGGGTCAAAGACCATGACAAAGAAATTTGTACTGCACTTACAGGTGTCTTGTGAACATGTTACCAGCAACTCAAACATAAGAAAATATTGTAAAATCATAAATATTCGTGGGGATAACATTTTGTTCGTGGGGAGTATATGGAGAATTTCATGGGGATAAAATTTCATGGGGTCACACTGTTTACCATGCTGTGCTCAACAATACTATCTTTTGTGGTGGATTTAATTTCATTGATATTTGTTACCCACAAAAATAATGAAATTAATACCTCCACTAATATTTTTAATTTTACAGTAGTTTTCTTACCAAATTTGGTATGTTGGAGTTTCTTAAGAATATTAGACTGGTTTCATTACTTACCAGTTATAATGAAGAAACAGACTTGTCTTGGATTCCTGGAAGTTCTTTTTGGGCTGTTGGGCATTAGCCTCTTCAACGGACTCTTGTTTATGAATTTTAACACAGATTGAACAATTAAATTTGGTTGATAAGTTTAACTTTAATTTGACTTAAATTTGATCTTTTTAACTTTGTCAAGTGGTTTTAATTTGTACAAGTGGTTACAGATAAACATTTAACTCCTGCATTTTGTCTCTAAAATTTGCCGCATCCAGTGGTAACTTGTAATGAAACTTGCAATGTCTAATCAATGAATGCAATTAATTAAAGCTTCACACACATAAAAGTTGTTTGCTTGTTGCCATTCAGATATTATTGATTCTAAATAAATCCATTTAAAATGTTTCTGATTTCAGACAAACCTGATGGCACACCTGATGTTGAACGTCCAGTTAACAACAATGAGGCCTTCGTTACTGTTGTCAGAACTCGTCTAAATAGTCATTCCCTTGGTAGGTACTGTTGTCAGAACTCGTCTAAATAGTCATTCCCTTGGTAGTTTACTACTGTATACTTACATGTACTGTGTTTACTATGAATAATTAGTGTACTTTCCTATTTGTTGTAAGTAAAGAATTATTTGCATGTATACAAAGAAGTCAACAATTTAAAAACCAGATTTTAAAAAAATAATTGTACATTAGAATGAATTTTCTCCTGAATTGCAAGATATTTATTCATACTTCAGCATATTCTTTGTTAAAAGTTAAATTCTTTTACATTTTGCCTGAAATGAGGATATGAAAGAGTTCAAATTCTATTCTTTAGTTTTTCATGTAATCTTATGGTGGTATCCATTCAACTTCTCATTAGTGTTCAAACTGTAGATCAAAATTCAAACTGTCAGTCAAAATTCAAACTATCAATCAAATTTCAGTCTATAATTCAAAATGTACTGCACTATTTTGCAGTTGTCACCCATCAAACTGCTCAAAGATTGTTTGTATCTAGTATTGTTTATTCAATGAACATTTCCTTTTGGATGACAGTATTCTATTTCTTCAAACCATAAAAATATGAATCACAGGTGGAAACTGAATAATGTTAAACAGTTGTTAATTGCTGTCCATGAATTTTCAAGTTTTGCAGTTTGCATTCTTTTACTTAAGTCATTCGCACAAAGCTATGAGCTTCTGCATTTAAATTTTGTATACAAATTTTGTATACAGTTTATATCAGAAGAACAGGATTCAAATAAAACCATTCTTAGAGATATCTTTTTTGGCTTCTTGTGTGTGTGTGTGAGAGGGAGAGTGTGTGTGTGCATGCACATGTATCTTGGTTTAAAAAAAGTGTCAGCACTTATAGTCCAGTAACCTCAAGCTCAATTTACTTATAATCCAGTAACCTCGTATTCAATTCGCTTATAATCCAGTAACCTTGTACCCAATTCAGTTCATATTTTGATTATAATACGGTAACATACATCCCTTTCTTCCAGTACTTCCCATACTTTGATCATACCCCCTGGAGGAGAAATAAAATAATATAACATACATCCCTTTCTTCCAGTACTATCCATGCACCTCGTCATAGCCCCTGGAGAAACAAAAATAATGTAGCATACATCCCTTTCATCCAGTACTACCCATGCCACAGGTCATATCCCCTGGAGGAGCAGTACTACCCATGACCTTGTTCATACCCCCAGGAGAAGCAGCACTGCCCATGCCCCTGGTCTCTGGAGGAGCAGCACTACCCATGCCCCTGGTCCAGTTCTACCCATGCCCCTGGTCATACTCCCTGGAGGAGCAGCACTACCCATGCCCCTGGTCTCAGGAGGAGCAGTACTACCTATGCCCTGGTCCTACCCACTGGAGGAACAGTACTACCCATACCCCAGGTCATGCCCCCTGGGAAAGCAATACAATAATGTAACATACATCCATTTGTTCAAGTACTACCCGTGCTCATGGTCCTGTACTACCCATGCCCCTGGTCCAGTACTACCCATGCTACTGGTCATACATGCTACTGGTCATGCTCACTGGAGGAGCAGTAATACACATGCCCCTGGTCCAATACTACCCAAGCCCCTGGTCCAGTACTATCCATGCCCCCGGTACAGTACTACCCATGCTACTGGTCCTGTACTACCCATGCCCATGGTCCTGTACTACCGATGCCCCTGGTCCAGTACTACCCATGCTACTGGTCCTGTACTACCCATGCCCCTGGTCCAGTACTACCCATGCTACTGGTCCTGTACTACCCATGCCCATGGTCCTGTACTACCCATGACCCTGGTCCAGTACTACCCATGCTACTGGTCATACATGCTACTGGTCATGCCCACTGGAGGAGCAGTAATACACATGCCCTAGGTCCAATACTACCCAAGCCCCTGGTCCAGTACTATCCATGCCCCCGGTACAGTACTACCCATACCCCTGGTCCTGTGCCCCCTGGAGGAGCAGTACTACCCATGCCCCTAGTCCAGTACTGCCCATGCCCCTAGTCCAGTACTGCCCATGCCCCTGGTCCAGTATTACCCATGCCCCTAGTCATTCCCCATGGAGGAACAATAAAATAGGTGAAGGAGTTGGACACTTTAGGCTGAAGTTATTTGCACCACTTGAATTTCAATATACTTTACCAAAAAAAATCGTTTCATATCATTAGTGTTTTCCATCTCTCCTTTAACCCTTCCTGCCCTTGGATCATGCTCCTCAGTGGAGCCATGAGATCAAAGGTTATGCCCTTTAATAAACCTATAGCATGTATCACATTATGTGTTTCTTAAAACACAGTTCTTGTTTGTTTCAGTGTTTGCTGGAGAAGTTGATGCCATTGACCCTTCACTCACAACCAGCAATAAGTATGTTGAGTTTAAGACATCCAGGGAAATAGACAACCCAAGACAAGATATCAATTTGAAAAGGTGGGGACACTACAGAGCTTTTTTATTATAGAACACTAAATATGCTACTGAACAAAATGGAGCCACACGTATAAGCACAAGTGGACGAGGAAATATGATCTTCACTGTTGTGGTAAAGGAATCTAGTGTTATCCATTTCCATCTGAAAGTCCATCCTTCACACCTTGGTTAGATTTTGTGTTAAGGTCAGTGTCAGGCACTATGGTGATGCATGCATGTTCTGTGAACACATTTTTAGTTTTATTTGAGAAAGGATAGTGATAATTTATTCATGGTCTACTCATTTATGAATGAAAATTCTTCAGATACTGTAATGACTAAGTCTTGGGACAGGAGAAAAATAATAATTATATTTAGTGACTTAACTTCATGTAAAAAAATGTAACCTATTTGGTTTCCTAACACTAAAAAACAAATATTTTTACATGTAATCAGTAAGGTCACCACACATTGTACAATATTCACTAGCTCTTGTTAAGTTACCATGTCAATCAATTACTATACAGAACTATGATTTTTGTATCCTTTTATTCCAGTACTACCCATGCCCCTGGTCATATCTGCTGGAAGAGCAGTACAACCCATGCCCCTGGTGTTATTTTATGTGCATATTCTCTGATTTTTCCAAAATGAAATTAAAAAAAAGTACTTACAGATTTCTTTGTTCGCAGGTTGCTTGGTAACATGAGTCTTAAAATAGACCTAGTCTACTTCAGTACTTACTCGGTGCATAGTGTGCTTAGTGTCTCTTACATCCTTGTGTAATCCTATAAATATTATGAGCAGATTTTACCTCATTCATCTTCTTAGTCATATTTCCAGTGCTATTTTATTGCCTTTGATTCATGTGCCCCTGAGGTGCCTTTTCATTGATATAAGCAATCCTACAAAGTGATGTAATCTATATAAAGAGACACAAAAGCTTAGTGGCTGTATTAAGCACACAACCATGATATATTCACATAAATGTCTTATATTTCCTTAAATAATTATAATATGGGCTTGGCTGTATTAAGCACACAACCATGATATATTCACATAAATGTCTTATATTTCCTTAAATAATTATAATATAGGCTAATGTGCTGAATAAAGATCTTACCAAACCATCGTCAATCCATTTTCATTTTGGGCTTCAAGTTGACACAAATCATAATTTTGACACTATTCATTCCACTGTTGATTTTGACGAGCTGGCTGGTTCAGCATGTCCCTTTTATCATAATTAGTGGATTTGTCAGGAAGTTAAATGTCTTTTGTTTTATGACAGCAATCCAAGCCAGTAATTGCTTTAAAACCTGAAAATGGCTTGGGTGAAGAGTGAACTTGGTCATATCCTCTTTGTTCAACAGCATTAAACCAAGCCAATTAACTGCTTTCAATGATTTCTTTTGTGAACAGTCAACTATAAAAACCAAATTCCCCGACATTCCATTTGATTTCATAGTTAATACATTGAACAGAGCAGAACTCGTGATGGAGCAAGAGATAGTGACAGGATTGATGTGGGTTACTACCATAGAAAACGCTGCCGGAAAAGATATTACGGGGACTTGGGAGTTGGCAAGGACTAGATATAATAGGAAAAGGGCCAAGAAGAGGAAGGTGGGATGGGCTTTAACCACTGACCACTCTATGCCTTTCCAGAATGAAACAGTCCATATGCAGACACCTGAGTCCAGTAACCAGACCAGCAAGATGACAGGAAATTCTACCCACACCCCCACCTTGCGGCAGACTGAACCCTATATGCAGACTGGGGCTACACACTCTGAAACTGTGCAGGAACCCATCAGTGTTGCCGAAACCAAACCCGAATCTACCCATGCCACTGACAAAGATGAAGAGGAAAAGGAGGAGGAAAATAACGACCTGTACAAACAAATGTTTAATTGACATGGGGCTCGAAGTGGCACTCAAAGATAAAAGAAAAGCTAGCTACTTTGCAGTAAAAGACATTGCCTGGCAGTTGTTACGCACAAGGGGAAAGCCAGTAAAAAAGGAGTGGAAATTTATGGCCTATACCAAATACTCAGTGGCCAGTCTGGTGGAGGTAGCAGAAATGACTAATGTCAGTAATTATGGTATTTGAAGTGTGTGCAAAAAATAAAATGCTCCCCCTTGCTGCTGCGCTTCATAGAGTCAGACTCCTTCCAGGAGTTCTGAAATTGAGTTTTTCTGAGCTTTGCTTGTTCATCCTTACTGAAATCACAGCAGCATTTTGACATTTTGCTTTCAAAAATGAATCACACTTGTGCACTATTCCGACTACCAAAATAATTGTGTTTTGCATTTTATAATGAACTTGCCAAAAAAATCTTTAATAATGAACTTGCCAATAATCTTTAATAAAGATGGCTTTAACATTCTCATTCAAGGTAATGGCGTTAGTACGTTTTGTTGTTCAACACACATCTCTATGATTTACCTAACTTCAAACAAATGGATTTGGAGTTTTTCCACTTTGTGTATTTTACCTATGCAAATTAGCCTAATGGGCTCTTCCATAGCAGTATTCAAAGCATTTGACCCAGCATTGCCCTAGCTATTCTCAGCCAATTAATTAATCTGTGAAATGGTGGTTGTTTAATATCTCTGACAGCCTTACCTTGTAATTGCCTAAATGATAATAAGCTGTTACAATAAACTGCATTGAGGATAGTTTGACATCGGCTCTAAGCAGGACTGTTTACTGTTTATACAGACTACATGCTACAGACATGTATAGTGGTGGTTATAAAATGTCTGTCTATCTCTCTGTTTTTTTTTTGTTTTTTTTTCTTTCTAAGATTACTGAAAATCGTGGTTTTTGAAACACAACCGTCTCATGGGGTTTGGGAGTCAAAAATTTTGTTTTTCGTGTGACATGTTGTGTTATGGCAGGTGTGATATTTGAAATAGATATAAGGAAACGGATGAAAATTACATATTTCTCAAACAATTTCCTGGTACATCCATCTAATTTATAACAGTCCCATGTGTTTATTAATAGGAGTAATGAAATTAGTATGTTTCTTTTAGTATCATTATGACTAATATAATACACCAATAGGCAAGTTGAAAAGAAAAAAAAAGTTCTCAGGTATCCCAAAACTTGCAGTACATGAAATAATTAAGATTTATTGTCCCAACTTTTATAGAGCATGAAAAAAACTATTTTGAAAATAATCAACAGTGTCCCAACTTTTATAGCATCCTAAGACTTACAGTCATTACAGTAGCAATAGTACTGAAAAAGTAAATTCTGTGTATTTTATTCTGCAAGCATGCTTTTCTCTGTCATTTTTTCATGGAGTAAAATAGAAATCTCTATAAATAGAATACATGTAATACACCACTCATTATCTGATTCAGACAAAGTATGAATGTACTGTATTTTTTCACCAAGAAGAGGCAATATTAATATAGTCCATCAGTTTCATTGGTGTGGGATAGAAAACTCACACCCAAGGTCCAGGATAGGAAACTCACACCCAAGGTCCAGGATAGGAAACTCACACCCAAGGTCCAGGATAGGAAACTCACACCTAAGAGCTAGGATAGGAAACTCACACCCAAGGGCCAGGATAGGAAACTCACACCCAAGGGCCAGGATAGGAAACTCACACCCAAGAGCTAGGATAGGAAACTCACACCCAAGGGCCAGGATAGGAAACTCACACCCAAGGGCCAGGATAGGAAACTCACACCCAAGGGCCAGGATAAGAAACTCACACCCAAGGGCCAGGATAGGAAACTCACACCCAAGGGCCAGGATAGGAAAATCACACCCAAGAGCTAGGATAGGAAACTCACACCCAAGGGCCAGGATAGGAAACTCACACCCAAGAGCCAGGATAGGAAACTCACACCTAAGAGCCAGGATAAGAAACGCACACCCAAGGGCCAGGATAGGAAACTCACACCCAAAGGCCAAGATAGGAAACTCACACCCAAGGGCCAGGATAGGAAACTCACACCCAAGAGCCAGGATAGGAAACTCACACCCAAGGGTCAGAATTTGTAGACATGAAGAAGGTTCCAGAAAATGAATTATGATCAATAGTGTGGGATTATCATATCCATAGAGTGGGATTATCATATCCATAATGTGGGATTATCCTGTCCCACACCAGAGAATATGATGGATTATTTTTCTTTCATTTTTTACAAGGAAATAATGTTGGGGAAAAAAAGATAGCACATCATTGGTATGGATATTGCTTTAGAAATACAGAGAATTTTAAAAAAAGTTGTTATGTCATTAAAAAAAGTATTACAATTTTATCTTACAACAAAAATTTGTTGTAAACAAGGGTTACTGTTTAAAGGTTGGCAGAATTTGTCCTTTTAGCACTAAAACCACAAGAAATGCTGCAGTTGTTAATGATGTCAGAAGCATAATGACATCATGTACAGTGTCATACCACTCATGTGGTATAGGCATATCCTAATTGGCTTTCTCACATTGGCAAATTTATGGTACATATATTGGAATGAGAGGTCAGATAATTTATTCTTGCTTAAGAATTCTTTTTTTTGTAATTGCAGATTCAAATTGATAAAATGGTGGGCACAAAGTTTTTTGGTTGGGATACCAAAAATCGTTTGTGGCTTCCGAGATGATGATGGGATTGTTCACAGACTTGAGACATATGACACTTTAAAGATACCAAATTTAGTGAAGGTAATTCATTAGCCAGAAAAAACTCATTAGCCAGAAAAAAGTCACCATATTTTGTATGAAATTTTAATGCTTAAACAATAAGCATGCAAATAGTATGTTTATTCTTGTCTTTTTTTTATATAAATATTGCCTAACTTAAAATTAAGCATTCAAAGATTTTTCTTTTCTTGCTGTGATCCAGCATGAAACTAAATTGTATAAAGGATTTTATAGTGTGTATACCAACTGATTTCATAAGTAGATTATAATGAAACTTTGTATGTAGCTTGCTAAGGGGACATGGAAAACTCCTGGATCCAGTATTGCTAAAGTTCTTCAAATTTCTCTTGGAATTTAAATGTCAATACTATGGTCCCCAAGATATTCAGAAAAATTTTGTGATTTCTGTCAGGGGTAAAATAAATAATAAAAGAAAATTAAACATCCAAGCTTTTAAGGAATTGTACATTTTACATTTTCTGATAAGAGTTGAAGAATTTCTAAAATCTCAAGAAATCCTCAAATTTTACATAAAAAATAAATAAAATTAGTTGGAGAATGAAGATGCAATGACATAATTTTAGTTATTTAGAGTCTGCTTGATGTTTACGGTCATAAAAAAAAGATATTATAACAACTCTTATTTGGATGAAGATAATTTGTTAAAGTGAATGATACTGGAGTCTAGTGAATCAGTGGGCTAAACGGTGAAGTGGTATTATTCAAAGGAAATGAGAAATACAATGAATCTTCCTCTACAGGATGGACATATATTTTCATCTTGATTAGGCTGCTTTAATGCCGGCCATCTCTAATTCTAAATGTTGTTTTTTGCCTTCAGAATATTTCTAATCCATGGAACCCAGCAGTATGTTTCAATTTCCTAGATAAGCTGTTGTCTTTCATCAAGGAATCTGTGATAGAGGATAATCCCAGGTAGGTGGAATCATTGGCCCATTGCCTACAGTTTTATACTGTAAATCATAACATTTTTTTCCCCATCATTTCAGCTGGTCATGGATCATAGAGCTATCCCATGAGAGCCTTACAAAATACATATAACATAATCAACACCATACAGAAGAAAAAAGGTCAATACAGGACTAAACAAATAACAATGTCTTACATATTTATGATAATTATTTTTAGTTGATTTCAATATATTTAGAGAGAAAAAGGGTGAGAAGGAGAGAACAAAGGGAAAGACATAAAGAAAACAAGAACAAAAGATAACAATAGAATAGAAGCTGGATATTCTCCTTTCCTGTTTATTCCTATGTTGAATTTGCATTATTATAATAATAATCAATTTACAAATATTTATCCAGTGATTGAGTGATAAAGCTATCCCATTTGCAACTGTTTCCCAGTTTCATAGTTCTTTTCTACAATCTTCTGAAAAGTCTGGATAGTCTGTGCTCTCTCTCTCTCTCTCTCTCTCTCTCTCTCTATATATATATATATATATATATATATATATATATATATATATATATATATATATAAGAATTCTTTATTTTAGACTGCAAGGTCCATATATCTAACTTAAAATATAAATGTATTTTAAACATAAAAAATTATAGGGGTCTTGTGTACAAATATAGAGAGACATATACAACTACTGAATGTGTCTGTCATTGTTAAGTACAAAAGTATGTAAGACATTTAAAGAGTAATTTTGTTTCATCTATCTGTAATCCAAGAATAAAATGAATATCATAATTCCACATAAATTTAAAGATACAGTTTTTACTATAGAATATTCTTGTCTTCATTGAAAACTCGTACATTCTCATTAATTCATAAAAAGCAAATACATTATAGCTTACAAACGTGGTAGAGACACTGTTTCATCTTGGAAGACTTAACAGTAAATGTAGACTATTGGTATAACCAGTGACTAATTTTCTTTTTATGCATTCAATAGAGGTGCACAGTACATTGTGCCGCAATTAGATTTGAATAATCTAATTTTTATATTCAAAAAGAACAATTTCTAAATTTGCTTAAAAGCATGTTTGTTCGAATACACAAAACTCTGTAATGTGTCATCATATTTTTTCATCATTTTATAGATTGGATTTTAAAATAAGACCCAAATAAGTATAAACTATTGATATATGCAAGAGCATTACAGTTAAGAAGTACAGAGGGAGGAGAGGGTAATTTGAAAGATGTTGACTGAAAAACCATGCATTCTGATATATATATATATATATATATATATATATATATATATTATATATATATATATATATATATATATATATATATATATATATATATATATATATATATATATATATAAACTATTGCTATGATTAAAAACAATTTTCACCAGGTCAGCCTCTTCTTTCTTAATTAATCCAAAACAATGCATTTTCAATAGAGAGATTGCATTGTAAAATCATAGCTATATCTCTGCACTTGTCCAAAAATGTTGTATCACATCACACTCAAAAAATAGGTACTTCATAGGGCCTCTTCCACATATTGGGAGAGAGCTGGTAACATTAAATGAATTGTTTTATTGCCTTAATAATACCATCAAAATTTAGAAAAGTACATTTAATATTATAGAGCTGTTGAAATTGTTTTGAAACTAAAAAAATTCCATTGGTGTTCAATAAGTCATAAATATGTTTAATTCCATGTTTATACCAACTTCTGTATAAAAAAAAGTATACATTCCAGCAACTTCAATATTTTGTATTATACCATAGGCATTCACTTGAAAACTAGCTCATTGGTCTGACTTGTTGCTTACCATGTTGAATGTAGCCCATGACTGAAATACATCTTGCAAGAGGGCAATGATTCCGTTCATATATTTCTTGAAAAATTAGTACAATAGGAGATACTGGTAATGAAACATTTTACCATTTAGACATAGATGTTATCAGTCATCTCACCCATGTAACTTTTAACACATCAACAAAGGACATAATATGTATCATATTTAAACCATTGTCTTTGTATTCTTTAGTAGAGATTGTCTTTTTGATTGATGAATAGCCCTATTCCATACATATTTGATAATATTAAGATCAATTCACGTACAACGTCATTGGTTGGGTTTGATAATGCCAGAAAGAGAGGAGTTAATTCAGATAAGTCCAGACTTTTAGCCATTGTTATTCTCATAAAAGAGGTCAACATTCTTTTAGACCATTGCAGGAGTAAATTTATAATTTGCCTAATCTTGTCATTGTAATTCAGATTGATCATTTGTAAAATATTTGTAGAAAATGTAACTCCCAATGCTGTAAAAGTTGTAGCTTCCCAGAAAAGATTATATTCTTCACATAATTTGAATTGACCCTCGCCTCATACTTTCCAACCAAACTACCATATATACTCGCATATTGTCTGGATCCATATGCAAACAACATAGACCCTGATCTGCCATTGCATCATGCACCAGCAGATCAGGGTCTGTGTTTGTTTTACTGATTAGTCCTTACAAACTGCATAGACCCAGATCTGATGGCACATTATGCGTCGGCAGATCTGGGTCGTTGCAGTTTGCAGTTGGTACAAGATTATACGTGAGTATATACGGTACTCTGGTACTCTTGTCTTTTCAATATTAACACCTCAACCAGAAAATTTTGCATAAAAAGTTACAAGATTGAGAACTGTTTCCAAATTTTTTAGAGGCTCCCAGTGTAAGTGAAGTATTATCTGCATATTATGTTTTGTTTCTTTGATCTTGATGTGTTTTATATCAGGATGCTTTTTAATCATAAGTGCCAAGATCTCGGCACAGAAAATGACAAAGGATCACCCTGTCTACAGCCACAGCAGATGGGAAACCAATTGTCCATTGACAATAACATTTGACATAATATTAATATAAAATGTAGAGATCCATTTATTGAAAGAATTTCCAGAATTAAAGAAAACAAACTTTTGTATAAATGACCAAGCAATAGTGTCAGAGGCTTTCTAAAAAATCAGTTAAAACAAATAGACCAGTAGTATTATTTTTCTCAAAATAATACATAAGATCATAAAGTTCTCTGATGTTTTCCCCAATATATATGTCAGATGAAATCTTTTCTGTTCTTGACTTCATAAAGAATTCAATACTTTTTTCATCCTCATAGCAATATATGTGGAAGCAAATTTGTATGAGAAATTAATAAAAATATTGGTGTACAGATTTTTAATTATTGTTTACATTTGTTTTCTTTAGGGATATATGTAATTAAACCTTTATAAATTACCTATAATTTCTTTCTCATATGCATAGTTAATGGATTTTTGAACCACAGATAGTTCTTCTGTCTCATATGCATAGTTAATGGCTTTTAACCAAAGGTGACTAATGTCTCTCCAGAAAAATGTATAGAACTCTGTTGTAAAGCCATTGGACCCTGGACATCTATTGCAAAGCCATTGGACATTTATTGCCATTAATTTTTTTAAAGAAGTTTTAAAGATTCTTCATATGTAATTTCACCTTTAAGTGATTCCTTCTGTTTTTCATCGAGTTTATGTCGTCAGAAGTTAAAATATTATTGAAATTTATGTCCATTACATCTTTACAAGCATACAGATGTCCATAAAATAGTTTAGTTTCATTTAAAATATCATCTTGTTTAGTGAACAAGGTTCCATCTTTAAGAAGATTTGGCATAAGTTTACTAATTTAAGTATTCTAAATTGCAAAAATATTTAGTGACTTTTTCCCCATTTTCCTAATAATTTGCCCTTGATGTAACTCAAACACCTTCTATTTTTTTAGTTCAAGTAATTCCTTTCTTTTTTTTTTTTTTGCAAATCTATAATAAATTGTTCATAATTTTTGCTTTCAAGTTCTTTAATTTCATTTAACAATAGTTCTTCTGTTTCATCTGATTGCTTTTTAAAAAAAAAGATAAGCATGATATTGTTTTGTGTCTTATATTCATCATCAGCACTTCAAAAGAAAAAGTTGATAATTGATACTGAAAGGAACATCTTTGGGAGAAATATGATCAGTTATTTCCTCATTTACGATTGTGTACTGTATTTTTCTGTGTTGATAATTACATTTCATTAGTATCTGCATATTCTTTGTTTTCCTATTTAATTCTCTCCAAGCATCAGTAAGATTACATGCACTACAAAGATCAAGTAATTACTCTTGAGCATAAGAATTTTTAAGGCAGGCATAATTTTGTCAATTTTGTTCATAATCCATATGTAAGTTATTATTTAAACATTGTTAAAATCTGAAATATATTCATGAATCTGCTTAAAAAACAAGTGGGGGGCGGAATCTTTGTTGGTCCATAAACATTTATTAATGTGATCTGTTGATTGTAGATTATAATAGCTTATATGTGTTTCTGGTTTTATCAGATTTAATTTTTTTAACGTCAGAGTTAAAGTTGTTATATAATAAAATAGCAAAAGATTGTATTGTGCATACAAGCATGTACATCCATACACACATAGATAATAGACACACTAAAGACTTTTCATCCTGAAATGGGTATGCTGAGTATTAAGTAAAAATGCACACACAAACATGTGTATGTGCATACACACACAGATACTAAACACACTAAAGACCTTTCATCCTAAAACATGTAAGCTTTAGTATAAAGTAATAAGATACACACTGACATGTACATATACACACAGATAATAGACACACATACAACATTTCAATCTTAAACAGGGAAGCTAAGTATCAAGAAATAACATACACACAAACATGTGTATGTGCATACACACACAGATACTAGACACACTAAAGACCTTTCATCCTAAAACAGGTAAGCTAAGTATAAAGTAATATGCACACAGACATGTGCATACACAGATAATAGACATACAACATTTCAATCTAAACAGGTAAGCTAAGTGTAAAGTAATAACATACATACTGACATGTACATATACACAGATAATAGACACACATACAACATTTCAATCTAAAACAAGGAAGTTAAGTATTAAAGAAGTAACATACATACATGTGTATGTGCATACACACAGATAATAGACACACTAAAGACCTTTCATCCTGAACAGGTTCTCTAAGTATCAATAAATAACATACAGAGACATGTACATACACACAGATAATAGACACACATACAACATTTCAGTCTAAAACAGGTAAGCTAAGTATCAAGAAATAACATACACACACAGATAATAGACACACTTAAAATTGTTCATCTTAAAAAATGTTAACTGAGCATTAAATAACAAACAGTCATGCATGTGCATAGATAAATAGACACACTTAAATCCTTTTAAGTACAAAGCTGCACATATCCACATGGATGAATAGACACACTTAAAACCTTTTAAGTACAAACCTGCACATATCCACATGGATGAATAGACACACTTAAAACCATTCACTACAAGCCAGCTGAATATTATGCAGTTAACTATACAAACAGTTTGAACCATTAAATACAAGCCAGCTGAATATTATGCAATTGACTATACATACACTTTAAACCATTCACTACAAGCCAGCTGAATATTATGCAGTTGACTGACTATACATAAAGAAGGTCAACATGGAAAGTATAATCAGAATGTAATAGTTACTTTATATTTCAAAAGTATAATTACTGGTGTTGAATATTATTTGTGATAATTGGTGACATGTACATGTGTATTAATGTATCAAGAAATACAACTATTATCATGCAAATCAGAGTAAAGTAAAAGAAACAGTATTTTGTTTCTAACAATATTGAACTCTAACTTTTTCCAAAGAACTCCAGCGAATGATCAAAACTTACACACATTTATATTAATATTATATTAGTATATTAGTCAAAGGTAGGTAACTCAAGAAATAGTTTGGTATCCCCTTACACAATATTTTAGCACAAATATTTTGTAATTCTAAATATAAAAAATTTATTACTGAGTCATTAAAGTAATTTCATGATGATAATTTGAGACATCAGGTGATACATGTATAATAATATACCAAAAAAGGTATCTATGATAAAATCAAGGTACAAGGAAAAAACTGATATTTCATTCAAAGAATATTATACTAAAACTATTTGAATTATCAAAACTTACACAGATTTATGTCATAAAAATTATTTGAAAGATCAAAATGTACTTGCATTTATATTAGACTGGTATAGTTGTCAAAGGGAGGTAACTCAACAAATAGATATTTTGAATTCCACACAGTATTTTCCCAAAAATATTTGTATTTCTGTAAGGAAATAAAACAACAAGTTTCTCACTGTGTTATTAAAGATATTAGGTGACACGTGTATAATAATATACTAAGAAATATAGCTACTGTACAGATAAGGGTACATGGAAAAGAACTTTCCTCCCTGTTGTAGAGATGAGGGTACCTGGAAAAGATCTTCCCACCCTGGTTCCACCTTTTACAGAAATATAGCTATTGTACAGATGAGGGTACAGGGAAAAGAACTTCCCTCCCTATTGTACATATGAGGGTATACAGAAAAGAACTTCCCTCCTTGGTCCCACCTTTTTTACAGAAATATAGTTATTGAACAGATGAGGGTACATAAAAAGAACTTCTCTCCCTATTGTACAAATGAGGGTACAAGAAAAAGAACTTCCCTCCCTGGTCTCACCTTTTACAGAAATATAGCTATTGTACGGATGAGGGTACAAGGAAAAGAACTTCCCTCCCTGGTCCCACCTTTTACAGTGGCCAGATTGACAACTTAGTTATAGTCATTTGAGAGGTTCTTTCACTTTTTTCATTCCAGCACCCACTCCCACCTCTACTCCGGACTTTATTCATGTTCTTTTATTTGTCCTTAAGTCAGTGAAATATTTAATATGGCTTAGATAACATGCAGGTGGGTGGGTGTACATAATGTGCACACTCAGTAAAATTCATTTGTTCATAATGAAGTACACACTGTTTCAAACATATCAAGTTCTTTCTGCATCTTTTTACATTTTGTGTAACTTTACCTTTAGTTGTCACCATATAGCCACTATTGTGCTGCGGTGCCATAAAATGCTACTAGATGCATACGCATCTTTCTGTATCAATTTAAATGCCAAATTCACCTTACAAGTTTTGAACACCCATTACATTTTCCAAAGGTTATATGTTTGCACAGCAAAGTGCAGAGCTCACAATGTTTCTCAGATGCCATGAGTAGTGGAACCAGAAGTCAAAATTGCATAATTTTAGCAAATTGAATGAGCAAACTAATATTCACTTAAAGTTTTTGTTCACTAAAATTATCTTTTGAAAACATTTGTATGATTGAAAGATTGACATCTACCTGACCATAAAGTTTGTAACTGGGAATATGTATTAGTAACCACCATTTCACTAGTTTCATGTTATATTAAGGATGTACCATGAGTGAACAGATATTTTCATGGTTGTTACCTAAAATAAGTGCTAGATGTTAATGTAACATTCCACATTGTTGACAGAGATTCATGTTATGTGCAGTTTGTTACAGATCTTGAAATTGGAAATATTATCAGTGAAAATGGAATGATAGCGCATTGCAGAATAAATGCAAATGAAAAAATGAGTGCATTATGACGGAAACGGAGAATGCGAATACAAAACACTGAATGATGAATGATAAGCAAAATGAAATAAAACATGAATGCATTTAATGAATGGATTTGAAAATCTGTTTACCTATATTTTGTGCTTCCACTAGATTTCCACGGTCAAAAAGCCCTTTTGCATGATAATCTGGGATCAAATATTTTATTCTTGATACTGACTACTTACAAGCTGTGAAATTGTTCTAACAAGTGCCTATGTTGTGGTATGTCACTGTTAGTCATATCTTAAAATTTTTATTTGAGGTGAAATAAATTTTTTGCTGAAATATTCTGCAAATATAGTTTTACGTTATAGCATTTGAAGTTTAGTTATTACATGTAATAAATTCAATGAGTTTGAATTTTATACATTTTCTATTTTATTAAAACACAAATTTAATAAGACAAGATGTGGATTCAAAGCAACAGATCTTTTAATACTATTGAAAATGGAAATTCTGACTTTGGTAAATGCATTCCAAATGAATGAAAATGAAAGGAAATAATGAATAGAAGCAATAAATGAAAAATAAGAGTGCATTTCTGAGACCGTAAGCAAAAAACAAGATGATAACTGTAATGCAAACAGTAATGAAATGCAAATGAAATGCAGAATGAATTCAAATGAAATGCAGGCAAAGTACAGATTTTACAAAATTCCCATTTCAGGATCTGTAATACCTCATGTTGGAATAAAATGACCACACTTCATTTTTGTCTGTTTTTATATGGCTTAGCACACAACTTCAAATCACTTTTGTTTAGGTTGGGTAATATTCATCCATAAGTAATCATGAAAATTTGTGTCACAAATAAAATTAGAGATTCTACAAAAATGTAGTTATTTTCATTAGGTAATTCTTGCTTTAAAATTTTGGCATGAAAATCCTTTAACATGGTTGGTTACAGCATTAACATGGAGATATATCCCCCAAACCTTGCATTGTTTGTACTGTTTACAATGTGGTATTCACAGAGGTATTCAACTTTGCATTGTTTGTACTGTTTACAACAGGGTACTCAGAGCGGTATTCAACTTTGCATTCTTTGTACTGTTTATAGTAGGGTACTCAGTGAGGTTTTCAACTTTATGTTGTTTGAACTCTTTACAACAGGGTAGTCAGAGAGGTATTCAACTTTGCATTCTTTGTACTGTTTATAGTAGGGTACTCAGTGAGGTTTTCAACTTTACATTGTTTGTACTCTTTACAACAGGGTACTCGGAGAGGTATTTAACTTTGCATTATTTGTACTGTTTACAGTAGGGTACTCAGTGAGGTATTAAACTTTACATTGTTTGTACTCTTTACAACAGGGTAGTCAGAGAGGTATTCAACTTTGCATTGTTTGTACTCTTTACAACAGGGTAGTCAAAGAGGTATTCAACTTTACATTGTTTGTACTGTTTACAGTATGTTACTCAGTGAGGTATTCAACTTTACATTGTTTGTACTCTTTACAACAGGGTAGTCAGTGAGGTATTCAACTTTACATTGTTTGTACTCTTTACAACAGGGTAGTCAGTGAGGTATTCAACTTTACATTGTTTGTACTCTTTACAACAGGGTAGTCAGTGAGGTATTCAACTTTACATTGTTTGTACTCTTTACAACAGGGTAGTCAGTGAGGTATTCAACTTTACATTGTTTGTACTCTTTACAAAAGGGTAGTCAGTGAGGTATTCAACTTTGCATTGTTTGTACTCTTTACAAAAGGGTACTCAGTGAGGTATTCTACTTTGCATTGTTTGTACTGTTTACAACAGGGTACTCAGAGAGGTATTCAACTTTGCATTGTTTGTACTATTTACAAAATGGTACCCAGTGAAGTGTTCAACTTCCAAACTTTGCATTGCACTTTACTCACAAAGGCTAATATATATGCTTAAGAGCATTTTAAAAAATTCAGTCTGTTTTATGAAGCGGCATTACAAAGCAGTTAATCAGCATAATTAATAACAAAATGGAAATGATCTCTGTTATTAATTGAACATCAAATATTGAGACATACTAACTATTATGAAATTACCACTTTATTTATGCAAACTATGCATAACTTCAGCTTATTTACATGGACCCTTGACAGCTTTGTTCATGCAAACTATGCATTATTTGAGCTCATTTGCTTAGACCCTCGAAGTTAAACTATCAAGGGATTCACTATGTATTACTATGGGAAAAAAATATTTACATGTGTGTCATTTGGTTAAAGAATAGCCTTGTTTCCTTTCAGGGTAGCCTATATATTCCAGTGGCATCCAGGGCAGAAAATTATATGTGAGAAGTTACGTGAGAATTCCGAGTACACATTTTTACCTGCTTGGTTCACAGACCCACCAGAAGATAATGAATAAAAAAAGACAGCAAGTCAGTGGCTGGTACTACTGGTATGAATGAAGCAGAAGTGTGACAACAGAATCATTTAATATGGTCTTATATTGTGACCATCGGCTTATGCATATCAAATGATGATCATTATGATGGTATTGGCTATGGACCTTAGAATTCAATTCCAGTCTCAAAATTCCTGACCACTATTGAAATAGTCCAACAATTGTAAAGTTGACTGGAGAAAATAGGGGCTTATTGGCTGACAGTTTTCATAAAAATGATAAGTATGCCAGGAATATATTCCACATAAAGTATGAGTAATGTTTGTCCCAGTATGCCTGGAATAGATGCCACATGAAGTATGAGTAATGTTTGTCCCATTATGCCAGGAATAGATGCCACATGAAGTATGAGTAATGTTGGTCTCAGTATGCTAGGAATAGATGCCACATAAAGTATGAGTAATGTTGATCTCAGTATGCCAGGAGTAGATGCCACATCAAGTATGAGTAATGTTGGTGGTCTCAGTATGCCAGGAATAGATGCCACATAAAGTATGAGTAATGTTGATCTCAGTATGCCAGGAATAGATGCCACATAAAGTATGAGTAATGTTGATCTCAGTATACCAGGAATAGATGCCACATAAAGTATGAGTAATGTTGGTCTCAGTATGCCAGGAATAGATGCCACATAAAGTATGAGTAATGTTGATCTAAGTATGCCAGGAATAGATGCCACATAAAGTATGAGTAATGTTGGTATATGCAGGCTAACTAAGAAAATATAATACATCACTACCCTGTGAAATTTACTGTGGTGGCATATATATATGCAAACTTCCATTTTTTAAAAGCAGTGCTGATATAAAAATAGAAGTAATTATCATAACATATTCAAATACCTTGGTTTTTGCCACAGCTCTAAGCTCAGTATGTATATCATTCATTGAAGCTATCATCAGTCTATCATCTATTCCTTTGTCACAAAGTCAGGGTTTCACAGTGATATATGATTTCTCCATTGAATACACTAACATTAGGAAAATAAACTCGCTACCTCCCAAATTTAGCACTCCCAAAAAGATGAAAAGTACGTCTTTTCTGTCTATATACTATATATATAGACAAAGGGAAGAAACCCTTATCCATTACCTCCCCTTGACCACTGCTAGGGGTGCCAGTTTTAAGCTTTCACTCAGCTCTATCAACATAGCACTACAAGACCTTCCCAAATCGTAAGAATATCTTCATGATTTCAACCCATTCATCCAGAAGGTCAGTATATAAGCATATAGTAAGGTATTTACTACATGTGATAATCAATAGTTTTTACTTTTGATCAGTATTTATGTGCATTTTTCGTTTATTCTGGCCTTGTGCTCCAACAGAGTATCATTGGTACATGTTTGTTAATTGTTATTCATGCTCACTGTTTATTTATTTCTACTTGTTCAAATAACAAGTGTTGTTATTGTGATTTGTGATCACTTTTGGATTGTTAATTTCTGATTTGTTTTTTCTTGTCATTTCAGTTCATGATGATGAAATGAAGTACAAGAAATTCAAAGTTAATAAGGACATACATGAGACATGTCTCGCTTGCATGAAGTGTTCTTCGTCCTCTACATGCAATGTATGCGCATTATGGTCTAAAAATAACTGGGGTGAAGTCTCATATGAAGCAGTGTGATGTCTTGAGCCTTCACCAGAAGACAGCATCAATTGCAAGCATAGTGGGGGACATCACAATGGTTCATCCCCCGCTTCAAAATTAGACGTATGATGCCCACTGTAATGATCACATCAGTCGAATTGGATGAACAAGGGGTTGCAGACTTGCTGGCCTCAAATTCTTCCCAGATGCTGTCTGAGCTGCAGATTTGTTGACTAGTACAGGAAGGGATGATGCAGTTGCTAAATTCAGGACAATTTTTTTCCATACATTCGTCACAAACCTTCATGGATAATTTGGAGTTTATGGGGTAGTGTCCCCCCATATCTATGCAGCCCAGTGGGTGTAAGTCCCCCCACATGTCTGAGCATTACCTTTGGGCCTGTAAGTCAGGGTGCATGGGGGTTTTATTGGATCTTGATGATCCATTACACATTCTTTCATGCCGTTTGACACCATTGCGACTGCTGATCAGCCAGTCCAGCTGTCAAGCCAACCGTACCTATTGTCCCATAACCGGAGAACCATCACCTCTGAAAACCATGCCACATACCAGCTGATAGTGCCATGGTATGTGGAACCATACAGGGATCAGACTGATTGATCAGTCCATTGCACATGCTTTCTGCACTTTCAGAACTGTCTGTCCAACTGACCAGCCAGATAGCCAGCCATCATACGTTCTGGCCATCCATCCCAGCAAAACTTGTTTGGCCAGCTTGACCAGCAAGTCATGTATTTATGGCTTATCTTTTGGAGCGATACCATGATACAATTAAGGACAATGGTAATGTATCATCCATGCCAGTAGAGATGTTTTACACAGAAGGGGACATAGGGATGAGGATGACCCACACAGCGAGTGTGGAGATAACCTTGATTCCTTAACACACTTAGATCCAACTGTGGAACAGATCAAGTTTCAAAGCAGCATTCAAAGAAATATACTGGATGTTGCTTGCTTCTGAAAGCCCGCCACCACCAGCTGTGAACTGGACCTATAAGGTCATGGTGTCAGTAGACCTGGAACATCCCTCCTTATGCCTACTGCCATAGTTGGGGGAAAATAAAATAAATTTCAGACTATCTGTCAGATAAAATCCATGCGCCAGGAAATTCTAAAGCATTTTTCTCAGAAAATCAAGTTCAAGGGGCTCTTTTTTTGTCACACTGGTATAGAATGCATTCAGATACATTTTCCACTGAGCCTCTGACACTAGATAAGAACATTGTGGTGGTAAATATGACTACCATGCTATTCTACAAGGTGGACAAGACTGTCTTTCATGTCACCTCGAAGGTCATTCGTAATATCGTGGCAACATCTTCATTGTTGGATCTAGCATCACTTGCTATTTTCAGCTTGCCAAAAAAGCAGACAGTGATCATGCCTGGGAATCCACAGCTAGAATCACCAAGGTCATTAACAGTGTGCACACCATTACATGGCTAACACTGTGACAACCTCAGCCAACATAGATAAGACACCTGTCTTTGCTTGTCATCAGTCAAGCTGCATCATCCATCAGCACTCCATGCAACACCCTTTAGGTTGCTGTTAATATTTGGCAGTAGGATAGAGGAAGTGAGGAAGCAGGCAGCACAGGAACTGCCCATCCAACTGGCCATGTCTACTCCAGACATTCAGGCCAAATCAATCTCAGCTTAAAAGGAGATATGATCATTGACAAAGAGATAAGAGATTGAATACTGCCTAGCAACAGCAAGTTTCAACCTCAGTCAAATTTCAGGAGAGAATCAGCTCAATTTAGAAGGCAGTTTAATAAAGAGGATAAGAAACAAGATTTCTTGTTCCCCAAGCCTCCTAGCAACTGCTGTTGAATCACCACCCCAACCACCCAGCACCAGGCTCCTTCATTTCCATAAGTGCTAGATTGACCTATTTTCACAGAGTGATTGGGCGATCCCAGTTGTTTCGGAGAGGCTTCAGATTTAATTTATCCAGTCCCCTCCCCTTTTGTCTTCCTTTTTCATGATGGATGTACTGTCAGATTTAGAGACAGCTGAAATTGTGCAGAAGGAGATTAAGTCATTACTCGACAAGTGGGCAGTCTACATTATTCAGAAACTGAACTCTCTGGAGTTTTTTTCCAATGGAAAGCTTAGGCTAATCATTAACCTCAGTTGTCACCACAAATACATTGCTGCGCCGAAGTTCAAGATGGAAACAGGTCAATCAATCAGACTTTCCATTAAAATGGACAACTTTGCATATTTTCACATCCCTATTCACCTGGCCATGCACAAGTTCCTTCAGTTTTTTGATACACTCCCTTTTGGTCACAACATAAGTCCATTGGAGTTATTTTATCAACTGCATCGTCACCCTGTTCGGGTCAACTTCGTCTACAGCAACTGCGGCATATCTGGACAATATCCTCCAAACACATGGTATGTTCTATTCCGGTGAACAGCCGGAATGATCTCCTGTCCCTTTTAGGTTACTTAGGTTTTTTAGTGAACTGGGAAAAGTCTGATCTTGACCCATCACAGTGTTTTGTCCATCCAGTCAGGGAGTTTATCACAAATCTCAACATCATGATCTTCCTCATGTATGCATGTTATGCATTATTGAATTTGCAGAGTCAATATCCAACAAGGAGTAGATTACAGCAAGAGAGTTCCTTCAACTTCTTGGCTTGCTCAATGCAGCATTGGATCTGATTCTAATTGACTGCCTTTTCCTGTGCCCCTCGGCAGATGGCACCCAGTGGCATCCCTTTTCTGGTCTGCTCAATCACAAAGTCAGACAAAGTCAGGATCAAAGCCAAAGTAGTATTGTTCCTGTGTCAGTAGTGCAACAAAGATTGGCTTATGGCAGGAATCCCTCTGGAAAAGCCGTAATGGGAAACTACAATATGTACAGGCACCAGTTTGTACGGTTGGGGAGTCCACCTGTTGCCATGCTTCGACATGGTCATTGGCATGTGGGGTAACGAGAGGAATTACCTATTCATATCAGCCCTCTTGAAGTGAAGACTATAATCAAAGTTTTTCATGTCTGGAATGACCACATCTACAAGAAAGACAACTTGGTGATTGCAGCCTACCTGCTCAAATGGGGGGAGGGGGGTTACAAAATCACCCAACCTATGCATTCTGGTTTGGAAGTTTCTGTGCTGGTGCTTCCAACTAAATATAATTCTGGCAGACTCAGTGTCCTGGCCTACCCTCTGTCAAGAAAGGACCAGATCCTTCATACTGAATGGTCCATTCATCAATCAATCTTTCATTCGATCTGCATGCTTTGGGAGTGTCTGATGATAGACCTTTTTGTGACAATGTGGAACTACAAACTGCCCACCTTTGTCTCTCTGGTTCCAGACCCAGAAGTCTGGGCTGTGGATGCACTACCAATTAGTTTTGAGGAGTTTTTGGCCTTCACTTACCCCCCCCCCCCCCACACACACACACACAAATATGGTCTTAGTACTGAAAATAATACAGAAATTGAGAGATCAGAACTATAAACTGATTCCTATAGTCCCCCTCAGATTCGACAAGTCCTGGTCAGTGATCTATTTGATCTAGCAATTGACATGCCCAGGAAAATCCCAGAGAAGCCGAACCTACTCAAACAGCTGTAGTCACAGTTATTTCATCCATGTCCAGACCGGCACCTTCTTCATGCCTGGCTTTTGTCAGTAAAAACTCTGTAAAGAAAGGAATTTCAGCCTTTGATTGTGGAGAGAATCTTGTGAGCTAGAAGGCTCTCCATTTTGAAACAGTAAGAGGGAAAGTGGCATGTGTTCAGGGACTGTTGCCAAGTCAACAACATCACACAGCTGGCTGATTTCTTTCTCTGGCTGTTTGAGGAGAAAAAGTTATTCCTGGTTACCATCAAAGGTTATTGCTTCATGATTTCTGACACTTTCAGGCATCATCATACCTACCATAGCACGAGTCGTGCAAAAAACATGATTGTTTACTCCCAAACCCACATCGCGGTCATTTTTTTAAAAACACAATTTTCAATAATCTTAGGGAAAGAAGAAAAAAAAACTGTGTTGTCCACCACCATAAATGTCCAAAGCATGTAGTTTGTATAAACAGTTAACAGTCCTGCTTAGAGCCCATGTAAAAACTATCCTTGGGGCAGTTTATCATTGAGTCAGTTAAAAGGTAAAGTGGTAAGAGATAAACAACCACCATTTCCCTTATTACTTAATTGGTTGAGAATAGCTAGGATGATGCCATGTCAAGTCCTTTGAACACTGCTGTGGGAGAGCCCATTAGGCTAATTTGCATAGGTACAATACATTAAGTGGAACATCCCAATTCATTTGAGTTGAGTACAGTCATAGAGATGTGTGTTGAAGAACAAAAGTTATTACACATCATTGTCTTGAATGAGAATGTTTAATCCATCATTATTATAGATTATTGGCAGGTTTGTGCTCAGCAGCAATGTTTCTTTGAAGTCAGATTTTACTCACTATATAAAATGAAAAACAGAATTATTTTGGTATACGGAATAGTGTACAAGTTTGGTTCTTTCTTTTTTACAGCAAAATGTTGAAATGCAGCCATGATTAAGTAAAAGATGAGCACTCTGCAAAGCAAGCAAAGCCCAGCAAAACTTAATTTCAGAACTCCTTAATGGAATTTGACTTTGTGAAGCACAGTAGAAAGAGGGAGCATTTTATTTTTGTGCACACACTGCAAACACCATATTGACATTAGTCATTCTGGAGTGTACAACATCCATCAAGATAGCAACACCACCCAGCATGTTTGCCACTCTCTCACAGCAATGCAGATGCAGAAAGATCATTTTCTATGCTGAGAAAATTCAACAAGATCTTTGGGGAAGTTTTAACAACAGCACCGTCTGGTCTCAAATGGGTGCCAAGATGAACATGAATAACATTTGTATTACCTTCACACACACACACACAAACACACCACTGAACTATTGAAAGCAGCAAAGACTGCATCTAATTAAGAAAATATTCCACTGTCCAAAGGATTTTAAAGACAGAAACTGAGTATATATTTTTTTATTTAATGTCTGTGTGGATGTGTTTATGTGAGTGGGGGCACGTGTGTGGTGATGATATTGGACAATGCTAAGTCTACCAACTATTTTTGGTTTGTAAGTATATTAAATGCTTAAAATTCAAAGAAAGCATGTTATTTCCTTTTTTTTAATCAAATTTGAATTTTCAGTCATTTTATATAGGCTTATATGAAAACATAACTTATTCTCAATTTGACGTCGTTTTTTTAGGTCACATGCACTTAGCCCCTTTGGAAACTTCAAACACACCTTTTTAGTCCTCAAAACTTCCCCCAACACTGTCTGGGAATATGGCAGGTATGCATTATGACAAAGGGGATATTGGTCATGATAAAGATCTATCAGACCTGCTAGTCAAATTTTACTTGAAAACGGCTAAATTCCCTCACCCTTTTTCCTAAATGGAACCTCTCATGGGTTTTGACATGGCTCAGTTGAAATCAATTTGAGCCTTTAGCCAGAACCTTGCTGAAGCCACTATCATACAAGACATGCTTTCTGACAGCCTTAGCTTCAGCATGCAGGGTGAACGAGTTACATGCCCTTTCCATGGACCCAAAATATCTCCAGTTCAGATTGAATGGTTTCGTGGTCATATTGATGCAGCTATGCTTTGTAGCTAAGAATATTCTGCCATCAGCAGGCAATCAGAGAATCATCATATGCTCTCTCTCATTAATAGAGACATCAAGAGAAGCAACCATGCAAGACCCGGTCCATGCCCTCAAGCATTACTTCAAGAGAAGCAACCATGCAAGACCCGGTCCATGCCCTCAAGCATTACTTCAAGAGAAGCAACCATGCAAGACCCGGTCCATGCCCTCAAGCATTACTTCAAGTGCACAGAGAAAAGTCATGGAACACGAAAACATCTCTTTCTTCCAGTGAAAACTGCGAAAGAGTATATTAACCCTCAAGCCTTACTTCAAGTGCACAGAGAAAAGTCATGGAACACGAAAACATCTCTTTCTTCCAGTGAAAACTGCGAAAGAGTATATTAACCCTCAAGCCTTACTTCAAGTGCACAGAGAAAAGTCGTGGAACACGAAAACATCTCTTTCTTCCAGTGAAAACTGCGAAAGAGTATATTAACCCTCAAGCCCTACTTCAAGTGCACAGAGAAAAGTCATGGAACACGAAAACATCTCTTTCTTCCAGTGAAAACTGCGAAAGAGTATATTAACCCTCAAGCCCTACTTCAAGTGCACAGAGAAAAGTCATGGAACACGAAAACATCTCTTTCTTCCAGTGAAAACTGCGAAAGAGTATATTAACCCTCAAGCCCTACTTCAAGTGCGCAGAGAAAAGTCATGGAACATGAAAACATCTCTTTCTTCCAGTGAAAACTGCGAAAGAGTATATTAACCCTCAAGCCTTACTTCAAGTGCACAGAGAAAAGTCATGGAACACGAAAACATCTCTTTCTTCCAGTGAAAACTGCGAAAGAGTATATTAACCCTCAAGCCTTACTTCAAGTGCACAGAGAAAAGTCATGGAACATGAAAACATCTCTTTCTTCCAGTGAAAACTGCGAAAGAGTATATTAACCCTCAAGCCCTATCATCGTGGCTGAAGTGGGTTATATACTTAGTGCACTCTGAGGTATCAAAGTCTCAAGAAGATCATAGTAACCTCATGAAGATTTCAGCTTATGAAAATAGAGCTATTTCTATGAACCTCACTTTCTAATGTAATGTTTGATCCAAGACATTAAAAGTTATTGGCCGGCATGCACAGTCATCCTTGAGTTTTTATCTCCATGATCTAGCATCGCAGAGACAAGATTTGAATCTGGTGGGTCCTGTGGCTACTGCCCAGATGACCACCAGACCCAGTTAATGTCAGCACAACCTCCTCACAGGCAATAGTTTAGCTCTTCCACTGTATTCGCCTGGAACATTTATCAGTAAGAAGAGCTCATTAACTTTCTTCTTAGCCATGTATAGTTGTCATGAATCACATGACTGTGGGTTGCGCTGCTCTCAAGTTAGGAGAGCAGGCTTGCTCTCATATAGGGATTCCAGCCATTCTTCCCTCAAAAGGTGCCAGTGGTCAAGGTAGGATACTCAGCATTCCCTCCTTCTATTACATATTCTCCTAATGTTAATGTGATTGGGAAATGTATTAAAAGGAGAAAGAATTTTGTTTAGTAAATGAAGTTTCTTTGAGAATACTTACCTGATCACATTATGATAAACCCCTCCCAACCTCCCTGTGAATGTGAGCATCATAGCTGATTTATTGGTGAACTTAAAACTGGTGCTGCCTTGCAGTGGTTGAAGGGAGGTAATGAGTCAGAGTTTCTTCCCTTAGTCTATATGGTATATAGACAGAAAAGATGAGATTGGTTGTGGAATTTATTTTCCAAATGTTAATGCTATCAGGTAAGTATTCTTGGAGAAACATAATTTGCTAAAAAGAACAACTTACTTTCCATCATTCATAGGACACTTGAGAAGAGTTTGAATAAAAATTTCTTTATAAGAATGTTTGATCAGCTTGTGGAGATATTTGTGGCAAATTCTGGAACTATTTTCAAGTCTACCACTATGCATTGTCATGTCATTTTCTGTAACATCTGTTTACAAAGTATTTTGGCAGCAACAAAATTGTTAAAAACTTGCACACATTATTTTTTTTGATTGGTAGTAATAAGAGCACATAACAGTCTAAATTTTAAAAAAGTTACTAGATTAATTGAAGTTTGTGTGTATGTGTGTGTCTGCTTTCATTCAGATTACTGTTAATTTTTGCTCATGATTTTTCATTTATCAGTAAACATTTTCCCACCTGTTACAAACTGTGTCACGTTTTTCTGTGAATGATGTACATGTATATGAACCTGTCTTTAATAAAATTTTTTGGCATTTGAATTTTAAAGTTTTTTATGCCACGAGTCTGAAAAAGGCCAATCACAGATTCTAAAATCAGTGTATAAAAAACCATGTCAAAGACTCTTTAAGTTTTGACCATATAATATAGATATTACTTGGTAAAACAGAGACAAGTACTTAGATGTATGAATTAAATCATATGGGTTTTTGCCTTCTTATCATCAATGCTTAAATAAAGCAGGTAAAATGGTCTTTAGAAAACAGCAGAAAATTGTTGCATTTACGTCTTTAACAGATACCCCAAATTATGTCACAGTGCTAGCTTAACACATGGCAAAAGATGCAGATAATGTAAGAGGCAGTGCAAAATAAATCAAAATTATTTTAAAAAACTACAAAGTATTGCACATTTACTATTATAGTAACAAATTAGAAAGCTTAAGTAGCATTTGCATATATTAATGGTTTGACAGACTTATTGGTAAAAATAAGTGAATATCTTCCTACGTACTTAGTATATGTTATTGTGCTATCCAGGTTTTGATCCAAATGACCGGTCATGTGATCATAGTATGTAGTGTATAATACAGCTGATTGGACAGTATAAGATTTGTTTGTCTGCTTATCTTTATTTCCTTCAAGCAACATGGATTTTGAAAGATTATTGACTGTACTGTCTACATCGAGAATTCTGAAACATACAATTTCTGGTTTGCTTCAACTCGTGTTTAAAAGGTACATCCTCAGAAATAGGTGATCCATGTTATGTATGATGTTTATATAATATTATAAATATTTTAGGAAATTATAAATGTTTCTTGACTTTAATATTTGCTCAGACCTTAATGTTATATATCAGGTTTACATGTTTAGCTATTTTCCTTGAATTAGGTTGTTTACTTATTATTTGAGTTCAAGGATGGTTTTGGTAAACAAGTTATTGATTCAGTTTGAGGTAAGGGTTGATTTTGTTTACAGATAAAACTAGAATTTCCCTGAGAATTATGTGTTAAAGTCACATATACCATACAATTTTATAAAACATTGTGTCATGTGACCTATCTTTATATATACCATGTTTAGTGGACAGTGTTCAGTTTCGACCTTAACGTCAGTTTTTAAAGGGTTATTACAGTTGTGAAAAATCACTCCAAATTCCAAGAGAGGAATTATTTAAAATACCCATTGGATTATAAAAGTGCTCATAGACTTTTGGATTTTGGATTTTGAAATTGACAATTTGGGGATTTATGTGAACTTATTCAAAGATATTCTGGAGTACTTCATTTTGGCACATCAGCACATTAAAGACTATTGGTACATCAGGACATTAAAGACTATTGGCACATCACCACATTCAAGGATACAGTATTTCATTCGGAACATTCTATATTTAGGACTTGTGATTAGGACACTTAGGATTATTGGATTATTTGATTTTAATTTACGTTACTGTGTCTTTTGATTTTCATTTTTATTATGTAGAAATAAATTGTTGATTTTTACTTGATTTGTTGGTTTAACTTTCTTTCTGTTACATTTTTCTCAGACAATAGAGACATAACATCTGGAAAACATCTTACTCCATTGTTAGTACACAGGACAGATAAACCATTTATACAGAGAGACTTAGGACAGGAAATAGTGGTGTAATTTTTCACTGTTGGCAAGTTAAGGCTTATGGCATTTAAAAATCTTGAGTGATTATGTTTTCTTTTAAAAGTCAGACTTCTTGTCACAAAGTGCAGATGTTTGACTTGAGGGTAGGGAGGGGGGAGATATCCCCCCCCCCCCATCGCCATGTGCAAGTGAACATATGAGGTCTGCATTATAAAGCAGGAACAAAAATTCCCTAGCCCAACTATCTCATAGAGCTAAAGATTGTTGTTGGGGAAGTGAAATTTCATGTAAGTGGCCCAATTTTCACATAGAAAAAGTACAAAAAAGCTGAATTTGGAGACCATTTTCCCCTCATAATCATTGAAGGGCAGTAGATCAAAATTGGAATTGTCACCACTGATGAAGGAAAGGTGAGTCAAATCAAATTAGATTACCATAACTCTTGATGCCACTATATGTACAATAATGATATTTTAAACATGTCATTTGTGAAAAACAATTCCATACATAAACAGTTTTGTGTAGACAGAAGCTGAGATTTGCATCTGACCTACATGCATAAAATGGGTGAAAGTATAACTGGTTTGACAGGTCATTTCATTAGCATGCCAATAAATTTAGATGTGAAAGCCTGATGTTAGTATTTCAGTCATGTTGTGATCTGCATTGTATACTAATTGACATATCAACTACTCTCAGTTAATAAGTACTTATAAGTGATTTTAGGTACCTCTGACCAATCATATTGCAAACCATGTATGAAATTGCCTCGATATTTCTCAATTTTAACCTGTCAGTCTGTGTTTCTTGAAAACAAAAACTGAACTGAAACAACAAACCAGATAAGCAGACCATGTGAGAACTGAACTGAAAAAAAAAGCAGATAAGCAGACCATGTGAGAATGAGACAGATAAGCAGACCATGTGAGAATGAGACAGATGCCATAATCTGTCTTTTATAGTGTGACCTCAGCCTTTAAGATCCTACATACTAAAATACAGCTATTACATGTTTGTTTAGGCCCCTGAATACTGTCCATAGAATATGAAAGAATTTTGAAACACAACATAAACATCACCATGATCATCAAAGAGCAATAACAGTGTTTGCAGTTGCATCATACCATGGAAAGCACTCAAAGACCTGTGCTTTATGTTGAATGAGTTGTGCAACAGGAATGGTGTATTGAAATATATGATCTCGTATTATGTGAACTAAATACGCCAGGCATGTGTTAAAGACAGCTTCCATGCAGCATAATCATTTGCTTAGGTGATTGCTACCCCACCCCACCCCTGCCAAATAGACTCTATTTTACTTCTTGTGTACAAGTTCCACAACTACACTGGCTGTGTTATCTAGACAGCACATGATACTAGGTTATTTAAAGTATGAAAAATCTTATATATTTGTCAGTGTGTCATAGAGTAACTTTTTTCCCTCCTATAACAAACTGGGAATGTAGTTCATCCTCTATTCTGTAACAGCAAAATTTCCAGATTCTGCAGCCAACAAGAAATTTACCTCATACAAGCAATGCGTGATGCAGTCATAATATCACTACACTAGCAGGCAACAGACAGTTATTCCCATGACTTATAGACAATATTGGGTGGGTACCATGGTAGAACTATACTACTATACTATCTGTACACCTGCCAGCACTCCAATATCATGACTGAGTCAGGTATCGGTTGTTCATGCCATTTCAACATTGGCTAAATCTTACCTTATGAAAGATCTATATTTTCTTGTCACAATCTCTTGTGTGCACATTTCTCATTACAACCCTGCTCTACAAACTTGGAGCTTTATACTGATGAAACCTTGACAGTGTTCTCTCCAGAACAGTAAGCTGTTGGGTAATCCATACAACTTTCTGTTAGCTGCACTGATCCTCCTGCACTTTCTTAGCCCCACTTCTTCTTAAGTGATGTTGTCCCTATACCTTCATTGCTCACTCACTTTGACAGATTCTTTCATGTTGCAGAAATGACTTTTTAAGTCTAATTTAACCAATATTTAAGATAATATATATAACATATGTACCTTTTCCACATTTCAGTAGACCTACAATATTCAGTACTTTTATGCATATTCATGATAAAATAGTTTCTTTTGCAGTTAATATACCAAACTGATGGTATGTTTTCCAATACACCTTTAAACATTTCTGGGGAGAATAATGCCTGGACAAGTTTGATTTTGAGCTTTCTGTGTTATCATTTTGAGGAGTTATGACCCCTCCTTTACTTGGGTTCCACAACATAACTTTATTAGAATTGTTAGATTTTAACCAAATTTTGCATACAGCTTTATTATTGAGCTGATCTTAGTGGAAGTTTGACAGAGCAATCACTTTGGCATTCGTGAGCAGGTCTGTACATACTTTATCCACACCTTAAATTAAGGTTAGTGTTAAAGTTTCTATACTTTCTGGGCAGATAAAAGCTGGACTTGATAAATGGTGGACTTGATAAAAAGTGGACTTGATAAAAGCTGGACTGGATAAAAGTAGACTCCATAAAAAGTGGGTCTCTTGTATTAACAAGGCTTTGAATGAAATTGCCAGCATTCTGCATCATTATTATCTCTCTCCATGCCACAAGACCAAGTGAGTTTACTATATGGCCCTATATCCATCAAGAATTGCTTGTTACCTCTCTTTAGGTTATATTTCTCCACTCTGTTTCTTATCAGATTTTTTTAAAAGTTTGTAAGAAGTCTTATATCATCAAGATATCAATGAGTTCTATTATGAGAGAGATCTACACATGTTGATGAGACAATCTTGCATCTGATTGGATGAGCTTATTACTACTCAAGAGATGGTATTTCTGACCCAATTTGTATGACCCAATTTTAGTCAAACGATGTAAATAAGTTAATACATGTACCATCAAGATATTGGATGATTAAAGCATTATTTAATATTGATATTGAATAATGGTCATACTTTTATCCTTGGCTGTAATCTTTTCTGATATTTATATTGGTATCATGGATATTTTGATTGGACTTCACTCTTTAATACGACTGAAAGTTCTTGACAAAGCAGCAGCAAGACAACAACTTCTAAATATATGAAAAATAATTGACAGAATCATAGCTGTTATTACATGCGGCCATCTCACCCTCCAGCAGTTGATTTACAACAAAAGATTTGAGAGTGTTATATCTTTCTTTTACACTATTGCCCAAAGCTAATAACATGATCAGGTCACAGCATTCACCTGTGAAACGATAGCAGAGGTTTCACCAAATGACCCTTTAGACTGCAGTAAGTGATTTTGAGATGTAACTAGTACATTGTCAAATAAAGAAGCAAAATCAGTTGGAGACATTGTTGATAAACCTTATAATTGATGAAATACAAAATACATGTAAATGGTTGTTAGGTCTAATTGACCACATAGTTACTTTGTTGTAATTACCAAATGTTTGTGTAGAGTTATTACACTACATTATTGATATTGTTGTGATTTTACAATACATTACTGATATTGTTGTGATTTTACAATACATTACTGATATTGTTGTGATTTTACAATACATTACTGATATTGATGGATACTTATTGTTTGTATAGTTTTTACTTCTATTACCCAGAAACTTGTGTGGGTAATGAAAAGATCAAAGATGCAAAATATAAACTTACAAGTTGTTTGTTTAACTTTTTTAATCTTAGAGTAAATACTTATGAATTCAATCTATTGTCTGGTAGAATATTGTACAAAAGTGTCACAATACAACAGGCACTATATGGTTAGAAGACATGGTATAATCTATCCCCACATAATATATTAGCATTAGATAGGGTCACCATTTTTGTTCAAAGCACATGCAGGATATCTACTCAAGAACCTATGTAGCATTAGGTTTGCTAGGCATGAACCCTACTGAAGCAGGGGCCCCAGGTTGTCGAGTGTTCTAAGGCACTCACCTCACAGATCACTCACCCATCTCACCCCTTGTCCGTGTGAATTCAAGTCTCAGCTGGTCCAATGTGGGTATGTGAGAAAGCTTGCATGTAACTTACCATGGGTAGGTGATTCTTCCCAGGGTCTTCCCAGCTTCCTCCTCCACCAGATATACTGGCCACCATGTATAGCCTATCATTTACTGAAAAATGGCATTAAACCCCACAACATCAAACCTACAGAAGCATATATTGACCAGAGAAAGGTGAATTTCTTGGTAAAAATGTGCAGACTGTCAACAGATTATCTCTCAAAGCAAGTATTTATGTTACACTTGTTTAATTACCACTTGCCCAAATCTCAATGCAAACAAATGGGCTTTATCCCAGAAATCTATAGGGGTCTAGGAAAAATAATTTAAAATCATTTGTAGATTAGTATATTATGCATGGGACCATCCCAGAAAGCTGGCATGGAGACACTTAGTTAAAGGAAATATTGATATGTTTTAAGAAAACTTTTGAAATTAAGACTATTGCAAGATGCATCTTTATGCAGGTTTTCATGATCGATACTAAATAATTATTTGGCTCCTTTGTTAATCTGGGAAGTTGGCAGAAAATTTCCCAGCTGTTGAAAAACTGTTGTGGCTAACATTATTTCAAGACATTTGAAAGATATTGACGAAAGCTTTTGTCACCGATGTGCTATGTGTACAACATGTGTTGTACAAAATTTTATTCCTGGTTGTAGTTTTTTAACTCCAGACCAAGAGAAGTTTTGGAGTTATTAACAAGTTTGGGGTCTGTGTGTAGGTGTAACTTGACAAACCATTTGGTATTGATTTTTTGCATATTCTCCTAGGAATGGGAAACCAATTTACTAGACCTGTTTCAAAATGACCAAATTATGTATGTCTACTTTATATGCATCAGCACAGTAACATGTATGTAGAAGAAATATATATACATAGAATAATGGACATACATGCACATACTTCAGATCATACACTACAATAGTGAATCTCAATGATGCCGTTCATTCATAACACATTCATGTGTCACGTTAATATCTGCAGAATCATAACAAAAGGTAGGGTGTACAATATTACATACATTTTTGTTCCTTTGTTTATGTCATCCACTTCTTTTTTTACTCTTTGTTCTACCACTTTATATGATCAATTATATGTATTCTTTGTTCATTGGAATAAATAAAGATATCAATCTACGTTGTTGGATACTAATTGTTTGTAGAGTTATTAATTCTATACCCAGAAACTTGCGTCGACTGGACACTCTGAAACCTGACATCTTCTATTATTTAAAGTATATTACTGATAATTTTGGATACTGATTGTTTGTATCGAGTTATTAACTCCATATATGTACCTAGAAACTTGTGTGGACAAGACACTCTGAAACCTGACATCTTCTATTATATCCAGTACAGTATATTACTGATATTGTTGGATACTAATGTTTGTATAGAGTTATTAACTCGATACATGTACCTAGAAACTTGTGTGGACAAGACCTTCTGAGACCTGACATCTTCTATTATATCTAGTACAGTATATTACTGATATTGTTGGATACTAATGTTTGTATAGAGTTATTAAATGTATTACCCAGAAACTTGTGTATTTCTTACCACTTCTTGGGTATGTAATTAAGATAATCCGAGTTAATTACCACTTCTTTAGCCATTATCTTTTGTTCCTGGCTTGACCCAACTGACAGTGCGCAAATTTTGATGCTGGTTTAGTCTTTGCATTGACATACTAACGTGATCCCTTGTGATGATGGAATCTACTGGTTGGTTATATTATTTCGCCTTTACTACCAGCTCAGTATGCATTGCACATGTTGATTTTTAAGTTACATGTATTAAAATCCTTAATGCTTATTCAATAAAATCGACACACCATCAAAAAGAATATGAAACTACCCAGTACCCAGCCAGCCCCCAGTTGACCAGACTAAGAAGAGCAGCTGTCCAGTTTGCAGATTCAGAATCATATAGATCTAGTGGTGTAAAAGTCATATCATAAGAAATTAAATTAGTGGGATGATAAAACACTGAATGGAAGATTTCCTATCCTTGGATGGAAATTGTTGGGTTAAATGGTAAGTGTTCCATGTTGCTAACTTTTGGTTTAGATCTACTTAGCAATGGGTGAGGTAGGGGTGGGGATGGGATTGTAAAAGATACACAGAGCACTATTACAATCTATTATTTTGGTTGTTATAGTTGTAGTATTATTGTTGTTGTGCTTCTTCTTGTTGTTTTCTGGAACATACATGTGATGAGTAAAATTTCATGAATGAATAGTTTACTCGGAGAAAGAAAAAAAATAGTTTGGTCAATAAAATCAAAATTAAATCTTAAGTGGGTGCTGCTCAATTAATTTCTCTTTATCTGTCTATCCAAATAAGAACAGGATCAGTTTTTATCTTCAATTTTATCTGTTTTGAAAACGTGTAAGGAAGCATTTTGGATTATTCCTTGATTTATATTTGAAATATTTCTCAAACAATAAGCAACTAGTGTTTACTGTGTCTACAGCAGGTAGATAAAAATTAATGCATAAACAATATTTTAGGTCTCAGACACTGAATGAATTAAACCATAACAAATATATTCATATACTGACAGTATTGTTCCTAATGGAAAGGAATATGTGTTATATTAGTTATTCTGTCATTATTAACAATACGTGACTGTCTGACCCTTAAAATTTTTTACCTTGGTGGCTCACTTAGGAATCGGGTGAGTTTATTTTAGCTCTACTGATCATAGACCAGAACAGCTTATGGGATGGTCTGTTGCCTGTCCGTCTGTTAGCACAAGTTTGTTATCACTACTCCTAAACTTCTTGGAGGATTGCCATGAAACTTTACACACACATTCATCCAATGGAATAAAAATGGTGCCACTCAGACATCTAATATGGCCACCACAGTAACACTCTTGAAAATCTTGTTATCACTACTCCTCCTGAATAGATATCAACAAGAGGTTTTCACCAAAAGACTTTTTTATGATGTCTAGTTGGTCCTTGATGAAAATGGTGCAGATCTGATGTCCAATATGGCCACCACAGTGGCCATCTTAAAAATATTATCACTACTTCTCCTGAATGGATGGTCATATCACCATGGGGTTTTTATTAAACAACTTATGATGTCCAGTTGGTCCTAAATGAAAATGGTGTCATTCAGACATTCAGTATACCTGCCATAGTGGCCATCTTGAAAAAATTTGTATCGCTACACTCCTGAATGAATGGTTGTATTAGCATAGTATTTTCACTGAAAGACTTTTTAAGATGTCTTGTTCATCTTAAATGAAAATGGTGCCATTCAGACATTCAGTATGTTTGCCACAGTGGTCAACTTGAAACTCTTGTTATCACTACTGTTCCTTAATGAATGGTCAAATCAGTATGGGGTTTTCACTGAAAGACTTCTTATGATATCTAGGTAGTCGTAAATGAAAATGGTGCTGATTCAACCTCTAACATGGCTGCCACAATGGCCATCTTGAAAATCTTAATATCACTACTTCTCATAGATGACTGGTCATATCGACATTGTGCATTCATCAAAAGACCTATGATTTCCAGTTGTTACTAAACACAAATGGTGCCAGTCTAATATCCAATAAGGCCACCATGGCACCTATCTTGAAAATATTGTTATTGTTACTCCTCCAAAACGGAAAGTCATATCAACAAGTAGTTTCCACGAGAAGACTTCTTAAAATGTCTTGTTGGTCATAAATAAAACTGGTGCCAATCTGGCATCCAATATGTCCACCACAGCCACTAATTTGAAATCTTGTTATCACTGTAGAATATCAAAGATGGTTTCAACACTCAGCAGTTAAAAGGAAGAAATGGTCTTATCTTGATTTCCTGGAGGCTTCAGCCCCTTCATGGCACTCTTGTTATATTTTCTTACATCCATTAATAAACTTTCTGTTCCATTTTATTTCAGACTGTAAAAGGTCCTTTTAAATCATTAACAGAATCAAGAGTGTGTTGAGGAACAAACTGTCACAGAGGATGCTCAATTATGTTGTAACCATCAGCACAGCTGGATTTTTCCTTACAGACTTTTAGTTTAATGTGACAGTAAAGGTTCCACTCTGCACTTTCATACTTTGCATAGGATTTGATTTTTAAAGAAAAAGAATTTCCCATGTTTTCCTCACTGTTTTCCTGCTTATTTAAAAAAGACCTTGTATATCTTAGGTATTGTTAAAATAACTCATAATTCCCTTTATTTTGGTGTATGATTGTTGAGTGTAATTTGGGTTGGAGAGTATACAGCTTGGCCTTACTTCAGATGAGCACCTCTCAAAAGGCTGCTATCTTTCATTGGTCATTTTCACTTCCAGGACTTCAAAGGTAAATTGGAAAAAACCAAGCCAATGACTTCCTTTACTTTTTATATATTTTATAAATCATTTTTTGCACTTTCAGAAACTTGTATTATCTACTCTGCTCTATTTAAATAAATGCTAAAGTTAGTGTACTTTGGGCTAGTTCAGGCTAATTTTTTGAGCACCTGGGAGCAGCCATCTGCTGTCTGCTTTAGATAGTGCATAGTTTTTATAATTACCGCATGTAAAGAAATTTCAGTCACAGTACATGAAAGTAGTATAGAGGTATGCCAACATTCTCTCCACTGTGCATGTTGCCAATGTGAACAGCTTCACCTTATCCCTGTTCCTCTCTCATAAGTACATAATAACTGTAGAGCGGAACCAAAGATATAGTGGGGTTGTGAAGAAAAGAAAGATATCTATTATTTACACTGAAAGACTGTAATGAGCCTTGGGATAAAAACATTATATAAATTAGGGAAATAAAGAATACTATGTAAATATTTGTGCTTTCTTTTGTATTTAATTTTTTTCCCTTGGCTTTTATGATGATATTGTGCATTTTTTAAGACATTTTATGGCACTACTTTGCATTTACCCCAATGATATCAACAATTCCTGGGGAGATCAATGGACAACTTATATAAAACAGCCAGAAGTTTGGTCCTAATGGTATCCATTTAAGGAAAGTTTTATTACATTTCATGTCAACATTGACAACTTCACAAATATTAGAAAGTAGTTCTTTTACAATATATTTCAGCATTGACACTTTCAAGTACATATTGCAAGCCTCATAAATTCATCGTAGTATTACCTTTTAAATCATATTATATGGTTTTTAACAACACATTTTGCATTATTTCAATATTTCTTATTTGTAATATAATTTTAGATGAAATTGTTATGATTGCCAGAATTATTGCCCCTATTCCCCCCCCCTCCCCCCGTGGAATAAGTGTTATCATGGCATGCAGTATATAGACACTTGTATGATCAATATCTTAAGGTCTAGTTATCTCTTATACTAAATAACCAGCTCAATTTTCCTGTCTCTACTCCTGGACCAGAAAATAGGGAAAATAATCGCTTGCTTGCCCACATAATAAGGTTTTCCACATATAAGGTCATTACCAAATATACTTGTGTATAAGCCAGGTCCAAGTGGTAACCAACATAGACCCTGATCGGCTGTCGCATAATGTGCCGGCAGATCAGGGTCTATGTTGTTTGTTCTACTGATTAGTCCTTACAAACTGCGTAGACCCAGATCTGCCGGTGCATTATGCGATGTGTGTTTAGGTCCATATTCCTTATACATGGTCTGTGCCTGTGATGTTATGAGGCTTGGTGTTATTTAAATGCATTGTGAAGGCTATTTAGTACCACACTATTTCACTGAAAGTTTCTCATTATGACCTACTTTCCATAATACTAATCCTGTGACTAAGATAAGTTTATTGCAGTTGCTGTTGTGATGATGATGATTGTTGTAGTTGTTGTAACAGCAGCAATAGTAGTAGAAATAGTTTTCCTTTGTTATTTTATCAGTTATTCCTTTTTGTTGTTACAGGGAAGGTCAGCTGTATGTGGAGGTGTTTGTAAATAAATCACGCTAGGATTTAGGCAATAGGGCAAATTTATAATAATTTCATCATTACTTTCCACCTAAAAACTGGCATAGAAAACAGGACACTGGGATGTAAATGTACTTTTGGATATGGGAGAAGCTACATATTGAAAATACACTCGCTTCTAAATTTTCGTTTAATTTTTGCATTGCATTCAACTGTTTGTCTGTCTCTCTCTGTTTTAGTCTCTTCATATTTCTTCATTTAGGTCACATAAATTTCAACAAACAAAAAACTAAAGACTACTGCAAGGGAAAAGTGCAGTGGGAGAACAATTTATTTAGAAAGATAGTGTCTAGGAATCTGAATGGAAATAAGATTCACAGAGTCAGTTCTCAAAAATGCAGTTAAGGCCAATTGCACAAAATGGTAAACAGCCTACAGTCTTACATCATAATGTGGCAACCATATAAGACCGTGGCTATAAACAAGACATACACTACTTTGTGGCCATCATGATAGACAGTGGCTATAAACAAGACATACACTACTATGTGACCATCATGATAGACAGTCACCATAAACAAGACATACACTACTATGTAGCCATCATGCAAGACAGTGGTCATAAACAGGACATAAACTGCTATGTAGCAATCAAATAATACAGTGGCCATAAACAAGACATACACTACTATATGGCCATCTTGTAATACAGTGGTTGTAAACAAGACATACACAACTATGTAGCCATCAAGTAATACAGCTGCCATAACAAGACATACACTACTATATGACCATCATGTAAGACAGTGGCCATAAACAAGACATACACTACTATGTGACCAACATGATAGACAGTGGTCATAAAAAAGACATACACTACTATGTGGCCATCATGATAGACAATGGCCATAGACAAGACATACACTGCCATGTAGCCATCATGTAAGACAGTGGCCATAAACAAGACGTATACTACTATGTAGCTATCATGTAAGATTGTGTTCATAAACAGGACATACACTACTATGTGACCATCAAGTAAGACTGTGGCCATAAACAAGACACACACTACTATGTAGTCATCAAGTAAGACAGTGGCAATAAACAAGACATACACTACTATGTAGTCATCAAGTAAGACACTGTCCATAAACAGGACATACACTACTATATAGCCATGAAGTAAGACAGTGGCCATAAACAAGACACACTACTATGTAGTCATCAAGTAAGACAGTGGCCATAAACAAGACATACACTACTATATAGCCATCATGTAAGGCAGTGGCTATAAACAAGACATACACTACTATGTAGTCATCAAGTTAGACAGTGGCCATAAAGACGATATACACTACTATATAGCCATCATGTAAGACAGTGGCCATAAACAAGACATACACTACTATATGGCCATAATGTAAGACTGGCCATAAAGAAGATATACACTGCTATGTTGCCATCAAGTAAGACAGTGGCCATAAACAAGACATACACTACTGTATGGCCATCATGTAAGACAGTGGCCATAAACAAGACATACACTACTATATGGCCATCATGTAAGACTGGCCATAAACAAGACATACACTACTATGTAGCCATCAAGTAAGACAGTGGCCATAAACAAGACATACACTACTGTATGGCCATCATGTAAGACAGTAGCCATAAACAAGACATACACTACTATGTAGCCATCATGTAAGACTGGCCATAAACAGGACATGCACTACTATATAGCCATAATGTAATACAGTGTTCATAAACAGGACATACACTACTATATAGCCATCATGTGAGACAGTGACCATAAACTTGACATACAATACTATGTAGCCATCATGTAAGACAGTGGCCATAAACAAGACATACACTACTGTGTAGCCATCAAGTAAGACAGTGGCCATAAACAGGATATAAACTACTATATAGCCATCATGTAAGACTGGCCATAAACAAGATATACACTGCTATGTAGCCATCATGTAAGACAGTGGTCATAAACAGGAAATACACTACTATGTAGAGATCATGTAAGACAGTGGCCATAAACAGGACATACGCTATTATGTAGCCATCAGTGTTCATAAACAAGATATACACTACTATATAGCCATCATGTAATATAGTGGCCATAAACAAGACATACACTGCTATATGGCCATAGACAGTGGGCATAAACAAGATGTACACTACTATGTTGCCATCATGTAAGACAGTGGTCATAAACAGGACATACTCTACCCTGTGGCCACGATATAAAACAGTGGTCATAAAGAAGACATACACTACTGTGCATGAAAATAATGACATTAAATTTTTTTCATGTTTGACAACTATTTGCAGCATTTTTGTATGAAATTACCTAAGTATATTTCCTAGCAAAAAATTGTATGTTTTCAAGCTGTCTTTCATCAAAGCTATTCTTATCACAGGTAAATTAAGGCAAACGATGAGGATACAGTTGTAATTTCCCTCAATGAGTTATGGTGAAATCATTACATTTTGCTGCCATTGTCACACTCTTTTCATAATCTTAATACATCATGAAGATATACTATATAGTAAATAAGTTTTACACATTTTATCTTTTGCTTTTTGCTGTTTTAACTATTGTTACTACAGAAATTTTGTATTCCACTGAAATTAAAAGAATAATATTATTTTTTATTTTGTTGTCATTTGATGAAAAAACAGCACAAAGTCATACAGATCCAGTAGAAATAAGAAATTCCTGGTGCACATATTCTGATATTTTGATAATGCTTTTGAGGCTTGTGTCAATAGTAACAATCTTCCTTCCAGTCTTGTACTCTTGTATCCAGGCTGCTTGGACAAGAGAAAATGATGGTTGCTGCTAGTACGGTTTCTAATTTTGATTAATAATTTGCAATTTGTGTATGACTTTGGCTTTAGAATAATTCTTGTATTTGGCAATATGATAAACATCAAATTTACATTAATGTTGCTTGTTTTGCCATTTTTTATGCTCCTACTGTATTCATAACTTGCCCCTATCAATCCATGCATCATTTTGGGATATGCGCATCAGTCTGGAGGCTGAACTGCCTGATTTGCACAGGATTTATTCAATAATTCAATAATTTGGCATCACTTTTGAGTTTACTTCTTGTACAATAATAAGTTTTGTCATAGTGGGAAATTTGTTGTGGAGACTGGATGGATATTGGGTATACTTTATTTTAGCATACAGAGGATGAAATGGTTGGTTGCCATGGTAACCAAATCAAGCCTAGAATGTGTACAAATCATGACAAAATGCATATTTTTCAGTATTCATTTATATTAGGCTTACTTATTTCTTGCAAAATCAGTCTTGCTTTGAATTTTTTCAATTTTTGATTGAGAAAAGTAGGAATTTCTAATTATTTAGCTTGAATTGTATAAGTTTCACCAAATATAGGCACAACAGGTGATTTGTTTTTCACAGGATTTATCCATTAATTAAATAATTTGGCATCACTTTTGAGTTTACTTCTTGTGCAATGATAAGTTTCTTTATAGTGGGAATTTTGTTGTGGACATTGGATGGATATTGGGTAAACTTTATTTCAGCATACAGGGGATGAAATGGTTGGTTGCCATGGCAACCAAATCCAGCCTAGAATGTGTACAAATCATGGTAAAATTACATATTTTTCAGCATTCATTTTTATTAAGCTTACTATTTTCTTGCCAAATAATTCATGCTTTAAATTTTTTACTTTTGAGAAAAGCAAGATGTTCTGTTTATTTAGCTTGGATTGTCCAAGTTCCAAATATAGGCACAACAGTGAATTCCAGAATTTCCGAATTGCGAAGATTAGTCACTCCAAAGTCATCACTATCCAATTTCTCATCTTCATTCAGATTTTGGATGTGTGGGACAGGTACTACTAAAGTAATTGAATCATTTATTTGGCTATCTCTGTCTACATATTGTTTCAGCATATTAATGTGGAAAAGTTGTTTCTGCTTTCTCCTCCCAGGAGTATTAATAATGTAATTTAAATCACTCACTTTCTTGTGAATGGTATAAGGGCCAAAATACTTAGCCTGAAGAGGATTTTGGGGTATGGGCAACAGAGCCAAAACTCTATCACCTGGCTTAAAACTCCTATCTTTCACTTCTTTGTCATCCCTCAGTTTCATATTCGACTGTACAGATTTAAGATTATTTCTTGCCACCTCGCAAGCCTTTGACAATCTATTCTTAAATTTAGAAACATAGCCCAGAAGATTTAACTCCGACTCTTCAGTAGAAAGAAGTCTTTCTTTCAATAATTGTAATGGACCCTGGACAGAATATCTGAACACAAGTTCAAAAGGACTAAATCCTAGAGATTCTTGCACTGACTCCCTTACAACAAACAACAACAATTGCACACCTTCATCCCAATCTTTCTCTGTCTCATAACAATATGACTTAATCATATTCTTTAAAGTCTGATGGAACCTTTCCAAAGCACCTTGACTTTGAGGGTGGTAAGCAGAGGATCTAAACTGTTGGATACATAATTCATGTAAGACCTGCTGGAATATACCATACATGAAATTAGATCCCTGATCAGATAATACAGACTTAGGGAGACCAAATAGTGTGAAAAACTTGACCAAAGCTTTCACTATGGTCTTAGTTTTAATATTCCATAAAGGAATAGCTTCTGGAAATCTTGTGGACGCACACATAATAATCAACAAGAATTGGTTGCCTAACTTGGTCTTAGGTAAAGGGCAGACACAGTCTACCATTATTCTACTAAATGGTTCATCAGAAGCAGGAATAGGTGACAGATGAGCTTTGGGTATCTTCTGATTGGGTTTTCCTACCATTTGACAAGTATGACAAGATCTACAAAACTTAGAAACATCACTTTTAAGTGTCGGTCAATAAAAATGATTTAAGATCTTGTGATAGGTCTTTTTAACTTCTAAATGACCGGACAACGGTGTTTCATGGGCTAAACTAAGTATTTCCTGTCTATACAACCTAGGAACTACAATTTGATAAATAACTGATCACTCATCACCAGCGGGTACCTCAGATGGTCTCCATTTCCTCATAAGGACCCCATTCTTCAAGAAGTAACAAGCTCCTTCTTGTGTGGCTTCAGTTTCACTCATAGCCGTTGGAAACAGACAGGAGAGATCGGAATCTTCTTCCTGTAAGACAACTAGTGATTGTCTTTTATCACCCTGATTAGATTTATGAGATTGTGTAGCTGAAAGAGTATCACTGTGATCAATACTTCTTGATTGATCTAAACTAGGAGCAAAAGTGACCTCATTAAAAGCCTGACTTAAAAAGGTGTCCGCTAAAGGAAATACATCCTGTTCAATAACATCATTCTCACTTTTACATGTGAAAATAACCATCCATTCAGCCATTGTAGTGATAATAAGATTTTCAAGATGGCCACTGTAGTGGCTTTATTGGATGTCCAAGCAGAACCATTTTCATTTAGAACCAACTAGACATGATCACATCATATGAAGTCTTCTTATGATCTGATGTTAAGTATGGCCACCACAGCATCCATCTTGAAAATCGTTATTGCTGCTCCTCCTAAACGGAAAGTCATATTTAGCATGAGGTTTTCACTGGAAGACTTTTTATAGTTTCTAGTTGGTTTTTACTGATCTCATATCCAATATGGCAACCACAGTGGCCATCTTGAAAATTGTATTGCTACTCCTAGATAGAAAGTCATGTCAACATTGGTTTTTCACCAGAATAATTCCTATGATAGTAGTTGGTACTAAATGAAAATGGTGCCGATCTGACATCCAGTGTGGCTACCATGGCAGCTATCTACATAGGGTTTTCGCCAGAAGACTGATTATGATATCTAGTTGTTTCTGAATGAAAATGGTGCTGATCTGACTTAAAATATGGCTGCCGCAATAAACATATAAAAAAATTTGTCTCTAATTCTCCTGAATGGGTATTCGTATCAACATGGGTTTTCACCAAAACTCTTGTAATGATGTCTAGTTTGTCCTAAATGAAAATGGTGCTGATCTTTCATCCAATATGGCTGCCACAGTGGTTAATTTGAAAATCCTATCGCTAATGAATGTTAGAGATGGTTTCAACACTCAGCAGTTAAAAAGAAGAAATGGTCATATCTTGAATTCCTGGACATTCTTTTGGACAGTACATCATCAGTTCCTTTGAGGGACTCTTGATTATGGTGTACTTTCCTATGTTCGGTATAATCTTTCTATTTAATGTGGTTGTATTTTTTGTAGATCCAATTTAATATTATTAAACATAAGAATGTCAATTAATTGCTGGTGAATTTCCCTGGCCTATGAATACACATCAAGGTTAGCTCTTTTTTTTTTTTTCCTCATCCAGCTTTACATATATCATAAATTTAAATGTGGGTTGTTTCAAAGTGTCTTATTTCTTATTTGCTTATCCCTGTTTTAAATGAACTTAAAAATAAAACATATCACACGTGACATGATTAGATCTTGAAACATTTTTATCTGATATTTTCTTAAGAAAAAAATGATTTTTTTTTTTTTTAAAACTATATATTTATTTAAAGTGAATTTTAATACAGAAACGTTATTTTGCGACATCACTGAGAGTTGAGTAAATTATCAACTGATATTCCGTGTTGCCTAAAAAACGTACGTAAATACCGGGCGCTTACGTATGTGCTTGAGGAGAAATTGGGGACCGACCATATAATTGAAAGGGGGGGGGGGGGGGGGGGGGGTAAAAAGAAAAAAAAACGCGGCTTTCATATGGCGTGAACAAAATATTATTCCTCTGATTTACACCAGCAAAACAATCAATTAAATCCATTATATTAATTTTCAAAATTATATCAAATTAATTATTAAAAAATATGACGGTGAAAGAAAAACAAATACCACTTAAAGGATATTCAAGCCCCCAGCCCGACGAAAATATAATGGTTAGTCCCTTACGTGTCTCAAAGTCATAACCTTCCTTGAGCATGACAAGGTACTTCAGCTGACGAATTTTTCTTCTTTATAATGCGAACGCTTTCAACGTCGGGCATAATAATGATATAAAATTTACGGAAAAAGTTGATCTTAATATATGGACTTTAAACAAAATTTTTTTTGAAGAAATACAGTTTTAAATAGATGCAGAAAAGTATGAGTAATATATTTTCGAGGACGTTCAACTTCCGTTTGTGTTCAAATATATTGAAATTAGCTTCACCTTTCCAGAAGAAAGGCCTTTTTATGTATCAGTCGGTTGAGATGGCAGCGTCTGACAGTTGCAGGTATAACGTACTACAACATTTGCCATTACTGATCAATACAACCATCGTTTGATCATTTTTATGACGGGGTGGGGGTGAAAGTATTGCAGGAAAACCAGAACTGAAGTTTGAAGTTAAGTGGTCATGATTGTTTAAAATTTTTTTTAAAAAGTATCCATTTTATAAAAGACGTTGATATTTCTTTCATGTGTCTAAACATGGGGAATGTTGGGTGATAAATGATTTACATTCAGAAGCAGTATAGACCAATATATACATTATTTGGTTTAGAATTGAGTAATTACCTTCCATTACGATTGGTTGGAAGTTGTTCAAGGAGTGAAAAAAAAAAGAGTATTAAGCTCATTAAGGTGCTCAATTAGATAACAATTATAAATCTACAAATATGCACACAAAAAATCTTATTTTAAAGTAAAAATACACCACGTACAGAGAATTCTGCTGTATTTCATGCAAAATCCCTTTTAAATGGAGATTGCTTTATTCCTAATGACAGTCAAAGTGTTGATCAGATCTGAAATGAATGCCAAATTTTTATATTAGAATTTTTCGTGATTGTATAATAGGATTCAAATAATCATTAATGTTAATAAAGCTATATATGGGAGCCGCAGTAGCTCAGTTTGTAGAGAATTGGACTTGTAATCCAAAGGTCATGAGTTTGATACCTACCTAGCCCAGTTGAGGTAGGCTGCCTTTGTGTGTCCTTGGGGAAAGGCACTTGACGTCATTTTTTTTTTTTATGATATAGCCAATAACATGTTATAAGTGCCATTATAACCAACAGAAACAAAAATAATAAAGCTTGAAAATTATTCCTTTTTTTGTTATTTGGTATCTATTTATATTTATTGACATACACTGTACTCCAAACCTTCCCTCCACCCTCACCAAGCTGCACTGAATTGTAAATTCAGTTACCTACATGTAATTAAGTGACATTGTTCAGGTCGTGAGTAAATTTTGGGGGTATTCAGACATAAAATCTAATGATTATAGGCATACATGTGAACCTTCCATACAGGAGGTTTTTTTTCCCGAGATTAGGGGTGTCTTCAGTCACTCAGTGAAATCTCCCGCATATGCAAAATTATTATTGAAAAATTAAATTTTTTCCATTTTTTTCGCATTTTGGTTGCAGCATAGTATATTTAAGGTAATACTGCCAGTGATCATATGACTGTGCACTGGTTTAAGCAGGGCAAGACAATGTAGTTGCTAATTTCACCCTTTGATTCTGTCGGCAGGGTCAACTAGCTTCATTGTTTAAAGTTTGTCAAGGTGGATTATACTATGTGTGAGCAGAAGTAATTCCGAAAGGATTAAAGATCTTTAATTGAATATGGTTGGATTACTAAAGAGCTCAATCAACATAAAACTGCATTAAATGTGGATAAAGTTACCTGTGCCGAGACACTATTTTCCAACTTTATAGCCAAACATAATCTCCCATTTCTGGTAGCAGACCATTTTTTCAGATCTAGTCACACTGACTAAGAAATTGCACAGAAGTTCACATGCAAATGGACAAAAACTACTCACATAGTGACTATTTTATTGTTCACAAGAAATCAAAATTCTTAATTGTATAATAATAATAATAATAATAATAATAATAATAATTAATAATAATAATAATAATAATACTATTTTTATATAAACTCACAGTCAGTGAGCGACCACCTGCAGAACGTGACCAGCAACCACGATTTTTAGGCAAAGTATGAGTTCAACACTACAATGATTGACCACATCACAAAACTAATATAAACTCCACTGACCTTGATTTAATCCTTTGTAAATATGAAATGTAAACCAGACAAAAGTACATGTCACTAACTGCCATTGTAATCCATAATGTCTGGAATAAATGAGCTCTTTGTCTTCATCTATAATGCTAGCAAGTGATCTTCGTTTTCCGGATTTGATTGTCATTATTAAAGAGTGATAATGATGACAACAAAGGTGTCCGCAAATTAGGCTTAAAGTTACCAAGGATGTGATACTATAATGTACGAGTTTGTGCTGTATGTGGAAAATCTTACTGACATTAAAATAACAATAGACCCAGACAGTACCAATCTTGATCAGTTCTGGCAGGCAGTAGCAATCTGAATCTACTCACAGGCAGGAAACCATTTAAACTTCTTGGTGGACTCAGAAGAATTGTACAAGCATTGCCACATTCCAGTGCAGACACTGAAAGGACATTTTCCATTCTGAGGAAAAATTAGGGCTGACTTCAGAGGAAACCTGGATCCATTAACAGTACATCATCAGCTAAGTGTTAAGATCACAATAATGAGGACTCCCAACAATATAACTCAGGCAGTGATCTCCTGAGAAATACTAAAATGCTTCTGGTACATATAAGGAGAATATGAATGGCAACAAGTTACTGGGAAAGTGATTTGATGGGATGATGTTCATATTTTAATATTTTAAAAATGTAAATTTGTTCAATAGTTGTAATTTTGCATGCTAAAAATTGGGTCAACGAAAATCCTCCCTCTTTTAGGTCAAAACTCCTGACCAAATTTCGGAAATCTTTTCATCTGTCCTGACCAGACCTGTCTTTTCTGTGACATGTATGTATAGGTGTTATTTTCCCTGTTGATCATTACGACAAAAATGTTCCTTTGGTGCTGAAGATGACTGTAGGTAAAGAAGGGCAGAAACTCTTGACTACCTGTTCATTCACACAGAAAATTGCACAGACGTGACCAATATAATTTTATTAAATTTTGATATGTTGATTGCTATTTTAAGGCTTTGGTAACTTTGATTCTATACCATGTTCTTTATCAACTTGCCATATTACATATCGTCTTTTCAAGAGCATCTGAATGACATGGAATATAAATGTTGATGTTGTGAGCAATGTGACTATTACAAATGTTGATATTATGATTACCTTGTGAGTGTTTGAATTTCAGGTGATTTAGCAGATTTGAAGTTTTTTTGTTGTTAACTAATTCATTGTTCCATAATTTACATTGTGCCTTGTTTATTTTACAAAATGCTCCTAAACTCACTACATAAACAAACCCTCTTGAAAATAATAATAATTATTATTATTAGTAGTAGTAGTATTTTTTTTGGGGGGGGATGGTGGTGGAATGAAGTATCTTGTAAATAGCAAATAGTAACTGGGAGTTATAGTGACTAAGTGGATAAGGCATTGGACTAGTGACCAGAAGGGTGGTGATTCAATTCCCACCTTCGGATTAGCCTGAATAGGCAACTGGTGTGTGTCCTTGGGCAAGGGAATATACTGTAATTGCTTTGTCACAATATAACTTTAAAAGTGTTGTTGTTCCATAAAATACCAAACCCATACACATAGTAACCAGTCTGAGACAAATATTGTTAAGTTGTGCAGCATAGTCACAGATCTCTATGCATTTCTCACTTATATTTACTCTTACCCTGTAACACTTCCACCCACATCACGATATGTTGCATTATTAAACCTTTAAAATGCAGATCAGGAGTCTTTCAAGTCTTAACTAACGTTTAGCTCAGGCATGTGCAACCTACAGCCCATAGGCCACATCCGGCCCAAGGCCACGTTTTATCTGGTTACATTTGCATCAAATGGGTACATTTAAAAATCGCTAACCTATGCCCTGGAGAAAGGTTGACATGCCTGGTATAGCTCATGCCTAATAACTCTTAAACCTGAATTATTATAACTACTCATTTGTGTTCTTACTTTCCATTGTTCACCATTAAGAATGAAACAAATTATCATAGCTATTGAATGCTGAACTTTATTACAAACATATAAGGCAAATGTTTTTCTCTGGTTACAGTTCAGATGGAAGAAAACGTGGCCGCAGTCCAGACTCAGACTGTGATGACTGCCTTCCTATCTCCAAGAGAATAAACAAACTTCAAATAAAGTGAGTCAGTATATATACAGATGATACAATAGATCTGTAGTAGCCAGTAGATTCCATCAGTTGTTTACAACCCATCTCATAGATCTGTAGTAGCCAGTAGATTATATCAGTTGTTTATAACCCATTTTATAGATCTGTAGAAGCCAGTAGATTCTATCAGTTGTTTATAACCCATCTTATAGATCAGTAGTTGCTAGTAGCAGGAATGATTCCAACAATACAATTTTGGGGAATTTTTAACACATAGGCTTATCGTTTGTATCCTTCTAAACCTTGTCACTGATAATTTTTTGTTTCAATCTATTTGCATATGTCCCTTTATAATAGATAAAAATAATTAATATTATTAACCAAAATTACCAGTAATTATATAATTTTATACTTGTTTTGTAGAGAAGTTGTCTTTTTAAGTAGCAGTAGTAGAAGTTGCTGTTGTTGTTGTGTTCTTGGTATAAAAAAAAGTTTTTTAATAACAAGTCCATAATATGAAACACATTTATCTGTTTATTCATCTAACATACTTTAAATTAAGGCTGCATTATAATAATTCTGTTTCTTACTTATAGGTGTTGTTGGAATAAAGGTCCCCTATGATCATATGGCACCATTAGTTAGTTCCACATGAAATTAAAGTTCTGTGTTTTAAAGGATAGGAATCTTTGCAGCATATTTACCAAGCAGACACAGGTCAACAAACTAGAATACTGGATATTTTTTAAAACTATATTCCATTTTTCTAAATAAAAGCACGAAATAGAATGTCATAAGAAACACGATTTGATTCATTAGAAGTTAAGTAATCAAAATGTCCTTTAGCGTGTCATGCTATACCAAGCATACCTTGGCAGATGAATCTCAGGCCATGTGTTGAATATAAGCAATTCAAAGCACAAAATGTGTATATCGACCGTTACCAATATGTACAGTCAACAATCCAAACAGCTAGTCAACTCTTGTATCCTTCATTATGGAAATGGGGAGCTGCTCTCTTGTCAGCTTTCTGAAAATGCTTGTATGTTGGAGAATCCAGATACTTACAGGGTCCATGCTAAGGGTAAATTGAACAAAAATAGTCACCAAAGAGTCTGTCATTTCACACATACAGGCCCAAAAGATAAAGTTCACTTTGCCTTACATTGATTTCATGAAATTACTCCCACCCCAGTTTGTTTCAATACAGGGCATTGATAATCAAAGTAAAATGTAGACTCTGGTTTCAGTTTTCCCTTCAAAGAGGAGGGCAGAATGACAGAAAAAGAAGTCTTTTGTTCTGTAGTCCATTTTGGTGCCAATTTTATGATCATAAATACCATAAATTACATCGCTATGTACAGAATTTCCACTGAAAATTTACACACGAGCCTTGAAAAACAGTGAAAAACTTAATTTTTGTTGCCCTATCAGAAGCAAATTGTGACTTACTGGACATATCAAGGTCCATTATTAATAAAATTAATAATTGATGTTGCCAATTTAAAACTGTAACCTGTTTTCAATGTTGCCGTTTTATGTTATACAACTACTGTGGTGAAGCGAAATAAGAAAAATTTAATATTTGTATACACTTATTATGATAATATTTCATCATAAATTTAATAATGTGACATGAAAATATGCAAAAACATTAGTCTAAAGTGACTATCTTGAACTTTCTACACCACTTCTCCCTATTTTCGCCAACTTCACCTATTCTGGCTGGAGAGGTAATTTCGTCAAGACATTAGGATCAAGCTTGAACCCTGATTTATTAAATACACTTAGCAAGTTTTTGTATGATTAAGACGACTTTTGGTAAGGAAAAAGGTAAAATTACGGTTATGATCTAGTAACAGATAAGAATGGAATGATGCATAAGTTCTGCCAAGCAAGATTTACTAACTTCTGATTGGGATATTTCAAAATGAAAATTCTGGGGCCATCAACGAAATACAGGGCCACCAGGTGGCACTAATTAATATAGCAGAATCATCCCTGAGTAGATTCTATCAGTTGTTTATAACCCATCTTATAGATCTGTAGTTGCCAGTAGATTCTATCAGTTGTTTATAGCCCAACTTATAGATCTGTAGCAGCCAGTAGATTCTGTCAGTTGTTTTTAATCCATCTCATAGATCTGTAGTTGCCAGTAGATTCTATCAGTTGTTTATACCCATCTTAAAGATCTGTACAGTGCTTAGGAAAACCACTCATCCTCTTGTCCAGACCAGGTAAAAATTGGCTGAGCCAAGTAAAACTTTGCTATGTATTCATCCCTGTGCCAAGTAGATGTAGATTTGCATCTTGAGAATAAATCTGAATGGATTTTCTGCTCTTAAGTTCAACATCGCTTAACATCTGGCGTGCGTCAGTTATAAATAACCTTTGCCTAATTTGTCTACTCGTCGTAAGTCTAGAACATGTCGCAAAGGAAACAACTTAATTTTTTTTCACAGAGACCAAATGTGAGCTTGATACTAAAATTGGTAAATATTATGAACATGTTTTGTGTCAGTTTTACACCCTCGATTTCTTGATGGTGTTCACATTTACAGTAACACTTTTCAGTAATTTAAGCATCATTTTTACAGTGATACTTTTCAGTAATTTGGGCATCATTTTTACAGTGATACTTTTCAGTAATTTGGGCATCATTTTTACAGTGATACTTTTCAGTAATCTAGGCATCATTTTTACAATGATACTTTTCAGTAATTTAGGCATCATTTTTACAGTGATACTTTTCAGTAATTTAGGCATCATTTTTACAGTGATACTTTTCAGTAATTTAGGCATTATTTTGATGTGGAGAAAGTTTCCCTTTCAATGAGCTATCACATATCTTTATGAGTCAGACCTCTGGGAAGTTAAGAGAATGAGAATGTCAACTTTTGTGATTTTTCGTCTGGTCATGCAATGTTACAGTTGCCTGAGAACCATTATTTTTGATACTGAAGCTTAAATGATTCACTCATTATCTACTAGCATTTTTTATAATAAATATCCATGTTTTTTTAAATACTTTTCTTTTAAAAGTATTAAATCATTGATCAAATTACAAATTGTCTATTTGCATAAATTAGTACCTTTTTTCATTAATTCAGCCTGAGAATAAATTAAAATCTTCATTGCCATAGGTGCGACTTTAACCTCGAAAATACATTACAATAGTGTCAGTCAAAGACTTTAGCAACTTGGCCAACTACCACAAACCTTGAATGTTTTCATTGCCAGATTCATTGTTTTGAAATGGATATTCATTGCCATCTTACAGGTTTTATCACTTTCAGCAACTTTGGCCATTGTTAGCGCCAACATAGACGTGGATGCACATATGCGAAGGAAAATTCTAGGCATTTTTGTTTTATTTTCTTTCCTGACAAAAAGGCGTGCCCAGAGGGGCACACAGGGTTAAGATTTGGGGGACATAGGACAACCTGCAAGCTGCGCTCTAGGTGCAACACTGTAACAATAAAACAAAAGAATTGTATTTTAAGTGTTGTATTCAGTGATGTCATTAGTTTTCCTCCCTTTGTATTTCAGATCAGCTGGAACAAGTCTGGAAGATACTGAAAAAGGAGAGGTAGGTTTCAATGGTACATTATTTTTTTGACGTGCTTGAATCTGTGGAAAAGAATTAAATAGATGTATTTACATCATTTAATTCTTAAACTCACTGAATTTTGTTGACAGTTGTCAAAGTCAATACATGTAATTTTTTACTTCTCTCTCTCTCTTGCTCACACACACATAAAATGCTACCTTGTCAAGTGTTTTCACCAGCAGTTATACAATTTTGGTCCCACATATTTTAAGTGTTTTGAAAGATTTGGGTCGCATATTGATTTGTTATTTCTTTTTGGTTTAATTTCCCCTAGACTATAAATACCATTTTTATGATTGTGGAACCTTGAATTAATTGCTTTACATCACAATTAGCATTACAGTGGAATTGAACAATTAATTGCATTTAGCAATAAGCGTGATAATATATTTGCATATATAAATGCATGTACACAGTTGTTGGATGAGGTGTATGATGCTGTCATATCCAGGGATTTTCCTACTATTTTGGAAGTGTGGTCTGGGGCCCATGGAATTGGGAAGAGCAGCGCATAAAAAATTTAAATTTGGAATTCAAAATAGAATAAAAATTAAAGACTTTGTGTCTAGTCATTTATTTTATGCTAATAGCTTCACATTTTCATTTTTCTGTCTTTCTGGTCTTTGAATACATTGACAGCAATGTCAAGATCTGCATCAGTCAGACTCTGATTCTTCTCAGCACTCTTGAAAGAACATCCAAGTGTTCCTGGGTTTGCCTGGCTCTAAGAGGTGTGCAGATATCATTCATCAAACTGAAAAACTGCTCTACCACAGCTATGGATGCTGAAATTGAGCAGTGCATAGTAAATCAGCTGCAGAACTCTAGGAAAACAAGTACGTAGCACCTGATCCCTCTCGATTTCTGCAAAAACTGCTACCAGTATATTGAGACCTTCTGACTGCAAGGAAAAAAACCATCATAATAATAATGGAATGAATTGTTGAACAAAGAGAAGAGTTGGAATATTTCTCATCATCTGAATAGTTTATGAAATAAAAAAGAATTTTGAATCTAAATCTTGTCCAATAAGTGAAAAAAGCAACTTCCTTAAAGCTTTCCATCACTTTAAATTAAATTTTGAAAATAAAAGCTCAGAAAACAGGCAAATCAGAGAACTTTAAGGCATAATGGTACCGTATATACTCGATTATAAGTCGACTCGACTATAAGTCTACCCCCCCCCCCCCTTTTTTTAGCTGCAAAAAGTGAATTTCACTTTGACAGTCTTATAAGTCGGTGTGTATTTTGGAAGTCAGATCCGTCTGAAGGGGTGACTTCTTAGTGAGTCAGAAACGCACTTTGGAAATATAAACAAGCCAAACTGGATAAGAAAAATAAAGACAAAACCAGTGTAAAATACAATTATATTATTGAGTGAAATATGTCACAAATAAATTGACAACTTACAATCTGTCCATCTTTGTGTAATAAAGTCCATTGAAATCCATAATGCTTGACATTTTAAATCCATTTATATGATAACTCCACGAATTCAATTATAGGTCACATACCGGTATAAAAATAGAAGTTCAGAATGATCCGATTCACAATATTCTGTAATATGTTAATTCCACACATCGTACAAATAAACAATGAAAGTTAAGTCCACTTTTTTGTTATTCACGGTATCCTATAAATGTTACTATCTAATGTCATCTGGTACATAGTCCAAGAATTAATCCTCATTGTCTGATAAAGTTCTGAAATCCTACATCGTTGTCTAGTCATTGTAAATAATCGTCGTCTAGTCATTGTAAATCTCGTCCGACTCCGATTCTCGGCTTTACTGTCATATGCGGGTGCTTATGCGGAGACTGAGCTTGGGTTCTGTGAGTAACACTTTGATCATAAAGTCAGAAATCTATTAAAGGCTGCAACTGAACACATGTCAATTGTGCGGCAAGATCACAGGGAGTTCAAATAGCCACCCTCTGTTACTTGGCACTGAACAAGCATCAAACTCGCGGCTTGATCAAAGGGTTGTCACATGGGAAAACAAAGAGTGTGGTGCCTTTACAAGCAAAGGGATTAAGGTCAAAGTATATGCACAGGAAGTTGTAGAACTCTAATTGGCACTGAACAAGTATAGATTGGTGGCTCGATCAAAAGGATTGTCAACTTTAAAACAAAGTGAGTCACTTTACAAGCCAAAGGCTTATTGGCCCACGTGCACTGGCAGATAACTTGGGAAATATCACTTGGGAATTAAATCTGACTTGTGGAAAAGGAAAATACAAATAAAATCAAAACTTTTACTGCATCAAGCACAGTCTTTATACAGCAAAACACAAATATTAATACAAATACAGGTTGTTCGGACTTGCACGAAAATGGAGGCAATATACTTACTAGTAAACACCCACGGTAAACATTGATGGACACTTCATTTTGCGGAAGGTAGTATTTAATTTACCGGTAATATTTTAAAATTAATAAAACACAAATAACTGTAGATACATGTATTGTGTAATGAATACCATCATGAAACGGATAAACACAGTGCATACCATATATGCATTATTGCATAGGAATAGTGGCATGAAAATGTAAAACTATATGAACTGACAGTATTTTTATGTACTGCAAACATCTAGAGTTTCCAACATTACCCCAAGATTTTTTGATTTTTTTTAATGTCGCACTTATAAGATGACCCCTACTCTGTGTGAATCGAATTATAAGTAAAAAACGTTGACTTATAAGCGAGTATATACAGTATTTTAAAAAGTTTTAAGTTGTACAACATGTTTTTTTACAAAATGAATTATCTAATTACCTTGATGAACATGCCAGGGTTCTAGGTAAGATTATAATAAAATTGCTATTTACTCAACATAATGTAAAGAGTTTATACAAAAGTGAACAAAAAACTGCATGCAGAATTGAACATAAATAAACATTATAACTCTAACTTAATCAAAACTGAATTTTAAAATATGAAACACTGAACAGTTTGAATATACTCCTCAGATTTAATGTATTATCTTTCACTAAACGCAAGCTTTAAAATATATAATACATTTCTGTTTATGAGAGCAAGTTGCTTAATGTTAGAACCTATCAAGAATGTTTTCTAGAGAAAATTCTGAATGAAATGTACAAATATTACGTCTTTGACAGAAATAATTATCATAAGATTTGAACATTAAACAAAAATAAAAATTCTGAACATCCAATATGAGAATGTATGATGAGGAAACACCTCATCATGAAAAGTTGTTGTTTGAAGGCTTACAATTTAGTCATGACAACTTGTATAGTAATAAGGGCAGATCAGGACCTACAACTGTTCTATGGCCCTGGTAAGTATCTTGGGAGGGGGAGGGGGGGTGGTGTCCACTAATTTCTTAAATCAGAAAGTCCAGGACTTCTGGGTATTTTTTGGGAAGTCCCAACTTTAAATATTGGAAGTCCAAACGTTTTCAGTGGTATTATCATATAAATTTTACTGAGAGCAAACATATTAGTACACTGTTGTACTTGTGATAGCCAGAGAGTGATATAAACATATTAGTACATTGTTGTACTTGTGATAGCCAGAGAGTGATATAAACATATTAGTACACTGTTATACTTGTGATAGTCAGAGAGTGATATAAACATATTAGTACACTGTTGTACTTGTGATAGCCAGAGATTGATATAAACATATTAGTATACTGTTGTACTTGTGATGGCCAGAGAGTGATATAAACATATTAGTACACTGTCGTACTTGTGATAGCCAGAGAGTGATATAAAGAGGTAAATAGCTTAGAGATTTAGTACTTAATTCATTTACTGTTATGGTTTTGCAGTGAAGCAAGAGAAGTAAAGATCTAGGAGAGTCTAGAAATTGTTGGGACGATTTTTAATGGAGAGAGAGAAAGAAAGAGTTGTATCAAATGTAACTAACTACAAAAAAGAACAATGTGAAGTACAGCACATTATTTATCCTTTATTCAGAATGCAGAAGCATCTAATAGTTCATAGCAAGTCTACTTGAAAAGTACATGTTAACAACTGCAGGTTACCTGACAAAAATAAAAAGTACCTGAATAAATAACTAAATGAAATGAATTAAAAAAAAGCGAATCAAGTAAAAGATCATACACATGATTTGCATACAATTTATAAAATGAGATTCTTTATATTATGGTAAAGTCCTTACTATTAACCCAGTATTGGAAAATAAACAAAACAAAAGCAACAGCAAAAATTAGAAAAATGAATTTTTTTAAAAAAAATTCATTTCAAATCGGCTCAAAATTAGGAAATCAGTATTGTTTATGATCTAGAAAGTAAATCAAGGACATATATTCTGTGGAATATCACACTACATAAAGCATAACATAGATAATTAATTTTCTATAGTCACATTAGCAATGCATCAGTTGACATGCAGACAGCAAAATATATATGTATATATATATATTGTGTATATATATATATATATATATATATATATATATATATATATATATATATATATATATATATATTATTTATTTATTTAAAAAATATAAACAGAAAAACTAGTTTTTAGGATGTTTTTCTTGCCCTGATACTGGTAGAAGAAACTTCTCAGAATAAAATCATTCTTATCTGCACCATCTAAGTAAATGCATTCAATGTTTTTGAGGCATGGCAGACTTTGCAAAACGATTATCAAATTCCAACCAGTCAAAGTATTTGAACCATTTGCTTTGAAAATCGCTGCTTTTTAGAACATTTAGGAGATTATTCAAATATTGTATTGTCTGAATGTCTTTTTTTTTTTTTTTTTTTGCCCCTTTTTGAGCTGTGAAAAAATATCCTTACTGCTGATATTGATAACAGTTTCTCAGAGAACATTGAGCCATGATTGTCTTAACTGGTTGATAGACCAGAATATTTGAGCATATGATACACTGGGATGACTGTTTGCAGAATCACTATCTTCAGCACCATTCACGTAAAATTTCATGCCTCCTTTAAGTTGAAAGACTTTACCATTTTATATTCATAAATAAACTATATTACTTCATACTTACTTTAACTCATAATTATAAAATTACAGAGTTAGTAAGATTAGACAAAGGAAGAAAACTTAAAGACAGAAGAAAGAATCAAATTCTAAAGGGTAAGCTTTACATCAGCATAGCCCTTCAACTCAGCAAGATCATCTTGGGATCAAGGAAATCCAAAAGCAGTGACCAGCTCTGTCGCATGGAATGCATCCTCTATTTCCAGTAATCATCTGTAGACAAATGGAGCACTTGTCGACTGTAGAAACTCATATGTATGGCTTCTGCATCATCATCTCTCCGCTCTTGCTAGAGCTGTTCTTTCTGTAATGTTGTCAAAGAAAGTTTAACATTTGCTGAATTCTGTATCTTGAAAGATGGATTTCTAATGTCTGCTTATGAACTGGTGCAGGTCATCTGGTTTTACCTTTACTCTAGCATCCAGGTGGGTAAAGTTCACTTGATCTTCTTGCAAGTACAAGCTAATAATGTTTAGTTTATCACATCCATTTTGTAACCTATAGCTATATTGCCACACTTCTGATTCTTTCATCTCACAATAGATTGTCAAGGATGCTTTCGTACCTCTCTACAATGTTAGCACATATGCTGAGGTGAGACAGCCATCATGTCATAGAAGCTGTTATTAATGTCAAAGATTTCGGACCATAAGCCTCTTGGATTTGATGGAAAGTACTAAACTTCTGTGGGGAGAATTTGAACAGCTTCCACAATGCCACAAAGTGTTCAGTCAACTCATTCAAAAGTGGATACTGTTCACTGAGGTTCTTCAAGCACAAGGTTAGCCTGTGGTTCCATCAGTTAATGTACACTGATAGGGGTGAAATGTGTCTCTGCAGACTTGTTGAGGGAAAGAAAGTTACCATAGTTTCTAAACTGATGATGCCCAACTGCCAACAAGAGACTCAGATCTACTATTGCATAATGAACCAGCAAATCTGGCTCTACGCAGTTATTACGTGCAATTGCACTTGACTCTATAATCCAGAAAATATGTTACTTTATAATAATGACCATCATTAACATACTTTTAATTTATATTACATGTACTGTGTAGATTGATTAATTTTGGTTTTAAGCATGAACTGCTGATCAAAGCACCTTTAGCCATACCATAGTGTGATTAAAAGTCGAAATATGCAAGCTTTGCACAGTCAAATCGACAGAAGTAATCATTCATATTTTAAAATGTTTAATTCATAATTAATTATTCATGTGTGGAACAAAAAAAATTATTGTAGCAAATTGAAATAATTCTTAATTTTTAATGGATTTTTGTTTTCATTACTCAACATTTGAACTTTTACAATGATTTCAAAGAATCAGCAGATGAATTCTCAAAGTAGGCTTCTTGTTTTATTCCAAAATGGTTCAGAATCAATTAAATTCCTGTTCTCCACTCATTGTGTTACAGCCATCAAACCCCATGAATCATGTCGGTCAAAAATTAAATCCTTGGCATTGAAGGTCTCAGTAATCCTCAACAAATCTTCAGCCTGTGTTTTTCAAGATAAACCAGTCCTTTATAGTGGTCTGCAACAATACCATTTGTATTCAAATGGCAGAATATGGAAAACTGAGTTCTCTTTGCCTGATCATTGCCATTATCAGCTGATAGAGCAGTAGTGATTCTATCAGACTACCTTCAATCACCTGGCTTACAAATCCAAGCATTTGCTCTATAGACTTTGAAGAAAGGTAAGTTACTCTAAGATCTGCCCTGTTTGCATGACGCTGAAGATACTCCACCCTGAATTCTGCCACAAACTTGACAAGAGATTCAGAAGTTTCACAGGCTGCACATTTTTATCAGATCAAAGAGTATAGACACTTTAATAGTTTCTTCGCTTCTTTTTTGTGTGGATACTTTTAATTTAAATCATGTTTCCATATCTGCTGTGACAGGTTCACTTTACAGCTGAACTGTGCATACCTTTCTGTTGCAGTTGCATGTCTTGTGCTATTATAGTGCTTTTCTAGTTTTCACTCTGGTGAGTACCCAACTTTAAAGTGTATTTGGTCTCAATATCTCCTCCAAAATAAATTTCTCAGTACTTGCATGGATATCCACATTTAACCACACTGCTGTAGTATAACCTGTGATATTGACTTTATACTTGCAACCAAAGAATCACCTGGCATTGGAACAATCCATATTATTTTCCTAATCTGACTTTATGGTTTCAGGGACAGAAGTCACCACCGAAGATACAGGTGGTTCCATGACATTGCCATCATCAACAGATTAACTTGGAATTGGAGCTGGCACTTTCTGCTCCGTTTCAATTTCATCAACAAACTCAGATATAAAAAATGATCTTTTGGTTTAAAAAATAAAAATTCTAACCTTCTTGACTTACAGGACTCTTTCTTTGTAATTTTTTATGAAGTGTTTGAATTTATATGACATGATTTTGACAGTTCATGTGATAGTCCTTAGGGATTGTTGTAAATCAGTAGCAGTCACAGAGCATCATTAACCATTGTCATTATTTAGACACGCATCATTGAACTTACTAGAACATAACAGTGAAATTTTTTTTTATATATATTATAACTCCTTTTTCATTGGGAAATGCAAGAACAGAGCAAAATTTTGCAATTTTACTGGACTCTTGAATCTAGGATCTAACTTACCTAAATTGGGAATTTTTAGGTCCTAGTTGGGAAAATATACACATTTACTGGATTGGGAAAATTGACCCAAACTTCTTCCCCCCAAAAGCCATAGGAAAATCCCTGATATACACATATTAACATTGGATTTCACACATTGTTCATGCCTGAGTGTGTTCTTATACTTATCTCTTCTCCAAGCTGCACCCAAAACAAATGATTTTAGATCCTGCATCCTGTGTGTATTGGCTGAAATTATTCAACTCTGTTGTGTTCTCCAGTTATACAGTGACAAATTAATATGAGGAGAGAAATAAGATGTGTTTTATTTTTCCCCACTGTATCTTATTCACTCAAGTAATATGATAATTGACACAATTAATGATAACAAGTAAAGGGAACTGGAACTTGTCTACTTCACAGAACCTCTGTGTGTTCTCTCCATAGTGCATATTAATCAAAATACTGTTATGAATCTATGCATCTTCACTTAATTGCCTGGTAAGACACTTGATAGATGCTTTATTCCTCAGATATAGCATATATTTTCCTGAATGATTTGCTAATATGTTTATTTCCCCATAAGATCTTCATTGACTCTTGTGTGAGATGCTGATGTACATGGAGCATGTCACATCAGCTGATCAGGAGAGCATTTGCCGCCCCAGTGCTAATATTAGCAGTTATACAGTTTGGGTATATTTAATTGTTCTGAAAAATATGGGTCACTCGTAGAACATTGGGATCTCATGAAAGTCTTCAAGTTTAGTTCATTATTTACAAAGACATTTTGATTCATTTGGTTTATTGTGCTATTCATTTCTGTTTCAGACTTTCATGGTATAGAAATAAAACATTGTGGCCATAGTCAGTTTATTTAATGTACATTTTGTAGATATCTGGGCATGCATAACTTTTACACCGACTAACGAAATTTTAAAAATGCATCCAATGAACATTCACAGATGTTGGAATTTGCATTCTACACATAAAATTTGCCAAAATGTGCAAGAAATCTGTGTTACCACAAATACTAATGTCATAATAATTTGTTGTCTTTTCCTTTCCAGAGTCTTGGAAATAATAGAGACTTATGTATGAGTTGTGCTTCACTTCAACTAGGAAATGTCCGGAATAATCAGGCACCTTTACCAATACAGCCACAGTGCATTCAACAAACTGCTGCGGTGCAACACACATCAAGATCACAGCACCTCTGTGATGGTGGGACTTCAGGTTGTCGTCAGTGTGGACTGTGTAGAGTTAATTTCTGTACAGATGGCACAGCAATACAGTGTCATGATTTGAATGCTAATGAGATGGACTCGAATGAACTGAGGCCTGAAGATTTGGCTGGTTATGACCCAGAGCTCACTGAGACTGAAAATCCTCACTATTACTGTATTAACCAAGTATTGTATGATGCTCATGTGGAACGAGCAGAACGGCATGGGATTATTTTCAAGAATACTTGAGAAATTTCTGTTTATCCTTTGTTTTCTTACAATAGTTTTTTTTTCTTGTCTGCATTTCTAATGAAGAAACATTGCCATGTTGTCATTTTGACTTTTTTCCAAAAATATCTGCACGTTAATATTTTGTTAGCCTCATTGATATAAATAATAGTTCATAATTCATTTGTCTCTGCTAGCATCTTCATCAAGTAATGAAAGATGAAAAATAATTGGCAAATATTTAAACTGCTATCATCATCAATGCCTTATTAGCTCTACTGGTCAGAAGACTTTATGTGATAGCTTGTCTGTTGTCTGTCCATCCATCCATTAGTACAAGTTTGTTATCTCTACTCCTCCTAAATTACCTGGATGATTGGCATAAAACTCTACACACACATTTACCCAGGATTTAGTCTGTCCTAAATGACTGCCAATCAGACCTCCAACATGGCCATCATGAAAATCTTACTATCATTACACCTGCTTAACATTGGTCATATAATGATGGGGTTTGCACTTTATACTTTTTATGATATCTAGTTGGTCCTAAATGAAAATGGTGCCAATCTGGCATGACACCATAGTGGTCATTTTGAAAATCTTACTGCTACTCTACCTAAATGGATGGTTGTATCAACATGGGGTTGTCACTACAAAGTTGGTCCTAAATAAAAATGGTGCTGATCTGATATCCAACATGGCCATGATGGTGGACATCCTGAAAATCTTGTTATCATTCCTCTTTCTGAACAGATGGTTGTATAAGCAGGGTTTTCATTCAGAAAGACTTGTTATAATATGTAGTTGGTCCTAAGTGATTCTAAGAGATCTGACCTCCATCAAGGTGCCATGGCAGCCATCTTAAAAATCTTGATATTGCCTGCTACTCCTTCATCTGTCCATCCATTGATTAGCACAAGTTCTTTTATCACTACTCCTCCTAAACAACCAGGAGAATAGACCAAACTTTACACACACATTCATCCCAGTGTCTAGTTGGTCCTAAATGAAAATGTTGATCTGACCTCCAATGTGTCCACCATAGTGGACATCTTGAAAATCTTGTCATTGCTTTTTATTTTGAACAGATGGTCATGTTGACTTGGGCTTTTCACTGAGCAACTTCTTATGATATATTGTTGATCCAAAGTGATAATGGTTCCAATTTCACCTCCAACATAGCCACTATGGCAGCAGTCTTGAAAACTTGTTATATTATATTCCTCATGAATGGATGGTCATATTGACATGGGTTGTCACTAAAACACTTGTTTTTATATGTGATTGGTCATAAATGAAACTGGTGGATGATCTGACATCACAAAATGACCACCACAGCCATATTTAAGATTTTTTTTTTTTTGCTATTCCCCTGAGCAATTGGTTGTATTGATGTGGAATTTCAACTGAAACATTTAATATATATTGCATTCAAAATGGAATGAGAGAGAGAGAGTTAGTCCTAAATGAAAATGGTGCTATGACCTCCCAAATTAGCTGCCATAGCAACCATTATGCAGACCATGTTAAAAGTACTCCTGAATTGATGGTTGTACTTGTATGGTTTTTTAAAAAACTTATGGCATTACGCAGTTGTTTCTACATTAAAATGACCTTGATCCAACTGCTAAAATGGCTACCATGGTGGCCATCTTAAAGATATTGTTTATGGTTACTTCTCTGGTCATATCACTAAAACACTAGAGCAATATGTAGTTGGTTCTGATTGAAATGCTGCTGATTTTAGCCCCATTTTTACACCATAGTGGTGATTTAAAAGTCATGTTATCACTGCTCCTGTTTAACAAATGGTGGTATTGTCATGGCATTTTCACTGAAACACTTCTTGCAATATATAATTAGTTCTGAATGAAAATAGTGCAGATCTGACCACCAACAAGGAGTTTGAAAACCAAACCTAATTGACATTGGGGTAGAGTCAAAGGTCATTGCTTATATTTTTGTACTTCATTGAGCTTATGAATACAGTGACCTGTACTTATACAAATTAATTTTGACCAGACTTTGTGTTTAGTTGCATTCCAAATGAAGAAGTTGATAGTCCGCCCTCTGACATTGATTTTAATGTCAAAAGTCTTGACTTCAGTTTTAATCTACATACATGTGATAATTCTCAAACCGAAAATCTGGAATCTTTTGATCAGAAAATCTGGAAATTTCACACAAAATCTCCAATTTTAATAGTCCATCCATTTTCTTAACTGGTTTATTGAGAAGGCAATTTTCTACAATGTTTTCAGCAAATAAAATTAGGTCTTTTCATGCAGTGAATTCCTTCTGCGTTGTTGATCATGCTTGGATAAAAATATGTTTCAAAGAATTTAGTAAAACTATTTCCCCTCTAGTGCAATGTATTTAGCAAACATAGAGCAAATATTTTCATGATCTGCAGAAAGTGAAAAATTTTGCAATGAAAGAAGTTTTGTTTATCAGCCGGTTGTATATTTGCATTTTACCAAACAAACTTCCATTATTTAGTTGGAATAAAAGCATTTTATGCAGATTTATTTTTGGAATCATTATAATAAAAGAAATTAATTTTTGAAGGATGTAAGTGGGTACAGCAGAACATTAATTAACCCGTTATCTGACATCATGAAAAAAAGCAGCAAATGAGGAAATGGCTCTCTGAGATGTTTTTTTGGCAGAGGTACTTAAAAGTTTTACAAAATCTTGTTGGACTGAAGCAATGAGTCGAGTCAGAATTACAGTGGAAGTGTCCATTGTTATAATTAGATTATTTATCTATTGATGCACCTTCATCAGTCAAAGTAAATGGCCTGAAGGAGATTGTCCAGGATGGCCTTTTCAATTGGTAATTAATAGCTTTTGAGTTTGTTGTTGAGACTTCATACATGCTTTTTAATAGAACACTATGGCTTTCTATAATGTAATTTTTGGTGAGAGTCTTATTATAAAAATGCTTATTTTTTTAGCCTTTAAAAAAAAAATTTAAAAATAAACGGTCATATCTGGAACTGCAAATCAAGTTTTTTGCGGCATATTTGAAGACAAGTTCAGTTATCATCGATCCCTGATATCCGGTTCAAGGTCAAAGACCATGGTGAATACTTTTGTACTGCACTTATCTTGTGATAAACATATATACAAGTAATTTTGTTACCAAATGTTGGAGTTTCAAAAGAATATCTGAAATGGTTTCAGTACTCAGCAGTTAAAAGAGTAAACAGACAGTAGAAACTGACTTATTGTGGATGGCTGGAAATTCTTTTCAGTCAGTAGAGCATCAGTCCCTTCAAGGGACTTTTATTTATTTTGGTGTAATACACACCCAATTACAGTAATTGCATAATGTACCTGCAGATCAGGGTCTAACTGTTTGTTCTACTCATTATTTCATAGCTGTTGCAGTGGGATGGGCATTAAACATAGATAAAGATAAGGCTTTTTTTTATCAGTGCTGTTTTTGACTTGTTTTAGTCTTGAGACTTTTGCTTCATTTGATGTTTGGAAAGGAAATTGTTTTTGGTCAAATTTGAAATACACAAATTTGAAGTTGGGGAATATTTAAATAAAGAATTGCACATTCCAAAATTAGATCATATGTAAGATATCATGGGCCTTTGCCATAAGGAAGGGCTTTGGATTCTTGCAAATTGTTTTTCACATCAGTTTGGTGTTGATAGAAAGTGTGCACTTGTATGTATCTGATTATCTGTCTTGTGAATTGGTAATTGAAAGGTTCTTTTTTGGAAGGACCACTATATATACATTTTTGGCATATTTTATCTTGCATTAAGTCTTAAGATTTTGACTGTATACCTCTTATACCAAACTAGATGAAGGTGTTTGCAACAGTAGGCACTCCAAGGTTTTTAAGGCTTAACAATTTATATATATTTTCAACCCTTTTCTATCATTGGTTTCAGAGTTACACATACTGCATTTGCACAAAGGTATGTAATTTTCTTATGAGCTCTTTTGTTCTTGTGTCAGTTAGCACAAAATTTGTCATCCTCGTAAACTATTTGAAGAAATGCCATGAATCTTTACAAACACATTCATCCCATGGTCTAGTTGGTCCTAAATGAAAATGGTGCTGCTTGGACATCCAATATGGCCACCTCAGTGGTCGCCTTGCAATTCTTGTCATTGATACTCCTTCTGAAAGAAAGTCATATTGACATGGAGTTTTCACAAAAAGACCTCTTATGATAACTTGTTGGTCCTATGACAGCCATCTTGAAAATCTTTTTATGGCTACTTCTATAGACTATAAGGTCATATCAACATGGGGTTTACAGTAGATGATTTCCTATAATGCCTAGTTGGTCCTAAATGATAATGGTGCCACTTGTATATCCAATATGGTCGACACAGTGGCTGTCTTGAAAATCTTGTTATTGCTACAGCTCCTGAAAGAATGGTCATTTCTATATGGGATTTTCACTAAAACAAATTCATATGATGTCTAGTTGGTCCTAAATGAAAATGGTGCCGATCTGAAATCCAATATAGCCACCATGGCAGCCATCTTTAAAATCTTCTTATTGCTACTAATCCTGAACGGAAAGGCACATCAGCATCGGGTTTTCATTAGGAGATTTCTTATGAAGGCTAGTTGTTCCTAAATAAAAATGGTGCCTATCTGACATCCAGTATAACCACCACAGCAGCCATCTTGAAAATTTTTTTATCACTACTTCTCAGCAGAAACTTGTATCAGCATGGGGGTTTCAACCAGAAGACTACTTATGAGAACTAGTTGGTTCTAAATGATGCTGATCTGACCCCCAAATCAGCCCCATGGTGGCCATTTTGAAAATCTTGTTATTGTTACTCCTCATAGATGGATGATCATATTGACATGAGGTTTTCACCAATGGATTTATGATATATTTGGTTGGTCCAAAATGAAAATGGTGCTGGTTAGACATCCAATATGGCCACCATGGCAGCATTCTTGAAAATCTTGTTTTCACTACTCATGGGTTTTCATAAAGATTTATGATCTGATCTGGTTGGTCATAAACTAAAATTGGTGCTGATCTTACATCTAATATGGCTGCCAGTGGCTAATTTGAAAATGTTATTATTGCTCCAAAATATCAGACATGGTTTCAGCAGTTAAAAAGAAGAAATGGTCTTATCTTGATTTCCTGGCCAGTAGATCAGTCCCTCCGAGGGACTCTTATTTAATTATTAGCTCACTTGGCCATAAGGTCATATAAAAAATCTACACTGGTGCTTATAGATTATATTGTAGTGCATAGAGTAGTCATAGCAAATATAAATCTTGGTACATTTTATCAGCAGATATACAAGTATGTGATATATGTAAAAAAATAATTATCATGACATTCAATCAGTATGCACCATTGTTGGGGTAAGTATATGTCTGTAACAATCCTATTTTGCAACATGTCCTTTCTGTACATTTGACACTTCATTAGGTAGAAACAATGACAGGCAAGTCTCCTTATCTTTTAGCTTCTTCATCTCAAGATTTTTCAGTGATATTTTTTTGTTATGTTACTGCTTCACAATTTATTATCAGCCTTTTTCAGGATCATATATTCAAGAATATCATTTTTCTGAATATAGTTAATAATTAAACCTGTTTAATTTCATGTTATAAGTTTCTCTTTTACACATTTATGTTATACTTTTCATCAGATATTATTACAGAAGATGTTGTAATGTGATTTATTTTATGTTTAGTTTTTCTATATTTAATAAAAAATTAATACCTTTCTGAGTGGACATTTTTACTTACATGTATGTTGTACAAGAGATTCAGTATGAATAGTAGCATGAACAAATTAGATGAAGTGGTCATCATCTGCTTCCTGGTAGAGTTTTATAATTGCTCATATTGGTTGTGTTATTTTTGCTTCATGATGAAAGTCATCCTTGACTAAGATCCTTCAGTCTCTGTCATATCACTATCATCTCTCCCCTACATCATACCTCATGCCCTCATCCCTAGCTTCACTTCATGAGATTTGTCACAATTTCCCCCCAAACAACACATTTTTGTTTACATCTACTTACATGGCTATTACATTCCAAAAGATGGGTTTCTGTTAATCAATGTGTAAGACTATTGACTCCCATTTTACTATTCTATATATTCTTATTTTTATGTTTAGTACAATACATTTATGGCATCATAAATTCAGTTTTGTTTTTAATAAATAAAAATTCCAGTTCTTGAATAAATAGTGTTGAAATTATGATATAAAAGATTGATTTCTTGATATCAAATATTTACAGTAACTCCAGTTCAAATTATATCTTCTTTCTTGTACTGTATCTAAGGATATAAAAGGTCAGAATTCAATCTTTCCTGAACTAGTGCTGTATCTATTATTTGTGTGTGTCTTTTGCAACACAAGCAATAATCTTTGGTTTGGTTGGGCTGAGCCCTCCTTAAAGTATTGTGCCTACAAGACATTTGGTTGGTCCTTCGGATATGGAGTAAAAGGCAAAAGATTAATTCGTTGTGAAGAGAAACCAGAGTGCTGTATCTAAGGATATAAAAGGTCAGAATTCAATCTTTCCTGAACTAGCACTGTACAGTTTCTGTCTACCCATCAATACTTTAAGTTCAATGAGGCACTGAATAAGGGGGAGTAATTCGAGTTACAGTTGCAGATAATAATAGTTGGAATATTTGATATTAAAAGATACTGATGAAAGTTCTGCATTAAAACAAAAATTAAAATTAAGATATAGTAAAAGAATTTTTGATGTTCAAACAAATCCATTACATTTTAGAAAATATACAATTCTGTACTACACCAGCATCTACAGGCTTCATTGGTATCGATGCATATAAAAGCATATAAAAGTGTACAGTCAGCATTGGCATCCATGCATATAAAAGCATATACAAATGTACAGTTATTATTTGCATCCATGCATATAAAAGCATACACAAATCTACAGCCTCACCAACTCTCAACTATCTTTTTCTCCTTGGTCATAAGCTTCAATTTGGAGTGGGTTTTATGACACCTGCCCCCCAGGGATGGTACCAAGTGAACCATCTTTGTACATACATGATACACAAGTTTATGTGTTTAGCTCATGATCATATATGGTATTTTTGCACCCAGTAGACGTATATTGGTAAAATTTTTAAATGATTCATTGCATCCTGAAAATTATCTATAAATTGATCTAGAATTAAAAGTTTTTTTGAGTTCCAATTCGAGGTACATCATCTTTTGTTCCAGCTTTGTGCAATGGGAGTTACCTTGGCAGTTTTCCAAGACTGGAAATTTATTAGACCTAATACTCTGATTGCAGATAAAAGCTATATTCTCTACTGTAGCATGTGCGTTTATCTGGAAACTTGTTTGAGAAAAGAAGACAAATAGCATTAGTAGCCTTGGTCCAATCATATCAGGTCCTGTGGCTTTACAATCGTCCATTTTTTTAATATACTTCAACAGAAAAATCAGGACTCATTTTAGGAATTTTAAACTTTATATCATTAGGGAGTTTTTCAGAACAAAACTTGTTGATTTCTGGATGATCAGACAAAATTTTATTTTCTTTAAATTTTTAAGCAATTTGAATAAAAAAGTCATTCAAAATATTTGAGATATCACATGGCTCATCAGTATAAATGCCCTAATGATTGAGAGATACCAGTTCAGTTTTACAGTTCCCAGCACGAAACTCGGTAAGAAGTCTTCAAATAGCTTTAGGGTTATTTCTATTTTCATCCTGAACTTTTTTACAGTGAGCTCTTTTTGGCTTGACTTGTCATTTTATTAACTTTATTCCTCCAGATTTTATATTCAACTTGATTTCCTACAGATTTTAGATGGTCTCTTTGCTTCATTGCATCTAAAATTTCTGGGGTGATCCAACCTGGCTGGTGGTCTTTCTTTATTCTGTGTGCTTTTAAAAGGGCATGTTTGTCTGCTGTTCCCATGAAATAATCCGTGCGAGTACCTATAAGTCATCAACAGTATCTTCAAAGAGTGGGATTGTATCCCATGGAATCTGTTTCAGATCTTTCAGGAATTGAGTAGTACCAAAGTTTTTAGAAGATCTGTAAGTAATGAATTTATAGATATTATTTTTTCTTTGATTTGTTAAAGAGTTTCCATGTAAGAAAAATTGCAAAGTGGTCACTTAAACCAATCTTAGGAACCATTACTTCCAGAACATTTTCTTTTGTATTGGTATAAATATGGTCTATAAGTGTTTTATAGGTAGATGTTACTTTAGTGGGTTCATTTACTAGTTGCTCCATACCAAAAGAAGCAATAAAATCCAGCCAATTCTTTTTTATTTGATCATTGAGAAGGTCTCTGTTTATATCACCTAGAATGTAAAATTGCTTTTCTTCACTTGAAATTTTATCTCTTTGAAGTTCAAAGTATTCACACCAATCGGTATTTGCTGATGGGGGGTCTGCAGACTACGAAGGGTTTAGCTTTTTTATGGAGTAATCTCTAGCCAAATGGATTATATTTCAGTCTTCCCTTCTTATAGCAACAGTACAATATTTCACATACACAAGGAGCCCACCTCATGTTTTCCTATTCTTATGAAAAGGTTTGTCATCGCTGTTGATATACAAGACATTTTCACCCTGATTTTCTGCCACCTTTGTTTTTGCAAGTCCAAAAATAAATGTACATTATTGTTTGGTGTGGTTAGCAATAACTTCACTTGATCCATCTTCCCATCCTTACCCTGATTATTTAAACAACCTATGTGTAAACCCTTACAAGAAACTCCTAAATTAATGAGATTTATATTATTATTATTAGAGGCACTTAAGGAGACATACCGGTAAACAGTATTATAACTACATCCATCTTCCCATCCTTACCCTGATTATTTAAACAACCTATGTGTAAACCCTTACAAGAAACTCCTAAATTAATGAGATTTATATTATTATTATTAGAGGCACTTAAGGAGACATACCGGTAAACACTATTATAACTACATGTATGTTCACAATGATTATCGCTACAATTATCTTTACTGGTACTGTGTAAAACATTAGTTTTTCTTTCATTACATTGAATTCCTAATCCATGAAAGTTACTACTTGTATTTACACTATGTAAAATACAAGAATTTATCTCAGAAGCATTTACACTTTCATTGTAATGAGAGAGGCTACAACAGCATTTGATATTTTTACATTCATCGTGTACATTTGAAATGACAGTTAAATTGTCACATTTTGAACTATCATCAAGGGGATCAAATCTGTGTTGACAAGGGATGCCAGAAGCATATGACAGTCTTAGCTAGACTGGTCCCTCAGTTGAATAAAAGTCAACACGTGGAGTTCTTCACATTATTTTAGTAAGTATCTTCTGCAGCATACACATCACAAGTACCCAAGCTAAGCCATTGCATAACAACCCAAGTACCCAAGCTAAGCCACTGCAAAGCAAGTTAATGTATATGCAGCATACACGAGTATCCAAGCTAAGCCACTGCAAAGCAAGTTAATGTACATGCAACATACACAAGTATCCAAGCTAAGCCACTGCAAAGCAAGTTAATGTACATGCAACAACACAAGTATCCAAGCTAAGCCACTGCAAAGCAAGTTAATGTACATGCAACATACACAAGTATCCAAGCTAAGCTACTGCAAAGCAAGTTAATGTACATGCAACATACACAAGTATCCAAGCAAAGCCACTACATAACAACTAAATGTATGTAGTAAGAAGGGAATTTAAATGCAAAATAAATTATTTGGAAACTTGTTTGAGAAAAGAAGACAAAATAGCATTATTAACAGAGAAGTAGAATCTGACTTCCAATTGGGAGGAAACAACATATCGTATACAAGCTTTTTAGGCATGATAAAATCAAAATTAAGATGTAAAGAAAATAATATCTATAATAAAAATAGCTATTAAAAGTGTACTCATTTAAGAAGAAACAGAAACAAGTAATTTTTATGGAAAGCAAATACATTTGCTTAAGGTAGCAGCTTTAAAAAATCATTTGAAGCTGCCGAAACATGAAATATGGGTTTTGGTGATGAAAAGATCAGTGAAATGTGATTTTATTTTACAAGCTCACTTGACCATAAGGCCAAGTGAGCTTATGGCATGGCCTTGTGTCTGTTGTTCCTTGTCCGTTGTGTGTATGTAAATAATTGCTTTTTTAAACTTTAAAAAAAATCACAGGGCCCATTTTGATCAAATTTGGCACAGAGAATCCTGGAATGAAGAGCTTTCAAATTTGTATGCAAATGATGTAATCTGCTATCATAGTTTTGCAAACATTACTTTGCACTAGACTACAAGATTTTTGTATGCAAGATACTTGTAACTCAGTTAAAAACTAATTTTTCTTTAGGGAAGATTTCTAACATTTTCTTTTTTAGTTTAATTATGTTAAAGTTCAGCATTTCAATGGATCTGATGGTTGGTCTCTTAGTGCAAATAAAATGAAAGTTTTTTGCTTCTCCTGTTAAGTTTGGAAGAAACTGAGAGTAGTTTTGCAATGACCCTGTGAATTGTGTTTGCTTATAGCGGCTTGTATGTACTTAAATATACTTTTTACAGTTTTGGCCCTTTTAAGAAAATTTGTTTATATTCCATCATATATAACATGTTATGACTGTCACACTTTCTAAACACCCCCCCCCCCCACGCACATCTTTTTGCAAAAAGGGGTGCAGGGATATTAACATTTATTTCCATTTGTCTGCCTATTCATTGCCACTGTTTTCCACCATTTAACTTTCAATGCCTTTGAGATTTAGGGATATAATGTGGTATTTAGAGACTGCGTATTTAATTGAGGGGTGGGGGGGGGGCACATGGGATTTTTCGTTGTAAAAAAATTTCTGGCCCTCTGATAGCTTGACATAAATAATCTTGCTCTGATTTATGGAAAGAAAAAAAACCCTAATATATCAATCATATTATTTTTATAAAAAACAAAAACAACATTTATCTTCAGGTAAAATAAAAAAATACCATGGCTCAAAAGGAAACCCAAGCTGCCTCTGAAAATTAAACAGTTGATCCCAAATTATATGAATTATATTTTTCATTTGCAACTTCGAGGTCAATAAATATACGAGGTTCCACAGTGATGAAATAAAGCTCAATGGAAGAACTTAACATATGTACATATGCATAAATAATAGTAGGAGGTGAAGATGAAATATAAGCATGTCTATTAAGTATGAAAAATATAACTTGAGAGTAGGGTATGTTGGTTCTGACATAAGATTTCATATTTTTCACATATTTCAATACTAAATGAGTTTAGGTTGTTAAATGTTTAAAAGTAATGGTTCATCAATTAAAATAATAGACCCAGCTGTTTGCACCATTCTTTCATTAATGAAAATACTTATTTCAGTAGCAATAATACCAAAGAAATATTTAAGATGCGTTATGATACTAACTGTGCATCATCTAATGTTATTTATTTAACAACTTGTAACAAGAAATATGTTGGACAAACCCGTCAGCAAGTATATAAATGCATGAACATAGATTTGACATAAATAACTTTATTGATCCATCTTTTTAATCTTATGTCTTAGCACAATTTAATGATGGCTTTGACAATTAGCAAGATTTTGAATTAAAGTAACTGATATTGTTAATTCGGAAATGGAACGTCTTTTAAAAGAAACATTGGATTCAACATCTGGATTCTGTCTATCCAATAGGTTTAAATTATAAGATTATATATGAACTCGATTGATAAATTTATTGTATTTGGTCACTTCTGCTGTTATTGGTGTGGGTCAGAAATGCAATCTCAATAACTGGTTTGTTTGGGCTGAACCCACTTTAAAGTATTTTGCCTACATTATTTTTGAGTATTTCTACTTCTCAACAGTAATCTATACAACGCAGCTGCTTTTCTTTTTCCTTTTCATAAAACTGTATTGTCATATTTACATGATAAAAGATACAAAATCTATCCACAATAATATGTACACAATATATATATTAGAAACAAAACCACCACTTTTTTGGTATGTCAGAAACACATGCTCAAAATCTGCTTTTGTTGGGCTGAGCCAATTTCAAAGTATTTTGTGTAAAAGGAATTTGGTCACTACTATTTCTCGGCGACAACAACTTTCTTTTATACATACAGCAGCTTGGTCCTTTCTTTGTCCCTACTGCTGTATGTGTGTATATATATATATATATATATATATATATATATATATATATATATATATATATATATATATATATATATATATATATATATATATAATGAAAATTGCCTAACCAATAACAATGGAACTAACATTTTATAATTTTATGTATTATTTGCAGAAAAGTGACAAAAATATAAATACAAAAGTATTGTGCAATTTAAAAATACGCCATCACTTCTTTGATGCTTCTTTTGAACCATTTATTTATCAGAATAATAAAAATAATTTCAATATTCTGATATTATAAAATTGTACTATCTTAAAAACTTTGTACAATAATTTTACAAAGGGGCATAATTCAATATTAATTCTGAAATGGAATGTCTATGGATTCACCATTTGGATACTGTCAGGCATATCTGAAAAGTTCTAATTATAAATTATTTATAATCTTCATTGATAAATTCATAATATTTAATATTTAATCAATTATACATATTTAAAGGGAAATAAAACTGTTTGTCTCTATTTCTTTATGTATATTCTGCCAATAAATAAGAAGAATGTGTATCTACCTACACTGCTTCTGTTGGCAGGTACAGTTTTACTTTCACTATGGACGAAGGCCAAGGCTATTTGCACAATTGCCATGCACTTTAACTGGGAAAGACTATTTGCACAGCCGCCATGTACTTCATCTGGAAAAACTACTTGCACAGCCAATTTGTTTATAATTTACATATAATTTATACTCATTTTTGCAACCTTTAAATCCATATTTGCAAGTCATTGTTGTTAAAACTTGTACAATGCTATACTCCTTTACCTACAGTAAAAATAGAAATTTAAATAAATATTGAGTGAATCTTGTGGTTCACCCAACTGATGAACTGTTTCTGTTATTCACTCACAACAAACAAATTTTCTTTTTATTTATGCTCAAATGAGTTGGCTAGCTAAAGTGTATTAACAGTTTAAAAGTAGGAGATTTCTTAGGTTATGTCAGCTATTTATTGTTTATGTTCTGCAATGTTTTGTGTACATTTACACAGTAAATCAGAGTAATACAATTCTTTCTTAATTTAAGATAACAAAACATACACTAAATATTGAAAAAAAAGCATAGACGGAGTGGGATTTGATCCTGGATCTTTTATGTGACAGGTCGACATATTTCCACTAGAGTACAGTGATTGATACATTTGAAAATTATATTTCTTTGCTTATGTTATGGCTCTCTATTGAAAACAACATTCTGGACTATTAAAGCTAAATCGAATTATCAAAATTTCTTCTCTTGGGAAAACCACTAATTCATTAACTAGTCTCTAATTGTTTGCACACCATATCATAATTATAATCCAAACTGTGAGACAGACATTGGTCGCAGTGCGAATATTGTTAGCAAACAGCAGCCATGCGAATAGTCTTTGCAAATTTTTTTACAAGGTCACCATACGAAATAGATACTATGGAACAAGTTCATTTTTTTATGGTGTTTTGTAGTCTGATAAAATGGCTGCTAAACCTGTAATGGTATTTATGGGTATATGTTGTGTTTAGCTGAATTTACATCATTTGGAATATTTTGAACTCGCCCCTAATGCATTGACTGGTCCCCGTGCAGATAGTCTTTTCTATTGTAGGCACACAGCAGCTGTGCGAATTGTCTTCCCAAAAGTTGGTACACGACAGCCATGCAATTAAACACTTCCATGGACAAAACACCTCAGCTCATTAGATGCAGTGCTGTACATGCTCAGCAGTTAGCATTCAGTGCAGAAAGCTGAAGGAAATCTGGTTATTTCACACCCTGGGATATGAACTACTGTATATCTGTAGGATACTCTATACAATTTACTGGGTGTTTGACGGGTACAGTAATCATTTAATATATTTTTTATGTGCAGGTAAGATAGACAGTCCAACAAAGGAAATACTCTTCTATGTAAAGAATAAAAACAGCCCCAAAACACCCATCCACCAAAATAACCAAGCTAATAAAGAGGATGCTGGCTGCTCTATTCAATTTATGGCGTGTGTGATGGGTACAGTAATCATTTATATCTGTTTGTGTACGGATAAGATAGACAGTCCAACAAAGAAGTACTCTTCTATGTAAAGAACAAAAATGCCCCAAAACACCCATCTGCCAAGAAACCAAATATAATAAAGAGGACGCTCTAATGTCCTCTAATAATAAAGAAACCGCAACCACAATCTCTTAGGATCACATTGGCTATTTCTACGACTGGATTGATAGAGAAATTTTGAATGAAAAATCGTTTGATGCATTCACAACTTCATTGTCAGTCCTTGTTTAATAAATAACCGAGATGGTCTGAACAGCAGGTAATGGCACATATTAGCATACATTCAAGGCATGATCCAAAAGATTGACCTGGAAGTTACAAATGCATTTGAACAACTTTGGCTATTTATGTGAGACAAAAATATGCCACATATATTATGTCAGCGCAGTAATTTATGGAAAAATCATACATCAATCTATTTGGACCACCTCAGCTATACATTTCAACAATCGGACTGACCATATAGGATTCACCGATGAGAAGTTGCAAATGAAAAAAATAGTTCAATGCATTCATAAGATCTCAGTCAATCTTTGTTTCATAAATAACTGAGGTGGTCTGAATGGCAGCTATTGGCATACATTTAAGGTATGATCCATAGGATTGACCTCGAAGTTACAAATGCATACTCAGTGGGTTACTTCCCTTCTGAAAGAGCATGAACAGTGAGGAGGGTGATTAAAGAGAGCTGCACATTTTATTTTACATGCCAGTGTCCATGCACCATCCCTACAGTTGTTTGAAGAATTAAACTGGCTCAATGTCGAAAATAGAATCACCTACCACAAACTTATTTATGTGTTCAAAACTATTCATAACTTGTGTCCTGAATAGCCAAATGAAAACTTTACATTCATTACTTACTCCGCTTCACATACAATTTAGGATCACTGGAAACCAACAATCTTTATATCCCTAGAACAAAATCTGACTCCAGTTTTCAGTAGTGTTTTTATGGAATTCACTACCGGCTAATCTGAAAGATGAAAGCAGTACTGAAGAGTTTAAGAATAGTTTCAAAAAGTGCCATCTTGAATAGCGGTCTATTTGAAGTTCTTCGATGTATAAATATGTTTCGTTTATGTATGTATGCACGAGAGAGAGAGAGAGAGAGAGAGAGAGAGAGAGAGAGAGAGAGAGAGTAAAATCGAGTTATGACTAGGTGAAGTGTGCACTTCTCGAGTTTTATGAAAAACTGATCGTTTCTTTTTTTCTTTTCCTCTTCTTCTGTTTGGAGATTTTAGTAAGATTAGTGTTACCCACTTAAAATAAAGTATTATTATTATTATTATTATTATTATTATTTCCTGTGCTTTTCCAGTCATTGGCGGAAGATCTGAGCTTGTTCCAGCAGTATAAAGCGCTTTTAATGAACAAAACATTACAATGGAGTACATACATATATTGTAAATATCGTTGCGAATTTGTTTGATACAATATAGTACTGCCTCGTGAAAAGCATTAATTATTGCTATATATCATGAATCATGCAGTCTTTGATGTAATACTGTGAAATAAATATATTACGATCGAATCTAAAAACTGAATTTATATTTACTTTGTTCATTTTTTTCAAGTTTACGCGCGCAGTCTGCACACTTGCCGCTAAGTAAATTGGTTTAGAAAAACACAGAAGCTTTGCTTTGAGCGTAGGAATATGACCTTCACCTGCTCAGGAATCACCGGTGACCAATATGGGGAATCAAATAGGGTGCTATCCACAAGAGTATAATCCTAGGGTACACGGACCCTACAGCCCGGACCGATACTATGGACCACGTATGGAACACAAAATTTTAGTTATTTCCTTTTTCATAATTTGAATACATGGTTTCGTCCGTAAATTTTTATGGTGATGTCTACTGCCTTTGCCACTACTGTTTGGCACAGGGTAAAACGTAAGATCCAAAATTCAATGTATTTTGACCTTACAGCGTGATGTAGTAGCCTTCCAAGTTCCAGACAGTACAGTACATGCATAAAACATCGTGTCATGTTATTTATATGTTGACATAGCAGGGGTTTCTTAGAAGTTGAAACTGAAGGGTAATTGACCTCTGGGCTGAAATTTCCAAGAGTCAAAGTTTGAAGACTAAGAGTGAACATCTTTAAACCCAAGAGTCATGGAAACAACACGGAGAAAGAAAAGATACTTTTAAAACACATTTAAATTTATTTTCCAAAATAGAAAGCATCAAAGAGTCTTGTTTAATACACAAATAACACAATTATAACCTAAAATATTGAGAAGATACCAAAAGGAAATTTGAATATCACATTACATTGAAATACGGTATTTACCACCATAGTAAAATATTTGGCATTACTAAAAATGGGTTGGCACAAGGTTTGCTTGATAATCTGTATAACACTTTTGACAAGACAGTACACTAAAATCACTCATCGATTTTGTTTCATGGATCCCTGATATTTCAGGTGCATTTTGAAGCAAACTTATTTCCATTTGCTACCATGTTCATTTTCACAGTCTGAGTAACTAAATATATTCCTGAGCTATGGTATTTATATGTAATGCTGTAATTTGACAATTACTTTTGAATTAAGATGATGTAGTGCAATAGAAAGATGTACACAGTGTAACAGTAATGATAGAAATGATCAAATAGGAAATAATTCACTTATACCAGAAGCGCCACTAATTGACAAGATTCAGCTGAAATCATTAATTACATAAACAATTTGAGGATAGCATAACATCATCAAAACAAACTTGTGGTACTTACCCCAATCAATTCTCCTTCATTTCATCGGCCATTTTTAGCTCTACTGGTCATGAACCAGAAGGGCTTATGTGATGGTCTGTTGTCTGTCATCTGTCTGTTGGCACAAGTTTGTTATTACTACTCTTCCTAAACTACTTTGATGATTGCCTTGAAACTTGACACACACATTCATCCCATGGTCTCGTTGTATTAGATGAAAATGGTGCTGCTCGAACATCCAATATGGCTACCACAGTGGCCATCTTGAAAATCTTGTTATTGCTACTTCTCCTGCATGGATGGTCATATCAACATGAGTTTTCACTAAAGACTTCTTATGATGTTTTGTTGGTCCTAAGTGAAAATGTTGCTGGTCTGACATCCAGTGTGCCCCCCCCCCCATGCCAGCCATTTTGAAAACCTTGTTATTGCTACTCCTCCTGAATGCATGGTTATATCAACATGTGGTTTTCACTAAAAAGAACTCTTGCGGTGTCTTGTTAGTTCTAATTGAAAATGGTGTTGATCTGATGCCCAGTATGGCCACCACAGTGGCCATCATGAAAATATTCTTATCGCTACTCCTCCTGAATGGTCATATCAGCATGTGGTTTTCACCAATAGACTTCTTATGATGTCCATATGGTCAAATGAAAATGGGGCAGATCTAATGTCCAATATGGCTGCAATGTGACTTAAATCTTGTCACAACTACTTGAACAGAAAATAATAATGATGTGGGATTTTCACCAGAAGACTTCTTGTGATGTCCAGTTGGTCTTAAATGAAAATGTGCTGATCTGATATCCAATATGGCTGCCACAGCAGCCATCTTGAAAATCTTCTTATTGCTATTCTTCCAGAATGGAAAGTTGTACTTTGAAAATATTGTTATCTCTACTTTTCTCCAAATGGATGGTGCATGAAATTGAAGCTTTCACCAATAGACTTTTTAAGATACCTAGTTGGTCCTAAATTAAAATGGTGTCAGTTGTACAGCCAATATGGCTGCCACAATGACTGTCTTAAAAATCTTATTGTCACTACTCCGCCTGAATAGATTATCATTATGATGGCAGTTTTCACAAAGTCCTAAATGAAAATGGTGCCAGTCGTACATCCAATATGGCCACCACCACGACTGTCTTAAAAATCTTATTGTCAGTACTCCCCATGAATGGATGATCATTATGAGGTGGGGTCTTCACCTTAAGACTTATAAATTTATCTGCTTTGTCCTAAGTGAAAATGGCGCCAAGCTGACATCCACAGCAGCTAATTTGAAAATCTTGTTATCGCTGATGAATATCAGAGATGGTTTCAACACTAGACAGTTAAAAGGAAGATATGGTTTTATGTTGAATTCCTGGAAATTCTTTTCACCCAATAGAGTGTTAGTCCTTTAGAGGGACTCTTGTTAATTTCTAGCTATCATGGCCAATTTGCCATATTACTTTGTAAAGAGGTGTTCACTTCCAATTATCTCAATTAGTGTCACTCAGATAATCTGTTTATCTTCTCAAAACAAGATCAGAGTTGACATATATGTCAATTTATCGAACAATCTCTCTGGACTTGTAACTTCTTATGAGAACAATGCTAATTGATTAGTGAGTCACACAGGTTCATAGGGATGGTCATTCAGACACCAATAATGTCAAAGATTATTATATGGTACTAATTATAGTGTTTGATGTTTTAGGCAAAATTTCCTAGAGTCAAACTGATGCATAGGGCAGAATGCATATGCATCAGTTTCAGGTCAGGTATGAAATTCGTGCATCAAAAGCAGGGAGTATGGGTCAAAGGGAAACCCTGCATAGAACATGAATAATGAAGTACCACTTTTTGCAACTAAACCAAGCTATTTTTCAATGGAGATGCATCCAAGAATTATAAAAATCGAGTCTGAACTTAATTGCAACTTTGGTGGCATTTCTCCAACTTAAATGAGCTGGGGTAATCCCATTAAAAAATGATTTTTAGGTAATTCTCTGATATGTACAGAGGAACCTCATTAATCCGGACTCCGTTTCTCCGGAAACCTCGCTATCCGGACATAGTTCAACGGGAACGGAATTCCTAAACGTTAATTTGTTCCGTTAATCAAGAAATCCGCGTTCTGGATCAGGAAATCAAAAATCGGGGACCAAAGTGTAAAATTACTATAAAACTTGCCTCGATAATCCGGAAATAATCTGTCCAAAAAAAAGAAAATTAGAAGAATCGTATATGAAGATACAGTCAGTCGGATAACAGATTCACCTACGCAAATTTGGAGGTGTGTCAATGTGTCAATCTCTGATTGGTCAAATTCTAGTGGCACGTTAAAGTTATAAATTAATCATGTGTGTGGAAACTCTTCAAGTAACGTGACTGTATTGTAACCAGCGATTGTATAAACAATGTTGTTTTTGCTAGTTGCCGATGACGGGGGGTGTTAATAATTAAATAAGCATACTGGGCTCAAATCGTCCACACTTTTGACATAACATGGTTGATAAATTAAGTGTGTTATTTTGCCTCTTTGTTGTTTACCAATTGTATGTAACAATCACAGTTTGTTGATGGCTGTGCAAATAAAGTTGATTGATTTAAGCTGTGGACAGTATAGGGCTTCCTTTCAGAATAAAAGCGATGTCAATTATCGGCTCATTAGCAGCTATAACAGTTGTAAAATTGGACTTATAAAAATTACTGCACTTTATTAGTTTACCATAACACATTTAACTGCAAGATATCAGTTTGTATTCGTTTTATATTTTACATTATTATGGCGACACCATCAAGCAAGTGTAGACAAGTAGAGATACCGGCCAGCATAGAAAAGAAGATTTGCCAGCACAAAGAAGATCAACCAAAAGCTACCATTCAAGATATCTGCCGGAATATTATAGCTGACTGATCCTTAGACATTGGCAAGTCGACAATTGCGGACATCATAAAAAACAAAGACAAATGGTTGTCTGTACCTGCCGACTCAGACCTAACCCGCGCTCGCCACGCCAAATACCAACAAGTCGATAATGCCCTATGGAGACTATCAAGAATCATTGCAGATCGATCCGCCAAAGAATCCAGGCAAACAAAGGTCACAGATATCTTCAGGAAATTGACATAATAAATGTATGTACAGTACATACATGTACATGTACATAGTGTGATGTGTTCGATGTGATAATTGTCTAAACTTCTATTTACGTATATGTACAAGTGCATGTTATAATAAAGTGAAATAAACACGAGTCAATAGCTGTATTAATTAATTAATTTCAACCATTATTGAATATACAGTACATTTGCAGCTAGCAACTATATGTACATGTATACAATATGATGACATTGTAAAATAAAAATGTGCACGTTTCAATTATCCGGAAAACTTATTGATCTGGACATATTCACTGGGAATGAAGATGTCCGGATTAACGAGGCTCCTCTGTATATACTATTTTCAGTAGAGGACTAAATTCATATGGGTATAATCTTGTCATGGCACCGTTTCAGTAAATAAATGTGAATAAATTAATTTCCAGAGGAGAAAAATGAACATTATTTTGTTTATCTGAATGGAAAATATTAATGATATTAAAAATTCACATGTAACCTATTTTAGTAAGTCAGATTTCACCCACTGACTCTGGTGTCGGACAGTGTGCAAGAACTATTTGAGGTAGAACTTAGCCTGTGCACTGGTCATTTAATTATGTCTCTGACCAAACAGAATCACAGAATTGCAGCTTCGTATGCAAAATAGAAGTTACTCAGCAATATAATACGTGATAAATTCAAATGGGTTGGTAACTTTATGTTTATGAATATGACTTTAACTTAATACATGTATGTACAAAATGAAATTTTCCAATTTTCAAATTCTTCAAGAAGCACATTTGCTTATAATCCATGGGCCACTTAATATCATAAACAAGTGCATGGATGTTTCTTCAGTTGCGTTCTAATGATTTTGCATTCCAATATCTCTAAATTTAGCACAAAATAGAATGTTAAAGCAGACCACTGCTCTGAATCCTAAGCAGTAAGATATCTTGGGAAGCTATATAGTTATGTCTCCTGACAGTCTATCATATGTGAAGTTGTGAAACACTATACCATCTTCTATGCAAAGATTATGAATCTTCAATGAGCTTAAAATGGAACTAAATGAGATGTAGACCTTTTGTGAGTTGTGCTGAAACTAGTTTAACATTAAAAGATGTTTTATTTGCAGCATCTTTTAGGGCCTTGAATAGTTATGAAATTTATTAGAGAACTTTTTTATTTCTATGCAAGCGTTTGAGACCTTGTGATTGCCTTTGTCTGTTCATCCATCATTACTAATAGCTCCTTCAAAATCTGTAGACAAACATTCTGAAACCTGGTGGATCAGTTCTCCCATTATAGGAAGAGGTGCATCACATATTTATTTGTCAACTCCGACACCCACACCCCCTCCAGCCTTGTGGAGGTGGCAAAAGATCACAAGGTCCAAAAGTACAGTTATTGTCTCCATATATTTGAATTAAATTTGTGTCAAGTTATCGTTTATGGGAAGCAAAACATAGCAGTCACTTTTCTACCAGCATTGGCATTATCAACACTTTATTAAGATTTTGTTAAGAGTATTTCAGCACTGCTTTGATCATGGGCTCAACATGCATGCCCTGGCCTTATTGTATATGTAGAACTGCAGTGTTACATTTCGAGGACACAAGTTACCTGCAAATTTTTGTTCTCTGTCCCCCAAATCTCTGCTCCTATGCATACTTTTCCATCAGGGAAAAATTTAAAAATCTACCTCCATGTTTTCTTTACTGCATGTCTGTCCACATGTATGTTGACTCTACAGGGTTCCAGTGTTTCAAAGAAATTGTGAAAAAGATGGGAGAAAGAATAGGTTTGTTCCCAACCAGGAAAAGCCCTTTAATTTTATAAATATTGATTAAAGTTGGAGAAAATCAGGAAATTTTCAACTGCCGCTTTATCATGGAAAAAATATGTGACTAAGTCATAATTGAACTGATCGTGAGTTAAATGTATTGAGTTCTTACTGGAATTTTTGGAGGTTGCAGAACTGTTAAGTCAGCTGAAGTACAGTTGCTGTATGGACAGTGGTGTGCTGGCCATTGGGCATACCGGGACAAATCCCAGTGGGCCGCCGCAAAAAAATCAGTTTTTACCAGTGTTTTACTGGTGTGAGCAAAACCCCAGGCCTGTCCCGGCAGACCGCCGCATCGGTGGGCCGGTGGGCTATCAAAAAAATCTGTTTTTACCGGTGTTTTACTGGTGTGAGCAAAACCTAGGCCTGTCCCGGCAGATAAGTCCAAGGCCGAGTTGCTTATCCAGTACACTCCTGTGTATGGATCATTTATATAGTCAATCCAAGTGCCAAGGTGATCAGATTGGTCAAGTAGACTGGTTACCCCATACAATGTAAGACCTCAGCCCTGATATGAACTAACAGTTTAATTTCTTAAATGAAAAGAATATATCTAATCACATTGAGCTGAATGTGATTGGACATACTTGATTTGTTAACTCATTTTCTGCTGGAGATTCTTATAAATTTGTACCTGAAATGGGGGTAGGAAATGCTTTTTGGGTGGGTTACTTCTGATTGCAACCAAACAGATATGTTTCTGAGAGAGTTTTGTTTTGTCAAATGCTTAAGTGTTTATAAGATGTTTTCGATTGGCTATTTCACCTGTGCATTAGGGTGAAAATTGCACTTGTTTTGTTTTTTTTTTTTGCTTATTGGGCCCATGATTTTCATGTCTTGGTCCCTTTTTACTCCAGCTCTCAAACTGACCTTTCTTTTTGCAAAGGTTCATCTATCCATGTGCAGTTTGGACTGGTCTGCTTTAAATCTAATGGCAAAAAAGTATAAAATCCTGACACAAACTCCTGTTCCAAAACTGGTAATTTTGGGCCTAGAACAAATCTGGTGTAAAAAATTGTTTTTTCCTCTGTATTTTTTAATACAAGTAGAAAGTCTACATTATTTGGTATCATTGTAGAACTACGCTTTTCTCCATTTCTGTAATAACACCTGCTTTGGTGTATCATGAATGATGTTGGCATCACAGAGCTCGGAACTAGGGTGCTACCTAATGACACGTAAACATGGCACACGGGGATATTGAGTTCAAGAAAATATGCCTCTAGTTCAACTTCTGCATTTCTCATCTACTTTCGTTCTTCAACCAACTGAAATGGCAGTCAAGAGAGTTTGAAAAACACAAGCACTTGATTGTGCCTGATTTTACTTCAGTGAGGAAAATGGCATCAAAGTATAGTATGAATAAAGCAATTAAACTTGAAGCTGTGCAACAGTGTCAATATGTGCTGCCAACTCTGTGAGGTATTCTTTAAAATTTGGCCTCTGGTTCCTCTGTTGACTATGGATGGAAGCGTGCATTACACAGCACCAATTGTTTAAGATGTCAGTCCCCCCCATCATACATATCAGGGTTGACATCTTACATTGTAGGAATATCCCATCCTCAACTCACCTTTGCAGTGAATTTTACTATAAGATCTTGCAAAATATGTCAAAATCTACCAACCGCTGGGGCAATTCTCAATGCAGAATATCATGCTTTGGTTGACCTTGATAATGATTGCATCAAATATACAGTCCATAGTCCTATTACATTGAAAGTAAATTTTAGGGCATCAACCCGACATAAGTCGATTTTTTTTAAAAATCTGTACTTTTTATACAAAGTATAAAATGTTTACTGGCTTTTTGTAAAAATTTGAAACAACCCTTTTCTAAACAGCTTTCTTCATATCAACATATGCAGTTAAGCAGAGCAAAGTTAACACTTTTATTCTGCAAATATAAATGAGTTATATGCAGATTTATATGAATTTCAATAGTTACATTTGTTTCTAGTGATACATTCTGTTGTTTAGTACATGGTCATATGTTGTGGGAGAGTCTCAAAATGGAAACAGCTTTTGATTTTATAAATGCACACTTTCTAAAACCAAATATTGTTGATTCCGTTCATTTCAAATTTTACAAAGCATGAATAGACACTGATTCTATACTTTTAGGTCTAATGGTCATAGACCAAAAGAGCTTGTCAGATCGCCTGCTATCCTTCTTCTGACTTATGTACATCATACATTGTGCATCCATTAGTACAAGTTTGTTATCGCTACTCCTCATAAACCACTTTGAGGATTGCCATGAAACATTTCAAATATATATCCAAAGGTCTTGTTGGTCCTAAATGAAAATGGTTCCATTTGGACATCCATTTAGTCTGCTGTAGTTGCCGTCTTGAGAATCTTGTTATCACTACTCATGGATGTATGGCCATATCAGCATGGGGTTTTCACTATAAGACATAAGATTTCTAGTTGGTCCTAAATGAAAATGTAGCCATTCTGTCATCCAGTATGGCTACCATGGTAACCAGTGTGAAAATCTTGTTATTGCTATGCCACCTGAATGGAACGTAATATCAACATGTGGATTTCACCAAAGACTTCTTTTGAAGTCTAGTTTGTCCTAAATAAAAATGGTGCTAATCTGACCTCCAGTATGGCAGCCGTCTTGAAAATCTTATTATTAATTCTCTGTGATGGATAATCATATCAACATGTGGTTTTAACAAAAAGACTTCTGACAATGTCTAGTTGGTTCTAAATGAAAATAGTGCCAAACTTAAATCCAATATGTCCAACATGACAGCCATCTTGAATATCTTGTTATTGAAATTTCTCTTGAATACTGACGTTGGGTTTTCAACAAGACTTCTAATGACATCTAGTGGTCCTAAATGAAGATGGTGCCAATCTTACATCCAATATGGATGCCACAGTGGCAAGTTCAAAAATCTTGTTATTGTGTAAGAATATCAGAAATGGTTTCAACACTGTCTTATCTGGTAAATTCCTTTTGACCATTAGAATGTCAGTCCCTTTGAGGGACTCTTGTGTTTTTATATTATATTTACCTTAAATTTATTGAAATATGAATATCAAAATGATTAGATCTATATGACTATCGGTACCAGATGGACAGGCCTAGGTCCGGTTAGTTGTCCTTACCAATAATTTAGTTTAATTGAAAAATGTGGTGCTGATGTACTAAGTATCAAAGTGGTTTGTATACAGAAAGTATACACCCTAGAGCAATGTTAATGATATGTCTCAGACTGGAGACTTCATTAAAGAACAGAAGGATCTCAATTAGCTTCAAATAAAGCTAGGTATATCCATTGTTTGAGGTATTCTTCAGTGATGGAAATAGGATATGCTTGACAACATGACCTGTAGTAACCTAGTAGATCAAGGAAAGTCTATTTGATGAACTATCATTCTTGCTACTTGGAACAATTATTTATTTATTTGTGAATTACCCGAGGCAGTTGAAAAATCCTTTCGTATTATTGGGTTTTCTTGCAGACATTTCCAGTTTGTTTAAATTTTAACAAAATTGTGAACACCAAAATTATTAAGAATGGGCAATTTAAGAAAACTGAAATAATAAAAACAAATTGGAAGTGCTCACATTTTTCAGATTTACTGTAGTAGCTGAAACCTGAACATGGTTTGGATCTGTGATGATATGATCCACATTAATTATAATTTAGCCTAATTTGGTCAAATAATAAACATTTTTGCGATAAAAATTATGTTCCAGTGATAAAAACCAAATACAGTCATGTGCACAATTGGATAAAATGAGTGGCTGTTGACTAGCATTAGAAAGCCTTATAAAAAGTGACTCACATGCCACTGGTATGCTGCACAATATTATCTAAGCTTGTACATCAAGCAATAATTGCCTATAGCTTTTTACTGGTGGGAGGGAGTTTAGGATGGCTCAGTTTCAATCCTGCCCAGACCAGGCAGGGTCAGCTGCATGGTATATCTCTGGACAAGACATTTTTCTCTAATTGCCTCAGCACAGTGTAACCTCTCTTGTGTTGATGTGTTTTTTGCAGTTGATCTCAAACTAACTGAAAACTCGGAGTCAAACTTCTGTCCTGTAGCACTTTGAGTTTTGAAAGTTTATTCTATATTATTTGTCAAAAATAAAATTTCAAAATATACTTGTACTTTTTAAAATCAATATATTTTGTTGATTTTTTTACATTTTTTTTTTTTCATTCTTACAGGTGATATTCCTTTTGGTGAAGTAAAATTGCAAGATGTAGCAGCCTGGCTTAGCCGTAGGAAATTGAACCCCATTAGGGCAACCGGGAGAGGTAATAGAGTCATCAAATATAGGGTTGCTACAGTGACTATCCTGTGTTCAAGCTAACATTAAACAATAGAGGGGTTCGGAAGTGGGGGACAAAAAAAGGGTGATTGAACAACGTCTCAGAGCACCTTACACACGGTTCAGGGCAACCTTATGGTCATAAACTATTAAAAAAATGCTGCATAAAAGTTAGTTGTTTAATTAGCCGATTAGATGAAACAGGTTATCATTAGATGATTAGCTCACCTGTCCGTAATGCCATGTGAACTTGTGGTATAACCCTGCATCAATCTTGGAAATACCATAAGAATTCTCACATGAATTTGCTAACAAGTGAGATTCATGCATATTAATTAGGTGATCTTGTATCTGATTGTCTGAGCTTGTTACCACTCTAGAGACTATTTCCAATGCGATTTTGAGTAAACTTGGTAAATTGTCTTAAATCGCCAAGATCTTGTAAGGATACAATTATGAGTTAAAGTGATGCATATTATTGAGGTGATCTTGCATCTGATTGGCTGAGTTTTTTACCACTGAAAAGACAACATTTCTTACCTGATTTTAATCAAATTTATGGTAAATTGGCTAATATTATCAGGATGTTGATGAGTCTTATTGTGAGTGAGACCTATTTATGTGGTGATCTTGCATATGATTGGCTGAGTTTGTTTGCCACACTTGTGACTGTATTTTCAAGGATTTTGATCAAACCTGGTGAATAGGCTTATATCATTAAGACCTGTCAAGTATGATTATGAGTGAGATTCACACATATTAATGATATGATCATGCATTTGATGGAGCTTGTAAATACTCTAGCAACTATATTTCTTTTTAAAACTTGTTAAATATTTTAAATATTCAAGATGTTGGATAAGTTTTCATATGAGCAATATCAGCAGATATTTATGAGGTAATTGGCTAACTCATTAGCACTCTGGAGACCAAATTTCAATTAGATTTTGATCCTATTTGGTAGATAAGCTTATGTCATCATTGTCTTAGGTTGTGTAATAAGTGAGATATGTGCATATCAATGAGATTCTTACATCTGATTGTCTAAACTTGTTACCTCTCTAGATCTAGAGAATGTATTTCCAATTTCACTTTAATTTGGTAAATAGGTTTATAACATCAAGCTCTTGGACAAGTTCAGTTATGAGCAAGAGACTATGCATAATAATGATGCCTTTATCTCGGAAAATAATTTTTATCACACTATAGTTAAATAGGTAAAATAGACATATAAAGTTTGGGGGTTAGTTTACATAGGATTATGTTCTTACTATACTGCATAAGCCTTATTAGTGAAACTGGTAACTGTTAAGTTATGTAAGACAGGTGAGCGATATCAGGCCCTTTTGGGCATCTTGTCATTTATTATAACACATTTGGGGTTGTAAGGTGCTTTCTGATTGGTTGTTAAAATTGCAGCAGTAACATTCATGATATAATACCAGAAATTTTGATGTCATTGTGTTGTCATGACATTCCCTGTGATGTAGTGCAATTACATTGTGTTGGTTCTGACCAATCATCAGTATTCTATTAATTGAACATATCAATAAACATTCAAAACTGTGACATAATTTTAGAGCATGTAATGCTTCATTGTCTGAGCCTAGATCATTTTATTGCACCAGTTGAAAGATAAAAATTGGGTAATACAGGACTAGAATTTAACAATTTCCTTACAGTCAGAAGGACTAATAGACTAAGAAATTTACTAGTCCTACTTAATCTTCACTAGTCCTTCCCACAAAGCAATGTGTGAGACATATCTAGATTAGCAACACTTTTATTTGTTAAATATCACAATTATTCATAATTCAGAAGTACAAATCTTGCTTTTGAAAACAACTAAAATTACTTGAAAATATTCACTACAAGTTCACAAGAAAAACAATGATTCTTCAGAAATTAACTGTAAAAAAAGATGTCTGATTAAACATATTTTTAGAGCCTCATCATCATCTGAAGAAAAAAAAACTAATAAGAAAAAGAAAAAAAAAGACCTCATTCACCATGGTCAGTACATATCGTAGCTCCACATGCAGACAATTGAAGGTAGTAGTCATTGTGCTACAGTGAAAGCAGGATGAGAAGATCTCATTATGACAGTATCGGCAATGTGCGGGTTGTCACAACAGAGATACAAACAATACAAACCTTTGAACAGAATATGTTCTCCATGATTGCTAATCCTTTAAAGATGAAATGGTTAATCATAATAGAGATTTTGATGAACATAGCACTATAATGGAGGTTTGACACTGATATAGGTCTGGTTTACAGTCTTTTAGTCCGAGTTTTGTTGGTAACTCATGACTACCTCATTGACATGTGCTCTCTCTGTGATGAATCGGGCTTTTAACAGGTTGCTGCGAAAGTGTCAGGTTTCTGGTTGTTGTTCTTGGAATAAATATATTGAAAATTTTGTTTCTTTTCATTTTTTAAAAACATTACTTGACTTCAATATTTTTGAAATTTTTGAACGACATTGGAAAGGTTTTTTTTGTTGTTGGTATCATGCTGCTATTGGACCACTGATGTCATGGATATGTAGGCTACAAGATTTGGGTAGTCATGTGACCAGCAATGCAGATGCAGAGATCCAGGTCATATTTCGTTAATAGAGTAGTTTCATCTCACCTGTCAACAAATTAAAGACCTTATGAATGTTATACCCGCAATTTCTAAGAAGATAAATCATCTTCTTATCGATTTCATGCAGGTAGGGCCCGATGTAAGGTTGTTAAAATTTGCTAGGCCCAGTAGTAAGCGGCTACCCTATACCGACACTGTGTGGTTTTAGCTAATTCCAACTTTTCAATAGGCAATATGCTCTAACCTCACACCCCAATATAAATGTCAAAATATCTAAAATGGGGTGGTAAAGGTCGGAGGAAACTTGGACTAACATTTTACATACAACTTAACCTTGTAAATTTAACAAAACCAGTAAAGATTTTTAGAGCCTCATTTTGAAATATGAAAGTCAAATCCTAATTGTTCTAACTCTCAAGGGGAACAATTGAATCTCAGGGATTTACACAATAATCTCAGAGAGGACTTGGACATCGTCTGATAATTCAGATTTTCTAAAATTACCTTTGGTAGCGTAAATAAATGTGGACTGATGACAATTGAAATTTGATAGCCATCAGATTATTAAAATTACATAACTACTAGTCCAACAGGAAATTCACTAGCCTGGTGATAGCGGACTGCTGCTAATTTTGAGTCCCGTACTGGATTACATTTATGCATGTAGATTAGTCTTCAGATCTTTTATTAATGTAATATTTAAACATTTTTGATAGACACTGATTTGACACCCCAGATGTTCTTTCTAGCATGATTATCTGGAGAATATCTGCATTTATTCATAGATCACATATTCTCTTTTCTAGCATACTGGAGATGGGTCTTCAAGTACCTTGATGTCAAGAAAGGTGGCTTTGCTTGGTTCATGCAGTTTGCATTCTTGGCTGCCACAACAAGCTACATACTTAGATACGATTCTCACAGTAAGTGCATAGTTTTATTACAGAAAAGATAACTTTTTCCTGAGCATCATATCTAACTTTAAAACTGCAACTAATATTAGAAAATGGCCAGAAGAATTTTTAGGAACTTCATGAAGCTTAATTCATTTATTTGAAATTATTTCAGTTTCTAGTTTGACTGGTCTATGACCAGTAGAGCTTATTGGATGGCTTGTGGTCTGTCATCTGTCCGTCCATTAGAACAAGTTTGTTATCACTACTTGTCCTTATTTTCATGGAGAATTGCAATGAATCATTACACACACATTCATCCCAAGATCATGTTAGTTCTAAATGAAAATGGGTGCTGCTTGGAAATCCAAAATGCCTGCCACAGTGGCCATCTTGAACATCTTGTTCTCACTACTCCTAATGAAAGGATGGTCATAGAAACATTGGGATTTTCACTAGAAGACTTCTTTTGGTGTCTTGTTTGTCTGAAATACAAATGGTGCCGATTTTACATCCAGTATGGCCGCCAGAGCAGCCATCTTCAAAACCTTGTTATAGCAACTCCTCTAAAATGGAAAGTCTTATCAACATGGGGTTTTACCAGATGTCTAGTTGGTCCTAAATTAAAAGTGGAGCCGCAGTGGCTCAGTGGTTAGTGCAGGTTCAAATCCTACCATCGGACCAGCCTGGGTAAGCTACCGTGGTGTATCCTTTGGGCAAGGCACTTTACTCTGAATGCCTTGGCATTAAATGACCTACTCATGTTGCTGTGCGATAAAGCACCAAACCAAACGAAACCTAAATGAAAATGGCGTCGATCTGACCTCCAATATGGCTGCCATCTTTAAAATCTTGTTCTTGCTACTACTCCTATGTTGATTGTCCAATTACCGTCATCACGGTAAGTCTTGGGACACGAAAAAATAATTATTTTTTTTCTTGTCCCAAGACTTATATGCCTGTAAAATATATAAAATTTTCGGTGTCCCAAAACTTGTATACACAAAAAAATGTAAAGAAAAAATTGGAAAGATCGCCATACGTCACACAGCAGTGACGAGCTCTTTCAGTTACCACATCATTCGTCAATAAACTGTTCTACACTACAATGATTGTTTATGTTATTATTTTGCATGTGCATATTTTCCGATTTCTCCAACATGATTTAAAATAAAGGTAAATAAAGACTTCATAATTCATGGACCGCTTACATTTAAGGGAAGACCTGTACTATAGTTTACAGTAATTACACAGTGCAAATCGTACTTGGCGTCACTTATATCCTTGTTTATTCCCAAAAATATTCGATGCAGATTTTGCTTTATTCATCCTTTTTACCAAATCGCATTCTTCCAGATTACATTTCAGCTACACGTTCATTGCTGTTTCATTTATTTGGATTCACGCGCTCAACAGTTACTGTTTTTCAGTGGTATAAGCGATCCTACAAAGTGATGTAATCTATATGAAAAGCCACGCGTGTTTAAATTTATAAAGCATATAACCAACATAAATTCAAATAACTTGCCATATATAATATATGTTAAAATTCTGAATAGATCGATTAAGAGCATCATTGATCCATTTTAGTTTAATGTTTTGGCTTCACAAAATGATAATTTTGCACGCATTATTCATTCCACTTTTGATTTTGGCAAGCTGGTTGTTTTGGCGTCTCCTTTGTTTATAATTGGCGGATTTGTCTTTTGTTTTCCGACGGCAATCCAGGCCAGTTAATTGTTAAAACCCTGAAATTGGCTTGGGTAAAGAGGAATTTTGTCCAGCGGCAATACCGGTACTTTGATGTGTGATTGGCTTCTACTGCGAATATTAGCACGATTACCGTAACTGAGTAAACAGGACTTATTTAAGGTCGCTTACATCAAAGCAAACTACCACGGAGTTTTTATTTTAAAAGCATTATTTTTTAAACTTCTTTATCGTATTTTAAAGATATGATTTAAGTTTAGTGCAGTGGTGCCTATGATTCGAATCAAATGTATGTACTTCATTCATCACAAGTAAAATCTTCAATGTGCATGTGGTGACGCCATGATGTAAACATGCGTACAATAAATGCTCGAGTTGGAATAAACACTATTTTCATTGTTCTCATCCTGGTATCACATTGTAATGAATTAGGTATTTCCATTTTCAGGGGAGAAAAAAAACTCCCCAATCTTCAGGGGAGAAAAAAAACTCCCCAATAATTACAGGTGACTTTCGCCAATTTTAATGCAATAATGCATAAACTGACAATAGTAATCTAGAGCACAATAGAGAGAAGTTATTGTTGAATGGGTATAACATACCGCTAATGCTCAGTTCTTGTCATCGTCTGATTAAATTATACATATTTGAATTTGATAGAAATAATAAGAAAACAGAGAAAATTCAATATATTTATTGACTCTTCAAACAAATTGTAATAATTTATAATATTTCCATGTAATAATTCATAGTGAGAGTCCCTTAACCACCACGAAGGCCTGTTTATTTTACATGAGGTTACGATCGATAAAATACGCCGATCGATCAGTAGAAGAAAAAAAATGTTTTAGGTGTCCCAAGACTTATAGTACATGAAAAAATTGCTTTAACTTCGTGTCCCAACTTTTATAGGTCATAAAAAAATTACTTTTGAAAATAATTAAGGGTGTCCCAAGACTTATGGTGTCCCAAGACTTACCGTGATTACGGTAACATGGGTTTTCACCAAAAGACCTCTTATGATGTTGATCCATAATAAAAATGGTGCCAATCTGACATCCAATATGGCCACCATGGTGGCCATCTTGGAAATCTTGTTACCATTACACCAACTTCATGGATGGTCATATTGACATAGGGTTTGTACCAGATGATGTCTTATGACGTCGGGTTGGTTCTAAATGAAAATGGTGCTAATTTGACCATAAATATGGCCACCATAGTTGCCATCTTGAAAATATTGTTATGCCTGATAAATGGATTGCCATATTGACATTGGGTTTTTATGCAAAGAATTCTAATGTTTTAGTTTGTCCTTAATGAAAATGATGCCGATCTGATGTCCAGTATGGTTGCAACAGCAGCCAAATTGGACATCTTGTTATTGCTCAAGAATATCTGAGTAAGTTTCACAAGTCAGCATTTAAAAAGAGAAATGGTCTTGGATTCTTGGAAATTCTTGTCAGACAGCAGAATGTCAGTTTGAGGGATAGCATCTATCGAGTCTGCCTTGGTGGAAGCTTGACATAGTGATCACTTTGGCATTCATGTACATGTACATCCTCACCCCAGAGTAATGTCAGTGTTAAAGATTTGTACACACCTGCCATAAAGCGGAGCTTATTATGTTATGCTGTCTGTCTCTCCCTCTGTCCATCTGTTACCAAGTCGGTTTCTGCACAATAACTTGAGTTGTCTGCCATTAGGAAGAACCCTATCAATTTTGGGATCAAAAGTTCAAAGGTCAAGGTGACTGGGACTGAAAGAAGAAAAATGGTTTCCACACAATAACTCGAGATCTCCACCATCTGTAGTTACCAAACTTTGTGTGTATCTTGCACTTAGGGTAAGGAAGAACCCTATCAATTTAGGGGTCAAAGGTCAAAGGCAGGGTCACTCTAACTTAAAGAGAAAAAAATGGTTTCCACACAATAACTTAAGTTCTACACCATAACCAGTATTACCTTTAGATGGTACCATATAGCCACCTTTGTGCTGAGGTGCCGTAAAGTGCTACTAGATATACTAGATACATACCATATACAGTTACAAAAGCTTGTCAATGGCTTGCACTTCGGGTTAGGAAGAAATCTACTGATTTCAGTCACAAAAGGTAACAGTCACAGTGACTGAAAGGAGAAAAATGGTTTCTGCACAATAACTCAAGTTTCCACAATCAGCTAAACTTTGTGGTTGGCTTGCACTTGGGGTTAGGAAGAACCCTATAAATTTTGGGGGTCAAAAGATCAAAGGTCAAGGTCACTGACTAATAGAAGAAAAATGGTTTCCACACAATAACTCTAATTACTCACCATTTGCAGTTACCAAACTTTGTGGATAGCTTGTACTTCAGGGAAGGAAGAATGTGTCCATTTCTGGGTCCAAAGGTCAAAGACAGGGTCGCTGTAACTGAAATAAGAAAAATGGTTTCTACACAATAACTTGAGTTCTCCAACATCCAGTTACCAAATTTTGTGGATAGCTTGTACTTGCGGTATGGAAGTACCCTATTGATTTCTGAGTGAAAAAGGTCAAAGTCACAGTAACTCAGAGAAGAAAAATGGTTTCCACACAATAACATGAGTTCTTCACCATCTACAGTTACCAAACTTTGTGGACAGCTTACACCTACAGTAAGGAAGAACCTATTGATTTTGTGGTCTAAAGGTCAAAGGCAGAGTCACTGTGTCTGAAAGAAATAAAGGGTTTGTGTGCAATAACTCCAGTTTTCCACCATCTACAGTTATTGAACTTGTCGATGGCTTGCACTTCAGGTAAGAAACCTATTGATTTGGGGCTCAAAAGGTCAGAGGTCAAGGTCACAGTGACTGAAAGAAGAACAATGGTCTTGAACACCGTAACTGAAGTTTTCCAACATCTATAGTTACCAGAGTTTGTGGATAACTTACACTTAGAGTAAGGAAGAACCCTATCAATTTTGGGGTCAAAAGGTCAAAGGCAGGCTCGCCATGACATGAAGAAAAAGCCTGGTTTCTGCACAATAACTTAATTTCTCCACCATCTACAGTTACCAAAGTTTGTGGATGGCTTGAACTTAGGGTATGGAAGAACCCAATCGATTTGTGGGTAAACAAAAGTCAAGGGTCAAGGTCACTGACTGAAAGAAGAAAAATGGTTTCTGCGCAATAACTCGAGTTCTTCACCATCAAGAGTTACCAAACTTTGTGAATAGCTTGCACTTAGGGTATACAAGAATCGTATTGTTTTGGCGTCAAAAGGCAGGGTCACTGTGACTGAAAGAAGAAAAATAGATTCTGCAGAATAACTTTAGTTCTTTGCCATCTACGGTTACCAAATTTGTTGATGGCTTGCACCTGGGGTAAGGAAGAACCCTGTTGATTTCAGGTTCAAAAGGTTAAAGGTCAAGGTCACTTTGACTGAAAGAAGAAAAAAAATTTCTGCATAAGTACATCATTTCTACATCACACACCTAAAGCATACTTTGTGGATGGCCTGCACTTGTAATGAAGAATCCTTTTGATTTTTGGATCAAAATGTCAAAGGTCAAAGTCACTGTGACTGGAAGAAGAAAAATGGTTTCCACACAATAACATTAGTTCTACATCACAGACCTTAACCAAACTTTGTGGATTGTGTACACTTAGGGTAAGGAAGAAGCCTATCAATTTTGGGTCAATTGTCAAAGTCATCGTGACTGAAACAAAAAAAATGGTTTTCTGCAGAAAAATTTAAGTTATCTACATTTAGGTCCAAATGCCAAACCTTGTACACTCAGAAACCAAATGTCATTCCATCTTTTGGCATAAAAATTTGTCCTCATCTATAAGGAGCCAAAATCTGTTACAAATATTGCAAAATTCTGTATACCAAAATCACTAACATTGTTATCAAAACCTCCAAAAATAATATTTATCCTTTGTGAATTTAATAAGGCTTGAAAAAATCCGCTCATTTTTCAGATTAAATTCAATGAAATCAAAGGCTCCTATTGTGATCATATATCCCTGTGTACAGACAATTCAGAAGATGGAGACAGGGTTGGATCTGATGTTGCTGCATCCTATGGCACCATTTCTAGCCAGCTACTAGATAAAGCCTCCATTTTTACCACTGAAATTAAAACCATATTCAACTCTTGGAACTACATTGAAACCTTTAAAAAAATTAAATTTTGTCATCTTTTCAGATTCTGTTTTCACACTTAAAGCCTTTCAAAACATGAAATTTGATAACCAGTTAATATCCCAGATCTTACAGAAATGTTATTTGCTGATACAATCTGGAAAAAGTATTCTTTACTGTTAGTGCCAAGTCACATTGGCATTAAGAGTAATGAAAGGGCAGATAAAGCAGTGAAAGCTGCCCTACAGTCACCTGTTTACAGATGGAAGATTCGATATTCTGTCCTCAGATGTTATATAAATCAGTATGTTCTTCATACTTGGGAAAATATGTGGAAAAGAAAATTCCACAAAGCAGCTCAGAACATCAAACACATCATTGGAGAGGGATGTCCCTCATACAGACCTGCCAGCTCTTATGATTTGACCATAAGTCTGACTGAAATGACCGTTAAATTACGGTCTTGCAGAATAACAGCAAAAATGATGAAAATACAATTGTTACAGTCAAATCCGGAAACTGGCTTGCCCATGTTTGATCCAGATCTGGGTTTCATATTGGATTCAGTGGAGTTGGTCGGGGAATCAGTCTAACTTTTACAGTAGTACCTCAGATGCTTTCAACTGCCCATATTTTTCATGCAAAATGCTTGCATGATCAAGCTGGTACTTATAGCATTGTCTAGAAATGGCATAGAACAAACAAAAACACTTTGAATATGAAAGGGACAATAAGCCTCTTAAAAAGTTTAAATAACATTGAAGTAGAAAAAGGAATATTAAGATTTGGGGGAAAAAAGCAGGATAGGCAGTAATTACATTTATTGGATATGTTATGTTGATTTGAGTATGCCTTATGGCAGGAAAGATGATTTCCATCGCCACTTGAAAATTAAAAAATAAAACAAACAAACCTTTAAGATTACGTCAAGTTGAGAGATCTAGGTACTGTACTGTTGGTGTATTTACCACACATATCCACTGACAGTTGAACACATTCTTGTTTAACATGTCGACTTTCACTCTGTGAGACATTTTTTTTTTGTATGTGAACTTGATGAAGAAACTATGATGATTTTTGAGGGAATGTGGTTAAATAAAGATTTTTTAGCATACTTTTTTCAAGAGTTTACATGTGTTACCTTTATCTTTTATTTTGTTTACCTTTTTACAGAATTTTAACATTTTTGCCTTTTATATTCTATCCTGTTGTACTTCATGTTTACATTAGTTTGAAAGGGTTTATCTCCCTAAAGTTTTGTGCAGTTCTTCATTTTAACATTTTTAAAACTTTACCAATAATTGGCACAGTGTAGCCATTTTTGTGCTGAGGTGCCATTAAGTGCTAATACATACATACATACATACATACATACATACATACATACATACATACATACATACATACATACGTGCATACATACATACTACATAGAGGACTATTAAACACGGGAGGGAGTATAATGTGTCGTTCACAGTACTCTTGTTTGAGGACTATTCAGCACAGGAGGGAGTATAATGTGTCGTTCATGATATACTTGTTAGATTAAGCTCAGTTTTAAAGTTTTTCACTTTGTAGGTAGATAAAATGGTGGAGCATTTTTAAACACGGGGAGGGAGTATAATGTGTCATTGACATTACTCTTCTCAGATTAAGCTCCATGTTCAGGTTTGTTATTTTGTAGCTAGATAAAAGGGTGGGATGTACAAAAAGGGGGTCTCTTGTCTTTACGAAATAAGCAGCCATTATGAGATGTTTTATTGTCTCATCTGCATAAGAACAATGAAACATAGGTAGCACATTTATGGCAGTGATGGTGGCATTGTCAGTGTTGAAGTTTTGTAATTAAGTTTTTGCAAGGAAGATGCAGAAGATTTTGGTAACACTTTCCTTATGAACTGAATCAGAGAATGATAAAAATGGAAACTATTACTAACAAAAATCAGTTGAATTTGCTTGTATGAATAATAAAACCAAGATATTTTTAGGCTTTTTTTTTTGTTTACAAGAGTTTTTCTTTCTGTAATTTTTTTGTTTGTTTGTTTACAACCTAGACTGGTATTTACCTATGCACAGAAACTGCACATTTCTGTGAAGATACTAACCAATTTCACAAATAAATTCCAAACCGGATTACTAATTCATTTGTAAATCACTTGGCAACATTGAAGTGTAAAAGCAAAACGTATGGTCAGATGCTGAATAGAGCATATATCAGAAATCAAATAATTAAATTTTCTCAATGAAGAAATGATAATAATGTTTGCTTAATGACTTTTATTTTTTCTTTTGCAGAATATGAAAGACATTCTAAATACCATTGATGAGAAGATGAAACTTAGTACTTTTCCCCATTTGGTTTGACATTTATGGAATTGTTTGATCTTTTTCCTTAGAAGAATGACATTGCATTGAACTATGTATCACAGAGATATGAAATATTACTCTGGTTGAAAATGATAAAAATACTAAAATAGATTTTTGAAATAAATTTTAATATCACAACTTGTCCTTTGTTTCTTTTAATTTATCTTACATCTTAATTCCAAGGTCTATAGAACTTGGGACACACCTTTAAACAGTCAGCCAGACTCCACATGTGCCTAATGTGAATGAATAGAATATTCCTTGGGGTTTTTACTCCCCGTGAAACGAGCCATTTTATCAAAAGACCAGTCAAGATTGACCATGTACCTCGGTTAAACAAATCTTTCAACATGATTGCTTGCTTTACCTATGAACAGTAATTTGCCCTGGACAAACTGCTGTCAGGTAAAAGGTAAATGCTTACCATTTATTAGAATGAGATAAAAGCACAATATAAAAATAATTCATTTTTGCAATTTGGCTTATGAAATGGGGGCAATTAGTTATCCAAGAAAGGCAATTTATGCTGACATTTGATTGGAAATTCCCTAATTCTTTGAGTCTCTTGAGGTTTTTGAAAAAGCCCACAAATCTAGATGACAAGCACAAGTACACCCTAAAAAAGGCTGAATTATAATGACAATTCTGATTAGCAGTTGTGCAAAAATAAAAAGAAATGAAAAAGAGAAATGCACAAGAAAATTTCTCCACAGGAATGAAAAATGACCCTGGATTGAATATGATTCAGGAGAAAATGAGTTGTGCTGTGAATATTGTAGAAAGTTTCCTCACCTATCTGAAAAAACTTGAATGAGGGGCACTTCAAGCTTCAAAACTGACCCAATGAAACTGCATAAGAGCAGAAGCAGGGAGACCGGTCATACCAAAAGTTTGGTCATTTTAACTCCTCTTTCATCATTTTCGACCCTGCCAACAGCCCCCCACCCCGGCAAAACCCAAAACTATGATGATCTCTGGAGACCACAAAAAAGTGACTCTAGAGGCCCAATAATTTTGTGGGCACCATTTTTTTGGGCACTTTTTATACACCACGGGACTGCCTTAAAAGCTATTTGGTCTGATTTATGCAGTGCATCTAGAAAAAGCCAATCAGTCACTTGAAGATTGGTGGGACCTTCTGAAAGGAACAAAGCGGTTTTGCTACAGGGGTGCTGAAAGGCTGGCACATTGCGTCATATGAATTTAGAAAATTAGGACACCCATTTCAGGGCTGAGCAAATCCCATAGTCCGACATTCCAGACTATTCATTTTTGAAGTCGGGCAAGTAAAATTTTCCATGTTGCTAGTCTGGGACAAGTGCTTTTTTCCTATTTTAAAAAAAGTCGGGTAAATGCTTGTTTCATGCCATAATAACTTTATCTACCTTTATCTGGCCATTCATGCCCTCCAGGCATACTGAATGCTTCATTCTACCCCTCTCCATGTATTTATTAACATTCTGTATCACACCTGCCAGTGGTTGTTGATAACTTGATGCATGTGCACACGTGCTATTACCACTTGACTGCATATTGCGCTAAGCCAATCAAAACACGTGAAACAAAACAAAGCCGGTATGGTTAATTAGCAATGTTTAAAACGGCTTCATTGTATTATGTAAACAAGATCCTCGCGAACGACTTGCGCTTTTATTTCAATCCAGCAAGTCAATCCAATCAAATGGATGAAAGGCACTTTACTGACATTAGTGTCGGTTCCCTTTATGAACTGATTAAATGGCAGTGATGATTCTTTAATTTAGAGGATTAACTTCCACGTCCAATAATGCATTTAAAGCAAAACAAGTGAGGAGCTGTGTCTGTTATATTTAAAGGACAAAATGTATGTTGTGATCACTTTAGAAGTAGTTGTCAAGCAAGGTGATATTTACTATGTGAATAAAATGAGTTTACTAAAGTATTTTCACAAGGAAGTTATAAAGGAAGGTTCAATGAATGAAAATTCATGTGAAAGTGGAGGGGTAAAACATAAGACTGCCATTGAGTGTGAGGTAACTATTTCTTAAAGAGACATAAGCCAGACTCGGTGGCAACAACAAAATGTCAAATATGACACTACTAAGAGAGAGATACATTTTCAGCTGCATAATGTTGACAGTTATCCCTAGCTTGAATTCATTAACTCCGAAGGAAAAATGTTTTGCACTTAATGCAAACAATATTCCAAACTTGCACAGGTTGGAAATTTAACTAGTGTATTTGTCAATGGAACTGACATTCAGGATTGAACCAACCAAGTCTCGTGACAGTTCTGGACCGCACAAGGCCCGTTGCAGCACAGTATATGCATGACACTAGCCAATGTGCAGAAAATCCCTGAGATTATAGTTGCTAACACTACATTAGGAAAGACCCTTTCAGAACTAAATGTGACTGAAATGAAAAAAAAATGTGAGCTCTCTTTAACACGGGCAATCTAGCCTGTTATGGAAAACCATTTTCTGATATGGAAATTTTGTGTGCACTCCAGGAGAAGAATGCTGTTGAACTTGGTGCTAATATAAAAGAACAGATTCAGAGCAGGAGACTTTGTTCTGTCAATCAATCAAGTCTTAAGAAGTTAGGGAAAGTCTGAATTCCAGTAAATTCCTTTCCATATATGCTGATGGAAGTACTGATGCTACCACATCGGAGCAAAAAATAGTGCATATAAGATACATGGACAGTGGAAAACTGAAAACCTCTCCTGTAACAAAATGTATAATATCAACCTATGTTTTTGAAAAATTCATTTAAGAAATAAAAATGTGCATTATTTCGTTTGTTCTTTCTATGGATTAAAGTGCATACATCTCATCAAATCTTGACAAGTGATTAAAATTTTGGGACAAGTGAAAAGGTAGATGGGGCAAGTGAATATTCTGAAGCCACTTGTCCTGGACAAGTGGATGCATTTATAGCACGTGTTTGAACAATTATATAATATTGGGGGGGGGGAGTCATATGCCAGAAGAGATGGGATGGTTTTTCATCAGTTGTCCATCCATCTGTTAGCACAAGTTTGTTAACGTTACCTTTCCTAAACAACATAGAGGATTGATACAAAACTTTACACACATATACATCCCATGGTCTTGTTGGTTCTAAATGAAAACGGTGCCACTCCAAAACAAATTGGCCACCCCAGCATCCATCTTGAAAGTCTTGTTATTGCTACTCCTCCTGAATGAATGGTCATATCAACATGGGGTTTTCCCTGATGGACTTTTGATGTTTGGTTGACCCTAAATGAAAATTGTGCCGATCTGATCCATAGTCTTGTTATTGCTACTCCTCAATGGATGGTCATATCAACATGGAGTTTTCAGCTAATGATGTCTAGTTGGTGTTAAATGAAAATGGTGCTGATCTGATGTCCAATAAGCACACCATGGCAGCCATCTTGAAAATCTTGTCACTACTTTTCCTGAACGGGAAGTCATATTTACATGAAGTTTTCACCAGAAGACTTATTCTGATGGCTGGCTGGTTCTAAATGAAAATGGTGTCGATCTTATGTCTAATATGGTTGCCACAGCAGCCAACTTGAAAATCTTAGCACTACTTCTGATTGGATGGTCATATCTACATGGGATTTTCGCTAAAAGACTTTTTATGATATCTAGTTGGTCCTAAATGAAAATTGTGCCGCTCAGACATCCAACATGGCCATCACAGTGGCCATCATGAAAATCTTGTCACTACTTCTGAATGAATGAATGATCATTTATTGCAACTTCCTTGACAATGGTTTCCGTGGACTCAGCCACGGAGAGTAGATCAATATCGGTCAGCCCGCCGGTTTCGGCCTTGATTGCATCTCGCACCATTTGCAGCTTTTGCAAGGACTTGCTGCTTACTCTTGGCCGCCACAGTGGCCACTGTATGCCTAGTTTCTCGTATATGCCTGTACCTTTCATTTGTGCTAGGTAGGAAAGTTTTATGGAACCAGTATTCCAGCTTTCATTAATTCGAGAGGGCTATACCTCCAGAGTTGCATGTTGCCACCAGGAGGATCTACGCTAAACTTTCCTTTCATTTATGCCATTAGCCGTAAAGAAGGTGTCAACCTTATAATTGCGAAGGATATTTTTAATTTCTATCAGATCATCTCCACAAACGTTCTTCAGGCGATTTTCTAATTCAGTTATTTGTTGGTTTTCTTCTAAGGTAGGTTCTTCTATATCATCTTCGTTGAGCCGATTTTCACGAGGACCAAATGCGTCCATTTGAAGGTCACCCTCAGCAATGTTTTGCTCTGCTGGAACACAACTATGCACGCTTATTCAAGAAAGGACACGTAAACTCCAATAGCACATTGCCACATGCGTGTTGTGACTTGCACAACATTCTATTCAATATGGGAAAAAAACTCGACCGATTCCGCTTCAAGGGGCCCGGAGCACCAATGTTGTGACAACAACCCAAGCACCATAGACCAAAACCAGATGCTTACTATTAGATTTCTCAAATTCAGTGGCAAAGATAACAACCCAAGCACCATAGACCAAACCCATATGCTTACTGTCAGATTTCCCAACATAGGGTGGCAACGATATTGTTGTGCTCGGCACCGCCAGGCTGGCATTCAAAATTGCTCTGATCGGCGGTACAGCAGCGTCGGTTGACGCCAACTATTAAATCGTGGTCGCGCCATCGTCAAGAAGATGAGTGTCAAGCTCGAGGGCAATGAGCTGGCCAGTATCGACGGCGCTGTAATTTTGGGCGTTTACAAAGCATCTGGCTGACGGAAAAAGAGAGGACCAACACGATGGACAAGGGCATCCAGAACGCGAACACTGTCGCCATACGTGTCGGCGCTGGTAAAGTCGTTGCCGCCAGCAAGCCTGACGCGTCTATTGCTGCCGCGTTTGGAAACCGCTTCTTCGTGCGCTTGACTTAAGAGCTGCTGAATGATCACGTGCCATACTACCTGTCTGGCCTTTCAGACCGCCTCACATTCGAGCCGGTTTTTCACGACTACGGCAGCGTGATCCAGAGCACAAACAAAAGGGCGAGCCACACCATCAGCGGTATCTCTCTGGAGTTTGACGTTTTGACCCACGCAGAGTTCGCGCATAAGTTCCGGCAGCAGTACATGGGGGAAAGTGGCAATCTTGTACTCCATAGTGCTGCATAATCGCATGTTGGTGCTAAAAAAGAGCGACAGTACGTTGAACATCAACATAAACACGCCCTCAAAAACGCATGAAGGCAGTAGTTATGCTCTTCGAGGATGTGGCACGCAACGCTGATTTCGGACGCGAAACCGAGTATTGGTACAACCCCCATATCCATAAGGTGTCGGCGACGATTGAGTGTCCCAAATCAGATCTATGTCCATGGGCTGGTGCTATACCAGCAGTGGGAGAAAGCCAGAGATCGATATTGGTGCATTCTACCAAAACCGGTTTGCCCTTGTCATCGATATGAGGTCGACGGAAGAGCACATGTTAAACGGGTCAGGAAGGCGCATCGAAAATGCGAACGAAGGCATAACGCAGCAAATCGAAAAGACGTCCCAGGCGGCAGGCGTGTTGAACGCGTACATATACATCATCATGGACGCGCAGCTAAGCATACACAATGGCAAGTTTCTGTCAACCGCCTGGTAGTCTGCCGTTTTCACGGTCCCCCTGGCAGTCAGCGCAAGCGCGGGAAGTCTGCACACGTTTTTCATAGCTTTCAGCCGCACTGCGATGTGATTGTCGGTCGCTGCGGCTGCGTCAAGAGCGTATTTGCCTGCAAACTTCTCGAATAAGTAGTTATGGATCACTTCGATTACGTCATCATATGTCATACTATACGCCGCAACAAGGCAAGCGACAGCGGTAAAAAGACAAAGGATTAATTTTGGTCCACCCTGAGGGCTATGATCTGAATGCCTTGCTTTGTGCGCTCGCTAAAATGTTGGAGGAAACCACCACTCTATTTCTGCTCGACAACTGTGCTTTTCTTTCTGGCGTCCGGCATAAAGAAACGGCCCTTACTACGCTCACCTATGTCAGACGCCATGCTGGGTCATTATATTAGAGGATGAGGCATTCGAAGCACAAGGGCTCCTTTACGTGGAAGCTGGGACCCCGTCCAACAGGGCTAGGTGCATAGGCTAGATGTAGATGGAGTTAGTTTTGACTCTCACGGCCTTGGCGGGGAACCTTTGCAGCATGTTAATGAGGGCTGATGCTCACGTATCCTAGCATGGATGCCTGGAGGTGCGTGTACTGCGGCTGCTAGCCGTCGTAGTACGTGATGATGTGCCCCTGCTGCGCCGTATCATAATCGACCAGCGTGTTCGCCTAGTCCAGCTCGTACTTGTAAGTAACCATGCGGCGCGTTGTGTGCTTGGAGCCGTTCGCGCTGCCGGCTGTGAACTTGCCAATGATGATACGCCCTATTCCGTAGCCGCCTGGCAACCAAACCTTTGTCTGCTTTTGTAGGAGACGATGGTCTCAGCCACTTCGAGGTGCGTGAGCACGCCAGTCTCGATCATAAGCCGCAGCAGCTCGATTGGGGCCCAGCCACGGTCGTTACGGGCGGCTCGTTTTCTCTGGGTTTGATTAAGTGGCGGCTGAACCAGGCGGGAATGACCGAGTGACAGTCGAGCGCGAAGGCCCAGGACCGCACCTGAGCGAATCCCGTAAGATCTGCGCAAATGCTGAGAGGGACGTAATAGTCACACGTGCCATTCCTTCGCACGGGTGGCCAAACCGTTTAAAGGACGGGGCGCACTCTCTCATGCCCAGGAAGCTGCCCGGATAACAGGCGGCCATGTCGAGGCATACAATCTCCGACACATTGTAGCCGCTGGGGCTGTTCCATAGTTCTCCATGTTCGAACTCGACGCATGGCCACGGGCGTGGGTTTCCAGCCGTTTTGTTCTCTTGCTACCATGGCTTTGGCCGCCAGCTGCTCGGCGGCTTCACGCGTGCCTGTGTACCTGCTACATATCCTCATACTCGGCTCGTGCTTTTCTCGGGTTCTGAAGCACCTCTCATCTGCCGAACTGCTCCACATGCCAAGCTTGGGGTCTAATTGTTTGCCATCTCACCACCATAACCCACACAGCCTTTGGTTCGTCTCTTGTGGCCTCTGGATGGCCTCCCAGATATCGCCTTCGTAGAACTCTATCTTGCGCACTTCCGCGAAATGAAATGTCTATGGCCAGGCGAAGGCATACGCTGCAATTTGGAAAGACGTCCCAGGCGGCAGGCGTGTTGAACACGTACATATATATCATCATGGACGCGCAGCTCAACATACACAATGGCCAGTTTCTGTCAGCCGCCTGTTAGTCTACCGTTCCCACGGTCCCCGCTGGCAGTCAGCGCAATTGTGGGAAGCCTGCACGAGTTTTTTCATAACTTACAGCTGCACTGCGCTATGATCGTCGGTCGCCGCATCTGCGGCAAGAGCGTAATTTGCCTGCAAACTACTCGAATCAGTATTTAAGGGTCACTTCGATTAAAAGAATTTGACAGAAAGAATCCAGGTATAGAGGGCTGTCAAGTTTGTAAAAATTACGACGATCTACCTTTAAATTGGATCATCGCTACTAAAAGAGGAGATTGTTTAAATTTTGCTTTAAAAATTGCTTCTTTTCAAAAACTGCTCAGCAGGACTTCACATGATTTTATAGAAAGCACCCTGCCATAATGACCTTTCATATTTGTACAAATTATGCAACCCACCATCAAATTTGGCTACCATTACTAAAAATAGAATCTCTTTGAAACGTCTTCTCAAAAACCATTTGAACAGAATTTGACCAAATTTTAGAAAAGGTGTGCTGGCATGAAGGATTGTTACGTTTTGTACAGTGATGCCAATCTGCCTTCATATATTACTGATGTTATGTACTAACCTTTATTTAACTCTTCCAAATTACCGCTGAACAGAATTCGACCAAAGTTGATTCAAAGTATCCTAGCTTAAATGCCTTTCAGATTTATACAAATGATGCCGTTCCGACATCAAATATGGCCGCCGTCACAAAAAATAAAAAGCTTTTACACATCTTTATCTCAAAAACCGCTAAACAGAATTTGACCAACTTTGACACAAAGTGTGCTGTCTGATAAGTTAGTGAATTAAAAATGACATGCAAAAATTGTATGATTTTGCTTATGAAATAAGGTATTTATATCTTTTTAAAACGTGATCTTAAGTTTGATTTCCCGAGAAAAAGAATTCTACCAATATGCCATGTTACTCGTCGATGAAGAAAATGTACTATGCCCGACTGACGGGCGAGTGTGAATGTAAAACATGCACATTCTTGCGGAAAGCAAGTCGAATGCATAACCTATACAAAATTTTAAATACGCCATTATTTCTTTGGATAGATAGATAAAAGTGTTCTTCCAAAACACGAATCCACTCTCCAACCGTTCCTTTTGTGTGTGTGTTGAACATTATAGCTATTCTTACATGCTAAAAACTGGACAGATATATGTCTGAATATTTAATCTTGCTACAAATTTTCTCTAAATCCTAAAAAAAACAAAAAACATGAGTCATCAAGTCTAAATTGTAAGCGTCGAACTCCATTGTTGACTTTGCTCAACAAGATGCTGACAACAGAACCAGTAAAATGCAAGTATCGCACCAACGCGGCGTATTAATGCAGTAACGACAAAACCAGTCAAATGCGACTACTGCACCAATGCGGTGTATCAATGTAGTATTCCAGAAAAGAGTTTGCATACAGCGCTAAATCGTACAATGTACAAAATAATCTTTGTTATTTCCTATCCTATATAGAAGATCTGATAAAATGTCTTTCCTCGGTGTGTCTGTGTCCTATAAAGAAGATTTGATAAACTGTCTTTATTTTCTCAGTGTATCTGTGCAAATTACTTAAACTTGTTATATGATTCTGAATAGTGTATATGTGGCTCGCTAGGCAGAACTGTAAAGTAGTTAATTTTGTACATGGTGTAGCTCGCTAGGCAGAACTGTAAAGTAGTTAATTTTGTACATGGTGTGGCTCGCTACGTTTAACAGAACTGTGAAGTCGTTAAAGAGTTCCAGCTTCACCAGATCACCATCGGTATCGATATGCAATAGTTCAGCAACCACCAAGCAAAAAAATAAGTAAGGAATGTCTGAAGTCTCAAAGACTTTGACATGTCGTTGTCTTGCAATCTTGAACTGTTGTAAGCTTCTGCACTATTTATTTTACATATATTTTTTATCCCAACCAAACCACCACCCCCCCCCACCACCCGTCTTTTTTTTTTTTTGGGGGGGGGGGTGGGGGGTGGGGTGGGGTGGGGAGATATATTAATCACTTTGTCCATCACTCATTTCGTCCGGCACAATGTCTTTAGCGCAAATAGTCCCATAGTTCTTGATGGCCGTACAACTTTGCAAATATTATGGTCATCACCTGAAGATGCGCATATCGACAAGTCACTTTGCTCCCGCAAGTTTTGTAAGAGTTATTGCCATCTTTGTCTTGTAGCTTAATGAAGTGTGTGACACAATCTCGTTAGTACAGATAGTCCCACATTTTTTTGATGGATTGCCTTGAAGTTTGGTAGACAATATAGTCATCACATGAAGATGCGCTTATCGATGAATTACTTTGCTTCAGAAATTTTTGTTAAACATGTTTAATTGTTTGTCCTGCTGCTGAATGTGGTGTAAGAAGTTTGTATAGATTGTTGTGAAACTTGGTAGGTATGGAAGCATTAAGGTGCCGTCGTCATAAGGATATATTTCAATAGAATACGTCATCAAGACGACGTCTTTAATGTCAACAAGACAAGTTACTGAGTGTAACGTGTTGACATGAATATGTAAATATGATGCCAAATTTACATATCTTTGTTTTCTTACTGGCATGTTGCCACAATATTACAGCATAAGTATGCGAATTAGTCGTCCTCCGACATAATCATGTTAACTCAGTGCAATCGGTAACTCGTTTTGTTTACATTAAGAATGGCGTCTTAATCAAGTATGCTATATAGAACTATCTCGTAATGATGATGGCAGCTTAATACTTCCATAGGTACATAAGTAAGGGATCATCCATAAAGGACGTCCGCAAAGATGGGGGGAGGGGGGTTGTTCAAATGCGGACAACTGCGGACAAGGGGGAGGGGGGTAAAGGACCTTGCGGACGTCCGCAAGCTAGTAATTTTTTTTATGATATTCTGTGTTGAACAGCTGCTTTAGGCCTACTGCATGTATTCCAGTATGTTTTGCGGACGTCCTTTATGGGTGATCCCTAAGTATAAATTACTTGTTAATTTCACTTTGTACGATTCGTGCCACAGACTATATATGAATGGGTTGGCCCTTGAAGCAGGCGGCTGGCTGCAGTAGGCACCACTACACTGCTGCTACGCACAGTACATCTGAAAGCATCGACTCCAGCTGCCTTCCGCACACGTGTGTGTTAATCAGTGACATAGGCAACGTACTGTTTAATAGAGTTTTTAATATCTATATTTTTCCAGCTAATATTACATATTATTTAAGAATATTCTGTATACTACCGATGCTAATAATGGATGCGCGTTATAAACTGTATAGCGACTTTAAGGATGCTTTCATTGCTGCATACCCTGATCTGAAGGCAGATCTGGCACAAAAACGTGCACAGGAGCAGTAGAACAATTGTAAACAAAATGAAGAAGAAGTCAAAAACTTGATTCGAGTTTGGCATGCGAGAGCAGCAGAAAGAAAAAGTCGTCTGATGAGCATGTGGGCCCGCGCTGCCACGCCTAAGGCCAGTCTAAGCCAAGCATCAGATTCAACTACTTCGACGCTAACCACGTCATCTCAGGAACTTCCGTCAACTGTGGTGATAATAAATAGTGCCGTTCAGTCAGAGGTGGAAGAGGCATCTTCTGCTGACGTAACAGCAAGAGAGACGAATGCCGAGACGCAAACGACAGCAGTAGCATGTCTAGTGAAGAAAAAAACCCAACGCTCTACACCAGCACAAAACGCAGCAAGCAATGAGTTAGAATCTGTCAACGCACAAATGGCTAGTCTTCTACAGGTAAAAGACACTGGACTGTGGACAGCTGATATGAAAACAAAGTATGATGAACTCGGCAACAAAAAGGTGCAGCTGGAGAAAAAGTTAAAACGTCTGGCAGCTGAACGAGCACGCAAACAGAACTCCAGGCTTGACTTCAAGAGAAAGCTGACTGAAGTTACGGAAGAACATCCAGTCATTGGCCAGCGACTCAAAAAGTTCTGTCGGCAGAAAGTAAGAAGGCCCCGCTTAGAAGATGACCAACCACAGTTGCTAAAGACAATCGTGGACATTGTATCATGTGGAGCAGCTGCTGATCCGCGGCGACGATCTGAGAAGCTTAGTAGCTGCAAAACGTTGGATGACTTGCATGAAGCCCTCGTCCAAGATGGCTTCAGCATCAGTCGAGCAGGAACATATCTACGTCTACTTCCACGTAATTCGTCGACGACTGAAGGTAAGCGTCACGTGACCACAGTGCCTGTCAAGCTGCTTAAGGCAGAAAACAGTGAAAGGCGCAATCACGTGGATGCTCATTTTGCAGCAGCTACAATCTGCTACTTGAAAGATCTGGCTGTCGCTATGGGAGAACACTGTGTTTTGTTCTTGAGCCAAGACGACAAGGCACGTGTCCCACTGGGATTACCGGCAGCAAAATAGCAAGCGCCCATTCTGATGCACATGGTGTATCGTGTGCAGCTGCCAGATCACGACTGGGTTATTGCTGAACGCCACAAACTGATCCCATCAGTCTATGCTGCATGTGTTATAAAACCTGGGGCTGTATCGTATTCAGGGCCGACTGCTATCTTCATTCGCAGTGGGAAGCATGACAGTAGCACAGCAATGACACACGCTGCTGATTTTGAAGAACTCAAACAACTTTCTGCTTTTCAGCCTGTTATGTGTATTAATGGATCAGTGAAGCCGATTGTGGTCATAACAGCAGATGGCGGTCCGGATGAGAACCCTCGATTTCCGAAAACACTAGCCGCAGCCTATCGAGCCTTCCATTACAACAACCTGGATGCGATTTTAGTTGCGTGCCATGCGCCAGGGCACTCTGCCTACAACACCGTCGAACGACGCATGGCTCCTCTGTCACGTGACCTATCAGGATTGATCCTGCCTCACAATCATTATGGATCTCATTTGGACAGCAATGGCAAGACATGTGATGTGGAGTTGGAAAGGGCCAATTTCCAGAAGGCCGGTGAAGTGCTGGCAGAAATCTGGAGCTCAACGGTTATTGATGGATTTGATGTGGTAGCATCTTTTGTATCCTGTGATGCAGGAAAACTGGACATCAGTCCACCGTCAGATGAGTGGTCAAGTCAGCACATTCAACAGTCGCAGTATTGCTTGCAGATTGTGAAGTGCAACAGTGAATCATGCTGTGGTCAGCGTCGCACTAACTACAATGATATATTTCCTGGACGATTTTTACCTCCACCTGTTCCACACTACAGCACAGATAAAGAGATTACCTATGCACCAGTTGGCAGCAACAGTGGAACGTTTGGATAGCTTTATCAACGACTGGCTCTTTTACATCTGCAGCCTTCACACGACTTCCTAAGGATGCCATTTGATTTCTACTGTCCGTCGGTGACTGCTGATCTTGAGAAGCGCGTTTGTAATCAGTGTGGCCTGTACTTTCCATCTCAGGCTGCGAAGCGCAATCATGCCCGTATTCATAGGCATGCAGCAGTGAGCACACAAGCTGAAGTGGCAGACGTTGGCGCTGTGGAGCCTGAATCTGTTAGCGCTATTTTGTCAACTGCATCATCAACTTCCCCAACTGAAAGCAGTGATGATGGTCTGCCAGTTGTTCGCAACTTATTTGACTGGCTACAGTCTGCGTTTGTTGAAGTGGAGTAAGACATTGACAGTCTATCGAATTTAGCTTTCTGTGAGATGACAACTTTAGTTCTATGTCCTGAATAAAGACGTTTTTAAAGAAAGAACTTTCTGTTTATTTTTTTCTTTGTTTTGAGCTACATGTGATGAGATCAGTGAGCGTTGTATTTTGAGAGCACCAGCTATTACACTGCCAGACCATAGAGCAGTGTATAATGCTAGATGGGGACGTCCGGCCACATGCGGACAAAAGCGGACAAGGGGAGGGGGGGGGGGTAGGAAAACAGGTATTATCTGCGGACGTCCTTTATGGACAACCCCTAATCACTTAAAAGATGCACATACTGACATTGTGCTTCCTTGATTTTTGCAAGAGTTATCGCCCTTTATTATTTACAGTTGGATACAATATGTAACGGAATTTTGTGAATGCAACTACCCTATCACTCTTGAGTGGATTTTGCTGTGAAACTTAGCACATATTATGGTCATCATCAGAAAATATGCATCTTGACCAATTATTGTACTCACACCATTTCACAAAAGTTATGCCCTTGTTTTCTCTATGTATTCTTGTCCATCATGAGGTAAGAGTGGTGTACGGGAGAGGTGGGGGCATATTTATGTAATCAAATAGCTCACCATTCCTGTAGTTTATCTATAATGTGTTTTGTTTTATGTGACATCATGTTTCTGCGTGTCTTGACTAGTATTTTAGTTTTGCTCTTTTTTTTAGCACTTACATCTAGGTTTGATGGTAACTCTTATATGTTTTACACACACACACACACACACACACACACACACACACACACACACACACACATATATATGTGTATGTGTGTGTGTGTTCTTTTATGGTCTGTTCTCACTTTTATTAATATGCTTTATTTGTAATATGCATGTTGTACACCTGTTCGTTACGTTATACTCCGATTTTATGTCTTTTATATGTTGATTTTTACATATAATTTATTTGATAAAACTCTTTAAAATTGCTTAAACGAGGAACAATGCTTCCAATAAAATCTCGGAGCTCAAAATCTGAAACTAATGCGACTGAAACCTCTGACTCATTTTGAAAAAGAGAGAAAAATAATGGTGCAGGATTTCAATGTGAATAAACAATGAAGTTTGCATTTGAGGCAAGAACTAGAAATGTGTAATGAGGACACGTTTGCCTCCGCCAAAATGTCATACTCAGTAACTAAATGAACTTTAATTCAAAGTGCAAGGGAACATTTGTTGCTCAAACAGGCAGTCATAACTTTCTCACATTTTGTCAGGAAAGGGTGAAAATCGAACTTCAAGTAGGCCTTGTTGATATTTATGCCAATTTCAAATATCAACATCAAAGTCTTTCGAGCAGTTTCTTACAGACAGACGTCGAAAGGTCGGACTGACATCCATATGTCCCCTTTTATATGAGTTCTGTCAGTCAAGAATATTGCCGTCATGGCGCCCACACTATTCCAATCATAATTTCCATCGTCTATCAGCGATACCAGCTATGCCAGGAGTCTGTTGCCCACCTTGTCGATCGTGTGGAAGAAGTGTAATAAATAATTCTTGGCGAAATTCAAGGCAGCTTTATTTGGTTCTGGAATGCATTCAGCAAGCTACACGAGAGAGAGAGAGAGAGAGAGAGAGACAGAGAGACAGAGAGAGAGAGAGAGACAGAGAGAGAGAATATTCGCTTGAGTAATATGAGTTGTGTAACGGTAAATAAAGGTTTCATAACATTGCACCAAAATTTGAACTACAGCTATCTCTTGCATTACCCAGAAAATGTATACTGTCTTTTTTCTTTTTTTTTTAAAGTTATTAATCGAATTTTTGTTTCAAAAGAAAAATGAATCTCTACTGATTGTTTCTACCATACAGTAAAAGGAAGTCTAAAATGTTCCTTTCGTTTTGATATCAAAAGCAGGTCTGATTTGTTTCCCTTTATCCCGTAGAATCTAGAAAAAAGCCAGAGAAATCCATGTCCGGAATAAGAGAGATATAAAGAAGAAAAAACAAATCGAAGAGAGGGCATTGCTAGTCCGCGGACGAAATGATTTTTTGTTTTGATGTTATAGTTCGGTTTTTATTATTTGAGATACCCCATATCAGCATAAAACACGCAGCATACCAAGGTTAATTCTAATCTCTACAGTGAAGAATAGGCGACTGAATAAAATGTCATGCCATGCATTACAACTGGATCGATTTAATCACAAGGGATCTCAATCAAAAATTTCTATTTTGGTCTTTCATCATGTTTCTTGTACCCATAATGTCGTTTGGGGATCTTTCATTAGACAAATCAGATCGTGCCATATGACAAACATGGAGTTTGATAATTTTGAACAATTTATTGATAGATCGAAAATTTCTATCGAGAATATATAAATAACATATTTGTATAATTCACTGTGCTACAACACGAGTCCGAACTCAAATGAACGTTCTGATTATGTTGTACCTGCCTCCAATCGATCGTCCGGAAGCTGCGTGTAATTGAATGGTTGTTTCCAATGGTGCTGTTCTCGGATTCCTGGATCCTGTCTGACGGTATCCCTGGTCCATTAGCCTACATTCTGATAGAAGCGATCGATCGTATGGTATGGAGTGTGCGTTGGTGTCGTAAACAGGTTGAAAGGAGAGTTGTAAGCTCAGCTTGTTTACATGATTAGGTGGGTTGCACGTGACATTTTGCCAGTTAGTGCAATCTGATGAAGCGGGTAAATCCCGTTATATTCAGAAGAGGACATTTCTGTTGATTTGTGGGACGGTAAGATGGTACACCCTTTAAACAACTGATAACGAATATCAATTGTATCTACAACTATTTCATATAAATCTCATGATGGAACAATTAAATACGTGTCACTGATTGCTTTGATCAAACTACGATACGCCATCTTCACACGTATTTAATCAATTATTAACTACTCTCCATACATATTCCACGGGGATTATTATAATTCGTTGTAAAGGCAGAGATTATACGACTACTTATAGAGAACACCCCATGATTCATCACGAATCCAAGAGTTGATGCAGGAAACTTTCAATCGAAACCTAGAAAGGTGTTGACCGGTTTTACTATGCTGCTAGATTATTTATATTATTTTTGAGGAAGAAACCAGTCCTCGGTTAAAATAAGGGAAAATACCTCAAGAAGACAGTGTGGAGGGAGACAATGTCAGGAAACTGGAGCATAAATATCCTCTCGATTAACAGCAGTGTAAACAGCTTATAATAAAATAGGCTATGGATATTCAAAACATCATGGGAAGATTCGTCTTCACATCCTACTGTGGATCTGTGATAGCATTCTTTAGCAGACAAATTTTGCTTGCTCGTGTGATGGACTAATTAATTCTTGTACAGTGTTATCAGTTTAGCCACTGCCAGTTAGTTAATCGCCAAGATATGTTCTTATTATTAGAATCTGGCAACAAATCTCTTGTATTAAGTAGGTTTTTTCGTAACATTTTCTATTGCTAATGTATTTATTTTTGGTGGGAATATAATCACTTCAGGAATTTCAGCTCTTTTTTTTTTTTAATTTGTAAATTTAGTTGTTATTGTTCACCCTCGTAAAAATCCCTTTGCAGGTTCTAAAGAAGGTATTCAGGAAAGGTGTGTGTGTTTTATCCCAAATTGAAACACCACTTTAATAAAAATCATCCTGAATCGCACCGTCGCAAGCCACGGGGGATAATCCGCTACGGTCCTTTGTCATCCGTGGATGCCTGTGCTGAGATTTCATCGTTTTTCATGAGTACGCATAAACAAAATACTTCATCAACAACACAATCGATAAGTGACTGTGCTTGGAAGCGAAACTTTCATTTGCTCTTTCAAACAGCGTGAAAGGTCATGTTGGGTCACAATGGCGAGAAAGATTTACTTGCGCACGCAGTGACTGGTTTAAGCACGTTTATGCATATTCACGAGAAACCAGGAAATCACGTTACGTTATGAGGTCATTTGTATATTATGACGTCTGCTCACGTGCTATTGCGTAACGCCATTGGCGTTATGTTCTATCACATCTGACGTGTTATACAAAATCTTCAGATTCTGCACTGAAAACACACAAGTATAAAAGCCAACGTAAATACTATCTATATTAAGTGTCATCAAGTTATCAACAAGTACGGTTTTCTCCAGGTGGCATTTTGTCACCAAATTTATAGCACTGTGGCAGTGATGTTATCCAACCAAACGGAAGGTAACCCATTGCGAGGAGTATGATTAAAGTTTACATCAACGTGTTCACGTAGGCGCCTTTATTGATCTTAAATAAAATAATAATTGATATTCTTTAATTTAAAATAGTGTTGTTTTATGAAAGTTTGTTCATTCCAGATTATTGAGTGATCTGCACCTTAGTTGTCATCACAAAACTTCCATACGAAAATTATCGATCGCTATGGATGACTTGTTGTTTAGTACAGTCATTTTTAAAATAGTCGGTACTGGACGCCTACATGACCAGGATGTCTTGTACTTTAGTACACTCTTAATGCTTTTCGGTAAACCCAATCAATGGCTTTACAAATGCTACACTTTGCATTCTGGGACATTTTCTTTTATTCTACATGCACCAATATGATCCTTGAAATTTATTTTTAAAAATAACGGCCTTTTCTGGCGACAATATAATACTATTCGTTCTTCGTTTCTTTTTCAGAAATCTCATGTGCTTCTTAATCAAAAATATGGATGTAATGTAAACTTAACAATATTTAAAAGATAGCGTTTCATATGCTCACGTCGATAGATATGTTATCATGTTCCATGAACTGACACCACACATTGAAGCGTTCCGAAGTTCATCATAAATAAGTGATGCTGCTATCAAAGCCTCTATAAACTGTTATCAGTTCAGTATGCATCCTTTGTAAACAGACAACAGCATACATTTTATATCCGGACTGTCAATAGTTATAAACAAAGGCCATGTAATAATATTTTGTGGACGCTATATTCTCGCGATAATCTTTACCGTATTGTAAGCTACCTTGTCACCGTCGATGATGACTCTCAGTACATCTCAGTAAAGGGATCTTTACCTGTCGCCACCCATCCCGGCACGGAAATCCGTGCTCGGAACAAGATCGTAATACGACATGGACGGGATTCAGGACCGGATACTGGAGCACGTAATCCCAGAGCAGGAGGGCAAGGTCGGCAACGTCTGCTACAAGTTTTCTGAGTAAGTATATCGACTCATTAATCATAAACTAAGTTATAATGGGGGTGTGGGGTGGGAAGGCTGCACATGCTTTATTTCGGTTAATTTAAGACGCCTGTGACGTGGTGGATGCACACACACGCACCCCCCCCCCCCCAAAAAAAAAAAAAAAAAGTGCGATGCTTCAAATGTCATGGTTGTCTCAATCATCCGAAAGTTTGATTTTAAAAGCGTTGTGAAATCTACATGATCAATAACTTTTTAATACACTGTCACTTCGAGCGGCCTGCATCGACACAAAATTTGAGTATGTTATTGTAATCTTTACTTATTATCTGGATATTTCTCTGGCTGTTTTCTTACTTGGTAGAAAGTGCAGAATGTATCTTGTGTGTTTGAGTTTCTTTCTTTCCTAAAGCTACCCCATTCTCGCAATCCTCGGGCGATAATCCGCTACGCTCCTTTATCACGCGTAGCCGCATGTGTGGAGATTTCCTCGTTACTCATGAATATGCATAACCCTGTTTAACCAATCACTGCGAGCTAGAGAACATTTTTCTAGCCATTGTGACCCAACATGATCTTTCACGCTGTTTGAATGAACAAATGAAAGTTTCTCTTCCAAGCACGGTCACTTATCGATTGATAAAACTGGCACTTTCATTGATGAGGAGATTCTTACATTGTGTTGTTGATGACGTATTTATGTTTATGCGTACTCACGAAAAACGATGAAATCTCAGCACAGGCAACCACGGGTGATAAAGAAGCGTAGCGGAGTGTCGCCCGTGGCATGCGACGATGAAGCTACCCGAGTAATATCTACTTTGCTTCAACATTTCTGCTGAATTCTCATTGTCGTATGTTCTTGCCACACTTCCTCATCAAGTATTAATTATTGTATTATTCTCATAATAAACTTTCCACTCCAATCATTTTCGTTTACCTTGTTTTGTTATTGTGGATATTAAAGAACCACAAATCAAGTCGAAATGGTCTCAAAAGAATTGATAATAAGAATATAGATTTATAGAGAGAAAAAGAATAGGTCTGTTTTGGCTATAAATTAAACACAGCCACACGTGTTTCAAATTCTAACCCTACCAGGAACGTGTTTCAAAATTTCAAAATCTTTATATATATATATATATATATATATATATCTATATATATATATATATATATATATATATATATAGATATATATCTATATATAATTTGTACCAGTTGCATGCATTATTAACATGTTAAGTGCTAAATGTTTGGCTCTTAAGAGATAGAAAAGAAAAGAAACAAATACTAAGCAGCACTTTTCAAGTCTAACAATTTGGATTCTATTGGTACGCTAAATTGATCAACCTTGTTTGATTGATCTAAGTTTCTGAAAAAATATATGTTGTAGAAGAATTTACGAGAATGCACCAAATTTCGTATACTAACCTGGTAATTATGTGTTCGCCTCTGTTCAGGATGAGGATTGTGCAGGTTCATTGGCCGCGGGTATCCAACGTCAGCGGGAAGTTTTTGGCTTCTAATGGCTCGCTAAGGATAGAGGGTCAATACCAGCTTCATAAGCCAGGCAGGCGAGTGTTTTTTTCCATTGTTTATTATTGTTATTATTATTATTATTATTATTATTATTATTATTATTATTATTATTGCAGTAAATATCCAAGGAAACCGTTATAGCTCCTGATAAAGTCTTCTTCTATGTCCATGATTTATGTTCAGCGTGTGACAACCTATGCGTTTATTTAAAACTAGTAAACAATATCATGATTTTTATTCCACATTAATAATTTCCTGCCTTTCTACATGTTACTTAGTTTACCTTCTTTTTTGAATGCATTTGATAGTCTTGGACTAATTTTGAATGGAAATCTTGCTTCATTGGTACGTAGAAAGAAATACTCAGCATTATAAATTTGATAGTCTTGGACTAATTTTGAATGGAAATCATACTTCATTGGTATGTAGAAAGAAATATTCAGCATTGTAAATTTGATAGTCTTGGACTCATTTCGAATGGAAATCTTACTTCATTGGTATGTAGAAAGAAATACTCAGCATTATAAATTTGATAGTCTTGGACTAATTTTGAATGGAAATCTTACTTCATTGGTATGTAGAAAGAAATATTCAGCATCGTAAATTTGATAGTCTTGGACTCATTTCAAATGGAAATCTTACTTCTTTGGTTGTAGAAAGAAATACTCAGCATTATAAATTTGATAGTCTTGGACTAATTTTGAATGGAAATCTTACTTCATTGGTATGTAGAAGGAAATACTCAGCATTGTAAAACATGGTAACTTCTTGAAATATGTTTTGTCTTAATCATTAAAATATGGAGACATACAGTAACTGGAATATAATAAACTAAAATACATTTAATTATATAAGTATCTAAGAGAATGTTATTACCATTATTCATCGATGATCTTCACTTTAGAAATCTTGACTTCAGTGAGCTTTGTCAATTTTAGGTTAGGATACACGAAAAATGGTAACTTCAGTTTTGATATAGACGGGATTCATTTGACCCTATTGACAAATCAGCATACTCGACAGGGGGCCGGCAATGGCTCCGTCCACGTCACGTGCAGCGTGGGTCGCATTAAAGTGAAGTTTAACGGCGGCGCTGCCTTCCTGTGTCAACTATTGACTTCCTTGTACATTCGAATGTACCACCACCATCTGGAACGTCAGGCACGTATTGGGGCTAAATAAGGAGAGAGAGAGAGAGAGAGATTATAGTATATCGTATAGATTATAATAATTATTGTCTGTTTAATATAAAAAATTCGTGGTATCACATTTTAGAAAAATTAGTAGCTTCATATCGATTTTAAAAAGAATTAGATTGTAGTCCATTGTACTTTGCTGTGTTCGAACTGTAAATATAGGAATATATAGTTGTTCAACTATAGAAATACTTTTATAGTTCAGGCTTTTACCAGTCTGGATCCTTAGGTCATTTTGTATTAATTAGTATAGTATTTTCCACAGTTGTGTTACTTTTTTTCCGATAACATTGACACTCACTATTCTGAATCCTTTGCTTTAATTTACCCTAGTGTTATTTTCTTATAGATGGCAGAGGTGTTCCAGGAGACGATATCCAGGGAGCAACACCTTGTGGTATCAGCCTTGACAGGTAATCTCAGTTACAGCATCTATTCTTCTTTCCTTATACCAGAAACTTATTTAGTACGTTTGAAGAATTTTGCATGCGAGAGATAAAAAGAAAGAGGGCAAAAAAGTAAAATGGAACAAGCCATAGATAACATAGAACCGTTGGTGTCTCCGCTTGTGGTAACTTATTTTTCTACAACTGCCTATTGTCATTTTGATGTATGATGTCCGATCGGAAAGGGGGTGGGGGTGGGAAGACACCTCTTTGGAACAACCATGGGCACCAGATGGGAAAAGTATTTAAGTGAGACACCTAAGTGGGTTGTCCCAGTGAACATTTTCTATTATACATGTGGGCCAAACCTTAATATTTTACATTAAATAAAGTCCAGGATAAAAGAGTTTCCCGTGTAGGTACCTAACAGTAGCAGAAATCTTCCTCTTCGTTGATAGTGTGTGCTTTTGTTATTTTATTTAGTCAGAGAGTAGAATACTGTTACAGATAAGTCATGGGGGAAAGTCTTCTTTCTAACGCCACAAAATGTTTGATGCGTAACAACCTAGATGTACGTCTAAGCGCCCAAGCGTATTCAGCGATTCAAGATAAACATAATTAGTTGAATTCTTGGCGAACATATTTTATTAGATATAATCCCATCTAGTAATTTCACCCAAAGAAAGACTATTTAATTACGATGTCAATTAAACTGAAGAACCTTCACAAATTGATCCTTTGTATACATGTTAAGATAACGAAATCAGATGTCCGCCTAGTACAAATTGTTTTCTCCACTGCCTATTTTACTAGAAGCTACGAAGTTATGCAATGTGAAATAAGAATGCTATCCGTTAGGTTGCCTTGTTTTGCATCTCTCTTTTTCTTTGTTTCCTTTTAGTGATGGCAGCCATCAACAGTAGACAAGATGACGTGGAGAGTGAAACCTCCAATCCAGAAAGTAATCACCAGCATCAGCAGCAGCAGCATGAGCAGTCACGTAAGTTGCAGCACAGCCCTCAAAATACATTACAGGGTAGAATACATTAAAGGCCTTACTGTAAGCGCAATAATATTTTGAAGGCCTTACTGTAAGCGCTATAATATATTGAAGACCCTACTGTAAGCGCTATAATACATTGAAGGCCTTACTGTAAGCCCTATAATACATTAAAGGCCCTACTGTAAGCGCTAGAATACATTGAAGACCCTACTGTAAGCGCTAGAATACATTGAAGACCCTACTGTAAGCGCTAGAATACATTGAAGGCCTTACTGTAAGCGCTATAATATATTGAAGTCCCTACTGTAAGCGCTATAATAGATTGAAGTCCCTACTGTAAGCGCTATAATACATTGAAGGCCTTACTGTAAGCGCTAGAATACATTGAAGGCCCTACTGTAAGCGCTAGAATACATTGAAGACCATACTGTAAGCGCTAGAATACATTGAGGGCCATACTGTAAGCGTTTGACTTAAAGTCCCTACTGTTAGAGGTTGCATACATTTATAGGCCCTACTGTAAGCGATTGTATACATTGAAGACCCTACAGAAAGTAAATACTCAATGAAGGATTGTCATTTTCAGCCAGGGATGATACTTGACGTGTGGGCCAGTTTAACAGCTTGAAGCTGTCACTGAAAAAAAATACTTAAATTATGGGTGAACACAATTTGAAAAAACAACATGTTAAAAAAATTACAAATGGAAGTTGAATTTGGTATACATGGCATCACAGGGTCCATTAAACATGAGCAACGGTACACACTATGCAACGGTAGTTAGCCCCCCCCCCTCCCCCATCTTCAGTTCTTAACGCGTAACCTCGCTCCTCGCTTTGATTGTACTATAGACTCCACAAAATATTTAATTTTAAAGTTCTTTCGGCATTTGTTGAGTTAGATTTTTGTTGGTATGGATGTGTGCTTGGTGAGATGCTAAATTGCCGTAGTGTTTGCATACGGATGGAAATAGAACAGATTTTCTTAATGCTTCAATACACATTTTAGTGACATTTAGCCTCAAGAAACTGTTATGTTTTAATGGATTTTTGACAATATAATAAATTGACACAGAAAAATAATAATTGTAATCCTATGTATCGATAGTCAGTAGTTGAGGATTTTGAGACTTAATTGAAAAAAGAAAAAAAAAAATTCAGATCATATGTAAAGTTTAAAATTAGATGATACATGAAAATATATTTATTTTCCAGCTGACAGTTGCCCGCCAAGGAGTCGCTTTCAGAGGTTTTTCAACAGTATAAAAAGTCAAGTTCATTTGTGATGACCACTGATTGCCATGTCAAAACTGTATTGATCTATCATCAGTGTAAACGACCATAAGCCATATTTTAAAAGAAAAAAGCTTCTGCAGCTGAAGTGCCAAAATGGTGGAAACGTCCCCCACCAAAGCCAGGAAGCTTTATTCTTTCGGAAAGGAGAAACTTTGCTTAATTTCAAGACTTAACTATTGACAGCCTGCCATTTAGGTCAAGGACCAAGGTGAATATTAATTTGCAAAAAGTTGGCAGATTTATTATTCCCTCGCCAACAGGGGCGGATCCAGAAATATCATTGGAGGGGGGAGGGGGTCTTAATGGGACCAGGGAGGAAGCTCCTGTATTTTAAGCGTTTCCAGAGCATAATTGTAACCATATAACTGCAAAAAAAAATCTTACTGTAAGAAACGCTCCGGTTGTTTTATCGCGCTAATTTTTTTTTTTTTTTTTTTGCATTGGATTGGGGGGGGGGGGGCGCCTGATCTGCTCGACCCTCCTCCGATCCGCCCCTGAGTTGTTACGCCCTCGATATCTCAGACCCTATCTGCTGACCTACGCTTGTATCTCGTGAAGAGTAGCCATTCATGCTAAAGATAGGTCATTGTTACCTAATTTGCACGCTTGAGTGACTTTTTATTTTCAGCTGTTCGTTCGTTACACCCTGCATATCTTGGACCGTATTTTATTTACACTCATGAAAATTGGTATGCGGATACATCTCGACAAAAGTAACTCGACCATACCAAAACGAGGTTAGTGTAACCCATTTTTCACGCTTGAGTGACTTCTGTATTTTCATCAATCGTTCATTACACCCTCAATATCTTAGACCCTATCTCACCCGCACTCATGACAATTGGCATGTAGATACATCTCGATGATGGTAACTCAACCATACCAAAACTAGGTTACTGTCACCAAATTTGCAATTTGTAGTGACTTCTATATTTTCAGCTGTTCGTTCGTTGCACCCCCAATATAGTAGACTCTATTTCACCTACACTACAAAAAACTGGTTTATGGATACATCTCGGTAGAAGTAACTCAACCATACCAAAATTAGGTCAATATGACCCATTTTTCACGCCTGAGTGAATTTCGTTCTTTACACCCCCAATATCTTGGACCACATTTCATCTAAACTCGTGAAATTGGTATATGGATGCATCTTAACTTGACGAGAGTAACTCAACTATACCAACATTTGGTTAATGTGACCATTTTTTTACGCTTGTGTGACCATTATGTTTGTAGCTATTTGTTTGTTAAATCCTCAATATCTTAGACACTGTTTCGCCTGCACTCATGAAAATTGCAACGTGGATGCGTATCAAGATTACAAATTCTACCATATCAAAGCTGTCATTGTTACCTAATTTTCACTCGAGTGACTTAGTATTTTCAGCTGTTTATTCGTTACACCCTTAATATCTTAGACCCTATTTCACCAACACTCGTGAAAATTGGCATGTTTAAACATCGTGAGGAAACTAGGTCACTGTGACCTAATGTGTAAGTTTTTAGTGACTTTTGTATTTTCAGCTGTTCGTTCATTGTACGCAAATATTTTATACCTTATTTTATCTGCCCTTATCAAAATTGCGACGTGGATGCATGTCAAGATTAGTAATTCTAACATATGAAAACCATGTCATTATAACCTAATTTTCACTGGAGTGACTTTTTTGTATTTTCAGCTATCCATTGTTACACCCTCAATACCCTGGACCATATTTCACTTATACTCATAAAACTTGACATGCGGGTGTATCTCGTGGAGGGTAACTCAGCCATACCTAATTTTCAGACTTTATTGACTCTGGTATTTTCCTCTAGACAAGTCTGTATATTGTTGGCTACTCCAAATGTGTTCATGTTGGCGAGGGGATTCGCCAACAGGAACTAAATGAATAGTCGATATTCTATGACAACAAGACCGTGGATAGTGTTGCCTGGATTTTGAGGACGGCAAATATATTCGAATGTAAACCCGGTCAATGGAACACTGTACACAAGCAGAATCACAGAGGGGCAAGGTGGAATTTGCAATTGTTCCTTATTACACTGTATTGTTTTAAAGTATCTATGATATAAATCAGCAGGAATATATGTTTATTTATTCATATGTGTGACATACAAAATCCAAAATTGCAACCTCACGAAAAGTGCTCCACTTGTTTATTTCATCTCTATACGGTAAATGACAAAAATCTCATACTGCCACCAGATCGTCTCTATTATATTCAAGTAATCTTTTTAAAAACCTGTGTGTTGTATGCTTTATGCAACTTGTTATAACTGTGGATTTATTTTTCTCTCTCTTTATCTAAGGATTCTGTTAAAGATACATACAAGAACTATTGATGCATTTCTGTAATTTCGGGTAAAATGTACGACTACATAGTAGCATCAATCAAGGTTGCTTGTTATAGCGGGGGAGGGGGGGGGGGGCTGAGCCGGCGAGAGCCTTTTACAGAGTAAGTTTTCTTTACAGTTAGTTAGTTAAAATTATGCTCAGGAAGCGCTTAAATGCAGGAGCTTCTGGGGACTTCGCCTTAAGGCTTCCACCAGGGGTTCCATCCCACAGACCCCTTGCCTACTTGTTTACGCCCCCACCCCACACCCACACCGAACGATATTTCTGTATTATATGGAAGTCGCTTGAACACTGTAAGGTTTATTATATTTTATTTATACATTTACATGTTCATTTGTGTGGAGACCCATCCACACTAGTCAAACTCTCAACGAGTGTGACATTCTTTGGAGAAAAGCTAAAGAAACAAAATCCCTGGAGCGATGACAGAGACATCTGTCTTGTACATGTACCATGGTGGAAATGATTCATTTATGCAGAACTGTCACCACTGGCTCTTTTAGAAACAATTCTCGATCGATGCATCATTCTCATCGACTGTGAAGCATAACATGATCTCCAGACAAGGAAAAGAGATAAAATGCCGCCAGAAACAGGCAGTTAACCAAAAGGTCAAGAGTAGACGTTTTGAAAATGGATTTTGGCAATCCTTTAATGAGGAATGCGAGTTAGTTCTGCAAGCAATATATCAGAAGCTTTTGAATGCATAAACAGTCGATATGAACTATGAACGACAGTAAATATGTTTGTAGGGGCGAGAAATTGGCAGCTTTATACAATAACATAATAATAGAAAAGAGTGTACGATCTGAAGGCAACTGAATACGAGAAAAAAAGGAATTATTATATTTAAGACGAGAGATGTATTTAACTACATTATTCCTTTAGATGTGAAGACACACCCGTCAACGGATACTTCAACACCTTACAGCCTGTCTGAAGAAAACTGTGGAAGGCAAAATAAAAGAAGAAAAAAAAAGGGGGGGGACTGTAAATGAAACATTAAAAACGTAATTCTACAAATAGACATCAACGTGAAATTCAGAAAACATCAGAGAAAAATAAAAGACAGCGAAAAATGTAGAAATACATCAACGACAAATAAGACATAATGAAAATTGTAAAAGATATTTTAAAAAATTGTTAAAGACAAAGTGAAGACATCGTTCCGATTTATATTAAAAAAGTCACCACATATTTTGACAAAACGCCATGACAAAAAAGATATTTCAAATGATATTACAGCAGATTTCTAAAGACATGATTGTAAAAGTGAAGACATCGTTCAGATGTATATTATAGAACTTCAATGCAGATTTCAAGGGTTCCCGGGTGGCCGAGTGGTCTAAGGCCCTCGCCTTTACAGATCACTGACATATCACCTCTGTCATCATGAGTTCGAGTCTCGGGCTCGGCCAACGTGGGTATGAGAGAAAGATTGCCAGTAGCTTCCCGTGGGTCGGTGGTTCTTCCCGGGGTTTTCTCGGGTTATTCCTCCACCAAATATACTGGCCGCCATGTATGGCGTTAAACCCATAACAACAACAACAGCAGATTTCAAAATATGTCATTGAAAAGTAAACGACATAAGACCTCATACTGTAGGTACATCATTGCTAATTTTAGACATATTCATGTACTGGGAATCGGAGATAAGAATTAAATTATCTGGACTTCCATCACCCCCACTCGCCCCAAAAACTAAAAAAAATCCCCACCTACTAAAGAACCACCATGCTTTAAAAATGCATCCAAACAGGTGCACATCCTTAGATAGCAGTATAGAGGAAATACACTCCACCTAACCCAGTTTGATTGGTTGATTGGTATTTGAAGGCACATAAACACTTGAAAGGTTATATCGTGCGTAGGCAATTTTAGTAAACTGTCTTGTTCAGAGACACTCTTTTGCGAACACGTTAACCACTGAGCCATTGTGGCTCCCTTAATCATGTCTTTAGAAATTTGCTGTAATATATTATGATATTTTCGTTTATGGATTTTGTCACTGATGTATTTTGCAATATGGGATGAGTTTATTATTTATAATATATATATATATATATGTATATGTATATATATATATATATATATATATATATATATATATATGTATATATATATATGTTTGTGTGTGTGTGTGTGTGTGTGTGAGAGAGAGAGAGAGAGAGAGAGAGAGAATTTTGATAGCATTAAGCTTGTGACCTCGGTAAGAAGAAAATCGAGATTATAATTGTATTGCATGAAATTGATGTAGAATGAATGGACATCTTCAAGGTGTAGAAGTATGGAGGAAGATGTAAACTTTCTGTGTAATGCATGACTGATTCGAGGAAGGGAAGGAGAATAAAAATATCAGCAATGAATGAGTATAACAGTGGCAATTCTCACCGAACGTGAACATAATTCCATTGGTGTGAGGGCTGTCTAGAATCTAGATATAATGTTATTGAAAAGGTTTCAATTGCCAACAGTAAGATGAGAGTACAAAGATTCTTGGAGTATGAGTCTGTTAATAATAATGACTCGATACCCTGGCGATTGATAAAACCCAGTGTAACACCACTGACTGCTCTCTAATATGGGTATAGATCTGACGCTAAACATACCAAGATAAATTTACGAGAGGTAAACTGACAAGTGCGCCTTAAATGGATGCTACTGACTTGAAGTAAAATGACAGGTGCGCCTTTACACGGGTGCCACTGCTTTTGTTATTTTACTCTCAAAATGTTTGTTTATTTTAAAATGTTACATTCATATTATTAAATGAAATAATGTATGAATTTAACATAAGCATAAATCATTACCATTCTGTACTTTTCGTCGAGAAAAGAAAAATAAAAACGATTTCAAACAAATCTGTCAAATTATTTGTTAGAGAATTCTGTTTTCAACCAGTCAACCAGGAGGTTGTCACCTGTTTGACATTGAACTCGGTCCAACTGGTTTATAGCTTTGATTGCTAAGCCATCTAAAGTTTGTGTTGATTTTGTGTAAATGGCCTTTGCATTATTAAAGAACGCATGTGAAGCTTGCATTCAACCTATTATTGTTGAAACATATATGTAAATTAATTCACTATAGATGGTATTTCCTCGTTTACAAATATTCTAACACATTTTGCATTACTACAGTGGGTTTTGTTTGCAATAGTCTACTATATGATCGTCGGGACTATCTTCTTTAAGAAATATCGTATATATAATACTGCATTGAGAACTGGGACAAATACTAGTAATTAACGAGACCCTATATAGGACCCGAATTCAGCATTTTTAAACACTCGTTGCAAATGCTGGGTTTAAGTCAAAACTGTTATGATAAGTTCACTCGTTTTTGTCGATTCAGTGGTAGACATTTTAAGTCTAGTTAGCTGGTGTTCTGAACCATGGTAAAATCGGAGACTTCCGATTCAGCCTATTACAAAAAAAAATCGAATTACAGCGAGTAACCATAGTTTTTTTCTCAATGGCTTATTAGATGAACAAGAGTCCCTTGAAGAAACTGACGATCTGCTCTCCGAAAAAAATGTCCAGGAATTCAAGAATTCAAGATCAGACCATTTCTTCTTTTGATCTGCTGAGTGTTGAAGCCATCTCTGATATTCTTGAGCGACAAGATTTTAAAATTAGCCACTGTGGCGGCCATAGTGGATGTAAGATCGGCATTATTTTTATTAAGGACAAACTAGACACCATTGGAAGGCTTTTGGTGAAACCCCATGCCAATATGACCATCCATTCAGAAGAATTAGTGACAGCAAGATTTTCAATATGTTCATTGTGGCAACCATATTGGATGTATGCGAGGCACCATTTTCATTAGGATCATGAAGATATGATAAGTCTGCTGGTAAAAACCCTATGTCGACATGACCATAAATTCTGGAAGTGAAGCAATAACAAGATTTACAAGATGGCCGCCATGGTGGCTATATTAGAGGTCAGAGTGACATCATTTTCATTTAGGAGCAACTAGACACCATAAGAAGTCTTCCGATGTCGATACGACTTTCCATTTAGGAGTCATAGTGAAAAGATTTTCAAGATGGCTGCCATTGCGGCCATAGTTGAGGTCAGATCGGCACCATAATCATTTAGGACCAAGTGATTTCATAAATAGTCTTCTGGTGAAAACCACATGTCGATATGACTTTCCGTTTATGAGGCGTAACGATACAAGATTTTCAAGATGGCTGTCATGGCGGCCATATTGGGTGTCAGATTGGTAAAATTTGAAATAAGACAAACTAGACACCATAATAAGTCTTCCAGTGAAACCAACATGTTGATATGACTCCATTCATCAGGAGTAGCAATAACAAGATTTTCGAGATGGTTACAGAGGCGGCCATATTGGATGTCCGAGTGGCATCTTTTTCATTTAGGGCTAACTAGACATCATAAGAAGTCTATCAGTGAAATTCTCCTGTTGATATAACCATCCATTCAGGAGTAGCAATAACAAGATTTTAAAGATGGCTGCTATGGTGACCATATTGGACATCAGATTGGTACCATTTTCATTTAGGTCCAACTAGACATCACAAGAAGTCTTTTAGTGAAAACTCCATGTTCATATAACCATCCATTCAAAAGGAGAATCAATAAAAAGATTTTCAATATGGCCACTGTGACAGCCATATAGGCGAGTGGTGCTATTTTCATTTAGGACCAACAAGACATCATAAAAAATCTTCTGGTGAGAACCCCATGTCAATATGACTTTCTGTTCAGGAGGAGTAGCAACAGCAAAATTTTAAAGGTGACTGCCATGGTGGCCATATTGGATGTCAGATTGGCACCATTTTCATTTAGGACCACTAGACACCATAAGAAGTCTTTTAGTGAAAACCCCCATGTTGATATGATCATCCATTCAGGAGTAGTGATGACAAGATTGTCAAGATTGGATATCCATTTTCATTTTGGACCAACTAGACCTTGAGATGAATGTGTGTGTAAAATTTCATGACAAACCTACAAGTAGTTTAGGAGGTGTAGTGACAACAAACTTGTGCTAATGGATAGACTGGCGACAGATGACAGGAAATGGACAGCAGGCCATCCCAGAGGCTTTTCTGGTTTATTACCAGTAGTGCTAAAATGAAATTACCATATGAAGTCAATTTTACTGTTTGAGCATTTGCTTTTTATGTATATAAATCTAATCATAGCGAGAATGTATCAGAACTTACTGCTGTGGCATTTCATGCAAATTGTAATGTTTACTATTGGAACTGGTTTATAGCTTATTGAAAACCCATCTTTTATCATATTCATGTTTTGACTTAGAGTATAATCCATATGTACTCCACTAAAGCATTAACTTTCATGTGTAAATGAATTAGCAGGAAAAACAACATTGTTGTCAACAACCAAACTGATCAATCAAGTAATTAAACATGGTCTAAATTGGAATAGACTGAAAATATTGCCATGAATTTGTAAAAGTATTGACTTTTTTACTTTCAATTTACTCCAATAAATATCTTTCAAATCTGGTGTTTGAAAAAGAGCCATATAAGTATATAGAGACAAATTGTTAAGACAATGTCGTGTCCTTTGCATGAGTGTTGTTTATATTTTTTAAATAAAAAAGTTGCCCTTTGCATGTCACTTTGGCTTGATATCCACTGAGATCAGATCAAACCTTATTTTAGCCAGTGTCAGATGTCTCGAGTATTCTAGTAAGAAAATAGATTGTTTCATATGAATGTCGTTCATCAAGTTATCACATGAGGTGGGAATTAAGCATATCCCAAGTGATCAAGAACCTCCAAGGATAAACTTTGTGAAAGCTACAGAGATCATAGTTATGGGTTACAAAAGGGTAAAAACACGCATACAAACTGTAAAATCTGAATTATAAACACTGAATATAAACGCACGTGGGCCATCTGGTATTTCTGGAGCAAAAATATGCACATATTTGTGAGTAAAACAAACCAGAAGTCCAACACACTGATTTTCCTTCTCTGATAATTCTTCTGATCCCAAGTGATTAGATTGACTATTAGTCTATTTACATCTGATCCTAAGTGATTAGATCAACTATTAGTCTATTTACATCTGATCCTAAATGATTAGATTGACTATTAGTCTATTTTACTTCTGATCCTAAATGATTAGATTGACTATTAGTCAATTTACTTCTGATCCTAAGTGATTAGATCAACTATTAGTCTTTTTACTTCTGATTCTAAGTGATTGGATCAACTATTAGTCTATTTACTTCTGATGCTAACCAAGTGATCAGATCGACTATTAATCTTACTTCTGATCCTTCAGCATTGATCACCAGGCTAAGAAAGCCTGCACTAGCAATAACTAATAGGCAGGCTGCAGAGACTATATGTTACAGGTAGGACAATGGAGTTAATATCTTGTCAATGTATGGTATATAGAGCAACTTAGAAGTATTGTTGGTGGATGAAACACACAAGTTGTCATGCATTGTACCTGCTGATGTTTCTTTGGTCCGATTCCTCAATTTTGTTTTTCCTCCACCAAATATACTGGCCACCATGTATAGCCCATCATGTGCTGAAAAATGGCATTAAACCCACAAAACCAAATCAAAAAAACCTTGATTCTTCTATTTGTTTACTAAATTTTAATGACCTGTTATTTCTATATACCATATCAGAGGATGTGGTTTTGAGCTGAACTTTGACTTTCATGCATGCAGGGCTGAAGTTTGAGTTTCATGCATACTGGGCTGGAGTTTGAGTTTCATGCATACAGGGCTGGAGTTTGACTTTCATGCATATAGGGCCGGAGTTTGATTTTCTTGCATACAGGGCTGGAGTTTGAGTTTCATGCATACAGGGCTGGTTTGACTTTCATGCATACAGGGTTGGGGTTTGAATTTCATGCATACAGGGCTAAATCCGATCAGGATCTGACAGCATGTCACAAGCTCTTGACTGTGAAAGGAAGAGTGAGAAAATGGATAGATGGATATAAGTTGTACCTTATGTCATGATTATGCAAAGAAATATATTAAAAAGACAAGGCATGAATGGAAAACAAAATGAGCTCAACAAGATTTATTTCATTTTTCTTTAAAGGAGAAAGCATTAACTAAATAGCACGTGAGACATTCTACTTACAAATTATGGACAAGTTTACTATAACATATTTACTAGGTGTTTACCATCAAAGTCACCATGATGTAATAAATTCAAGTAGTTTCAACTGAATAGTGTATTCAGCTACAAATAAAAATATAAATGCAGAAAAATATTTGGAAGCAAAATTGAAAGCAGGATTTTTTATCATTTGCTATAAGCTAATAGCAAAACTATTTGTGTAGACTTAACAAAGTTGTTACACAATTACATGAGAGTTATGAAAAAACCAATAAACCTGAAGTTATTTGTGATAAAAGTACATTAATATGGAATACAAAGATTCATTATAATTGCAAGGTTATTGTTAAATCCCAGCTGATCATAAAAATTAAAAGATAATATTTCTACTAAATCTGCACAAGAGTTTTGGTCTCTCTTTGCCCATAATTTTTGTGAATAACAGTTTACAAACAATACTAATAAAAAGGTTTAATTTTAAAACCATCTTAAAATAGCTGCTATACTTTAACTTAGACATAGTCATTCTATGATCCTGAGGACATCCGTATGTTGAAGTGTATATCTCTTAACAATAAATGTATTCATGAAATGCGAATGTGCAACCATACAGCCTGAAAAATTAAAAATGCAAACTAAAAAAATTGCAACTGCATTGGCTAAATCCCCATGCTTTCCACTGCAGAGTCTTGCCCCCCCACTGACAGCGACTCAGGGGTCATAATGCACATTATGTCATATATATGAAAAGTCTTTCTGCTCTGATTGCATATATAAAGTATGGTTAAAAAATATCTAAAAATGTCATTGTAATTGCAATTTTTGAATATTTGACCTTTGACCCCCTCCCAGAGACCCCAGAGGTGATTGCTAAGAATGACACTCATCTCACAAGTGGTCACCACAGGGGCAACATAACTAAAATGTTGTGAAATTTCACCCAGCAGTTTAGGAGATGTGATAATGGATAGATGGATATATGGACAGAAGGAGAATATCATAATATCCTCAAAACTTTTTTAAAAGGCATGGGGATAACCAGACAGATGGACAGACGGGTGTTATACTACATGCTCCTACCACACTAATAGTGGAGCAAATAAAATGAGTAATTTGTCTCAATGTCAAATCTATATATGTCATGAATAAAATAATTGCAATAATTATTATTATTAGGAAAAATGTCAAACTTGGTTTTTATCATAGCTGAGCTTTACTCAGGTAAAATGAATACATGTGATAGGGACTCTGTTTCAAGCCCTTTAACTGACTGGCAACTACTTTGGGAACATAAAAACATTATATCTATGTAAAAATTTTGTAAAATAGATGAGCACATTTTTTTCTAAATTATGAAAAATATATATGAACCAACTAAAGATCACCATGATTTAACATTCTAATAGAAATGCATTCTGTGAACAAATCATCTTTTTATTCCATGGTGCCAAATATTCCATCACAATTCCCGCTGGAACACTTCTTTCATAAGTAAACAGAAAATATACTGCATAACTACAGTTGGCATTATTTAAAACCTTTGGCACAAGCACATTATTAATCAAATAGTGTATAGAACACAAATAAACCACTTTACATGGCTTACATTTCTATGCAAAGTCCGAACACCTGTAAAATTAATAAACAGCTAGTTTTTCAGGGTAAAATGCTTTTATGCAAGGGGCAAATGTTTTCTCTTGAAATGAAATTACTAAGATACAGAGGTTTGGGTCGGATAAAGAGGCAGTGCAGATAATAAACAGTTGAAAACAGAACAATTAAAAAGAAAAAATGTGATATGTTAAATGTAAGATACCAATTAAATCCTATATTACTCACTTGACTAGGTTTATTTAATTCTGGTATTAAAACTCCCCAGAAGTGTTGAAAATAAATATTAAATGCTGGTTGCCATGAAAACCTGATGGTTGATATAGGGGACAAAAAGATCATGCACTACCTATATACCGTAGTACCTATGATGAGGAACATCAATACAATAATTCATGGATGAGAAACAAGGTTGGGGAGTACTCCCCAGTTTTCAAACAAAGCTAAACTTATAAAAAAACAACTAATAATTAATATATATTATGGAAAAACTTAGACATAAGAAAACATGTTCCACAAGTTTGATGAAATCTTGCCAATCTGTTTTCATAATTTAAGCTGACCAGCTATAGCAGACAAGGAAAATAGATGTTACAACAGATCATCAACATAGCTAAACATGAACATTGATATGGAAGCCAAAAGTCCTACTGATGTTTGCAAGTTAACCCATATAATTCATAAAGAGATCAACAATATATGTTGGTAAAACTTTTTATTACTACATGAAGAGATCAACAATAATCTAATGTTGGTAACACTTGTCATTAGTTCTTTGCCCAAAGGTTCTGGAAAATATAATGGCAAGTATTGGCAGACTAAAGATGACTGATGATAGATGACTAACATAGGACCAGAAGATATCCTCACCAGATGACTAACACAGGACCATAAGATATCCTCACCAGGCTTTTCACTATTCAAGTTAAAAATAAAATCGATGCTTAGGCAAATTTGGCACATTTATGTAACCTTGTCATTAGTATTACTAACAAACAAAATACATGTAGCTAAAACCTAAGATTAGGATATCATATGTAACCCATTTGGAAGAACATTGCGTGAAAAGTCTAAATTAACTTTCCCTTATCAAATATTGATGAGCATTACAGTATTTTATATGCAATGACATAGTCAACTACATCTACAGTCATCATGGTACACTCAAAACTATCTATAGTCATCACTCCTTTCATATGCATTGGTACAGTTAAATCCATTTATAGTCATCACAGTAGTCAAACACATCTATAGTCGTCACGGTACAGTCATGCCCATCTACAGTCACTAGTCCTTTTATATGTACTGGTACAAGCAAACCCATCTATAGTCATCACAGTACAGTCATACCCATCCCTAGTCATCATGATACAGTCAAATCCATCTATAGTCATCACAGTACAGTCAGACCGATCTATAGTCATTATGGTACAGTAAATCCAATCTATAGTCATCATGGTACAGTCAAACCCATCTGCAGTCATCAATTGTTTAAAAATGATATGTTTCAAGCATAAAAGACTTTATTGATAAAAATTTTAAAAAATATTTTCTGAATATTATAAAGTTTTTGCTGTATTTGTGATATATAAAGACATTTCCTTCTATCCCATTCTTTATTGTTTTTGCTGTATTTGTGATATATAAAGACATTTCCTTCTATCCCATTCTTTATTGTTTTTGCTGTATTTGTGATATATAAAGACATTTCCTTCTATCCCATTCTTTATTGTTTTTGCTGTATTTGTGATATATAAAGACATTTCCTTCTATCCCATTCTTTATTGTTTTTGTTTTTTTCATTATCTGAAAACATTTAATTGGAATGAAAATCATGACATCATGTTTTATGTCATCACCGAGCTCATTATGTGATGAGCCTCATATGACCTGTATGCTTGAAACAGCTCATATACATTGCTATTTTACAGATGTAAATACTTTTGTCAAGTCCTATTCTGTTATTCTACAAGTATGCAAAATGAAATACTTATAAATATCAGCAGAAAGACATTGGCACTCTTTTGGTAAAATTTAAAAGCTTTTACTGAAAATATTATGTTTATTAAGGAATTTGACCCTGGATGTCCACCAGCAGAGTCACTAAGAGAGTCCCATCTTTTGCACATTGAGCTGATACCGAGATATAAAATATTCTACAATTTAATAAAATGTATGACCTTGATCCCAATGTCAAAAGGCTGAGTACCCATGTCACAGAATGTTTTGTTGTCTTAGCTTCATAATGGTTTGCCCAAAGTATGAAAAAACATCCATCAAGAGGTTTAGGAAACATAAGCACATGAGAAAACTGTAACCAAAACTTTAACACAAATTTAATGTGTTTGTGCATGTGTGTGTGTGTGTGTTAAAATATACATTCCTTTTTTGAAGGAAAGTACTAACTGACGTTTGATGTTCAGAATGTTTACATAGATAATAGGACAGAAAATAAAAATGCCATATTTTTCAGGAAATTTTAAAGAGACATAAAACAATTTTTCTTGGATGAAAAGTTTAAAGACATCTAGAATATAAGTCAAACAAATGATGCTGGTAAAATATTTGACACTGTACAAAGGCACAGCCTACACAGTAACACTTAGCCTGGAGATTTACCTTAGTATGGTAATCAGTTGACACAGAACGCATCTGGTCATTATGTGGTGTTATTTCATCATACAAAGTATTTACTCTCAAATGAAATTCTTAGTCATATGATTTATTTTGGACATGTACCATGTATCTGATACTTCATTTCCATGGGAAATACTATATATATATTGTACAGGTATTTACATTTTCATTTTATATTTGCTTCAAATCCACTTAGTTACTTAGCCATAACAAGTCTAACTAGACTTCATAAGTGACTAAATGATTGGCGTAACACAAGTTGTATGATAAGTAACTAATTGTAAGCAGCTGCAGTATAACACGAGTTGCTCGATGATAACTAACTGTATGCAGCTATAGTATAACATGAGTTCTATGATGTTAAGTAATTAAATGTATGCAGCTATGATATAACATGAGTTGTATGATGTTAAGTAATTAAATGTATGCAGCTATGATATAACACGAGTTGTATGATGTTAAGTAATTAAATGTATGCAGCTATGGTATAACATGAGTTGCATGATGTTAATTAAATGTATACAGCTGGGGTATAACACAAGTTGTATGATGTTAAGTAATTAAATGTATGCAGCTGTGGTAAAACACAAGTTGTCTGATGATAAGCGAAGCTAATTGGACCCATATTTGACACAGTATGATATGAGGAACACTGCGATCAACTATAACAATGATGGCCCCATTGATTATGACATAAACTGCTCCTCCCGAGACACAGTTACAATTGAAAACAAGCAAGTAACTCTGCTTTGTCTTTATCTTAATGTGTGATTCAAACAAGATTCCAGGGAAAAGTTAGTCATGTTGAGTCACAACAGTAGCTAGCACAGGGATTACTAGGCTTAATCTGCAACTACATCCTCATTCCTACCTACGTTCCAGCCAAATTTGATAGTTTGTAACCAAATGTACAGAGACTGTGACTGTATTAAATCATTTAAAAAAAAAAAAACAGTATCAACTCCACAACAAAATGAAACTAGGGCAAAGTAGATGAGACTGGAACTGGAAATAATACAAAAAATATATACCATAAATGGTGGTTAAATGCTTTTAGTAGTTTCAATTTGGTTTATATTTAGCCAAATTCTCCCTTAAAGATTGGTTAAACTGATGCTCCATTGCCACAAGCATTTTCATTAGGTTCTCTTTCTTCTAAAAATGCAAGACATATATACATATGAAAAAAGCTTTTGTATGAATGACACCTGATGAGCAAATGGTAAAAGCTATCATTAGGTTTTACATGAAAGACATCTGATGAGTTATATGGTCAAAGCTATCATCGGGTTTTACATGAAAGACATCTGATGAGTTATATGGTCAAAGCTATCATCGGGTTTTACATGAAAGACATCTGATGAGTTATATGGTCAAAGCTATCATCGGGTTTTACATGAAAGACATCTGATGAGTTATATGGTCAAAGCTATCATTAGGTTTTACATGAAAGACATCTGATGAGCAAAATGGTCAAAGCTATCATCAGGTTTTACAGTGACTGAGAAAATTACTAGGAAATGTGATTTAAGACAAATTATGGCAAAAATCCTCTGATACATATTCAAATAACAACTGTGTAGAAATCAACAGTATCATTTTACAGTTCATTCTTACTAATGTTAAGCATGCTGCCATGACCTAAACAAGACTGGATAAGAGCACAATTGATTCAGGAAGCTAATATGCACAGTTTATCACATTACATCACACTAATCACTCATTTTGATGGCACAGTTTATCACATTACAGTACACTAATGATCATTCCTTTTGATGGCACAGTTTATCACATTACAGCACACTAATGATCATTCATTTTGATGGCACAGTTTATAAAATTACAGCAAACTAATGATCACTCATTTTGATGGCACAGTTTTCAAATTACAGCACACTAATGATCACTCATTTTGATGGCACAGTTTATCAAATTACAGCAAACTAATGATCACTCATTTTGATGGCACAGTTTATCAAATTACAGCACACTAATGATCATTCATTTTGATGGCACAGTTTATCAAATTACAGCACACTAATGATCATTCATTTTGATGGCACAGTTTATCACATTACAGCACACTAATGATCACTCATTTTGATGGCACTTCATTTTAAGATTAACAGCATACCCGTTTACTGCAAATGTTTCGATCTTTATGAGATACTCTTCTTTTCAACTGAAATGCCATTTTAAATAGCAAATCCATTTACTAACCTCTCAAACAAAACAACACGGTTGTTCATTTAAAAAAATTTAAAATATATATGGATTTTGATAAAGAAAGTATACAATACATATTATTCTTTATACCTGTCAAGAATCATAAATATGATTCAAGGTGAAACTCTGATTAAAAACACTTTAAAATAATGGAAACTTCAATTTGCAGCTCTCATCTATGCTTCTACCTAGAGAAATTGGTATAACTTGATCTACTATAAGTCACACAAATTAAATCCACAAGACATTAAGTTACAGATCACAACTAGATTCTGTAAAACATGTATTCCCCAATGCAGACCAAAATGGCTGAAAGTTCAAAAATTTTGAAAAATTTGAAAAATTGCTACAATGGCATGAAAATCTAATCCGGTCTTTAACATTAAGCATATAAACATACATCTCAAACTTCACTGGATTTCACTTAATTGTGCTAAAATGGTTTGTGTCAAGAAATGTATAAAGTCAAAAAAGTTATAAAATGTGTAAAAATAATTGAGAAAATATTTTAATGGCCTGAAATTCTAATCAGATTATCTACTTATAAATACCAATATGTCTGAAAATTTCATTTGTCTACCTCAAGTGGTTTCAGCTTCATTGTGTTAACAAGATTTTAAAAAAAATAGTCTAAGTCGGAAAAAAAGTCTAAAAATGTGTACAAATATTGAAAAATTGGTATTATGCCCTTAAACTCGTCATGTCATCTGCTGTCATGGCCTTAAAATCTGATCAGGTCATCTACATATGTATTCAAATATGCTAGCCAAATTTCATTTGTTTACATTGAGTGGTTTTTGTGCTATGCTATCAACAGACGATTTCACAAATACCAAAAGTTGTGTCCCCTACCTGATTTGGTTACAAATAGGTAGTATGTATTATACATGGAGTGCTGTTCACTTGGACAAGACAGCAACAGCAACTATGTTGTCAGCTAGATACAAACTAGCTTTTAGAAAGGATATAAGTAATTTTTTTATTTTTCTATGCAAGCAAGAGGTATATGAACTGAACTGGGACAAGTGAAAAGGTAGGTGGGACAAGTGAATCTTCTGAAACCACTTGTCTAGACAAATTGATGAAAAAAAATTTGCTCAAAATGTTTTCAGTGGAATTTGCTGTATTAAAAAAAAGAGTCTCAACTGGTGAACAAAAAACTTACTTTGGCAAATTCAGTGGCAGATTTTTTTTAACCTATGCTTATGACTGTTAAATAACAAAATTACTCATAACTTCATAAAAAAATGAGACAGGAAATCATTTTCAGTCAAAATATAATATTTACGATAATATCCATTAATGATAATCTCCCTGATGAAAATCTTAGAATTTAACAGAACTGATAGGAAAACAGCATGTGTGATTCCCCTAAAGTAAATGCTAATGGTGCTATGAAGAATTACTGCAATGCCTGAGAAAAGGCTAAGAATGCCTGAGAAAGGACTTGAAGGTCAAAGAGGTACTGACCAAGGGAAGTAATATGGAAACTGTCTATAAAAGATGTGGACAAATAAGATTTTCCATATGAAAAACCTACCATCTATATAGCATAGATATTTGCCTCATGTTTCCTTGTTTACAGCTGAGAAAACTACAACTCTGGGTAAATTTGCATGTAAAGTTTCGTAACAAATGGTAAAGTTTTGTAACAAATGGGTAATCAATCAGAGTAGCAAGGTTGCACACATAGAAACCAGTCCAGGACAAGTGACTTTGAAAAAGTGACTTATCCTGGTGTACTTTTTACTTTTCCTGTTTTATTTCAAAATTTCTTCATTTTCCAGTGTCTAATGTCTATGATGCCACCTATGGGCAGCATTTGTAATACAATGTAATGTTAAATATGTCTTTTACATGTGATGTACCGTCGTACATATGTGTTACTTCTGTTTTTTAAATATCTAATCTGTTCATTTTACTTTTTTTCTTGTCAGAATGACAGGTCATTTTTTGTTCAAACATCAAATGCAAAATGGTTTATAATCTTTAGTGCCTGTCACCACACCAAAAAATAGCAGAGAGCACCTAAACTTCAAAAAAAGGACACTTAATTTTGCCTCAATAAACAGGATAGAATCTAGCATTGAATAATTATTAATTTGATTACACAATCAAGCTGAGTTTAATTTTCTTCTCAAAATCTGTCTAAATTAAATGCAGAACATATAGGCCTAAAGCATCCACACGTTAACTATTTGTATACAAGATATTGTGAATAAGTAACAATTCACATTCCCTCTGGACTCTGAAAATAAAAAGGCAGTACAAATCTCTTGTAACAAATTTGGGACTGTTTTGTTTTTTTTAAATTTCACTTGCCTGGGACTAAACTCATCAGGCACTTGTCCAACAGAAAAATGTACTAATGCTGGTGTCTGGATATCCAAGTTGTACATTCCTGAGTAAGAAAACCAAGTTAAATGTTAATTGATGGATGCTAGATGTATGTACTAGTCCCAAGTGTTTGGCTATCCAAATTGTACAACCCTGAGTAAGAATAAGGTACATATTAATTGATAGATGCTGGAAGCAAGATGGATGTACTAGTCCCATGTGTTTGTCTATCCAAATTGTACAACCCTGAGTGAGAATAAGAAGCTACATATTAACTGATTGATGCTGGATGGATGAAGTATTACAGACAAGGGACTAGCACATAAACTCAACCAGCTTAAGGATTATTTAATCTATAACAGAGTCCTTAAATGGAGTCAAGCCCTGATGTCGAATATGCAATTTCAATTTCCTTGAAACCTTTCCTCATATCTGCCCAATGTGTGTTTTTAAACATTGCTTAAATACATTCATAGAACACTCTAAAACCGTTTTAGAATTATAATAAAACAATAGCTCATATGATAAAATTGATTTGAATCCAGTTATAATCTTGAAATTCCAAAAGACGTGAAAAGGACCTTTTGTCAACATAACTAATGGTTCTTTGGATGTTATATTAGTCGTATTGTAATATATTTTTCTATCTTGAGGGCAAACATTGACTTTCAAACATAAAAATGCCCTGAATTTTAGCATCCAATATTTATTATGCAATTCCCATACAACATTACTCTACTCCAACCTTCCAGTCCTCGTGACTATACAACATAGCAAAATACAGATTTTTTGAGGCTGTTTCTCCCTCCATCATTGCCATCCCAGCAAATAATCCCATAGTTCCATCTGACTGTCCTATCCTCCAATCAAATGTCACATCCTTTTCCTCCACCTGCACACTGACACGCACCTTGCCATTTGGCAGGGATTCTGTTTCAAATGTAAGGACTGAGTTTCTGCTAAGTGCTGGAAGTTTCGTCTTCATCTCCTGACCATCAACATATACAGAGCCTGTGTAAAAGAAGAGATTTTTTTTTTAATTAATCAGTGACTTTTCAAAAATTTGAATAGGTGAAAAAACTTCTTAATGAGCATAAAAGCAAAATTTACAACTTTCACTATGGGTGCACAAGTCAATAATGATCCATTTATCTTTAATAAGACAAAAGCTCTTTAAAAGAAAATTCCCAAAGTCTAAAACAGAAGTATGATTTCAGTGGAAAATATTCATTAATTTATAGGAGCAAGGAAGAATTAGAATTTCATCTGCATACTTTTGCATATCATTGGGCTTCATTAAGAAAAAGCTTGCAAATTTAGTGAATGTTTGTTCCACACCTATCCTGGTGAAGTCACCAAGAGTATACAATGATGTAGAGTTTCTGGGCATACATGGAAAGTAATGAAGTTTCACTAAATTATCTCAAAAAGCATTAGAATAAAAACACAGAAAAGAGAACAAATTGATCAGTGACCTTGACCTTGAAGATCTGACCTTGACTGCACACAATGGATGTGATCAAAGGAAGAAACATGTGTACCATGCTCCATTGCAGTATCTCAGATAACACCTTCTAGTGATCATACATAAGTATACCAAATTTCATCCATTTATCTCAAACAGATCTATAGAACAAAAAGAAAAGTGTTATATAACATTTAAAATATTGACCTGTGACTTTGATGTAGAAGACTGGAGACAAAATAAAGTATGTGACACAACTTCTAGTGAAATGTAAGTATTCAAGTTTCATCACTTAATCCAAAATGTTTCTAAAGTTATAGAGCAGAAAAAAGTGTGTTGGAAAAATTTAAAATATTGACTAATGACGTTGACTTTGAAGATGAATCCTCCAAGCTGTACATGTAACACCTTGTAATGATGATGTACGAGTATACCAAGTTTCATTCCCGATGTCTCAAATGACTTTAATGTGAAAGAGCAGAAAGGAAGGTGTGAAGGAAAACTTAAAATACTGGCCCATTACCTTGACCTTGACCTTAAAGATAGCACCACAAATAAGAGAGGTAACCAAATTTCATCCCTTAATTTTAAATGACTCTGATCTTGACCTTGAAGACCGCATCCCAGATACAGACATGACACACCTTCTAGTGAAGATATATAAGTATAACAAGTTTTATCCACTTATCTCAAACAACTCTAATGTTATAGACTGGAGTAGGAGATGTGGCAAAAAACTTGAAATATTAATCTATGACCATGTCCTTAAGAGAGGAGCAGCAATATGGTATGCAACACACCATCTCATGATAAGTATACCAAGTTTCATCCCTTTAACTCAAACAGCTCTAAAATTAAAGAGTGGAAGGAAAAGTGTGACAGAAAACTTAAAATATTAATCTGTGACCTTGAAGATAGGTCCCCCAATGTGATACACAACTTCTAATGATGATGTCAGAGTGTACCAGGTATCATCCCTCTATCTCAAACAATTCTTAAGTTACATGACAGAAGGGAAAGTGTTATAGAAAACTTAAAGTATTAATCCATGATCCTGCCCTTGAAAATAGCCTCCCACCCCCCAGGTTGTCCACGACACACCTAATGATGATGTATAAGTACACCAAGTTTCATCCCTTTATTTCAAACAGCTTTAAAGTTATTGAGCAGAAAAAAGTGTGATGGCTGGACAAATGAATGGATGGATGGATAGTGTGTTTGGTTTGGTGTTTTGCAGCAAAGTAGCACATTAAAGGTTTCATTGCACTGAGGCAAGCAGAATAAAGTGCCCTGCCCAAGGACACATCATGGTGGCTAAATCAGGCTAATCCAATGGTGGGAATTAAACCAGCACCCTTCTGATCATGAGTCCAGTGCCTTAACCACTGAGCCACTGCAGCATCATATGGATGGAAACCCTTAACCACTGAGCCACTGCAGCTCCATATGGACGGAAATGCTTAACCATTGAGCCATTGCAGCTACATATGGACGGAAACCCTTAAATACTGACCCACTGCAGCTCCATATGGATGGAAATGCAAATATTATGTTCCCCACTTTTCGCTACAATGTGGGAACAATTAAAACATTAGAGATACTCAGAGGGTTTATTAAACCTATCAGTTAAATGTTAATTATCAGCACTAACTGTGTCCCAAACGAAGGTTTTGTCCAGGTAAATGATGATTAATATAAATAATATTATAAAGAACAAATTGTATATACAGGCAACATTATATTGTTACAAATGAAAGAAAAGTACATGGATAATCTTTTTTTTTAAAAATGTTTCCTTCTGCTCTGAAAGTGTAAGTGATCTTTCAATGTAGCTGTTTCATTCTGCCCTGAAAGAATGAGCAATCTTTTGATGCAGCCATTTCATTCTGCCCTAAAAGCATGAACAATCTTTAGATGTTGCCATTTTCATTCTGCCCTGAAAGCATGAACAATCTTTAGATGTTGCCATTTCATTCTGCCATGAAAGCATGATCAATCTGTAGATGTAGCTGTTTCATTCTGCCCTGAAAGCATATGCAATCTTTAGATGTTGCCATTTCATTCTGCCCTGAAAGCATGAACAAACTTTAGATGTTGCCATTTCATTCTGCCATGAAAGCATGAACAAACTTTAGATGTAGCTGTTTCATTCTGCCCTGAAAGCATATGCAATCTTTAGATGTTGCCATTTCATTCTGCCCTGAAAGCATGAACAAACTTTAGATGTTGCCATTTCATTCTGGCGTGAAAGCATTAACAAACTTTAGATGTAGCTGTTTCATTCTGCCCTGAAAGCATATGCAATCTTTAGATGTTGCCATTTCATTCTGCCCTGAAAGCATGAACAAATTTTAGATGTAGGAGTTTCATTCTGCCCTGAAAGCATGGTTGATCTTTAGATATCGCCATTTCATTCTGCCCTGAAAGCACGGGTGATCTTAAGATATCGCCATTTCATTCTGCCCTGAAAGCATGGGTGATCTTTAGATATAGCGGTTTCATTCTGCCCTGAAAGCATGGTCACTTTTTAGATATAGCTCTGATCAGAAAGCATTGGTGATCTTTAGATGCAGCCATTTCATTCTGCCTTGAAAACATGGGCAATCTTTAGATGTAGCTGTTTAATTGTGCCCTAAAAACACGAGAAATCTTTAAATGTTGCCATTTCATTCTGCCCTGAAAGCATGAACAATCTTTAGATATTGCCATTTCATTCTGCCCTGAAAGCATGGGCAATCTTTAGATGTAGCTGTTTCATTCTGCCCTGAAAGAACGACAATCTTTGGATGTTGCCATTACAAATCACAATTCCAAACCTAATAATAGTAGCTACATTCTTGAAGAAATGATTGGATAAAATAACTGATATATCATTACTTTATCAAAGTGATCTGTTTTTTTGTCCTCAGTGATATGATATGATTATCTCAATTTAGTCAACCAAATGCTAGAAATATTTATTTGGTCAAACACATACTAACAGTGTATACAGGTACTTATAATAAACATTTTTTCTTTATTAAGGACACGTCCAATGAAAATGAAGTGCAAATACAAATGTATAAATCTTTTATGATCCAGAAAGCATACAGTCAAGCCTGTGTAGTGGTTGACCAAAACAACCTTTACATACAGTCAGCCTTTATACAGAGGTCATCTAACTTGTGACATGAGAGATATTGGATAGAAGGAATTAATGGATTAGAGAAAGTTAATGCAGTATTTAAAACTTAAAGGAAAAGAAAATTGATCATATATATATTTTTACTTATTGGGGTTTCACAGGAAATTAGTGCATCTTAAGCTTGTTTAATAAACCAAGTTATGGTCTCGGCTCTTTCCAAATTTTCAGAGGTAATGCTTCTTTTGATGAACAAGTATCAAAGCCACTAATATCCAGTAAAACTTATCTAAGCATTTGTATACAAACAGTATATGTATTGGGGACAATTTATGACTGCTATATATAAGGCATTTCTAATGAACAAAGTAATAGGACTGAGTGATGCTGACTTAACAAGCAGGTGACATTATATGGAGGTTACCATTAATACTTGTTTAAGTGCCTGTGAATTAGATTAGTTTTTTTAACAGCAATGAACAAAGCGAAAGCTCATGTACCAAACCATTATCATTTTTTCTTCTTAAAAAAAAATCATACAGGATAGTGAAACCAGAAAGAAAGAAAGAAAGAATGAAAGAAAGAAAAATAAAAGCCCCATATTAATTACCATCCATTGTTACACAGACTGCCTCTTGTCTTTTTAGAGTATCTTTGTCATTATTGGTCACGGTAAGTCCTATACTGTCCATTGGGGATTTCTCCCCAGTATCCATTACTCTGAAGGCAACTGGCTGACCAGTGGAGTAACTTGGTCCATCAGAGTAAAGAACCTGACTGACTCCCTCTGATGTCCTGGTGGCTGTCTTGTTTTCATTACTCAGACTATAGCCCTCCGTATTAGTACTCCATTCTGTGTAAGAAAAAAACGACATTGTGTACTAGTTAGAATGAATTAGGTTGGGTGCTACTGATATATGACACTATCACTGTGTACCAGTTGGAATGAATTAGGCTAGGTGCTATTGATATATTAACTTTGTGGGACTGAATCAGGTTTGGTGCTACTGATATATTACCTTTGTCGGAATGAATTAGGTTGGGTGCTACTGATATATTACCTTTGTTAGAATGAGATAGGTTGGGTGCTATTGATATATTACCTTTGTCGGAATGAATTAGGTTAGGTGCTACTGATATATTACCTTTGTTAGAATGAATTAGGTTGGGTGCTATTGATATATTACCTTTGTTGGAATGAATTAGGCTGGGTGCTATTGATATATTACCTTTGTTGAATGAATTAGATTGGGTGCTACTGATATATTACCTTTGTTGGAATGAATTAGGCTGGGTGCTATTGATATATTACCTTTGTTGGAATGAATTAGGCTGGGTGCTATTGATATATTACCTTTGTCAGAATGAATTAGGTTAGGTGCTACTGATATATTACCTTTGTTAGAATGAGATAGGTTGGGTGCTATTGATATATTACCTTTGTCGGAATGAATTAGGTTAGGTGCTACTGATATATTACCTTTGTTAGAATGAATTAGGTTGGGTGCTACTGATATATTACCTTTGTTGGAATGAATTAGGTTGGGTGCTACTGATATATTACCTTTGTTAGAATGAATTAGGTTGGGTGCTACTGATATATTACCTTTGTCGGAATGAATTAGGTTAGGTGCTACTGATATATTACCTTTGTTAGAATGAATTAGGTTGGGTGCTACTGATATATTACCTTTGTTGGAATGAATTAGGCTGGGTGCTATTGATATATTACCTTTGTTGAATGAATTAGGTTGGGTGCTACTGATATATTACCTTTGTTGGAATGAATTAGGTTCGGTGCTACTGATATATGACCTTTGTTGAAAGATGGCAGTTGAGACATTATATGTGTGTACTACCATATTTCATTTAATTCTTTGTATATGAAAAAATCATAATTTATTTCCAAGTACAAAAAAATAATCTGTAAAGAAACAGAATTATCATTTTCAGTAGGTGAATATGTATAAAAAATAAAAGAACCTGACACTGAGGAGGACTCAAAAACATCTACATGATCAATATAAAATTGATATGCATCTGGATATAACTGCACTAAAAACATCATGCACTTGGACAATATGCTGTTAAATTTGCTTATATGAGTGTGCAATGCATTAGATAAGTCTGAAAATGGATTACTGTGAACAGAATATAGGTATCCCATCAGCATACACCTCGTGATCCAAATAAATTATTCCCTGTTGAAATGACAGGACTTGAATTCAAATGATTGAATGTACTTCATTTCCTTCTGTGTGAGAGAGAGAGAGAGAGAGAGAGAGAGAGAGAGAGAGAGAGAGAGAGAGAGAGAGAGAGAGAGAGAGAGAGAGAGAGAGAGGGAGAGAAGAAAAGAGAGAGAGAGAGAAAAAACATTTTTGCAATTTTCTATGCCATTTTGCTCAATATAATTGTCTTTTTAATGTTTGTACTTAGCTGAAGCTTTTGTAAGAGAAAACAGCAATAAAATAGTAAATGGAAATTATTAAAACAAGAGTCTCTTGAAGAGACTGATGCTCTACAGTCTGAAAAGAATTTCCAGGAATTAAAAGATAAGACCATTTCTTCTTTTCAACCGCGGAGTATTGAAACCACATTTGATATTCTTCAGTGATAAGATTGTCAAATAAGTCACTGTGGCACCCATATTATATGTAAGATCGGTACCATTTAGGGCAAACTAGATATCAGGAGAATTAGTGACAAGATTTTCAATATGTTCATTGTGGCAGTCATATTGGATGTCTGCAGGGCACCATTTTCATTTAGGACCAACTAGATGTCATAAGAAGTCTTTTGGTGCAAAAACTATTTCAAAATTGTCATAAATTTTGGAGGAGTAGCCATAACAAGATTTTCAAGAAGGCCACCATGGTGGCCATGTTGGAATTAGATTTGCATCATTTTCATTCAAGACCAATTAGACATTATATGAAGTCTTCTGGTGAAAACCCCATGTCAATATGACTTCCATTTAGAAGGAATAGTGACAAGACTTTCAAGATGGCTGCCATGGTGGCCATATTTTATGTCTGATTGCCACCATTTTAATTCAGGAATAACTATATATCACAATAAGTCTTCTGGTCAAAACCCAATGTTGATATAACTTTCCATCTAAAAGGATTAGCAATAAGATTTCAAGATGGCCACTGTGATGGCCTTATTGGATATCAGATTGGTACAATGTTTATTTAAGACCAACCAGACATCATAAAAAGTCTTCTGGTGAAAAGCTCATATGACTTTCTGTTCAGAAGGAGTAGCAATAAAGATTTTCAAGATGGCTACAGTGGTGGCCAAATGAAAGATGACCAATACACTTTTTCAACAAGTACATGTTCACTTCCTGTACTTATTAATATAACTATCTGTAGTTATAAGAACTGAACTTGATATTTTACAGGATTCATGAATTCATAAAGCTTGAAAATTCATTACACACTATTCAGGAATAGCCTTTGCTTCTCTATCTCTGTTCATGCAGTGTGTAACCAATTTGCAAGTTTCATGACTTCATGAATCCTGTAAAATATGAAGTTTAATTCTTAAAAATGCTATTGCCAAAGGTAATTAAAGTTTGTCATTAAAAAACAACAGAAAAAAACTAAAATATTAAATAATGAAAATGATGAAGAAAAAAAATGGCCAATATTTTGTAAATTTTTCTCACAGAGTGACGACTAACAGTTTTAGTCGGAATGTAATTACATAGCTTGCCTCTAGAAGATTTTAGTATTCTCCAGCAGTCAATTTAAACCTTAATTATGATGCAAAAATAAATTAAGACTAAAGTGATCTTGACCTATGAAATGTCAGCCCTGTGACATAGTGTAGATGTCATAAAACTGTATACAACAATAACAAGAGTACCATGGAATGGCACTTTGTATACAACAATAACAAGAGTACCATGGAATGGCACTTTGTATGTCCACCCTATGAAATGTCAGCCCTGTGACATAGTGTAGACGTCATAAAACTGTATACAACAATAACAAGAGTACCATGGAATGGCACTTTGTATACAACAATAACAAGAGTACCATGGAATGGCACTTTGTATGTCCACCCTATGAAATGTCAGCCCTGTGACATAGTGTAGACGTCATAAAACTGTATACAACAATAACAAGAGCACCATGGAATGGCACTTTGTATACAACAATAACAAGAGTACCATGGAATGGCACTTTGTATGTCCACCCAGTGTTTTACAGTCTGCTATGTAGATAACTAAACTTTTTATGTAAAAACCATTTTTCTTCTTTCAGCTAGTGACCTTTGGACTCCAAAATTGATAGGACTCATCTTTACCCCACATGCAAGCCATCCACAACGTTTGGTAACTGTAAATGGTGGATAGCTCAAGTCATTGTGTGGAAACCATTTTTCTTCTTTTAGTTACTGTGACCATGACCTTTAAGCTTTTGACCCCAAAATGTATAGGGTTCATCCTTAGGCCAAGTGCAAGCCATAAAAAAATTGGTAACTGCAGATGGTGGAGAACTCAAGTTATTGTGCAGAAACCATTTTTCTTCTTTCAGTTACTGTGACCTTGACCTTTAACTTTTGAACTCGAATTCGATAGGGTTCTTTTTATCCCCAAGTGCAAGCCATCCACAAAGTTTGGCAACTGTAGATGGTGAAGAACTTGAGTTATTGTGCAGAAACCATTTTTCTTCTTTCAGTTGCAGTGACCTTAACCTTTCACCTTTTGGCCCCCAAAATGACAGGGTTTTCCTTACCCCAAGTGCAAGTCATCCACAAAATTTAAAACAAAATTTAACCAAACTTTGTGAAGCATGAATATTTGCCAAAATAACCAAATTTTGCAGTGTTTAATGCTCACAAATATGTAACCTATCACCAAGTTTCATGATTATAGATAGGATACAAACCTATGTGGTCACGAGATACACACAAAAACTTAATCTAAGTAGATAAAATGTTAAATGAAGGTCAGAGTGCTCGAGAAACAAACTTAAATCTAAAAAAATGTAACTTAGGTCAGTGAAGTGTTGAAAATGGGTCATGGTGACCTACTTCTGTGATGTAGGTGTAGTGCTCATCAAGATGCATGCCTGACCAAGTTTTATGATTTCAGGTATAACAGTATGTATACAGGATGCAAAAAATCCTATGTGGCCATGAGATAAATGCAAAAACTTATTGTGCAATATCAGCCACCTCCCTTGGGGGCAGAAGCTATGAAACCCACTCCAAACTTTTGTTGCCTAGGACCAAGGAGAAAGAATGGTTGAGATGCAGTAAGGCTGTAAATATGCATATGCTTTTATAAGTGTGGATGCAGATGCAGATGCTGGGGGTAGTGCAATAGCTCTCCTCTTCTTCAAGGCAACGAGCTAAGAAAGAAAAATTGACAGTAATTACATTTAACTATGCACAAAGTGTGAGACAAAGCTAATGACCTATATCTGAAGATATGCACGCACTATATTTTTTTTTGAGTGACATAATGTTGATTAAAAAAATGAAGATAAACAGATCTATTTTATCGTCGATTGTAAGAATAAAATTAATATTTTACATAAAACAATGCTTCAAATAAAACTTTTAATTCAACTATTCCTTCTGGTTTAGAAGCACCTACTATAATGGGGAATGGTTGTCATGGCAACTCTAGGTACACTCCAAGGACTCCAGTCACTATCTGCATCACTGCGACCTCTGACCCTAAGAGTATAGGAAGTATTGGTTCGCAGATGTTTCACCAGGCATGAGTTGTGTGGTCCGACATAAGCTGTGTGGAATGTGATACTGGCATCTGTCTTATGCTTCACTGAGCCATAACAGTACTGCAGACAGAACTGGGTTATTTCTGCTTCCTCAGTAACCTTCAATGTAGAAACAGAATAATATAATTAGTGAACAAGTTTTGATCTGGAAATCAGCATCACTTTCTGTTGATAATGAAAGCAAAATGTTTCAATATAACACCTTAAGAATCAATCTTAATTTTCATATATTTGTGTTCAACTACACTGCTGACAGATTTTACAAATGTCTTGTGTCACTATTATAATTAAAATTTTACTACTGTGTATTAACTGGCAGAAGTTATAAATGATTCAGTGACACATTTGTCACACCACTGAGAAAAGTGGGATATATTTTTGTATAAAGTTACACCTGCTTCAGCTACCACCTGGTTATTGCAACCACCTGTCTATAAAGGTATCATGCAGTAGATCCTACTTACATTATACATAAATACATATGTACATGTCTATATGGACCATCTGTTTGTATAAAGGACAATTTATACAATTTCCAAGGATAGTTTTTATAGACAGATTTGATCTATTTATGTGAAATACCTCAGTCAATACCATAAAACCATAGGCACCATGGGTTCTACATGGTTTTTCAAGTCCTAAATAAATTCAGGGTTTATTCACATTTTTGATATTTTTTCCTACTCTGTATATAAGAGTAAGATGGATTTATGATGTTATTCATTTGCATATGATGCAAATCCACATTGCAATTATTGTGATGTCATATTTAGGGCATAATTATATTTTCACTTGTGTGATGTCATATTTAGTGCATAGTGTATCCACACTTTTGTGATGTCATACTGTAGTATAATTTATTTTTGTGGGGCTCAATTCTTGTGGTTTTGTATAAAAAAAAGACATTTTCGTGGGTACTTAAACTCATAGTTTTGCCTGTCAAAGTTTGCATATTAGTATGTATTTAATTTCGTGGTTTAACCTTTACATATACCCAATAAAAAGAATACAAAAGAATAAAACTATGCTGACACAAATGACAGTCACTTGAATGTTTAAAACAATACTACCACATGTATGAGCACAAATCAAAGACCTGATAAGTTCAATATTTACACAGTGTTTTTGTTCAAGTGAATAACATCAATGGAGGCCAACGCAGCCAACAACACTAAAATACTACCACCTCTGTCAGCATAAATCAAACACCTGTCAAGATCAATCACTTACACTGTGTTTTTGTCTCAGTGCTCAACATCAAAGGAAGCTGACACCACCAAAGTGTGAAGATGCTAACTAAATTGAAAGACAGTGGAATCACTCCTCTGTTTGTGCCTGCCTCATGTACAAACCAACTTCAACCACTAGACATGACAATAAATAAAGAGTACAAAGAAGAATTAAAATCACACTTCCACAACTGGTATGCTAAACAGGTCATGGAGGCCATCACGGAAAGCAAATTTTTAAGTAAATTATGTTTCTCCGAGAATACTTACCCGATGACAATAACGTTAGGGATATAAGCCTGCTACCTAGCCTACTTAAAGACGAAAATTTGTCTTTTCTGTCTGAATCATATAGACAAAGGACAAGAACTCTTGCCCATTACCTCCCCTTGCCACCACTAGGTGTAGCTACTTTTAAGCTGAGTGAATACCAATGTGGATGCTTGCATAGCAGGGTGGTTGGGAGGGTTTTTAAGTAATGTGATCAGGTAAGTATTCTCGGAGAAACATAATTTACTTAAAAAATTGCTTTCCCCTTCAAATATGTTCAACGATCACATTAACATTAGGAGAATAGGTAATAGGAGGGGGGAATGCTGAGCATCCGACCTCTACCTCGGGTATCCTCCAGGGAATAATGGCTGAATTCCGCATGTGAATGATAACCCGTTCTCCTAATTTGATAAGCAACAGCCTAGGGTAACATGATCTATTACCCCTCAGGGCTGAGCAATTTTGGTTTCAGAAAATTCACTTGTCCCACCTTACTTTTCACTTGTCACACCTTACTTTTCACTTGTCCCAAAATGGTAATCACTTGCCGAGATTTGATGAGATTTATGTACTTAATCCATAGAAAGAACAAATGAAATAATATACAACATAATTATTTCTTAAAAGATTTTAATTTTTCAAAAACATTGGTTGATATACATTTGGCTACTTCAGTTACATGTATATATGTTTTAGCTGCTGGATTTGAAAAAAATGTCCATGTACATGTCTGCCACCTGCACCAGCACTAAGCCAACAGTTGATAGCTGTGTCTGGGTTAAAGTCCTCAAACTCAGGTCCATTTGGTGAAATGTTCATTAGAATTTTTAAACTCTCATGGTTTAAGGAATTCTCACACTCAGTAACAGTCTTACGTTTTATCCCTCCACTTTCACAAGAATTTTCCTTCTTCGAATCGATCTTATTACCTTCCTTGCAAAAATAATTTAGAAAACTCATTTTATCCACATAGTGAATATCAGCTTGCTTGACAACTACTTCTAAAGCGATCATAACAAACATTTTCTCTTTTAAATATGAACAGAGACAGCTCACTAATTAGGGTAATTGTGTCGCATCAAATGCAATATCGCACGTGAATGTTGAAAGAATCATTACTGTCTTTTAATCAGTTCATAAAGGCAACCAACACTGATGTCGGTAAAGTACCTTTCATTAATTTAATTACGCTGGCTCGCTAGATTAAAATCAGAGTGAGCAGCTCGTGAGAATCTGGTTTGAGTAAACACAGTGCAACAAAGTCGCTTAAAACACAACTAATTAATTATACCGGCTCTGTTTTGTTCGACTCGTTTTGATTTGCTGATAATTTTGGTCGCTTAGCCCAATGTGCAGTCAAGCGGTAACAGAACGTGCACATATGCGATAGTTATCACTGACCACCTGTAGGTGTTATACTGGATAAATGTATACATGGAGAGGGGTAGAATAAAGTATTCGTTACACCCGGAGGGCATGAATGGCCAAATAAAGATATAGTGATTAAAGCACGAAAATAAGGACTTGCCCGACATTTTTAAAATAGGAAAAAAGCACTTGTCCCGGACTAGCGACTTGGAAAATTTTACTTGCCTGACTTTGAAAATGAATAGTCCGGTATGTCGGGCTATGGGATTTGCTCAGTCCTGCCCCTATATCTGGTTAAGATGATGATTATTGAAACCTTCTTACCGACCAAAATTTCACTGGCGAATCCAGCAAAGCTAATAGACTGTGTTGACTTTTAACTGGGTCTGTTGGACATCTGGGCCGTCAACACCAGACCCACCAGATTCCAAGTTTGTCTCTGCGAAGCTAAATATCTGAGATAAACACCTGAGAAGGTTGACACGGCATGCCAGCCAACAGCTTCTATTATGTCTCATATCGAAACGTTACATTCAAACGCGAGGCTCGCAGAGATCGCTCTAATCTCATGAGTGGAAATCTTCATGAGGCGACCCTAATCTTATAAGACCTCAGAGTATGCCGAGCGTATAACCCACTTAAGTCAAGAAGACGGGTTTGAGGGGTGATATCCTGCTTCCCAGCTTTCACTGGGAGAAGGAGTCGCTTACGTGTGCCATGACTTGCCTCTGTGCGCTTCAAGTAGTGCTTGAGGGCATGAAGAGGGTCTTGCATGGCCACTACTCTCAATGTGTCTATGGAAGAGAGTGAGCATATGACGACTCTTTGATTGCCGACTGATGGTGACCAATTTTTTTTTTGGGGGGGTCTACGGAGTCTGGTTGCCTCAAGAGGACCACTGAACCATCCATTCTGAACTGAAGATAGTTTGGGTCCATAGAACGGGCATGTAACTCGCTAACCCTGCATGTTGAAGCTATGCCTATCAGGAAGCATGTTTTGTAGAATAGTAGCTTCAGCAAAGTGCAGGCTAAAGGCTCAAATTTATTTGAATTGAGCCATGTTAAAGCCCAGGACAGATTCCATGTTGGAAACAGGGTGAGGGATTTTTGGCTGATTCAAATAAAAATTGGCTAAAAGATCTGATAGATCTTTATCATGACCGATATCTCGTCTGCCATGATCTCGGAATGTGTCAGATATCATGGAGTGGTAGCCTTTGATAGTAATTGGGGCCAACTGTTTCTTATTGAAGACACACACACACACACACATATATATATATATATATAAATATATATATAAAAGTCGGCCAGTTGAGGGACTGAGGCACTCAAAGGGATGATGTGTTACTGATTTGGCACCAGTCCCTGAAAACATGCCACTTTCCCTGGTAAGCCTTCAGAGTGGAGGGCCTTATTGCTCGTGAAATTCTCTCCACAAACCAAGGTTTAAATTCTTTGTGTCACAAGGCTGTCTGGACAAGAGCCAGGCATGAAGAAGACAGTCTGGGCAGGGGTGGAGCACCCATGACCATGGTGGTTTGAGAAGATTCGGATTGGTTAGAATCTTCCTGGGTAGATCTATTACATTGAGTAGATTGGTGACCCAGGGCTTGTCCCATCTGAAAGGGGTTATCAGAATCATCTAGTTCTGACCCTGCAAATTCTGGATTTTTTTCGGTACTAAGACATTGGAGGGTAGGCAAAGGCCCACCACCCCTCCAAGCTGATTGACAGTGCTTCCATGGCCGAAGCTTTTGGGTCTGGAACTGGAGAGACAAAAGTGGGCAGCTTGTGATTCCACCTTGTTGCACAAGGATCACTCATCTGAATCCCCCCCAAAATACGCAAATCTGAAGACTGATTGATGGAGAGACCATTATGTGTGAATTACTTGACCCTTTCTGATTTGTACATTGATACTGAGTTGTTATAACAATGTAGAAACTGCCAAATCAGAACGTACAGGTCGGGTGATTTGGTGCTACCCTGTTTGAGGAGGTAGGTCACCCCTACCAAGTTGTCTGACATAATTAGGACAGTTTTGCTTTATTCAATCCTTCCAGAACTGAAAAGCGTTTTGCTGACAGCCTTCATTTCTAGAAGGCTGATGTGAAGAGGCTGATCCCCTGGCTCCCACATGCTGCTGACAGTAGCGAAGTCTGGCAACGTGTGGGCACCCCAACCATACATAGTAGCATTGATACATAATTTCTGCTTGGGGCTTCTATAGAGGGACCCCCATCGTCAGCCATCCTGGGTTGTGCCACTGACGCAGGAATGATTGTACCTCAGGCATGATAATGACTTTTGATCGACTTGAAAAAAGGGGTGCCATTGGGTTAGCAAGTCATCTGTAAGGGGCGCATAAAAAGACGACCAAGCATCAAATAATCCAAGGAGTTGCAAGAACTCTCTAGCTGAAATCCACGTCCTATTGGAAATGTACTCTACAAATTTGATGATCCATATGATGCAAACATGACGAAAAGATTGAGATTGGTTATAAACTCCATACCCAGGTGGACAAAACAGTGTAATGGTTGAAAGTCAGATTTTGTTTCCCAATTTACGAGAAAACTGAAATCATTCAAAAGGGATAGAAGATCATTTCCGCCTTGAGGAGAATAAAAACTTCGCCATATGTTTCTGGAAATCATCCAGATATGCCGCTGTTGCCATAGAAGAAGTCAACTGGAACAGGGTGATGATGCAATCCATAATTTGGTGAAGACCCAAGGGTTGATATTAGACTGAACAGAAGGACTCAAAATTGGTAAACTTGTTGCAGTAAGCAAACCGAAGAAACTTTTGTGATGCCGGGTGAATAGGGACATTAAAGTATGCATCTGTAATCAAGACTGATGGCATACTTGTCCCCTTGGATGGAGAGTCACATAGATATTTCTGTCTCTATCTTGAACCTGGTGGAAGAATGAATTCGTTGATGTGACTCATGACTATGATCTGCCTCAACTTGACGTTGGTCTTTTTGGTAAGGAACAGCCATGAATAGAACCCCAGAGATTGTAGTTTTTGTACAATCTCCACAGTCTGTTGACAATGAGTGACTATCTCCTGCTGAAGAATATCATCCTTCTCCCGATCTGATGATGCATCCGTTAGAAGGAGAGAGGAATAAAGAGGAGGGGGTTGAATAAATAAAATCCGAAGCCCCTCCAAAATGACTTGGAATTGCAGGAGACTGGTGCTCTTCAGTAGACTATGTGATGGGAGGGTTGGGGGTGGAAAAACTTGGTTTCTTATCTTCCCTGCAAGGGTACCTTTTAGATTGGTTCAGCTGCTGTATGCTGGCATAAAATCAAGACCTGAACAGCACTTGGGACATAAAAGATCCCTTTTTCTTGGCCCGTTTATTGTCCCTCGAATGGGGCAGGGACGACTGGTTTTAAAACAAGGATATGGGTCTAGTGGCATGTTGGAGGGGTAGTTTTTGAGCTGCCCTCCTCCAAACTTCTTCAATATTTCCCCCAAAGAGGAATGGCAAGCCAAATGGAATGACCCTTAAAGCCAGACGTGTCACGACGTATCAAGTCAACATTGATAGAGGCAGTCAATGCATACGCCATTGAATGGTGAACTGCTCTGTTAATGACCCGAGCAATTTGGGCCATCAACTCACAGGCATGTTGGTTTGCCAATTTTTCCTCTAGTTGGAAAATCGCCAAGGAAACCAAATACAACATCAAAGACGTGGTGACAGTGTTTCAAACCTGCCTCGATGTGAAAAGAAACACAATTCCATTTACTTGATGAGAAGTGGGGCAGACAGGTTAACCGCCACTAAATTTTTATCTAACGCCTGGAGTTCAGTATGATAGATGGTGGAATGTGTCTTGTACCAGCACAATGAAAATGTCGCTTGTACTTGACTCCCAGAAAATAAAACCTTAGCAATCTTCAGGTCACAGATACATCCAAATAGCCTAGCATTAATCTCCTTGATTTTTGTTGACTGGAGAAGCAGCCGGAAGGATGGAGACTTCTTCATTGTCGATGTCGACCAACGTTTTGACTTTATAATCATGCGTGGCAGTAGTAGTGGAGGACATTCCAAAGCCGGCAACACCCGGTATATCTCTTTGACCGCAGCTTTACAACTCAATTCCGTCCTCTCCATGGTTGGATCAGAGTAGGGCTGTTGCTCAGGAGTATCTTCACACTCACTGTTTGAAGTCTTCTGTTCATGGTTTGCTTCCATTTTGGTGTAAACCATTCCCTGTTGCAATGATGATGCAATGTCATCGTCTTTATATAATTCATGGGCAATACACTGCAGATAAGCAGTGAATCTAGGACAAGCTGGCTCTGCAGGACTATTTTGTTGTGCTGGTAAGGACGGCTGGTTCAATGAGAGTATGGTCGGCACAGTTACCGGCAGTTTTGAATGTGGTTCGGTTGGTGCCGGTTACCGGCATTGCCGTGGGCATGGCTGGATGAACAGATATATCACTAAAATCTCTGTCATAATATGTTAATGTAGCTTTGCGCCCGGTGAGACAGACAGATCTATCACTAAGATCCCCGTAACTGTAATTTTATGTAGCCATTAAAGCATAAGCATGTTAGGACAGACAGATCTATCATCAAGATCTTTGTAATTGTAGAGAGATGAAGCAGTAGACCCGGTGAAAACGACGGATCTATCACCAAGATCCCTGTAATTGCAATTGTATGTATCCATAGCATGGTAGAACGAACAGATCTATCATTTAGATCTCCGTAATTTTATAAAAATGAAGCCGTCGACCTGGCGAGACAGACGGATCTTTCAGTAAGATTCCCTGATTGAGATGGCTGTACTGGCTGCAATGTGCCCAGACTTACAGACCCGGAGGCCATGCTTGGATATGTGGCAGGACTTATGCCACCTGGGCTGCCTAAAAAAAATATATTGTGATTACTTGTATAAATTTAAAATTTGCGTTGTATTCACCCTCCATCGTTGCCTTGGTAGATTTTTGCAAAACCGTTATCCATAAACTCTCGGACCATATGGTGCACACCGCATGGTACTGATGAAGTACATTTTGTACACACAAGGCATGATTCATGCATGTCTTCCTTTGCCATGAAGTTGTCGACAGGTTTCACTGAAACAACAAGCTAGAACAAAATACAACAAAATTTTATAAATTTATGATGCAGCCTGTTAATTAGTCATTAAAACAACACCCATTACTAACCGGGTGAGCATGCAAAGGCAGTGTGTGTGAAACTGTGCATAACAACATGCATCAACGATGGTATCTTTGTACCATGTGGTCTAAAATTAACTAAGTCCGAGAAAGTTAAAAATTTCACACAATATTTGCAATATTAAAAATATAATATTTATTAACTGTTCAGGAATGAATATTAATCCAAATAAACCCAAAATCCTGTATGGATGGTTCGAATTTAACACAAATTCGGCTTGGATTGATGGGAGGTTTCATGTACAAAGTTGACTGTATGGCAGGGAAGCTTAAAAACAAGCGATATCTAGTGGTGGCAAGGGGAGGTAATGGGCAAGAGTTCTTGCCCTTTGTCTATACAATTTTGAGATGTCATATTTAGTGCATAATTATATAAACACTTTTGCAGATATATTATGATTGTTCATGTCCACATGTCTGTTTATCCATCCATCAGTCAGTGGGTCTGTACATCCATCCACCTGTCTGTTTGTCCATCCATCAGTCAGTGGGTCTATGCATCCATCCACCTGTCTGTTTGTCCATCCAACAGTCAGTGGCTCTATGCATCCATCCATCTGTCACACTGTAATCTTTGTAACATGAACTCTAGTGTTGGATATTCAAAGACATTTCACATGCAATCAGTTTCTTCTAACCAATCGATGATTGATCAAGAATCTATTAATATGTCTATATTATGTCTTGCCTAAGCCAGGTCCATTTTTTTAAAAGCCTGAAGTTCAAAACAGCAGAAATGGCGCAGAACTGAATTCTGACAAAAATTTACCCATGAAGTTGAATCAAGTGATTGTTCGTTTCACTGAAAGTAACCAATGCTCAATCAAATCAATTAATCAGAATAGCAACACTAACCTACCATATATACTCATGTATAATCCTATACCAACTGCAAACTGCGTTGACCCAGATCTGCCATAGCATAATGCGCCGGCAAATCTGGGTCTATGCAGTTTGAAATGACTAATCCATAGAACAAACAACAAAGACCCTGATCTGCCGGCACATTATGCGATAGCAGATCAGGGTCTATGTTGTTTGCATTTAGACCTGGCTTATACATTGAGTGAATGAGAGTGACCATATCACACATCATGTTTCATGAGGGTGAGTAGATGACAACAAAGATTTGGATCCTACATTGTGTTGACCCATTTTCATAGATTATATGGACTCTTCCTTGTAACTTGAACTTCATCCACAACTATCATCATCATATTTGGTACAATGTTTTACAAGGATGAGTAGATGACAAGGAAGATTTCAAATATGGATGAAACCCCTGTCGGACGAGGGATGGGATTAAAGATTACATTGTTGGGTAATATGTGCTCTTCCTTGTAACATGAACTCCATCAACACCTATCATCATCATATTTGGTATGATGTTTTAGATGATGAGTAGATGAAAGGGAAGATTTCAGATCCAGGATGCAGCCCCTGGGGGAGAAGAGATACGAGTCAAAGGTTACATTGTCTTGGGTAATATGGACCCTTCCTTGTAACATGAAATCAAATCGACACCAACTAATGAAGGGTGATCAGATCTGGTATGATGTTTCACAAAGATGAGCAGATGACAAGAAAAATTTCAAATCCTGAATAATGAAGCAGTGGTGGGCAGGATGGGTACAGTGGAGGTGGGATAAAAAATAACAACAGTGTGGGCATCTGTGATTGCTTCCATCTCTAGTTTTTACATTATCTAGTTTTTACATTGTCTGGATGATACATCAGATTCAAGTGAATGAAACAAAAAATTAACTTCCATTCTCCAAGACAGACCTTTAATCACCATGCACTTGTGTATTATAAGCTATGTGGTCATGTATGCTGTGTGCCTCCTCACCTCCGCCCATCTGATTAAAAGACTGCCTGGCATGGGTGCTACATCACAGATCTGGACAGGTGCCCTTTCAATTACCCTACCCTCCTTTTCCAGAAGCAGACACAGCTGGTCTGGTAAACCATTAGAAATCTTCACAGTCAGTTGAGCTACGTCAGACAGACAGGGTATCTCCGGTAAACTGAAAATTAAAATAAAAGGCCCAAGTGATAAGGCTTACCTGGCTTATGTTACTACAAATGAATATATAATTTGGCATTCTTTACAGTTTTGCAAAGAAATATATATATGTTACTGTGTCTGATCAAAACCTTTATCCATGAATAGTGACAAAAATATGCCACTAATAAACCAAATTCATCCTAGATCTTAATGATATGATTCACATAACAAGTCTCATCAAAATCTGCTCAGAAATGTGACCTTTCAGGTAGTAACCAGTTTCATCAATCTGATGTCATGTCACCTAATTAATATGCATAAAATCAAAATTGGTCGTAAGCAGCCACGGTCGGAAGTGAAAAGAATGGCCTCTTACCAGTGACTGCTTTAGACAGGTTTATTTCTGCAATAATGTATGTGGCACTGACTCCTGAAATGACTGGTGTTGAGAAAACTGTAATTAAATATTCCAATTTGCTTTTTTTTCTATATGCTTGTCTGTAGGGACTCACCTACTGAGATTTCCTGCCTCTGGTTTGTCCTTAAATCTCTTCAATCTTTCTATATCTTCTCCTGGATTATTTGATAAAATATGTTTTCCTGCCAAACAGAAAAGATATTACTCAAAAGCAACATTTCAAATATATAAAATCATTGTTAAAAAAATAAAAAACCTAGAATTATTGATCTGCAGCAGAACATGCAATTTTGTGAATTTCATTTAACTACATATATTGATAGAATTTTCTAAGAATTAATGAATTTTCTTTGTACTTTTCATAAATTAATATGAAAATTCTTTATGCTGATTCCAATTTCAAAGATTTTCACTTTACTGATGATCAATTATACGTAAATAAAACATTATGTGTCTTCCATGATCATTTAGGAACGACTATAACATTAAATCTGAGCAGACCAGTTGATTAGTTACAAAAACCACTGATCTGAATATTGTTTAGTTTCAATAATTTTAATAATTTCTTTGAAAGGACTTATAAATATATCCTTTTTTGTTCAGTCTTGGGAAGCTAACAGATACCACTAACTCATTCACACAGTCTAATGCCTAGGAGTTAAATACATGTAAGGATGAATAAATAGATTGGATGGAAAAAATAAAACACAATGCTCCCGACATGGCTTCATCAAAAAAAAGTTTTATAAGCAGATAACATGTGCAAGTGTACACTCTTACAGGTCTACATTTTATTCTTGGATGTCAGGTAGCAAGTATTTAAAACAATGCATGAACCAATGCATCCTATGAAATAAAACAAATGAGCTGCAGTAAAAACAACAAAACGAGAACTTTACAACTTCAAACACTTAACAAATATGATAAATTTTGTTATAACACTGCAAGTGGTAAAGTAGAAAGAAAATAACAGATTGGGAAAAAACTAAAATTATATACTTGTTCAAAATGGAATCTTTCATAAAATTCTACCTACAGCAGGAATTTTCATTTGTCAAACACTTATTAATATATCTTTTCATGTGGCTGCATGATCTGGCGGCTCTCTTTTGAGCTGTCTTGGGCACCATTGTCTCGCTCAGTAAAATTAGCTCTGTTGACATATGTATATGCTTCATGCAGCATATCTGTTGTAAGAGGAGATTAATGTAGTTTCTGGGCTCATTGTTTTCACTCAAGGGCACTCATTAGCTCCCATTTTCACTGACCAGGTCACTGACAACAAAGTGCATTATTCACAGATTATTCTCAGCATAGAAGAGTGTACCTCAGAGACTGTTACACAGGCACATGTGACACATGGTCAATACACTATTGTGTGTACTGTGCATGTATATATGAAAATTATATTTATACTTCCATTTCTTCCTTAAACTCTCTCATTTCTTCCATTTTCTATCTGGAGAAATACTCCCATTTTTCTGACCTTAGTTTGTGCCCTGTAATACATTTTTTAAAAGGAACCATGATCATTAGATGCTGGGTCAAGTTATCTTAATAATACACTAATTGATTGTATGCAGTTTAATCTAATGGTCTAAAGTTTGATATTTCTGTACAAAGTAAAATGGCTTGCATTAACGAAATGTATTTAATAATGTGATATAAAGTTCAAGTACAGTGCATTCTCTCTAAAACAGCATGCCAAGGGATGGAAGATTACTGAATGTGTTAGAGGCAGTTTTAAAGAAGATACAATTTAAAAATGAAGAAAGCGAAAATCTATGCTCATAGGATATGAGAGGTATCTGTTTCAGGGAGGTGACAAGAATGGAAGGATGGACAATAGTTATGACATTCGGGTTAAAAAACAAACTCTTTAAAAAGCACTGAGAATCAGTTGGATGCATTGAAAAGGTTGTTTAGTCATAATTTATAATTCCCTGCTCCAGTCATTTCTACACATTTTGTGATTGTATGAACATCAGCCTATGTCTTATGGGATAGTTTGCGACATGCAGATAGGAAAACATTCATTTTCTGATAGAACAGGAAATTTTAGCATAATTTGAGGCAATCAACATCTGACAATTCTTGTGACTGCAGCCCATGGGCTACCAGAATACTGGGTCTGGGCTACCCAAATACTGGAGTTGGGCTACCATGTGGTAAAGTCAGGTAACCCAGTGGGTTACTAAAATACTTGGTCTGGGATACCATATGGTGAAGTGGGCTACCAGAATACTAGGTATGTGCTACCAGAAAACTGGGTTTGGGCTACCAGAATAATCAGTCTGTGTTACCATATGTTGAAGTCACATAACCCAGTGGGCTACCAGAATACTGGGTTTGGGCTACCATATGTTGAAGTTATGTAACCTAGTGGGCTACCAAAATAATGGGTCTGGACTACCATATGTTGAAGTCAGGTAACTCAGTGGGCAACCAGAATACTGGGTGTGGGCTACCATATGCTTAAGTCAGGTAACCCAGTGGACCACTATAATGATATCATAAATTGTTTCTAGGTTGGTGCTAGAATTTTCCAAATAGTAGCCAAATTTTCATGAAAAATAATTACATATTCAATCATCTAGTGCACCATAAAAGGGCTTCAGTAAGGAATTTTCCACTTAGGCTCTGATTAAACTTTAGTCATTACCCATTAGTAACTAGTGTTTTGTTGCAAGTTAGTTCCTAACATCAGTTATACATCCTCAAAAATATGTTGCACTAGCAATGTCAGCAGCTTCAAAGCAAAAGTACTGCAGACAACAACAAAAAAAGTCCTAAAATTTTAAATTGCCAAATATGTCATATTTATTGAAATGAATCACCATCTGAAAATTTTGATCTGTATCAGTGATTTTTGTCTACTGCTAGCACCAACATAGGTTGCACACTTTTAGTAAAACATACCTACAAAATATATTTTACAAAGGATAATATGTGTCAATGACACATAAGGTAATGGGACAGTCATGGAGCTAACAGTTTCAATTCCAAGTGCCTTTTTTGAAGGCCATTTTTTGCCTTCTTTGGGCTACTGAATTTAAACTGGACAACCAAATTATTTTCCTTGTAACCTAGTGTGTTACCATCTGATTTTGAATTTGTCTTACCCCAAGTAATGTATTAAACTGATGCCTCTAAAAGAGATTTCTTTTTTTATTAAAGAGATTTTGAAATAATACCTGATTAGGTATGGATAGAATTTCTTTTTCTGTTATATTCCTCAGTAATATACCTACCTTCTTCCATGATGTGAGCTGCTGCCTCAATGCCATGATTGATAACTTCACCACAAGCATCCAGTGGTTGGAGGGCTCTCTGTTCTATTGCATCAATTTCCCCCAAAAGCTCCCCCAGCCTCTTATTCAGTGCTTTTTCAAAAGTTTGCCTCAGCTGTGCAAAATGTTCCTGCAACATTTTTCTCGACACTGCAGCACTCTCACATACCTGTGTAAATGATGACTTATCAAGTAAGCAATTCATGAAAAAAATGTGACTAACATAACACTAAAAGATTTCTCTTTCTGAAACAAAAAGATACTGGACATACAAGTATATCTAGCTTGCCATTGCATTTACCATATATACTCATGTACGAGTCTGAACCAATTGCAAACAACACAGACCCTGATCTGCTGTTGAATACTGCACCAGCAGATTAGGGTCTATGATATTTGTTCTACTAATTTGTACAATAATGTACCAGCAGATTTGATTCTATGCTGTTTGCAGTCGAATCTGACTTGTATGCGAGTATATTCAGCAATATTTGCATATTCCCTTGAGTAGAAGATTTGGAAAACATTTACACCTACAAACTCTGTCAGAAATCCAGATTTCTGCTTTTCAACCTCCTTAAGTGAGGTCTTTTAAGCAATGAAAAGTTGACTCATACTGGCTTTGATGATGATTTGCATTTAAATTTTGATGTGATTTATGTTGTGTGAGCTGTTTATCACTTAACAAATATGATAAATTTTGTTATAACACTGCAAGTGGTAAAGTAGAAAGAAAATAACAGATTGGGAAAAAACTAAAATTATATACTTGTTCAAAATGGAATCTTTCATAAAATTCTACCTACAGCAGGAATTTTCATTTGTCAAATCTACACAAAAATTCAGTACATAAAAGTTTGCTTGCCCAGCAAAATTTTGAAATTGCCTTGATGAAGCTCTTGGTCTATTTCCAGCATTTAAGTACGGCTCCTTGTGAAAATGTACTAATCAAAGTATTGAGAATACTGATGGCTTGACAGTTTGAAGTGCTATAAATTTACATAATATCAGAGACACCGATATTCATGGCCCTTTACCATCATAAGCATACTGCTCTAAATAATCTTTAGCATTTATTTCTTTATTTGTCACTAGAGAATTTATAACAAAATATGAAACATTTGAAAAAGTATTGTGATTTCCTTATAAAAGCATTTTCTGCTATTGTTTCAAGTATTACCAACAGTGGCACCATATCTAAGGGAGATAATCACTATAAAGTCTAATCATCTGCCTAAATTTTATTTATATCTCTTGACATATAAAACTGACATAAAAGACACATGGATCTAAACTTTGTCACTAATTTTAATAAGAACATGAGGTTTGTTACTATTATTAGTAATACAAACTATATTTGATAAAACAGAATGGGCACACTGCCACAGGCATGGGCTGAATGAAATCCCTCAGGGCCCAAAACACTTTTAGTTATAATGCATATATCTTTAAAATTTAAACTGACTTTCTCTTGGATAATAATGATGACATGACTTTGCTTGCCTAGACTCTGAAAGTCTCTTATAAATTACAGTGGTTTTGTGGCAACTCTGCAAATTAAAATAACATAGCAACAATTCTTAAAAGCAACATGGATAACTGAGTGACCCACCTGGTCCTTGGCCTCTTGCAAGGAAGAGAGAAGTTCTGTCAGCTGTAACCTCTGACTGTGAGCATTGTCCAATGTGTCAATTAGATTCTGTACTAGTTCCTCTTCCTCACTCATTCTGACATCCTATCCCCTTCCTTTTCACATTCTGAAATAAAAACAGCAACTTCCAACTTCATCTTTGATCTATTAATTAACCTATCATCTCTTTTTCTATTTTTTTTTAAAAAAGCAAAACAGCCATTTTATTGCATTAAATCCTATCTTGTTTAAGTATTCTGCTGATTAAAGGCTACATAATTAGTTAAATGCAAGACCAATATGATAGCATCACAGCATCTTTAGTATATCCACCCATGCTGGCTGTCTCAGTGTCCTTTGCAAAGACACTTTGCTTGCATTTCCTCAGACTGATATCCTAATAAGTGCTGAAAATTGCCATTAAAAACCAACCAACAACATTAGTCACAGTATTTAAAACAGCACTTTGGGAAACACATTTTAACAGTCTTTGGCAGCCCTTTTTTTCATTGAAATCAAACCCTAATGAAAACTACTGATGACCAAGATCTGGGTACTGAGTGGGACAAGGCACCTGAGAGTTTAGCAATTAAATTTTAATGAAATATGAACTTTAAATTTGGGAATAACAGTATTGCACCTAGGATGCCAAAGGCATAGGAAACTTTGTCCCCCATCCTCCAAATCTGGGGGATATCCAGCATTTTAAAGGGACAAAGTAAATAAGTAGATAGTACTTTATGCACTATAAGTGCTAATCTTTTTTTTAGATATTCTTATTTCCTTTACAGTTTTGCCCCATTAACTTTGTAGACTGCACTGAACAATCATCTTTTCCTTGAATGCTTTCATTATTGTAATAAATGTTTTATCAAGTGCTCAATTAACTCATGAAAACATTAACCTGTTTGAATATCTGGTTAACCTGAAATGAACTGCACTATGGAATTTTCCATTCTATATCTTGCTCTCATTTAACTTTAGTGTTCTCTCATTATCTACCACCATTTATTATATCTTTTCAAATTAGGAATTCATTGATTACATGAAATTGTGCATTTGCATAAATTTAGTCCCTTTTGTCATTAATTCAACCTTGAAATAAATTCAATCTTCGCACCTCTAGATGTCCTTTCAACCTCAAAAATATGTTACACTAGCAGATGACAATGACTTTACATTGCAACTTGGCAGACTACCACAAATCTTAAATGTTTTGATTAGCAAACATGTTGCTTTAAAATGGATGATAATTACCATATTACAGTTTTTATCTCTTGCCAACTCTGGCCATGTCTAGTACCTAACATAGTTGAGGATGGATGTGCACTAGAGAAAAGTAGTAGGCATATTTTTCTATTTTTCCTGATGAAACAGCCTGCCCAGTGGGTGCACAAGGGTCATGATTTGGGGGAAAAGTTGCAGGAAACCCATTATCCTGCGCTCAATGTGCAACACTGGAATAATAGTCCTGTACTTGCAGATTTAATGACATTATGGGTACTATGGGGAAAACTTAGTTTTATTATCAACAAATCAAATCTTAAGATAAAGGCTTCTTATCACAATATTATAACATCAGAAAATTTTGTTGTGCAGCCATCAAAATCTTGCTAGCATTATGTCTCACAATGTTGTGTGAATATTCCAAACAATTTTATTTTTTAACAAGGTTTTTTTTTTTGTATTATGTTATTAGTTTGGAGAATACTACATGCGAGTGTTGTGTTAATGTGAGATGTTTTGTGGAAGCAAAAATGTGTGAGTCTCTGTTATGTCTTTTGTAGTACTTTGTAATGTATTATCTATAATTGCTGCACTTGATTTAGTCATAAATCTTTTGTTTATATCAATGACAATCATTTTCTTATGTATAGATTTCCTCTTATCAATTGGAGCACCCATAAAACATAGTTTAAGATTTGGTGTGGGTACTTATTAAATGTCAATATATTCTGTTCACTTACATCATTAAAAAAAACATTTATCAGCACAGCAAGTGCAATCTATAATAGGCACTAAGCATACAATCCTAGAATAATTCAATAAATAATGAAAGAAATTTTCATCCTCTGCACTTAGTTCTCACAATAAATTCAATTCAATAAATATTTCAATAATTGATTTGAACTGATGCAATTCTGTGTGGATTTCATCAATGCAAATTTCAACCAATCACAAAGCTCTTTACATTGGAAGATCTATGTGTAAATTATAAGCTCCTCCTCCTAAACTATTTAAATCAGAAACCTGTAGCATCAAAGATCATAGTGCCCTAGTTGGGGTTTTCATGATGAAGTCAGTCATTGCTTGTTGTCTCCCTTACTTAGGCCCACTTCACTGAATACAGTGAATGACGGGGTCTCTTTTGGTAGGTGCAGCAAAATTTTGAAATACAATTCAAGCCACCATGCCCACATAATCTACATAAATGTGTTGAATTATTAAAGAGAAACCCTTTTAAAATATCTAAAGAACATTACAAATATAACATGGTCAGTATTTCAAAATATAGTCTTAACTTTATGATTCTATGATGGATAAAGATTAAGTTTTCACCTAAGCCGAATGAGGGATAACCACAAATACCTGGATATAAAAACTGCCATATTCTTCTGCTTAAGGTACACTTACAAAGAAGGCAACTCGTCTAACATTAAAGTTACACTAATTCTGTTACCCTGTGTTCATTCTAGAAATAGAAAAAGTGGGGCCCAATAGCCCTACCAGGCCCAATAGTGGGATCATTTAGAACAAAACAGGGATCATAAATATCCTCCACTGTTTCTTGTTTATTCAAGAAATTCAAACACAGGTTCTCCAGTCATGGATTTATTAATTTCTGCAAGAAATATTCACTTTTCCAGCATGATATGCTTCGACTCAATCATTGTCAAGTCAGATTACAGCTGGGTTTGCTACAATAGCTAAAATTACAATGTCTACTTTTTAAGATATGGTTATTTTAGCGGACATGGAACCTGTAGTAGACCATAATATAGTCTGACTCAACAACGACTGATTCAAAATATATAATGCTGGAAAAGTTCATATTTATTGCAGAAATTAATACAGCTACAACCAGAGTGCCAGTGTTCATTATCAGCCTCCCCTGTGGTAAGCCTTCTGTACTGGGATTTGAATTCCTCATACTCGAGTAACCATTCCCCTCTAGAATTTATTTTCCTCCCTGTACACTACTTTGGAAATAAATGCAGCAGTTTTTTGCTCAAGATTTAATCTTCTCTTCTTTACATTTTCTATAAATGATCATCAGCCATGTGCTCTTGATTGGTGAGTAAGCTAATCAAAATCAGTAACACATATCTGTCAGCCAATGAAAATGATTGTTTTATACTTCTTTGGCAATGAGTGCACCTTATTCAGAAAGCTAGGGATTAGCTCAATAGTCAGTTTAAAATCAACCATAACAATATTTTAGCTTTATTTTCTTTGGTCCCAGGGCGGGAACTTTCTTGCACCAACGATGAAAAATAAGGGTCAATGGTGCAAAGGCACAGCCTAAAATGTACACTGCTTACTCAATCAAACCTTGCAGTTCTTCCTGATGTTATTATTGCTATGGTCATTATTTGCATTACAGAAACAATGAAATATCCGGGATATAATTTGCAGTTACACCACTTTACATTAAAAAACAGATGCCACTATAGCTGCTCCCTTTGTAGGTCAATACCAACCAGTTTACAACATCATCAGTCAAGTTGAAGCCAACTAGGCAAAACATCAAACATTTACAAAGTTTAATTCCATTAGAAATACATATGTAAACATTTATAATTTCAACACTTTTTTGTGTTTATTGTTTGTCTTGTCTCTGTTTTGTTTGCCTTTGACAAAGACTCCATGAGAATCGAAAGAGCTTAGGCTAGTTAAAAACTAGTTTTGCACTGTTCATTGTCAGTTTGTTGCATTTATCTGAATCAATCTCTGACACATATGATCCCTTGCTGGATCCAGTGCACTTGAAAGGACTGTTATTTGCCATATTTGCATTCTCTCTCTCTCTCTTTATATATATATATATATATATATATATATATATATATATATATATATATATATATATATATGTATGTATGTATGTATGTATGTATGTATGTATGTATGTATGTATGTATGTATGTATGTATGTATGTATGTATGTATGTATGTATGTATGTATGTATGTATGTATGTATGTATGTATGTATGTATGTATGTATGTATGTATGTATGTATGTATGTATGTATGTATGTATGTATGTATGTATGTATGTATGTATGTATGTATGAATGTATGTATGTATGTATGTATGTACATGTATGTATATATGTACATGTATGTATGCGTGTCTATGTTAAAATATTATGTAAGGAATTAAGGAATAGTCCATCTTTTCTGTGGCATTTTTTGCCCCTCAACAGCCAGCAAACAATGTACTCTACTAAAATGTGTCCCTCAATCTTCAGTACTAAACGTTTCTGACCACTTACTGTCCTATTGTCAAACCTATACCTTCATGGGCATGTCTGTTGGTTTGCAACACTGCTTCATTTTCCTTTTCAGCCTCACTTTCATTATCCTGGGATCAGTCCTTAACCACTTTACACAGTCAGTGTCATCACTACACGCTTTCCTCTTTCCAAATAAACCTTATAGGTTTGTTTGCCGCAAGTCCATGTTTATTGCTTATTGGTGTATGAATCACAAATAAATGACACATTTGCTTATAATCTATCAATTTAATCAAGGCAATATACCATATATACTTGCGTATAATCTGATACCAACTGCAAACTGCATAGACCCAGATCTGCTGGCGCATAATGTGCCGGCAGATCTGTAAGGACTAATCAGTAGAACAAAAAAAAAACTTAGACCCTGATCTGTCACTGCATATATACGGTACTTCATTGTGCTGACCCACTGAGTTTTGAACTGGATAACCAAAACCTTTTTGAACCAGTCAAAGCAAAGCTGACATTTTTTTATATCGAGTCTATTTGGATTCAATTTGCAGATGAAAGGACTACTCAGCTGATAGATTACACTTGGGGATAAGTGCCAGAATATTACTTGTCATGATCTTCAACAGGTGTTAAACTGATTTGTTTGCCTTGCGCTAATCCACTTTAATTGACCTTGTCATGGCTTTGCTTATAAAGGGATATTTTCCACAATGTCCTGTAAAAAAAAAGTATTAAAAAAAAAGTGTGTACAAGGGATGCATGACCCTTTGTAGACTGAAAACTGGGGGTATAGGACAAGCCCCCTCCCCTTGTTTCCGAGAGTCTGTATGACTTTAAATAAGCACAGCAAAAACTATACATTGTAATGAATTCTAATTGCTGGTAGTACCTAGATTACATTATGGTAATTACAACTGGGTAAAAATATTTCATAAACCTCCACTAAAACAAACAATCTATTTTTATTTTAGTTTCTAAGACTTCATATATAAAAAACTGACACAAACCAAAACATTTTGAAGTTATTTTGAAACAACCCCTATAAAATGTACTAGAGAGCACATGGATAGGTCAAGGGTACGAAGTGATCATATATTTCCTAATGCAGCAAAAAAATTACAGTCTAAGTTACCAAGCCGTTTGTGTCTCTTCATACAAAACATGAGAGTCTATATGACATTGAACTTTTTCTGTCTGTGTTTTGTGCACATCAAATCAGTTGGCATATTCAAAATGGCAGCCTTTTCTTTAACCCTTTTTATACTGAAGCCCAATCAGCCAGGCAGTATAACTGGAAATTTCTTCAGTCAGTGGTGTATCAGCATGAGAGAATTCAGTGACACTGGTCAATCTGGCTTTACTGGACAAGTTTTTCAAATAATTTGTCAAAGTTATGTACTATTTTAAAAAGGATAACATTTTCTTTAAAGTCATATATTTTTTTTATTGGAAATTTTCAGATGTAACAAATTTAGTTTAAAGTAAAGTTAAGTAAACAAAAAATCATGCTTTACATTTTTTTTCCTAACTTACTTTCAATGCAATTTTTCTATCTGCAACATTTATTTTACCTCCTATATGTACGTGTATGAAATGTGAGGAATTTTACGCTGTTTAAGATGGTGACAAAATAATAAAAATCCATCAAGAATGTCAAAGGTTATTTAAATTTTATTAAATTTAATTGCATGAGAATTGGAGAGCAAGCAGAACAGATCCTTACTGGAAAATCAACAAAGCTGTTCATTTTGTTTCAGTATTTTTATTCCATAATAAATTCTAATGTAAAAATATCAGAACTTTGTTGGGTTTATTTTGGTCCATTTCCAGGATAGTAGTAAAATTTCATAATATTATGCACACATCCAACCCCGGTAGACATGCAAACTTTACAAGTAGTGAAGTTCACAAAATGTCCAGCTAGCTTGAAAACTATAAAAGTCTTCGTATCATCAACATCTGAGTCAAAAATACCAATGAACTAGTTATCATCCGCTCAGTTCATTTCAATGTAAACAAGATCACATTCCCCACTGCCTAAAATATCAATTTCCCCCACAAAACTGTCTATATTTTCATCAAAATCCACACCACTGTCATCACCTGTCGCTTTAGTACTGTCCACCATTTTGATCTCTGCATGTTAAAATTCAGTTTTGAAATAAAACTTTCTACTAACCAGTTATCATCATCTCTGTTCATTTCATCAAAGTCAAGATCACTATCTGCACTGCATAAAATATCAATTTTCCCCATAAAATTGTCTATATTTTCATAAAAATTAACATCTACATCACTGCCAAAATTTCCCTCTTCATTGCTATCCACCATGTTGATCTCTGCACGTTAAAACTCATGTTTGAAATCAAATTTTCAAATAACCTGTTATCATCAAATTCATTCATTTTGGTGAAGTAAAGATAATGATCCACACTGCCTAAAAGGTTAATTTTCCACATAAAATTGTCTTTATTTTCAACTAATTCGGCAAGCACATAACTGCCATCACTCGCCTCTTCAGTAGTGACTGCTATTTTGATCTCCGTATGTTAAAACTCAATTTTTAAATAGAATTGTTACCAGTTTGGGGGGTCTTTTAAATTCATTCTGTGACTGCATTTGTGTACCTTCTACCTTTATTTCCTTCTTTTCAAAAGAGTACATGTTAAATGATGGCATATTACATTGTTAAATGCACACTTCGCGGAGTGGCAGATGGAATGTAGTGAACATATGACTGGAATTGTATCCCATTGGAAAAGGTAAAGTACAACTGGAATCATATCCTGTTGGAAAAGGGTTGAGATATTACAATTTGATAGTGTAGAGGACACTAAGAACAGTTTCTAGTAAGATTTTGCAATCTGTTTTTAACTGGAATAAACCAAGGAGAATTCAGTCTATAATACTATCTATGCATTGTTATGAACATGAGAAAGTATTGGAAAAAACACCCAAGTGTGAACCAATATCCAAGATACAACCTCTAGTCCAGCATCTGCACAGCACTTCTGCACCAAATATACATGTACATGCAACACATTTTCCCAAGAACTGAGGAGCAAGATAGACATGTTTACATTGACCATAGACCTACGGTTTTTACAAAGACTCTAAAAAGCATACACTGCTGTATTCTTTTACCCACAGCTAAAAAATATATACTTATGATTGCTGGTTTCATCATCTAATGAGTATAATATTACCAGATTTAAGGGTGAAAAAGCATAATCACTTAATTATTCTCAGCAGGAGTTAAACTTATTTTCAGTTGATGCATATACAGCTTCATTTGGTATGGTACATTCTTTCAGTCCACATGACACATTCTGCAAACCTGTTCCTGAATATCTAGCAAATATTGTTATTGAATCAGTTTACTTACTAACTTGTTACAGTTTGACCCAATTATTCTTTTTAAGAACTTTACATGAATACAAATAAAACATTTTGTTGGCAAAGAACATGTACAAAATGCATATTTAGGCCAGATTTACCAATTAATTTAGGCCAGATTTACCAATTAAGCCAACTACGTGAAATTACTGAACTTATGTCCATAGTTTCCCAAAAAGCATTAAATTTGTTGGAAACTGAACGAAATTTGAAGTCACTTGAACAAATTATTGACTCCAAAGTAGAATAAAAAGCAATAATAATCCGAAGTTAAATATATATATATATATATATATATATATATATATATATATATATATATATATATATATATATATATATATATATATATATATATATATGTGTGTAAGTACACAGTACAGGAAAAAGGGTGAGGTCAGTTAGTAAGTGCTGATGGGAGAAAAAAAAAAGTTCTTTCCATGTTGCAGTAGCTATTAATTTGTCCTGAACATGCATCACATCATCTTTTGAAATTGAACTGAAATGCTTACAATTATGCAAACTCAGATGTGAAATGAGTACTTGTGATAGATACGATTGCATATACTGTACAATAAATAGTCTCCAGTTTTTTTTTTATATCATTTTAGTTTTAGTTTAAAAAGAGGAATATCTTTGTATTCATAGTTTATTTTTTCTTTCTTGTGTAACTTGTCCTGTATTGCACATAAGCTGAACACTTCATATCGATCAATAATGTCGTGTACATCGCCTGAAATTGCTAAGCGTATACTGTATAATTTTCGAAGTATTAAATTGTAGGACTGCAAATGATTTTAAGGAGTGAGTGAGTGCCAGTCCACTTGATTATAAGGCTATGCTCAAGTTAGAAAATACGTAATTAAATAAAAAGGTTTAATGTTATCGACAATCGCGTGCAATTAACTTCCACATTTTCATTTCTATCGTATCTATTTGATGAACATGCGGCATTTAATTAAAAATACTTTCATTTTATATCAAATATGATTAGATGCATAGAGCGAAGTAATACTAATTATGTACTAGAAAGTCTCGACATCCAAAGTATCACTTCTCTTCATCCACTGCAACATTACCTAGACCATGGGGGCGGCCATTAACGATGAATTCAGAGAGCATGCGTCAATGTTCACAACTTCCGGTAAAGTAAATCGCACAACAAAGAGGTAAAAGTGTTTGTACTCCGCTATTTTCCACACTGGATAATATATTGGGAACTAAATTCGAAGGTAAGACACGTGCGAGTTTAGAGGATATGAAATAGAACCTTTACGTTAAAGAAATACGCAGCAAGGCAAATCGTAATACGTTAGGCCTATTAATTAAGACTAACATAAACTTGCCCAGAATTTGGCAGAAAATGTGGAAGACTGAGCTTTCCGAGTTTTGTCAGACCTATTTTTGTACAGTTTGGGAACCCCACTTACTATTATTACAGGATGAACTTGACAAAATCCGAGCAGCCAGATATATTTTGCAGCCAATTATGACAATACACCATGCATTATGACATTTAGTCACTAAACCAATGTAGACTAGAAAGCGGATTAATGGTGGGGTTAGGGGTGGGGTCTACCTTTTTTTTTTTTTTACAAAGGTTAAAAAAGCTGCCAACATTCCCTGCTATAATCCACCCTCACCCCCAAGAACCATAACAAATTAGAATTTTCTACAACAGCTATTAATCACACCTGCTGAATCTTAGGAAAATGAAATGAAATATTAATGTTATTTTGATGTAGCAGTCATGATACGGACAAAAAAACCATAAATAACCTTTTAACTAGTTAACTTACTGTAATTATCCTCATGAAAATCAAGAACAGGTTTATGGAACCACAGCCATAAATCACAAAAGCTGGACAACAGTGTTGTTGTTTTTATTATCATACCCTCTGTATAATAAAGACTTTATTTATATAAATGGTACGATCCTGCCAAAAATTGTATACACCATCTAATGTCAAGCATCTGTATTGTAAACCCACCAATTGAAAAATCTTAAACAGAATACTGTAGCCAGATTGTGGGATCTGGACCTTATCCCTCTTTCAGAAAACCAGCTGCTGAATCATCTAAATCTGAATACTGTAAGGTTTTCACATAAATATCAGGCAAGAAAAAGTAAAAGAAAGAAAGAAATGATGAGAAATATACCTAAGTGTGCAGAAGATGATATGATTGCAATTTTTTTGTACCCCTGCACTTTTGCGAAGAGCAAGGGTATATTGTCATTGCATCCATGTATACATGTAAGTCTGTCTGTCTCTCCATCTACCCATGACAAAGCCTATCAATGATTCTTCTCCCACACTACATGGATGATTTTAATGAAACTTTGGGTGGATATGTGTTTCATGAAGATGCTCAATACTGTTTTACTTTTTTCCACAAGTCCATTTTTGGGGAAATTTCTTGAAAATTTGCTCAAAAAGGGGGAATTTTCAGAATTTAGTGTGTTTATTTAATATTTTTTGCAAACCCTGTGCGATATTATTGCTGACCATTCACAGATGTGCAGGAAACATTCTGATCTTTAATTGCTCAAAATGTCTTGAGAGAGGGTATAGTTCTGTTGTTTGATATATAAGAAAAACATGTTCAAAGTAACATACCTGAAGTGCATGGATATGCATGTCTGTGACTGCATGTAACTAAATCTTTTTTTTTTTTTATCACTATATAGCTTGGATTTGATGCATTCAAAGGAAATTAAAAAGGAATCAATTTGTTCTGAATATTTGAGCAGTATGAACTATGCAAGATAATAGATAATCCATGGTATATTTAGCATACTTTACATAACATAAAGTGTCTTTAAAGATAAAATACAACTGTATATAATTATATTGTTCCCATTCAAAAAGTTCAACCCTTTATAATGCAAGCTTCGCCATCTCTGCATGCCAGTCTTTGTGAAGAGGGTCAGCATTAGATGACTTATGGAACCAATCATCGCTCTGTATTTATTTATTCTTGATTCTGTGCAGTATTTTTGTAGTAGCAGAGAGAAATAAATAGTGATATGGAAGGAATATGTTTCTTTGGTAGCATTGAAAATACTGCACATATCAAGGATAAGTAACCATCGTACAACTGGAGGCGGCCACCTAAAAACACTCACACGCATATATATACACAGGGTTTCCCTTTGATCCGTACTTCCGGGTTTTTATGTGTGGTGTTCATATTTGAACCAAAACTGACATGTGTGTATTCTGTCCCATGTGTCAATCTGACTCTCTGAAATGTTGCCTTTAGCATCAAACACTATAATCAGTACCACATAATTTTGATCTTCTTGCTGTTTTTGTATGACCAAACCTATGCACCTGCCTGACCTGCTAATCAATTAGCATTGTTCTTATGAGAAGTTATAAGGGCCCTGTGGAATTGTCTGATATATGACATATGTGTCAACTTTGATCTTTTATTTTGAGAAGACAAATGGATTGTTTGAGTGACATTGATTGAGATAATTGGAATTTAACACCTTGATAAAGTAAGATGGTGAATAGGTATTGATGACTAGAATTGATTGTGGTAAGTCCCACAAGTTTCTTTTCATGATGCTAAAATATCAGCAAAAAACTTATATTTGTTGATTTCAGTTCTCTATATAATTGGTTGCACTTCTGGTATATAAATGAACTGTTTCATATTTGATAATTTCTAACTTTACTGTTACACTGTGTACATTGTTTTATTATTGATTGTGCGACATCATGTTGTATCAAATTTGATTTTCAAATTTAAGTATTACATACAAATACAATGACTCAGACTGAAAATGAAAATGCCAGTAAGAAGTGAAATAACTGTACATATTTTTCGGTAGCAGTTTATAAAGACTACATTTCAATGTAATATGTGATGCTCAATTTAATAGCAGCAATACATCTACCCATCACTATTATATAGCTTTATTCCTTTTTCGTGTCGAAAAACTCGTCTGTTCGATGTGAAAACATTCTCCCACTTAAAGTGGAGAATTTGTCAACAAGCCACGTCACGCCCGTGCATCTCTCTGCGCCTGCGCAAACATTCATCTTTTTCATGGACGCCATACCTGGTGGTTGTGTCGCAAAAACGTAACCTGAGGAAATTGTCTGCTGCGGTTTTTCAACTACATTTCGGACTTCCCTCCTTCTAAATTCATCTGTGTTACAGTTGTTCGTCTCGGCTATATGTGTTTTATGCCACTATTCGTCAGTGTTTAGTTCTAGGAAGAGTTTTTCTAGTTCTCCACGTGTACTCTACCCTTAGAGGGGTTAGGGTAAACAATATGTCTTGTTTCTTTTCAGGTACACGGTAAGTCGTCTATGTCATTACAACACGACATAGAACAACTGTGATAGCGCCGCAATTAACAGGCGCATAATTTTACAGAATTAATATTTCATTTATATATTATTCTCCTACTATTTCAATTGTTTCTTTATTATCTACGCGTGTCGCGTCGCATGCTTTTCTTGTACTTTCCTGAGACCAATAAAGCTTGTCAAGTGAACTAGCTTCTAATATCTCTTGGGAAGAACATATATATGTATATTGTTTACCTGTAGAACTAACCACTGTGGTGCAGATAGCCCGCAAAGTATATGGTGAACGGGTATGTATAGAGTACGCGACTTACCAAAAAAAGGTGAGTTTTCTACGTGTAGATTTTAAAGGTGAGTTTATACGTTGTTATTATTATTGATTGATACTTCAATAATAACTATTTCAGATAATATTTATTTCAGATAAAAGAAACAATGTCAGCAAATCAGTCTGTAGGTAAGTGTGGCCATAAGAAGGCCGCATGGGATACACACTCAGACTGTCTTACCTGTTCCAAGTGTAAGCGGAACAGTCGCTGCAATACTTGTACAAATTGGACCAATGAAACCTGGAATCTTGCTGATTCCAGGCGTACTTATAGAGGGCGGAAAAAAATAGTTAAATCCCCCTCATCGTCTGATTTCTCTGGATTTTCTTTTACAGGTACTCAGACTAAGGCAACATACAGCAAGAAAACCACTCTAGTTCACAAGAACATTCCGGGGCCCCAAGAGCCTGCACCAGCCTCCCCGGACATAGTTGAGGTCCCTCCTGTAGGGGCTTGTGAACGCTCCAAGAGTAAATCGCATCTCCCGGGAAGGGAGAAGACGAAAAAGAGCAGTAGTGTGTTACTTCCTTCCACCAGGAAGGAAGTGTACCACTCCAAACATTCCCAAAGTAGCGTGTCGCACCCTCTCGAGGAGGGGCTACACCGCACCTTGGGTAGTAATGAAGACAGACGGACATCTGAGATGTCGTCTGACCGGTCACTGACCGGTGACCGGTCCGGTCACCGGTCAGTGTCGGGTGACCGGTCTTCCGGTCACCGGTCAATGTCTTCTGACCGGTCACTGACCGGTGACCGGTCCGGTCACCGGTCAGTGTCGGGTGACCGGTCCACCGGTCAATGTCTTGTGGCCGGTCACTGACCGGTGACCGGTCAATGTCGGGTGACCGGTCACCGGGTGCCCGGTACCGGTCACCGGGTACCCGGTACCGGTCACCAGTCACCGGTCTTTGGTTGGTCACCGGTCACCGGTCACATCGTTCCGGTGATCGGTCATCCAATACCGGTCACCGGTCATAGGCCACCGGTCTTCTCGTACCGGTCACCGACGTCACACTGATCAACAATCAGAGGCCTCGTCGTACGGAAGGTCGCAGACCAGGGAAGGGGATCGGATCGGTGTCCCCCCCTTCCCTATTATACCAATGAATCCATACGGGATGTGGGGACCAACATCTCATAATAATTGGCCCCTTATGCCCCCTTGGGCTACTGGACCCTGGACTCTGAGTAGAAACGATGTTGCGGCTCGCGCTCCGCCATCGCCTCCTCGCCAGGTAGCATCCACTAGTAGATCCCGACGCCTAGCATCATCCGCGAAAGGCAGGCGATCTCATCTTTCTCCTGAAAGATCTAGAACACCTAGAGCCCCTACTCAGCAAGTACGGGAAATGGCGCATAGTGCGCCTCTGTTACCTTCTCCAAAGGACATTGTGTCGCCCGGCCACCCTCCTGCTCGGAGTGTTCTAGATGATGATGCTGTATCTATCATCGTCGATTCCAACGAGTACGAACTGGAACCGACTGATAGACCCAGCTTCCCTCAACCAGAGGAAGCGGAAGAGATATGGTCTTTTGATAAGGCGGTAAATGAAGTTTACCGCCTACTACCTACGGATTTGTGCCCGAAACCGTCTGGTTCACAGTCCAAGAGGATCCTCTCCAGTTTGGAAAAGATCTCCGGGGCTCAACCACAATCAGATCTTCTGCTCCTTCCGCATTCCTCTACAATTGAGGAAATATCACAGAGGTTCTCCTCAGGCCAGGACATCGCTAGACGGCGCAAAGGGTGGGCTGTCCCAGCCTCTACTTTAAGACCTATGGTCTCTGCCTCTAGTTACCGGGTACATTCCCCGAAGTGGCCCGTTAAACCTCCTCAATTGGATGCAGATGCATCTCAAGTCGGCTTGACAACGGGAACCTGGGCACGCCTTCCTATTAAGACGATCGAAGCCATTGAGCAGAAGGTCCGTCTTCTGACCACCATAGCTTCTCATGCGGACCTCTTCTCAGCTACGTCGTTTAGTATGCTGAGGGAGGCCTCTCTGAATCCAGCCGCATTACAGCGTGTGCTGGAAGCTGTTGCCAAGACATCTCGGCATTCACTCGCTATTGCAATGGCCCTTTCAGCGGAACTCCTACACATCCGTCGTGATGTTGCACTGGACTCCTCGAGGGTCTTACTTAGCCACAGTAAAGACCTTCTAAGGGCTGCTCCCTTGGAAGCTGAGAGTCTCTTCGGAGGTCTCATTCCCACTGTGGCCTCACAAGATTTGAAGGACCATCAACATAGGTCCTTCACAACTGCACCTGGCCCATCGCAATCGGCCAGGAAGCGTTCTAATGTGCATCGACCTCAGGGGCCACCTGCTAAATTCTTTAAGCAGGTACAGCCCCAATATAGTGCACAACCTCAATATAGTGCACAACCTCAAGTGAGACTTCCTCGTCAGTCAGGTCCTAGGCGTGGACCTAGACGCCGAGGAGCCCCTAGGAAGAAGTTCTACAACCCACCTTCCTTTCCCAAGGAAGGAGGGGGGGGACGGCCCTAGGGACTCGCACCCTCTCCTGCCATCCATTCCTCTCCCAAACATCCCCGTAGGGGCTCGCCTAGGCCTCTTTTCAGAGGCTTGGGCAAGTATCACGGACGATGGGTGGGTCCTTTCTCTTGTAAGCGAGGGTTACCGTATTCAGTTTCAGGAACAACCTCCACTATCAAGGACCCCCGCATTCTTTCATCAGTCCAATCTGGTGAAACTAAGGGAAGAGGTAAATACCCTTTTACAAAAAGGGGCAGTCGAGAGGGTCCTGAACGATCAGTCCCCTGCATTCTACTCCCGAATCTTCCTGGTCACCAAGAAAAGTGGGAAATTTCGCCTTATTATCGATCTCTCCCCCTTAAACCGTTTTCTTTTGGAGGAACATTTCAAGATGGAGACCACCTCCTCAATCCGGAATGCGATGCGGCCATCGGATTGGGCGGTCTCCATCGACCTTCAAGATGCATATCTTCACATCTCGATTTTTCCACCTCATCGGAAATATCTCCGGTTTTGCTTGGACCAGGAAGTTTTTCAATTCCGGGTTCTACCGTTCGGAATAGCTTCCGCACCCAGAGTTTTCACCCGAGTTATGGGAGTAATAGCGTCTTATCTACGAGTACGGGGAACTCCGATCCTCCAATACTTCGACGACTGGTTAATCCACAACGTTCAGGTTCAGTCCCTCCATCAGGATCTGTTCCGTTGTTGGTCCACAGTAACTCGATTGGGTCTTTTACCCAACCTCGAGAAGTCAGAACTGATTCCATCCCAAGACTTCGTTTATGTAGGAATCAACTTCCTCACAAACCAGAACTTAGTCCGGGTTCCCCGAGAGCGTATAGATCGAATCCTGGCACTCTTAGAGACACTACGAGTAAAAACCGTGTTGTCTGCTCGCCTTTACCTATCCCTACTGGGAACCTTGAACGCCGCTGCAGATCTGCTTCCCTTAGGACGGCTCCATATGCGCCCTCTACAGTTTCTCCTACTCGCAAGGTGGAAACCACACAAGGATTCTCTATCAGCTCCGATTCCTCTAGGACCAGATTTCCATCATCATCTGCGATGGTGGATGAATCGAGACAGATTCCTAGCTGGGGTCCCCATGCACGCTCCGGATCCCCACTCCTACCTGTTCGCCGACGCGTCAGATTCCGGTTGGGGTGCTCATCTAGAGCCAGAGGGGATAACTCTTCAGGGCCTTTGGACCCTACACGAGTCGTCCCTCCACATAAACAACCTAGAAATGAAGGCTGTCTTTCTAGCATTACAAGGGTGCGTCGACAGGGTAAGGGGTCGTTGTGTCATGGTCTCCTCCGACAACACGTCCGTCGTAGCGTATCTCCGACGTCAAGGAGGCACACATGCCCCTTCTCTTTGCGTGGAGGTCTGGAACCTCCTCCGCTGGGCTACCTCGGAGAACATCTCCCTCCGAGTTCGCCACATCCCAGGGAAAAAGAACATCTTAGCGGACAGTCTGTCCAGGCCAGGCAAATCAGTTCTCACAGAATGGACTCTTCACCGCGAAGTGACAGAGTCCCATTTCTCACTATGGGGAAGGCCCCTCGTGGACTTGTTTGCGACCAGGCTCAACAACAGACTCCCCTTTTACGTCTCCCCAGTCCCGGACCAGAGAGCGTGGGCAGTGGACGCGTTCAGCTTCCAGTGGGATCGTCTGTTCGCATACGCCTTCCCACCGTTCCAATTGCTTCCCCAAGTTCTGCAAAAAGTAAGAACTTCCACTGCCCGGATCATTCTCATAGCTCCGTTATGGCCCCAACGATCGTGGTTCAACGATCTTCTAGATCTATTGATAGATCAACCCAGATCTCTCGCTCAACGGAGGGATCTTCTGTCACAACACAGAGGCTCCCTCCTACACAACAGCCCACACATTCTCCACCTTCACGCTTGGTTCATCTCAAGCGATCTATCCGCCAGAACAAGTTTTCGGGCCGGGTTGCCAGTTGCATCATTCAGGCCAGGAGAGCTTCTACATCCAAGGTCTATGATGCCAGGTGGAGAATCTTTTGTGATTGGTGCAGTAGGAAACGTGTTGATCCCAGCTGTTCCTCTATAACTGCCATTGCTGATTTCCTTTTGTTCCTTTTCGAGAACAAAAGATGTTCAGTATCTACTATCAAGGGCTATAGAGCCGCCATTTCTAACACACTTAAATTCTCTCAGGGCTCGGAGATTGGTTCAGATCCACACCTTGCCGATCTCATTAAGTATTTTGAGCTACAGAGACCTGTCACTCGCTCTCTGACGCCTAGATGGAATCTATCATGTGTTTTATGGTCCTTAACAAAAACCCCCTATGAACCATTGGGTGAGGCATCCTTTCAGGATCTCACACTTAAGACGGTATTTTTACTCGCTTTGGCGTCTGCGAGAAGACGTAGCGAGATTCATGCATTGTCGGTGGACACTGGCTGTCTCCGTTTTAATGGCAATTTTGAATCCGTTTCCCTCCTCTGTCAGCCAGGATTTTTAGCCAAAAATCAATTACCTGCGGTTGCTCCATCACCTATAGAGATCCCCAGTCTTAGTCAAATCTGTGCTGGGGATGATCAAGATAGGCTCTTATGCCCAGTTAGGGCACTGCGTTTCTATCTAAATGCTTCAAAAGTGAAAAGAAAGGGCAGGAAACGTCTTTTCCTTCCTCTTAAGGGCTCCGTTGATATTTCGGCCTCCACGATTTCAAGGTGGATTGTCACCACAATTAAAAGAGCTTACCAGTCCCTTACTGATAGAGACCTCTCCTTTATGAAACTAAAAGCCCATGAGGTTCGAGCCGTCGCTGCTTCATGGGCCTATCTAAATCACTCTTCTCTAGAGGACGTCATGAAGGCAGCATTTTGGCGATCCCATACTACCTTTTCGTCCTTCTACCTCCGCTCATTAGCACATCAAAGCGCAGGCATATTTTCTCTGGGTCCCATAGTTGCGGCACAACATGTGGCCCAGAAGGACTCCAGCAAATAGTAAAGTGGACATCTCCCCTCAAATGGTGAGTAGTTTACATTTTTCCTCTGTTTTTGATCAGTTTAACATCAGCCGACCCACCTAACTGACAAATTCAGCTATATAATAGTGATGGGTAGATGTATTGCTGCTATTAAAATGTAGTTTTTTGGGGGGTAAAACTAATTTTAATTATGCAATACTTACCCATCACTATTATCAAATGCCCGCCTCCCACCCCGCTCTGATGCCCTGGCGTAATTTCGTCTATGAAAAAGATGAATGTTTGCGCAGGCGCAGAGAGATGCACGGGCGTGACGTGGCTTGTTGACAAATTCTCCACTTTAAGTGGGAGAATGTTTTCACATCGAACGGACGAGTTTTTCGACACGAAAAAGGAATAAAGCTATATAATAGTGATGGGTAAGTATTGCATAATTAAAATTAGTTTTACCCCCCAAAAAACTACATATTTCCCTTTGGTCTCCTTGATATTTTATGTTATATTTGTGTTGTTCATGTATTAAACAAGACTGTGATGCTTTCTGTGTTTGACAATAAATGTAAATAATTTTTAAAGGTGTTTTCTATCTCCACATTGGTGACATGACTCTCGAGTTTAAGATTTTGACTCTTAATCTTTAAGTTTTGACTCTTGATAAATTTATCCCAAGAGTCATTGACCCTTCAGTTTAAAATCCAAAGGGAAACCCTCTGCGTGTGTGTCATATATATATATATATATATATATATATATATATATATATATATATATATATATATATATATAATGGATATTTTTTCTGTTTTTTCCAGATGAAATGATTTCAGTGCTTCTTTGATTCTGACATGGGTCTCCCAACAATAAAACAGGTGTTAATATGGCTATGACTTAGCTTGAAAAGTTGCAGTTGGTTGCCATGGCTTCAATTGATGTTGCTGCAGGCAGTCAGACAACCAGCAGACCAGTGGCCACCCAGAAGGTCACAATGCCACAAAGAACATCCACACATTCTGGTGGCAGCATATCTGGAAACTTCCCAGATGTTGTGGATGAGAACCTGCATTCCGTCAACTCAACCAGTCATGCCAACCTACTGGAAAATGAGCAAAATGTAGATATACACTCCAGGGGAACAAGTCATCCTAACCCATCAGGTCCTCATAATTCTTCGCGATCCTCAGAATCTCATTATTCTACCTCTGGCCTTGATCCTCACAGGAGCTCTGGATCAGTGACTTCAAGCCACACCACACACCCAGTGCCTTCCAGTTTCAGAACTATTCCTCACATCTCAAGTATTTCTTCCTCAGATACCTCTGGGGAAACACATGGTCAGATGTTCCAGCAACCTACTGATAGCCGACTCATTCGAACTCAGAATCTTGGGAGTGGGATTGTTTCATCCTACCTGAATTCAGCCAGGACCAATGCTCTTCCAGATTTATTGGCCCACTCCCGGGTCCTACAGCCCCATTCCCAAACATCCCTCCACTCAGTTCCCCAGGTTCCCCCAGTTATCTCCCCCTCCCAAACACCTCACTATCACAGACCTTCAAATTGGGAACATGGTGTACATTCTCGATCAGGGCACCATGGCAGATCTCGGCGCCACTCACGAAGACATTCTCACCATCGACCACATAGTTGTAAAGACTCATGTTGTAAATGCGTGGCAGCATTGACTGCTTTTCGCTGGATTCTTGTGGTACTGTCCCTGTTAGGGGTGTGTTGTGTTGTGACTGGAATTGTGTTGGCAGCACTTCATGCAGCAGGAAATAGCTTCCTTTTCTTGGCAATTATGTTTATAGGTGAGTATTCTTACGTAATCACTTGAATACTTCTAAAGTCAGTTGCTGTTTTCAAATGAATATTGAACTTTAAACATTTTTTCCTGTACTTTCTGATAACAAAAAAGAGGTAATAAATTTCATGACATAGTCCAACAGTGCAAGCATGTTAGCTAACTCTTCCTACTTTATACCATTAAAAAATGTATCCCAATACTTATGGAAGAAATCTTGCCAGTGTCATATCTTCAGCATGTCTTAATTACCTTTCTTTTGCATGCAAACATAAAAGTCTGTTCTGATTATTTATGCCATGAATTGGGCAACATAATCATATCTTGAAAGTGTCGAATGTTCTCTTGATGTTATGCTGTATTTTAAGTTACTTTCCATAACATTTTTGAGGAAGCTGATATCCAATCTTTAAGCAAATTACCCTTAAAGCTGATTGAAATGGAGAAGAAAAATAATATTTCAGTACTTAGTAGATCTCATAAATTGTTTGAAAATAATAGTTGCAGCTATATCAATTGCAAATCTGTATACTTTTATTGCATTTGACCCCACTACCCTCTCTGTCTTTCTACTTAACCCCAGAATAGTGATCAAGTCAGTCATAACCAAAAATAGTATATACATGTCTTTGTCTTCCTGTTATGACTGCATATAAGAAACAAGAAAGGAATGAAGAAATAAAAATAGTTAGAGATGGGTAGATCGAGTTGCTAAAGAGAAGATAGGTAAGACATTTACCCTTAATTATCACCACTATACACAGTGCATGAGGGTTCATCATGTCCATGGAACCAAAGAATAATTTTTGCTGGTCACATAGGGTAGGTGATCATTTTATGCAGGCAAACTATATGAAATTTGGAGTGGACTAAAAATCAGTGGTCACTATGCACAGGCAATTGCTAAACTAGGTTTGAGTCTATCTGTCTGTCTGTCTGTCTCTCTCTCTCTCTCTCTCTCTATATATATATATATATGTGTGTGTGTGTGCATATGTATATGCATATGCTTATACATATAATGACACAAAAATTTATAACGGCGCAAATACAAAACAGTTTCCCAACAGTTCGAGCTTAACAAGCTCTTTGTCAATGGAAGAAACAATTTACATCCACAAAACAAACACTAAACACAAAAGCCAAGAAGAAATCTTGACTCCTACATGTGTAAATGATGGGGAAATAAACAAACAATAGAAGAAAAGAAGATAAAATTAAAAAATGGTCTAAAATGGGTAAACTGCATGTCTATGTTATGCTGCCATTAGCCCAAGAAAGTTGTTAAAAATGTATGTATATATATATATATAGATATATGAGAGAGATCGAGATCCTAAAATGGCCATATTTGCAGGACATGACCAACAAAGGAACTCAAATGACCATTTGCAAACTGGACAATTTTGGCATAAGGTGTTCATAATTATCCCATGCAATTGTTTGGTTATTACCATTTGTTTCAACACTATATATATGTAGCAACAAAGCATAATGTAATAGAGGTGTGAAAGCATGTTTCCTGGACTTCTCAAAACCCTATAATTAAATGATTACTCCAGTATCTACCTATAGAAATTATATCAGTCCCTGACACCGTGTGCTTTTTAAGCATATTGTGTGGTGGTGTGTCAGCACATATCTGACCTTTAGAACAAAAGATGCATAACCTAGGCCCTAATTATGAAGGAAAAAGATAATACATGTAGTAACAGAAAATTTTTTTATTATCATCCTCAAAGACTTGTTAGAGGACCTGATCAAATACAATTTTACCATCAGAATTGATCCAAAATGCTCATCAAGTGAGTGTTCTGAATTTTTAATGTAGTAAGCCTGTCGTCATTCATTCATGAATTTGTAAAAGCAATAGAGTCTGATCAAATGCTGTTGTTGGTAATTCTTATGTACAGTTTTCTGAATTTAAAAAAAAATCATTTTTATAAATAAATAGTTTGAGAGAAAGCTACTGCAGCATGGAAGGTTCATGCTCAAACTGAAGCAATAGCAACTCCAGAACCAAATATGATACATTTTCCAGTACATTTAACATTTAACTACATCAATGTGTTCTTTATTGCTACAACTTTTTAGAGGAAAAATGTCTGGTAAGAGCCATTGTAAGTTCATATATGTGTGTGTGTGTGTGTACTGGGAAGGGAGGAGAGGATTGTGCCCCTCTCTCTGCCCCCACCCCCCAATGCTGTACCATGCTCAATTTGTGATTGTTTCGTTTGCTGTATGTCTTTTACTGCTTATTATGTCAGGATTCAGTATGTAAGATGTGTCTTTGTTGAATATATTTGACGATTTATGTTAAACATACCTAGGATTGTCGTGATATTGTTCCTACTGCTACAAGTACATGATGAAACAAATAGATAATTCAAACGGACATAATGTGTGGACATGCACATGAGATGCTTTTGTAGTACAGTCAAACCTGTTATAGCAGTCACCTGTGTTAAGTGGCCATTCTAATTTCCCCAGGCAAATTTCCTATATAAATACCCTGTATTTAATAGTCATCTGCTTTCAGCGGTCAGCGGCCATGTTTTTCTTAAGCAAACCATGGTTTCACCCTGCCTTAAGCGGCCACTGGAGCGTATCAGCAGTGACTGCTTCAAGTATGCAAATTAAACACTTCGTTTATTTGATGAGCAAGGCATTGTTTAGATAAAGGTATATCATGTGAGTTGATGTTAAGACATTTTATATCTCGATTGTACTTACGGTGCTCCAATCACGTGTGTCAGTCAAACTCAAAGGTGTCAACATGTCGGCTTTGAAAGCAAAGCGGTTTTTGTCCTTACTTGAGAGAATTGAAGCAATTCATTTTCTGGATAGTGGACAAAGTAGTCGTATATTTGCAGCAGAAATGGGAGTCAGGCAAACTCAGATCCAAGGGATTATTAGGCATAAGCGAGATATTATGTCGAATTTTGAGAACAACATTAATCCGGAGTGTAAGAGATTACGTATAATCACACCAAATGAGTAGAGATACATGTATGCTGCACTTGTGATATCCCTTATGGTTTATATGCTACTAATAATAGCCACAGGAAGCTTCTTTTCATTCCCTAATCATCAAAGATCTCGCACAAAAGCTGACTATCTTTTGATCTTGTGAGTTTGAGCAACTGCTTAATCCATCAATTGTTTGAAGTATGACCATCAGTTTTTATGCCTAATTATACCAGCTGGCCTAACAAAAGTCAGTCCTGTGTTTGACAAACACAGGTGAGCTGTCAATTAGTAATTTTATTTAGACACCATTTCTACTAATAAGTGATGATTTAATGTACATGATGGATTAAAGTGGAACTTTTTATTTTATTATTTTGTTATTTTTCTTTTTGCTAATTAGCTAAACTAAATACATGTGTATGTATCTTGATAGCATACTAATACTACTAATAATAATGCTAATACTATTGGGTGCATAGTACATGTATTTGTCATGAACCAAGTTTGAGAGCTGAACCTGCCTTCAGAGGTCACCTGTCTTCAAAGGCCACTTTGGCCCTTTCCCATGGGTGACCGCTGAATGCAGGTTTGACTGTAACTATAATGACAAAGAAACTGAATGGTGGCTTAAAAACTTGAAATGGTGTTACTTTAAAATAAAATGTTACTAATCAAAAGTTATGTTAACAAACATGTTTTCAAACGTAAATACTGCAGTTTAAATAAAATTTTATCAGCATTGTCAGTAAATCAACCTGATGTGTGATGTTGTGTAATGTATGATACAACTAATTCTCTTCAAATTTTGGCTTTTTCCTTGAGGTGCCACAATTGAAATCATACATGCTTAAAAAAACTTCTACTAAACAGTCCTCTTAAGAAGAGATGCGGAAATATGATCTAATTAGAATGGGTAGTTCCTGCGTCACTGACAGCCATGTGCATGTTTGCACATTTACCAATTTTGTAAATGTTTATGGGCAGTAAACTGAACTAAGCTGTTTACACATGTAAACATTGCAGCCGTATTGTCTTTATAGTATTTCCTATTGTTAGAGGTAATTCATTGATATAAATTAAGAATAGAAGTGGACCTAAAATATTGACCATTGTGGCACTTGGCAACTATAGCTTTTTCTTCAAAAAGATGACCATTGAGTGATACCTTTTGAGACCTGTTGTTTAAGTATGATTCAAACCAAGTAAAAGTGTTTCTGTTACAATGATAGATTTTCAGATTCTTAAGAAGAATTTGATGATCCACTTGATCAACAGCCTTTCTGAAGTCAAACTTGACTGTTTCAACCAATTTTCCATCATCTAAGTCCTTTAACCACTTGTCTACCATTGATAATAAGTCCGTTCAACAAGAGTGGTTTTCATGGAGAAGTTTTTGACAAGGATGGAAATGAGTCTGTAGTTGCTGACTTCACCTGTAACTCTGTTTTTGAAAAGGAGCATCACCTTAGCTAGTTTAAACAGTTTAGTGAACTGACCAGTTGTTATACATGTACTATACATGTACTAAGATTAGATATAAAAGTAACTCAGCAATTGTTGGTGCAACTGAATTTAAAAGTCTGGGTCCAATCTGATAAAGTCCTGTGAACTTTTTCTCATCTATTTTCTGGAGGAATTTGAGAAAATAGTCATAGTTCATGGGAGGGATTTCAGAGTCTGGCTGTAAAAGCCTTTTGGAGCAAAAGCAATGAAGATGCTGATAAGAAAATTCAGCAGTATGATTCTTCAGGTTGGAATTAACTAGTGAAAAAAAAATCATTGAAACTATTTCCATATCATTAGGATTTTCACAATTAATACATGTACCATCTGATTTCAGTGATGTAACATTCTATGAGTGTTCCTTAACTTTTCCAGCTCTTGACTCTGAAAATTTTCCAAATGGCTTTTGCATCATTCCATTATCTTCCATGGTGTTGCATAATGGGATTTTTTAGTTTGTTTTATCAATTTTGTAACATAATTTCTCATTTGCCTGTAAGCTAGCTCATTTCTGGTGGCTTTTAATTTATCTCTTTCTTTTATGGCATCTAAAATCTTAGGTTTAATCGAATCAGAATTGTTTGGCATATGTAACTCTCCGAGATTTTACTGTGGCATGTCTATCGACAACATCAAGAAATAGTTTGGACCAAGTACTTCATACATCATCAATGTCTTAAAAAAACTTCAGTTACCGCTTATACTCGTGTATAAGTTGGTACCAACTGCAAACTGCATAGACCCAGATCTGCCATCGCATAATGCGCTGGCAGATCTGTCTATGCAGTTTGTAAGGACTAATCAGTAGAACAAAAAATATAGACCCTGATCTGCCAGTGCATTATGTGACAGCAGATCAGGGTCTATGTTGTTTGCATTTGGACCCTGCTTATATGCGAGTATATACGGTATAAATTATTGTTTTGTGACAATAAGGCTCTTTTTCATTTGAACTTCTAACTTTTCTTATGTGGAAAACTGAAAATGTTCACTTGTACCAATTTTGGGGACATTCTCAGGTGAGTTTGTGTTAGATACTATACATGTATGATCAATGAGAGTCTGTGAGCTAGATGTCACTATGTGTTAACAGGTTGTGAAAATCCAAGTGTTTCTATAAGATCAATCTAGTGGTTTTAGATTTAACTCTCGAGCACATCTTTGTTAAAATCACCTAAAATATAAAACTCCAGCCCTTCATTAAGACCAATTCAAATTGAATTTCAAAATCTTTTTCTAGTTCTCCCCAGATGCAGGATTCTTGTACATGTATACAGAACCAACTAGATACATGTATGGTTTTGCCTTTGTAGGATTTAACTGAAGCCTAACAATCAACATCATTACACTCTAAATCCTCTTCTACTCACTGCCAGATCATTTTTGACATAGACAATAATTCCACCATTTCCTGTTTTGACATCTGTGTGAAAAGGATTTTCAAAGCCATAGACGGATATGGTTTAGGGACAGTAAAAACAAATATTATTGATACAGAGGTATTTATTTGGAGTCTTTTCTGTTTGGTCTAATCTTTATTTGTTTAACATTGTGTAAAAAGGTCTGAGGTTTCAACTCAAGGACTTGAATTAATAGACTATATGCACTGAAGATATCTGCATATTACAAATCAAAACACATAGTATAACCTTGACCCTCTACTCAAACAGATCTGCTGCATTGACTGACAGCCGACTGAGCAAAATTTGCCCTCTAAAGACCCCTTTTCAGTAAGATCACTTATGTATCTGATGGGCCTCCATAATCATAAATTTACCTGTCAAGGTAAACTAATAGCATGTCTTGTATAAGTCATGTAAAATTTGCATTTTTAACCAGTCATCCACAGACAAAATTAACACACAAAAACAGATACTGTCAGTTTATTTCCCTTTCTACCAAAATAATATTTTCTGTAAATTCAAAGATTTTATTTCAACTGTCTTATAATTAATAGCAAATTCTATCTATTGTCCTCCAGTACAGTACAGTGTGTAGAATTCTAAATTTTGGCAATTTTATTCATAAAAAATATGTTTCAAATTGGTCTGTTTTTCCTCATCATACTGGGCTCCAATTCCAAATTTCCTTGCTTCGATTTTATAATTTTTGTTTGTACATGTATGTTTCATGTCTGAAACTTAATTTTCTCCACTATTCAAAGATTTCACAAAAACACTTTTGTGATTTTTCAGCTAATTTTTAAAAATCATATTTGAAACAACATTGTGTTCAGGTCACGAGTTCCAAAATGTTTGTGTTTGAGGTACATGTCCAACAAATGATCTAAAATAACCAGATACTAACTTGTCACATGTATGTTGGACAAGAATTAAACGCAATTCAGTTCAGTTCTATTGTTGTTATAAGTAGTCCACAGTAAGTGCTCTTGATTTCGCACCCACTTTCGTACAAGTTGGAAAATGACAAGAATCAAGGATTGTGGGAAATCAAAGTTTGCTTGTAGTATTAGAAATTTGCATGTGATATACACATACATTACACTTTACAGTATGAAGTTTGTTGTTCTTTCAAATCATTATTTTATATGTTTGGGCTTAAATGAAAACATGTTGCTTAATGCATATAAAAATAGTGTCATGAATTCAGGCATTAATAGGAATATGCATGCAGATACGCATAATGACCAGAGTAGGTGCTTTTTACTTAGTATAAATGAAAGATTAATTCATATGTCAATTTGTCAGTTTCATCTAATTAAGATCTGTAAGAAGTGTTCATGTTAAAGCACATGTGATGAACATTGTCCCATTTGTTTTCCTTAACACATTGAACCTTGTCCGATTTGTCAGTCTTAAAATTAACCCATTGAGACATGTTCTGTTTGTTTGCCCTAACACATTGAACCCGGGAGGTTATTTTTATTTTCACCGGAGATGGAGGTAGTAGACAAAGTTTTCTTGTTACTTCAGATTGAATTCAAGCATGTCTTATTTAGAGAGACTTTTGTAGCACCAGATGCTTAGATATGTAAAAGAAGTTGTTTTGGATTAGCTGCTTTGCCCAAGCATGAGCAGTTGGGTGAAAATTGGACTTCTGTTTTTTTCTTATTAGCCTTATGACCAGTAGAGCTTACGCAGGGATTTACAAATTTATAAAAGTCAGCTTGCCCAGGGCAAGCTGACTGGAAAATTGAACTTGCCCTTGGAAAATTTGAGCTTCCCCAAACATGATATCCCAACAAGAGTAAAACAATAAGATAAAATAAATATGGTATATTTTAGGGAAATCATGTTACATTTATTAAAACTTTTGTTTTCTTTTTATACATGTTGTCACTTTAAAACCATATGCCGATAATTAAGGTCATCAAGAAATATATATGTTGATAATACATGTAGATAGATATGTAGAAAGTTAGAAAGAATTGGAATGCAGATATAGTTAGAAGAGCTAAAGCAGACATGTACATGTATATAGACAAATAAATAAATAGGTAGAAAATGGTTTGCGAATAGGTATATTTGTAAGTAAGTAAGAGAGAGAGAGGGCTAGACTGTTTGTAATGATTTATTTATACTCACAACTGAAGAATTTGTGAACACTTATTTTATCCATTTACTTACAAGTAACAATTATCATCTAGTCACCTTGAAATCGGCGGCATGCATCAAAATATTTGAGTATCTGACTTTTAGAATGATTTGACAAAACCCATTTTTGTCCATTTAATTGTTGCCAAGCAGTAAGTATGTATTGGTCTCATGTAATTATCACATAAACAATAGATCATAAATGCTTGTGGTTGCTACATGTACATTTTCGTCACATCAATCACGCTTTGAATGAAATCCTCCTAATGGTTGGTTAATCGTTAGAGATGAGTGCTTTTTAGTTTCAAACACAACTGTCAAAGAAATCTCATGAGCTATATTATTAACAAGTAACACCTACTCGCCATAAACTGTTGACATGAATGAAAACAATCTTTGAAAAACCGAGTGTTTAGAGTCGGCAATCTGACAAACTGCCCGAGGCTAACTTGGGACCTGAAAGTCGGTGAATCCTGGGTACATAAAAATATTACGATTAAAATGTAACTGATAAGTTTAAATATAAATATTTATTCCTTATTTGTCAAAGCTTGCTTTAAAGAGTAAGTATTCTTATTATTACGTCTTCGTGAGAAAATGCGAGACTGACCTTGACATTGACCACAAGATGGAAATGACACATACAATAGATGAAAGAAACTGTGGTCAGTTATGTACACTGTAGAAGAAGAATGTGCTATGCTAAATAAAGGTGCAGATATATTTACCATGGCAAGATCGCAGGGTATAAAACTTGCAGAACATAAAGCATTAGGAACTGAGCACAGAGCTAGTGTTTTATGTATTTTACCCAGACTACAAACGTTAAATAAAATTTCTTGTATCTTGTACCCCTCTCTCAATTTTTTGGACTTGCCCACGGGCAAGTGACTTGCAAACTTGAGCTTGCCTGAACCGATTTTGAGCTTGTCCTGGGAGGCAGGCAAGTGGATTTGTAAATCACTGGCTTATGAAATGGCCTGATGTCCAATCGTCCATCCATCCATTAGCACTAATTTGTTATCACTACTCCTCCTAAACTACTTGGAGGATTGCCACAAAATTTTATTCACACATTCATCAAATGGTCTAGTTGGTCCTAAATGAAAATGGTGTTGCTAGGACATCAAATATTGTTATTGCTACATATACTTCAGAATGGATGGTCATATCAGCATGGGATTTTCACTATACATCTTATGATGTTTGCTTGGTCCTAAATTAAAATGGTGCTGATCTGACATCCAATATGGCCACCACAGCAGCCATCTTGAAAATCTTGTCATCACTACTCCTCTTGAATGGAAAGTCATATTGACAATGGGCTTTTTACTGGAAGACTTCATATGATGTGTTACAGAATTATATACCATTTTTCTTTTATTAATGGTATAGTTTATTAGTTTATGATCTCTGTTCTTAGTCTAACAGCTGTCGTCTTGCAGTGAGTACACATACGGTAAATTGGATCGATATTTCACCGAAACATTAGTATATCATGTATTTTTAGGGTGTGAGAGTATGAACTTCTGACCTAGATTCTATGAGTAAACACTTTATTGACTGTAATAACGTTAGTACACTGGTACTTTAGAGATGTCACACATAACCTAATTTCTGATTGGTTTGGAGAAGGTTGTTTCTAGAAGGATTAAATGGGGTTTTATTTCGATTCTGCGTATTAAGAGACTATATAATAGGATTTATAGCAGCATTCTAGCATTCATAGCATAGTTTGACAACCTGAGAGGTCATAAACGAATTTGGTTCTTTTTGAGTGTGGATATTCTACTTTTGTGATATATATATCGTTGTGATATATATATATATTCATACAGTACATTCAGGATTAGTACTGTTTCTTCAGCTTTAGTAATTATACAGCTCCGTGGAATTATCGGAAACTAGAACTTGTGTTATTCCATATTCACAAGGACTGGAATTTATAAAACTTGGATATCCTTGATTCTTATTAACACATCAGTACAGCAAAGGTTTAATTCGGAAACTACTTCATTCGGAATATTTGGACTAACTTCCGGATCAGTGAACTTTAGAACAATTTAGGACTTTTAAGGATATTCTATACTGTAAGTTATTTTTAATTCTTTCACTTTGATTGTTTGTTGAAATATTTTAATATTTTAGGAAATTAGATATTTGTATTTTAAATCTTGAAAGCTTGTTTTAGTCTTTTCTTTTGTTACATTACCCCTAGTTGTAACAGATGTCAAGTTGGTCCTAAATGAAATAGTGCCACTCTGACATCCAATGTGGCTATCACACCTGGATGGTCATGTCAACATGGGATTTTCACTAAAAGACTTCTTATAATGTCAATTGGTCCTAATTGAAAATGGTGCTTATCAGATGTCCAATATAGCAGCCAGCTTGAAAATCTTGTTTTCGCTACTCCTCCTTAATGAAAAGTCATATAAACTTTTTACCAGAAGACTTCTTATGATGTCTAGTTGGTCTTAACTCATTAACCCCTGGCACCACGTTTACGCGTCATGAGGTTGTACCCTACTTCCGAGCTCTGTAACGTGAACATCATTTAGGATACACTAAAGTGGATGGTATTTCAGGAAAGTAGACAGATGTAGCTTTACAATGATACCAAATAATGTTGACTTTCTACTTGCAATAAAAAATACAGCGGAAAAAATGCAGTTTTTGAGACCTGATTTTTTTTAGGTCAAAAATTGCCAGTTCCGGAACCGGAGTTTGTGTCCGGATTTTAGACTTTTTTGGCCTTAGATCTAAAGCAGACCTGTCCAAACTGCACACAGACAGATGAACCTTTGCAAAAAGTAGGATAAGTTTGAGATTTGGAGTAAAAAGGGCCCAGGACACAAAAATCGGGGATCCAATACGAAAAAAAAAAAAAAAAAGTCCAACTTTTACCCTTCTGCACGTGCGCGAGCATAAAAGCCAATCAAAAACAATGTTTCTGATACACCTAAGCATCCGGCTAAACGAAAAACTTTCTTAAGCAGATGTGTTTTGCTGCATTCAGAAGTAACCCCAAAAATGCGTTTCCTACCCCCATTTCAGGCGAAAATGAAAAGAATCTCCAGGGGTTAATGAGTTAACTGAAAATGGTGCCTCTCAGACATCCAATATGACTGACACAGTTGCTATCTTGAAAATCTTGTTATTGCTGCACCTCCTGAATGGAAAGTCATACCATCAGCATGGGGTTTTTGCTCAGAGACTTCTTATAATGTCTACTTGGTCATAAATAAAAATGGTGCCCATCTGACATCCAGTATGACCACCATGGCAGCCATCTTGAAAATTTTGTTATTGCTACTTCTTCTGAACAGAAAGTCATATAGACATGGGATTTTCACTGGAAGACTTCTTATAATGTCTAGGTGATCTAGATGAAAATGGTGATGCTCTGATATCTGATATGACCGCCACAGCTGCTATCTTAAACATTTTTTTATTGCAACATTGTCCAGAATGGAAAGTCATCAACATGAGGTTTTCAGAAAGATTTCTTATAATGTCTACTTGGTCATAAATGAAAATGGTACTGATCTACAGTAAAATATAAATTATCCGGACACCGATTATCCAGACTATTCGCTCTTATGGACTACTATCATGTCTCACCAGATTTTGTACTTGTATCAATAAATGAAACTAATTTGTCAATCTCGATGCCAGCATAGAAAAGAGTTACAGAAATCAGAAGCAGATACAATAAAAATACACTCTCATACAGTTAGAATTACAATGGTGTTATGAATAACTAAATGATCTTTTTAAGGTAAAAATAAATGTAGTTCGGAGAGAGGGAGGGGAATAATAATAATAAAATAATAATTCTTTATTTAATGAGGGTAGCTCAGTTAGAATACAAATGTATCTAGTCTCCCTTGAGGCCCTCAGCTATTCTAAAACCAAAAACACAGATTACCATGCACAGAGACAAGACAGTTGGAGTAGAGACAGGAGATGTTACAAGGTATACTGACATGTAAAGGTCAATTACAAATCAAGTTTCAAATATTTGCGATATTTTTCTTTAAAACTTTCAACAGAAGTGGCTGATCTAACAGATGTGGGCAAGGAGTTCCATATCTTTGCTCCAGAATATTTAAGACTATATCGAAATTGTTCAGTCTTGGGTTTGGAGTTTCACGTGGGCATGTATGGTTGACCGTAAGGCATATGGTCCTTGGATTTCATCAAAAATTTCTCTCATGTATTCAGGCAATTTCCAATTTATACATTTGTAGACAAGTACTACCTTTTGAAAGTTAATTCTGTCATTTATTTGAAGCCAATTTAGTTCATGGAAAAGGGTTTTAGATGGTGTGTCGAAAGGAGCATCCAGTATTAGGCGTGCTACTCTCTGTTATATCTTGTTAATTCTTTCTAATTGGCTTTTGGGGCAGTTTCCCATATTGTCAAACAGTAATCAATAACTGGCAGAATGTAGGCATTATTGTACATTATTCTAGTTTGTATGGGTAGGTACTTCTTAATTTTACCTAGTAAAGTTATTTTACTTGACAGAGACCTACAGACATATTCAATATGCTTCTCCCACTTTAGATCATTTCAGCTATCACTCCTTGGAGTTTTTCTTCTTTAACATTTTCAATGAGTTTCCCATGTATTGTCAGATTTAGTACATTGTCAGAAGTTGAATGTTTCATTGAGTGTTGTGTTGCATAGGTAGGATGAAAACCAGTTTAAGGCATTAGTATCAAATTTATAGCATTTTAGCTTAGATAAAAGAACATCATGATTGACTAAATTAAAAGCCTTCCGAAAGTCTAGGAATAATACACCTGTTAGACTCCTCTTATTGATATCCTGCAGCCAACAGTCTGTAAGTTTTGTTAAAGCTGTTTGACATGAATGATCCTTTCGAAAACCTGATTGTTCTTTGTGAAAGAGTGAGAATGTTCTGAAGTAATGGTATACTTGCTTAGCAATCAGTTTCTCAAAGATTTTTGATAATGTACATGTAGGTAGAATGGAAATAGGTCTGTAGTTTCCTTGGTCCAACTTAGAGCCTTTCTTATATATTGGGGTTACTTTTGCTTCTTTAAATTTATCTGGGAAAACACCAGACTGGATACTCTTGTTAATGAGGTTAGCTATAGATTGAGATATAACAGGTGCAGCAAATTTTAGGACCATTGGGCCTATTTCATCAAGGCCAGTGGATTTTTTGACATTTAGCTTCACAAGGGTACAGTATACATGTACATCTTAGTCACTTACATTAACTATAGAAAATTCAAGTGGAGGATCAGTTGGAACTTTGGCATTTACATAATTGAGAAGCTTTTCATTATCAATGGTCTCTGTGTTCTCTCTGACATAATTATTTGTTACATTTGTAAAGTAGTGGTTGAAGATGTGCGCAATTTCTTATACACTTGTAGCTGAGTCTCCATTGTGGTCTAATTGGGTAGGTGGAATACTTTTTGAGGAGGGACTGAGATCTTTTAGATACTGCCATTATGTGCTTGTATTTGTAGCACTCCCAATAGCTTGATTATAATAGTTTTTCTTAGCTTTATGTATTAGGCTGTTTGGGATGCTTTGCCATTCTTTATAGTTATTCCAGTCTTTGATTCTATGAAATTTATCTCTTTTGTGTCTTGCTTCTTTTATCTCATTGGTCATCCATTTAGGTTGATACTCATGTTTAACACGTTTTGTTTTACAAGGAGCATGTCTGTCCAATACATGGATAAAAAGCTTATACCAAGCTTCCCAGGCAGTATTGACATTTGGAATATTAGTGGTATCATTAAAAGGCATCAAATACAGGTCATTATGGAAGTTTTCTTCATGAAAGTTACGAAAATCTCTGTATTTTATCTCACGATGTTGGTTAATGGTAAGTTTAGGCACACATATAGTGATACATACAGGATAATGGTCACTGATTGCAAACACAGGTACACAAATTTCACTTATATTTTCTACTTTATTTGTGTATAAATGGTCAATTAATGTTGAACTGTCTCGCGTGATTCTAGTCGGACTGCTAATGACCTGAGTGAAATTACCAGTTTTGAAACAGTCCTGCCACTTTTGAGGAAGGGTTTTTAGGAAGTTTATATTAAAATCACCACATATTATTGTTTCATAATCATGTACTGTACACCAACAGCATTTTGTACTTGATTTTCAAACGTTTCAATCCACTCTACTTTAGAATTAGGGGGCCTATAAGCAGAGCATATCAGAATAGGCTTTGTCTGCATCAAGTTTACTTCTATCCATATACTTTCGATTGTGTTGGTTTCAAGATCATGTCTCCTTTTATATTTAATGGATTCTACAATATAAAGAAGTATCCCCCATCCCTGATTGTCATTCCTATCTTTTCTTTCAAACTGATACCTTTAATATTGAGTAATCTATCATCATTGTTTCTGTTTAAAATGTTTCACAAAGACCAAGAATATGTACAGATCTCTTTTGGTTTAGTAGGAGCCTAATCTCATCAAGTTTAGGCAAGATATGCCTTACATTAAGGTTTGCAATTCTTAAACCCTTCTTTACCAGTCCAAAAGTTGTACAAGTTTGCTCACTCTCATTTTTACCACATGTGCTGGGATTGATTTCAGTATGTACATTGTGGTCTATGCAGACATTTAACTTGGTATTGTTTGTAGTACAGTCTATGTTTTCATTATTGTTTGTGCCATAAGCATTTACATTAGGATTCTCTTGTGAACAAGAGGCCTCAAGGGAGTTACATATTTCATAAGTACAATCAAGTAGACTAGTAACAGTATCTTTGCTGGCCGATTCCAAAACTTCTTTACTGTATGGGGAAGATGGAGATTATTACACCCGTTTGTCACTAAGTGAGTGCTGATGTGAAAACATGTAATTTGTCATACAGAAATCCCAAGCTAATCAAGCATAATTAAAGACTCGTAATTGTCTGATCAAAGGCATTATGTAGTCCAAGCCTGCATAATTAACTGTCTATCAATGATTGATGGTGACTTAACGGGTGATAAAAGTTAGTTACCTATGGTACTGGCACAGGTGTTAACAGAATCCATATCAGCTGAGTTTACCTTAATCAAAGCTCTCAGACACATGTTCACAATACCACACACAAAATGATCATCAATTACACCTATGTTATTGAGTTATGGATAGTCCAAGTAGATCCCTGATAGGTTTAAAGTGAAAATGTACAATCTAACATGTATTATGAATTTTACTATTGAATTAAAGTGTCGTACTAGGTTTTTTTATATTGTTTCTGCTCTTTTTTTGTTGAAACAATTCAGATTTCTATACAATGTGAATATTTTCTTAGTCACTGATACATATACAATTAAACATAATGATTATTGGACCAATTTTATACAGATACATCCATTCAGTTCTTCTTTTTCAACAAAATTTGATCATCCAGACATTTGATTATCTGATTATCTGGACAAAATCTGTGCTCCCCCTAATGGGTCCAGATAATCGATGTTTTACTGTAGCTAGATCATGAATAATAATAATGATAATAATAATAATAATAATAATAATAATAATAATAATAAATGTACATGCAAAAGAAGAACAGAGATATTCTGTACATAAAAGCATCACTTTAACATATGGATTAAAACAATTGAGACATGACAACACTAAAAAAAAATGGGTAGAGTTAAAAAAGAAAATAAAATGTCTAAATGTTATCCTTGTACAGTAATGGCCCATTTAAACATCAACAAGTTTATGCCTAGCATCAAAGAAGCTCTTTACAAAATAAGAGGGTAGGATCATTATAAAAAAATCTCTTTGCAAAGTAATGAATGTTGATTCTTTTTTATTACTAAAATTTTGCCCAACAATAATAACTATATCGCGTAGACTATCAATAAAGTTGTCTCATATTACTATACAAAACACAGTCAAGGATAAAATGCATTTTATCTTCTGTAAAGTTAATACAACATGGACAAAACTGATTATTTATGTCAAGTGCAGGTGTTTTGTATCTTCCCCTAGCACTCATTCTAGGTGCAGTGAAATTATGAACATAGATTAAAGTATATTGGCTTTAACCATGTATCGGAAAAAAATCGACATGTACATTTCATGTTTCATCTGTATTTCAATCAATTTATAATATAATGTATAATATAATGTTTATCAATATTAGGGAGAAGGTAAGATTTAATGTGAAACTTAGTTATTAATGTGGCATAAGTTGACAGTTCACTAAATAAAGACTTATTTTTTCAATCAAGTACTATAGCTTGATTCCAATTTGGAATTTACAGATGGAAATATAGATGAAACATTAAACGTAGTTTTTTTTTTCCACACTTGTTAAAGCCAAGATATTTTAATATACATGCATTTTCAACAGATTCACTCCTTGTGGATAATTTTTATAAAGACTTAAATCAGTGCTAAAATATCACATGGTAATTCTTGCATATATATGAAACTTTACGTTTTTTTTTTTTTTTAAATAATTATTTTGATTTATTCCAACTGCACTTTACATCTCCATTATCTTTTGCCACCCATCCAGTTAGTGCTGTGTCATCATCATTAAAAATAAGAAAAGATACCAGCAGCAAAACTGACCTTTATTATCATCCTCCAATACTTGTTTTGGGCTGATCTAAGCATATACAACTTAACTGTTGGACTTGACTGATGTTCTTTAGGCTTTGGACTTTTAATTAGTTTTTAAGGCTAATGGTATGGTCCTGTGTCTCTGTCATTTGTTGTCCGTTTGTCCATCAACAATTGCTTGTTACCACTCTGTAGTCCATATTTCTGATCCAATTTCAATCAAACTTGGAATATGGGTTTATATCATCAAAATCTTGTACAAGTCCAATAATGAGCAAGATCCATGCATAATAATGAGGTGATCTTGCATCTGATTAGCTAACTTTGTGTTTACTCTGGAGGCAATATTTCTGATATGATTTTGATCAGACTTGGAATATACACTTATATCATTAGGACCTCAGATGAGTTTGATAATGAGTAAAATTCATGTATATTAATAAGGTGATCTTGCATCTGATTTGATGAGTTATTTACAACTCCGGAGGCCATATTTCTGATCCTATTTTGATCAGACTTGGAAGATATACTTATATCATTAAGATCTCGGATGAGTTCAATAATGAGTGAGATCCATGCATATTAATGAAGTGATCTTGCATCTGATTGGCTAAGCTTGTTACCCCTCTGGAAGCCAGACATATATCTCTGTGATTTTGATAAAAGTTGCAATAAGGGTTTATATCAACAAGATTTTGGATGGATTCAATAATGAGCAAGATCCACATATATTAAAGAGATTATCTTGCATCCGATCAGCTGAACTTGTTACCATTTTGTAGGCTGTTTTTTATATCTGATTTTGATATACAGTAACTTGAAATATAAACTAACATCATCAAGCTCTCAGATGAGTTAAGTGACAAGTGAGATCCACATATATTAATGAGATAATCTTGCATCTGATTGGCTGACCTTTTTACCTTTATGGAGGTCAGATTTTGGATCCAATTTTGATTAAACTTCGAATATAAGCTTATATCATCAAGATCTTGGATTGGTTTGATAATGAGTGAGATCCATGGATATTAAAGAGGTGATCGTTTATCTGATTGGCTGAGCTTGTTACCCATCTGAAGGCCATATTTCTGATCCAATTTTGATTACACTTGGAATATATGCATATATCACCAAGTTTTTGTACAGATTATTTAATGAGTGAGATGCATGCATGTTAAAGAGTTGCATCTGATTGGCTGACCATGTTACCACTCTGGACGCCATATTTCTGATCCTATATTAATCAAATTTGAAAAATATGCTTATATTATCAAAAATTTGGATGGGTTTGATAATGAACGAGATCCATGCATATTAATAATTTAATCTTGTATCTGATTCATTGAGCTTGTTACCGCTCTGGAAGCCATATTTGTGATCTGATTTTGATCAAACTTGAATATATTCTCTCATCAGGATCTTGGACTGTTGGTAATGAGCGAGATTTAGCATAATAATTAGTCAGTCTTACATCTGACTAAATGGGCTTCTTACCATTCTTGAAGCCATTTTTTTGATCCGTTGGGTTTATTATCATCAAGCTGTTGGATGACTTTGAATATAAGCAAAAGACAGCACATATTAATCATGCCTTTATCTTTAGAAAGAATTTTTATCAGGATATAGTAAAATAGGTAAAATCAACATGATATAAAGTTTTGATATCGTTTACACAGGATGTGTTCTACATTACTGTAGAAGCCTGCTAAGTGAAACAGTCAGCTGTTAAGTTATGTAAGCCAAGTGAGCAATATCAGGCCCACTTGGACCTCATCTTAAGTTTCATGCATTATGCAGTGAGAAAAGTCTGTGATTGGCAAAGAATGGGACACTTATGCTCATTATAGTCATGTGTCCCTTATTAAAGGATAGAATTATTTTTGTACTTGTGAATTATGATTAATAATACATTCCTTTAGAATAGCGAAAGTACTCATAAATTAAAATGTACTGGTATAGAGACATCAAATAAATTGAATGGATTCATTCACTCTGGACTAAAACATATAATGTATTATTGATTGGCAAACAGGTTATTACCAGGTACATAACATAACATAACCTCTGGTTGGATGTTTATAGTCCTTACTTTGATAAAAGGTTCATGGTAATTATGTGCAGTGAGAGATGGGTGTTTGGAAAAAGATGTCTTCTGTCAGTGTTAAGCAGATTTCTTTTATAGAAAGGGCAAATATATACATGTATTTGTAAGAAGTTTTGTCAGAAATTTCAGGCAGAGTTCTTTACGGTGATGCATCCTTTATATAGAGTACTTGAAGGCAGGTTTTACATTATACATTTACTTTGCGAAAAGGTGCGTGGTAAACCAATAGTTCTTTATGAGCCCACAGAGTGTATATACATACATGCATCCAGTGTGTTACATCTACATTTTACAGTGTACTTAGAGCATGATAGATGTGATTATTTTTTTGGCAGGTTTGAGGAAAACTCCCATTTTCCTTGAGGGTAGATCCATATCAGATCATGATCACCTTTTTATCAAAGAGTTTCGACACTGTTATTACCACTTGTACTGTTAGGCAAATACAGGAGATAGACACATGAGCAATTACACTGCTGCCAGCTAGAGTTGGCTGGTAATTAACCTTTTTTTGATTAACATTTGTAACACCTGGATTGACATTTGCCCTGGGAAATGTCCATATATACACTAGGTTTCATCACCTATTCTATCCTATCCTAATGTGAAAAATTTTTCCCAGAAACTAAAATGGCCCCAAGGGTCCAAGGGCTTAGTCTTGCTTACTTCCCATTTGATTATTATGATGAGGCCTAACATATTTATAATGTTATAAATGCTTCTGTTCAGAGATTTTAAAAAAATGAAATTATTGTAGGTAGAGCTGTGGTAAATTACCACAAGTTTGTTTTCGCTATTACGTCTACTCCTAAACTACTTGGAGGCTTGCCATGAAACTTTACACACAAACTCATCCCAAGGTTTAGTTGCCCCTAAATGAAAATGGTGCTGCTCAGACATCCAGAATGGCCACCACAGCAGCCATCTTGAAAATCATGACATTGCTACCCCTGAATGGATTGTCATATCAACATAGGGTATTCACTAGAAGACTTTTTATGATGTCTAGTTGGTTCTGAATAAAAATGGCACTGATCTGACAGCCAGTATGGCCACCATGGTAGCCATCTAGAAAATCTGATCGCTGCTCCTAGTTGGAATGTCGTATCAACATTGGGCATTTCACCAGAAGACTTCTTATGATGTCTGGTTGGTACTAAATGAAAATGGTGCCATTTCTGACATCCAGTATGGCCACCATGGCAGCTATCTTGAAAATCTTTTTGTTGCATTCTCTTTCTAAATGGAAAGTCATATCAATGTGGGGTTACACCAAAAGACTAATGAAAATGGTGCCAATCTTACATCCAACATGGCTGCCACAGTGGCTAATTTGAAAATCTTACTGATCAAGAATATCAGAAATGGTTTAAACACTCAGCAGTTAAAGAAAAGAAGAAATGGTCTTGAGTTCCTGGCAATTCTTTTTGGTTTGGTTTGGTTTTTGTGTGTTTAACACCATTATTCAGCACATGAGGCTATACATGGTGGCCAGTATATTTTGTGGAGGAAGAACCTGAGAAGACTCCAGGAAGAACCACTGACTCACATACCCATGTTGGCTGAGCTGAGACTCGAACCCACTCAGATAGAGGTGAGATGTAAGTGATCTGTAAAGGCGAGTGCCTTAGACCATCCAACCACCCAGGGCCCCCAATTCTTTTTGGACAGTAGAGTGTCAGTCCCTTCAAGGGACTCTTCTTTTTGGGTGTGTGGGTTTTTTTGTGTGTGTGTGTGTGGGACTACAATTATTTTTTTGTATTGAATTTAACTTGTATATTTGTTTCAAATCTCTACCACCAGAGCTCGTTCTTAGATAGTATGAGATCTCACTGTATAAATGCAGATGTTACACATATGACATGGTTTTAGACAAATATTGTACTCTAGGAAAAACAAGGGTTCCATGGAAAACTATGTTTCACCTTTTTCAGCCCGTCTACCACCTGTCTGTTGGTTAATATAGTGATTCTCTCTTTTAATGCCAGGTAAGTGAACATGAGGTTATATGGTGGGGTTCTATGAATATGACCAAGGAGCTAGTCTACAGAGAGTAAGGAGAGACCCAGGGCAAATGCTGGTAGCATTAAGTGTTTTGGCCTTTTCACACGACGAGAGTGTATGTAATGAGGTTGTATATAATGAGGTTTCCAAGTTATGATACAGACACTGGGTACATGTAACAGGGAATAAAGATAGAGCCAGGAGCCAAGCAATGCTGACTGCATCATTTTTTTGTTGTTATCATGCCAGGTTAAGTGTATATATACTGCACTCTTAGGATGAGGTGATGAATATTTTATCAGTTATGACACAGGTGTCAGTCCTTAGGACAGGTATGTGCAACCTACGGCCCGCGACCTGGTTTTATCCGTTTATTTAAATCATAAAAATTGCTTATCTGGCCTGTGCCCTGGAGGAAGTTACACATGCTTGCCTTAGGTGGTAAGGAGAGATACAAGAGTTGATGCTGGTTGCATCAATGATTTGGCAAAAAGTGTATATATGGTTCTAGTGTAGTGATCTTGACAGTTTTCAAGTTAGTGGTGTGATGATTCGTGGTATGGCAATTAGTTGTAGTAATCAAACATTTGTTGAAAATGCCAAATGACCAAGCATTTGATCATGATTTTCTATAATGAACCTTAAATGATGAATATTTTCTTCTTCGGACAATTCTGTTTTTACACCTTTAATTTAACATTCTTCAGTGCATTGCAACACATGTTTCTTAGATCAATGATAGACCATTTCAGACATGTACTGTTTTTGTTCGTAGATAACCAGTAACAGCCAATCAAAGTTTTTATACAATAACCTCATGAGTGTGATAATTCCCTGAATTCAGGGACACAAAATAATGTTTCCAAGTATGCACAAATGACATTTTCCACAAAAAATATGGTGTCTGTTACTGTCTGTGACTAAGAATAGTTTGTGTTTCTAATAAAAAGGCACTTTCTATATTTGACTCTTCTGGCCTTTCGCCCTTGAAAGGCCAGTCGAGAGATGTGAAGGGACATAACTCTAAATCTTACCCTGAGAGGAAACGATTACTCATTGTGCTTACCTCCATTGATATAGTTTGACAGCTTCTATGTTGCACTTAAAACAATTTAAAATCATTACAATTGAAAATGCTTATCAAAGGTAATTGCATAAATATTTTCTCAAAATGTTGTATTAATTTTTGTTCTTGAATTTTCTTAAAAGAGATAAAGAGAAGAAAAGACTTAAAACACTGATAATTAAGATTACATCTACATGTATATAGAGGGATAATGGTATTTGCTTATGATCATAAAATATCAATATCTCACAAGTTATGTTCATCTCTTTGATCCTGTTTAATGTACTCTCCAATCAATCTGTATTCTCAGTACTTTGATTTTATTTTTGTCGTACAACTATTTTTGGACAGAAATGTGTCACTCTTTTTCCTGTGTTTACGATTACTAATTCACTATATGAATTCAATTAAAAATGGGAGAAATAATCGCAGATGTTGAGGTCACAAGTGTTTTAATCGTCTGTATTTTTTTCCTGCTTTTTTATTTTCTTTGTAATAAAAATACAAAATGCACTAAACAGCATTGTTTACATCAAAAATGTTGAAACATACTGAAATTCAGTCATGGTGAATGTGAGACTTCTTTATCTATTTGTTTAATTATTAATTTTCTTGTAAAATAAAATAATGCTTGTTATATCATAAAAATATTGTGAATAAAGTTTTCTTAGCCAAAATAGTTAACCCTTTCATCACTAAGTAACTTTGTAGGCATAGAGCCCTCAACACTAAGTAACTTTGGAGTTGTAAAGCAAAATGACTTGTGGATTTTGAAATAACACAACTTTGCCAATTTTAAAAATATCTGGCTGGATTAGGTGTCAAAATCAAGGTTAATAATCACATTTTATGACTAATTCACTAAAATGTGCATATCTATTACAACTGTTAAAATACAGGTGCAAACAGGTAAAATACAAGTAATTATCTATTTACCTCTTAGAAAACTTACAAAGTTCCCAAAACTTGTTCAATTGACCCTAGATGTACTCATGAATAATTCCAGTAGCAACACAAGTCTTTCTTTCAGGTATTTGACAGGTAGAAGCTTGTCAAATTCTCATTTAAGTTGAAAAAAAGAGTAAAACAAAAATTTTCACAGAACTTTTTCTTTTATCTTCAAGTAAAATGAAATTGATAACACCAGCATAATAATTGAATTTATAGAAGAATCTATCATTTATAATGTCTGTACATGTAATCTTTAATCAATTGTCACCTGCAGCCTACACGGGTAATTCTTTATAAAACTGAAACAAATCTCTTTGGTTTTCCAACTTCGTCCAAACAAAATTACATGAAGCGTACACTTCCTCCAGTTCAAAACCTTCAAAGTCCTCTTCATCATCATCATTGTCACCCACAAGCTCATTCCATTGTCTCTCCAGACGTCTTCTGTCATTTTCATACAACTGTACTAGGTCGAAATTGGTAAAATCCTTTGACAATTCAAAATCTGACTTCACTCTCATCTGATCTTTCTTCGAACTCCGCCATTTTGGATAAAAATTTCAAATTCGGAAAACACGTTAAAAGTGCCTACTTTGTTCAATATTTCTAGTTGTGTACAAGCTAAACTCGCGAGATAATCCAAATATAATATCTACATTACAAGAAGGAAGTTATTAGAGGTATCCCGAAATTTATATAGTCGGGTACTATAATGCTTCAGAAGAACACTGCTCCAGACCGGTAAAGCGGTCCATAGTGTTTACAGACTTACTTCCCCTGGACCGGAAAACCGGTCCACAGTGATGAAAGGGTTAATATCCTCTGTGTTTTTTCCCAAAAGATTTTCAAACTGGGGGTCCTGTGGAGAGCAAATGTCACATGAGATTTTAACACTTGGTGACGAATTAATGTTGAATTTCGAAACTTTGTACATCCAGTTGTAAAGAGATTTGACTGACCAGATCGTAAGTACACATCACATGTCAGCAAACCCTTTATCCATATTAGTTAGCATGATTCATGAGTCGAAAATCTTTAATGAACAAAATTTCTTTTGATGAAGTTAGTTCAATAATTAAAAAGTTAGAGCTATGATACAAGTAATTCCACTAAAATTATACAAGAGGAGGTCAAAACATGAATACCAACAGTCAAACCTGATGGTACCTAATTGAGCAGATGTTGTTCCACAGTGATGCACTATTAATTTAAATACTTTTAAAGATAAATGACATTTACAGTGAATGTGTACAAATGCCGTTTCTAAAGTATTGGGTGTTGGTCTATATCTATACTGTAATGGCAAAATGTCACATGATAGGAATATGGCTGTGTTCTTTAAAACCATAATGGAAAGGTATAATAATAATAATAATAATAATAATAATAATATTAATAATAATAATATACTTTGTTTATCTAGGGTGTCATAATTAGCTAACAGCTAGTTTTTATTATGGTACTGCATTTAAAATAAATATACATGTAATTAGTAAAAAATCTACAAGGTTAACATCTACTACATGAAAGAAAACATACATGTATAACAGAAGATTAATACAAATTTTACATGGTTAATATGCTGTTATCACATAGATATATTACAGCTACAACTTACTAATGTTATGCAATCATAAAATCAGTTTGCTCATTAGTATAGTTGTAGAGATATAATTTCTTAAAAGCTGAAACATTAGGTGCTTGTTTAATATCATGCTGCAAACTATTACATAAAACTGTACCAGCATAAGCAAAAGATTTCTTAAAATACTCTGTCCAAACTTTTGGTATATATAAATCATGGTTTGCACTCAACAAAGTGTTAATGTTCTTTATGAACTTAAAAACATTAAGATACTCTGCTGCTAAATTATTTAAGATCTTGAAAGTAAGAACAGCTTTTCTAAAAATAATGTAATCCTTAATTGGTATCGGTCTAAGGATGTTGAAAAGAGATGATGTAAACATTAAAATATCTTTGACATTTAAAATCACCCTGGCTTCTCTTTTCTGTGAGCTGTATAGTCTCAGCTTGTAAGAGGAATTACGGGGTTCTCACCACACAGCACCACAGTAGATAAAATGTGGAAAAACAGCTGTATTGTACACTTTTCAAATCAACTGATCCAACACAAAACCTCTAACCTTTTTTAAAATTCTTATTTTCTTAAATACTTTTATGAAGAGTGTTTCAAAGTGGTATGACGAGGATAAAGTATTATTAATAAGGATACCTAAAAGTTTGGCACATTTAACAGTTAAAGTTTTTGTACCATACACCTGTATACTTGTATTTACAATTATCTACATTTGGCTGCTCATTGTGCTGAGTAGATAAGCATTAACTGAATTTTCTGTAAATTTAAGCTAAGTTTATTGTCATACATCCATTTCATAGCACATTGTAAATCTTCATTTAGTTTCCTCTCAACAATGCTAATATCTTTATCACTAACATATTAACGTATGATGTATCATCCACTGTCTGTCCATTATCACAAGTTTATTATTGTTACTCCACCTAAACTTCTTGGATTATTGCCACGAAACTTGACCGACACATTCATCCTAAGGTCTAGTTGGTCCTACATGAAAATGGTGGTACTCTGACATCCAATTACCATCTTGAAAATCTTGCTATTTCTACTCATTCTGAACAGATGGTCATATGGGGTTTTCACTAAAGATTTCTTATGATGTCTAGTTGCTCCAAAATAAAAATAGTACATGTATTGATCAATGGTGGCTATCTTGAATATCTTCTCATCACTACTCCTCTTGAAGTGATGGTCTTATCTGAATGAAAATGGTGTTCATCTGATCTCCAACACAGCACCATAGTAGCCATCTTGAAAATCTTGTTATTACTCCTCAGGCTTTTAACTATACTGGCTTGTGGGCATGACAACACACAGCAAGTATGAATAGAATTTTATCATATAAAGTTTCTAGATATATCTGATGAATATTTTAAATTATGCAACTGAAATAACGTTTTTTTTCTTCTTCTTCAAAATAATAATAATTCTTGATTTAATCAAACTCAGCATATGGGTATATTTTGGCAATGAGACATGTTGAATGATATTTTTCTGTGGTACCAGGTTCGAAGTCAGTGAACATGTTAACTTGGACATGTAAGAAAATATTTTTGTTACCAAATTTAGTATGTTGGAGTTTCTCAAGAGTACATGTATCAAATATGGTTTCAATACGCAATAGTTTAAAAAAAAAGAAATGATCTTGGATTCCTGGAAATTTGCTTTGGCATCAAGTACTTCAAGTGATTCTTGTTCACATGTTTTTTTTCTCAATAGGACAGGAACCCACTAATGGCTCCAAAGGATTGCTTAAAAAAAAAACAACACCTGGCAGTCGACTTTTATCTGGCAGTCAACTTTTATCTTTTAACAATAAGCTCTTTTCAGGTTATGTCATTAGTAATCATATTGGAGGACAACAGATTTTGCAATCAATTATGTAGGGTGTCAGGGTGAAGGATTTTTTTCTTTTCTTCTAAGCACTTGTTCCTGGGATGAGTGTGTTGCAAGTTACTTGTCCCTGTCCTCACTGTACTCAACACAAATACACTTCTCCATTTCACTGCTTATGCTCTTACTCAAGAACCATAGGTACCTGACGCAAGCTTGATACAAAAATGGTCAAAATCTTGAAAATATTATGGTTCCATAGAAAAATATATAATGAGACAAGGTTTGTAACTCGAAAAAATGCAGTTGCATACATGACCTTCTGTTTCTTAATGGTATTCTCATTTACAATGATACCTTTGAGTAATTGTTGTCATTCTGATGTGGAGAAATATTCATTTTCAATGATCTATAACACATCTTAATGAGTTAGACATAGGAGAAGTTAAGAGACAGAGAATGTCAAAATGTTGTGATTTTCATCCAGTCCTACAGTGTTATTCTCACCCCAGATCACATGTATTTTCAAAACTGTGCAGCGTTATTAATGCATTTTCACACCAAAGCAAAGATGCCAGCAGATATTTCTGTAAGTATGTAATTACTTTTCACAAGAAAAATGTCTGTAACTTGCATTTGAAAAAGAATTCCAACCATCTCAATTTCCATCAACTTTCATACTAAGTAATCCATTTTAGTCAAACCTCCATTCTAGAGAGCTACTCATGGGCACCATAAAAGAGAAAATTACTGATTGACCAAAAGAATTGGAACATTCTAGGTTATGCCCCAATAAAATTTCGACCAATCAGCTGTTGTCTGGACATTATGTGCTTTATAAATAGATTGCAATGGCGTGCATTGTGTGAAAGTGGGAGGGAATCGTCTGAGACATTTAAAATACTAATTTCAAATGTAAGTTGGCAACATTTTTCTTTTGAAAAGTAATTCCATACCGATAGAAGTATCTGCTGGCATCTTCACTTTGGCTTGACAGTGTATCAATAAAACTATAGTCTTGAAAATACTGCTAACCTGGTGCAAATGCAACGAACTCTGACCAGACCAAAATAATTTTTTTTTAACGTTTTCTGTCTCTTTTTCTCAGAGATAGGACTCATAAATATGTTTGATAACTCTTTGAAAGAGAAAATTTCTCCACATCAAAATAAGGCCTGAAAGTACTGAAAATGCAAATACCATTAGGAAATCGAGGGCTATGTGTGAAACTGCAGTATAATATTTTCATGAATTTTACCCATTTTAATATCAGGCTTGCTTAGGGTACCTGAGCAAGAAATGAAGTCGGATTACTTTCTTTTGCGACATGTTCTAGACTGTCCACAGGTAGGGCAAATTAGGCATAAATAAATATATTATTGATGCACATTAGATGTTAAGCAATGCTGAACTTCGGCAGTTATTAAGGCTTGAAAATACACTCAGTGTATACTCCAGGTGTGAATCTGCATCTACTCAGTCCATGGATGAGTACCTGTAAGTACTAAAGTTTTACTTGATCCAGCCAATTTTTAGCCAGTCAGGATGAGAAGACAAGTGGTTTTCCTGAGCCCTCTGTGTGGAACAATTGAAATTAATCATTTGAATTTACAGCAAATACCGTATAATATACTAAATGGAATGGGGAGAGAAAAAAAATGCCACAGAGACATGCTGTTAGTTTACCTAAACCGAGGTAAATTTATGACCATGGAGGTCCATCAGCTACATGTACATGTAGTGATCTTACTGAAAGGTACTTTTAGTCAGCAAATTTTGCTCAGCTGGCCACCAGAAAACACAGCATATCTTTTGACTAGATTGTCAAGGTTATATTCTGTGTTATGATTTATAATACGAAAAGTATATTAAGTGTGGATTTTTCCATGCCTCCATCAATTCATATGACCATTTCCTTGTGGCCATCCCCCTAACCCAGATATTGACTTTGTACTTTACTTTAGCATTTTTTCTGTTTTACTAATCAATGTAAGGCATAACTTTGCACCAAAACTTTCATATTTGGGGTAGGAAATTTATTTATTTTAGTGAGAATCAAAGTTTTAAATAAAAGTTCCCAACAAGAACCCACTAGAGTTTGTAATGAAGGCTTCTACAATACACATAAACTTGTAGATTTAGTATATGTAAGTCACTTGTAGATTGTTTGGCAGTTTATTGTGACAACTAAAAGTTTGAACCCTGATAAAACAATGAGAATGCTTGTAAAATAATTATTTATGAAGACATTTGACAGGAAAACTGTCAGTTGACCTGAGCAAGACCAATTAACATTTGTACTACACAGTGTGTAAATGTCAGTTATCATTGACTGACTGGACTGACTGGGGGTGTTATCTTGGGCCCCTAATGCTTTTCAAACATCACTATTCAAACAAATCTTTTTATGTACCGTTAACTTATGATATCATCTAATTTAGGATATAGTCACCATTAGATCAGAAACAAACCTAAATGTGTTCAAAACAAAATTGTGTAACCATTATATTGTCATTTTAAATATTGAAATATTGAAATACGTGCTCTGCAGTTTGCTCTGTTAATGCATATCATATACACTTTGTGCTTTTATACTTAATGAATCCTGAGGGCCTCGGGTGAGAATAGTATATTATACTGAGATAACCTCATAAAATAAAGAGTTGTTTATTATTATTATTATTATTATTATTATTATTATTATTATTATTATTACACCAGAATGTCTATAATGTCAAGTAGAACATCTCTTATCGAACACAAATTTGCATTGTGTCTACATTCATATGCAGAAAGCAAATAAAAAATGATCCAAAAATATCACTTTGCTCCACTCTCTGTGTCTCTGTGAATGTGTGCATGTACATGTATTTATATTTGCCATATTTTACTTTTTCTTTGATGTACTGAATATATACAGCTTGACAGGGAAACTAATGGTCCTTAGATTTGCACATAATTAGGTGCATAATATAAAAACTTTGAGAGTCTGGGTTTTCCTTGATTATATTTAAGTTTAAATTTAGGTTTGCTTTTGACATAACTACATGTACATGTACACAAAATACTTTTTGACAAAAAGTTCATGTCATATTCATAGTCACTGTCTCTTTGATATGACCACTGCATGGCTGCCTGTTTATTACATACCCATTCAACTCTTTACCTCATATAGAGTTTGTTGCTGTAGTGCTAAAATCACTGAGTGCAGTGTGCTATAAATAAAACATATTACCATAAGTTCAGTCTAAATTGTAACTATTTTACCCTTTTTGTACATATTTGTTATCTGTAGAAAGGTTTAAGAGTAAAATCTGATCTTTATGTCTTTATAATTTTTTTTCACTGGAGAATTTGGGATACTTTGATATGCTTTAAACCTGAGAAATTCATTCGGTGTCCTGTCATTCAAGTTGTGTAACCAACTGTAACCTCTCTCAGCCTCAGAATATACCAGTTTGTTGTCTATGTCTGTATCACTAAATCATCAGAATCTGATAAATTATCAAAATCAGTGTTGCCTACATCGATAACAGAGCCTACATGTATATCTGACTTACTGAAGCCTTTATAGTCACAATTTTAATCATCCAGATTTTAGAAGCTAGAGCTGAATGAAGTTTGTGGCCTCCATTTAGAATGGGAAGAAATCCAACACAGTTACAGTTTTTAAAAAGCAGATTATAACTTTATCTTAAATAGCAAAAGCATGGTCATTTTCGTTAGTGTCTATTGTTTCTAATAGGGTTTATTCCCCAAAGTTGGCACTATGAAAACCAGCTAAAAATGGCCAATGTTACTGTGGGCATTGAAATGTGCTTCTATGCAGATGGCACATGGGCGTCTAAATGTGCTTGTATTCAAATAGGATCAAGGCATTGAAATACACTTCTATGGAAATGCTGTAGAGGTGCCCAAAAGTGATTATGCAAGGCAAAGGGTTAATCTTACATGATTGATCTAGCACTAAATACAGATGTTCAATTGGTAATTTTGTATCCCACGCCCAGACTGGAACTAGTTTGGTGTTTCACTTATGTCCACCTGTCATTCTTATTTGTTTTACTAAATCAGACTTTTATAAATTCTAATCAGCTTTGAATTCCATTCACATTTTATAGTGAAAAATAAGTGGAAAGCACAAAAGAAAAGGTATCAAAAATACCAAACCACATTCATGTTTTTAGCTCCACTGGTCATAGACCAGAAGAGCTTAAATTATGGAATGGTCCGTCATCTCTTCGTCCATTAGCAATAGTTTGTTATCACTACTCCTCCTAAACTACTTGGAGGATTGCCATGAAACTTTACACACATTTTCATCCCTTGGTCTAGTTGGTTCTGAATGAAAATTGTGCTGCTTGGACATCCAATATGGCCATCACAGTGTCCATCTTGAAAATCTTATCACTACTCCCCCTGTATGGATAGTCATATCAACATCGGGTTTTCACTAAAAGACTTCCTATTGAATGTCTAGTTGGACCTAAATGAAAATTATGCTGATCTGACATCCAATATGGCCACCATGGCAGCCATCTTGGAAATCTTGTTATCGCTTCTCCTCCTGAATGGTCATATCAACATAGAGTTTTCACTAAAAGATTTCTTATGATGTCAGGTTGGTCCAAAATAAAAATCGTGCTGATCTGACATCCAATATATCTACCATGGCAGCCATCTTGACAATCTTGTCATAGCAACTCCTGCTGAACTGAAAGTCATATTGACATGGGGTTTTCACCAAAAGACTTCTTATGATGCCTAGTTGGTCTTAAATGAAAATGGTGCTGATCTGACATCCAGTATGGCTGCCACACAGCAGATATCTTGAAAATTTTATCTGAATGGATGGTCATATCAACATTGGGTTTTCACTAAAAGACTTCTTATGATGTCTAGTTGGTCCTAAATGAAAATGGTACCAATCTGACATCCAATATAGCCACCACATCAGTCAGTTTGAAAATCCTTGTTATTGTTATCACTACTCCTCCTGAGTGGATGGTTCTATCGACATGAGGTTTTCACTAAAATTCTTCTTATAATGTTTTGTTGATCCTAAATTAAATCGGTGCTGATCTGATACCCATTATGTGGCCATCTTGAAAATAAATTTTGTTTTTGCTGTTCCTCTTAAATGAAAAGTCATTTTGACATGGGGTTTTCATCTGAAGAGTTCTTATGGTGTCTAGTTGGTCCTAAATGAAAATGACTAACCCACAATATGGCTGCCGTGGTGGCTATCTTAAATATATTGTTATCTTTACTTCTACCAAATCAATGGCAATATCAACATTGGGTTTTCACCAATAAACTTTTTATGATACTTAGTTGGTTCTAAATAATAATAATAATAATAATAATAATAATAATGAGGACTTTGTATAGCGCCTAATCTTTAGAAGCTCTAAGCACTTTACAACATTAGATAACACCTAAAAAACATATAAAATGATATGATTACGAAAAAAAAAAAATGAAATTAGAAAACAAAAACATGCTGAAAATATTTAAGGTAAGGAAAGATTATTAAGTCTTTAGGTCTATTCTTGCAGTCGAAATTGGTGAGTGTTAAGAGCACTCTTGAATGAGATCACTGTGTCTTTGTGTCTGAGTTCAGTGGGCAATTCGTTCCACGTTGCTGGGCCCTGGTATGCAAAAGAACGTTGTCCGTATGACTTCATTTTGATAGTGAAATAAATGAAATGGTGCCAGTCGTAATCCAATATAGCTGCCATGACGGCTGTTTTGAACATCTTGTTGTCACTACTCCTCCTGAATGGATGATCATTTTGACATGGGGGACCGTTTTCACCAAAAGACTTCTAATGATATCTTTGTCCTAAATGAAAATGGTGCCAATCTGACATCCAAGATGTCCACCACAGCAGCTAATTTGAAAATCTTGTTATCGCTGAAGAATATCAGAGATGGTTTCAACACTCAGAAGTTAAAGGAAGTAATGGTCTTATCTTGAATTCCTGGAAATTCTTTTCGACCAGTAGAGCATCAGTCGTTTGAAGGACTCTTGTTTTCCGAGTCAGGGAAAGAACTTGTTTGATATGGCATATGATTATGTCTCAGCTGTACATCCATGGCATATCTCTACACAATATCAAACTTGTTCTTCAAGATGATTTGGAACATAACACTATGTAATTTTGTGTGTGTAATGTATGATCCCTAAAGACAGCATATCCCAGATTACATGTACTGTAAATCCAAAGATTAAAAAAAAATTTGAAGTGGATACCGTTCTCAAGTATCTTTGGACAACAAAAAAGTTGAGTTATGGGTTCCTAAATCAACCCTTAAGCCGGTTTTCAGTGTTCTCTTTTGACGATTCTTACACAGCATTACAGCAGTGCTAGATTGTGGAAAGTGTCAGAGTCACTGGTCCCACTTTCATAAAACTTCTCAATTTGAGCACATACTCAAGTCAAAATTTTTCCCTTTGTACAAATTTTGATCAATCCAATTAAAGGTCATGATCACAATGTTGTTCAGTGGTAATCTCCATAACAACCAACTTGTTTCAAGATGTATGTTTAATGCAAGCGTCCATCACAATTGACAAGTAATATGCATGCAAAAAATTTGAGCCAAGTTTTTAATTAAGTTTGAGATGTTTTATGAGGTAGGACCAGAGTTTGTTTGTGTTGCTCTATAGATACACTCTACATGACCCAAGCATACTCCAGTTGCCTTATCAGCTGCTAGCTTGCTAGCTTGCTGAACGGTAATTTAATAAATCACAGTTCCATCTAAAATTAAGTAAATACTGTTTTTTAGATGCAATTTACATTTACAAATTGATTGAAAGCTTCAGTGATAATATTTGTGCAAACAAAAAGCCAAATGACAAATAATCCATCCCTCTCCCTTCATAAGGTAAAATGAATAAGGCAAATACAGAGTTGACATCTCCTTTTATGAAAATTGCTTTGCTTAGTGCTTTTAAAGCATTTTGTTACCCTTGTGACAGGAGTAGCAACTGATCCATAAAAAGCTCCACAGTTCTTGCTCAGATTAGAATGGAAAGACCTTAAAACAAATATTCATTGTTTAAGGATTCAGTAGCTCATCCCTCATCTTTTATTACCAGTAAGGGACCCTGGGTGGCAGAGTAGTCTAAGGTGCTCGCCTTTACAGATCACTCATATCTTACCTCTGTCTGGGTATGTGAGAAAGCTTGCCAGTAGCTTCCCATGGGTTGGTGGTTCTGCTGGGTCCTTCCTCCACCAAAATATACTGGCCACCATAAAAAATGTATTACCAGTAGAAATGAACAGATCATGTTATGACCTTACTAATATTTGGGTTTAAAATGAGACTTTGCAGTGCCAGTGTGTCATGTGCCAAGAAATATGTGGAATGGGTGTAGCAAAAGCATCAACAATGATAAAATTTTAGTTGGCAATGTTCATTCTTCAAAGTATTAATTTTCATAATCATATCAGTAGAAATCTTTAGTTTAATTTTTAGTACCTATTCTAGCAAGGAGAGGCAAGTAAGTTTTTAATAGTGTGATTGATGTATGGATTGTAATGGTCTGAATGATTGATCCTTAATGACTAAAGGCAATGATTGCATTATTTAAAGAAAAATATAGGATCACAGTGTTTCCTTTGGACATAAATACATGTATATTTTAAAGACATCTTTACTAGTCAAGGTTGTAAGTAAGCAATGTTTCAATTTGAGGGTGCATTCCAGGCTTCAGAACATTGTCCATTCTCCCTATTTAATCAGCTGCTGGTACTGTATCTAGGGAAACAGGAAACAGTATCCTGCATTCCAGTATCTTAGAGTTGAATAGAGACCAATTTCATACATGACTGTTTGCCTGTAAAAGTTAATCTAATCTTAATTAACTTTATTCAGCCTGCAAGATATATGATCAGGCTGACCACAAGCAATTGTTGGGGCTATAAATCTTTAAGTTTATCCACAATAATGAAGGAAAATCTGTGTTATAGGGAAATCACTATTAGGGAATCAGTAGAAGTACATATAGCACAAAAAATTGATGTATCTTTCATTTTCATATTTAATGGTGAAAAAAGTATGACTTGAGGCATTGGTCAGTTAAATCATTTAAAATTGGATTATGAAAACAATCTTCACTGTTTTGCATTATTCGTCCATGTTTCCTGCTTTCCTGCAATATTAGTCTATCAGTGTGTGATGGAAGCTCTCATTTTTAGAACATTTACCTTTTGTTGGCACCATATAGCTGTTATTGTGCTGAGGTGCTGTAAAGGTCTCCTACATGTACATACAGACAAGTGTTGAAAGATCTATATAATGCTGAAAAATCTGTACATGTCGGTCTGTAGTAAACATTTTTAAAGGTACATGTAAATGAACACAGGAGAAATTTAAAACAAATCAGTGGTATATGTATACTGTATATACTCGTGTACAAGTCAGATACAATTGCAAACTACATAGACCCAGATTTGCCATTGCATAATGCACAGTCAGATTTTGGGTCAGTGCAGTTTGTTGATCAGTAGAACTGTTAATCAGTAGAACAAGCAACACAGACCCAGATCTTCCAGCACATTTTACAGAAACAAGTTAAATTGTCAGAAATTCGTTTATCATTGAAATTTTTATAGTATTTTAACAACAACAAAAATAATAACAATAGCAATGATAATAATAATAGTAATAATTGCTTTATTTATAGAGGTTGATATGAGGGATAGGTACAACAATTGTTGTTTACATAATATTTTGCCAAGTAAGGACTGGCTTAACTTTTCAGTTTCTGTCCAGTATCTTGTGTTCTTGCACAGAATTAATTATATCAACTGGAATTTCTGTAATTTTGCTAAGTATAAATCCCCAATAACTTCTCCCAAATTATCAGTTCAAGGGTAACCCCAAAGTTCCAAAAGTAATGTGGCTAATATCATCTCATGTTATCCCAAGGCACTTTTGGGGAAGGTGAAATAAAATGTTATCATTCAGGTTTAACAAGAAAAAAGGTCATACATACTAGTTAAAAGCAGTTCATGAATGTGTCACTCAGTGTAATAGTTGTATTTGTATATGTCCGTCTTAGCTGTAGGCTTTGTGAAATTATCTTTATAGTATGAGTTGTCAGGCTCACAATACTCAATTCAGCTGATTATCACTAGATATATGTACATGTATATTCAGTCAAGCAATGTCTTGCTTAAAAGGAACATTTCTGACCTTTAAACACCTAAAATTTGGACATTTAAAAAAAAGTTGAAGTTGAAATGATGCAAACAATCAATGCCTGCCAAAGTACCGTATATACTCGTGTATAATCTGGGTTAAAATGCAAACAATATAGACCCTGATCTGTCGTTGCATAATGCGCCAGCAGATCAGAGTCTGTGTTGTTTGTTCAACTGATTAGTCCTTACAAACTCATAGACCCAGATCTGCCGGCACATTATGCGATGGCAGATCTGGGTCTATGCAGTTTGCACTTGGTATTGGCTTATATGCAAGTATAGAGGGTAATAATATCAAAGTGCAGGCAGGCAATAAAGACATACATTGATCAAGTGTTTAAACAATACAATCTCTACCACACTGTACCATGACAGACTCCATATTTGTACAAGTACATGCTCAGCTCTCATGTGTATAGATTTAGGAAATCAAATAAATAGTTATAACAAAGAGATCTTTCCTTTTGTGTCCCACTTTTCAAAGAAATTGGGGGTGGGGGGTGGGAGGACATTAAATTCGGCCTGTCCATCCATTGTTTCTTATGTTTATCCTACTTTTATTATTTCTGCACAATAACTTCCTTAATTATTATTTGATTTAAACCAGATTTGGTATGCAGTTAGATCTTGATGAGACCTTAGCGGAGTTCAATTATCAGAATTCGACATCATCGTTTAGCAGAGTTATATCCCCTGATCATCAGACCTACCCACTTTTGTTACTGCATAGTAACTCCCTTAATTATTATTAGATTTATTTGTAAACCAAATTTTTTTTGCAGCTTAATATTGATGAAGGCTTGACCAAGTTTGATTGTCAGCATTCTGCATCAATGTTCAGCAGAATTATAGCCTTCAGTTGTCTGACCCACTCACTTTGATTGTCAGACCCACTCACTTTGATTGTCAGACCCACTCACTTTGATTGTCAGACCCACTCACTTTAGTTTCTGCACAATAACTCCCTTAATTATATTTTGATTTAAACCAAATTGGGTATGCAGCTAGATATTGATGAAACCTTGGCTGAGTTGAATTGTCAATATTCTGTGTCATTGTTTAGCAGAGTTATATACACTGATTGTTGGACCCACCAACTTTTGTTTCTGCATAATGACTCCCATATTTATTATTGGATTTCAACTGAATTTGGTATGCAGTACCCTTGGCTGAGTTTGATTGTCAGCATTTTACATCTGTGTTTGGCAAGAGTTATAGCCCATGAATATCAGACCCACCCACTTTAATTTCCGCACAGTAAATCCCTTGACTATTATTTGATTTTAATCCAATTAAGTATATTGATCGATATTGATGGGACCTTGGCTGAGTTTGATTGTCCATGTTCTACATCATTGTTTAGCAGTGTTATAAGTCTTTATTGTCAGATCCACTTACTTTTGTTTCAGTACAGTAACTCCCTTAATTATAATTGCATTTCACCCATTTTTTAAAAATGGCAGCTTGATATTGATGAGACCCATGTAAGGTGGGGAACATCAGTTCCTAGAATTTGCTTGTCAGACTTTGATCAATCAACATCACTTGACCATTCATATTGCCAGACAGTGTCTAGATACAGTGAAACCTGCATAAGAAAGACACATAATTCGAATAAGCTAAATCTGAGTGTCATATAAAGTGACTGTTGTAAGGAGGTTGATTTTGAATATATGGAATGTATTATTTTGAGTCATGAACAATGTGACTGTCTTGTAGAGGTGGTGGTTTTACAAAGGAGGCTGCATAGGTTGACTGTAGTTTGATAATTTTGATTGCATAATACATGTACACTACTTATTGCTTGTACTATTTCCATTTTTGCTATAAGATTTATATTCAGTAATGACACATATATGGAATATAAGAGAGATCACAAACAGTATGCAGGGAATGATGGTGGCAGTTGTGTGTGGGTTCTTGTGCCTGTCCTAATGTACATAAGCCAGAGTATGAAAATAAAGTGCCAGTCTTAATGTACATAAACCATGATATGAAAATAAAGTATTTTAAAATCATGACAGGTTCTTAAATAAAGCAATTTTCTCCTGAAAAATGTAATTCTAGATGGATGATATTTTCATCTTCAATTGACAGGCTAAGATCCCTTTTCCAGTCACAGTAGCTATCCCCTTGGTCTGACAAACAAGAGTGCAGCTTTAAATTAACAGCTTGAAACATTTGAAACTGGATTTACTAATTAGGCAAACAAGAGTGCAGCTTTAAATTAACAGCTTGAAACATTTGAAACTGGATTTACTAATTAGGCAAACAAGAGTGCAGCTTTAAATTAACAGCTTGAAACATTTGAAACTGGATTTACTAATTAGGCAAACAAGAGTGCAGCTTTAAATTAACAGCTTGAAACATTTGAAACTGGATTTACTAATTAGGCAAACAAGAGTGCAGCTTTAAATTAACAGCTTGAAACATTTGAAACTGGATTTACTAATTAGGCAAACAAGAGTGCAGCTTTAAATTAACAGCTTGAAACATTTGAAACTGGATTTACTAATTAGGCAAACAAGAGTGCAGCTTTAAATTAACAGCTTGAAACATTTGAAACTGGATTTACTAATTAGGCAAACAAGAGTGCAGCTTTAAATTAACAGCTTGAAACATTTGAAACTGGATTTACTAATTAGGCAAACAAGAGTGCAGCTTTAAATTAACAGCTTGAAACATTTGAAACTGGATTTACTAATTAGGCAAACAAGAGTGCAGCTTTAAATTAACAGCTTGAAACATTTGAAACTGGATTTACTAATTAGGCAAACAAGAGTGCAGCTTTAAATTAACAGCTTGAAACATTTGAAACTGGATTTACTAATTAGGCAAACAAGAGTGCAGCTTTAAATTAACAGCTTGAAACATTTGAAACTGGATTTACTAATTAGGCAAACAAGAGTGCAGCTTTAAATTAACAGCTTGAAACATTTGAAACTGGATTTACTAATTAGGCAAACAAGAGTGCAGCTTTAAATTAACAGCTTGAAACATTTGAAACTGGATTTACTAATTAGGCAAACAAGAGTGCAGCTTTAAATTAACAGCTTGAAACATTTGAAACTGGATTTACTAATTAGGAAGTCCAAGTAAAATTCATACATTTATTTTGTTTTGCTTGTAATTTTAATGGAGATTTATGAAAATCTAAGAAATACAGTAAAACAGACTTGAAAGACTGCTGTTTTGGAAGACCGTCTGTCATGATAGACCACAATTTTCATGAATGGATCAACTGTGTTGTATAATGTCTTGAGAGACCAGTTATTTCAGTATCTCGAGACAGGTTGTGCTGTACACATTGGGTAAGATATATTGAGCATGACATCACAAGGAATTACTCCATTGTGGGCAGAAAAATAGGGAGTTGGAATGCAGTTTTGCTGAGGCTGCCCTTTTTAAAATGCTTGTATGTGAATTATCGGTATGTAACAATTCATTTACTTAAAGAGATGTAATTTTGTTTACATATTTTGTTCACTTTCACAGTTATAACGGACAAGTTCTTCTAAATTTAAACCTGATTACCATAAATTCTTGTTTACCAGAATCATCCCTTGGTACATCATGCTCTGAGGGAATGAAGATTGACTTGAAAGACCAATCATTCATAAGTTCAGTCAGAATCTTTTACTTCATCAGTGACAGAATTATGTACTTGTTTGTCCATTACTTCATCAATGACAGAATTATGTACTTGTTTGTCCATTATTTCATCAATGACAGAATTATGTACTTGTTTGTCCATTACTTCATCAGTGACAGAATTATGTACTTGTTTGTCCATTACTTCATCAGTGACAGAATTATGTACTTGTTTGTCCATTACTTCATCAGTGACAGAATTATGTACTTGTTTGTCCATTACTTCATCAGTGACAGAATTATGTACTTGTTTGTCCATTACTTCATCAATGACAGAGTTATGTACTTGTTTGTCCATTATTTCATCAATGATAGAATTATGTACTTGTTTGTCCATTACTTCATCAGTGACAGAATTATGTACTTGTTTGTCCATTACTTCATCAGTGACAGAATTATGTACTTGTTTTCCATTATTTCATCAATGACAGAATTATGTACTTGTTTGTCGAACATAATGATAGCAAAATCTTAGTGATATAAACTTGGTGATATGTGAATCCATAAAAAACAGAACCTAAATAAATTTTATTTAATTTTATCCTGCTACAGCATTTTCCATGTGTTTCAGGTTTAGGAGTTCTTCTGGTTGTTGTAGTTGGAGTTGGCTGGAAGTGTACACCCCGCGGACATGAACCTCTGCATGCCCTATTTGGTCTTGGGGATTTCAGGAGGCATGGGCATAGCCACCGTCGAGGGCGCAATAGAACCAGGGATGGACAGTGGCATGGAGGTATCTTGAAATTTTGAATTTGAATTAGGAATTCCAAAATTTTTGCATTACCTGCAGAGTGTATTGCAACAGATGAGAAATACCATTTAATAGCAGCAATTACTTATCCTGTCGCTATTGTTTAGCTATTCTAATTCGTGCCGAAAATCACCGTCCGTTCGATGTGAATACATCCTCCCACAGAGTGGAGAAAAATGTTAGTATGACCTTTGCATTCCAGTCTGTGCCTCGTTCAGGCTTGTCTAAATAGTCATCTTTTTCACGGATGCCATACTGTGTAGACGTTCCTGAAGAAGACAGCACAAGAGAAATTGTGCCTGTAGCAATTACTGCATTAGCGGTCGCCTTCTGCAGTTCATAATAAGTCTTAGTGTGGCACTATCCATTCCATAATTTAAAATTCTGTATTGTAAACTTTCCCCATTTTTTTAGAACTAAGTTCTTTAAGGGGCCTCCAAGGTTATCTCTTGTATTCCACCCCTTACGGGTGGAAACACTCACATAATTTACTGATAAAATACAACTGAGGTACGGGTAAGTCTGTGTGTTTTTATAAAATAAACAACAGGCCCTGCCTAACATAGAGGACAGCGTATTCCTCACGCTCTTTGTAAGAAAAGAAAAAATGTGACCATTATCGGTAAATTTTTACATATGTTATTAATGTCTGCACCACGTATTGTGTGGTCATTGCATATATCTCTGCATGTTCTTTAATAAATTTCACAGTGTGAAATATGTTATTTTTTCAACAGGAAAAAAGACAGGTTTATTTCTATGAGGTCAAATCTATCATTTACCTTGTGCATACAGGTACGTAGTGCATACAGTGGTGTACATGGTACTTCTACGAGGTAAAATCTCTCATTTACCTCATGCATGCAGGTACGTAGTGCATACACAGTAGTGTACGCGGTATGCACTAAATACAACCAGGTTAGTTTAGCATGACACAACAAGGTGAGTTTAGCGTGACATTTATCAAATATTGTCATTACTTCTCTTCTATCAGAATAATGTCAGGACAGTCTGTGGTGAAGTCTGGCCACAAGAAGGGCTCTTGGGATACTCACCCAGACTGCATAAAGTGCTCCAAGTGCACACGAAAAAATCGTTGCACACTTTCTGATTTATGGCCTTCTGGCACCTAGAATCTGGTTGATTCTAGACGTACTTATCGAGGATGCAAGAATATGCCCTCCACCACATCTTCATATTTTTCTGGATTCACTGTTAGGTCTCACCTTTTAGGACCTCCAGAAGGAGGGACTGGACGTTCGAGGAGTCAATCGCCTCCTCCCCACAGGGTGGAGAAGACGAACACTTCTCAGGGAAGTAGAGTAGGAAAGTAGAGCACTGCAACAGTGGGTTGTGCCCTCCCATTAGGGAGGTAGAGAACCTCAACGGCGGGTTGCACACTCCCATTAGGGAGTTTGAGCACTGCAACAGCAGGTTCTGCCCTCCTGTTTGGGAGGTAGAGCATTGCGACAGCGAACTGCTCCCTCTCTTTAGGGAGGTGGAGCAATGCAGCACATCTCATGTTCATGGTAGCATGTTGCTCCCTCCCACTTGTGAGGTGATGCATTGCTCCCATCACTTTTGGGGTAGTGATATAACAGTCAAAGATGATTTCCACTCTGATTATCACTCATCGACCTTACGGTATGGGGATTGGGTATGGTCTGAGTACCCCCCTGTACTGTCCCATCCTGTGCAGGATTGGGAGTCTGCCCACTGGGCTCAGACTAGGGAAGGGGAACGGATCGGCATCCCTGCCCACCCTATTATCCCAATGAATCCTTATGGGATGTGGGGCCCTCCACCTCAAGGCCCTTGGTCCACTATGCCCCCCGAGGGCTACTGGACCTTGCCCTCACAGTCGAGGTGATGCTGCGGCTCGTGTCCCGCCATCACCTCATCACCAGGTGACTCCATTGCGGAAGGCTAGAGGTGTCACATCATCCAGCGTAGACAGGCGGTCTGGCCTCCCCACTGGAACTCACACTGAACTACAGGCCATGGTGCAGAGTGCTCCTGTGCCCCCTCCACCATCGAGGGACATAGCGATGCCCACCCACTCTCCAACTCAGAGTATACCAGATGATGACGATGTTGTCTCTATTCTCGTTGACTCTAATGAGTTAGAGACAGAAACAGTGGCATTGACACCTCTCAGGACCACCTCTTCCTCTCAGTTGGAAGTGGAGGAATAGGTCTGGTCCTCTTACCCCCGGAATTGTGCCCCAAACCATGTGGCACACAATCCAAAAAGATCCTTACCATTATGGAAAAGATCTCCGGGGAGCAAACACAACCAGACCTCTTGCTTCTCCAATGATTGAGGAACTCTCACTGAGGCTTTCACTAGGCCAAAACGTAGCTCGGCAACTTCGAGGGTGGTTCATCCCTCCCTCGACATTGAGACCCCTGGTCTCTTCTGCCAGTTACAGGATACATTCCCCAAAGTGGCTGACCAAACTTCCCCAATTGGATGCTGAGGTGGCCAAAGTGGGCATTTCTATGGGAGCCTGGGCTTGCCTTCCAATTAAAACAATCGATGCCATGGAGCAGAAAACCTGGTTACTTTTAACCATTGTGTTGCATTCCGATCTATTCTCAGCAGCTGCATTTAGTATGCTGAGAGAGGCCTCCTTGAATCCAGCCGCATTACAATGCATGCTGGAAGTGGTGGTCAAGACGTCCCGGCATGTGCTGTCTGTTGCAATGGCTTTATTGGCGGAATTTCTGCACATCCGTCGGGATGTTGCATTGGACTCCTCGAAGGTCTTACTTAGCCACAGTAAAGACCTTCTAAGGGCTGCTCCGCTAGAAGCCGAGACCCTCTTGGGGGCCTCATACCAACTGTGGCTTATCAAGACTTGCTGGATCATCAACATCGATCCTTTACATTAACTCCTGGCCCATCGCAATCGGCCAGGAAGCGTGTTAATGTGAATCGCCCTAAGGGCTTTCTGCCAAGTTATTCAATCAGACGCAACTCCAGCTCAAGCTGCAACCTCAAACTAGACCTCCTCGTCCATCGGGTCCATGGCGTCAAGGTCACCGCAGACCCCAAAAGAGGAAGTTCTATAATCCTCCTTCCTTTCCCACTAGAGGAAAGGGGGGGACAGCCGTAGGGATCTAACCCCTCTCCTGCCATGCATCCCCCTCCCGAATGTCTCCGGACGATGGGTGGGTCCTCTCCATTGTGAACGAGGGTTATCAACTCCAGTTTCGAGAACAACCCCCGCTGTCAAGGACCCCCATTCTATTTCCCCAGTCCAATCTGGGGAAATTGAGGGAAGAGGTGCACACCCTATTGCAAAAGGGGGCAGTCGAGAGGGTCCTGAATGATCAGTCGTTTGCCTTCTACTCCCAAATCTTCCTGGTCACCAAGAAAAATGGGAAATTTCGGATCATAATCGATCTCTCCCCACTCAACCAGTTTCTTCTGGAAGAACCTTTCAAGATGGAGACGACCTCATTGATTCAGAACGCACTTCGTCCGTCCGATTGGGCAGTCACCATCGACCTTCTGGATGCCTACTTGCACATCCTGATTTTTCCTCCACACTGTAAATATCTCTGGTTTTGCTTAGACCAGGAAGTTTTTCAATTCCAGGTTCTGCCGTTCGGAATCTCTTCCGCACCCAGAGTCTTTACCCGAATGATGGGAGTGGTGGCGGCCTACCTTCGATTACTGGGAACACCGATTCTCCAGTATTTTGACGACTGGCAGATCCACAATGTTCAGGTTCAGTCCCTTCATCAGGATCTGTTCCGTTCTTCGTCCGCCATAACGCGGTTGGGTCTTTTACCAAACCTTGAGAAGTCAGAAATCATTCCATCACAAGACTTTGTTTATGTGGGGATGAACTTCCTCACAAACCAGAACTTGGTCCGGGTTCCACTGGATCAGATAGATCGAATCCTGGCTCTTCTAGAGGTGCTATGAACAAAAACATCGCTATCTGCTCACCCTTGGAACCTTGAACGCCGCTGCCGACTTGGTTCATTTAGGATGTCTCCATATGCGCCCTCTACAGTTCCTCCTCCTCGCAAGGTGGAAACCACACAGATTTTCTATCAACCCCGATCCCACTAGGACTGGACTTTCACCACCACTTGTTCTGGTGGATGAATCGGGACAGATTCCTGGCTTGGGTCCCAATGCATGCACCTGACCCCCACTCTTATCTGTTTGCCGACACGTCAGATTCTGGTTGGGGTGCTCCTTTTGAACCGGAGGGCATAATTCTCCAGGGTCTTTGGACTCGGGCCGAATTATCCCTCCACATCAACAACCTAGAAATGAAAGCAGTATTTCTAGCATTGCAAGGATGCATCGACAGAGTAAGGGGTCGCTGCATCATGGTCTCCTCAGACAACACATCCGTCATAGTGTATATACAATGTCAGGGAGGCACACATGCCCCTTCTCTCTATGTGGAGGTCTGGAACCTCCTCCTGTAGGCAGCCTCCGAGGACATCACAAACCGAGTTTGCCAGATTCCGGGCAAGAAGAATGTATTAGTGGACAGCCTGTCCAGGACAGGTTGTGCCATCCCCAAGGAATGGTCTCTTCACCGCTTCCATTGCTGATTTCCTTTGTTCCTTTTTGAGACCAAAAGATGTTCAGTATCCGCTATCAAGGGTTATCGAGCTGCCATCTCCAACACACTTTAATTCTCTCAGGGCATGGCAGTCGGTTCAGATTCGTACCTTGCCGATCTTATTAAGTACTTTGAGCTCCAGAGACCCGTCTCGCGCTCTCTTATGCCCAGATGGAATCTTTCTTGTGTTTTGTGGTCTTTAACCAAAACCCCCTATGAACCATTGAGCGAAGTCTCCTTTCAGGACCTCACACTCAAGACTGTTCCTACTCGCTCTCGCATCTGCGATTCATGCCTTGTCTATTGACACTGGCTGTCTCGGGTTTAACGGGAATTACGATTCTGTCTCCCTCCTTTGCCAACCAGGATTTCTTGCTAAAAATCAGTTACCTTCGGTAGCTCCACTACCTATAGAGATCCCCAGTTTAAGTCAAATCTGTGCAGGGGATGATCCAGATAGACTCTTATGCCCCGTGAGGGTCCTCCATTTCTATCTTAATGCCTCCAAAGGATAAAGGAAGGGTAGGAAACGTCTCTTCCTTCCTCTTAAGGGCTCTGTGGACATATCAGCTGCTACTATCTCCTCGTGGATTGTCACTACAATCAATTGAGCGTATCAGTCCATTACTGATCGAGATCTTTCCTTTATGAAACTAAAAGCCCATGAGGTTCTAGCCATTACTGCCTCATGGGCCTGCATTAATCACTCCCCCTTAGAGAACATCATGAAGGCAGCCTTCTGGCGTTCCCATACTACATTCTCCTCCTTTTATCTCCGCTCATTAGCACAACAGAGCACAGGCATTTTTTCTCTGAAGCCCATTGTTGCAGCACAACATGTGGCTCAGAGAGACACCAACCTTCTATAAGATGTACCTCTCCCTCTATAATGAATACATTACATTTTCTCTGTTTTTGATCAGTTTAATTAGAGCATCAGCCTCCCCTCTAACTGACAAATTCAGCTAAGCAATAGTGACAGGATAAGTAATTGCTGATATTAAAATTTTTTTTTGGGGGGGGGGGGGTAAACTGATTTTAATTATGCAATACTTACATGTCGCTCTTGTTGAATGCCCTCCTCCCACCCCACTCTAATGCCTTGCATAATCATCATCTGTGAAAAAGATGACAATTTAGGCAAGCCTAAATGAGGCACAGACTGGAGTGCAAAGGTCATACTAATATTTTTCTCCACTCTGTGGGACGATGTATTCACATTGAACGGACACTGATTTTCGGCACAAAATAGAATAGCTAAACAATAGCGACAGGTAAGTATTGCATAATTAAAATTAGTTTTACACCCCCCCACACACACACGCAAAATAAACTACATTTCACAGTATCCATCCATCTACATGTATCTCTCTGTCTATTTGGTTACAGTTTTTGAAAAGACTGCACCCTGCTTGCATCAGTAGATTATCAGGGGAGGAAACTTACCCTGAGTATTGAAGGTTATAAAAGGTCATGGTCACAGAAGCTACACGTATTTGTTTAATTGGGGGAGGGTTAATGGTTAAAAATGTTTGGATTTGCCTCCTATTCAATGGATTGATTGTTATCAAACATTATCAGAAGTTTACCATGGGACATGAAACATCTTTAAAAATTTTAAGAGCAAAACAGTCCAGGTCAGGTAACAGTGGGTGATTAGTTAAAGGTTATGGAAATGACCTTGTCTTTTGTTTCCATGCACAAGTTGTCATAACTTTGTTTGCAAGGTCAGCTGGGTATGTGGAACATTCCTGGATATGATTGAACAAGGTCTGTGACTTCTTCTCTTTACTCTAGGATTAAGGAGAGGGGGTTATCTTCCATCTTAGCACAAGAAAATACCTAAATGAACATATTTTTGATTTGACAACCTTATCTACTGCACATCTCCTCATAGCGCATTCTGCAATGCTTTCATTTTACTGCTTAAGCAGTAATGTGTGGAACAGCAAAATTAACAGTGGCAAGATTAAATGCAAAGTATTGAGTCAATTTATGAGGTAAACTTGTTGGGTTCACATCTTTATTTTATTTAATCTGTTTCCAAGATACCATCTATTATGTATCACTTACATTCTGGTGATATATATACTGATTATATCTCAGATTTTACAAAGTAATCAGCAATATTACTGAGATTTTCAATGCAGAGATGAGCCCTTTTCTACTATATTGCAAAACATTTACAAATAAATTAAAATGTGTTTCAAATAAAATTGTATGACTATTATCTTGAAAGGCAGATTTCATTGTTAATACTGAAATACATGAAGTCCAGTTATTCTGTTAATGCATATCATATACACAGTGTGCTTTTTTACTTGAGATTTGAAAGACTGCTTTATAAATATTTTCTTTTATTCACAATAGTTGTTTTTATTGTGAGGGCCTCAGGGTAGAAAATATTATAACTAACTGAGTTATTCTCATAAAGTAAAGTATATTATTATTATCTCTACTAGTCATAGACTGGAAGCAGTGTTGCACCTTAGCTGAGCAGTCAAGGGGACATTTTATGCATCTCTGTCCCCATATAATGATCAACACATGGAGATTTATTAAATTTAGGAGGAAACTGGCAGTTTGGGGTGGAAGAATTTCCCATAGGCTGGCTCAAGGTGCAACACTGCAGAAGAGCCTATGAGGTGTTGTCCAATGTCTGTCTGTCTGTTAGCACAAGTTTGTTATTGTTACTCCTAAACTACTTGCAGGATTACCAAGACAATTTACCTACACATTCATCCCATGGTCAAGTTGGTCCTAAATGAAAATGGTGCCACTTGGACATCCAATTTTGATGCCTCATTGGCCATCTTGAAAATCTTGTTATCACAACTCCTTCTGATTGGATGGTCATATCACCACAGGGTATTCACTGAAAGATTTTGTACTATGTCATGTTGGTTCTAAATGACAGTCATGCCAACCTGACCTTCATTATGGCCACTACAGCAGCAATCTTTAAATCTTGAATATCACTACTCCTTTTAAACAGAAAGACATATCAACATGGGCTTTCACCAGAAGACTTATGAGGTCTAATTGGTCCTAAATGAAAATGGTGCTGCTCAGACATCTAATATGGCCACCTTCTTCTTATTGCTACTCCTCCTGAATAGATAGTCATATCAATGTGGGGTTTTCAGGAAGAGACTTTGCATGGTGTCTAGTTGGTCCTAAATAAAACGATGCCAATCTGACAGCCAATATGACCACCATGGCAGCTATTTTGAAAATAGTATCATCGCTATGCCTCCTAAATAGAAAATCATAGGGACCTTGGGTTTTCACCAGAAGACTTCTTATGTTGTCTGGTTGGTCCTAAATAAAAATGGTGTCTATCTGACCTCTAATATGGCTGTCATTGTGGCCATTTCAGAAATCTTGTTATCACTTCTTAAACTAGAAGTATGGTAATATTGGCATGGAGTTTTCACCAAAAGACTTCTTATAATGTCTAGTTGGTCCTACAGTAGACGCATCATGTTTTTAGGATTCACCACACAAATTGAGTGGGCGTGGAGAAAGGGCAGGGGATTACATGCCCACTATGAGTAGTTTAAGTCCACTCAGTCTAGTGGATTTTCACACTAATTTAGTGAAAATCCACTCAGTCTAGTGGAAGTGCGTGACGGATTTTATTGCAGTCGTCGTGAGTCGTAGTGGGTTTATGGCACCCCTCGCTGTTTCTATTGTATACGCTCCTTGAGTTGACACACTAAACAAACAGATGGGAGAAACTCCAACAATGTAAACCCGAACATGGCAGGTATCAATTTCATACCTTTACCTGTACAGCGGTAACATTTCCTGTGTATTTATCAGTAGCCTGGCTGAGGATACATAGACGAACGTGCGTAACGAAGAAAAAATATGAGGTTTTATATTTCTTGGATATCTTCCCCTGTCCATGACAAAGCGTACATCAGAAATAATTGCTTAGCTACAAAAACGTACATCCCTGCTGATTAATACATGTATATGTACCTGCTAGCATATACAGATGCGGAAATTGACATTGTTCTGCATCAAGTGGTAACTTCGAGCTTCTTTCTCAATAAATGATATTTCATAAAAGTGGGTTGTGTACTGGTTATTAATTTGTCAGTTTCCCTTTAATTTCCATATCATTTCCAAGACCCACCTTGAAGAAATCATTGAAAGCAGTAATACATATAGAACTCGAAAAACGAACGCCATAATATTTATATCGAACATGTACGATCATGAACACTGGCACATTATGACATGTATGTCATAATTCTTGCCAAAGTATTTTAAAATAAAAAAGATACACAAGCTATATTATGGAAAGGTTCTTCTCTACTTTTACCCTTAAACTTCGAAAATAACATTGTTTATGAGACAGTACGGCAATTTTTTAAATGCACGGAATTGTGTACACTGTATTGACTGTTGCCATTCATGTCATAAACAAGTGAGTTCAATGAGAAAAAAAGTTATTTCCTGTCCACACTTTTTTCACGAATCTACATTGCATTACCAGGAACTGGCTGAGGAGTATCATTCTTACTTTGAAGCCAGCCGCTATGCCTGTTGCCGTAGCTTCCTGCCTCGAGTCAACAACAGTCCATCATGACAGTTTCTACTTGTCATCAGCTAATGTTCAATGTCGTGCTTCGATGTTTCAAAATGTACAGTACAGTACAGTAACTGTTGAATGAAAATATCACAAAACCACACACCTTAAAACTAAAAAGATGTTAGTTTGTGAAAAACAAATTTGGACTTAGAAACGCATTTGATGTTAAGTTCTCATATTATCATGTAAAACTGGTTTCTAGCGTTATATGAAAAACTAAATATAATTATTTTTATTTTCGTATTTAGAGACCTACCATTTAACTTAAAATTAGGGGGGGAGTGTTCTGGCCTTGATGCATGTCTAAACTATCTAAAAATCAGAACAAGTGTAGTTGTTTCAAGCAATATCCCATCCCTCCGTCTCTCTTTCTCTCCCAGCCTACAACCCCCTCCCCACTCCGTTGCGTAATAAGCAAATAGAGTAGAAGTCTTAAATGACTTAAATCAGGACAATTCCCTGCAGCTACTGGTCAGTGTCATGCTTCTATGTTTCAAAATAAACACTGTTGAATAAAAATGTTTCTTGTTATCGCAAAATCAAACGCTTTAAAACTAAGAAGATGTTAGTTTGTGAAGAGCGAATTTAGACGGAGAAAGTCTCAGAAACACATAGCCGTTAAGTGTTGATATTATCGCGTAAACTGGTTTCTAGCGGTATATAAAGCAAACTATATAGTATTGTTATTTTCCCGATAAGGGAACAAGCATTTAAATGTAACAAGCTGCAATGGTCCCGAGTCACATATAAAATTATTAATATTTTATTTTCTAAAAATCACAACAAGTGTAATTTTGTTAAAGCTAACTGCTATCACACCCGCACCCCCCAGTAGTACATAGAGTAGAAGTTAAATTACTTAAATCAGAATACAAGTACTGGTATGTCATGGGAATATTGTTATGAAAACACCAAGGGTTTCTGTTTAATGAAGCCACTTCAGCTGGCATAACATCCTGTAATGCAAGCGCTAGAAAGACGTGAATGAAACAGCATTAGATAAACAAGTAGCGCGTCAACCCTGCCCCTGGGCATAAGTGGCAACTTCAGTGTGTTTTCTCAATAAATGATATTTCATAACAGAACTTCTTGTACTAGTTATTAATTTGTCATAGTTTCTCTTTAATGTCTACACAGTTTCCAAAACCTTCTTTAAAGAAATTATTGAAAGTAGGATACAAATACCTTTATCTGTAGACTTAGAAAAATGACTGATTATTTCAGAGTAGGATAATGTTTAAATGCGCCGAATTCGTCTACACGGTATTCAAGGCTGCTCTCTTTCAGTGGCTGTTCATGCCATAAACGAAGTGATTTTTAAGAAAAAGGTTACTTTCGTAGTCAATTTCTTCGTGAATCTATCATCAAGCACCAGCCGAGGAGTGACATTTTTACTTTGAAGTTAGCCGCTACGCTTGTTAACAATAGCCATTCAAAATGGTGTTACACTTCTTTTTTTTTTAGCCCTGATGTTTCAAAAGAAGCATTAACTTCTGAATGAAAATGTTTTTGTTGCGTGTGGAACAACAAATTTTGGACTTGTAATATGGAGTGAGAAACACAATGTTGTCAAGTTGTGATATTTTGCGTAAAACTGGTTTCTAGCGGTATACAAAATAAACCATATACAATTTTTATTCTCCCAATTAATCTTGCAATGCAGCGCATATAATACAAGTCTATCGCAGCAACACAAAACTATTACATGTTTACGAAAGCTGTATTACACTACAAGCTTTTTTAATATTTTAAATGCATCTTTTTTGTAATAAAATGTGTTTATTGCATGCAAACATCAGAGAGAGAGAGAGAGAGATTATGCACCATAACTTTCGATCAATGTTAGCCGGCTTTTATCGCAAACTTGGAAACAGGCATTGATAATTAGAGAGTATGCATTTTTTAAATGTGCCTCGTTCATCTTCATTTTGAAATTCGTCTACTGACAAAATTTAGAAATACAATTTTAATTCCACTCTTTATTTAAATAAGTTAATATGTAAGTCGCTTGGCAATTCATTTTGTATTTAACAAGAATTTATATAATTCATTGGGTTATTCACCTGCTATTAGTGTCCTTTGTCTTATTTTCTTATTATCTATTGTCGAATCTGGTAATAATTAACCATGTACGAACTTAATGCTTCAGAAATATAATAGACTGAAAGTCTGATGAGTGAGCATTACTGCAATAATCAAGGTGAACCTGACAATATTCGCGACCACCTTAGAATTAATATGAACGGTTCAAAATGAACAGGAAATAATTGAATTGGGATTTACAACCTCTGAAGCCAAAACTTTTCCACCTCCAAGTTAAACAAGGGGAGAAAGAAGTAATTCCAAAGCACAAAATAAATCTTACTGAATGATACATTAATTAAAACACCAGAAATTTTAAAAGTTTCGCCAATTGAAGCAAATTAATCATGATTACACTTTATCGCTTTCACCCGTCCATTTGGTAATATTAAACTCGTCAGATGACCAAACCAGCAATCTTAAGTATATTTTTTAAAGCTGTTGGTCATAGAATGCAGCATCATGTGCTTCGTAGAGTCGGAGTAAAACAGTAGGTCTACGGTAAAAGTAAACATGTCTAGTTCCTAAGAAAATGTGTCACATGGACATGTATATTTGAGTTGCAAGTACTAAACAGGCTGGAATAGTAGAGGTTGTATATTGGATAGCGCCGTGTATATTTTATTGTGTGGGAACATTTTAAGCAGACCATTTAAAAGTTACTGGGGTAATTAAAAACAAAATCACAACATTTCTCTCATTCTTTTATTTTAATAACGGAATGAAACCCGCTAATACATTTATTTACGTGTGATTTCTTTTACCCTTTGTTTGTTTAAAACAGAATCCCCCCCCATTAAAATTAAGATAATTAAACTTTGTATTATTTGTGAAGCATCATTCGTGACTCTTTTCTCAGCAATTTATCTTTCATCTCTTTCAATACACATATGTGAATGCGTTTTAGTGAGCGAGTCTTTGAATATTAAATGGCACTGTGCACAAATGAAAAAGAGCATTCTGCACTGTGTGCTGTAGCTGAGCCGATGGGTAAGTTCCACGCGTGGTAGTGGACGTCCACTATTACATAATTATATTGATGCAACTTTCAAATGGGCAATAAAACTTAATCCGTCCACTACGAGCCACGACGTGGACAATCCACGATGACCACTATATCCTGTCCACGATGGACACAGCGTGAAAAGGATTAAGCTCCACGGTCACGACGTGTTTTTTTCATAAAAACACGATGTGTGTACTGTAAATGAAATTTGTACCAATCTGTTATCCATTATGGCAGTCATGGCAGCCATCTTTAAAATCTTGTTATCACTACCCCTCCTAAATGGAAAGTCATATTGACATAGAGTTTCACCAAAAGACTTCTTATAATATCTAGTTATCCTGAGTAAAAATGGTGCCAATCTTACATCCAATATGGCTGCCATGATGGCCATCTTGAAAATCTTTTTACCGACATGGCGTTTTCACCAAAAGAGTTATGATGGTCCAAAATAAAAATGGTGCCAAACTTACCTCCAATATGGCCACCACAGCAGCTAATTTGAAAATCTTGATATTGCTCAAGAATATCAGTGATGGTTTCAACATTCAGCAGTTAAAATGGAGAAATGGTCTTATCTTGAATTCTGGGAAATTCTTTTTTTTACAGTAGAGTGTCAGGCCCTTTATTATTAATATTATTATTAACTCATATGGCCATCAGGCCAAGCGAGCTTCCCTTTGTCCATCATGCTTTGTATGTCGTCCATTCATCATTAATTGCTTGTGACCATCCTGAAGCCCATATTTCTAAACTGATTTAAATAAAACTTGGAATATGGGCTTATACATGTATCATCAAAATCTTAGTTGAGTTTGATAATGACTGAGATCCACACATATTAATGAGGTGATTCTGCAGTTGATTGGCTGACCTTGTTACCACTCTGAAAGTCACATTTCTGATTCAGTTTTGATGAAACTTGGAATATTTGCTTATATCATTAAGATCTCAGATGAGTTCGATAATGAGCAAGATCCACAGATATTAATGATCTTATCTTGCATATGACTGGCTGAGATTGTTACCACTCTATAGGCCATATTTCTGAGCCAGTTTTTTTCCATATTTGGAGTATATGCTTATATCATCAAGATCTTGGACACGATAATTAATGAGCAAGTTACGCACATATTAATGAGATGATCATGCAACAGATTGGCTGGCTTGTTACCATTCAGGAAGCCATATTTCTCATCCAGTTTTGATCAGACTTGAAATATTGGCTTTTATCATTGACAACTGGATGGGTTTAATAATTAGTGAGATCCATGCATGTTAATGAGGTAATCTTGCATCTGATTGGCCAACCTTGTTACTATTCTGGAGGCCGTATTTCTGATCTAATTATGATCAAACTTGGAATAAATGCTTATATCTCCAAGATCTCAGATGTCTTCAGTAATGAACGAGATCCATGCATACGGAGGTGATCTATCAGATTGGCATAGCAAAGCTTGTTACCACTCTGGAGGCCATATTTCTGATCCAGTTTTGAATAATCTTGGAATATATGCTTATGTCATCAAGACCTTGTACAGGTTCAGTAATGAGCAGAATGCATGGATACTAATAAGTTGATCTTGCATGTAATTGGCTGAGCTTGTTAACATCCTGGAAGCCATATATTTTTATCTGATTTTGATCAAACTTGAAATATGGATTTATATCATCAAGATCTTGGATGGGTTCAATAATGAGTGAGAAAATGTATATTAAAGAGGTAGTCTTGCATCTGATTGACTGAGATTTTTACCTCTCTGGAAGCCATATTTCTGATTCGGCTTTTATCAGACCTGGAATTTATGCTTATATCATCAAGATTTTCAACAGTGTTGATAATAACTGAGATCCATGCATACATGCGCATTTATGAGGTGAATTTGCATCTGATTGGCTGAGCTTGTTATCACTCTGTTAGCCATAATTCTGATCTGAGTTTTGATCAAACTTGGGATATGGGCTTGGATCTTCATGATCTTGAATGAATTTCAATAATGAGCAAGATCCATGCATATTAATTAAGTAATCTTGCATCTGATTAACTGAGTTTTTTTACCAATCTGGAAATCACATTTTTATAATTGGCTGAACTTTTTTCACTTGAGAGACTGTTTTTCTAGCCCTATTTTAATCAAACTTGGTATTGCTAACAGGGATTTTTCTGGGAATGTTTTGGGGCTGAAATTCAGTTCCATTCCCAATGCCAAAAACTATCCATTTTTTCACAATATGAGTGTAAAAAAAATTCACAATCAGAACTTAAAAACAAAAAATGTGTTCTTTACTGTACTGACTTTGGGAGAGAAATTACTATAATGGGTGTAGCAAGGGATCTAAAGAGTCCAAGTAACCAAGGCTATTGAATTATTTAAATCTTTCTTTGTAAATTTTTTTGTGGTAGACAAATTCAGGCTGTTGAATGATCTTTAATATGAACAAGACCTATGCATATTTATGATGTGATCTTTCATCTAATTGGCCTTTTTTTTTTACCACTCTAGAGATTGATATGATTTTGATCAAACTTGGTAAATAGGCCTATGTTATCATATTCTTGGTTGGGTATAAATTATAAGTGAAATTCATGCATATTATAACAGGTTGTATAATAAGTGAGATTGGTGAATACTAATGAGATACATGTACCTTACATCTGATTGGCTGGCTGAGTTTCCTATCTAGATCTAGAAACTATATTTCTCATTCAGTTTCTATCAGACTTGTTAAGTGGGTATATATCATCAAGATCTTCGATGGTTTGATTATGAGGAAGAGTCTGCATATTAATTATGCCTTTATCCTTAGAAAGAATTTCTTGTCAGAATATAAAATAGGTAAAATCAGTATGATATAAAGTTAGTTTGATAGTTTGTGTTCTTACAGTACTACATAAACTTGCTTAATAAAATGGTCAGCTAAAAGATATGTAAGCCAGGTGTGCGATTTCAGGCCTGCTTGGACCTCTTGTTTCATGACATTTCCAAGGCTTTCAGTCAGATTTGATATCATGGAGCCTCTTGTTATTAATGTTACTTTACCCTAGTGCAGGATAAAACTATTGCGCAGATACCTGCAACAAGTTGAAAAACCTGTAGGGCAAGTGTCCTTCACAATGAGCATGCCTGGTCTGGCAAACCTTTTCTGCTGAAATATTTGTATGTACTTTCTAGACAACATCTATCACAGTCAGTATCAGTGCTTATGGAATTGCAATCACAATTTTGTATTCCTGTGATTGTTATAATTAACAAGCTTGTGTTCATTACTTGAGTCTGGGTTATCAAGAATTGGGTGTACCAAAATTTTCACTCTTTATCACATTGATAGTACAGCACTCCCTCATTATAATGATGTCCATAGGAGCCATAGAGTATACCACTTTATAGTGAAACTGCCTTATAATGAAGTACATTATACATAATACAGCACTTCCATGGAATATACCACCTTCTAGTGAAACTGCCTTATAATGAAGGCAATGCTACAGTACTCCCTCATTATTATGCTGCCCATGGGAGCCATAGATGGTACTGCTTTATAGTGAGTCTGCCTCATAATGAAGTAAATGATACAGAACTCCCTTATTATAATACTATATGTGGGTGCCATAAAGTATACTGCCTGACAGTGAGACTGCCTTATAATGAAGTACATGATCTATAATACAGCACTTCCATGGAATATACCACCTTATAGTGAGACTGCCTTATATTGAAGTACATAAAACATATAATTCTAATACTGAATAATAAAATGGGATCCATGACCATACCCGCCTTATAACAGGAAGCATGTTACAGCTCTCCCCCGTTATAACATACCTTGTTATAATGTTATTCCAGATATAACACAGTACTACTATGGACGACCCCATGACTAAAATCATACCAATGTATAACAATAAGGATTGAAAGAAAACAAGGTGAAACTTTGTCTTATATCTTCATTTACTTTTCAAAACACCATTATTTAACAAATTTCGATAGTGCTTGCTATACTGAGTTCTGTATATTACGATATTCTCAATATATCATGGTATCATATATATCGTGGTACTCGGTATAACACGGTTCGGTACATAACCCAGTAGGTGGTGATGGACCCTGACTACCACATTATAATGAGGGAGATATATATAATGAATTGCCTTATAGTGATGGAGTACTGTACTGAGAAGAAGAAAAAGATATTTGTTATTTGGGAAGACATTTTCATTGATTTAATATTAGATGAATGAATCTTTTATTTTGTAAAATATACACTGTTTCAGTCATATTACACACTGGTCATGAAACAAATGAAAAGCAGTTCATTGATAATTTGTTAAAATCATTTATAAAAAATTAAAAACCACAAAATATGCACTTATTTTGTTTTTATTTTACATTATCATGAATGTCAAGGTACTGATACCTGAATCTTTAAGAGTGATTTGGTTGATGCAGATTTCGGTACTGGATAGCCTAAAATTGATTAATTATTTAGGCAATATTTAGTTTGGCTGGAAACGTGGTCTCTCTATCAAAGCATATACAGTAGTTGAAAAGGAAATTAAGACCCTTGAGCAATGTTGATGATCTAAACTTTATCACAAAGATAATCTGAAAGCTGAGATCACACCTTTGCCTGCGGTATTGTCATTATTATGTATGCAGACTTGTTCCTAATGCATTGTTCTGTTGTCTTAGAACATATACTGGCATCCTATCAGTTCTTATCAATAATTCAAATATTATTTCACTTTAAAAATATTGGGTTACAGTATATTTTCATTGTATAAACATTCAAATTATTTTACCATTTTCTTTAAAAGAAACTACTGTATAAATCATTCTATTGTAAATAGCTTGCTGTTTATCCTAGGCCATTAAAAAAAATAACCTTGATTATAGCAGATATCCTTACCTAATATAATGATTTCAAGATTGGTCTGAAAATGACATCTAAAATTACATCAATGGCCTTCCAAACTTTCCCAAACAGATGAGTCTCAAAATAACGTTATGTCAGTAATGTACAGTTAGTGTTATCCAAAAAAAATATGCAATCACTATGTATATTATTATCACTCATTTAATTCTAAAATGTGTCTATATAATAATATAATAGTCTGCGATTATTTCCTCTTGAAGGTAAAATATTGTGCATGTACAAACACAGTGCCTGTTTCCCTCTGCAAGCTTATGTAAACAAAACTGATTCATTGCAATTCAGGTCTACTTGTTAAATAAATATGTTCACAAAGCAATGTTAATTGTTGCTCTTCAAACTTACTTTCAAAATGACTAAAGTAGGAGACACAGAATTAATTAAATTTAAATATTTATGCTTTTTGGGTACCATGAAAAGAACTACGAGAATATACTCGTGTAAAAGCTAATACCAACTGCAAACTGCATAGACCCAGATCTGCCATCACATAATGTGCCGGCAGATCTGGGTCTATGCAGTTTGTAAGGACTAATCAGTAGAACAAACAACATAGACCCTGATCTGCCAGCGCATTATGCGATGGTGGATCAGGATCTATTCTATGTTGTTTGCATTTGGACCCGGATAATATGCAAGTATATATGGTAGTTGCTGATAAGAAATGGCAGGATGCCAGTATGAAATTATTAGTAAGCAGTAAGTTCATGGATAAACAACAGCCAACAACAACTATAATAATAATAATAATAATAATAATAATAATAATAATAATCATGATGATGATGATGATGATGATGATGATAATAATAATAATAATAATAATAATAATAATAATAATAATAATAATAATAATACAACCACCACTACCACCAATGGACCAAAATCAGAGGTTAGTAATCATACATTTAATCATACGATCAAGACAAAAGTAATATCTATAGTCTTCATATTTATTAACTCTAAACATTTGTACTTTTTTAACATTTTTTATGGAAATAATGTGAATTTGGTGCCTCCTTACTGAAACCTTGAAAAATTGAGTAATTTGTAGTTGGCATTTTAAAATGGGGGCAATATAAGTATTAGTTTTTATGGTTTTTAAAAAAAACATTATATAGAAAGATAGTTTTTGCCTGGCAAGGTGATTTTGTTGCTGGACAAGTAAAATTTATTGTACTTGACAGGTGGGCAAGTGAGAAAGTTTTTAAAAAATTTAAGCCAGTTGATAGTAATGATGTTGTCTGTTCATCTGTCTGTACATCCATCCATCTGTCTGTCCATCCGTCTGTCAGAAATTTGGTTTCCACAAGCCAGCTTTACTGGGAATCATTGGATTTTAACCAAATTTGGAATGCAGCTTTATATTGGGGGAACTTCAAATGAGTTCGATTTCCAGCCTTCTCTGTCATCATTTAGAGGAGTTATGGCTCATGATTACCTCTCCCCCTAACCTTTGTTTATGCAGCTCAACGTTCCTACAGATTGTTGGACTTAATCCAAATTTAGCATGCTGCTTTATAGTGATAAAACCTTGAATGAGTTTTGATTTCAAACTTTCCACGACATTATTTACACAATTTATACCTCCTGATTGCCCATTATCCCATCATGTTTCCACAGTATAGATTTACCAAGGTTGGATTTCATTAAAATTTGGTATGCAGCTTTATATTGATGAGACCTTCACTGAGTTTTAATTTCCAGTATTCTATGCCATCATTTACAGGAGTTATTTCCCCTGATTCCCCATTCTCCTGACTTTCTGCAGGATTACTTTACTAAGGGTTGTTGGATTTCAACCAAATTTGGCATGCAGCTTTATATTGATGATATCTTGAATGAGTTTATTTTCTAGAGTTCTACATTGTCATTTAGAACAGTTATGGCTCCTGATTGCCCATCCTCCTTTGGTTTAAACACCACAATTTTAATAAGGAATGTTGGATATCAGCTAAAGCTATCATGCATCTTTATATTAATGAAACCTTGAATGAATTGGATTTTCAACATTGCACATCATCATGGAGAGGAGATATGTCTCCTACTTGCCTATTCCTCTGACTTTGCTTTCCAAACACAAGTTCTGCTATTTAAGGACCTGCCAAGCAAATTATAGTGAGCAGGGCCCTTTGCAAATGCACACATAGTTAAAAGTTCTAGTTTTACTGGCATGCACAAACATTTTTTTGTAACCTACAGATAACTTTGAATAGATGCTAGTCATCAGTCTTTGATACTTGCAGGTGTGATGTATCCCGAGTTCCAGTATCGGCGCCCACCTCCGACATATAGTGCCTCAATGCAAGAGTACCAACATCAGCTAATGCTTGCCCAACAGCAGCATGGGTCAGGATCCTATGACCCTGACAACCTCCCTGTGGAGGACTACAGTCTACCCAGCTCACCTCCACCCTCCTACCGATCCCATTCCAGCACTGTCCGTACAGGAATACGGATCACCTTCCCACCCAACCAAGAACATCCCAACTCCAGGCCCCCAACGTATCGTTCTCACATCAGCACACTGGGACACTCTCACCCCCGACCCTCACTCCCACGGGAGGAGATGGACAATGTTGTTCCCACAGCACCCAGTGATGTTGCTTTCACAGGACCAGTTGATGTGCAGACAGATAATGCAAATAATCAAAATACTGATGATGTTTTTATAGATAATCAAACTTCAGTAGATGGTACTCAAAGTCCGGTTACAACCTCCACTCATGCTCTTGTCATCTCAATTGACCACAGCAGGAACTCTTCTCATCTTGCTGGATCTAATTCAGCTGCATCTTCATTGACAGAGACATCTGGAGGGAAAGGCAACCAGTCTAATAGTGATGGGGAAGACCATTGGAGAGAGCAGACAGCACTCTAAAAGAAAAAAGTGCTTTTCTGTTTATAGCGTTGAATACTAGATCAAAATTCTGACATTATGTTGAAATAATCTCAGATCTTAGTCTTGTTATTATTACTTGGATATTTGTAAATATTCAGTATTTTTAAGATTGATGAATCATCTTGAAAAAAAATGTGACAGGTGCACATTTTGACATACCTAAAATTAATTATGTACATTAATTTGAATTATAGGATATAGAAGAATTCAGATCTTTAACACTCACCCAGAACCATGTAGTTTTGATTGAGGTAATTGCTTATGATTCTGGGTTTTCAAAAAGAATGCAGTCTGTTAATTGTTGTCCAGGACTTTGCGTGAATTATGAGAATATTTACAAAGGGTCTCATTTCTTGTTCAAATTAAATGGAAGTAAAGTGATACATTTCTCTTAAGAAAATGATTTCATTGACACTTAAGGCACTTGATGCATAGAGTAGTGGTTTTGCACTTTTCAGCTCTACTGATAGAAGACCAGATGAGCTTATGTGATGGACGTGTATCCATCATCCGCCTGTCATTAGCAGTTATTAGTTTTTGCTGCTGCTCCTCATTGACTATATGCAAAGTCATGAAACTTGGCACAAAGTTTTATCCAGAGGTTTAGTTGGTCCTAAATGAATTTGGTGCTTGATGAACATCTAATATGGCTGCCAAGGTGGTTATCTTAAAAATCTTTGTTATTGCTACTCCTCCAGAATGGATGACCCTATCAACATGGAGTTTGACTAAAAGACTTCTTATGACTTTTAGATGATCTCAAATGAAAATGGTGCTGATCTGACATCCAAAGATGCCACTGGTGGTCATCTTGAAAATTTTGTTAAGGCTACTTATCTTGAATGGATGGTCATATTGACATGGGATTTTGACTAGAAAACTAATAAGACATGTAGATAACTCTAAATAAAAATTGGTGCTTATCTGACATACAGCATGGCCACCATTATGGACATTTTCATCATTTTGTTATTGCTACAGCTCCTGACTGGATGATCATATTGACATAGGGTTTTCAGTAAAAGCCTTCTTATAACATGTTGATAGTTGAAAATGAAAATGGTGCCGATCTGACATCCAACATGGCTGCAGTGGTGGACATCTTACAAATCTTGTCATTGCTACTTCTCCAGAATGGATGAACAGATTTTGCTTGGTATTTTCACTAAAATACATTATTGCATATAGATGATCTGGAATGAAAATGGTGCCAATCTGACAACCAGCATGGCCACCATGGCAGTCATCTTGAAAATCTTGCTGTCACTACAAATACTAAACTGATGATCGTATTGACATGGGGTTTTCACTGACAAACTTTTTATGATGCATCTCTAACCACCATAAAGGCTGCCTTAGTGGCCATCTTGAAAAACATTTGATAGCTACTGGTTCTTAATGGATTGTTGTATTTACATGGGATTTTCACAAAGATACTATAACAGTATGTTGCAGATCCTGAATGAAAATGGTGCTGATGTGGCATAGAGCATGGCAGCCATACTGGCAATCTAAAAAATCCTGTTTTCACTACTCCTTTTGAAAGAATAGTGGCACTAAAACACATCTTGCCTTATGTAATTGGTCCTGTATGAACATGGTGCAGATATATTGTGAACAAGTTTGAAAATCAGACCTTCTTGACCTTCGGATAAAGTCAAAGGTCACTTCTTGCATTTTTGTACTTAATGGAGTTTATGAACACAGTGACTTGCACTTACCATATATACTCGCATATAAACCACGTCCAAATGCAAACAACATAGACCCTGATCTGCCATCGCATAATGCATCGGCAGATCAGGGTCTGTGTAATTTGTTCTACTGATTAGTCCTTACAAACTGCATAGACCCAGATCTGCCGTCACATTATACGACAGCAGATATGGGTCTATGCAGTTTGCAGTTGATATCGGCTTAAACCACGAGTATATACAGTAATTATCCAAATGTAACTTGACCAGACTTTGCATTTAGTTGTTTTTCAATAAACAAGTTTATAGTCAGTACTCTGACACTGATTTCCAAGTCATAAGTCTTGACTTCACTGTTTATGCTTATCTATGATGGCTAATGAGCATGATAATGCAAACAAGTATGAATGGATTTTTATCAAACCCAGTTTGCAATTTGATTAAAGTCAAGATCTACTTATAATACGTAGATGTGACAGCCACTGATAGCTGTTCATATTCTGCCAACCTTTAAAATTCCTGCTCAACTGTTTTATTTAGAAACCTATCAAAATAGGCATTTAATTTCATATTAGGGGGAGTTATCATTAGAAATGGTGAGTTCCAAATGAAGTTCTTCACTTTCATAAATGTCAAAGCTGTAATTTGATTGCTGAATTGAAAGGTCAACAGAACATGACCATGTATCAGTGTCCGTCACATCTCCATTATGACGAAGATCTTGATTTTATTTAGATTTAGCCATTTTGTGGATATATCTGAAGAATCTTGTAAATATGGTAATTTAAACATGATATATTTGTTACCTAATTTGGTATGTCTGAGTTTTTTCATAATATGGAAGATTATTTCAATACTCAGCAGTGAAAAAATGAGGGAAGAAATGGACATATCATGAATTCCTTTAAATTCTTTTTTGGCCAGTAGAGTGTCGGTCTCATCAAGGGACTCTTTATTTTAATATTTGAATATTTGCACACTTTAAAGAATGACAAATAAGTCTTTACAAAATTAAAAATAAAATCATAGTGCTAGATTTAACTGAGTCTTTGCATGTACAATTTTTTACTACTTTCACCCATGGTAATTGCTACATAAACTGAGACAAAACAAAACTAATTTGATAAAGTTCTTGCAGTTTTTCAGAAGACAAAACATAGCTAATTAGGATTAAATTTTGTAATGTATTTTGGCATTAACTTATCAATGCAAATTACAAATTTTTTTGTAACCATATGATGTAGAATTTCTATATCTATAAGAAACTAAATATTCCCAAAATGTTCAAGCAAAAAAGTACTTTTCATTTTCTTTCCATAACTATAAAAACAGTGTCCACATTTGCAGATTTACTTAGATCAGTGAATTTCTTTACATTTTTGACCAGAAACTACAGTATAACTTTTGACAAAATTATGACAGCTCTTTCTAAATTTCTTGTAATTTAATCTGGATTGATTTACAATCCAGACAATTTGCATAGTTATTCTGATTTCAGACTTTTTCTTTCCTTAAAAGTTAAGGTCTTAATGTTCGATAAAATTAACTGCAACTTCTAATTAAGGCCTAATAATCTTTAGTTTTGTGTTTGTCTCTTTGACAAACTGTAAAAAAAACCCAACAGATACTGCTCTTTTAAGCCTTGTTGTTTATAAAAGATTAAAACTGTCTTTGTTACCCAGACATTTTGTGTTAAATTATTGCCCAACACAGTTATTACATGCATTGTATATTTTTATAAATAAACCAAAGCCCTCAGTCAATTATTTGATTTCACAGTGACCACCATTGTACTCTTACATAATGCATTTACTTTATCATTCCTATCCTAAGATAATAAACCAAAGTTTTATATGTGACACAAATCACTTGTGCAACAGCAGGAAACATACATTTTTTAAAATATTTATGTCTATATAAGTAACTATGCACGGCTTTATGCTATTTTTGTGCCTTTTTGCAGTGTATATTATGTAATGCTTTATGGTAAAATTTGTATTGGATACTTATCAATTACTTACCAGTGCAGGTATGAATGCGTTTTTGACGTCTAGAAATATGTTTGTCAATAATTGCTACTGCATTAATAATAATAATAATAATGAAAGACTAGTTTTGGGAGACCCTCTTTCAGCATGGATCAGTTTTGTTATATTTTGTGTGACATTTTTATTATATATTGTGATGACCTCTGTTATGAGACCAACTCTCATGAGAAATCATTATCTCATTGCAGAGGGAGTGGTGTTTCAGGACAGGTTATACTGTAATGATGATGATGATGAAATCTTAAAAATTATTATAATGCAAAAAAGGTTGTGCTGTAATATGCTGTATTTTCCCTTCTTGACTTATTCATTATCTTTAAAGAACATTTCAATTACTGTTTAGTTGATATTATTATTATTATTATTATTATTATTGATTTATTGATTGATTGGTTGGGAATAAGGTGTAAAACATAGTAAATTAATTGTTATGAAAAATTTATTCGAAATGGAATATTATATGTAATAATTTAATTGTATTCAACTTAAATGTGATGTTTTCTCTCAGTAATATTTCTATTAATGTTTTTTTTTTTTATAACATAGCTTTCAGTGTACACAATGAAAGGCATAATTAGGGTCCTGGATCAAGATGTGGGGGCCTTATAGTAATCACCTTTTCCATCCATCTGTCTGTCTCTCTGCCCATCTATTCACCCTTTTTGTAACCACCATAGCTTAGCAACCCTTACACATAATTTGATGCCATTTTGATAGGTGAATTGCCTATTATTTTAAGGTTTTGTCACTTTAGGTCCAATTTTGATGGAAATATTGCACTTTTTCCATCAGTTATAAATCTCCACTACAGAAGATCCTTGTAATGAACAAAGCTCAGGAACCATTCGACATATTCAGATGCGGTTTTGGTATGTAAATTGTCTCATAGACCTGCCTTTTATTTGTTTTGTCTGATTGGTCTGACTTTGCTTTCTGCAGCATAACTTTACCAAGGTTTGTTAGATTTTGATCAGATTTGGTATGCAGCTTTATATTGATAAGACTTAGAATGGGTGTGATTTCCAGCATTCTACAAAATCATTTGCAGGAGTTATGCTCCCACTGATTGTCAGTCCTCCTGACTTTGGTTTCTGCAGCCAAGGACAGTTCGATTAGGGATTAAGCTTTATATTGATGAGATCTTGGATTGATTGAGTTAAATTTGAAACATTCTATGGCATCATTTACAGGAGTTGTGGTTCCTGATTACACGACCTCCTAGCTTGAATTACCACGGCATGACTACACTAAGGAATGTTGGATTTCAGCCAGATTTACCTTACTCCTTTATATTGATGAGACCTCGAAGTAAGTGAATTTTCAGCATTCCATATCATCATTTGGAGCAGTTAGGACATCTGAATGCCCATTCTCCAACTTGAATTTCCCAACAGTAATACAAGTTCCTCTGTTGAAAGCCCAGCCAAGCAATTGTAGTTTGCAGGGTCCATGCTGCCATTGTTAATAGCTGTGGTTCTTTCTGTCATAGTCATTAGGTCTTTGCTACTTATGTCTGGACTATTGGTGCTTATGTATTATTCAGGGTATATTATAGGATGCATACCCTTAAGAAAATGCCCCCCCCCCCTTTTTCAAATCAAGGTGTGAATTTTCCCCCAAAATTTTGATTTCTATGATAGACTCTGTATTAATAGTTGTTGACGGGCGTTCCAGTTAGGTGGTAATATTATGATATGTATTTGCATATATAAAGTCAGATCGAACTGCAGGCTTAATATCCAGATCTGCCATTGCATAATGTGTTGGTAGATCTGGGTTTATGCAGTTTCTTAAGATTAATCAGTAGGACAAACAACATAGACCCTGATCTACTGGCACATTATGCAGCGACAGATTAGGGTCTATATTGTTTGCAGTTGGACCCAACTTATAGGCGAGTATATAGGGTAATTTGCTTCTGTCCTATAATAGTTGATGCTTTACCTTTGGAGACTGGCTTGGACATCAGTTGATGTATAGCCTAGAAGTGATGAGGAAATTGTGAATTATTGTTACCACATTATATTTGGACAGCATGTGTCTTAATATATTCTTAGACATGCAAGACTTAATCTTTGAGTCTAGCATATCTAAGTACATATCAAGATAACTGATAACTTAATAACTAGCTCTGTGAATTTTCTGTATTTAAAACCAGGCAGTAATAACAATGTTAAGTTGGAATGACTGTGCTCTTCAGTTTATTATACTCACATGTGCGATATTTCAAGTGAACACTTTTACCAGTCTAGGTAGGCAAGAATTGGCAATATGTGTTCTGGCCCTGTAAATACTCTGCAGTAAGGACATGCAGCGATAGAACTTCTTTACAGAAGTCATGCTTTTCATTTTGGGATTTTATTGGTGTATATACATGTTGACTTAGACATTGAACTCACATTTTGGATTTGCATGATTTATTTCATGTGACTGAAAAAACATTATTTATCTTTTTTACATCCTGATATTTTGCTTTAAATGAGCATTTACAAAATTTTCTGCGAATCAGTTACTTTGTTATTATGATGGACACCTTCTAGCATGCTTACATTTACAAAGCTAGTCTTGATTTTCAATGCAGAATTTTACATATTCATTTATACTCCACTACTGATGTATTTATTGTTTTATGTATCTCATATTTTCCATGTGCAGTCAACTAATGATATGCACACAGAAAAAGGTAAACTTTTTTATTAGATTTAATGTGACCATGTTTTTTATACTAATATTTCTGTCACAATGAATTTTAAAATCTCATTCTTTATCAGTAAATGTTTTCTCATGTACAGCTCTCTCTCTCATTGTAATGCAGTAGTGTGGGGCCATAACTGTTGACTGCATTATGTATGGAGCGGCATTATAGTAACAACAGCATAATGTACTGAACTGTGTTATAGTGAGAATAGCATAATGTACTGAACTGTGTTATAGTGAAAACAGCATAATGTACCGATCTGTGGTATAGTGAGAACAGGTATTATGTAGCAAACCTCAGTATAGTCTGAATTATCAAAATTTGTCAAATGACAGTGTTTTAAAAACAAAGTAAAGATAGAACACAAAGCTTCATGTTGTTTTCTTTCAAACCATATTGTTATATATTGGTTTAATTTTGGTAATGAGGTCCATGGCAGTAGTACATTATATCTGGATTCGCATTATAACAAAGCATCTTATAATGAGGGAGAGCTGTACTTATAAATTCTCATATATCAGATATTGTAGATATTTTAATAAATTTCATTTATCTTTTAACATTTGGAGTAAATTTTCACAAAAACTGAAAGCTGTATTTTCATATTTTAAGCTCTTTTTCATAATTATTTTGTTGATAAACACTATGGAGTGCAAGTTTCTTTGGTTTTTAACTTTATTTTTAGCTCACCTGATCGTAAGGTTAAATGAGCTTATGGTATTATCATTTTTCTGTTATGTGTCATCCACTCAAAATTGTTATTTCCAACTTTTCAGAAACTGCTAAATCAATTTGCACATAATTTTACATGGAGCATTATGGCATCAAGGCCTTTAAATTTGTTTAAATGATGCTTATCTCTCATCTGATTTTTCAACCTTGCTGATGATAGAAAATCCTTTAAATGACTTCTCAAAAAACCAATCGACAGAATTTGACCAAATTGGACAGTGAGCATTCTGGCAAAAAGAGCTTTCAGATATGTACAAATGATGCTGATCCACCATCAAATATGGCCACTTTACTAAAAATATAAATAAAAGTCTTCAAGCAAGTTCTCAAAAACCATTAAAGAAAATTTGACAGAAAACATCATGGCATAAACAGTTTTCAGACTTGTTCAGATGATGCCAATCCATCATCAAACATGGCCACAGGTACTAAAAATATAAAAATCTTGAAACAATTTCTCAAAACCACTGAACAGAATTTGGTCAAATTTGACCGGAAGCATGCTAGCATGAAGGCCTTTCAGGTTTGTGCAAATGATGCAGATCTGCCATCAAATTTAGCCCCCATTACTAAAAATAGAAAAAACTGCACACGACTTATTTTCAAAAACCACTTGACAGATCTTAATATAAAGTGCTTTTCGATTTGTATAAAAAATATCATTCTACCGTTCAGTGTGGCTGGTATTAGTGAGAAAAACCCCCAACTTTGAACAACTTCTCAAAGATTACTTGACATAATTTGATCAAATTTAACACAAAGCATCCTGATTTGAAGGGCTTTAAAGTTTATACAAATGATGCTCTTCCAGTATCAAATATGGATGCCATTACTAAAAAATAGAAAAACCTTTATTAAACAACTTTTCAAAAACTTAAACAAATATTTTCACCAAATTTGAATGCATCCTGACTTAAAGGGCTTTCATATCTGTTCAAATTATGCCAATCCACCATCAAATATGGCAACTGTTACTAAAAAAATACAAAAACCTGTCAGTTTTATTTTAAACAAATGCATCATGGCATTAAGAGCTTTCAGTTTAATACAACTGATGCCAATACACCATCAGATATGGGCACTGTGAATTGAAAAAATGAAAACATTTGAAATGACTCTTTCTCAACAACCACTGAACTGAACAGGGCTAAATTTGACAGAAGCACTGTGGTATGAAGCACTCTCAAATTTGTACAGATGATGCAAATTACCACCAAATATGGTCACCGTTTCTAAAAATAGAACAACATTTAAACAACTTTATCTAGAAAAGGCTGCTCAACAGAATTTTCCCAACTGTGACAGAAAACATCCTGGCATAAAAGTCTTCAATATTGGAGAAATGATTCTGATGTGCCTTGAAATATTGATGAATTTACAAAAAAATAGAGAAACCTTGAAATTGTTTTTTTTCTTAACATATTCAAAACATATTCAATCAACAGCATTGGAAGAAATTTTGACATGCCATCCAAGTGGATATATTCAGGCCACCATGGACCTCTTGTTTGAAAGAAAAGAATCACCAGATTTAAAAAAAACATGAGAAAGTACAAATTACAAAGAAACTAGAAGGTCTTTTTTTTCCACAAAAAAAGATTACTTGTGGGCTGATTATTGCATTCTAGTGAAGTTGAACTTTTGTGATCATTATGAATTTCATTCTTAATTGGATACAGGTTTGAAATTTGTCCCATGATAGGTTTGTGCTAATTAAGTACAGGATATTATTGGAAGTTGTAGCTGTAATGCACAGATCTTAAAATCACAAAACCTTTAAGATTAATACTAGAATTAACATGAAAGATAAAATATCTCTGAATCTAAATTACACAAGCATAGCATTTCCAGCTCTGACTATTTGTCTCTTATGAAATATTCCTGCAGATTTTGAATTCTTAAGCTTGAATGAAACTTTGATGTATAACAACTTAGTTTTGAGTATAAAACTCCATTTCTCTCTCTCTTTTTTTTTAAGATTAAAAGTGTTACTGAATCAAGGCCTGAGCATTTGAAATGGAAGTATCACAACCCTGCCCAGACCTATGTTGGGTTCTACACTTTCCCTTGCAAACCTCTTTTCCATTGACCTGTTAGTAGCTACAGTTATCCACTGCCAAACAGGGGCAGTTAGGAAGAAACACTGGCTAATCACTATAGCATGGTGTTTCTTACAATAATGTTTTTTCCTTGCACTTGAGTCACAAGGCACAATATGCCTGTTTAGGTATTGGCCCAACACTGTGTATAAACTAACTACTGTAACAGCAGATTTCTCTATATAAAGGACACCAGGTTCAGCCTTCATAAAACATTTCAGTATTGAGTATAAACTCAGTTTTCCATGTTGATAATTCATTAATTAAAATATGTTAATTGCATTAGACCTACATTTTGAACCAAGCTGGTTATTTTGGGGTTTTACATTGAGATACTGAAATTAAATTTGCCTTTATAAGAATTTCCAGAAGGGTCAAAATTTAGAGTAGAGTAAGTACTTGAGTTGAAGTTTAATGAAAGTGGTGCCTGATCATTGAGAAGTTTAATGAAAGTGTGGCCTGATCATTTAGAAGTTTAATGAAAGTGGTGCCTGATCATTGAGAAGTTTAATGAAAGTGTGGCCTGATCATTGAGAAGTTTAATGAAAGTGGGGCCTGATCATTGAGAAGTTTAATGAAAGTGGGGTCTGATCATTGAGAAGTTTAATGAAAGTGGAGTCTGATTATTGAGAAGTTTTAATGAAAGTGGGGCCTGATCACTGAAAAGTTTAATGAAAGTGGGGTCTGATCATTGAGGAAGTTTAATGAAAGTGGGGTCTGATCATTGAGAAGTTTAATGAAAGGGGGGCCTGATCATTGAGAAGTTTAATGAAAGTGGGGCCTGATCATTGAGAAGTTTAATGAAAGTGGGGTCTGATCATTGAGAAGTTTAATGAAAGGGGGGCCTGATCATTGAGAAGTTTAATGAAAGTGGGGCCAGATCATTGAGAAGTTTTAATGAAAGTGGTGCCTGATCATTGAGGAAGTTTAAAATAAAGTGCTGCCTGATCATTGAGGAAGTTTAATGAAAGTGGTGCCTGATTATTGAGGAAGTTTAATAAAAGTGCTGCCTGATCATTGAGGAAGTTTAATGAAAGTGGGGCCTGATCATTGAGGAAGTTTAATGAAAGTGCTGCCTGATCATTGAGGGAAACATTTATGAAGCCCTTTTCTTAACATCTTTGTCATTTTCAATTCAAGTTATAACATGCACCTGCCCATTAGGGATTAAATTTAGGTCCATTAAGTGTCTTGATATACAGGTTTAACTGTTTACATATTTACAAGTTACTGAATGCACATATTTGATTGATATACATATTTATGTGTATGCTCTGTTATCAATTGTGCTGTATAAAGATTGTCTATGATCAAGTCTTTCCACAAAATTATTGTATAGACATATATACGTATAAGACTTTTGTAGTTTTTTGTTATAGGAAGATATATCCTATGCTTTTTCCGTTTGATTAAGTTGACAATCACAAGAATACATAAGTAATAATAAATACTATCACATATTATCAAGTCCCTTATTTGTCCATATTTTTTTGTCTATAACAGCTTTTTTTGTAAAGAACTATTGACTTGAAAAAAAGTATCAATTTCAAAAGAAAACTATTTATATTCAATGCTGCAATTTTAAAAAATACCCGAGTGTTCATGTACAAGGGGTTTATTTAAAAAATTACAACACTGAAAACATATATTTACCTTTTGAAATAGATTCAAAATTCAGCTCATTTACACAGATTGAATTCCACTTACCACATTCAGGAGCATGCAAGTGTCTCGCTTGCCACATTCAAGAGCATGCAAGTCTTGCTTACCACATTCAGGAGTATGCAAGTGTCTCGCTTATCATGTTCAAGAGCATGCAAGTGTCTTGCTTACCACATTCAAGACCATGCAAGTGTCTTGCTTAACCATCACATGTACATTCCTGTAATGATGTTGTAATGTTACATCATTCTAAGGTTTCCGTTTGTGACACATGCATCCAAAAGAGAAATCTATTTTGCAAGATAAATACCTTTGTTTTTCACCACATGTTGTCAAGGGAGACAAAATGGGTTCATATTAAAATACAAAATTCTTTTAAGATCATTGGCTCTTGTTAGGCCTTTCCAAAAGCACTGTGTTAACATACTACAAATATGTGTATAGGAGACATATCAGATGAATTCAGTGTTTTGTTTTGCATTTGTTATTATTCCTTTAGGAGGTTTGAAGTTGGGAAATGACTGAAGCCAACAGAAAAATTCACAGAGTCTACAGAGAGTGTCAACTCTTGGAAACTCTTGACCCTAGATTGTTGAATTGTTGTGCAGAAGTTCTGAGATGTGCTTATGTGTCAATGTTACCTAATAATGGCCAACAACATAGATCAGGTCCCTCTGTTAAAAAACTTTACTTGACTCCAAGTCTTAATAAAAGATATTCTAACCAATTAAAAAACACTGCATTTGGGGTAAGATTTTTAAAGTCTGGAGTAACATTTATTAATCACAATGTGGATTAAAGTTTTATGACAGAGGGTCCAGGTAAAATGTGCAATAATGGTGGATGTGTGGACCTCTGGTAATTTTTTTTCTTGTACTGGTTTGCATTGGTTTATCAAGAGAGGGAACAGTTATGGTACTGAGAGGAACAGCTTGTGTCTATAGGTGTCAGACTGACATCCATTTCTTTGTAGGTGTCGGACTGATGTCCATTACACTATATACTTATGTCTGTAGGTGTCAGACTGACATCCATTCCACTATATACTTATGTCTGTCGGTGTCAGACTGACATCCATTTCACTATATACTTATGTCTGTAGGTGTCAGACTGACATCCATTTCACTATATACTTATGTCTGTAGGTGTCAGACTGACATCCATTTCACTATATTCTTAAGTCTGTTGGTGTCAGACTGACATCCATTTCTCTATATAATTGTGCAGTAAAGTAGTAGAAAACCTGTTTAGAGAAGTGATCTGCACTCTTATGTTGTGCAATTTAAATAAAATGCAGATATGCTTTTATGTAAAGGAGCTATTCAATGTTATTCATTTTGCTTTTAATTTGAAACAAAAAATCATTCTGTCCATAAATTTCATGAGCCTGCAGTCAGTATATCACTACATTAGAGTATATAATTGAATGGAATGGATTTGAATGTTTGAAAAATGTTTTGCATGGAAATATTTTTACACTGTCAGTGAGTTCCTGATTATGATCTGTGGCATCCCACTTAGAGGGGAAAAATGTAGGCCACAGTTACTTTGGTTCAACTCCTTATTAAACATTAAAAATAATCTTTACTTGAAACATCATATGATGAACTACAGCAATTCTGTTCCATGGTTTGCTCGAGTACCACAACACCAAGCAGTAGGGTTAAGTAATGCTTTTTTCAGTCTTGTTAGGTAAATTAGCTACTATTTTCCTCATAGTATATGAAGAAATGTGCACAGCTAGGATTAGTTTGTTGTATTTCACTTTTTTTGTGAGGTACCTGTTTTCATGGATTTTGAGGTTGCTATAAAAAAAACCAAATTTAAAGACCTAAAAAACAACGACCCCTCTGTGGAACAGTATTTTTTTCCCCAACCATATATTTAAATATCGACATATATATTGTTTACAAAAACATTAAAATGGATAACCATGAAAATAAGGTAAATCACATTATTCTGATCTGGAAACTTGTATGCATTGTAATGTAGTAGAGCTGACATTTTTCTTTTACTTCATATTTGATTTTATATTGTTCGAAACATTTAGTACAAGACTTTTTTCTGGTGTTTCAAAATACATGTATTTATGGATAGACAAATATGAATCTTTTATTTTGATTTGAATATATCTTTTGCGGTAGATCTTATTTTTATTTATCTGCCCTAAAATGGAATGTATTATGTAATGTGTGTCCATCCATCCATTACCAATTTTGTTTCCACACAGTAACTTTAGTTGCCCATATTCTGCAGTTACCAAACTTTGTGAACAGCTTCCACTTGGGGTAAGGAAGAACCCTATCAATCAAAAGGTCAGGGTCACTGTGACTGAAAGAAAGGAAAATGGTTTCTGCATAATAACTTGAGTTCTCCACCATCTACAGTTACCAGACCTGGTGGATAGTTTGCACTTGGTGTAAGGAAGAACTATATCGATTTTGGAGTCAAAAGGTCCAAGGTCAGGATACTCTGACTGAAAGAATAAATATGGTATAACATAAATTTTACATGACATACCTTAACCATACTTTGTGGATGGCATGCACGGCATGCACTTGGGGTAAGAAAGAAGGCTTTTGATCAAAAGGTCAAAGTTCAAGGTCACTGTGACTGAAAGAAGATAAATGGTTTCTGCACAGCTAGACTAGTTCTACATCACAGACCTGAACCAGACTTTGTGGATGGCTTGTACTTATGGTAAGGAAGAACCCTATCGATTTCAGGGCAAATTGTCAAAGGTCAAGGTCACTCTGAAAGAAGAAAAATGGTTTCTGTGCAAAACTTTCAGTAATCTACATAGTGGACTATTCAATATGGGGGAGGTGTATAATGTGCTGTTGACAGTAGTCTTGTTTTATGAGCTGTATGTAATTGGAAAGTGGATCTGCATTAGAATGTCTGTACAATAAGAATTTTATGTTTAGCTGGTCTTGGTTACAAAATGTTCAGAGGCTCTGCTCTCATGATATCTCGACTTTGAGTACATACCCCAAAGCTTAAACTTTAAAAACTTTTTCTTTGAGATCCATCATAGACTTTATTAACTTTACAGAATGTACCGTTTTAAATCCTAATTTGAGATTTATTTGCCTCACATCTGATGCATTTCAAAAGGCAAGACTTACCTGACCATGACGTCTGTCTATCCATCATACACTGTGCCTTCTGCTGTCAAGTTCATGGGCTAAGATTACATGCTGGCATTGATTTTCTTTACTTAACAAAAATATTAATGCTTGAAGTTTTAGTATTCATCATAAGTGCATGTTTGTATTGGTGCTTAACCACTGATAAGCATATGAAAGACTAATATTTAGTGCAGAGGTAATTGGAGCCAAGTGCCTTGTCCAGAGATATAACACAGCAGTCTACCTGGGCTGGTCTGGACAAGATGTGAACCCACAGCTAATCGAATCCGAGTCCAGCACAATGACCACTAATCCACCAGAGTTCCTATCATAAGTAAAACACTGTATTCATGGATTTTATTATTTTAGTCATAATAAAATGTGAAAAATAGTCAATACATTTGACTCTCTTCATAGATAGTTTTGAGGGGAATGGGAAGGGCAAAATACTGCATAAGTACTAAAGTTGAGATTTGTTGAAAGTGATTCCAGTTTATTTTTTTTATTGTAATGTTGTTATATAAATTGGTGGTTTTGTTGATACATTAGTTTTATTCTATAGTGATCATTCAAGAAATGAACATTCCAGTGTTGTTATTGTGTCTGTATTCTTAAAGCTTCGCAAGAAAATGTTATTGTGTTTATAATTGTGTCTAACAATGTACAGAATACACACCAACAATTCATATAATTTTAAGGTGTTTATAATGGTATCTAACAATGTACAGAATACACACCAACAATTCATATAATGTTATTATAAAGTTACCCACAGATGTCTCGGAAAGTAGAGTGTGAACTGAAGCCAAGAATCATGGCATAATTTTCCTGAACATTTGTTAAAGTTTTAGTTTTACAAACTTTTAAATTTGATGATATTATTTTATTTTTGAAAACATGTATTTCACCCCATTTCATCATCTTGTTTTATCTGTTTCCAAGTCCTTTGATATTAAGTTACTAAATATTGGATTCTGATACACCAGTGTAACACAATTTCTGATTGGTCAAATGTCAAAATTTGTGGCATTTAAATCCATGGTAAACTGTCTGAAATTTTGATGCTAGCATGATGTCATGACTTTCTATATGATGTGGTGCCACAGAATTTTGGTATTTTTTGACAAAATGTTCAGAATTTGTTATAATGGGGATAACAGTCTGTGGAGAATTTGAGGATGTTAATGGTGGTTTCCTGTCTCAAATATCCATTTTACTGGCTTCACTGATGCATCGCTGGTAAAATTGTTTACAATAAAACCACCAAAAAACATCCTTAAATCCTAAAATACAAGGCTGTTTATCCCCAAAATCAATTAGACCATTTTAAATACTTTTGCCAACAATCTTTTCTGTCAGTTAATTCAGGTAATATTATTCCTATACAATTTTCATTAACTTTCATTATGCAAACATAGATCATCTATAACAAGTGTGATTTTCTGGTCTTTATTGACATTAACACTCGTAACATTAAGTACATAGGGATATAAAAAAAACTACATCAAATACTGATCCTAAAGGACACGATCTAAATTAAATATTCTTCTCTCCATCATGTCTGTTTGCTTCCCATTGCACATGATTTAGCAGCATGCAGGTTCCAGATTTATAATTTGTATGCTACTGAGAATCAAACATGGGTCCACGAGTTCACACATCACCTGACCTACATGCACCAACACACATATCCTCTCAACTAAGTGCACATCCCTCCAAAAGGATGGAACTTGGTTGCAAATATAGGCATTTGTGCATAGTAGATACACTCACTAGGTAGCCAAGGAATTAACTCTAAATACATGTCACTCCAGATTCCTCTAACAGAAATCAAGGTATATATAGAAGTTATCGTTGTGAGTTGCAAATAAACACCAAACTCAGCAGAAAGTGCTGTCCATGGATCCAACAGGAAGATTCATGATATTAGAAGTGAAATTATGTGGAGAAGGAATATTATCACACATATTAGAGAATTATAATTCATCCCCTCCTGAGAATCAAACCTGGGTCCACAAGTTATGGCACCCATATATTTGAGTCATGACAATAGAAAACATCCCATTGGGGATAAAACCAACATTTTGAGATTGTATATATTTTGGAAGTAAAATCTTTTCCAAATATATTTCAATTTATTTCATGCAAATGTCATAAACATTAACAAAAATACAATACTTTCAATAAATTATAGAATTTTGGTATGACATTTGAATGTTCTTTCTGATTATGTAAGTTTTCTATTATGACATTACTGTCCAAGCAGGCATTTCCTTGCATCACAGCTGATATACATGTATCATAGATATGACATTTGCAAATTGATTGCTGAAGTTGATTCACAATAGTAGTAAATGTCCCAGAACACAATCAGGCCAGTTTTGGCTTGTTAAACATGTATTATCTGGTGTGAGTGATACTAAAACATAGGAAATGCATAGGCCAGTTTAGGATTTATTTTCAAGGAGTTTACAAAACTATTTTATTTGTAGGATTTCCATTAAAAATTTATTTATTTTAGAAGAATAACAATCAATTATGGTTTACGAAGTTTAAATGTTTTTATGAGCACTTGACATTGGAACCTTCATACTATAACTTTTTTCTTGTGCTGAAGCATACTTTGAACAGAGCCAACAATGTATCATTCTCATTGTCTGATGCCATGGGCATTTTAATAATTTGGATTACTTCTGGCTTTTCTGAATTAGCATTAAATCTCAACCCCTCTCAGCCAGTTATAAAAGTTGGTCAAGTGTTGGAAATAATCAGAGCCTTTCAAGAAAAACAGCTATGGTATGTAGCTACTAGTTTAGTGTCTTTTGGTGTGCTACATCGTTTTAACAAAACATTACTTGCAGCAAAATTAGAGGCAAACCTTACCTCAGATCAAGGATTTTTTCAAGATGGTGGCAACTGATTTGAAGCAATTTAAGTTTTTGCCCGTAATTGTACTATAAGAAATATTGCATGAAAATGATGTAGTGCACCAAAGAGACTGAAGTAGTAGCTATTTATATTTTCTAGTTTTCATGTCTGAGCGGCTCTGATTTTTCTTCAGACACTTAGACCAACTGTTGCAGCTGGACATCACATAAAGCCACTGCCAACAATTCTGAATAATTCCAATACCTGTGACATGAGACAGTGAGATTGATGTATGATCCCCATCTGGTACAATTTGTAAGCTGGTTGTGTGTATTGAAAGTACATTTCAATACCATATAGTATGTAGTACTCTCTAACCAAGTTGTGAGTATTAAAAGTATGTATCAACACTATACAATATGTAATACTGTGTAAGCTGGTTGTGTGTAATGAAAGTATGTTTCAATACCATATAATATGTAGTACTCTCTAAGCAAGTTGTGAGTATTGAAAGTATGTATCAACACTATACAATATGTAATACTATGTTAGCGGGTTGTGTGTATTGAAAGTATGTTTCAACACTTATACAATATGTAGTACTATGAATGAAATGTGCATCAGCTGCACAAAGCTATAATTCTTTCATATTATGTATATTTGTAAACATTATGAAGGTTTACAGTCCTGTCTATAATTTTTCAGTATTTTTTGTCTGCTTTATACTTGAGAATATCAAACCCATTTATGACAATGAAGTCTTGTAATACACACTGTAATTTCTGTTTATAAAACTGTAATTCTTAAAATAAATAAATATACTATGTTTTTTTCTAGGCTATCTTTTGATTTTCATTTTTGTAGTTTGACACAAAAAGTACCAAAATATTCTTCAAGTCACATTCAGACTTGTTTCCATTGAGATAATTCAGTCCATGCATGCTTTTCATACAAAAGTGGTTTAGTTATTGTGTATAGGTCAGCATAATGGTCACATAATAGTCACAAAACTAATGATACTGTCAAACTGAACATCCTGAACAGTAGCTACTTTGCATGCTAAATACAAGTCACTATGACCATATTTTTTACTTCAGTGTTTTATGTGTTCATTTTACATCTTCATCACTTTCAAAACCAGACTTTCATGCAGATGCATGTCACGCAACTCATATTACAATACAGCTTGAAAGATTTCTCCATGTGACCTACTTTTCACTGTTTTCACACCTTAATTTCTTTATTGTTTGTATTTAGGTCCAATCTTGATCACTCTTACTGGAAGAAAAATTACACCTTCTATGATGATATAGCTTCTCTAGTTCTGTATCTTCATGTCAATAATTAGTCAGAGACTTTCCATATGTACCAGTGGTCCCTCAGTGTAACACTGTACTGAGGAGCCAAAAAAATGTACTGTGATATATGGGAGGTCGCCTTATACTGGGGGACATTATACAGTGGTCACTCAGTGTTATGTTGTTTAAAGGAGCCATAAAAATGTTCCATGATATATGGGCAGTTGCCTTATACTGGGAGACCAATTACAGTGGTCCCAGTATAGACTGTTCTGAGGAGCCATCAGAGTGTTCCGTGATATATGGGAGCATGCCCTATACTGGAAGACATTAAACATTGGTCCCTCGGTGTTATGTTGTTCTAAGTAGCCATAAAAGTGCCATGATATATGGGATGTTGTCATATACTGGGGGACATTATACAGTGGTCCCTCAGTATAACACTGTTCTGAGGAGCCATAAGAGTACCATGATACATGGGAGCTTGCCTTATACTGGGGGACATTATACAATGGTCTTTCAGTGTTATGCTGAAGTGTAATGTGATATATGGGAGTAGTGAGATTATGGAGATTTGAGATTTTGATTAATGATCCGTGTTTGAGCCTTCTAAGAATACATACCCAGCACACACAAACTCGCAACGGGTTTCCAATAATCTAAACCAGCACGGTTTCGAAACCAAATCTGGAAAAACTCAGAAAATGCGTGCAAACACAAACACACTTGTGTGTTCTTGGCTTACAGTAACCCGTGCGAGGCACGAGACCACTTTGCATGCACTTGAGACTGCTTTAAAGGCCACGAGAGCCTCACTACTGTTGATAAGTTCCATCTGTATCGTTTATTTTAGAATGGCATTGTGCTTGCTTCTATATCAGACGTGATAGCAGTGTGTCTTTTCTCAATGAAATACCAATCCTAGCCTGTGTTACAATCTGTTTTAGTTCTTGAGAATGATGGCCTGTGGACCTGCGAAAACTGAGAGCAGCGCCCTCTGCTTTACCCTTTGGATTCAGTGGGCTAATTTCATGTTCAGTAACTCTGATCAAGTTGTCCCGAAATAAACTGCATCCTTACCTTGTTTTACATAAGGTCAACATCATGTGTAAACTGGCTATTAATAGGATTAATCATCATGGAAAACACTGCATGGCCCTAGGCGTCAATATTGCCACAATCTCAATAGGGTGCCATTGATTAATGATAATCTATTTTTGATGGATTATCAGCTGGGGAACAAAATAAAAAAAAAATTAAAAAAAAAATATTGGCAAAACAAACATACTGATGACCGTACCCAGGCTATACCAATCCAAGTGGAGACTGGTTCCTTTTGTGTGAGAATATTATATTAAATAATCACAGCGAGTATATATACAATGTCGAAAGCACTGCCATTTGACGCATAGAGTATTGTGAGAGAATTTCTATCTGTGGCTGATGCGTGAATTAAATTGCCTGTGTAGTGGTGTGCTTGTGCAGTAACAGAAAAGGTCAAATCGCTGTTTAGCCTGAATGCATCATATTGGTTTATCAAAGAGGCTCAAAAGTTGATTATGATCTTTCAAATACGTATCCGGAACACAGTGAAAAATTAACCAGATTAGGAATTGCGTTAGAGTGCGCACAGTGAAAACACGGAGAGAGATATAACAAGAAACGTCACAAATCATGTATGATATTGTGCAAGAAAATTTTAAATCATTGACATTGACTGAACCACCCAACAACATTGAAATGACGAATGAAGACACCGAAATTACCAGCAACAACGACGTCTCCAGTGAAATGACCAGCGACAGTGAAATGACCAACGAGGATAATGAAATAGCCATTGATGACAGCGGCAACATCAAAATGACCGATGAAGATAGCAAAGACCACTGCAATTAGAGAAACACTAATGGTACTCATACATATGCACAACAATGAAATCATTTTCGGTAATAAGGAATATGAGGAAATTATATGCAACCCTGAGAAATCGTGGGATTTAGGTGAAAATTATTTCAGTGCAGAGACACAAAACCCATAGACTCAATACTCGGGATGGCATGGTAATCGCAGGGAATTTCAAGTTCACCAACACATATGAAATTCTTGGATGTGAATCTACGATAGATGGTCAGTTTCAAGTTGGTGTGATGCATTATCACAACGGCAAGTGCACAAAGTGCGCAGTAATTTCGCCAAATACCCATTTGAAGAAAATGTTATTCGCACAGGAAGAGTTTTTTGATACCAAGCTGCGGAGGCTGCTGCATGGTAAAATAGCTTGCTTGCGAGAAGCTACCTAGTCTTTTAACATTACAATCATGCATCCAGGTGTTTTTATTGCGGATGACGGTCGTGTCATTAGATACCATCCAGTGCAGCATAATCTGATAAATGGTCGTTTTGCTTTACACACACCATGAAGCGAGGATAGATGAACAGTATTTTATATTAAAGAATCCTCGTGTATATAGAAAGTTCAATGGCACAGGGATCTAACAAATGCAAAGGTGTTTGTCTTGGAAAATATAAAGTTTGTGGCAGAACATGTCATTACAAATACTGTAAATCACACTCGCTCGCATTACGTGTTGGCACAGGCGCTCGACCATGCCTCAAATGCAGCATTGGAATCAAGTCGCGTAATCAGTTATGCTGACCATGCGGATCTGCACGCGAGTATAATCGCGTGCACCGGCAAAAACTTGCCAACATGAATGTGGAAAACGCTGTCGATGCCAAAAAAGGATCAACGATGCTGTCGACATCAACACCATTGAAAAAGACACAGAAGTCGATCAAATAATATCCAGGATTGAAGTGATTGCAGTTTCCAATCCTGGTAAAGTAAAAATAATATTTAAAAAATGTATTGAGAAAATAAACAATTAGATAATGCTTTTATTATAAGAGTATGCCTACCGTGAGCAAAGACAGATTTACTTGTAATATTAGGACTTCCCCGGATGAACCACATCCAACTGTGAGGCAGCTTTGTGCAACAGCAGCGCAGTTACATATCAAATTTCCTTTCAGGCTGAAATCGCACGTGCGGTCGCCGACGAAGAAAACTGCCGTTGTACCGCAGCTACTACGCGCGCGCAACACCACTCACATCCAGGTTCAAGGTGAATATTGTTCTCGTTGTGGACATTTTGATGCCGATTTCCTCCATGCAAGGTCCCAAAGGAACCAAAATCTCACACGGGTACTTTCACAGTGGTACCCGTGTGATTTTGAACTGGAAAGACGCAGAGGCCATCAATAATGAAATCGAAGGTGTTGAAATAATCCACGAAAAGATTGATTATTACATCCGAGTGGGTTCAGGATGGTCTCTTTCCAGATGCGTGGAAGTTCATGTTAAGGTTTCCCCGTGCAAGCCTTTCCAGTGTTATATTCCAAAGCCAGTGTGTATTCCGCGGCGAGCAGTGATCAACATGAAAAACGACAACCGATGTTTCGAATGGGCGATTTTGTCTGTGCTGATTCCAGTGAGTAATAATACAGATCAGCCTCGAAAATACAAACAGCACCTGGGTAAACTGAAGTTTGGTAACCAAAAATTTGTTGTACAAGTTACAGACATCAGCTTGAACGACTCAACACTGACATCTCAGTTAATGTGTCGCTTGGAACAGCCTTCAACCGATTGAATTATCCTCCCCCACACACACAAACACACACACGCACAAAACAAACATTTATGCAGGCGGTTCAACATTTATTTCTTCTTGTTCCATTGTTCAGAGGTGCGACATTATTACATGTGCATACAAGATTTTTCCTGAATGGTTTATCAGTATAGCAAGTATAAGACGAAAAAGTTTCCGTGTCGACACTGCATGCATGTATTTAGCATCCAACAATTGCTTGACAAGCATGCCTTTTACTTTTGGGTAGTCCTCGAAAAACCACAGCGTACAATCATGCCAGAGCCTGGCAAAAAGTTTTGAAATTTACCGCGATGCAATGGAAGATTAAAGTTCCATATGTCATTTACGCGGACTTTGAATGCTTAAACGTTCCCATGGAAGCTTCGCTTCCTGAAGCCACCCCGGTGGTTCAGTCAAATACAATACAAATTGCCAAACAAGTCCCATGCGGGTTTTGCTACACTGTAGTCAGATGTGACGGAGCGACTGAGCCGCCAATGTTATACTGGGGCCAGGGCTCGGTTGAAGCGTTTATCAAATCGCTTGAGGTTACAGTGAAATGGATTTGAAAACAGCTTTCCTCACCCCCCGACATGAATATGACTGATGATGACATTTACGAGTTTTCCGCGGTGACTCAATGTTTCAGCTCCAACGATGACAAAATTCTTGATCACTGTCACATCACTGGAGCGTATAGAGGAGCCACAAACAGCGAATCCAACATGCAGCTGCGAATTTACCATAACAAAACAAGAATTGTGGTTGTGCTTCATAACCTGCGTGGGTACGATGATCTTTTAATCATTTAAGAAATCGCAACGGCATCAAAACGCGGTAATAAGTGTCATTTCCAACAACATGGAAAAATACATGACGTTTCGGTTGGGTCAGTTGCAGTACATTGACTCGCTTCAGTTTCTCAATTCTAGCCTGGATAAGCTCATCAACAATCTTGCAGCGGGAGGTAAAGATGATTTTACAATCAATCGTCGATACGTTGACGGTTCCCTCGACGTTGATGGAACATTCGGTTTGCTGACACTCATAGGAATCTACCCATACGAGTGCATGAGCGACTGGAAAAATTTTTCTGAATCTCAGTTGCCACCGATTGAGGCCATTTATTCATCACTGTCCTCATGAATGCATTTCCATCAACGACTACACGCACGCGAACAACAAGCGTTTCGGTGACTACTAAGAAAGCGAAAGAAATCCCACGTGTGGTTGTGCAAAAGAATCTCCAGCACGACATGTATGTGCAGTGTCTTCGGACACGACGTGAATTCATGCGCGCAGCAAATCTTATCCGGTCGCGGAAACATCATGTGTGTGTACTGTTGCACCAAGGTGAGTTTGCCCCTCTGGACACTAAGCGGGTGGATTTTCCCTGATGGAATCACCACTTACGCGTACGGGCACTACACGATGGGGCTACAATAGACCTCGGTGGTAATTGTGTATCAGCAGGAATAACTTGCAATTACTTTCGCACGAATGTTGTACTTGGTGGTTGGACCGCAGAGCGGTCTCGAGCTCATTTGCCTTCGGGCTCTAAATGATAGCGTGTTGGTTGCCCAGGAACATCAATCCGATCTGAGATCGTGAATGCATCAACCGACCAAACCGGATCAGTAGCACGATGTTGTCCACCTTCCAGCTCCCCAGGGGCATACAGGCACCGAACCAGGTTGTCATTCACCAAGTCCAACGCGGATGTCTGCAGCGGTAAAGCACCTCGTGTGACCGCGATGGTTTTCTACTTCTACCGAATCGCGTCTGCGGGTCTTCTACTTGTCACATGTGTAATTTCATTGTTCAACGCGGTTATGACCAGGTGAAGTCGCGTCACCCACTCGCGAGATCGACCATGAATCAATAACTCCTGTGAGTACTGGTACCCAAATAATTGTTCTGCAGTGTACGGTTGAATCGTTCCACGATGGCTTGATCGCAATATACATTGACATGTCCACGACGAAACCACGCATGGTCTTTTGCCAACAATGCAGCAACAGCTCCGAGAAATTCTTTACATGGATCAATCTGCAGAAGCCATGGCCATGTTAGCGATCCACGTTCATAGATACATTTAAGCGCGTGTGCGACACGCGTTGAATCTTTGGACGTCAACGGCTCAGCTTCCTTGTACCTGCTGGCAACATCTACAACGGTTGACGTATATTTGTATGTACGCCCACATGCCCGATCATGTGGGAGAAACAAAAGATCAGCCTGGTGAACTTCGTTGAGGGTTCTCACATCAAAGCATCCACGGGACATTTACCGACGCGTGAGTGCAGTGACCAGACATGGCGCTGATGTGGATCTATCCCAGTTTGGCACCAAAGCGGGTCTGGTCGAGTTGAGTAACCGGGTTGTTGTTGACATTGAACCAAACGAGCTTTTGATTTTTCAAGATCAAACTAGAAAACTGCAAACATCCAACCAGGACATCAACAATGTTGTTTTAAAACCGCGAGGCGCCATCACAAAAGACGTGGCCGAAATCACCAAGAACCAGGGAACCAGAGACACTGGCGTGTCGGTGGCCTTTATAAAAACTACATCGATGTAAATACAGAATTGACAGAGATCTTATGAACAGAAATCGAATCCAACTAATGCAAGAGCCCATATACAATTCTGATACTACAATGAAACAATATGTGGAGCTTTACCCTCACCAATATGCGTAGTAACTGCAATGGGAGGATACGTAAAAATGCTAATCAACGAAGGAGAGGAAAAAAACTGATGTCATAACAAATGGTCGACTTGTTTTAACTATCTGGCATGGCTTTGATAAACCTAAACGTCACATCTTAAAGGTGCGCAAGTCCAAATCATATTTGTTCATCTTAACCGGCGGGTGGGTGGAATGTCAGTGGTAATAAACAATAACCAGTGTCTTCATGCATCACTATAGCATGTCACAAAAGTAGGTGATGGTCCATAACCTTTCGCACGTGCAGCATCGATATTATTAAAGGCCAGATATGAAATTCAGTTTTAAGGATTCAACGTTTATCCGGACATGTCCTTAACCATCTTTGGCATTTATGTTTAAGATTTATCATTACATACATATGATGGGTCCTGAATAGCCACAAGATAACTATGCTGTGGAATTTACCGACGGGATGTTAGATTAGCTGGGAGAGTGTGCCAACATCGATGGTGATTTTGTTCCACTCGTTGATGAATATCTGCACCAAAATGGTGTTAACAGACCCTCGTATACGCTTCAATATAATCTATGCGAGGGCCAGATAAAAACTGACAGTTGGTATCACCCTGATGTACCAATACTAACTTGAGGCCAGCTTGGAATCATCGCACATGCACACGAAAATGTCCAGTTGCCGACTACGCTAACGTTAGGCATGAAATCACTCAGGGATCTTTTCTACAACAATGAAGTGTAATTCACCGACACGTCAACCGTGATAAAATTCCCCGTCAATTATATTGAACCACCAACATTAACTCTGCCAGGAAAGGAAAGACCTTGACTGATATTTACCGAAGACACACTTGTCTGCGTAGCAGTTCTTGGGCGAAAACAATCTATAACTGTACCAAGAATGGGCGTAATCAATGTAGTTTTAGGCGAACAAGGTGGCAAGCCCCTGGAACGCACAATCACCGGAAACATAAATATTACCCGGGAAGCTCTTTTTTGTGTTTGCATGGCAATTGCACCAGTGAAGATAAATGCTTGGTTGGAAGTGTGTATGCGCATTGTACCCGGCTGCGATATGTCTGGGGAAGGCCAGCCAGTCTAGCAACGAGCAATTATACTCCACAATGACGTTATTGATAGACGTGAGAAAATAATTGAAGTGGAACAACAGCTGCGAGATGAAATCGTCAAGACAACCAATATACTCACAAAATATAGACGCATGTGTGTTGTCGCGGATGCGATAAATGAACTCGTGACCACAGCGATAATCATAGGCATGCCAATTGGATTTGCTGTCGGGGCTATATCGATAGTAACCGGTGTCGCACGCGGTGCCGGCAAAATAATTTTGTTAAGTTTACATCAATGAGTTCATTCAGAAATTCTTGCTGCAGCGCAAAGCAGTCTCAATACAATTAGTAAACTATACTCAATGGCCATCGAAGATAAAACCATTACTATGGCGGAGTTCGAGACCGTGCTGGCGGAAATGGAAAACTTCAGACAAATACGGAACCGTGACACAGAAGCAAAACAGCTAATTGATTTGCATGCTGTAAAATCGAGTAAATGTTCGCGGGTTACTGTAAGGCAAGAATGCGCTGACCTGTGTTGCCGCTGAGTGCATATGCACGTGCGGAGTTTTGTCCGGGTTTGGTTTCAAGACCATGTGGGTTTAGATTTTTGGGAAACCCATTTACGCGCGTGTTTGTGTGTGCTGGAAATGCACTCCTGTTTGCCACAGGAACAAAGTCATGGGGATAGAAGGCTTGAACCCGGATCTGTAATAAAAATCTCAAATCCCCGTTATCCCACTACTATGAGAGGTTGCCTTATACTGGGAGACATTATACAGTGGTCCCTCAGAATAACACTGTTCTAAGGAGCCATAAAAGTGTACTGTGATATATGGGACCTTGCCTTATACCGGGGGACATTTATACAGTGGTCTCTCAGTGTAATGCTATTCTGAGGAGCAAAAAAAAGTGTACCGTGATATCTGGGAGGTTGCCTTATACTGGGAGACATTATACAGTGATCCCTCAGTGTAACACTTCTGAGGAGCAATAAAAGTGTACCGTGATATATGGGAGGTTGCCTTATACTGGGATAGATAATTTGGAAAATTGGAATCCAAATGGTATAATGAGATCCATGACCATACATGCTATATCCATGACCATGTTATAATGAAACACTTTATCACGAGGGACCTTTGTATCTAAATGAACTGTATAAAGGATGGCCAAGTCAATTTTGCAAACTTTTGAAGCCTTCAAATCTACTGCAATTCATACTGTATTACTTCATGCCAAAACTCGAACTGCTACAGTGGAATCTATCTCGGCAGACACTCCCTATAAAAGACACCAGTTTGAATCTCTTTTTTTTATACAAATTTCACTAAGACATTTAGCCTGTGTATTAAGGGCAGTTGCCTACAAAGGACAAATTATGTGATCCATTAAGTGTCCTTTACCAAAAGGTTATACTGTTTTACTGTAAGTATTATTTAAGATGCTCCAGACAGTTGTTGCAGGGTCAGTTGTATTTTAGATGCTCCTGACAGTTGATGCAGGGTCAGTTATCATATTCTGTTTGGGTATACTAATATTTGATCCATCAGACCTTCTTGAGTCTCTTCATTGCTCCAGGAAATAATAATATCTATATCCAAACACCACAAGACACAACAAATTCTAATGATTTAGAAATCCTGGAAAATTTATTTAAAAAACCTAACTAAAAAGATCAAAGAGTTTAAAATCAAAACAAAATCCAGCCAGATTAGTATCACAATCAGAAAATTATTGCAAAAACAAACATATATTTAGAAAGTACAAAAACACATTTTGTTAGAATACCTCTCGTCCTATGCAACTTCACACCAGTAACTTCAATATCATGCTTGGTAGACTATCGAAAATTTTGCTGATGCTGATGAGAGTAATCTCCCATGAAGAATTTCTTTATTAATCCAGACATCAATTATACATACATTATAACTGTTCCTAAATGAATCTGAATAATTCAGAGTGGATTTTTGGTACATTCTTGATAAAAACTACTGCCTTGTTTACTTCAAATACTCTTTAAAATGCCAAATATTTCATATGGATTCATAAGACTAAGTACACTCAACAATACACTGTATGTGTAATTGCTGATTGCAGATGATAAAACTCTGATCTATTCCATAGTGTTTTTTCAACAAATGTAACCTATTTCCTATGAGAAATATTCACTACAACAATTCAGGAAAACCTCCAACAACTGTTAATACAATGCTCCCTCATTATAATGCTGTTGATGGGTTTGGTTTGGTTTGGCTTTATGGATTTAACGCCATTTCTCAGCACATGATAGGCTATACATGGTGCCCAGTATATCTGGTGGAGGAAGAACCTGGGAAAATCCCGGGAAGAACCACTGACGCACGGGAAGCTACTGGCAAGCTTTCTCACATAACCACATTGGCTGAGCACAAGACTTGAACCCATGTGGACAGAGGTGAGATGGCAGTGATCGGTAAAGGCGAGCTCCTTAGACCACTCGGCCACCTGGGGCCCCCTGTTGATGGGAGCCACAGAGTATACCACCTTATAGTGAGACTGCTTTATAATGAAGTACACAATACAGCACTCCCTCATTATAATGCTGCCTATGGGAGCTATAGAGTATACCACCTTATAGTGAGATTGCCTTATAATGAAGTACATGATATAGTACTACCTCATTACAATGCTGTTGATGGGAGACATGCAGTAAACCACCGTATAGTGAGACTGCCTTATAATGAAGTACATAATACAGTACTCCCTCATTATAGTGCTGTCCATGGCAGTCAGAGTATACCACCTTATAATAAGACTGCCTTATAATGAAGTACATGATACAGTATGCCCTCATTATAATGATGTCCATGGGAGCCACATAGTATACCACTTTATAGTGAGACTGTCTTATTATAAAGTACATAATACAGTACTCCCTCATTATAATGCTGTATATGGAAGCACACAGTATACTTTATAGCAAGACTGACTTATAATGAAGTACATGATACAACACTCCCTCATTCTAGTACTGTCCAAGGGGGCCATTGCGTATATGACCTTATAAGGACACTGCCTTAAAATAAGTTGCATGGTACATATAATTTACTATGACTTGTTGGGATCAATGACTGTACCCACCAATATGAAACTGTATGCCACTTCCCTCCAAGTAATTTAGAAAGAGTAGCAAAAACAAACTTCCAGTAGAGCAAAACCTGGAATGTAGGAAAAGGAAATTATTATAGTGAGTAGTCTTGAAAATCCAAATCAAAATGATTAAAATCTTCTGATCAACAGACTTAAACAGACCAATCATCAAAAGTCAATGAAGCACTGCTTTATTGGTAATCCCTAGAAACTGACCAATCAGATTGTGAGCCAAGCGTGAATTATTGAGAAATTTCTTCTGTAGAAGTTGTTATCTTGAGCCCTTAGAAGGATGACTCAAGTACCTAGACAAGCATAGCTTTGGCTATCAAAATTGTATTATTATACCTTACCCATTTTTTCACCAAATTTTTGTGAAAATTAAACTCACCTAACATAGTTGTAAAAGTGGATAAACAAATTCTTATAAACAAAATTTGGAATCGATATAATCTGATATGTAAATGAAAGGAAGAACATAATCAATAGGTACTTTGATGGATCGCCAACTTTGTCCACCTGTCAGGCCATCATTAACAGATTGCAACTAACCACTGCCCACTGCTATCACTGACTAGATGTGAGTTTTACAAAATTACAGCCAGGCTGAAAGCTTCTCAGCAAGGCTTGTCAAAACAGCTCTGACAGTCATTATTGTACCTATATCACATGTACCAATTCAAATAGTCATAACTTCAAAATTTCTCATCTAATTTTTTTGAAATTTTAGTGTATACTGAGAATTTATTTTACTTGCAACTGAAGTTCTTGTAATGAAAACGACAAATTATTTTTACATAAACCATTATGCTAATGAGTAAGTAGAGCTATTTCTGTTCTGTCGATCCACTGACTTTCACTAAATCTTTCCTCACTAATCTCCTTGCACCAAGCTAAATGGAGGTCTTACAGAATTTACAAAAGGGAGTACTAAAACACTCCTACCTGTGACAACTGTAAGATGGAATGTTTATATGAAATAAAACACTCATAAAAATAAACTTACTGAGAAAACATGAATTAGATGTAAAAACCATAATCATGAAAAACAATATATTGTAAACCACAAATTTAAAGACACAATGAGAATGATCCTCTGGAAAATTGGGACCCATTCTGTGGAAAATCGGAACCCATTCTGCAATCAACAAATTTAAGTATCAATGAAAATGTCTCTGCCCACAAACCATGAAAATTTACACCCACAAAAATAAATCAATTCTCAGCTTTAAAATGAGACACGTATCATACAAGGATATATTGCTCAATTGGCAGTTTTTCTCTATTTCAGAGTCTGACAAACATAAAAGTCAAAGTATAAAAGCAGAGGAACAATTTGACAAGAAATTACCTAATAAAATAAAAACATGCCATTAAATAACTTTGTATAACTGTTAATAATTATTAACATTTTGATCTTATTTAAAAACAAAAAAATACTGTTAAATTTTTTCCTATTCCAAAAGCAACCCCAGGGCTAAGCAAATCCCATAGCCTGACATACCAGACTATTCCTTTTTGAAGTCGGGCAAGTAAACGTTTCCAAGCCACTAGTCCAGGACAAGTGCTTTTTTCCTATTTTAAAAAAGTCAGGCAAGTACTTATTTTCGTGCTTTAATCACAATATTTACCTTTATTTGGCTATTCATGCCCTCTGGGCATACTGAATACTTGATTTTACCCCTCTCCATGTATACATTTACATCCTGTATAACACCTAAAGGTGTTCAGTGATAACTGTCGCATATGCACACATTCTGTCACAGCTTGACTGCATATTGGGCTAAGCGACCAAATTATCGTAAAATCAATGCACATCAAACAATACAAAGCCAGTATGATTAATTAGCAGTGTTTTAAGCGGCTTTGTTGCATTGTGTTTATTCAAACCAGATCCTCACGAACGGCTCACTCTGATTTTAATCCAGCGAATCAGTATAATTAATTCAATGAAAGGTACTTTACCGACATTAGTGTTGGTTTCCTTTATGAACTAATTAAATGACAGTAATGATTCTTTAATTTGTAATTGATTATACAGAGGATTAACTTCCACGTGCGATATTGCGTTTGAAGTGAAACAATTACGCTAATTAATGAACTGTCTCTGTTTGTATTTAAAAGAGAAAATGTATATTATGATCACTTTAGAAGTAGTTGTCAAGCAAGCTGATATTTACTCTGTGGATAAAATACATTTGCTAAATTATTTTCGCATGGAAGATAATAAGAATGATTCGGAGAAGGAATTTTTTTTTTTTAAATCGAGGGATAAAATGAAAGACTGCTACTGAGTGTGAGATAGCTATTTCTCCAAAGAGACATAAGCCAGAATCCGTGGTAACAACAAATGTCAAATATAACACTACTAAGAGACAGCGAAATTTTTAGCTGCATTGGGTTGATTGTTATCCCTGGCTTGAATTTAATGACTCAGAAAGAAAGATGTTTTGCAGTTATTGCAATCAATATCCAAAACTGGCACAGGTTGGAAATTCAACCAGTGTATTTGTCAGTGGAACTGACAAATTCAGGATTGAACCAATCGTCTCATGTCATTTCTGGACCCCACAAGGCTTGTCCTTGACACAATATATGCATGACACTAGCCAGCATGTGCATAAAATCAGGTGGCAGACATGTACATGAACATTTTTTTCAAATCCAGCAGCTAAAACATATATACCTGAAGTAGCCAAATTTATATCAACCAATGTTTTTGAAAAATTAAATTCTTTACAGAAATAATTATGTTGTATATTATTTCATTTGTTCTATCTATGGATTAAGTGCATACATCTCATCAAATCTTGGGCAGTGATTACAATTTTGGGACAAGTGAAAAGTAAGGTGGGACAAGTGAATTTTCTGAAACCACTTGTCCTGGACAAGTGGATGAAAAAAAAATGTGCTCAGCCCTGAACCCATAAAATCTTTTATGCATTCAAATCAATTAATAAAGTGGTGTTGTAATTTAATCATCAATACACCACTGTAGCATGTACTATAATCAATATACCATTGTAGCATGTACTATGATCAATATACCATTGTAGCATGTACTAAAGAGTGATTTAAGAAAGACAATGGAGTATACCAAATTCCAGTAATGAATCATAAGATATTACAAGTTAGGCATCAAATAAAAGACTCAAACTCCATCAAATTAGATACACTACTCCTTACAATGAATCTATAAAAAAAATCTTCTCTATGTACAAAAAATAAAGGAAGACCATTTAATTTTTATACAACCCTTTTTTTCTCTACTCTTATTAAAATATCATACATGACAAAAATTTGAATTAAAAAGCATCTAAGATACAGAACAACATTTTGTTTCGTTTGATTTTGATTTGATGACAATACTGCTGTAAAAGTAGTTAGCCTTTTATCACCCATTTATAGTAGATAACAAATTCACCCATTTATAGTAAATAACAAATATCTTTGTAACGAACTTGTACTATCTGCACTCCTCACTTGAGTCCTCAAATGATTTCACAATGATTATGCAAACATCGTGAGATGGATTTCCTGAATGATAAGTTGATCACTTTATATCTTCATTATCATAGTTAAAACAGATTTGAAACACTAAAAATTGCAGAATGATATACAAAACTTTACCACATACCAGTAATTATGTGTGTGGTCAGAAAAAACAAGATAAAATGTATTACCAGGGGATTCTAATTACATCATGTAAGTGGTTAGAAGAATTAACTAGCAGTTTTCCATGATTATAAGTATAAAATGCATATTGATGTACGAAAGCTCAGCAATATACTGCAAGTCACTATAACAGCTGCAAGTGTTCTCTGGAGTTTTACAGTTGCTGCTGAACTCCTCTTGTCTAAATTGGAATCAAAGAAAAAACACTTGTTGTTAACCATTGTGTCCACTTCATATGACCGACTCTTGCAGAAATCCCTTCCATTGGTGTACAAATGACTGATGATTGAACCCTTTAAAACTGCAGACCCACAAGCCTCAAACCTGAACAAATAAAATGAAAGTGATGGATGTAAAACTATGACAATCTGAAATACTGTCATTATAAAAATATGTATTGAGTATCATATAAAATGTTTAATTAGGAATAGTAATAAGTGATGAAATACTTTACAAGAAATCTATTCACACACAAAATGTTGGATTGTTGATATGCAGCTATCAGATTCTACAAGGCTAAATATTCTATACATTTTTGAGACAGCAATGAATAGACCAATTTTAATTTGTAATGAATTCGGAAGAAACCACAAATTTATTGATTTGGTTCAATACAGTAACTATAATATTAAATAATTTTGTCGCAGAAAAATACATTTTTAGTATTGTATTTTCAGGTTTATATATTCCAGTATCTTTCTTACAGCACTTATCTCAACATGCATTAGATCAAGGAAACATTCTTTTTGATAATTAAGCTTCCTAGATGTATCCACTGCTAATTGTTTTATACAAGTCAATAAAATAAGTAAATAAATATATTGTTTGGTGCATATTTAAAGAATGCAATGCTGAAAAAAACTTGTTTTTCTTTTAGCAGGTGAGAAGCATCTAATTTAGACAAAAAAGATTTCTTACAGATAAACCTGCATTATATACTAATTTGTCTTACAGAAACACCTGCATCATAAAATAATCTGTATTACAGATGCACCTGCATTATACACTAATTTTTCTTATGGATGCACCTGCATTAAACACTAATTTATCATGAGGTTGGATAGCTTTTTTAAATTTATTTTAAACTTCATATGGATGCAAGCAAAACTCAATTTCTCTAATGTGTTTTCTTCATCCCTGGGGTACTGCTACAGTGTGAATAGGGCACATGCAGGTAGTCTGATTCTTCCGAATTTGATTGGAACTTTTCTTCACACTCTGGCACAATTACTGGAGTAATGCCAAATCTGTTCTGACAAAAAGTATTAACTCAGGCTTTTTTTAAATAATTTTTTACAGAAAAGAGCATGATTTGTCTATTCAAGATGAAACAGAGCTATGATAAGGGAGTTTGATTTGTCTATTCAAGATGACACAGAACAATGATAAGGGAATTCAATTGGTTATTCAAGATGACATTGAGCTGTGATAAAAGAGTTTGATTTGTCTATTCAAGATGACACAAGAGCTATGATAAGTGAGCATGATTTGTCTATTCAAGATGAGACAGAGCTATGATAAGGGAGTTTGATTTGTCTATTCAAGATGAGACAGAGCTATGATAAGGGAGTTTGATTTGTCTATTCAAGATGACACAGAGCTATGATAAGGAAGTTTGATTTGTCTATTCAAGATGACACAGAGCTATGATAAGGGAGCATGATTTATCTATTCAAGATGAGAGAGAGAGCTATGATAAGGGAGTTTGATTTGTCTATTCAAGATGACACAGAACTATGATAAGAGAGTTGATTTGTCTATTCAAGATGACAAAGAGCTATGATAAGGGAGTTTGATTTGTCTATTCAAAATGACAAAGAGCTATGATAAGGGAGTTTGATTTGTCTATTCAAAATGACAAAGAGCTATGATAAGGGAGTTTGATTTGTCTATTCAAGATGACACAGAACTATGATAAGAGACTTGATTTGTCTTTTCAAGATGACAAAGAGCTATGATAAGGGAGTTTGATTTGTCTATTCAAAATGACAAAGAGCTATGATAAGGGAGTTTGATTTGTCTATTCAAGATGACACAGAACTATGATAAGAGAGTTGATTTGTCTATTCAAGATGACAAAGAGCTATGATAAGGGAGTTTGATTTGTCTATTCAAGATGACACAGAGCTATGATAAGGGAGCATGATTTATCTATTCAAGATGAGAGAGAGAGCTATGATAAGGGAGTTTGATTTGTCTATTCAAGATGACACAGAACTATGATAAGAGAGTTGATTTGTCTATTCAAGATGACAAAGAGCTATGATAAGGGAGTTTGATTTGTCTATTCAAGATGGCACACAGAGCTATGATAAAGGATTTTGATTTGTCTATTCAAGATGACCCAGTACTATGATAAGGCAGCATAATTCATCTATTCAAGATGACAGCTATGATAAGGAAGTTTGATTTGTCTATTCAAGATGACACAGAGCTATGAAAAGGGATAATGATGTATATATTCAAGATGACACAGAGCTATGATAAGGGAGTTTGATGTGTCTATTCAAGATGACAGAGCTATGATAAGGGAGTTTGATATTGTCTATTCAAGATGACACAGAACTATGATAAGGTAGTTCAATTGGTTATTCAAGATGACGTTGAGCTGTGATAAAAGAGTTTGATTTGTCTATTCAAGATGACACAGAGCTATGATAAGTGAGCATGATTTGTCTATTCAAGATGACAGAGCTATGATAAGGAAGTTTGATTTGTCTATTCAAGATGACAAAGAGCTATGAAAAGGGATAATGATTTATATATTCAAGATGACACAGAGCTATGATAGGGGAGTTTGATTTGTCTATTCAAGATGACACAGAGCTATGATAGGGGAGTTTGATTTGTCTATTCAAGATGACACAGAGCTATGATAGGGGAGTTTGATTTGTCTATTCAAGATGACACAGAGCTATCAAAACGGATAATGATTTATATATTCAAGATGACACAGAGCTATGATAAGGAAGTCTGATTTATCTATTCAAGATGACACAGAGCTATGATAGGGGAGTTTGATTTGTATATTCAAGATGACACAGAGCTATGATAAGGAAGTCTGATTTATCTATTCAAGATGACACAGAGGTATGATAAGGGAGTTTGATCTCTCTATGTAAGATGACAGAGCTATGATAAGGGAGTTTGATTTGTCTATTCAAGATGACACAGAACTATGATAAGGGAATTCAATTGGTTATTCAAGATGATATTGAGCTGTGATAAAAGAGTTTGATTTGTCTATTCAAAATGACACAGAGCTATGATAAGGGAGTTTGATGTGTCTATTCAAGATGAGACAGAGCTATGATAAGGGAGTTTGATTTGTCTATTCAAGATGACACAGAGCTATGATAAGTGAGCATGATTTGTCTATTCAAGATGACACAGCTATGATAAGGAAGTTTGATTTGTCTATTCAAGATGACAGACAGAGCTATGATAAGGGAGTTTGATTTATCTATTCAAGATGACACAGAGCTATAATAAGGGAGTTTGATTTGTCTATTCAAGATGACACAGAGCTATGATAAGGAAGTTTGATTTGTCTATTCAAGATGAGAGAGATAGCTATGATAAGAAAGCATGATTTGTCTATTCAAGATAACAGAGCTATGATAAGGAAGTTTGATTTGTCTATTCAAGATGACAGACAGAGCTATGATAAGTGAGCATGATTTATCTATTCAAGATGACACAGAGCTATGAAAAGGGAGTTTGATTTGTCTATTCAAGATGATAGACAGAACTATGATCAGGGAGATTAATTTGTCTATTCAAGATGACAGACAGAACTATGATAAGGTATACATTGGGGCTTCTGGTCTGCTCAGTAGTGAGGAATATTTTTTACCCTGAAGGCATCAAATTCCAAAATTCACCATCCTCAGGAGTTAAAATATCTTCTAACATTTGGAAATTGACATACAAACAAATTCATGACACTCATCTTCATTACAAAGTATGTATGTCAATGTTAAGGAAACTAATAAGTAAAACGTTTTGTATTTACCTAAATGACTCATTGATTTCAAAGTTTTGTATTTCCCTAAATGACTCATTGATCTCAAAGTTTTGTATTTACCTAAATGACTCATTGATCTCAAAGTTTTGTATTTACCCAAATGACTCATTGATCTCAAAGTTTTGTATTTACCTAAATGACTCATTGATCTCAAAGTTTTGTATTTACCTAACTGACTCATCAATCTCAAAGTTTTGTATTTACCTAAATGACTCATTTATCTCTATTCTTTTCATTTTCGCCTGAAATGGGGGTAGGCAACACATTTTTGGGGTTACTTTTGAATGCAGGCAAACACATCCACTTCAGAGAAATTTTCTTTTAGCCGAATGCTTAGGTGTATCAAAACCATTGTTTTTGATTGTCCATTTTGCTCGCGCATATGCAGAAAGGTAAAAGGGTAAAAGTTGTACTTATTTTGTTTCCTTTTCTTTGTTTCACATTGGACCAACAATTGTTGTGTCCTGGCCACTTTTTACTCCAAATCTCAAACTTATCCTACTTTTTGCAAAGGTTCACCTGTCAGTGTGTAGTTTGGTCTGATCTGCTCTAGATCTGAGGCCAAAAAGTCTAAAATCTGGACACAAACTCTGGTTCTGAAGCTGGTAACTTTTAACCTAAAAAATATCAGGTCTCAAAAATTTGTTTTTTTTTGGCTTTATTTTTTAATGCAAGTAGAAAGTCTACATTATTTGGTATCTTTGTAGAGCTACATCTGTTTACTTTTCTGCATTACCTCCCACTTTGGTGTATTGTAAATGATGTTGATGTTACAGAGCTCGGAAGTAGGGTATAACCTTCTGATGCGTAAACATAGTACATGGAGTTAACGAGTTAAGACAAGTACAGCAAAGTTAGAAAAGAATGATCTATCACTGTACATTAATAATACTGTCATCAAAAATGTAAATGATGGGATGTTCCAGAGTACATGACTAAATTATTCTACAAAAGTTCTTCTACCTATAAACTAAGATCAACTTTTTCATTTTTTCACTGGCAAAAAAGCATGCCCAAGGGGCCACAGGACAAAAAACTGCATGAATCCCACAATCCCATGCTCAAGGTGCAAAACTGGATAAACCAAAACAAATCAATTGTTGAAGCTGAATTTTGGATACATGCATATTTTCCTATGCCTTTGTATCCCCACATCTACCATTAACAGTTCTAATCCAGTTGTTTTACACATATTAAGGACCTTGACTACATAATGATTTATCTCCCCTTGATCTTGATTTGGATGGACTTCTAGCTCTATGTCCTGTGCATAAATAAATTCATGAAGAGGGGCTAAAGTACTATCAAACTAATATAATCAGGTTTAATAATAATAATAATAATAATAATAATAATAATAATAATAATGTCATCTTTATCACTGGAATTTAAAATGCTATTTCAAAAATTTGGGAGTATACAAAATAAAGTTTTTATTCAAATCAAAGTTTCGTGTGAATTGTAACAACCAATGGTCTTATTTGGGGCAGTCTCAGGTCTTCAAATTTACCTATAAGATGCATGTACTATATATAATACATGTATTATATTAAAAAAAACACATTACATGTTATTATATATAACACATGTATTATTTATAGGTAAATTTTAAGCAACAATATGAGCCCCTGTGGGCTTATTAATATTAAGCCTCTACTGAGATCCACCGGCTTATTTGTATTTGGTTTTGAATACTGATATCACGAATATAAAATATGCCGGTCATCTCAGTCAAGTAATCAATAATCAACATACCAAACATTACAGAATTCTTCACAAACAGCCAGTCTCTCCTTGGCGTAAAATATACTTTGATATGGCGCGCAAATATAACACATGAGGTAATTTGTGTATCGTTGACAGGACTGGGAGGCCCCCAACAACGGCTTCACCCGACCAAACGTCGCATCTATTTCTTCTTGCTGGCAACAACTGTTCTCTTTGAACCAAGTGCAGTTCTTTAGATTCGGCTGAGGAATAGGGGCTCTGTTTTGGAAAAACGAACAGTATTCTAAATGCTCCATGACTTCACAACAGCAAAACATAAAATACAGAGGAACAGTCAGAACTATCTTCCACTTCAACTTCATCCTTGCAGTACATATGCATATATACGATATTGTGTACGAATTTCAGCATCAGCAGCTCGGTTAACAAAAACTTAAGATTGTATAAAGAAACGGTCTAATTTAAATGTTGCTGTCCCTTAAATTATTCTCCCTTGGAAACAAATCTACCCATTTTTCCTATTGTTCAATTTATAAGTTTATTCATAAGCTATATATGAACAATATTGATAAAATAAAGAATTTTAAGAATTAATCACAAAAGTGAATATTTCGTTCCGGACTTGAAAATATATCTATAAGTTCAAAGCTTTGAGACCCCGGATGTTGAAAACAATTACACGTGAGAAGTAGCAGGTGCCCGGAGGACGATTATCGATAATTTCCTGGTTGATCGGCGTTCGAAGATATCAGGCGAGCTATTGTGTGTCAACTTCACTGAAATTTGGATCGAGGTTGACGGGGCACTTGTTTCTTGTCTGACAGTTTTCACTACCAATGAGCTAAATGATAAAGAGAGCATAATTTAAAGTGTACAGAAAATGAAAATCGACATTAGTACATAATTATCATTATGGATGACATTGTGAATACTAATATTGCATGGTTATAACTGCTCCTATCGCACCCGAGTTTTTATTTTTTTTACAAAATTATGTTTTATTGTTGTAGGCGGGTTTTTCGTGAAGTCAAGAGCTATTATTTGATGTCTCCCTTAGACGAAGTCGGCCTTTTTTGATACGGTTGCTGCCTTTACCTGTATACGAACCACGATTTATAGTCCTTGTACCTAATTAATTTCCTTGTCTGTGTTGACCTTGTTTTGAAGAAAATGCCTTCAACAATACCTTTTAAAAATTATTTTAGTGTTTAATTTGGTCAGCACTGCAAAAATAAGGTCATAAACTTACGTATTATGATGTTGGTGCTCGAGTGGATCAAGTTAAACATGCGCGATTGAGAACCAAATGCAGTGGCTTAAATAAACATTTATTCCTAAATCATGTTTCTAACAATATGTACTGCATATGCAGACAAGTAGAAACAGCTGAACACTTTCTGTTAGAATGTCAAAAATATACAAATTTGAGAGATAGTGTTCTCTTCACCGATTTGACTTATAATTAAGACATTATTATCCAGCAATCTGATGTACACTGATGAAATTAGTACACAAATATTTAGGGCAGTGCAAACTTTCATAAAATTATCAAATGTCTATCAGATTATTACACAGGTCACAACCACATAAGTGTATGCAATCTTTTTTGTTACTATTATATGATCTCTGAAATAATTATATATACTAGAACTGACCATGTATACATTTATATTTGTATATGATTTATCTACTTTGAGTTGGTAGACAATTATTGATTGTTAAAATTTCTCTGTAATAGGGGAGACAGTTTTCAACAAGTTTTCAGCTTTCTACTGAATCCCCATATATATTATATTGTTATAAATCACACATGAAAATGTTTTCTTGAATAAATACTGTTAAAAAAAAAAACTTACATTAAGGATAAAAACCCAGTTGTCAGCTCAATTGAATGAGGGATCACTTCAAAGTAACCAGATGTAAGGTCTCCCCTACATGCTGTCACAAACCTGGCATATATTATTGGTGGTTTTCTTCATCTATGAAATATGGGGGGTGGAGTGGTGATGAGGTGTTGGTCATAGAAAATAAATTGTCACCTATTCCTGAGATATATATAGCACAAGTACTGCAGAAATATTTGCCAATCCTTTCTCTTAGTGCAATGATTGATTTAAAATTTTAAGGTCTTAATCAATTTTTTTGTGCAACAATTAGCATATTGTTAAATAAAACATTTGCTTATTATAAGTTAGTTTTTGACAAAATTGTCAATATGTATGCAGTTATAACAGGAAGTCACATAATGCTATACATGTAGTAGATTCTAGGTTATATTCACTGGGTCCATGACCAGGGGTAGGGTTGGGTGTGGACATGGGAGAGTAGCTCCAGAGCCTAAAAATAATACTGTTCAAAATTAAACAATATGTTAGAAGCACAGGATCTTGCAGTGGTGAGACAATAAAGTTGCATTGTTATTATTAATTATTATTATAATTTCCAAGTTCAGTGCTAATGCCATCATGAAAAAAGAACAATGTTCTCCGGAACACATAAATCCATGCAAAAAATACACTTTTAATTTTGGATGCATGAAAATTACAATAGCCGAATCCTATGCGAACTTCTCTTTTAGTTGATCTGTTTCTACAAAGTGAGTATCAGTCATGCAGTGTGCAGGCTATCAAACAGAGTTCAAGTGATTGTAAAGGGATTAGGTGAAGCCGCATGGGCCAGATCCTAGATTCTCATCTCATCTCTTCCATAACCTGGCTGGTTGTAGGGACACCACTGATGACTTTGCGACAATCTCTCTCCATTTTGCCCTGTTCTCCACTGCTCTTTGGGACTTTGCAAAGTCCATGCCTGTCCACTCTTTGATATTATCTTCCCATTTCTTCTTCTGTCTGCCTCATTTTCTCTTTCCTCTCACTGTTCCCTGTAAGATTGTCTTTGACAGGCCAGATGAGCGTGAGATGTAACCATACCATCTTAGCTTGCGTTTCTTTATGGTGGTGAGCAGACCTTCATAGGGTCCAGTTACACCTTGGATTCTAATGCACACCTCCTCATTTGAGACGTGATCTAAGTATGAGATTTTCAGGATCCTTCGATAACATCTCATCTCTAAGGCATGGATTCTTCTCTCTAGTTCTGCAGTCAGGGTCCATGTTTCACATGCATACAGGAATATGGACATGATGAGGGAGCGCATAAGCTTGATCTTGGACCCAATTGTGATGTTGCTGTCCTTCCAAATAGGCTTCAGCCTAGCCAGTGTAGTTGTTTTCTGCGCAATCCTAGAAAGAACCTTCAGGTTTTGAACCTTCATCAGAGGCAATAGTTCCTAGGTATTTGAAGCTTGTCACTGTGCCCAGCTTCTGTCCATTCACTCTTATTACCTTATTTCCTTTTGGATACCACTCGGGTTGTTTGTCATTAGCTTGGTCTTTTCAGCGCTGATCTCCATCCCATACCTTAGTTATGCTTGGTTGAGATGGTTCACTAAGGTTTCCGGTTCTTGTTCATCTCCTAAGCCATCGATATCATCAGCGCAGCGCAGCGCAGGTTGGCGATTGTTCTGCCTCCAACACTGACACTGCCCTCATCGTCTTCCAGGCATCGGACATGATCCTTTCCAGGTAGATGTTGAAGAGAGTTGGTGAGAGAAGGCATCCTTGTCTGTCTCCGACTTTGGTTCTGAACCAATCTCCTATGTTGCCATTGATGAGAACTGCACTAGTGGCCTTGTCATACAGGTTTTTGATGGTGCTGATTAGTTTTGCGTTTATGTTGTATTTCTGCATGGTGGCCTACAAAGTCAATGAAGACATGATAGAGGTCCTGTTGATGCTGCAGATACTTTTCACAGAGGATTCTAAGATTGAAGACCTGTTCTATAGTGCTACATTATGATCTGAAACCTTCCTGTTCTTCAGTGATGATATGCTCTGCTAGGGGTTTCAATCTGTTGAGTATGATCTTAAGCATAACCTTGCTTGGGTGACTGATGAGACTGATTGTTCGGTAGTTCTGGCACAGCTGCAGATTCCCTTTCTTAGGAAGGGTGATGATCAGAGACTGGGTCCATGGGGTGGGCCATTCTCTTCTTTGCCAGGCTTTTCTCAACTTCCTTACATTGGTCCTCTAACCAGCTTTCCTTCGCTCTATTTTTTGTAAGCTCTTCTTAATCCTATTGTTAATCTCCCTGTATTTTTCTGCTCATTCAAGGTCTCCTCGCTTCCTACTCAGTTTTCTCCTCACATCATAGAGGTCGAGGATATCTGCTGTGACCCAGGGCTTCTTTATCATATGATGCTTGCCAAGGATCTCATTGGCTGTGCCTATTATTGTCGTGTTGAAGGTGGTGATCAAGGAGGCTAGGTTTATTTCTTCAGAACCCAGTATTGTGAGTGGTGCAAATTTGCCGCCTAGCTATTGATGCTTCAAATGCTTGTGCCATGCTTGGATCTTTCAGTTTTTCAAGTTCAAACCTGGTCTTATCCTGTTTTGGCTTCTCGGTCTTCCTCAGACAAAGTTTGATAGTCATCATCAGAAAGTCATGGTCGCTTCCTATGTCCACTCCTGGGAAACTACATGTTCTGGCAATGTTAACGCTAGACCGGAAGTGCTTCCTCGCCAAGATGTAGTCAATTTGGTTGTAATGTTTTCCATCTGGACTGTGCCAAGTCCATTTTCTAGATAATTTGTGAGGGTCAAGGGTGTTCGTTAGCACTAGGTTATTGTAGGTGGCAAAGTCCAGGAGCTTGAGTCCTCTCTCACTGACTCCATGCTCATACTTGTCCTCATGTCCACTGAAGTTGATCCTGTGTCCTTCATCTGTTGATCTCTCTCTGAAATTCTTCCAGTGCATCTCACAGAGTCCAAGGATGTGCCATGGGTATCTTCCCAACTCGTGTGTTAGCTCCTCAAGTTTCTCTGCTGGTCTTAATGTCCTGACATTCCACGTTCCAATGGTGATGTTATCTCTTGCCCGTACTTTGATGGTAGTTGCCAAATTAGGAGATTAAAAATACCTGTTAATTGATTGTAGGTACCTAGTGATCATTTTGATCAAAAGACTAATTACACACTGTGATAAGCATCACTCAGCACAATCCATTGTATTTTAAATCCTTTGTGATGTTTGGAAAACTTGCATTCTATCATATTACCATAGTTAGTAAAAAAAATAGAGCCAAGATTTTGGGACTTGTTTTGATTGTTGGAGGAATACAAACTTCCATGTAAATCATCATAAAATGTGCTGTTTTTTTGTTGTGTCATGAACAGATATACTTTTGTTTTCGAGTGATTATGATGTGTACTTTTCCAATGGCAACTTTTCATAATATCTTTGGTGCTTAGCACAAGGCTGCAGATGAGCCTGTTTTAGCTGAAGTGTTGCTGGTTTCACCTATAATGTCAGTGGCTTGTCCCAATACAAAGATCCATGGACATTTAAAACAAAAAACTGTAATGAAATTGATGAGGGTGATGGAGGAAGGTCGGAACTTAAGGATTTTGATTCTAAACTGACAGTAGAGAAGCTCGTTAAATTTTGTTTAAGATAAACGTGAATGTAGTATGCTGTGTTGCCTAAGGATGAAATGAAAAAAGTGAATGAATATGGTCATTTGTTTCTTCAAGTGTCTTGGCAAATTTATTGATTTGAAATGGAATTAAGTTAATTAAATACATTAATATAGAAAATAAACTGTAATCTCTTCATTTATTCCTTCTAGCTGTACATAAAATAAAACACATCACAAGCAATCACAATTATAAATGTTCTCCTCAGTTACCTTAGATTTGTATTCTTTTATTATAATACAAAATATTTCACAATGAATGAGCATTAACAATTGGATGACATTTATATAGGTGACACAACAAGACACACATAATGTTTTGAATTATTGCAAGGGAAAAAAGGTATGTTATTGGACTCCTATTTTTAGGTCTGGGACTTTTTTCAAGGAAGGAGTCCTGGATTGCAACTTTCAAAATCTTCTGAAGAACCCTGAAAACAATTGTCACTAGTATTACCTTTCATTTATTTCCATGTAATTGATTCCCAGCAGATCACTCTGGTACTGACTGACATTGGAGTCCAGAAGATGCCTCCCAAGTATGAGCCCATGGAAACAGGCCCAGGGCGACCACCCACCTATCAAACTCAGTCCAAGGGCACCTTGGTGTGGAGGGTCATCTGCCTCCTGATGACACTCTTCTTCTTCATGGCAGCATTTTTCAATGTAAGAAATTGATGTAAAACTTTCAAATAACAAACTACCTCTGAAAGTCTTTCTAAGAATAAATTTATGGAAAACAATAAATCAGTATGATATGAATATTATCATCTCATTGTGTGCTATTGCATTAATTAAATTATATTTGCTTGATGATGATCTTTTGAGTTTTAATCACGGATTAACAATTGCAGTTATAGTAAAGTTTTGAAAGCACAAATATCACAACTTGCTCACATTACAGCAGACAGCCTTCTCTTGTTTGCTATATTAAAAATTTGAGACAAGAAATGCAAACAAAAATGTTTGACCCACAGTTCTATTGAGTTTTGGATGTTCTGTTGTGTTCAAAATACATTAAAATACAGATTGATACATGTTTACCATATACACTAGCATATAAACTGATACCAACTGCAAACTGCATAGACCCAGATCTGCCATCGCATAATATGCTGGCAGATCTGGGTCTACACAGTTTGTAAGGACTGAAGGTAGAACAAACAACATAGATCCTGATCTGCCGGCGCATTATGCGATGGCAGATCAGGGTCTATGTTGTTTGCATTTGGACCCTGCTTATACGCGAGTATATACAGTAAGTGTATTCATAAAAATTGTATTGGATTTCCTCACACAGTTAAAATTATGAATGAGTACAAGAAGGCCCTAATTAATTAAAATGGATAAACAGAAAATAAATCTTAATTACAATAAATAAGTCTCTTCCTTGTAGGTATTCCAATTTGAGATCATTACTATTACATTACTGTAGAACTGTGATATATTTTATGTCACATTGAAATTTGAAACAATTTGTATGGAATATTATAGAGATTTTTAATTCAGGCATTTATTTTTTTATCTTCACCACTTTGAGCTAAACAATATCAATACAGTATAACACTGATCATCCAGATTTATTGGAAGAAATTTGATTTTGTCAGAAGAATTCATTGTCCAGGTAACTGATACATTTATAAAGCATAAGTAGTATATCCAGGTCCGAATAATAAAAAGTTCTGGAGAAGTGGCGTAATTGTAATCAACATTTTATTGCATTTATTGATTCAGTGCTGTTTCTTTAAAGACATTTTCAGTAACTCTTCTTGAATATTTGTATCATTTTTCTTAGCTTATCTCTACAAAGTAGAGAAGAGCTATTGTACTATCCCTGCCATCAGCAGTGCCATTAGCATCGGCATCTGCACAGATTAAAGCATATACATATGTACACCCTCACTGAATGTCAACAATTCTTTCTTCATAGGTCCTAGTTTGGAGTGGGTTTCAATAGCATTTACCCCCCCCCCCCGGGTATCGGTGTGAGGGGTCAGATTTTTTACATGTATGTACATTAGTTGTAAATTTGTGGTAATTAAAAGTTGTTGCATTTAGCTTAGGTTTTTTGCACACTGTGTAAATACTGTTATATCTGGAATCATGAAAGCTGGTGAGAGGACGCATTTTGATGAGTACTACACCCTCATCATAAAAGTAGGTCATTGTGACCTATATTTCACACTTCGCTGACTTGGGTTCAGTGTCAAGTTTTTGACATGTTTTATGCATACACAGAATCATGAAACTTGGTGAGTGAATACATCTTGATAAGTTCTACATCCTTATTGCAAAAGAGGTCTCTGTGGCTGATATTTCATGCTTCTGTGACATTTCTAAAATTTTGTGTTAAAAGTTAATTTTTTGGGTGCTGTTTATGTTTTGATCAGCAGACTTGATAATTAGATGCATCTCTGTTGCTACTATACCTTTACAACCAGAGAAGGGCACAGTGATCTACATTTTATTCTTTGCTAATATGGGTTTGTAGTATTTGAGTTTATGAGCACATTGATTTTCTTCCATGCTACATACATCCTAGCTTACTCAGAAGGCCCTTTGTGACCAGTGCAGTTGGAAGTAGAAATAAATATGTTTATTCAGTGATAAACTTTACATATTTATGACTTTACATTGTATATTGTGCCCAGTATACATGAATGAATATAGGAATTAGAGTAGTGAACAACATGCTGCATGCTTTTCATTTGTGACCTCACCTGTAGGCACTAATCAAGGTTATTATTTATGCATGAACTATTCAGGTACTAGTAGCTGTCATTGCAGGGTTTCTCAAAGCCTGTGACTTTCAATAAAATTTGGCTTCTATGAGTGGACAATAATAATAGCTTCTCAAGCAGATTTTAATAACAATGATTTAAAATAAAATAATACACAAATATTAATCTCTGGTTTTGATCAACTCACTATAGTACCATAAAAAAGAATGTTGTGTTTTTTTGTTGTATGTCTTTTACCTCCTGTCACAGTGGGTACAAATATAGGTAAGTGGTATATTTTAGTACAATACTGGCTATGTAGGAAGTTAAATTTTCCAATTTGGAAAGATTACAAATTAAAATGTAAAGAGAACAAATTGCAAAAGAACTTGAAGCAGATAAGGAGCTAACATTTGGTTATCAAGATCACTTTAGTCTAAACTTATTTTCTGTATGATAATTAATGTTTACAATGCCAATTGGAGACCACTAAAAGCTTCACAGATATGAACTATGTAATCATTAATTATATTTATGGATGGAACATATATATAGTGTTACCACTGTCCGTCCATCCCATCTCGTCAAGTAAAGTCACACACATCATGTTACATCGGTTGCAAATGTCATTTCCACTCATTAAATTTTCAAGGACTTCATATATTTAAATTAAATTTGTTTATGAGCCTTTACATGAAGAAGACCTAGGTCATGTTTGATTTTCACCATTTTCCAAAACAATTTAACAGAGTTATAGTCCCTGTTTGACTTAGAACTTTGCCCTTCAATTGCATCTAACTTTTTTGTTTCTGCTCTATAACTTCTGAAGGACTTCATGGATATAAAGCAAATTTTGTATGAGGCTTTATATTCAGAAGACCTAGGTCAAGTTCAGCTTTCACCATTTCCAACAAAATGTTACAGATATATGTACCATGTTTTGGAAATAAAATTTTCCCATTCAGTTCCATCATATTGGCAGGAACATCTGTGTCATATTGACATATTTCTTGCTTATTCTATATTTTTTTCTAGATCAATGATGCTGACTGGTATTTATGGGTGGTGAGTTGATACTTTATTATTATGAATGTAATATGTACTTTTAAATAATTTAGCAGCACTGATAGTTAGCATTTTAATCCCCACATTTTTGTGGATATATTGTTACCTTCCATATGTTTGTCTGTCTGTAACCATATCTTCTCCTTAACTGCTGGGTGGAAATTCACCAAACTTGGTTGCCCCTGTGGTGACAATCTGCGAATGGGTATGATTTTTGAGCCCCTCTGCTTGGTACCCTGAAGAAGCAGTTAAAGAGACATTATATATATATAGATTTGGGGTTAAAACCCATGCTGCACTGTCGGAGAGGGGATCTCGTGGGAGACTGTCAGTGAGCATTTAATAAAAGACATGGGGATTAACCATGTTGAACCATTGTAGATGCTCTAGTTTGGTTTCTGACATGTTGGCATTTAGGGTATTAATTTATTGAGATGTATTTTACATATAGCATAATGATTTAATCTGTGTATCTAACTCTCTTTTTTTGATCAATCTAACTACCATAATGTTTGTACCTTACCAAAAATGCTTCAAATGTGGTTCTAGTCATAAATGTCATTTTATTCACATTAATGGTATGATTGAATTGACAACATGAATAAATCTTTACAAAAAAGGAGAGAAGAATTAACCACACAAAATTTTGAAAGTTATGCATACATTGAATGCAGAAAATGCAAAAAGATGGATTAATATACCTGTGCCAATAAAGGATCAGTGTGTATTGAGAGATTAAAATAAGCTCTTTTTAAACTTTATAATACTTGTATAGAATATTACAGATCTCTGGTGCAGCAGTATGTTTTTTTTTGGTTTAATATGATTTTAGGTACATGTATATTTTAAGCAAATATACAAAAAAAAATGTTTTAGCAGCTGACTGTTACAATGGTGGTTTGAGGTAAACTATTCAAGGTCAAGGAAACTTGAGGACTCAGATGAAACCCTAATGTTCCATTTGAAACCCTAATGTTCCATTGAATACACTGGCTAGCAGGAGATTTGAATTTGTAAAAATCTGATTAGTTCTTTAATTTTGCAGCCAATATATGCACTGCCAGGGTTGATGAGTCTGCCTCTAGTATTCAGGCCTGAATTATTAGGTAAGGTTATAGTTTCTAATTGTGAATATTCCCAGCCAAACAGAAAGTTTAAATAATGCCTTACCATTAATTTTGTACTGACATTGTCCCTTATTACCTGCATGGTTTAGCATCAGGGATATTCTGATATATGTCTGTCTGTCTGTCCACACATCCATCTGTCCATTACCACATTTCCTAACTCCTAGCATGGAAATTCACTAAACTTGCTAGTTATGTTGTACATATGGTGCTATGTGCAAGATGAGTATTATTTTTGACTCCCTCTCCTGGGATCCCTTCAAGGGTTTCTTGTTATGTTGTCCATATAGTACTATGTGCAAGAGGAGTAATATTCTTGATTCCCTCTCCAGGGGTCCATTGGAGGGGTCAAAGGTTACAAATGTGCCACATTTCCAATTACAGTAACATTTTCAAATATTTATTTTACCAAACTCCAGGCAGTAATAGCTTCAAGACACATCACACATGTGATGGAATTTACATTCTGACCACAGGGTCACTGTCTGAGGATAGAGATGAGCATGAGTGGGTAGGTTATAATGTAGTGAAAAGCATTGGAATTGTGATGGCACCTAAAACCTTTGGGAAATTTGAGCCTGAGTTTGAGATTTCTGCCTGGATCAGTCTCCAAGACATTGGTTTCATCTTCAGCCTAAATATTCTACCATATCTCTCTCTCTCCCAATTTATACCTATACAAATATAAAATTTTATCAGATTATTCATTACAGTATGCAGCTGACTGCTGGTTGTACTACTACTGTATATACTTGCGTATAAGCTGACCCCGCAAACTGAATAGGTAAAAGCATTAAAAACTGCATGACCTGCACATAAGCTGACCCATAAGTCAGAGACGAATATATATATATATATATATATATATATATATATATATATATATATATATATATATATATATATATATATCACCTGAACCCCCAGGTCCTAGTGTACTGAGGTGACCTGGTTGATTGGCTTGTATGGTGTTAGTACAGCTTTAACAGACCTTGGCCCATGGATAAGCCGACCTCCCTTCTTCCAGGTTTTTATATTTTTCATAAATTATTTGGCTTATATGTGAGTATATATGGTAGTCTTTCATTTTGAACACTCTGCTTTCCAGATTGCTAAAATGACCAAAGCCAGAGGGGGAGCCTACAGTCATATGTAGTGAAAAAGTAACAATGATGGAAGGTACAGAATACAACTTACACAGAGGTTCAAACCTTGGTTGTAGCTGTACTATTCTGTCCTCAGGCATTGTAAATTTTCCCCTGCATGATACTGTGGGTTCCCACTGGCATTGGTTTACCCTCTCTTGTTGATAATTTAAGTGATTTTGAATGAAGACTGAGATATTAGTAAATAAGTATCAGCCATGTATGGGATCACTAATATGATTTCTTGATTGGTGGCTTCTTAATAATTTTTGGATCAACAAGTAATTGGCCATTTGGATGATTTTTTAAATATTTCCAGTAGGGATGGTCATACATCCACTCTGTGTGATTCATTGCATTCACTTGGATATTTTCATGCACTGTTCATGTCATATTTTTCCCTATTTCTTATTTTCAGATACAAAGGTGTGGACCTACGTATCTGTAATACATTTTACCTTGTGTTGTGCCTACTGTCTCTACACCCTTGTACTTGTTTTTGAGGCTATCAGTGGACGACTTACCAATCCACTACAACATGAAGAGGGGAGGTAATTCATATAGCCTCAAGTTGCTTTATCATACTTTGCAACAATAAATTGGCCTTTTTGCTCTGTGTCCGGTAAATGATAATGTTCTGAAAGTTTTAGCTTTCATTTTATACTTGGATGTACATTTTTATGTCAGTAATTGTAAATTTGCAAGTCACATATTCAGTAAGATTTGTTAGATCTTTTAATATGCCTCTTCCATCTGTCTGTCCTTCCATCCACTCAGAGCTCATTAGTGCACATTGTCCCACAGTTTTTGATGAATTGCAATGAATCTTGGTAAATATTATTTTCATCAACTGAAGATGCGCATATTGACAAATCAATTTGCTCCTGCATTTTCTTTTAGAGTTATTGGCCACTGTGTCTTCTAATAGTGTATGGCACAATCTCATTAGTGGAGCTAGTAGCAGTTTTTGATAGATTGCTATGAAACTTGATAAATATTATGGACATCACCTGAACATGTGCATATTGACAAACCACTTTTCTCCTAAAAAAATTTTATAGAGTTTTACCATGTTTGTGTTGTAGCTTTATGCAGCATATGACACAATCTTGTTAGTGTGACTTCCATAATTTATGTAATTTTTCCTACATGAAAAATAATAATTCTTTTCAAAGTATGAATAATTATATGTACAAAATGTATTATTATTTTTGAGTATTGACGATGTATACAAAATAAATGGATCAACCACCTGAAAAGATCTGTCTGACCTATGACACTAATGGTATTGATGTAAAAAATAAACTGTTAGAAGTGTTGTATCAATTTGCTCATACATGCCAGTATAACTTTTGATAGCATGTTTTTGAGTAATCAGTAATAAATCATGAATGATTAATAATAACTAAGAAACCTGCAGACAGATAACTTCCTCTGTTTGACCAGTTTGACAACGTGAATCTTGATTTTTTTCGTTGATTTTTTTCAATGCATTGGTTCATTGGCCACATAATGACTCTAAAATCAAGAGAGAAGGTAAGTGCTTTGTTTGTGCTTTCCACACTTCATTAATATAATCCAACACGAGGTGTTTTTTTGTTGCACCTTTACTATGACTCCCATTGGGACTTTCAGATTCTTTGCTGATCTTTTTCCCCAAAAGATAATTATGGATGGTAACAAGTCACCAAGACACCAGGCACATCAATATAAATGTTAAATGGCACTTGTCACTTCCAGAACCTTTAATCCACACTTTTCTCATCCTGACTCTATCAATTATCTACCCGAGTACCAAGTCAAAATACACTAGTGTTTAGTCAATGTTTCCAACTAAATGGTCATCAAATTCCTCCTGCCACAGCCTCCTCATATATTTTGTACAACTATCCTCCAGGTTTCACAGTAGTTTATGAGATATGGAGGGTCTGCTTCTGAGCAAAAGTCCATATCTCTTGAAAAAACTATAAAAGCAGTCCCTCAAGCCCAGAAACTTGGGGGTTTTCCTCCTGGATTACAGTTTTGACATATTTCTGCAACATCTCAATTGTTACAGGCACATGATATTCCTACATACAAAGTAACCAGGATACAATCTCCTGCTCCTTCTCAAGTGAATAAGTCAAGGGTCCATTTTCATCCAGCTATACAAAGTACTTGGTGTAAGATGGTACTTAACAGCAGTGGGTCAAATTTCACACAGTTTTGCCTCCTCAACAATTTTTATTTTCCTCTTTAGAGGCTGCACCATGGTCTTTTCTTGGTCATCCCTGTCCTCTCTTCTGCTTTTTTCTTGGTGGTTCAACACATATACTGCCAGTAGCTTCCCATGGGTCGGTGGTTCTTCCTGGGTTCTTCCCCCACCAGATATACTGGCCGCCATATATAGCATATCATGTGCTGAAAAATGGCATTAAACCCATAAGACCAAACCATCAACACATATACCAGTAAATGGCAGTGGAACAAAAGACTCTGCCTTTGACAGGGGTTTGAAAAAACTTAACAAACTTAATAATGAAGACTTCTCCAGGCAACAACAATACAAGCACATACAAAATATTATACAAGAATTTAATTCACTTAGTCAGTGAATTTTGTGTGTATGATAGAAAATGACAATGTTTTATATTTAGTTTTTTTACTTAAATGAAACAGTAAGACTATTTGACTTATGGTATATGGTCTTCACTTTGTCATTTACTGAGATATCATTTTTATTTGATAAGAAAACATCAAATAGCTTCCAAAGTCATTTTTTAAAACGTGTGGTGCTTTGTGATAGGGACCAGCTTAATAAACGGCACTCATTACAATTGCATTAAAAAACTATGTGCTGTTATGGACATTATCCAGCTTTTCAGGATCAGCAGAATATTTTATAATGACAACAAGAGATCACACGCAGCAGCCATTATTTGTTCATGCAGATAAAGATAATAATAGAATGGTAGATTCAAAAATAAGAGTAAATTCTCAATTAACGAAACAATTGCCTGTTCAAAATGGAATGATCAAAGGCCTTCCTGCATGATTATAAATGATTATTTCTTTTATTTCTTAATATCCTGTTTTATTATTCAATGCATCAATTAAATACTTACACAAGTTTTTCATATGAGATTTGATAAAACATACTTTATTAGGAAACAATACATTGGTCATTTGACATATCTAATTGTTCATTAGTATTTTTTTGAAGCTGTTTGAAACATTAACTTCTCTTCTTGATTCAAATATAAAACACCAAAATGTGAGGTTAAAAACTAATACAAATTAAACAAACCACAAGACAATGCCTTGATTATATATGATTTTGATGTTTTATTCTTTTTCATAACAAAATATGCTATATTTTGTATCTTTTTTTGTAATTGTAAATCTTCTCATTTGAACTTTTGTGTATGAAAATTAAAAGGATTTGATGGAAAACATAAAGTTCTGTGTATGGAAAATATTATACATTTAATTATGATTTTTAGGGATAGATGCTGTATGAAAAATTAGAGGGTTTGAAAAATTACATAAATTACGGTAGTCCCCCAGTTTTTTATGGATTGCCATGAAACTTGGTAAATATGATGGTCATCACCAGAAGATGTGCAAACCAACAAACCAGTTTGCTCCTACAATTTTTGTTCAAGTTTGCTTCTTTTGTCTTCTAGCATGCAGTGTATGACACAATCTTGTTAGTGCAGCTAGTCAAGCAGTTTTTTTCTAGATTGCCATGAAACTTGGTAAATATTATGGTCCTTACCTCAAGATATGCATATTGACAAATCTTTGTGCTCCCTTGATATTTGTAGGAGTTATTGCCCTTTTTGTCTTATATCTGGATGAAATGTATGACAGAATTTTGTGAATGCAACTACTTTTGCAGTTTTGAGTGAATTGCTCTGAAACTTATCACATATTATGGTCATCATCAGAAGATGTAGAGGTTGATAAATCATTGAAATCACACTATTTTCAGAAGAGTTACGCACTACTTTTGCTATAGATTCATCTCCATAATTGGGTAGGGGTGGGATGTGGAAGAGCTGGGGTAAATTTACCTGAGCAAATTGTTCACTGTTCCTCTATTTTGTTTTTGCATTTCAGTATGATTACCTGAGTTTCGTAATATTATATTAACAAAAGCTTCATTAGGATGTATATGCTTGAGGAAAGCCAGTAGGTTATTGATTGGTACAGCTCTCCCACAGTAGTCGGTGTCCATCACCGCTGACCATGTGATGTACCGAACTGCGTTATACAGAGTATTGTGATATATATGGAACCACAATATATTGAGAAAAGCATAATATACAAAATGGTGGTATAGTGGGCATTATTAAAATTTTTTAAATAATGGCATTTTGAAAAGGAAATGAAGACTAGGTTTCACCTTGTTTTATTTCAATGCTTATTGTTATACATTGGTATGATTTTGGTCAGGGGGTCCATAGTAGTACAGCGTTATATCCCAGAATCGCATTATTAGTGAGGCATGTTATAACAGGGGAGAGCTGTATCTAAGTAGCAATTTATCTTGAAGATCATTTTGCATCTTGAGCAGAAAACAATCCTTAATGAGTATGTAAAGAAAAGACAACAAACAGTCTGAGTTAGCAATTATAACAATATGACAAACTAACAAGTAAAAAAATAAGCATTCTCTAATGTTAGAACATACAAACATTTAAATATCATTTTTCTGATATTAAAATAATGACCATTTTTGTTGTCATGGACAAAATACATTTTTAAATATTAGAAAATACTGATTTTCATAATGTTACAAAATCATGCTCTAATATGAAACAATTCTGATGTCCACAACAGCTTGCAATATAACTCAGCAAAAATAACACTATACCATTTGATTGCTTGCAGTCATGGTATTTTGGCATCAAGTAATTTTTTGGCAAATTCGGTATATTTAGTATGTTCCAACAGATTTTCAGTATTACTATTTGCTTTTTGGAAGTGTACATGTGGTGTAACTATGTATATAATTACATGTAGAAAAGTTATTGTAAATTACATTTATGTTCATAAAAATGATGTGATTTACAGTTGGTTTTAGGGCATTGTCATCTGTGAGTGTAACTTTTGTTTCATTCTTTACCCAGGGAAACGGCAGGCCTGCTGATAGTGATTGCATGGTTAGCCATTTGCAGATTCACTAACATGGGAAGGTAGGTTAATTTCTGGTGTTACGACTCTGTGGCCTAAAAATATGTTGCAGAAAGAAAGTGAAACCAACAAAATCAACAAGCAATATATTTCAAGACAATTAAAGTGAATTAAAATCCAAATAATCCTAAGTGTCCTAATCACAAGTCCAAAAATATAGAATGATCTGAATGAATTCCAATAGCATTGAATGTCATGATGTACCACAAATTTTGAATGTCCTGATGTACCACAATGATGTAATCCAGAACGTTTTGAATGAATTCACATAAATCCCCAAAGACCTCAAATCTGTGAGCACTTTAGTATTTCCATTGAATATTTTAAATAAATAATTCCTCTCTCTGAATTATATCTGGTTTTCAAATTGTAACTACTGATTATTAAAATAGCTTTTTTACAGACTGATGTTTAGAATAAGACTTTTAGAACCCAAATGATCTCTTGTTTACTAGACCCATATATATATATAAATATACCTGACAATTCTCACATCAGAATATGAGTAATGTTTATGGAAAAATATTATTTTGTGTACCTGACTTTTGTCACAGCAAGGCATGGAAATAACAGTCCAACTGCGAACAAAACCGGCCTTGAACTCAAATGCTATGTAAACATGATGTTTCCAAAATGACCATAACCTGACTAAAGTACAACTTACAATCATGGACATATATTATAAATTCAGTATACAAAACACTGGACAAATACAAGTAGCATAAATTGAAACAATTAGTCTGTATTTTAATTAACCTTTATACTTGTACATCTTCAATAGACAACATGTTCTCCTTTATATGCAAGTGCTATACTCAAAGGTTAGGGTTACCAAAAGGTTAGGGGGTTAGGGTTACCAAAGGTTGGTACCATCTACTAGTCAATATTTTGTCAGCACTATAAGCTTTAAATGTTTTCCCATCAATGTTGACTGCAATGGAAGCTTCATATTCTTGCTTATTTGTAGAAAAGACAATCAGGCAACCAACACATTTTGTCCTTTGTCAACAAATATTCTTTATTTAAATTTTAACTTTGTGACAGAAAGGGTTCATATACATGTTGTCCTATGTGAGCAGGTGTCCTTTATATGAATTTGTCTCCTGAGACAAGTTTCACTGTAGATTTATATTCTCACAGTGCAAAAGTACACCAGGGTGTTAACAGACACAACTATATTGGTTCATTATTGGACTCAAATATTGATCAGTTGACTTGAAACTAGGGGTTGGGGATGAATAGTATATTACTGCACAACTGTTTTGAACATTTTTGATGTTTTAGTCAAACAAAATGTGACAGACAAATTTAATAGGTAGTGCTTGGCATTTATTATGTAAATGAGTGGCATTTAAAACATTGAACTTTTAGTTTGTTCACCTCATTCAACCTGTGTCCCCTATCCTTGTTAAAGTAGACTACACTGTGTTTGTAAATGTGGGGTACATTAGTGCAGTCAGCCTATCTATGATGGATTGTTAATGTTAAATGAAACATATACTTATATAAATGTATATACAAAGCTCAACCCACATCACTAGCAGTTGAATTGGTCTTGTAAGAGGGAATTTATGTGTATTTTTCCATTACAGACCCGGGATAAGCGTGTCCAGTAAGTCCATGATGTCTGCCCTCCTGGTGATGACCATTACTCTGGCTGTACTGCCTCTATTCATTTGGTCACTGTGTCTGGTCAGTGACTGGCACACACGACTAGGTCATTGCAAGGACATGTTTGCCACTGGTGTTGTCTCGTAGCATCATTTTGCGTTATTGCTATTTAATGCTGTAATGACAGACTCTATCATTTGGATCATTTTCTAACCACAAGTACTAAACTTAATTAAAAAAACAAAACAATCTGTACTTATTACTTGTGCAAAGTTTTGTATTGTGTTTAATGGAGATTGTACACTCATTAACCCTGATATTACTGACATTATCATACTTAATTCATTCAATACAAATTGTGCAATACATCAGTAAGTAAAAATATCTCTTGGCTTCATTCATCAAGGCTAGTATTTGGTGGCATTTGGTTAACAATCCTACTGTATGAGCTGTTAGTTATTGGTGCTCTACTGTATGAGCTGTTGGTGAATGGTGCTCTATTGTATGAGCTGTTAGTGAGTGGTGCTCTACTGTATGAACTGTTGGTGACAGGTGCTCTGCTGTATGAGCTGTTAGTAAGTGGTTGCTTGGTGACAAAAGCTAACAGCCAAAAGAGGTAGCCCATCATGAGAGATGCATGCAAATTTTGTTTCACTCACTGAAGAGCTTAACAACTGAGATGTAAACAGAGGCCTCGGATTGGAATTTAGATAAATGATTAATTTACCTTGACGGTTCTACATCTGATAGACCTATTAACTTGATGATATTGATTAAATATATATTTTCTAAATGCAAGTAATGTTGATTTAGTAATCTATAAATAGCAGAGTTTAAAATCCAGAATATTTCAGTGCTATGCCAACTTGATGCAGGCGTTTTTCCACTATATTGAATTCCCACAAGGGGGTAGGTCATTCAGTAGAACCTGTCTTCCATGCTAACATTGGGTAATGCTGCCCTTACTGAATGCAGCCCTTAGTAGTAGAGTTTACCTGCTTGTTCATTTAGTTGTGCCCAGTACATCAAGAGAAAATGTCTTAGATGAACTGCTTTTGCCCAATGATTATTAATACATTTGTATAGGAATAATAAATTATATGAGAATAATATGGAATTATTTTGTGTCTGAAAAGTGTTAATTCCTTTCTTTTCTGTGCATGAAGTCATAGGCCTGGATGATGCAATTTAAAACACACCCAATAACTTTTCTTTTACATGCTTAATTTTGTCTTTCATGTGTCTCTGTCTATCTTCCTCATGTATCAAGATCCATATTTTTTATGATTAATCAAATAAAATACTTTCACTTTTCAGGTGTACTATGATTATATTAATTCAAAAATAATAAACCAAATCATGAAAATCAATCTACTTTTACTTTGTCTCTATATTCCGTGTGAAAAAAAAATCTCATTGTTTACATTTGTGAAACTTAATGTGTTTAATTTTCTATTTTGCTTGCATAAACAAAAGTGCAGGAGAGCTTATGCTATACCCAGACATAGTAATCATTATAATTAAGAACCCACCTTAAGATACGGAGCCATGTAGTAATCACATTTTCCATCCTTATCTTCTTCAGTCCATCAGTCCAAACATCTTGTAACCAGCATAGTTCATCAACTTATTGACATAATTCCTAATGCCACATACATTAAATATGTGCTTTGTAAAGGTTTCATATTTCCAACTACATTTTTATACACCTGTCATAAGGTGGAGCTTATTATGTTTTTTTATGTTGTTACCAATTTAATTTCTAAAAGCAAGTAACACAAATTTTAAACCATCTAAAGTTACCAAACTTTGTGGATGGCTTCCACTTTTGGTGAGGAATAATCCCATCAATTTTGGGTAAAAAAAGTCAAAGGTTAAAAATTCAAAGGTCAGGGTCAGGTCATTGTGACTGAAAGAAAATAAATGGTTTCTCCACAATAACTTTAGTTGTCCACAATCTACAGTTACCAAAACTTTGTGGATGGCTTGCACTTGGGGCAGAGAAGAAACCTATTAATTTTTGGGTTAAAGGTGAGGGTCACTGACTGAAAAAAGAAAAATGGTTCCTGCACAATAACATTAGTTCTGCATCACATACCTTGACCAAACTTTGTGGATGGCTTGTACTTGGGATAAGGAATAATTCTGTTGATTTTGGGGTTCAGGTCAAGGTCAGTGTGGATGACTTACCTGTTGATTTGGGGGCTCAAAAGGTCAAATGTCAAGGTCACTGTGACTGAAAGAAGCAAAATGGACTTTGCATAGTAACTTTAGTTGTAAATCATATACCTTGACCAATGTTTGTGGAGCACTTGCACTTCAGGTATGGAAGAAGTCTACTGATTTTTGGATCAAAAGGTCAAATGTCAGGGTCATTGTGGCTCTAAGGAAAATATGTTTTGCAGAATAACTTTTCCTTGACCAAACTTTGGGGGAGAGGTCTCTGTCTTGGTATGTCTAATAAGAAAATAATGGTTTCTGCACATTAATTTTAGAGTGTTAAGTGCCTACATAGAAAACTATTAAATACAGGGTGGGCGTATAATGTGCAGCTTATGGTACTCATGTTGACATAGTTACCAGACTTTTTTCCGTAAATTTTGGATATTCACAATAGCAATTTTTAGCTCTATTGGTCGTAGACCAGAAGTGCTTATGGGATGGCCTGTTGTCCATTGTCCATCCATCCATTAGAATGAGTTTGTTATCATTACTCCTTCTAAATTGCATGGGGGATTGCTGTGAAACTTTACACACAAATTCATCCCAAGGTCTAGTTGGTGCTAAATTTAAATGGTACTGCTTGGACATCCAGCATGGCCACCACCACAGCCATTATGAAATCTTTTTATCGATACTCCTCCTGAATGGATGATCCATATCAGCATTGGGTTCTTATGAAAGACTTCTCATCATGTCTGGTTGCTCCAAAATGAAAATGATCTTGAAAATCTTTTATTACATCGTTTGAACTAGTCCAAACCACACTCACACTGGAACAAAGGTCAGTCCATTTTTTCTGCCTCTACCGCCCTCCTCCTAGTAGAAAAAAACAAGCTGACTTAATCTCTCTTTTTGGAGCAGTTTCCGAATCTCTTAGAGTATGGAAATTCGATAGGTGGCAACCTGATTATTCTTGGAGATTTCAACTTTCACTTTGACTGTCCTGGAAACCCATACACATCAAAACTCCTGGATTCCATTCACATTTTCAACCTCAAACAGTCAGTTAGCCAACCCTCCCATAAACATGGTCACATTTTAGACTGGATTATTCATAGACCTGATGATAATATTCTACAGTCCTCCCTGGTGTCCCACGAACTTGCATCAGATCACTTCTGATTATATGCCATCTTGACGTATCAGTCCATAACCCTCTACCTTTATTTGCTACTAAGAGAAACCTCTGTATGATAAATAGAACCTAACTAATGCATGACATCCAAGCAATCCTAACAACTTTGTTACCTCCTACAGCAGAACAACTTGATAACTGCCTGCATTCATTGCTTGACAAACATGCCCCAGCAACCAAGTGCAGAGTGTCAATTCAAAAGTTCTCCGTGGTATGTGTTAGGGACCAGCTTCGCAGTGCTAAAAGAGACCGCCATAAGGCTGAGAGGCTTTGGCTTTCCACCAGACTCACTATTCATAATTAAATCTACGAAGCCTCTAAGAAGAATGTTACAAACATAGTCCATGCAGCGAAATCAGCCCACTACAGTACTAAGATTACTGAAAGTTCCAGCTGCAAAGAGCTCTTCGAGATTACTAACAAGCTAATGTCAGGAAACAAATGTACACCACTTCCAACTACCTTCTCTTCAGTCGACCTTCCAGACCAGTTTGCAAATTTCTTCCGTGACAAAGTACAAACCATTAGAGATAAGCTTGACAACACAATTTCAATTGACTCATCATCGCCATACAGTTGTGATACAGAATTTCAGCAGCAACCGTTAGCAGCATTTGAATCTGTCTCTATGGATTTAGTACGTACAATCATGATGAAGAGTGCCCCAAAGTCATGTGAACTTGATCCTATTCTGACATCACTGCTGCTTGAGTGCTTAGATCCAATATTGCCTTCACTAACTGATGTTATTAATTCTTATCCTCATCCGGTGAATTCCCATCATTTTCAAAACTGCCATTGTAAAGCCTCTGCTGAAGAAACCAACACTTGACCATAACGATTTAAAGAACTACCACCCAGTTTCTAACCTCCCATTCATGTCAAAAGTCTTAGAAAAAGTTGTTCTATTCCAACTTGTATCTCATCTGAATTCAAACAGTCTTTTTAGCAATGTACAGTCTGCATATCGCCCTCGCCACAGTACCGAAACTACCCTTCTGAAAGTAGTTAAGAACCTTCTCTCTGCTTTGGATAGAAGAAAGATTACAGTCCTGACCCTCCTTGACTTGTCTGCAGCATTTGACACAATAGACCATGATATATTACTTCACCGTCTCCATCATGTATTTGGCATTCACGATACAGCCTTACTATGATTCAAGTCCTACTTGGTCAACAGGACACAAATTGTGTCCGTAAAACACTCCAGCCCAGTTGATCTATGTTTTGGTGTTCCACAGGGTTCTGTTCTTGGACCTGTTCTCTTCATTCTATACACTCAGCCGCTCTCAAGTGTCATAGATTGTCATCCAGTGTCTCACCAATTGTATGCTGATGACACCCAAATATACAAATCGAGTCACCCAATTGAAGTTGATGCTACCATCCAAGGTGTAGAGAGGTGCATTTCCGATGTGAAATCATGGATGACATGTAACAAGCTGCAGATGAATGATGATAAAACTGAAGCCATTCTGATTACAACACAAAGACTTTCTCATTCACATCCTTTACCTCAAACAATAAATATCAGCAACACCAACATTAAATTCACACAATCAGTACGAAACCTAGGTGTTACTCTAGACCGTACTTTCTCATTGCACCAACATGTCATGAACATATGCAAGGCTGCATATCTTGAGCTGAGACGCATCAGCTCCATTCGCAATTATCTTTCAGTTGATGCCACTAAAACACTTGTGTGTTCCTTAGTACTTTCAAGACTGGACTATTGTAACTCAGTTCTATCTGGTTCATCTCAGTATCTACTCCAGAAACTTCAAAAAGTTAAAAACACAGCTGCTCGGATCATTCTTAGAGTACCACGAACAGAGCACACCTCCCCCCTGCTTTGTACCCTACACTGGCTACCCAATCGATCCAGAATCAAACAAAATTTGTTCTCTATGCTACGTTTCATTGACTGGCTCCAGTCCAACATACCTATCTCACCTCACCCATGTGTACACGCCAGCAAGATACTTACGCTCCTCTTCCGAAACTCGTATTCTCATTATTCCCACTATCAAAATGAAGTCATACGGACAACGTTCTTTTGCATACCAGGGCCCAGCAACATGGAACGAATTGCCCACTGAACTTAGACACAAAGACACAGTGATCTCATTCAAGAGTGCTCTTAAAACTCACCTATTTCGACTGCAAGAATAGACCTACAGACTTAATAATGTTTCCTTACCTTAACTATTTTCAGCATGTTTTTGTTTTCTAATTTCATGGTGTTTGTTTTTCGTAATCATATCATTATATATGTTTTATAGGTGTTATCTAATGTTGTAAAGCGCTTAGAGCTTCTAAAGATTAGGCGCTATACAAAGTCCTCATTATTATTATTATTATTATTACTACTACTGAATGGAAAGTCATGTCAATAATATCTAGTTGTTTACGATAACCATGGCAGCCATCTTGAAGATCTTGCTATTGTTACTGTTCCTAAACACAAAGTCATATAAACATGGGGTTTTCACGAGAAGTCTTCTTATGGTGTCAAGTTGGTCCCAAATGAAAATGCTGTTGATCTGACATCCAATATGGCCACATAGTGGCCATATTGAAATCTTGTTCTCACTACTCCTTCTAAATGGATGGTCATAAGACTTCTTAAGATATCTACTTGGTCCTTAATGAAAATGGTGACAATCTTACATCCAATGTGACTGCTACAATGTCCATCTTGAAAATCTTGTTATTGCTCCTCCTCCTTGGGAACCATTCAACAAATCCAGAGTCAACTTTGTGTGAACATTGTTTTTGAAGGTGCTGATGTGCACTGTATGAAATTCATCTCATTTACTCCATATTTGACAGAGTTATGGGACTTGTCAGCGTTCAGATGCCATTTGATATGCAAGTTTTCTTACAGACACAAATTTACTTATTAAGATAGTTGTCTCATCCACTTCTTTGTTCATTTTGTTTCGGTGTGGTGCTCTTCATGACTCTGTTACTTCTCTGGTTATTATTATTGTCTACAAAAAAATGCTTTTTATCTCACCTCTATGAAGTAGAGGTAAACTATTGTACTACTCCCAGCATTGGTGTCAGTATCGGCACAGATAAAAGTATATACATATGTACACCCTCATTGAATGTTGACCATTCTTTCTTCATTGGTCCTAGGCAACAGATTTGAGTGAGTTTCATAGCACCTACCCCCAGGGGAGGGGGCAGTGTAGTGCAGGCTAAATTGGTACAAACATGTACATTAGGTGTACATTTCTTGGTTAAGTTTTTGCATTTAGCTCAGGTGTTTTGCACACTGTATAAATACTGTTATACCTGGAATCACGAAACTTGGTGAGTGAATGCATCTTGACGAGTACTATATCCTTGTCACAAATGTTGGTCACTGTGACCTATATATCATGCTTAACTGACTTTGTTTTAATTTTGTTGTTGACATTTATTTCTCAAGTTCGGTTCATGATAGAATCATGAGACAATATGATTGTATGTATCTCTATTAGTACCACACCCTTACCACAAAGGAAAAAAGGAAAATCACTGTGACCTACATTTCACATTTTACCGGCTTAGGTTAAGCTTTTACATTTAGCTCATGACCAACTAGGTTTCTTGCACCCTGTATATATATATATATATATATATATATATATATATATATATATATATATATATATATATATATATATACCTAGCTTCATGAAAGTTGGTGAGGGGATGCATCTTGATGAGTACTACACTTTCATCACAAACATATGTCTCTGTGACCTGTAGTTCGTGCTTCACTGACTTTGATTATATTTTGTGTTTCAAGTCTATTTCTCGAGCTCTATTCATGCTAGAATCATCAAACTAAATTAGTGTATGCATCTGTATTAGTACCATACCCGTATCACAAAAGAATGTTACTGTGACCAACATTTCACATTTTACATGCTTAGGTTAAGTTTCTGTGTTTAGCTCAGTTCCAAGTGGGTATTAGCATGTTGTATATATACAGTTAAACCTAGATTCATGAAACTTGGTGAGGAGATGCATCTAAATGAGTACTACACTCTCATCACAAAGGTAGGTCGCTGTGACATATATTTCATGTTTCACTGACTTTGGTTACTGTTGTGTTTTTCAGTTTACTTCTCAAGCTCTGTTCATGCTAGAATCATCAAAGTAGATTATTGTATGCATCTCTATAAAGACCACACCCATACAACTAAAGAATGTCACTGTGGCCTGCATTTCACATTTTACTGGCTTAGGTTTAGTTTTTGCATTTAGCTCATGACCAAATTTGATTTTAGCACCCTGTATATATATATATATATATATATATATATATATATATATATATATATATATATATATATATATATATATATATATATATATATATATATATATATATATATATATATATATATATATATACTGTTACACATAGATTCAGGAAAGTTGGTGAGGGAATGCATCTTGATGAATATTACACTTTCATCACAAAAGTAGGTCTCTTTGACCTATATTTCATACTTCACTGACTTTGGTTAAATTTTGTGTTTTAAGTACATTTCTCTAGCTCTGTTCATGCAAGGATCATCAAACTAGATGAGTGTATTCATCTGTATTAGTACCATACTCATATCACAAAAGAATGTCACTGTGACCTACATTTCACATTTTAATTGCTTAAGTTTTTGCATTTAGCTCATGACCAAATAGGTAATAGCACCCTGTATATATACTGTTTAACCTAGATTCATGAAACATTTCACATTTTACCGGCTTCGGTTAAGTTTGTGGGATTTAGCCCAAAACCAAATATTTTTTTTATAGCACCCTGTATGCATACTGTTATACGAATATGCATGAAATATGATGAGGGGATGTATCTTGATAAGTACTACAACCTCATCACAGAAGTAGGCCACTGTGACCCATATTTCATGTTTCACTGCCTTGGTTTCAGTCACAAGCACTGTTTATACCAGAATCATCAAACTAGATGATTGTATGCATCCCTATGGGTAGAACACCCTTGCAACAAAAGAAGGTCATTGTGACCAACATTTAACATCTTACCGGCTTATGTTTTTGCATTTAGCTCATGACCACATTGGTGTTTTATCTACTGTATAATACTCCTATACCTTGAATCATGAAACATGGTAAGAGGGTGCATCTTGACAAGTACTACACTCTCATCTTAAAAGTAGGTCACTGTGACCAATATTTCACATTTCACTGACTTGGGTTCAATAAGACATTTTTACTATTATTGCTGTACACCTTAAACTGCATGATTTTATACATCTCTGTAAGTACACACCCATACCAAAAAAGATCACTGTCACCTATATTTCACATTTTACTGGCATAGGTTATGTTGTTGCATTTAGCTCATGGCTACATAGATTTTTTAGCATCCTTTGTGCATACTATACTATATAAAATGATGAAACTTTGGGATGCATCTTTATGAGTGCTACTCCCTCATTTCAGTATTAGGTCAATATCAACCATATTTTAGGCTTCACTGATTTGGGTTCAATTTTGTGTTTGATGTTTATTTCTCAGGATTGTTTATGCTGTAATCGTGAAATTGATGATGAGATGCATCTCTGTTATTACCACACTCTTACAACAAAAGAGGCTCATTGTGCCCTATATATCACCATTATTGGTTTTTGTCAAGTTTTTGCATTTAGCCCTGTCACATTAGGTAGGTGGGTGGATGGGTAGGTAGGTAGGTAGGTGGGTGGATGGGTAGATAGGTGGTTTCAGAATATGTCAGCACAATACTGGTCATATAGTGCCAATTAATAGTTCAAATTTCAAATTTTAAAATGATTAAAAGTTCTGATGTAAAGATAAAAGATTTCAAAAAAATCTCTAGTTTGAAAAGAAGCCAAGATCACTTTAATCTGAATTTAATTTCTGCATGATAATGTTTACAATAGCTACTAGAGACTAGTGAAAGTAGAAGTAAGCTGTGTAATCTTTGATTACACTCTGGTTATGCTTAGGTTAGTTTCTTGGACACCATTGCTTGTATGAATTGATATATATGAACATGTTGATGAGTACCACACCATGCCATAAGTAGGTAGTTGTTACCTACTATTCATCCTTCAGTGACTGTTTAATCTTTTATTTCAAGCTCTAATGGTCATAGACCAGAAGAGTTTATGGGATGGCCTTTTGCCCGTTGTCTGTTATCCATCGATTTGCACAAGTTTGTTATTGCTACTCCTAATAAACTACTTGGATGATTGCCATGAAAGATCTAGTTAGTCCAAATGAAAATAGTGCTGCTTGGACATCCAATATGGCCACCAAAGTGGCCATCCTAAAAATCTCATCGCTACTCCTCCAGGATGGATGGTCATATTGAAATGGGGTTTCACCAAAAGACTTCTTATGATGTCTAGTTGGTTCTAGATGAAAATAGTTCCCATCAGACATGCAATATGTCCACCGTAACAGCTATCTTGAAATTTTTTTATCACTAGTACAAAATGGAAAGTCATTACAACATGGGGTTTTCACCAGAAGACTTCTTATGGTGTCTAGTTGGCCCAAAATGACACTTGATATGTACATGCATCGATATCTAAAAATAAAAAAGGGGGCTGATGTGACCTACATCTAACAGTTTGCTTGTCTTTATCATCAATAATCCACACTGACAAATACAAATATATTTTGTCTGAATAATATGCACAGGTGAGAGGCTCTCTTTTCAGGCAACTCTATTTCAAATTCATCTAATCATAGTTTTCAGATTGCATATTTAGTAAAATCAGAAGGAACAGAAGTCCAAAGAAAACTGATCCATCAATATTTATATATGTTTACCAAAAGGTCTGGGGGATATAGAAAAAGAATGTCCATCTGTTTGTCAGTTCATCTGTAGTCCAGGTAGTTTCCATTCGCTAACTTGAATTTGATGTCATCTCTTTACCTTTGACATCCTGTTCATTTTGGTGACAGTAAGGATAAAGGTCTAGGTCATCTAAGTGCAGATTGTGATTTTGGTTTCTGTACAGTTAGGTTTCCTATATAAACTTTTTTATCAAACTTTTTACATGGACTTTACTTGGGGTAGCACTGATTTTGCTTTAGAGGTAAAATGTGAAAGGTCAAGGTTGCTGGATTTAAAAAAAAAATATTTTTGTACAATAGCCTCAGATTCTTGTGACCCTTTCTCATTATGATTTATGAATGTGTTTGCCCTTGAGTAAGACACTTTCTTATCAATTTGAAGAGCAAAAGATCAAAGTCACATAAATTAGCCATATAGCTTTCTACATTATTGTCCTAGAACAATTTTTTCTCAGTCTTCCAAGATGGACTGCACTTGGATAGAATGAGTCCATATTGATTGGAAGTGGTGGTGTTGAGTCAGTGTCACTTGATTGCAAATTGTGATTTGGATTTCCACTTAATTATGCCTGATTCCTGCATCTTCTTCTCTGCAGACTTCAGTATTGGACTGCCCTTGTGGGTGGTTCTGTATGGGGTCTAACCAGAAATGTGATGTGAAAAATGTTTATAGGTTGAACATAGTGGACCAGTATGGGGTCAGTGGGAAATGTAATCTGAAAAACATCCTTAGGTTTAACATTAAGCTGTCACACTATGGCAGGAGGGGGGGGGGAGGGAGGGAAGGGGAATTGAACATGATGTGTAATACTGACCAACACCCACATCTATTGATCAAGACACCATGTTACTGACCAGGACTCACACCTACTCACCATCACCCATAATGTGTAATAGTGTAATACTGACCATCATCCATATCTACTGACTAACACACCTTCTTACTGACCAGCATCCACACCTACTTATCAGCACCCACACCTACTAACCAATACCAACACCAACAAACCAACACCCATCCCTACTCATCAATACAGTTTTATTGACCAGTACCCCCATTTACTCACCAACATCCATACCTACTGAGTAGCATACAATGTGAAAGCGGATGTAAAGTAGGACGTAGAGTAAGGAAGAGTAACTCCTAAAACAGACAACATACAACAGCCCTACAATCCCAGACCAAAGGAGAGTGGAATAAACTTATTCCTACAAAATTAAATTTTTACATTAATCAGATCAGCGCTTAGCGACAAATGAACTGGATAAATATGATTACACACCTGCAATAATCCACCTAAATCTAAATTACCTTGTAGCTCTTTTCGGTTTTCAGTCTTATTGGCAACTTTTGATCATGAACAGTTACTTATCATAGTAACTTCGCGTTTACATTATGTTGCTAATATCATAACTTCTCAATGTTTATTGCTGTGATCTTGGTGGGAAGGCTAATTATATATTTTTTTAAAAACTCTATGGCCGACCATTGTCTTGCAATAATGCAATGTCACATGTTCCTGTTGTTTTCAATTGGATGCTAAGGTGTTAAAAAATAAAGTTATTGTATAAAAAGATATCAAAGCAGTTGTATTTTCTCATATTTTGCTTTCTTTTATTTAATGCATCTCCCCCTCTCTATCTCTAAATGTATTTGTTTTGATCAATTATTACAATGTTATTCATTAATGAAGTGTACTTATAGTTTATATTCTGGGTGAATGACTGCTTTAGTTTTAATCTCGACTCATTCATCCCCCCGCCCGTCTGTATTTAGTGTCGATGACCTGGTCGATTTGAAGGAATAATTGCACTGTATCGGATAACTGGCGAGGGCGGTATAACTTAGTTATACTCGAACTTAAAGGGGTCTCAATATCAAAGGAGATTTCAGCAGCCAAGATGGTTTTACATTATTCAATGTATCTTTTGTACACAGATGAAAGAAAATCAATCTAAAACCAGTCATACCTATTCGCAACTTATGGAGAAGTAGTAGCTACTGATATACAGAACTTGCAACATACAAAACTGAAACAGTAAATCTGTAAATGTCTGAACCTCAACGTGTTGGGACTTGCTTTGATTTCGGTACGTTTTGACTTGGGTACGTTTTGACTGTGAGTTGGTTATATTTCGGTTTAGGTACGTTTTCACTTGAGTACGTTTCGGTTTAGTTACGATCCGACTTGGGTACGTTTTGAGCTGCTTCCTTGTTGGGAAACACACCAAGACATCTGTTACTAAATGAAGTTAAATAACATTGATTATTCATAGTTCGGTCGTTCTTGTCTCAGAAGAGTCGCTCGATATCAAAAGAAAAGAATGGCTTTCCAACCGTTCCAGAGGTTTGCTTTGACTTGAATGGTTGTGACGGTAAATTTCATCGATATATTGGGAAGAAACCAATACAACTGCTGAGTTAAACAGTCCTCAGTTGTTTTCATCTTCATGTTGCAAACTAAATTTTCCACTGGCTGCTCCAATGACATAACACACACAAAGATCAGACAGAAATAGATGATTTGATGTTTAGGAACACGTTTTCCACACCACACCCACTGCTGTGGAAATCTTAAAAAAATCTTATCGCTACTCCTCCTAGATGGAAAGTCACATCAACATTGAGTTTCACCAGAAGATTTCTAATGATGTCTAGTTGGTACTAAGTGAAAATAGTGTGATCTGACATCCAGTATGACCACAAAAATGGTGTCGATCTAATTTCAAATATGGCTGCCACAATGAACATATTGAAAAGCTTGCCACTAATTCTCCTTAATGAATGGTCATATCAACATAGGTTTTTCACTGAAAGTCTTCTAATGGTGTATAGTTTTAATATGGTGCTGAACTTGCATCTAATATGGCTGCGACAGTGGCTAATTTGAAAATCTTGTTAATCAAGAATATCATAGATTATCTAAACACTCGGCAGTTAAAATAGAAATGGTCTTATATTGAATCCTGGAAATTCTTTTAAGACAGTAGAGCATGATTCCATTTGAGGGACTCTTGTTTCACTTCTTTTTGATATGGTTGGTTGAGAAATTCAGTGCATTTGTTGGTTTTCCATCGCAGAGAGTGTCCACCACTTTGTTTCAAGTTGATTTTCAAAGCTCGCACTAACTCTGAACTTGTTTTGGATGTCAAAGGAACCACCCAAGCCTATTTTGAAAACACACCAGTGACACAAAAGAAATATTTGCTACGTCGATTGTACGAAGCGAAGCCAAGTGAGAAACATGTTCAAACTCGGCTTGCGATTGATGATCGATTCATGCTACTTTTGTTTGACTTATTGGAAATTTGTGTCGAATGGGTTTGTTAAACGAGTTCATCGATTGTTCTTATAGCCATTGTCATATATCCTGCAGACGTAGACCTTTTTTAGTTTGGTTTTGGCTGCATGACACAATTTCTGAAATCCTCTGTTGCCAGCCACATGTGCAGGTTCGTAGTAAATGCTTACTAAAAGAGTGTCATTACTGTGGTTCATTAAGTCATGCAATGTCGATGCTCTTAGGTTCGTGTGGTAAGTTGGATTGATATGCTTGACGTGTCGAACGAGCAGTAGGAGTGGGTAAGGAGATTTACACATAGATCATCAGTACTTTTTCTTGACTTCTTTTTCACTTCTGTCTTTACTTCTTTCTTATTTTTCATTTACTGTAGAATGTGTCCACATCATCTTTTTGACCCAGGCTTTAATTTCTTGCCGAATTGGTGTAGATAAAGCTGTCAACAGGACTGCAACATTTTGGAGTAAAGGTGTTTGAGCAGAGGGTTTGAAACTCTTCTCTTTCCCTTCCATCGCTGTGGCATTGTCTGTTCTCTTTGTAGTTGCTCTTTCTGTTTTCATTCTGTCTTCATCTCATTCTTAAAATCTGTAAGAGTAGGTTTGGCAGTCTTGCCTAAAGCTTTCTGGTGAAACAGTTGAAGACGTTGCAATAATTGTCCGTACTGTTGGTGATATTTCTGTTCCTGAAAAATCTGTTCGGTCATCAACGACTGTAACTCTTGTTGTAAGTGTGACATCACTGTGAGATTAAGAGTGGTAAGTAAAGTATCTTTGTTCGTACCAGTGGCGGAGTTCAGTCCACCGTTTATAAGGGACTAGAGTTAATGTAGTCCATCCATGAGGTCCAGGTGTACAGTATTGATGTCCTTCCAAAAAGCATCCTTTTATTTCCACTTCAGCAATCCTCCTAAAAGAGGTCCAGCTATCGTTCTGAACAGGGGAGCAGACACTTGGGCTAACAACTGAGCTATCAACATTGGAAAAATTCCTCCTCTTGGAACGAGTACTTTTTTTCTTTTGACTGACTGGCATTCGCTTTGGTGAACACTGACAAGACATCCCAGTGTTTGGCTCAACGAGGAGGAATGGCTTTTTCCCTGGTTTGGAGCAATCTTTGAACGATGACGCTGTGACTGTGAAGTCTTAGAGGAAGATATCTTGTTCAGAGAACTTAAGTGACTCTTGTTCAACATTTCTTCTTTTATACATGAATTCGTCTCCACTGGTTGTTGGGATGTCGTACCAACTTGACTCTGGGAACCAATGAACGACGAGACAACGAAAGTGTTATCAACGGACTAAATCGTGCAAGTTCTTGTTTGGACAAATCCAGCAAACTGTGTAACATTCCTGTTCTCTCTTGTACTTTTTTTTACTAAAGGGTGCGACCGTTTTGAAATGATGAATCATGCAACAAAAGGAATCTGCCGGTAAACGAAAGCCCAGAAATTCAGTCACTAACACACACGACACGTCGTCCCAAATTTAAAGGAATCCTGTCGTTGAGTTCATCTAAAAGCACTTGGTAATCCTTTAAGTCTTAAAATCGTTTCATTGACCTTAGCATGCAGAAGTTATGGCATTGCAAATTTTATAACGTATTCGCAGAAGAGTTTCATAACTGGTTTTTGATACAACAACACACTTTCTGACTGTGCTTCAGTCTTTTTTATAGTGTTGAGATATCGTTGGTTAAAAATATGTCCCATTTAGAGTGAAGTGGTTCTTTGTGTTTCACTTGCATCTGTAATCTGTACAAAATGTGTTCTGGTAGGTCCAAAGGTGAATTTTTCCATGGGAATAAAAGTCAGGACCCACTAAGGGAAAGTAGTAAAAGACTGGTGACATTCTGGCATGTTCAAGCTAAACTGTATCTCAATACTCCCATCTGTGGTTTTCACGCCACAATTGAAACACTGTTCTTGGTCCCCTGAACCCAAGTAGACAAATCCTGCCCTTGATAATGCTAAGGGTGTGGATCCATCTAGATATTTTAACAATTTCCCTTTTAACGTGTTGAATCGACTGACAAAATCACAAAAGCCAGACAAAGCCAGGAAACGAGTATTCTTCTTCTATCTATGATCCACGATTAGTTTGTAGTGTTAAAAGTAGCTTGTGAGTATGTGGATGACATCCATAGACTGGCATCACTTTTGATAGTGGAGCGAAATCGTTCTGCATCACTTTGGTTGCAGACCACATTATCACATTCGTCTTCATTCAACTTTTGGTAGGGTCCATCATATTTGTTTCTGTGTAGAATTCATTTGTCTAGGTGGACCTCTCTGCTCAAAATGATCTTTTTTTCTTGGAAATCTCTCCTTTTTTACACTGAAGGGAGGTACCCGTACAGCACAGTGTTGTGGTCGAGAAGTCGTACCCGTTTCTCCTTGACAATCACTTTTTCCAAGGGTTGTCTCACGACTTGGTGACCAGACAAACATACAATCTTGTGTGGCTCGTACGTTTTGACGCGAAGGTCTTTATTGACCTTGCTGTAAGATTTGCTTTCAACACATCAAAATTCACCACTTGACTGCAACGTGTCTTCAGTGTCAGTCATTTCACATTGCATTGGGTATGAAGTTGTTCTTTCTTATCTCGGTACTAATATCCGTAATGTTTAGGTTCACCACTGGCAAAACTCAGAATAGTATCTTCAGGATGATTTGTCGGTCCACGCTCCTAAACGTTCGTCTTCGCTGTGAGCATGATGGCATCCAGGTCGATTGATGTACATGCAGCTATTGGTATGAAAACAAAGGACACATTCCCCTATAGGTTCCAACACCGAGTACAATTTTAAACAGGCACTGACTGTAAAATAAGCAGGAGTTATAACATTGTCAAACTCGGTGGGTGGAACAAACTTCATGACTTCTTCGTAATTCACAAAGATCAAATCTTTACGTAAGATTCGATGTGTGTGCTGATATTTCCTTTATCATTGATGACCTGAAAGTATTGACTTGAATCCCCGAAATATTCGGTTTTAGGCTTCCCGACAGGTGGAGCGAGTTTTCAACACAAATAATTTATCTTGACTTTAGCAAACACTCCTATTCTTTCATGCTGTTCCACGTGTTCCAAGTCGATGCCTTCAAATAATCAGTGCCATTGCTTGAATTTGTCTTTTTCTTCTGGTGCATAACACCAGGAGAAAAAGCCACTCGCTTTTTGTTTCAATCGAGAAACTCATTGATGTGCCTGGAAAAATATCCGGCCTTGAGCCATCGTCTTTTTGGTATTGCTCTGTGGTAGGAAAGTGCCAAATTCCGTAAACTTAAACAATTGGTATCCACGATCGAGAGCATGAAACAAGTCTACACTCACCCACATTCATGTCATTCATCGTGACGACAAGGTTGGTGTTTATTACAAGTTTCAGCACACGTACAACACAAAGGAAACATAACTTTTCGTGCCAGTGATGATGCAATACGGTGGAAAATACACATACAACAAGTCCTGTGGGGAGACTCAATACTACCCGTCTCGAGATAAAAGAGAAAATACCTGTTATGTCTGTCAAGAAAATGGACACCAGGCAATACAATGTCCACAACGTCAAAGAAAAGGAAACTATAAGAAAAAAAAATCACGTTCAGAGACAAAAGTAAACATACTAGCACCCGTGATCATTTCCAAGAAAAAGGACACTGGTCGTCAGGGTGTCCAGAAGGTCCAAAGAATGTGCAGGAAGAATAAAGATATTCATAAGAAAGAGACAACAATTGATTTATTTTATATAAAATAACGTGTTTGAAATGTAATGTGATTTTTAAACACGAGGGTATACCAAAAGTAAGCGTGTCAATGTCTATATTTGCTGTATTATTCGTAATATATACCACACAAACACACATTTTGTGTGTAAGAGTTTTTTTTTTTTTTTGATTTGGTAATAGTGAATAGTATTTCTTTTCTAAGAGTTATGGGTAGCCCTAAAAAGGGCCCTTGGGTTTGAACAAAAAATGAAAAACATGAAATTTTTAACATCAGCTTCAACTGCCTTAAACCTTTCCCATGTCAAAGTCCTAATGCTGTTGTGGTAGCTGTTGCTGCCGCTGCTGTCATATCGGTGGTATTTAGTCGATGTAGTGGATGTAATGGAAGGTTAATAATTATTTGGACATGTAGGTCTCTTTCTGTTGGGTTTCATCAAAGGGGCTTCATACATTGTTCTCAGTTGGTTTAGCTCAGCCAGAATGTCCCGTAACATACAGACAATTTCTGAAGTTCTGTTTTCACTCACTTCATGCTGTTCACCGCTCATGGTTTTCATATCTTGTTGCTTTCTTTTTTCCTCTTCTTGTTTTTGCAAAATGTCTGTTCTTCTTTTTGGCACTGTAAAAAGGTCTCAAGTTCTTCCTTCTGTTTCTTTTTAAAAGTGTCAGGATAAGGGGGTACCGGTAGAAATTGCTGCGCTGTTAAGAAATCGCAGAAAGCCAATTCCAAATTGAAGCCATCCTCTGGAATAGAAGAGGCCATCGGTTGAATAATACTAGCCACAGCAGCAGTAGTTGTACTGTCACTCCAGGTATAATTCTCCACTGCAGGCGCACTCATACGCAAAGTCTTGGTCTTCAATTCAGCCATGAGTACTGTACTTGAACTGTTCTGCAGTTGTGAACCGTAGGAACTCTGTATGGTACATACACTGAAAGTTACTTCACACTACCATATTCGTTCGAATTGGTGGATACAACACACAAATTGTAAGTCAAGTCAACGTGGGCGATCACACGCATCACAGACAGAAAAGAAGTCTACTTGGAAAGGCAAGAGAGTGTTGGTGTATGGACCAATGGTCAAGAGAAGCTTAAAAAAAAGAAAATGAAAGTGAAGAGGTGTGGTGCATGTTAATAATCTTTTGTTAACCACCAATGGCCCGTTCTAGAGCTACCAAAATTTTTCAGAAAAGAAATACTACTCCAATATTGCCAAAGTTCTGTGTTTTATGTTTGTTGATTTGTTTGTCTCTGTCCTTGTTTATGTTTACCTTCCATGCAAAACTTAAACTACTCTCCACACACTTCATTCTTTTAGTGTGTGATAGTATAAATTTGAGCAAGCGATGGTATGTTTGTGTGAATGTTTTAGCACCCCTACCCTTTTTTCATTTTCACTTGCATTGGTTTGGGATGTAGGGTTGTTGAATTTTGTCTGTTCTAGGTGTTACTCTTCCTTGCTCTACCTCCTACTTTACATCCCCTTTCACATTGTGCGCTGGTCAGTAAGTATGGGTGTTGGCGAGTAGATGGTGGTGCTGGTCAGTAACACTGTGTGTTGGGGATTATGCGTGTGCGTTGGTCAGTACGTGTGGGTATTGGTTAGTAGGTGTGGGTGCTGCTCAGTAAGACGGTGTGTTGGTCAGTAGGTATGGTTGATGGTAAGTAGGTGTGAGTGTTGGTGAGTAACATGGTGTATTGGTCAGTAGGTCTGAATGTTGGTCAGTATCACACGTCATGTTAAATTCTCCGACCCCCGAGTGACATCTTAATGTTAAACCTATGGACATTTTTTACGTTACATTTTGCCTTGACCCCATATCGGCCCTCCATGTTCAAGCAAAGGATGTCTATTTACATTACATTTCCCGTCAAAGCCCAAACAGGGCTACACTGTTGAAACCTATGAACATTTTAAGCATTACTTTTCCCAGTGACCCCAATCCGGCCACCAACGTTACTCCTATGGACGTTTTTAACATTAAATTCCCCTTGACCCCATACCAGCTCAATCCAAGATGGCGGCTGTAATGTTATCTTCCATTCCATCTTCCATACAGGCTTATTCGACTCCATATCACTCCCATCCCCATTACCACTAAAGAATTATCTCTATACAACAAACAAAATTACATATATAAAGTTTAACTGACTTTGAAGACCGAAAGAATGAACAGTAATAAGTATGCATTTATGAAGTGGAAGGATGTGCTGAATTATTTTACAATTGAGAACCAACTGAAAAGATGCCATTAAATTAATGACAACACTCCTTTCGAGATAACTGAATAAGAGTAGAAAGAGGTATTACCGAACATGAAAATATTTAACACGCAAGAGGTCTCATTACCGACCGAATCAAACAAAACCTGCGTCTGTCTGGCTTGAGATCGATGTTACCTCTGATTCCAAGTACCTCAAGACAACAGTAGTTGTCAACTGAAGAGTTCTTAAACGCACAATACCACAAATAATTTTCCTCTAATCACCTAATAACCACACACTCACGAGACCCTAATTTCACACTTGCATATTGTATCTTGCTTCGCATTTGTTTGACCCATCAGTAAGCCTTTCCGAGTCGTAAATTGGTACTTCACGCCATGCACCACAAAACACAACCCAAACACCTAACACAAAGAATTATTCCTATCTCAAATTACTAAACACTTAAACGTGAAAATATCAAGAGAATCTAAGGAGGGTCTGTTTTACGAAACTAAACCATGCTACCATAACGTCTCATTAATACTGTACACAATGACGTTTGCTGCTAGGAATTGGCTAATTACTCGGTTTTAGAAATATCTTCCCAACACCGACTCCTCATACTCGCCAAATAATCACTAAAATCTAACAAAGCTATAAGCATAGAAGTAAATACAAATAACACGTAACCTAGATCAATTACACTTGGTATGACTTACACTGAGGCTTATTCTGTTCATTCTGCACATGCTCGCCCGCTAATTTGGCCATGGCATAAGGTCGCGAGTAGTAATATGTGGCACTCTGGGGCCAAAATGGCACTCTAGCGTCAATGGGAATTCCATGTTTAAAAGTCCATAGGTTTAACATTATTAGGGAACTCTGGTGTCAGTGGGAATTTAACACTGAATCCATATGCTGATGTTGGTCATGATTTGACTGGTTTTAAAAATGACACCCTGGGTACAAAGGAAATGGCAATGTTAAAACTACGCTTACTAACCACCTGTCTGGACTGACCAACATCCAGTCACCTACTGACCAATACCTACATTTACTAACCAGCACCCTGTTTGACTGACCAATACCCAGTCATCTAATGACTAGAACCCACACCTACTAACCAAAGAAAAGGGTAGGAATATATACACTATACCCCTAAAACATACTTATATACTGTCACACACCAGAGTATGAAGTGTAAGGAGAGAAAAAGGTAGGAATATACACACATAATACATAAAAAAATACTTATATACTGTCACATACAAGGGTAGTAGTGCTTACACACTATCATACTATCACACACAAAACAGAAGAGTGGAGAGAGGGTACAAGTTTTAGTTGTAAAAGACATACAAACTTAAAAGAAAAATATTGGCAATGATTGAGTAGTATGTCCATGTTTCTGAGAGAACTGTGTGGTCCTTAAAAGGGCCGTTGAGGTGTTTAACCGAAGACGTTTCACACTGGAGGCACCGCTTGACAGTTTTTCGTCGCAAGCTTCTCCACACGGCAGGTCCATAGACCAATACTTGAGGTACCTCGCCATTCATGTACACTCTTCTCTTCCAGATAGTATTGTCTGTGATCTAGGTGATGGCCCATAATGATTTCACATACATATGGTAGTCAGGATGAAACAGTATGTTCGAAACGATAGTCGATGATTCAACGTTTGTCCACGTCTTATCTTGTCTTGAGAACAGATGACACAGTGGGCGAACGCACATCCTTTATATACAGCGGACGCGTGACGTCACTTTCGACATATATACCCATGAGCGTTCCTAAGATTTACAAGTGGGGAACAGTTTGAGTATCGTATAATACGGCTGAAATGAAGAAGCTGTGTTGCAGTGCGCCACAGTGGATACTTCTTATATTCGGAGTGATAGTACGACTACTGCTACTGTAGCGAGTATTATTCTAGACTTGAATTTGGATTTAGCTTTATGAAATTTCTTATCTTCGCAAGAATATTTGCCGGTACAATCTTCATCTCCTTCTCCATCATTTCCAGGCTATGATGATTTTAAAAAGAAACAGAAGGAAGAGTTAGAGACTTTTTACAAGGCGAAAAAAAGAAGAACACACATTTGTTTTTCTTTTTATAAAACAAAAAAAATAACAAAATAACAAAAACAAAAAAACAACAACAACAACAATTAGAAGAAAAGAGAAAGCAACAAGAGGAGATGAAACTTTGATCAGTGAAAAAAAGGAACGGAGTGAAAACAAAATTGTAAGTTTGTTACAGGGCATTTTCACGGAGTTAAAACACCGGAGAGAAATGTATGAAAAAGATACTTTCATTCACAGATTGAACCGAATGGTAGAGGGGTCTCTCTCTCTCTCTCTCTCTCTCTCTCTCTCTCTCTCTCTCTCTCTCTCTCTATATATATATATATATATATATATATATATATATATATATATATATATATATATATATATATATATATATATATATATATATATATATATATGGAGAGAGTGTTCCCTAGCCAAATCAAAATTAAATCTACTACCGCTATGAAATGATCACTCCTTTCCAAGGAGAAAACAGACGCCAAGCGACGACGAGAGAAGTGTTGATAGATTTTAAAGAGGACATGACTGATCCGAATCCAGCACCATCTACTCCTTAAGAGAGAGAGAGAGAGAGAGAGAGAGAGAGAGAGAGAGAGAGAGAGAGAGAGAGAGAGAGAGAGAGAGAGAGAGAGAGAGAGAGAGAGAGAGAGAGAGAGAGTCAGTCAAGATCGGCCAAGAAAGAAGTCGTTTTGTAGCCCCTGAAGATTATTTTCACATTCGAGCTGCCCACAAAATCATTTAAATGAAAGTGGGAAACGTACAATTTAAAGATTCCATCAGTTATTTGGCTATGTCTTTGTGCAAAATGTTTAAAACGTTTGGAATGACAGAAATGGAAAAAGGCTATTTTCCACACTTTTTCAATACCGAAGCAAATCAACACGTGGTGCTCCCGCATTTGCGTGAAGTTCATTGCTACGACCCCGACGATATGCGAAAAAAAACAGCGAAAAGCTTTCTACGCCTGGTACAAAGTGCACTCTTCAGACCCTTCTGAATTTCAAGAAGAGATGTTGAAATATTGTCGATCGATGTAGAGATTTTACAACGTTGTTGTGGAAAAGTTCGACAGTTATTTATGAATCACTGAGGTATGGATCCCTTGAAGGAAGCTTCTACCATTGCCAGAACATGTGGATTATTATACCAAATCGAAGTTCGTTGCCGAGAACAAATTAACCATCATACCACCTCAGTCGTATCAATCTGTCAGCCGTCGATATTCAGCCAAAGCTTTGTGTTGGTTACATTCCTTGTGTGAATCTCAAGACAAGTGGATACAACATACTGGAAACGGTGGAGTAATAAAGATTGGATCTTGTTCCGTGGATGGTTGGGATTTTGAAAATCCACAGATCATGTACAAATTTCAGGGATGTTTCTCTCATGGATGCCCACCTGTTATCCTCACCGAGAACTAAAACATCCTTTGACAGTGTTGACCATGGAAGATTTGTACGATAAAACTTACCAACGGCGCCAGACTTTGGAAAGTCAAGGATATGAAGTGGTGGAAATGTGGGAACATGACTACTATCGACGTAGTGGACATTTAACCTTTGAATCCACATGAAAATTTGTTTGGAGGACGGACCAATGTTATACGCTTATTGTACGAAGCCGACGAATCTCAAGCAGAACAAATCAAACATATCGATGTGTCTTCGCTGTAAATATGATCAATTTCCTACCGGTCAGCCTGAAATTGTGACAGAACACATCGACTTGGAACACATTTGCCAGTACGAATGTTTGATCAAATGTAAAGTTCTTCCATCTACGAACTTGTACCATCCCGTGCTTCCTCAACATTACCACAGAAAACTGATGTTTCCTTTACGTTGTACGTGTGCTGAAACGTGTAATCAACACCAACCATGCCACCACGATGACCAAGAACGCGCCTTGACAGGAACCTGGGTGAGTGTCGAATTGTTTCATGCTCTCTGCATACCGACTGTTAAAAGTATACGACATTTTGCACTATCCTACCACATAATAATATCAACAGGACGACGACACGAGAGATGTTTTCAGGCTACGTTAACGAGTTTCTGAAAATGAAACAAGAAGCCAGCGGCTATCATTCCTTGTGTCACATTCCAAACGAAAAAGAGCAATTCAAACAATGGTACCGATCCGTAGAAGGCATGATCCTGGAACACGTCGAACAGAACGAAGCAAGACGATCGTGAATTGTTTGTGGGGAAAACTGGCTCAACGTCCTAAATTTCCAACGACTGAATACTTTGAGGTTCCAGGTCAGTACTTTTAGCGTATCGAGGATGAAGAAAAACACGTAAAAATCATATGTGAAGATTTGATCATAGTGAATTACGAAGATGAGGTCATGGAGATTGTTCCACCTCCCCCAACACACACACACACACACACACACACAAACACACACACACACTCATACGCACACACACAGATGAGTTTGTCATTGTCATGATTGCTGCTTAAGTGGCAGCCAATGACAGTTTAAAAGCGTACTCCGTCTTGGAACCTTTAGGAAATATCGTCCTTCACACTGACAACGATAATTGCATTTACATCGATTGACCTGGATGCTATCACCCACGCACTGAAGACCAACTTTTAGGAGTTTGGACCGACGAACATACCGGAGATCTTATTTTGAGTTTAGCTAGTGGTGGACTAAAAAATTACGGCTACCAGTACTGAGATAACAAAGGAGAACTTCTTACCAGATGTAAAGTGAAAGGACTAACCCTAAACTATCATTCGAGTAAAGTGGTGATTTCTGACATACTGAAAGAAGCCTTAAAGTCAGCTCGAGATCAAGACTTTCGTGTCAAAACAATCGACCCTCACAAGACTGTACGTTTGTCGGATCATTAAATCATCAGTCGACCAGTGGAGAAAGTGTCTAAGATTGTTTATGAGAAACGAGTGAGACTTCCAGAACACAACACGGTACTTTACGGGTAACGTCCTCATTATAAAAAGGAGAGAGTTCTAAGACAGAAAAATCAATATGACCAGAGACGTTCACCAAGAAAGATGAATTCGACACAGAAACAGTATGATGGACCCACCGACTCCAAGTTCAACGAAAGTCGAGTGCGATGCTGCGCCATGCGATCAAAGTGATGCTTTGTCCTGTGACAAGAGTGACGCTGTACCCTACGACATCAGCGATGCAGCACGAATTGCCTCTCTACTATAGAAAGGGGTGCTGTCCGTGTGCCTATCTACTGATGTCATCCATGCAATCACAAACCATTCTGGATACCACAAGCTCATCGAGAATCACGAACCAAAGAAAAAATACACGTTTCATGTGGCTTTGCCAGGCTATTGTGATTTTGCGAGTTGATTCCAGACGTTCAAAAGGAAATTACCTAAATATCTGGAAGGACCTACTCCCAAATATTAAGCGAGAGCAGAATTTGCCTACATGGAACAAGTGGACCATATAAAGTGTTTCAGTTGTGTTCTGAAATTTTACGAATAGGAGTATAAAGATATAGCTTACCTTGAACATGCAAAATGCTCTCCGTGGTGTCACTACCTTCCTTTGGTGGATTTAAAATTATTATCTTCATGGATACTTTAAAAAAAAAGGATTCGTAGTTTACCTTAGGGGCGAGCTGCGAGAACGCATTTACATGTTAGGCTTTCCGTGATGTCCCAACCCTTCTGCTGGTTTCTCTTCCAGCCCATTTAGTATCTCCTCAATATCACGGTCACTAATAGCTTCTGCCATGGCTCTTATGAAGTTTTCGATATGGTTCACTGATCGCCTTACTCTATGTAGTACATAGCCTAAGGCCGCAAGTGTTATGGTGAACCTGGCAGCGCATGCACAAAGTGTAATATAAAGCCATCACGCCCGCGCCACCACTAGCTCTCGAGCAAATACCTCAAATCTCGTTCTTGAGCTAGTCGGAATGACGGAAGGTCTGTCACGAACTGGTAGGACACTGGTGGGTCTGTGCGCAGAAGGAACTTGCCAAAACTTTCCTTTTTAAGAAACTCCAAGGCCTCCACTCGACGCGAGGCCTCAGTGATATCGTTTACTCTCAGCGTGTCCCTAAATGAGTCTTCGTTTTTGCAGTAGAAGAGGGATATCCACGAGGTCTGCTCATGAATTCACGGGCAACGGCATTGAGTTTTTGTGTTATGACCCACACGCTGATGGCGGCATGCCGGCTGATATAGGCGAACTTAGTAAGGCCGTTTCCCGACCCCGAACGCCAGAAAGAAAGGCATAATCGTTAAGGAGAAAAAAGCAGGGTTGTTTCAGGCAAACACTTTCTTTTCACAGCCGTGGCGGTCGACGATTGTGGCGCAGTGTAACTGTAAGTTATTGAAAAAATAAAAAAAAAAAAACCCGCGCAAGTGCTGTTACCACATTGCTGACACAAACTATCCATTTTGCATGTTGAGATGCACTTCAACGTTGACCACGTCAGCCGCCTGGGTTGTTTTTTTCGATTTTCAGCGTTACGCCTTCGCTTGCGTTTTCGATGCGCCTTCCTGATCCGTGGAGCGTTTGGTCTTCTGTCGACCTCATGTCGGTGACAAGGCAAAACTTGTTTTGGTAAAATTTACAAATGTTTATCGACGGTAGCTCCGCGTCCTTGAAAGATTCTCTTGTCATTATTTCTAGTTTCTCTTCCCATTGCTGGTATCGCGCCAGCCCATGGACATATATCTGGTTTGGGACGCCTTCGATTGTCACCGACACTTTGTTGATACGGGGGTTGTAAAGTAGAGTATGACTATCGCCTTCATACTTCCGTAGGAGTGTTTAGTTTGATAGTCCACACACTAGGGCACTTGTTTAGTAACGCCCTGCGGTGGGGCAGCACTCTGGTGTACAATATAGCCACTTTTCCCATCTACTGATTTCGGATCATGCGTGCAAGATCTGCGTGAGACACGACGTCGAACTCGAGCGAGATACTGCTGATGGTGTAGCTCGCGTGTTGCTAATGCTGAGGATTACCCCGCCGTAGTCGTTAAAAGTCAGCACAAAGGTGAGACGGTCTGAAAGGCCTGACTGGTAGAATGGCATGTGGCCATTTTGCAGCTCGAAGTCGAGCAGCAGGAAGAAGCGTCTGCCAAACGAGGCAGCGATAGACGCGTCCAAAGGTATTGCCAGCGCTGACACATATACCGGCAGTGTTCGCGTTCTGTATGCCCTGTTATACTGCATTGGTCCTCTATGTTTCAGTCAGCCAAAGATCTTGTTAAGTGCCCCAAATGTCGGCATCGTCGATGCTATCGAGCTCATTGCGCTCGGGCTTGAAACTTACTGTATCTTCTTAACAATGGTGCGGCCCATTTTTGTCACGATTGTACGGTTGGCGTCACCCTGAACTCCTGTGCCTCCGCTCAAAGCAATTGTGAATGCGTCTGGTGGTGCCAGGCACAATAACATCATTGCTGCCAAGATTTGGAAATCTGACAGTAAGCATCTGGTATTGATCTATGGTGATTAGATTGTTTGTTACAACAATGTTGCTATGGGCTCCCTTTGCAACAAGCTCGCGGCGGAGGAAGCAAAATGGGTTGCGTTTGTTTCAGTATTAAGACATCTCGCTGTTAAGCTAGGGTGTTATTGGAGTCAACAGGCCCTCTCTCCAATAAGCGCGCATCGCTACTTGCTGCTGTTTCCATCGTTCTGACAACCTCAATAAAACTGAAGGAGGCTCCGAGTTTGATATGACAGACATTGTTTGATGGAATGGCAAAAACTTCATTCACAACCCTTCTGTCGCTGACCTAAGAACGCAGGAATTGGAAAGCCGGCTACAACCCATCCGTGGAGACGAATTAATAACAGTTCAGAATTAAATTTGCGACTTAAGGGCTGGTGCTTTTTTTATTTTCTTTTTTTTTTTAAGGACAACTGCCTTAAAACAACGCCCGTCTATGATGACTATAAAGTGCAAGATAGCAAATTACAAGGTATAAAATATGGCTTGAGTATGAACGCGGATGGAAAGTACTCCAGAATATCTTTGAATAAGTTCACACAAATCCCAAAATCATCAATTCAAAATCTAAAATCCAAAAGTCTATGAGCACTTTTATAATCCAATGAATATTTTAAATAATTCCTCTCTCTGAATTTGGAATGATTTTTCACAACTGTAATAACTCTTTAAAGACTGATGTTAAGGTCGAAACTGAAAAATGTCCACTAAATATGGTATATATAAAGATAGGTCGCATGACACAATGTTTTAGAAAATTATATGGTGTATGTGATTTTTAACACAAAATTCTAAAGGAAATTCTAGTTTTATCTGTAAACAAAATCAACCCTGACCTCAAATTAAATAAACAACTTGTTTACCAAAACCCTCCTTGAACTCAAATACTAAGTAAACAACCTAATTCAATGAAAATAGCTAAACTTGTAAACCTTACACATAACATTAAGGTTTAAGCAAATATTCAAGTCAAGAAACATTTATAATTTCCTAAAATATTTATAATATTATAGAAACATCAATTATAAGAGACCAAATAAATACGACTGAGAATATTCTTTATGGGAATAATAGTTCCCTGCTACCAGTTATTCCTGTGGGTGGTGAGTCCTATAGGGACACGCGCACTGTCTCCTATACAAAACCACTTTTGAGCAGATTACGCGAAGGCAGCAAGCAGGAACTCACAATATAGTTTTCAGATGAAAAACAAACACCGGTTAATATACTGGGTTGCACTATCACTCTTGTAATTAAGCACTAGTAGGCGTTCCGCTGGAACACTGTGAGTTTACGTGGTCTTGGCTTCTTTGGTGGTGGCGCTGCAAGCGTCTCAGGGCGATCGCTTCCATTTAATAGCGACACATCCACCGCGCTCATGGGCGGTGACCGCACGGCAGACAAAACGCCAGGGTACATAACAAAGGCCGACCTCGCCATTTATGTGACACGGGACGAACAGGCGACACCAGCGCCTGCGCGGCTCAAAAAGGCCGCCCTTCCTTACTTAAAGGAGTATGTTTTGTACTTAACAGCCGGCAGTTTACTTCAATAAATGCATTTGGTTTGCATTGCTGGGATTCAACGCAAGACTTTGAAAACGTCGGTGGTTTTACGCTCAACAACGACAACGACACTATCACCGATCCTGTCGCCGGATTTTACTTTATTAACCTCATCGAGAGTCGAGGTTATGGCTCATGGACATCAATTGGAATCCGTATAAACGGGGTCTTAATGGCACAGAATGGCAGTAGTGTCGTTCCGGCTAACACCTCACCCGAAAGCCTTACAACTAGCGTTGCGTCTATGTATTCCGCCCGAGACATCATGGGATTCTCAGCCTGCTCTTGAGCAACAATTTGAAATCGCTATAAAGGTTAAAAAAAAAAAAAAAAGGCCATGGGTGATAAACCAGTCATAGACGAGGAACACGAATTACTGGTGCCGCCTGACGATTCCGCGTTAGCAGACGATGACATAGTTTTAAAGGGGCTCGCAAAACTTGTCCAGGCTGATATCAACAGGAAATACAAACCCCTGCTGGAAAAGAATATGCGTCAAGGAAGAATCGCGATTGCCCTTGAGATCACAGCTTTGGACTGCGGGCTTGTTTTCATTGCCGAAAATTTAATTAGCCGGCGGCTGTTCCTGAAGGCCAAAAAGCACGTCCTCGCCCAGACAAAACTCAACACAATATCAGACCACATATCCAAGGCGTTCCACGATATCGCCGTCTCCGAGGAGGAGTTTAAACTCATCCTCGATGAAGTCGACACATATATGGCCATGAAAAACGAAATACGGGCTGCATCACACAAGGCATACGCTTCAGTTGTCATTTATGAGGTGGCACAAAACGAGCTGATAACCAGAGGAAAAGCAGAAGCCCGCGAAGAAATTATGAAAAGTCTCGCTGGGAATTCCGCATAGATGTGCGCTTGCACTGTGTTTGGTCTGCGGAAACCGCCGGAACGAGAGAAACAGCGGGAACGAGAGGAACATCAAGAACAACTGAAACAATGGGGCCGCCAAAACAGCTGGGAAAACAACTTTCTTGCTCTCATACTCGTCTCTTAAGCATAGAACACACGAGGTATATTCCCAACGCACCACCACCATATGATGCATTGCTTTCATTTTGATGTGCTGTTCTGCGCCCCCCCCTCCCTCCCATTTTGTCAGATTATTTTTGTTGTTAGAACGTTTGTACAACTTTCTAGAGTATATTTTCACTCTGGGGTGAACACTGCAGATTAGGATCTCCAATGGGCGTGGAATCCAGGCACGTGATCGTGTGAAAGTTCGAATATACCTAGGTTTTAGGTCTTAGGTTCGTTTCGTTCAATTGAACTCTAATGGGATTCAAACACGTATGCAGGGCCCAATGGCGGCGCGATGGGGCGGAGGGAAGGGGGGTAATTACCCCCAGTTTTGTTTCTTTGCCAACACCTCCAACCACCCCCGTCTAAGCCCCCGGTTTCAAGGCTTAGATTGGGGTGGGGGTGGGGTGGAGCTGGAAACTGACATAACAACTGTTCTCTGTGGCAAAGTATGGGGCGCCACTAAAAAACATTGCCCCCGTGCGCCTCGGTACGGGGGCGCCATTAAATAACAATGCCCCCCGGCACCTCAAGCCATCGCGCCGCCACTGGCAGGGCCCGTTTAACCACTAGGCAAACTAAGCGGTCGCCTAGTGCGGCAAATTATTTTTTTGGAGGGGGCAGCAAAAAACTGAATGAATAAAAAAATTAAGAGAAATGGCGTAAAATAGAAGATAATAAGCGTCTAAAAATAAAACGAGAAAAACAAAAGGAAAGAATAAAGATGGGGGGGGGGGGGGGGGGTGCGTAATGCTGAAGGTTCGCCAAGGGCGACAAATACCCTTGCCGGCCCTGCACGTGTGTAATCAGTTGATTCAATATCCGCCACAACTGAATTCTGTCTGAGGGCGGTCTAAGTGCATAAACCTCAGGAAAATCACCCTATGATTGACAGGTATGGGCTATCAGATACCCCTTTTCATCCTCTAGATTCAACATTTTTTCGGCATATTTTTTACCAGTTGACATTTTAAGCACACCAGGCCGCCTTAGACATAACATTTTAAATCCACCAGCCACTCTGGGTGTGTGGTGACTGGAGCAAAACAGCATTTTAAAGGTTTCATAATAGTTTGGCGTCCCCAGTGGGCTTGGTGGAAGCCGTTTATTGGGGGGGGGGGGGGGACGGGGCATGTATACGTATGTCACCTGAGGCAACAGCATAATTTTGCATCTACTTAGTAAAAGTTTTTTCACTTGCTTTTATTTCCTTCACCCCTTGATAGATTTTCTTCATACTCGGAATGAATTATGATAAAGATACGACAATTCATTCTGCGGCATGCCTTCTCATCCTTTGGATCTAGTCACGGTCACAGTTTCACAGCAATGCTTTCATCGTTGGCTCGTGATGCAGGCTCTGATGTGTCTGTTTTACTTCAAATCAGAATTTATTTTCTTAACTTTTACATTTTTTAACCGTATAACATTTTTAGCACTTTTAATACTCTCTTAAATCCTTTTAATTCCTCTGCGAACACTTTCATTAACAAGCTTTGATGTACAAGTTGCTTCAGGGACAAAGACTATTTTGAATACTTAAGTTGATTATCCCCCTTAACATCATTTTACCAGAGTGGCCTTTCTTGCATATACCGACCGGAAGTTTACACGTCGTATATACTGGTGAATGTACACATGGAGATTCGTCAAGAATACCTATTTATATTGGTCTTTTTGTGATTTATTCTTGTTTTCAGCAGGGATACACGTTCCAGAATAAGGTGGATTTCTAGTTATAGGTCTGTTACTGGAAAGTAGTTTTAAGATGAAACAGGGGTTGGGGTGCACACGTAAGATGACATCAACGTGGTGCAATGTTATAGTGGAGGGTAGGGCTTGCAGGAGGAGAAAGATAAAAATAAGAGAAGATACAATGCATTAAGATTATTAATTATATTAAATTGAGAGATACAAGTAAGAAAAAAGATATAAATTTACAGTGAAAATAAAGACTAGTCTGTAGGTGCGTTGAAACCCCGGAACACAGTGGAAACACCGAAACGCTCTTACATTATATATATATATATATATATACACGCACACACACACACCATTGTGTATTTTTGGCTGTGTATGTATAATTCATAACTTTGATCATTTAATATTGATTATATACTTTTGTTAATGACAAGTGACGCAATAGCAAATGTTACAGGCAAGAATCGGAGAGGAAATTAATGAGAAAATGAACATTACCGGAACAGACGGGAATCTCCAGAACTATGAAACAATCATTGTTTGATTTTGAAGCAAATATTAAGAATTATGGAAAGTTGATACATGATTGTGGGGTATCTTTATTTACTGAACTAACCAAAACAAAGGTAATTACCAGAACAAACTGAAAAATCCAAATTTATACTTATATTGCATTGTTTTATTGCATTTCTAATAATATCTTTTCATGTTCTGTTTTACTTTTCCATGAAGAATTGTGTATATTGTGATGGTGTAAATTATTCATCATTTATAACAAGTTAGAACTGAAAAAATATGTAGTTGTGTAGAAAATATATGTATTAAACATACAAGATTGATTGTGTTAATAAATTTTTAAAATAAATTGTTGTAAAAGTAATAAATATCACACCTCATCAAAAATTTGCATATTGTAATTGGTTATAAATAAATATTTTGGATCACAGTGACTTTTTAAATGTATACACTTTACAGAGAGAATCCAAAAAATCAACATTAGATTTTGTCTTAGGGGTTAAAAAAATATGAGAAGATGTGTATGTAATAATATAATTTAAAAAAATAAATAATACTTTATTTATGAGGGTGACTCATTTAGTCAAGGACTATTCTCCCCTGAGGCCCTCTTAAGTAAAGTATAACAATCTGCATCATACAAAAGATAATAGTAATTAATATATAAATTCTATTATAATCTATTAGTAGCATGTACATACTCACATGGTCATCGCAAGTTTCCGCCGGACAAAACGCCGCCCCGGGCGAGCGGCGCCTTTTTGCACCCTCTATTCGGAAAAATATACCACACACTCCACAAAATGGTGTCCCCTGGGCTTGGCGCCCTAGGCGGACGCCTATATCACCTGCCTCTTACGACTGCCCTGCATACTCATAATATCTCTTCTTAAATACTGTAATATTTTCTGAAAATTTTACATGCAGTGGAAGCTTCTTGCACAGAACTGTACCAGAGTATTGGAAGCTTTTCTTAAATTGCTCTATTCTTGGTTTTGGTGGATGAAGGTTTCCATGAGATGTTGATTTCAGCTGGTAATATGTTGAATAAGACATGAATAAATCCTGAAGATACTCTGGTGCAGCTCCATGTAGACATTTCTATACAAGAACTGCCATGTGAGAATCAATCCTTTCATATATTGTAAACCATTTTAGTTCTGTAAACAATGCTTTTGATAAATAATCAATAGATGCATCTGAAATAATGTGTGCTGCCTTATTCTGAAGTTTATAAATCCTGTCAAGCTGAGATTTGGCACAGTTGAACAATAATGCATTGTTGGAAGAATATATGAATTGTAGTATAGAATGCGAGTTTCTGTAGGTAAATATTTCTTGATTCTGCTGAGTTGGGAAATTTTGGATGACAGTGCTTTACAAAACTTTTCAATATGGTCAACTCATTGTAAATTATTATCTACAGATATAGCTCAAGCTTTTCATGTTTGACATTCTCCAACTGACAATTATTTATTGTAAGAGATTATTCTGGATTCCCTAACTTATGTAGTTTTTGTGATGTCCTCAAAATCATCCATTTTGTATTACCATCATTAATTACCATCTTATTTTGTTGTGCCCAACTTTGAACTCTAATAATGTCAGAGTCTAATCTTGTTTGGATAACTTCGGTATCAGAACTAGATGTATACAACGTTGCATCATCTGCAAACAAATCTGTATTTGTGGTTTCAGTATTTAATGTAAGATTGTTTTCTTAAATAAGAAAGAGAAATAACAACATTCTTACACACAGTCTCCAAAACTGACTGAAGTCTCAAAAAAAAAATTCAAAAATGGAAGAATGTCATTTGATTATTGACAAGAACTGAAACTAATTATGAAAATCAATGAAAAAATAGCTGAGTTTTTCTTTTCTTTTCTTTTTTCACAAGTTAAATTATGAATAATTTAATTTTTCTTTCTTCATTACGATTTCCAGCAATATGATTGGCCAGGCCCTTTTGAATTTCTTTTGGTAAGCGCTTGCTTCGAAGGAATTTAATATGGATAGACCCTGATATAGTAGAGAAGTTAAACATAAACTGGGTGAATCGAACTGGTGAGTTCTAGACCAGATGTTTCAAAAAAGTAAATAAAGTCTTGCAGTCTCTCTCTCTCTCACACATACACACAATACACACAGACATGAGGTTACATACACACAAACGCACATTTCCGTAGACACAGTCGATGAAAGATACAGTGATCTAAAATGTACACTTTATTTGGCATTTGTTGAGGAGACTCGCGCTTGACATTTTGAAAAAAATACAACATAAATAACAACTGCTATGTTTTTTTAAGAAAAGATTCTTCGTTGATTGTAATCACAAGCAACACCCCCCTCTCTTTAGTGTCAAAAAGATATATACTATCAGCTTTTAGCAACCTGGATGATTTAAGTTTTAGTGTTTTTATCACTTTATGTGTTCATGAGATCCATAAACAATGGTTATTCTCTCTCTCTCTCTCTCAGAAAAAAAAATATCCTGTCAAGGAGACTTTTTTGTCATTTCCAGTAAACTAGACTATACTGCAAAAGTTAAGGAATAAAACCTTTTTTAAATAGCGAATCTTGTACAATGGCTAGGTCAAGTAGGTGCTACTTACAAATTTCGACATGGGGTAATAAGGGTAAAAGTAAGTAATCAAATTGAAAATATTGTTGCAGTTTAATCAAATGCGTATATGTCCACCATGAAATTCACTTTAGGTACTTGGACTATATAGTTCTATGGAGGCTGCTCAAATAATGATTTAATGACCGAAGGTAACTTTGTGCCATATTGTCAGGCAGCTGGTTGCCATATTCTGATTGGCTGTATGCAAATTACAGATATTGATTGCAATTTTGCATCTATACATGCACAGTTAAACCAGGTTAGAATGGTCTATTTAACACACTTTTTAAAATATTTTCTCTTATTTTGTCTTTATTAGATTTGAAATTTAATTATAAGGATTGACCAGTAGATTTTTTGATGTTTAACAAATTACGAATTAAAAAAACGCTTTGCAAACTTAAGTATGGTCCGCTTTATACAGTTTGCACAGTGTTTTTTTCAGTGTGTACATCGATGAATGTAAAAAAAATAAGTGGTCAATCCTTAAATAAATAAAATGTGCAAGCTATCATTTAGTGTAATGTTTAATTGTTGCAGCAAGTGATCTTTAAAATTAATGTAATAAAGTGAATAATTGCACAAGTCATTCTCACATTCTCGCATTGAACTGTTGATTAAATAATCAGTAGCTGTTGACTATGATTGGATTATCACACCATTTTATTGTAATTTTAATTACTTTGATTTAGAAATTGCATGATGTAACAACTTAAATGAGAGTTTTTTGAATCTACAGTTTCTGGTAATTTTTGGTAAAATCTGTTCCTTGAAAACATTATTCCATTTTGCATGCTGAATTAATTCCAAAAGATAAATATAAACATGTAAAAAAGAACAAACCTGAAAAATGAACAAAACAAATTAGTGAATCACAAACAGCTAATTTCATTAGTATTTAAGCAATTTTGTTCTTAATCCATAGGATATTAGGTACTGTTGGCAAGAAAGAAAGAAAGAAAGAAAGGAAGGAATGATGGATAGATAGATACATTTAATTTCAAACCAAAATTTTTACAAGAGTCTTTTAAAAATTTTGCAATAAACTAAATATTTATGCCCACACTACATTTCAACATTTGTACTAGTTGAAATAAAAAAGCAGTAGTCTTTAACTTATTTTGAGGAGTATAATATTATCATGCAAGCATCAAGACAATGTTTTCAACGAAAATGACATTTCAAAATAGTTTGAAATTTATATATCATTATAAAAATGTACTAAAAATAGGAATAATAAAAATGTGAATGAAATTATTTAAACATCAAAGCAAATGTCCCATACAGTATTATCTACAATATTTGTAATTATCTTGCAAGCATTAAGACAATTTTTTCAATGCAGGCAACATTTAAAAATAGTTTGAAATTTTATACTTTATTTTAAGAATTGAATACACTGAAAGGAAGAATAAAGTAATAAATACAATTATTTGAAACAGGAATGGTAGCTTTTTCAGCTGGTCTTTATTTAAATCCTCTTACCTTGATATAAACCACACCCAGTATCAAACTCGTCATCTTCAAATGCACAGGATTTGCAGAAGACATTAAGTGATTTCAGGTATCAAATCTTAAGTTTTTGTTCAGACATATGAATACACTTTTTGTGGTACCATTCACAACAAGCTGAGCACTGAATGGCATCATTTGTACATCAATACACTTTCTGTGGTACCATTCACAACAAGCTGAGCACTGAATGGTATCATTTTGACACGAATACACTTTCTATGGTACCATTCACAAGAAGCTGAGCACTGAATGGCATCATTTTGACATATGAATACACTTTCTATGGTACCATTCACAAGAAGCTGAGCACTGGATGGCATCATTTTGACATGAATACACTTTCTGTTGTACCATTCACAAAAGATTAGCACTGGATGGCATCATTTTGACATATGAATACACTTTCTGTTGTACAATTCACAAGAAGCTGAGCTCTGAATGGCATCATTTTGACATGAATACACTTTCTGTGGTACCATTCACAAGAAGCTGAGCACTGAATGGCATCATTTTGACATATGAATACACTTTCTGTTGTACCATTCACAAGAAGCTGAGCACTGAATGGCATCATTCTAACATATGAATACACTTTCTGTGGTACCATTCACAACAAGCTGAGCACTGAATGGCATCATTTTGACATATGAATACACTTTCTATGGTACCATTCACAAGAAGCTGAGCACTGAATGGCATCATTCTGACATATCAATACACTTTCTATGGTACCATTCACAAGAAGCTGAGCACTGAATGGCATAATTCTTACATATCAATACACTTTCTATGGTACCATTCACAACAATCTGAGCACTGAATGGCATCATTCTGACATCAATACACTTTCTTTGGTACCATTCACAACAAGCTGAGCACTGAATGGCATCATTTTGACACATGAATACACTTTCTATGGTATCATTCACAACAATCTGAGCACTGAATGGCGTCATTTTGACACATGAATACACTTTCTATGGTACCATTCACAACAAGCTGAGCACTGAATGGCATCATTTTGACATATGAATACACTTTTTATGGTACCATTCACAACAAGCTGAGCACTGAATGGCATCATTTTGACATTCAGATTTACATGTACCACAAGGAAATTCAGCCATCTTGACTGATTCAGTAAAGAACCTAGTCAACTGAACAAAGATTTGCAGATTTGTTGTATTTTTATATGAAGATCTAGCAATTGTATTTTTTAAAAGACATGACAACAAGACTGTGAAGTTAAGGTGAGTTGAAAGTGGCTGGAAAAATAATATCGGGACTTCATAAGGTACTGACATTTAGCAACCCATCTAATTAAGATGAGTAAAGACATTTGTATAATCTTAATTGTCATGTTGTACATTGATGTTTTTAAATTAAAGCACCAAATTATCTTGCTGGGTACTTTCATTAAATTATTTGCTTTTGATGTCTGGACAAAGAGGATCAATTAGGAATTGATTAATGAAAAGTATTATAATATAAATTATGTTTTTATTTTGATTAAATTATGTTATTATTGTTTTATTATTATTGTTTTTATTATTGATATTATAAATATGAATTAAAACATGAGATCAATTAAGAATAGATTAATTAAATGTAGTTGTTGAAGCTAATTTACCTCAAAATAGTTAATATAAATTATGCATATCTGTACCTATAATTTTGCACAACCACACTTGTTTGAATTTATTTTGATTGTATTCACTCATTCTAAATACATAAGATCAGTTGCAGTTAAGACAAATAATTGATTTAATTAATGACTGTAATAAATATACATGTTTATTACTCAAATCGCTGAAGGGACATGTGCTGCTAAAATAACACTCAGCAACACCTTCAAAAATCACATTTATTTTAATCTGATAAGCAGAATCTTATTTAGTATTGCAAAATTAATATGTCTTCATATATTTGAATTTTCATTATTATTATACACAATTGGACTTTTTAATGCGAAACAAGATACATGTATAAACAGTAGGACAAAAACAAGTTACCATACCAGAATTTTATACTAATTATGTATTACTAAAACTAATATATCATAAATTTCTTTTCCATAGGATAGTATTTTCAATGTAAAAAATTTTTATTTCCAACTGAAATATAATTATATAATTATTGCAGTATGTTGGATGCATTTTTATTGTATTTAGAATATTTCATACATGTACAGCATCATAGCAACTGCCCAAGCCTAGGGTAGGTGTGGGAGGAGGGGTCTAGGCCCAGTGGGGACCCAAAATTCCCATCAAGCAACTTTGTTTTATTGAGAGGGGGACCCAGAATTAAGTTTTAGAGGGGGGGGGGGGGCTAGAATTTCTTGCTGGGCCACTGTACATGTATGGTTTTGAACTTTCATGTAAGAGTCTGTTACAATGAAAAGCATAATATTCATTTCCCAAATTCATTTGTTGAAAATCTATTTAGTACAATTCTCAATCTATCTACTCTATCATATAATTATTATTAAATTATGAAAGTTATGAATTATACATACACAAACAATCATACATAATGGTATATAATTTAAGTGCGTTTTGGTGTTTCCACTGTGTTCCAGTGTTTTGGTGCATTTTTGGTGTTTCTATGCACCACTAGCCTAGCAGTATTATATTTGTTTCTCCCATTCTCATGGGTTCCCCAGTTTCACAGTATTTACTATTTCTGTTCTGAATAAATCCTTGTGCTGTCTGCCAGTCCTTTATGGTGATAGTTTTGTTATTAGGAAGTGTTGGATCTTGACTAATAACAAAGTCTCAGCAATGTTTCCTTTTCTGGAAATTTGGAACAAAATAATGAATTAGTAGAGAATTTCACAAAGATCTACTTTCCTATACTTCCCAATCCAAATAGGCCCCTTCATCTTAGACCGAAAGTCGAATCTTGTCCTGCTTGGCTAAATAAAGTCATAGAGTTAATGATGATTTCTAATCATGCAGCCCGAATCATATTAGTGCCTTTGTTTACATATTGATAGCTGCCGAAAGTATAGAACCAAATAAGGGTAATTGAATTGAAACCAAATGTTCCAATCATTAATGATTCCTTTTATTGATATAATTAATGTTATGCCAAAATATATACATGAAATAATACCAGTAATTCATATTTAATACACTATAAGAGAAAGCTGTAATAGTCACTAAAATCTAATTCTTAACAAAGACAAAAAGGAGTGAAAAACAATGACTGTTCGCACAGCTGCCATGTACCTTAACTGGGAAAGACTATTCGCATGGCTGTAGTGTACCTCATCTTGAAAGACTATTCGCACAGTACTTTATTTACATAAAGCTATTTGTACAGCTGTGTGTACCTGATATGCAAAGGGTATTTGCACTGCTGTGTAGCAATCGTGGGAATAACTAGCCTAATCCACATATCAGTCACATGTTTTGTATCATGGAATTTAAGTTTTCACATTTTATAATTGAAATTGACAGAAATTCGGTCTTTTCTCCCATAAAAATATATTCATTTTGGTGTCTGAGTACCTTAAATGCCAGATTTGCAAGTCATTATTGTTAAAACTGGTACAAAGCTACCATCTGTCATTTCACAGGCACTTATTACAAATGCAATTAAGAGTATCCAGTGATGGATACAGAAATTTCATTTAGGGGGTGGGTGGCCTAAACAAGTTGGGAAGGGGTCTGTGTGACAGCATTTCAAGGACATAATTTTAAGCATCTAACTGTAAAGGAAACATACTCTAGGAAATGTTCTGGTTGTTCTGCACTCAATTTTAGGGGGGATTTGGTGGTGGAGGGGAGCACTGGCTCCTCCCCCCCTTCCCAGATCTGACCCTGACATCGGTTAACAGGGGATGGGGGGGGGGTGCAACCAGACCTGTAACAATGACATTACAGGCCTGGATGCACCCCCCCCCCCCATCTAGTGACCACTATTTTTAATTCCATTTGTAATGAGATCCTATGTTCATTGGATGATTTGATACAAGATGATTCAGGGTAATTTGGACTTGTCCCTAATATATATTTATCACTCACCATGTGGATAGCCTTTTCAATAGTGGGTACACAAAGGTCATGCAAATAATCTTTGTAAAATTCAGTACACGGCCACCATACGAATAGACGCTTCCATGACTAAAATACAAGTCATACTGTTATTGTAGGCATTCGGTACCAACTATTTCAGCAATAAGCATAATATTTTAGAGTTAGATTACATGTAGTTTTAAATGCCAATTATTCACTTTATTTCACTCCTTGTCGATCAAAATTCCTTAAGAGATCATTATACAAACACCCAGAGAAATACATATGACAAAATCAGTGTTAAAGTATGTTGACATTTGTAGACAACGCCAACCAAAAGGTGTGATCCAGTGAAAATCGGATCGAATGTTGCACTCTGAGATCAAAATGAAAGTACTGTGTTTGGATAAAATGTGAACTACCCTCCTGCACTGTTAATGATTGACCAAAAGTCCACTTTTCTTGATCTAAGTTAGTGTCAGTCTGCGATTATAAAAGTCCATAGCAATTAATAATTTTCATCCAGAAGTTTTGTGATGACAGCTAAGGTACAGATTACTCAACAATCAGGAATTAACACACTTTGGTAAAATTACCTTAGCATTAAATTTTGGAACAGAAATTATTATTTTATTTAAGATCAGTAGAGGCATCTCCATGTTGACATAGAATACATCATAGTTGTATTTAGGCATCTATCTCTTGAATAGCATTTCCATAAAAGGTATGCAAGTAGGATGGAGGGGGCTGCACCATCAATCATATACAGTTGCCGATTCAGAGGAGTTTGTTACTTGCCAGCAGCTGATTGTTGTAAAGTTTGACAAATGTGATGTCTGATTCCACTGGACTAACTTGTTATATAGTAGTTTGAGTACTGAGGAGAGAGCGTGTTTTCAGGTCCCAGCATTACATCTCCATATGCATGTAATATCTGGATATAAAACTTTATAGACTTTATCAGGATTCAGTCTAGAATACAGGGATATGGGGACCCTTGATATTTTCTGAAAGAACCAGGTCAGGTTTTGATGGACCAATATTTTTTGTGGTTTCTATTCTTTTAAAATAGAGCAATGATTTTCGTATTTTTTTTAAATTTCACTCCATGCAATTTATAATATTGAATGTAAATAAATTTTAACACTAAAAATTTTGATTCATTTAAATCACTTCCTTTTCATACACCAACTTTGGGTTTATTTAAAGGGACTATCCACCATCAGATTCACAGCAGAATTAGATATTTATAATGGCCTGCTTGTGAAAAATAGGCAGAGGTTTCATGTGGATAAGTAACAAGTTTCTCCAATTTTTACCTTGAATTTAATTTATTCCGGGTGCTTTACTCTTGTGCCAGTTTGTATGCTGTGATCATTTCTCATTGCTGACATGTTCTGTTTACTTAGACAAATTGTTTTGAATAGCAATCTGAATCGTTTTGCAAAGCAAACAGGTAATGACATACAATTAAGGCTGCAAAGTTTACCAACATTTCTAAACATGCACATGGTTCACAATAACCGAAATGATGCCATTTACTCAAAACGATTTGAAGCTCAAACCTTCCCTCTACCTACCTGTTAGGCTTACTGAACACATGACAGTTATGTGCATACCATACCTCACTCAACGTGCAATTGTTTAATTTGTTGTCTTTTACCTTGTATTATGACAGGATTCAGTTTGTAAGACATGTCTTTGTTGAATACATCTGCATGTTTGAGTAAAACATCCCTAGGATTGTCGTGATATTGTTTCCTATTGTTACAGATATGTACATGATGATACAATTGATAACAACAGGACATACTGCCTGGATATGCACAGGGATGCTTTTGTAGGATCTACAATGACTAAGAAACTATGCAGTGGTGTACAAACTTAAAATGGTGTTTCTTTAAAACAAAATGTGAATAATCTAAGGTTCTGTTAACACACATGTTGTTTAAAGGTAAACACTGAAGTTTAAAGAAATTTATATGAGCATTATCAGTAAATCAACCTGATGTGTATTGTAGTGTGTAATGTGCACTTTAACCAATTCTCATCAGCCTCTGCTTATTTCCTAGCAATGCCACATTCAATGTGAAAATCATAGATACATGCCTAACAAGTAGAGATGTGGAAATGTATAATTTTATTGGAATTGGTTGTTCCTGCTCCAATGACAGCCACATACATGTTCATTCACACATTTAGCGATTTGGTAAACATTTACAGGCAATTAACTAAACTAAGCCATTAACACATGTAAACATTGCAGACTTACATGCAAATGAGAATCATTTCATGTATATCTGTCTGTAGTGTGATAATTTTATTTAAAAATCACTTCTACTTTGTTGCACTGCTATTATCCTGTGTGCAACAGATACAGATGTTGACTTTGACAATATTCTCACCATGGTTGCAGCAAGCCATGTTGCCTATGCTGCTGATTTATTACCAAAAGGTAATTTCATTTGGTTCAGATTGTGGACTGCATGAAGAGAGGAAGCATCTTAAGACACTGGATAGTAGCTCTTTGATATATTCAGATTTAGGTGAATTTCATCAAAAAGTCACCAGCATGTTTATGAAAAAACCTCTTTTGAAAATGTACATTTGCATATAGTAAGATTAATCATTGTGTATCACTGACACAGTGTAACCAGTCCTGCTATCCCTTCCCCCCTGCCCAACTTTAGTCTCTGTCAGTCAAATACTCATCTACGTAGTGCACATTTTGGGTAAAGAGCTGAATTCACAACCAGTAACATGACAGGTGTATGTATATGAGAAATTTGCACCAATAAATTTCAACACTGCTGTGTGGATGCATATTTCATATTTGAGTTGGTCATCAATGATTTTTTTGCACCAATTGCACAAAAATGCAGCCTAGATTGAATAATGCTAACTATGATTGTAAATACTTTTAAAATTCATAATTTCGTGTTTATGTTATTGCATCTTATTAGTGACATATGTTCATTTCATAACCTGTTTGGGCCCTCATATAACAATTACGTCATTTGCTACAAAAATATGAGAATCTTGTTTTTGGGTGGTGGTAGATACAGTATGTGGTATTGGACATTGTTTATTTTGAAATTGCCATCATGTGCAACATTTGCTGAATACAGGATTGGAGATAGATGATAAATAAACAAGTAAGGCAACTTTCATTAGCAGGTAAATTATTGTCTTTTATTTACAATTGATTTCTTGTGTAGTACTGTGAAAATATGGCATGCTGGGTTACAGAGATATAGGATGAAGAAAAAAAAACAACTCAATTTCTGTTTTATCTGTTAGTATTAGGCCAATCTGGCTATATCAGTGGTCTGTGGGGAGCCCCCAACAGGCATACATGAAGCCATAGCCTTCCTAGAAACTCCTTCTGTCAGTATTAGGCAGATCTGGCTACATCAGTGGTCTGCGGAGAGCCTTCAACAGACATACATGTAGCCCTTCCTAAAGACTCCTTTTGCAATTGAGCAGTAATCTAATATTATAGGTTATTGCATGAGCTCCCACTTGAAGGATACCAGTCTGGGAACATCAACCTTAGTGCCTGGCAGGTTGTTCCCCTGTGGGTTGGTGGGATTGGGTGGTGGTGGAAGTAGGATATAATTTTCTTAATTAACATCAGGGGCATTCAGTGGACTGTTCTTTGTAATCGTGTAATCCTGCACCATACATGTATAGTAAAGATACAATTTAATTGTGTCATTTTTATAGTTAAATCATCCCTTTTTCTCAGTGAATTCATGTCATATTTATCAGAAGTACTATTTGTACTCTAGGCAGTTTTGTCTACAACAATTCACACATCAAAGTCAAGTCAAATTGAAGAAGCAGCTGATACAGGCTGTACAACAATTCATACACCAAAGTCAAGTCAAATTGAAGAAGCGCCTGATACAGACTGTACAACAATTCATACATCAAAGTTAAGTCGAATTGAAGAAGCAGCTGATGCAGGCTGTAGAACAATTCATACATCAAAGTCAAGTCAGATCTAAGAAACAGCTGATACAGACTTCAACAATTCATACGTCAAATTTAAGTCAAATCTAAGAAACAGCTGATGCAGGCTGTAAAACAATTTATACATCAAAGTCAAGTCAAATCTAAGAAGCAGCTAATCCAGGCTGTACAACGGTTTATACATCAAAGTCAAGTCAAATCTAAGAAACAGCTGATGCAGGCTGTACAACAGTTCATACATCAAAGTTAAGTCAAATCTAAGAAACAGCTGATGCAGGCTGTATAAATTCATACATCAAAGTTAAGTCAAATCTAAGAAACAGCTGATGCAGGCTGTACAGATACATATACAACTTGACTTCTCTTAAAACATACTTTTGTGTTATTTTCATTTCACCATCAGATTAATCTTTATTATTTTAGAGCATCCAGTACATTTACCAGACATGACTGCCTCAACCACCTGGCCTTACATTATTAGTGTGACCAACAGCATCATTGGTGTTACAATCCTGGCCATGCCATTCTGCTTTCAGCAGGTCAGTTTAGCTTCATATACTCATCCATATGAAAATATTTTGTTTGAAAATTAGTATTAACTTGTAAGCAGCAAGCTCCTTTGTCAGTCATATGATGGGCATTGGAAAAGTTCTGAATATTAGAGCGCTGTATAACAAAGTTTTTTATTACTGAACAGTACGTCGGTGCATCCCCTCAAAGAACTCCCCATGTACCTCTACACACTTTCTCAGTCTGATTATCCAGTTATTAAATGCCATTTTGTATTCACTTTTGGTGTGTTGTTCATACACTGGAAAACTGCCCTTTCAACTGCATGGCGGCTTTGAAATCATCTGCCCCTCAGTGAAGCTTTGATAATGAGATTCAGCCAAAAATCACCTGCAATTAAATCACGGCTGTATAGAAGATAGGGCAAAGTTTGGTTGCTGTGCTCCTAAAGAAAGTCAGTCATGATGGCGGATTTATGTGCTGGTAAGTTGTCATGGAATAAATGGATATTTCGGGTACATCAAGTGATTTGTGATCTCTGCTTATTTTCTCCAGTCAGAACTTTTTTTCTCTATAGTCGGTTCAAAAAAGTAAATCCATGTTATATCATCTGTGGTACTTTCATTCAAACATATCTGGTTACTCTTTTCATATTGGCGAGTGGCTTTGTGTCGATTTTTACCTGAGACTGTTTTTGATCAGCTGTCAAAAATGCGGGACCCATCTTGCAGAAACCTCTATGAGCTTCAAATGATTCATCAAAATATTAAAAACAGCTGATGACTTATTGCCTGTGATAATCAAAATATCTACCACTGTGTATTGGTATCTTCATCAATTGCTCCCTTCACAGCATCCACTACCTACTCACCAGTTGCAGACAATGGTCTTCCTTAACATAGGTCACCTTCCATGGATTCGCGACCGTCTTTAAAATGATGAAACCACTTAAAAAATATAGAATATAACAGAATTACATCAGTAAACTTTGTCCAAGTCAGCCTTCCTATCATTAGGAGAGCACCTAAGAGTGCACAGATTTTACAGTATGCTCTTTGCTCAATAGCAGAATTGTACTCTGACAACATTTTTAGGTCACTGTCATTTACCTATGTTAAATCACACACATATATCTGCAGGTGTCAAGCCTGCTGCATGTGCAGCTGTAGATCATTTTATAGAATATTTTGTCTCTTGATTGGCATTAAATTTATTGAAAGGTTCAAAGAAGCAAAAACTTGTAACAAAATATTCAGAACTTTTCATATACCCCATGTATCATAGATATAGATTATTTCTTGAAGATCAGTCATATCATGGATAGAGGCTATTACTATTACATGATTGTCAGTCATATCATTTATATAGTTTAGTACATGATTGTCAGTCAGATCATGGATATAGTTTAGTACATGATTGTCAGTCATATCATGGATATAGTTTATTATGTGATTGTCAGTCAGATCATGGATATAGATTAGTACATGATTGTCAGTCATATCATGGATATAATTTAGTACATGATTGTCAGTCATATCATGGATATAGTTTATTATGTGATTGTCAGTCAGATCATGGATATAGTTTAGTACATGATTGTCAGTCATATCATGGATATAGTTTAGTACATGATTGTCAGTCATATCATGGATATAGTTTATTACGTGATTGTCAGTTAGATCATGGATATAGTTTAGTACATGATTGTCAGTCATATCATGGATATAATTTATTATGTGATTGTCAGTCAGATCATGGATATAGATTAGTACATGATTGTCAGTCATATCATGGATATAGTTTAGTACGTGATTTTCAGTCATATCATGGATATAATTTATTATGTGATTGTCAGTCATATCATGGATATAGATTAGTATATGATTGTCAGTCATATCATGGATATAATTTATTATGTGATTGTCAGTCAGATCATGGTTATAATTACGTGATTGTCAGTGATATCATGGATATAGTTTATTATATGATCGTCAGTGATATCATGTATATAGTTTATTACATGATTGTCAGTGATATCATATATATAGTTTATTACATGATTGTTAGTGATATCATGGATATAGTTTATTGCATGATTGTCAGTAATTTCATGGATATAGTTTATTACAATATCTTAATTTTCACTCTACATCCATTGACATGATATTACAGCTCTCCAAGTTTCGTTCTGACTTTAGTAGCCATTATGGGTGACCTACAACAGAGATGTAAGTAGTGAGAGTCCCTGCTTCCATGTTCTCCAGTTTCTTTCCTGGACTCTTAGTTTAAAAATTTGGTCTTCAGTTTTCTATATGCTGGACCCTCAGGTTTTGGTAAAATGTGTCCCTGCTCTTCGATTTTAAAAAATCCTACTGAATGCTCAGCAGTTTGAAAATTGTCAATTTCCCAAATTGTATCTGTCTAAGACCTAATAATTTGGTCGCCATAGAAATTGAGAATAGAAATCAGTTGAGTTTGGAATAAAAGGTAGATGATGACAAAATTTAAATTTTTAGTGAAGCAAACTTAAAGAGTAATTATAAGAAAAATAAGGTTATTTTTAGTTCTACTGGCCATAGACCAGAAAAGCTTATGGGATGGCCTGTTATCTGTCTTCTGTCGTCAGTCCATCTGTCAGTACAAGTTTGTTATCGCTACTCCAACTACTTGGAGGATAGCCATGAAACTTTATACACACATTCATCCCAAGGTCTAGTTAGTCCTAAATAAAAATGGTGCTGCTCAGACATCCAATATGGCTGCCACAGCTGCCACATTGAAAATCTTGTTATCGCTGCTCCTATTGATTGGATGGTTATATCAACATGGGGTTCACTAGAAGACTTCTTATGATGTCTAGTTGGTCCTAAATGAAAATAGTTCTGATCTAACATCCAATATGGCCACTATGGTAGTCATCTTGTTCTCGATACTCCTCCTGAACAGAAAGTCATATTGACATGGGGTTTTCAACAGAAAACTTCTTATGATGTCTGGTTGGTCCTAAATGAAAATAGTTTTGTTTGGACAGCCAATGTAGCCACCACAGTGGCCATCTTTAAAATCTTGTTGCTACATCTTCTAAATGGAGGCTAATCTCAACATGGGGATTTCACTAAAAACTTCTTATGATGTCTAGTTGGTCCTTAATAAAAATGGTGCAGATCGGATGTCTAATATGGACGTCATAGCAGCAGCCTTCAGATTTTTGTTATTGGTTCTCCTCCTGAATGGAAAGTTATATCAACATGGAGTTTTCACCAGAAGACTTTTATGATGTCTAGTATGTCCTAAATGAAAATGGTGCTTCTTGGACATCCACTATGGCCTCCATAGTGGACATCTTGAAAATATTGTTATCGCTACTGCTCTTGAATGGATTGTCATGCCAACATGGGGTTTACACTAAAAGACATTTTATGATGTTGTGTTTGTCATAGATGAAAATGGTGCAAATCTGACATCCACTACGGCCTCCATGGCAGTCATCTTGAAAACCTTGTTATTACTACTCCTCCTGAATGGAAAGTTATATTAACATCAGGTTTTTATGATGTCTAGTTGGTACTAAATAAAAATGGTACTGATCTGACATCCAGTGTAGCCACTATTTCAGGTGTCTTAAAAATCTTGTTATTGCTACTCTTCCTAAAAGCAAAGTCATATCAAGATGGAGTTTTCACCAGAAGACCAATTATGATATCCAGTTGATCCTGAATGAAAATGGTGTTTATCCAACCTAAAATATGTCTGCCACAATGAAATATTGAAAATCTTTTCTGTAATTCTCCTGAATGGATGGTCATATCAACATGGAGTTTTTACCAAAAGAAGTCTTCTGATGGTGTCTAGTTTGTCTTAAACAAAAATGGTGCCAATTTTGCATCAAATATGGTTGCCACAATGGCTAATTTGAAAATCTTATCACTCAACAATATCAGAGATGGTTTCAACACTCCGCAGTTAAAAGAAGAAATGGTCTTTTTATTAAATTCCTGGAAATTCTTTTTGAACAGTAGGGACTCTTATTAATAATACATGTCAATCTCTCTAACAGAGCTGTCTAGAGCTCTTGACAAACAGTGTATTTGCCTGTTTTAACTGTTTTAAACAGACAATTAGACTAAAAATGCATTCAAGAAATTTATTTTTATTGCACATGCCATAAACTATGCTATCTGTTCAAGTTAAAGATGCTACTTGCACATTTGAATTGATATATTGGTACTTGATAACTGTAATAACACTCACTCAAATAGAGCCATATAATCAAATGTACCCTGAACTAGCCTTAGTCACTAAGCTGTTTAACATATTGAAAGGGCCCAATTAACATCTTGATGATTAAGACTCAGTGTAAGTTTTGTGTTTGGCAGTGTTCACAAAATACTTCATCTAATTCTAAAATAAACAAAACTATTTCCAAAACAGGGAGTAAATAACCCAATTTATTAAACTCTTATATAGAGCTCTGGCTGTCAGTTAAGAGTCATCATCTGCTTCAGCCTCAGGTCAGCCATTGAAATTCACTGTTTGTGGTTTTCTAAACTATCTCTCAACATATTGTCAGGAGGGAGATGCAGTGGTGCAGAGGTAAAACTAAACATACTGTATGTAGGGAGATGCAGTAGCATAGAGGTAAAGTGCAGGATTTGTGATCCAAAGGTCATGGGTTAGAGTCCTATCTGGACCAGCCTGTATCAGCAGCTGTTGTGTGTTTCTAGGCAAGGCACTTTACTCCAATTGATTCAGCACTAAATAGTCATTGATATGTTGATGTGGCATTAAACAATGACCAACCAACCAACATATTGCCTGACATAAGATTCACTGATAGAGGGCCTTAGCCATTATTGTCTTCTAACGTTAGTTTATAATAAATTAGTCATATCTGCATTTATGGTAACAGGGCTGAGCAAGTTTTACTTTGATCTACTTGTACCAGACAAGTGCCTTATGAATAATCACTTATCATTTAGAATCTATCACTTGTCTGTGATTTTAAGTAGTGGTGACATAAAAATAGAGCTGCTATTGCAAAGTAATTTGCTTGTATTTAAATGTTCATATACTTTATTTTACATGAAAAACTCTATAAATTTACAGAAATATTGTTCTCCTTTTTATCTGTACTTAGTATTAACTTTTAGAAGCTATTTTAAACTAAAATATAATAAACCAGGATCAGGATATCAGTTTTTATTATCTTGCCAAACTTTTATGATTGTATAGTTTGTATAAACCTAATCTTATTTTTCACCAACAATATAAGGACTGAATACATACTGCTGTTATTGGTGATGTTCTGTTTTTTTAAACTGTTGAGATCCCCACCCAGTAACTATGACACATTTACTGGTCATTAACATTTTTTGTGCATGCAACTGAAATTGACCCCCCTGGGTCCATCCCTGCCCCCAGGGGACTTTATTTTGGGTCATAACTAGGTAACTATGGAGATCCTCACCCTATAACATACAAACATTTACTGGGCATGAAAAGACCAATTTACACATGCAACTGAAATTGGCCCCAGCATCCATCCTTACCTCAAGTTACTTGGCCCCTGGGTCACGGCTTGAACACTTTAAGGATCTACACCCTATAACTATGTACATCCCTGCCGGTTATAAAAAGATAAATGCACATACCTAACTTAAATTTGCCACTGGGGCAGACCTTGCTCACAGGGACCAACTTAAATTTTGGGTTTAGGTCAAAATGATGTAGCACAGGGATACATGTTTTGGAAACACATAATTCTAGTTACATCAGTGTGTTATAATTTTATCCTGACCAAAGAAGGGCCCAGCATAAGGTCTAGTTACATTCTTTACATGTAAATAGTAAAAGTCATAATAATATATTTGGGATGAAAAATTATTATTTGTTCTGTTTTGGGAGGCAAAATTTTATTGTTTTTTTGTGGGTAGACATAGTATTAGTTGGTTTTTCTTGGGATTTTCTTCTAATGTTTTTAGTAGTTTTGGGGTAATACATTTGTATGCTTAAGGAGCCTACTTAGCACAGGATAAAGTCCATCTCCCCCCCCCCCCCCCACTCCACTCCCTCTCCTCAAGTCACCAAGGTATAAAATGTTGAAAATCTGCATATATCTTGCTTGAATGTCTTTCCTTTGTCCATTTACAAGTTTCTTTTACAAACAGTCATAAGTATCCAAATAGATGGATGGTTTCAAACTAAAATATAAGCTGTATATTGAAAAAAAGCATGGATATAACATAGAATATAATAGCAGTTTTGTTAGTATTGCAACTTGGTCTAAAGTTGTATGCATGCACAATACAAATGTTACTAAATTGATTCATTTTTAATATTTTGGTACTTTAGATTGATATCAATAATAATAATAGTTCTTTTTGTCTCACCATTTTCAGAGAAGAATGTGAGACATAGCAATCATTATGTCATCAGTCATTGTTGTCATCATCATCAACTCAGTGTTAAAATGTCTTTTCAAGTCCATAACTCCAAAAAATGTGATATACTGTATTCCATAAAACCCTTATTGGTTTTTATTATAGCATATAATTGGACCAGAGCTCCTGCTTTCAGGATACCAGATTTCTATCTGGTCCTGGTCTTTCAGTTTATGAATTTGGTCTGCTGTAATAGTTTTCTGTATATAGTAAAATGCTGATTATCTGGATGCAGATTATCCAGATTATTTGCAAATAAGGACTACTATGGCACCTCGCAAAATTGTATTTGTTACAAAGTATATGTATCTATAAATGATACTAAGTTGCTGATCACTATACCAACAAAGAGCAGAGTAACAGAAATCTGAAACAATCAATAATGACCTTATTCCGTTATAATTACAATGGTTGTATGAATTACTGAATTATCATTCAAAATAAATATAATTAGGAGAGAGAGAGGAAGAGCATGTGATACAAACAGGGAAAGTTTATTCTTACACAGGATTGTTGTTAAGTTATTGCCCCAATGACAATATGTAATTTGTGATACAGAAATTCCAAGCTACTCAGGCATGGTTGAAGATTCATAATGGCCATATGAAAGGCATTCTGCAGTCCAAATGTGTGTACTTAACTGTTGATCAGAGATCAATAGTGACAGGTATAAATGTTAATCACTATGCACCGGTGTGAATAGAATTAATCTTAGCCAAGTTTTCCTAGAATAATGTGCTTTGACACTTGTTCACAGTTCTACTTTTTGACCAAAATTTTGTCATCTGAACGGCCAATTATCTGGACAAAATCTGTGTCCCCCAGTGGTTCCAGATAATCTGTGTTTTACTGTATTGGTATCTCAGGTTTTAGTTTAATTTGGCCTTAGCCTTACTTTGAAAACTTTATACAGATCTCTATTCTAAGAAATGACTGTAACAGCAAATATGTAAAAAAATTCATGAAATGTGAGATGATGGCAAAATTTCATTAAGAAGTCCACAAGTATTTTAATCTTATGCTGTACATTTGCACCAGTCTTATGAAGCCGCTTCTTCTACTGTGAAAAGGTGGCCTTATAAATAAGGGGAGGGGTGTATGTTACCTCTAATGAGGGGGACAAAATGGTAAAAGTATACTATTTTAGTGTTGAGCAGGGTGGCCTCTACTGGTCAAGGTTCACCACTTTTGAGAGGGGCCTCTCAAGAGGGGGACCACTGGACTGAATGTTTGACATGGATTTTATCAATGTTTCAGTGTGGGATTCTGCTGGGGATTGTCCTTCTCTGGTTCTCCACATGGTTGACCCTGGCATCATGTCAGCTGCTTGTCAAGGCTGGGCTCACCTCCAGGAGGCGTTCTTATGAATTTCTGGGTGAGAATTAAAGCCACTTATATGACATTCGGCTTTCATGATTTATTCAGAAATCATACTATTTTTATAATATGTCACAATCATCTTATCGTTTCCTTAATAAAAAATAGATTTTTTTTCTTCTTCATATTCATTGTGTGTAGTATCATTTAGTGACATTATACATGATGTCATGACATTGTACAGAGTATAGGCAACAGTAAGAGGCAATTGAAATGTTATTTTTTACTCCAGATGTAAATACAGATTTTTGTATCCCCATAACAACAGGGTTGGGAGTGGATATTGCATTTTACTCATTTATTTCTTCTTACATTCATTCTTTTGTACATTTGTGTGTTCATTTGTTTGTTTCTTATGTGTTAATTACACCCTCGAAAAGTATGTTGGACCCTATTTCACCAACACTTATGAAAATTGGTATGCTAATGTACCTAAAGGAGAGTAACTCAACCATACCAATTTAGGTCAATCTGACCTATATTTCATGCTTGAATGACTTTTGTATTTATAGCTGTTCATTTGTTACACCAGTTATCTTTGACCCTATTTCTCCTACTCATGAAAATTGGTATGTAGATGCATCTCAGAGAGAGTAACTCAACCTTACCAAATTTAGGTCACTGTGACCTATTGTTCACACTTGAGTAACTTTTGTATTTTCAAACTGTTTGTTTGTAGCACCCTTAATATCTTGAACCCTATTACACCTACATGCATACAAATTCTTATGTGGATGCATTTCCAGGAGGGTAGCTGAATCATATCAAAGGTAGGTCACTGTAACCTAATTTTCACTTTAGTGACTTTTTGTATTTTCAGCCATTAATTCATTACAACCATAATATTTTGGACTCTATTTCACATACACATGAAAACTGGTATTTGGATGCATCTTAAAGAGAGTTAACTCAGCCATACCAAAACTTCGTCAGTATTACCTAATTTTCATGCTTGAGTGACTTTTGTATGTTATGCTATCTGTTTGTACAGTAACTGTCTAAATATCTGGTACCAGCACTCAGGAAAATTTATATTTGGATACATGTCAATGAGAGTCACTCAACTATTCCAAAACCAGCCACTATGACCTAATTTCAGTGCTTGAGTGACATTTGTATTTTAAACAATTTTTTCTTACATCCTCAGGAACTTTAACCATATTAAATCTGGAATAATCAAACTTTATTTCAATCCTATTCTGATGAAACTTTATTTGTTAATGCATTTTAACTGCCATAAGTCTCCTCAACATCATGCATTTTAACAAGTCCCCTGAACATCATGCATTTTAACTGCCATAAGTCCCCTGAACATCATGCATTTTAACTGCCATAAGTCCCCTGAACATCATGCATTTTAACTGCCATATGTCCCCACAACATCATGCATTATAACTGCCATAAGTCCCCTCAACATCATGCATTTTAACTGTCATAAGTCCCCTGAACATCATGCATTTTAACTGCCATAAGTCTCCTCAACATCATGCATTTTAACTGCCATAAGTCTGCTCAACATCATGCATTTTAACTGCCATAAGTCCCCTCAACATCAAGCATTTTAACTGCCATAAGTCCCCTCAACAGCATGCATTTTAACTGCCATAAGTTCCCTCAACAGCATGCATTTTAACTGCCATAAGTCCCCTGAACATCATGCATTTTAACTGTCACAAGTCCCCTCAACATCATACATTTTAACTGTCACAAGTTCCCACAACATCATGCATTTTAACTGCCATAAGTCCCCTCAACATCATGCATTTTAACTGCCATAAGTCCCCTCAACATCATGCAAGATCTGTTATATTATACCAAATCCATTCCATACCTTTTGTGTCATGGGCAATATTCACATTGAACATTTTGAAAGGTAGGGTCAGGAAAGTAATTCATCATTGACAGCGCTATGCACATAAAGCATGTGACTTATGCATTCAATGGACCAGTTCAGCATGTGACATGTACAGACACAGACCAGGTGGTCAGTATATCAGTATATTGACCAGTTTGAGGTATGTGGGATAATAATGAAGGACTAAAATCTATGATCTATAATATTATCAGTTACCCTAATTGAGTACCACATACAGCTAGATCAGTTTGCAATCATTAACTATTTCTATAAAATAAGCACAACTGTCTTCATTATGTTGGTATCCCATGTTCAGGTCGCTGTGTATATCCATGCATATATATTTACTGCAATCAGTGCTAAAATTGTTTACAAATAATTTTACAGTGATCATGCTATTTGAAAGTGATTTTTTTCAATTAATGCTTTCTGAATATCTTTACAGCCTACTACACGCATGGACGGGCAGGAAAATTTGTAGTTGAAGTTGGGTGAGTATAAACATCCATCATACTTGGAAACTACATATAACCTTGCTATTAATTCATATTAATGCTCTTTTTTTTTTTTAAATGTTGTTTTACAAATATTTGAGTGTGCCAGGATAGCCATTCTAGATGTCATATCAACTACCGACAATAACTAAATGATACAGAATTCATCAGAATAACTTCAAGAGTAGCCATGATACTTTGCAACCAGTCTTATTTCTTTAGAAGAAAACTGTTAATTATAGGCAGTGTTTTAGTGAATGTTTATATGATAGTTCTTGACACTTAAGTATTACTAGATGTATGAAAATGGCCATCATGGCAGCCATGCTGAAGATTAGACAAGTGTGGTTAATTTTTAGTTCATCAAATGTTAAGGCAAAGTGGGCTTATGGTATGGTCATGTATCTGGCTTGCATCATCTAGCATGAGTCTGGCATCCATCAATATTTACTATTTTGAACTTATCAAAAACCACCAAATTGGCAAGAAGTATTGTAGCATGAAGGTCTTTGGAGTTTGTGTAAATTATGCCAAACTGCAATCCTATATTGCTCCCATCACTAAAAATAGAAAAACGTTTAAATGACTTCTCAAGAACTATTCAACAGAATATGATCAAATTTGACAGTCAGAGTTTTACAAATAATACTTATCCAATGTGGCCACTATTAGTAAAAATATGAAAAAGAGTGACTGACTATTTTTAAAAACCCCAAACAGATTGTAAGAAAATTTGATAGAAAGAATTCTGACACAAAGAACTTTAAAGTTTTTACAAATGATGGCAAACCCCAATCAAATATGGTTATCATTACTAAAAAATAGAAAACCTCAAAATGACTTCTTGAAAACCACTCAAAAGAATTTGACTAATGTTGACAGAAAGATCCTGGTATGAGGGCCTAACTAATGAATGATACTGACCCTCCAGCCAATATGACTGCCATTACTTACTATTCAAAAACCTTTCAACAACTTCTTTTCAAAAACTGCACAACATAATTTGACCAAATTTGACAAAAATAATTCTTTTTTGAAGGCTTTTTAAATTTTTCAAATGATGCAGATCTGCAGTCCAGTATGGCAGCTGCTTCTAATAAATGTAAAATCCCATTATTTCTTCTAAAAACTGTTCAGCAGAATGTGATCAGAGTTTTCAGAAATCATGCCAGTCTGAAGGTCTTTTAGATTTATACAAAAGGTTCTGTTTTGCAATTAAATATGGCTGAGGATAGTAAAAATAGAGAAATCTTTATACTTTTTTTTACATAACCAATCAAGAGAATTTTTTTTTTTTTTTGACAGTGCATCCTGCTACCTCAGATTTCCTGGACAACTGCTCTTGTAATTGTCTTTTAGTTAGATGTCAGCCAGGTGAGGCCCACTTGGACCTCTTGTTTTATTTAATTTGTGCAATCAACTATTCTTAGTGAACATCTTATATATCAAGTACTAATTACAATGTCATGATAATGACCACATCAGCAAGTTAGAATTTTAGATGAATTGATTTGCACCTTGAGACCAAAATTTGTGGAGGTGTTGAGTATGTACGGGTATATATTTGGAAAAGTTGTCAGGCATTGTATCATAGAGATACAAAAAGTTGTCAGGCATTGTTTCATAGAGATACAAAAAGTTGTCAGGCATTGTATCGTAGAGATACAAAAAGTTGTCAGGCATTGTATCATAGAAAACATTCAATGAAAATTCTGTATCAGTGTTGACCTATTTTATAAATAGTTACAGACAACTGTTATATCTCCTTTCAGCATGATCGGCCTTCAGATAGGGACCCTGGTTGCGCAGATTGTCATCATTGGAGATATTGGGCCTGACATCATCTCCAAGTTCACTGGGTTGGAGGTCAGTCTCCATCAGCAGCTAATTCCAAATTTCATCCTGTTATGTTATCAGAATGTTTACATGGCATCTTATACAGATTTTAGCTCTGTGTAAACATATGCAGGAGAGCTTATGTTTTACCCTATGCGTCGTAGTTATTGTAATTATAGGTGTTAAGAAATATACACCTTAAATGTGTAGGTCAGTTGCTTGGATACTGTTGCTTATGCAATCATTACACTTTTTATTTGTATTCATTTGTAATATAAATACATCTAGTATGCAACCAGACCAAAGGAAGGTCACTGAGCTACTTTTCATACTTTAGTAACTATGAGTTAGACGCTGTAGTTTGTACAGTAATGAAACTTGATGTTTGCATAAGTTTTGAGGATTATTCTGCTACTGTACCCATAGTAGGTCATAGTAATCTTTTTTTTTTCTTCAGATATGTTACCTGATCATAATACATTAGAAATACAACCACTATCTTTCAAATCTCCTAATGTATCATGATCCGCTAATGTATGTGAAGAAGAAACCAATTTTTAGATAAAATGTTTTTTCAATAATAGCCACCTTGTCATAATATGGGCACACCCTCCCAGCCCTCTGCAGTTAAAACCTGGTAGAGCATGCATATCTGCTCCAGTAGTAACTGATGTACGGATGGGATTTGGTGCTAATCCCTCAACCCAAGGGGAGATCACTCTTTTCTGACTTCCACCTTAGTGAGCAGACAACTTTAACACATTTCTTGCTAAAAAAAACCCACTTGGGAGGGACATATTTGCGTGGTAGTGGTTGTGCTCCTAATGTATTATGATTCAGTCAGTATTATTAAAAAAGCGAGTTAGTTTTTCATACACTGTTTATTGTACAGTCGTGAAACTGGATATGCGCATGCATTCAAGAGGTGTACTACACCACCATACCAAAAGAAGAACTCTCTGATATATTTTTCATGCTTCAATTACAATTTGAACCTTTTGTTTTAAGCCCTTTTCTCAGAACCATTGCTTGGACAATTTTTTTTATTGATTTCATGTCTGCTGAACAAAAGTTTGAGATTCTGTTTATCACATACTTGCAAAGACTTGTGACGTTGTGACTTCATTGACATTACTATGTGACATTAGTAGATATTACTGTGTTGCAAGCCCTGACATACATTGTTCATATTTGACCAAATTACATTAGAAAATGTAAACATTTTGTGATAAGATGTTTTTTTATTCAGAATAGCAGCAAGCTGTGGAATGCTGTCATTGTACTATTATGTTTGTTTGTGAGGCTCCCTATGGGGCTTCTGAAGAATCTCAAGGTTCTTCATATATTTATATATTCAGAATAGCAGCAGGTTGCGGAATGCTGTCATAATACTCTTGTGTGTGTTTGTGGGACTTCCTCTGGGGCTGCTGAAGAATCTCCGGGCTCTCAGTAAAACCAGTTCACTCTGTGTCATCTTCTACATGATCTTTGTCCTTTATGTGAGTTACCATCTCATATTTTACTTTCCTATTTTTTAAAAATAAAAATAAATGCGTTGTTGACTCTAGCCAACATTATCATCAGTTTGCATCTTACTTTACATTTACAAAGGATTTCAAAAGGTTCTTCCACGTGACTAGTGAAGTTACTCAGTTTATGATAACTTTTGATATAGTTCTTGAACATTTTTGTGTCTGTTTGAAAAGCATTGGCATATACAACAACTGCGAATGGCAGAAGTTGGCAATGTTTTAGAAAATCAACTTTTTGGCATAATATTCCTCTTTATGCAAACATAACATATCTATATTGTGACAAAACAGAAAAGAAATTGATATATTTAAGTGTTGTACTAAAGTTATACTTTAGTGTGAAATATAGAAACTTATTGGCAAAATAATTTTCATATTGTTTCATTCCCATATTTTCACATGTGAAAAATATACCCTTATATTTTCACATGTGAAAATATAAGATTTCCCATCATGCCATGCGACGCTGGATTGTATGTGTCTACAGAAGTTATACCTGCAGCAACAAAAATGAGAACTTTGTGAGCTAGAACAAATAAATAGAAACTGCATTACATTTCAGACATGGAAATAAATTTTTGCTGATGAAATTTTAGTTGGTGCCGTTCGCGTCTATATGAAGTTATTTCCCCTTACTTCCTTGACAACAATGATAAACCCGCTCTGATGCATTGATGAATCGGACTTGCTTTGTGGTCAGATATGATCAAATAGTTTACAAAATGTCAAAAATATAATTTACTGAGACAGATTAGGTCAACCCAGTCATACCGCTATCTTAAGGCACTTATATTTATATGACCAGCCTATGAAAGTGAGGTGAATTTATGAAAAAAGGGGTAGGTGAGAGGTGGAGTGTGGTGCTGAATAGTGAGTTTAATCTTCTAAGCTTTGATTCTGGAGCAACTTTGGTATATAATAAAAAGAAAATTTTCTTTTCCTGTGTTAATACCGGATATATTTCATCTTGTGGTACCAAAAACAGCAGTATCTTATTGGAAACATTGTCAATTTTGTTATTTTTCTGTGCATAATGCAGATATATATTGGAACATTTCCTGTGCAAAATAGACCTGTATATAGGGATTGAAAATGGTCATATACATTGGCTGAACAGTGTCAGACATAGCTAAATAGTGGTCTATGACATAGCTGAACAGTCACAGACATTGCTAAATAGGCATATACATAGCTGAAAGCTGATTATTATTCAAGAATTTCATGTCAAGTGGAGATTAACTTTCCATTTGTTTAATGATAACAAAATTGACTGAATTGTCTAGCATGTGTCCTTATACATGAAAGCACTGAGTACATCCCCAAGAGGAAATATTAAAGGAATGCGTTTTGAATTTTTTTTTAGCACCTTTAAAAATTGCCATTTTCATGTGACATTTACTTTTAAAAAATCATATGCAATTGAAGCCTGATAATGTATTTATATTTAGTATTTGCTAATAGTTTAACTTTGGTTTTTCAGTTTAGCACTTTTGTTCTGATAATCATCATGCATCTCAATGGTTTTAAAATATATTTTTATGTTTAGATGCTTGCCTTGTCAAAAGAGCGACTGTTAGCCGGAGATTGGCTGGGCAAAGTCAATATATGGAGGATGGATGGACTCTTCAGATGCCTTCCAATTTATGCCTATGCCTTCGGGTGTCAAACGTGAGTCTATAAAAATCTTTGGGTATACATTTCCTGACATAATGTTTTACATATTGATCTGAATTTTATGACATTATCTGAATAGAATTATAAATTCTATAACATGTCCTTATGGATACGGTTGAGTAAAGTTAGAGAATGTGATACAGTATTTTACATATTGATCTAAATTTTATGAACTTATCTGAATAGAATTATAAATTCTATAACATGTCCTTATGGAGACAGATGAGTAAAGTTAGAGAATGTGATTTTCTTGAAATTCATTTTGCTTAGATTGTTAAATTATTTATTTCCATTATGGAATACTTTAACTAGCACAGTAAAACTTTACGAAACTGGACACTCTTAGTACCAAGAGCATAAAGTGGTTTGATTAGGGCTAGAATGGACTTACTGGGACCAAAATATATGGCCAGTCTGTAGAGTAACCATGGTTACAGAGGATCTGGTTTAGGGCAGTTTCAGTGTTCTACTTGTACCTGTATTGAAACAATTACTAGTTTTATCTCTTCATCAATCCAAACAATTTCTGGATTCATCTTCGTCTCATACTGCTCATTCAGTAGCAAGATTTCAGACTAGGGTGTTTGGTATAAATTGTATGAATTATTTTGATATTTTTTATTAGAAAGAATGAGCTAAAAAAATTATTATTTTAAAGAGATAAAAATTAAATAGATCAATACTTGTTTTCAGTTTTGAAATTTTCATAATCCAGAACGATGCAAGATTTTGATTCTAACATGAAAAGCAAACCTAAAAATTATGTTGTTTATGACTATTATGGACTGTTGACCCAGTACTAAAGCATGTGATTATCTGCCTCATGTATTGGTTGAACAACTCTGCGATGACATTTCAGTCAGTCCACATCTTCCACATGAACATAAGCTGAACATGTAGGCCCTACCCTGTTCTCTTCCATGTTGCGATGCTTTATCATCATGTAGTCACATTGTTGCCTATAAGATGTGGTAGATAATGTAGATGCCATCAATAATATAGTCTAAAACTAAATGTATTCAGGTGGAAATAACTCTGATCAGTGTTATTTTCACTTGAATGCATTTGATTTTCAATAGCCTTTTGGATGGAGAAAAGACTTATAAAATTCTTGAATTATTTCATTCACCACTTCAGAAGACTGGAAATAATGTTTCTGTCAAAGCTTCCTGTCCAAAACTTAGTATGTTGATTATTTACCACAGAAGAGATGGTGACCAAGTGTTCAATGTGTCATTTATTTTTCTATTCACCTTCTTGTTAAAACAGTTACCATATACTGAGTGTTGCTGTTGGTAACATGTGACCTCAAAAGCAACAATCTAGAATCTTTAAAATGGCTATATTAGGTTATACCGAGTGTTGCTGTTGTTAACATGTGACCTCAAAAGGAACAATCTAGAATCTTTAAAATGGCTATATTAGGTTATACCGAGTGTTGCTGTTGGTAACATGTGACCTCAAAAGCATTCAATCAAGGATCTTTAAAATGGTTATATATGGTCATCCTGAGTGTTGCTGTTGGTAACAATTGACCTCAACAGCATACAATCTAGGACCTTTAAAATGGTGTAATAGGTCATACTGAGTGTTGCTGCCAGTAACTAGTGACCTGAAAAGCATACTATAGGATATTTAAAACAGCTATATTAGGTCATACTGAGTGTTGCTGTCAGTAACTAGAGACCTGAAAAGCATACTGCAGGATTTTTTAAATGACTATATTGTCATACTGAGTGTTGCTGTTGGTAACATGTTACTTCAAAAGCATTTTATCTAGTAGAGTTAAAATGGCTATATTGTCATACTGAGTGTTGCTGTTGGTAACATGTGACCTGAAAAGCATACTATGTAGCATTTTTAAAATGGCTATATTGTCATACTGAGTGTTGCTGTTGGTAACATGTGACCTGAAAAGCATACTATGTAGCATTTTTAAAATGGCTATATTGTCATACTGAGTGTTGCTGTTGGTAACATGTGACCTAAAAAGAAGAATCAATTGTGGTATATAAATGCCCATTTTTCGCCATGCTTTGTATTGGGAGAGACAAAAGAAATTCATGTAAGAAAAGTATAATATATAATGAAATAGACAAAAGCAGAAAATACAGAAATAGAAGGTAAAAAAAATATCATCCGAGAGTTTGCCAAAAGAATACATGTTCTGGTTGTTTCCATTGCCATGAACTTCTTTCAATATTTATGAATTTTTTCAAAAGATTTCTGTTGATTAGTTTTAACATGAGTAGTACAAGAAGACTTTATATACAAGTGTTTATTATTGCTCATTTGAGACTTAGTAAAGAGTTTCTACATATATTAAATAACCTCTACTTTGGTTACAAAGAGGAAGATAATTAAATGTGTAGAATGAAACTCAACTACACATTTATTCTGTGAATGGCAATGTGTACCATGGATCTTAAGGCTTCTAGTTTCAGAAGTTTTGTTCACGAGTAACACCATCTTGATCAGAAAATCAGTCTAACAATCTCGTTGTACATGCACACCATCTTAAACAAAGAATCAGTCTATAAATCACATTGTACATTCACACCATCTTAAACAGAAAATCAGTCTAGAAATTTCATTGTTCATTCACACCATCTTAAACAGAGAATCAGTCTAGAAATTTCATTGTTCATTCACACCATCTTAAACAGAAAATCAGTCTAGAAATTTCATTGTTCATTCACACCATCTTAAACAGAGAATCAGTCTAGAAATTTCATTGTTCATTCACACCATCTTAAACAGAAAATCAGTGTAGAAATCACATTTTTCATTCACACCATCTTAAACAGAGAATCAGTCATAAAATCTGATTGTACATTCACACCATCTTAAACAGAGAATCAGTCTGGAAATCACATTGTACATTCACACCATTTTAAACAGAAAATCAGACTATAAATCACATTGTAAATTTGCACCATCTTAAACAGAGAATCAGTCTGAAATCACATTGTACATTCGTACCATCTTAATCAGACAATCAGTTTAAAAATCCCATTGTAAATGTATGCCATCGTAAACAGAATCAGTCTAAAAATCCCATTGTACATTCATGATATCTTAAACAGAATTGGCCTAGAAATCTCATTGTACATTTATGCCATCTTAAACAGAAAATCAGTCCAGAGATCACATTGCACATTCACACCATATTAAACAGAGAATCAGTCTAAAAATCACATTGTATATTCACAACATCTTAAACAGAGAATCAGTCTTGAAATAACATTGTATTATCACACAATCTTAAACAGAGAAACAATCTAAAATTCTGATTGTATATTCACACCATCTTAAATGGAGAATCAGACTAGAAATAACATTGTACATTCACACCATCTTAAACAGGAAATCAATCTAAAAGGTGCACTCTACAGATATTACGTGCTTCTGAGAGAGTGACAGGTGTAAGATGAAGTTGTTTGTATTTGCAACATGCACAATGGAGAGAATGTTGGCATACCTCTATGCTATTTTCATGTACTTTGGCTGACATTTCTTTTCATATTGTACTTGTGGAAATTGTACATGATCTAAGCACACAGCAGACAGAAATGGCCGCTCCAAAGTACTTGAAAAATCAGCCTAAATTAGTCAAAAGTACACTATTTTCAGCAGCTATTTAAATAGAGAAACAAATTTTGCCATAGTAGGCAATACCAGCATCAGAAAGTACAATGAATGAATTACATAATATAAAAATAGTAAAAAAAAGTTATCGGCTCTTTTTTTAAAAAAATTTACCTTTGAAGTCCAGGAAGTGAAAATGACCAAGTGGAGCTAGCCGTTCTTTTGAGGGGTGCACATCTTAAGTAAGACCAAGCTGTATACTCTATAACCCAAATTGCACCCATCAATCATACACAAAATAAAGGGAATTAATAGTTCTTTTAACAATACCTAAGATATATAAGGTCTTTTTTAAATAGCCAGGACAACCAGTGAGGAAAACCTGGATAATTCTTTTTCTTTAAAAATCTAACTGTAGAGCACCACCTAAACATATTGTACATTCACACCTTCTGGAACAGAGAATCAGTCTAGAAATCCCATTGCACATTCACACCATATGGAGCAGAGAATCAGTCTAAAAATCCCAATGTACATTCACACAATCTGGAACAGAGAATCAGTCTAGAAATCCCATTGTACATTCACACCATCTCTAGCAACAGTCAAGAATGGTTGGTGAATTTCATTAGAAGTTTTCAGAATTGTAACTTTTTCATATATTCATTAACAGTAGACCATCTGTTTTAACCAGAACATAAAGGTTTATGTAACCCACATACATACTTATATCACTAATATAACAAAATTAATTCATACATGTCACTACCCTTGTTTTGCAGGCAAATCTTCCTTGTGTATGATGAGATGTCAGAACCCTCCATGAAAAAGATAAACAGTATTGTTCACACTGCAGTTAATATGTGTTCCGTGGCATATCTATTAGTAAGTGACTTACCAGTCCATACAAAATCATATGAAACTTGTTTTAGACAAATAATCACATAAAATCACTGACAAGTTTTATATAAGCAATTTTTGCTTTTCCAAGAAGAAGAAACACGTAGATTACATAATGATTTAGACATTGATTATCTCATGTAACTGACATTTTTGTACAATGAAACAAACCAGTCTCATTTGTAGTTTGAAAATATACATAAAATACATGATGATATCAATTACAACAATTGGAAAACATACAGTAAACTTAAAAAAATTGAAATGCTGTCAACTCCGAATTTTGTCGTCAAGCTTGAGGTTCTTCAGTTTTACTAAGTTGCAGGCTAGAGACTGTAGAAGTCATTCAAACGGTGCTGAGTATTTGAGGAACTGATGTTAAATTTATCAAGGTTTTACTGTATTTTTATTATTAGCAGAAATTAAATTGACATAAATAGCAAATAATAATTATGTCAGTAATTCAGAGACCCGTTATTGATAATTTTCAGTTAAATTTCTTTATGCTTTTATGTTGGATTTAGCTCTTTTACTTATGAATGTATCCTTTTTTTTCACACAGTTACAAACTTAATCTTGTTATGAGAACCATGCAAGTAACTACTCAGTGCTTTAGAGGGAATACAAAAAAATAAATGATGCACACTTGCAATCAACATTACAATTCTTGCCATAGCAGCACCGACTCATCATCAACCACATCTTAAGTCACCACTGTAACTATCTGAACCTCATAATATATTTAAGAAATGTTTGATTTTGTATCTTGCACGTTGATTTGCATTTTCTGTTGTATACAGGTGGGATTTTTTGGATACATTGCCTTTTATAACATTGATGAGATCAGTGGGGATATCTTCACACATGTGGAGAAGAATTTGCTGACGGATGCCTTCAAGCTGTGTTTTGTGATCTCGCTTGCTGTGACAATTCCCCTGATTGTGTTCCCCTGCAGGGCCTCATTGTACACACTGCTGTTCCCTCAGGTTGGTATCATTCTACCTGGGAAATTTTCTTTTTTATTTTCTAATCAAAACTTAGAATGTTGGTATTTACCACAGAAAAGATGGTGCCAAGTGTTCACCGTATGAAATTATCTTATCCTCACAACTTTGCTTGCCAATATAGGTGTGGTTGGGTGTTATAACAGTGCTCCAGCTCAGAATATGTTACAAAGCGTCGGCAAAACAAGATCAGTTTTTACTGTGGTAACATTTTTTACACCATAGAGGCATTCTTTTTGCAATGAAAAGATCATACATGTATATTGCAAAAAATTACATTTTTGTTTGTAAAAGCAGACAGAAATTAAATTAACTTTTAAATTGTAGCAACATGAAAAAATATATAGAAAATAACAATTTAAATTTATCACTTCTGAATCAGTGATCTAGAGAAGGAAGCAGATTAGGGGCAATCAGGGCAGAGGGGAAGGTCACCTCTTTATTACTAGCTGGAGTATTGTACATTGTTTACCTTTTCACTTATTGTTTTTCTTTTCACCTATTGTGTATGATATACACCATGCTTAAAAGCACTGTGTGGTTTGAATCAACAAAGTTTTCATGATCTTGTTTTATGATAAGTTCATCCCCAGCTTTCACAAAATTTAAACAGAATTTTGCATAAGAATTTTTTTCTTCTTCTAAATGATAAGCTACCCCACTTTTCACAAATTACATATGCCCAACATCTTGGATCTATAAGACAAATACCTTATCTCACTAAAGCCTTTGGTATTGGGTATCTTTTTGATGTATTATAGTGGATATTCTAGCATGTACATATTGTAATTGGGCTTCATATAACAGAAATTTCACACACACGTCTTTGTAAGAGGCAAAAAATGTGTATCCTTCTCCTGTATTTATCACTGTATGTCATGTACCTGATGCAGAATAGACCCAGACCTGCTTTTGCATAATATGCTGACATACTATGGTGACCTCAGAGCCAATAGCCTGTTGAAGAGTCCAAGTTTTGCTGTTCAGGGGCAGCATTTGTTGGCCTATATTCAAAACCAGTGATCTATGAAAATGTATGATTTGCAGATGTTCATTTAGTCTCAGTTTGGTGATATCCCCTACCCCCCCCCCCCCCCCACTGATCTCCAATTTAATAGCAGTTTTGATTTCAGAGACATCAGTGGTATGGTACAAAAATTGTATAACAGATTATCTGCATGCTGTGACATGTAATAATTACCTGACATAAAGATAAATAATGAAGTTAATGGCCTCTGCAAGCCATACATTTCTGTGGCTCTTTGGTTATATGAAATATAGGTCTGCAAATTCTGCCCTGTGTTTGAGGTAGCAAAATCTGGGCTTTTCAACAGGCAATATGCTATGACACAACCTGTTGGCATAGTGACGTCAGAGACTCCGACTTGGTCTATGCTGTCTGCCTGTAATCCTAAGTAGAACAAACAGCATAGTCTTATCTGTTAGTGCATTTTGCGGTTTAGATTAGGTTCATGATGTTGTAACTGGGTTTATGTTTAATACACAAATTTGTTGCTATGCATGATTCACTATAGAGTTTGATTTTGAAGAATTTTAGTATTAATTTTGTCAAGCTGACTTGTCCAGGGATACATGACCATAGTCTCTGTATTTACACAAATACATAAAAGGTTGTTGAAACTTAGCAGGTCAATTCAATCTATTGTGAAAACACATATAAATAGGGTACATTCACAGAATATTGTGTAGTTAACATATGTATGTGATTTGCACTGATGTCATTTGAAATTTTGGAGGATGAATCAGGCGATGTTAAAGAAAAAACACTCGCTTGAATCTCACCATGTTTTTCTTGTATTTATTGTTTGCATGTTTACTCTTATTTTGGTTTGCATTTGTGTGTGAACTTTTTTGTTTTTTTGTTTTCTAGACCGATATGGTAGAGGTAAGACTTGCACTTTGTGAGGTGAAATATGGCAACAATCTTCACTTCTTATATATACAGTCTGGACTGATTAATCAGACCACTTTGTGAGGTGAAATATGGCAACAATCTTCACTTCTTATATATACAGTCTGGACTGATTAATCAGACCACTTGGTGAGGTGAAATATGGCAACAATCTTCACTTCTTATATATACAGTCTGGAGTGATTAATCAGACCAATTTGTGAGGTGAAATATGGCAACAGTCTTCACTTCTTATATATACAGTCTGGATTGATTAATCAGACCATCACTTCTTATATACACAGTCTGGACTGATTAATCAGACCATCACTTCTTATATATACAGTCTGGACTGATTAATCAGACCATCACTTCTTATATACACAGTCTGGACCGATTAATCAGACCATCACTTCTTATATATACAGTCTGGACTGATTAATCAGACCATAACTTCTTATATATACAGTCTGGACTGATTAATCAGACCATCACTTCTTATATATACAGTCTGGACTGATTGATCAGTCCATCACTTCTTATATATACAGTCTGGACTGATTGATCAGTCCATCACTTCTTATATATACAGTCTGGACTGATTGATCAGTCCATCACTTCTTATATATACAGTCTGGACTGATTGATCATTCCATAACTTCTTATATATACAGTCTGGACTGATTGATCAGTCCATCACTTCTTATATATACAGTCTGGACTGATTGATCAGACCATCACTTCTTATATACACAGTCTGGACTGATTAATCAGACCATCACTTCTTATATATACAGTCTGGACTGATTAATCCGACCATAATATACCTCTTATCAGGCCACCCTTTATGCAATTAATAAGTGGTCATATAAGAGGAGACAAAATCACAGCCACCAGTCTCTGATTCATCGCATAATGCTATGATGAGAAATCATGAGTGGGACCTTTATGTATGAGTAGGATCTAGAATGCAGACAAGACAGTTCTCCTAGTAAAACAGACATGTCTCTTTATATGTATAGAGTTTTAAAAATCTAACAATGTGATTCAACCTGTACATCACTTTTCTTTTGTTGTTTCCTAGCAAATTTTCTAAATTTAGTTTCTTTCTTTGGATTTCAGCATTGAGAGTACATCAAGAGTCCTAATGCTTTTTTTCTAGGACTTTATAAAAAAAATGGAGAGATCCAAGTGCATTTTCATCCACTTTTGTAAATCAGGGACAATCAGTATGGGGTCAAAGAGAAATGCTGTAAATGTGAAGATTTGATGTTGATATTTATTGGGAAGTAAAGTCATATCTGATGGAATATGAGCGAGTGAATATGAGTGTTGCAAGAGTAGCAACAGACATATATATATATAATACCTCAACACTTTTGCATACTGTATCAGATATCCCTTTTTTCACTAAAAAATATCAGATCTTCACAATTGCAAATTTGTTCAGAGCTGACAAAAAGAAAAGTGATGAAATGTTGAATCATATTTTTATATTTGTGAAACTTGATACATGTAAAAAGAGATGCTCATTTTAGTTTGGTGACTAAAACTTTTCTCTGCATTCTAGATCCCACTGACACATAACTGAAAGGTCGCACTCAATTTTCTCATTATATCATTGTGTGGTAATGAATGAGAGAAATTGGTGGCCATGAAAATGCTGCAGGTGTGTTGTTCAGAGGGGCCATACCAAAGGGAAATAACTGTGTTGGATAAATGAAACTTTCAGATAAATGGGTGTGGAAATTGAGTTACCAGTAATAAATTATCCAGTTTATGGGGACAAAAAGATGTGAAATTAATTAGTCCAGGCAGTAACATTAATATAGGCAGGTCTTATCTTTATGTTGATTGGATAATAATTTGGTATTTGCTGCAGCTTTTGAAAAGAAAATGTCTTGAAAATTATATGTGTATTGCATGCCATATAGTTTGTTCTGAGTTTCTGTTAAAGGCATTTCAGTTAATTCAAACTTTACATTTTCTTAACCTTTACATTTCATGCAATTAGTCTGTATAATTGAGACTGGCAGTATTTTATTAGATATGCAGCTATCTCAGCTAGCTATATCTGTAACCATATTAAAGCAACCTGAAAAGTTACACTGTTGTATCCATGTATATGAATGACTTGAAAGGACTCTGCAGTTTGCTGCTTAATCTGAAATGTTCACTGCGATATTTTTATAAGGGAGGTAACTGTAATACCAAATGCCATTTACTATCTATTTGACTTGACTGTATGCCCAACATAAAACAGCTTATGCCTGGATATTCTGTGACTGTATGCCCAACATAAAACAGCTTATGCCTGGATATTCTGTGACTCTATGCCCAAAATAAAACAACTTATGCCTGGATATTCTGTAACTGTATGACCAATATAAAACAACTTTTGCCTGGATCTTCTGTAAATGTATGCCCAATATAAAACAGCTTATGACTGGATCTTCTGTGACTTTATGTCCAACATAAAACAGCTTATGCCTGGATATTCTGTGACTGTATGCTCAATATAAAACAACTTATGCCTAGATATTCTGTGACTGTATGCCCAACATAAAACAGCTTATGACTGGATCTTCTGTGACTGTATGTCCAACATAAAACAGCTTATGCCTGGATATTCTGTGACTGTATGCCCAATATAAAACAACTTATGCCTGGATATTCTGTGACTGTATGCCCAACATAAAACAGCTTATGACTGGATCTTCTGTGACTGTATGCCCAATATAAAACAGCTTATGACTGGATCTTCTGTGACTGTATGTCCAACATAAAACAGCTTATGCCTGGATATTCTGTGACTGTATGCTCAATATAAAACAACTTATGCCTGGATATTCTGTGACTGTATGCCCAACATAAAACAGCTTATGACTGGATCTTCTGTGACTGTATGCCCAACATAAAACAGCTTATGCCTGGATATTCTGTGACTGTATGTCCAACATAAAACAGCTTATGCCTGGATATTCTGTGACTGTATGCTCAATATAAAACAACTTATGCCTGGATATTCTGTGACTGTATGCCCAACATAAAACAGCTTATGACTGGATCTTCTGTGACTGTATGTCCAACATAAAACAGCTTATGCCTGGATATTCTGTGACTGTATGCCCAATATAAAACAACTTATGCCTGGATATTCTGTGACTGTATGCCCAGTATGAAACAACTTTTGCCTGGATATTCTGTAAATGTATGCCCGATATAAAACATCTTATGACTGGATCTTCTGTGACTGTATGTCCAGTATGAAACAACTTTTGCCTGGATATTCTGTAAATGTATGCCCGATATAAAACAGCTTATGACTGGATCTTCTGTGACCGTATGCCCAGTATGAAACAACTTTTGCCTGGATATTCTGTAAATGTATGCCCGATATAAAACAGCTTATGACTGGATCTTCTGTGACTGTATGTCCAGTATGAAACAACTTTTGCCTGGATATTCTGTAAATGTATGCCCGATATAAAACATCTTATGACTGGATATTCTGTGACAGTATGCCCAGTATGAAACAACTTTTGCCTGGATATTCTGTAAATGTATGCCCGATATAAAACAGCTTATGACTGGATCTTCTGTGACTGTATGCCCAGTATGAAACAACTTTTGCCTGGATATTCTGTAAATGTATGCCCGATATAAAACATCTTATGACTGGATCTTCTGTGACTATATGCCCAGTATAAAACATCTTATGCCTGGATATTCTGCAGCAGCAGCACTTTATATCTCAGCATGATACTGCATGCATCAGTTGGTCAGGAACTTCTGTCACATGTCAGTATATGTCATTTAGCTATTTATTTAGGTCTAAAAATCAGTAGAACTTGTCCATGTGATTACCTCCTGCTTCCAACAGGGCAGAATGAGTCACGCTAATATCAACCATTTGTACTAAATCCATGTTCATTTGTGTCTGTGACTATTCACAAGAGATCTGAAAGTCCTTGCTATTTCAGGTTGTAACAGTTTCTATTCAATTTTTGTTAATCACATTTTATTATTTTGATAAAGTAAGGGTTTGTTTAAACTGTGTATTTTTCTTGTTATAACAATGTATAAGACATTAACCTCTATGCATAGAATCAATGCACTCATAGAAGCATGAAGAGTATATCTCTGACCTTTCTCAAGAATTATTATACAAGCCTTAATTACTCAATGAGGGAATTGTCAAAGGAACTGACCTTAGTTATGAATATAAAAATATGTATATTAAATTTGAAAACATCATCACACTGACCTAGTTTTTGTAATGATGACGTGGTATAGATCTTGATGCTTCTGCATTCTAAATTTGATAACTTCAAAGATTACTACATCTAAGACAATGACCAAATCCATTTAACATTATCACAAATAAATGTTTGTGAACATGAGCATACATGGAGAGTAATCTTTGACCACCTGAAGAGCATCCTCTACATGTCATATTACATGAGCAACTACACCACAAGAAATTTTCACACCTTATTTACCTCACAAAGTATGAATTTTGATGTAAAGAGCAAAAGAAAAATGATTCCCATAATATGTGTTATTACCTATCTCGTAGCTGCTTGCCATGTTTCATGTTGCAGTGCTTGCTAGAGACTATGGATCTCGTAGCTGTTTGCCATGTTTCATGTTGCAGTGCTTGCTAGAGTCTATGGGTCTTGTAGCTGCTTGCCATGTTTCATGTTGCAGTGCTTGCTAGAGACTATGGGTCTCGTAGCTGTTTGCCATGCTTCATGTTGCAGTTCTTGCTAGAGACTATGGGTCTCGTAGCTGTTTGCCATGTTTCATGTTGCAGTGCTTGCTCGAGACTATGGGTCTCGTAGCTGCTTGCCATGTTTCATGTTGCAGTGCTTGCTAGAGACTGTGGGGCTTGTAGCTGCTTGCCATGTTTCATGTTGCAGTGCTTGCTAGAGACTGTGGGTCTTGTAGCCGCTTGCCATGTTTCATGTTGCAGTGCTTGCTAGAAACTATGGGTCTTGTAGCTGCTTGCCATGTTTCATGTTGCAGTTCTTGCTAGAGACTATGGGTCTTGTAGCTGCTTGCCATGTTTCATGTTGCAGTGCTTATTAGAGACTATGGGTCTGCTTTTCTTACCTCTACTTATTTGTATTTCCTTTTGTTTTTATATTGTGTCACATTTTTATGTGTATAATCTTTTCATTATATGTACATATTTTGCATATCATATTTTCTTTGTTATTCTTTTTTTGTGGTCACATTAATAGCAAATGTTATTTCTGGCAAGATATAGCTGTAACATTCATGTATAGTATGTGTCATGCTAGTCAAATTTAAAATGTATATGTTGTCAGTAGCATGTAGAATCTAGACTGGCTGCAGATGCATAACACATATTGGTTTTGTCAGGGACTCTAATAATGGAGCCATAGAGAACCATTGTGCTGAAAGGATTATGTAATGGCCATAAGCCACAGTGGTACTGAAAATATGTCATGATGCTCACAAGCCACTGTGATCCTGAAAAGGTCAAATAATGTCCATAAGCCACTTTAGTGTTGAAATGATTAAAAGTAATGGTGCTAGGTCACTGTAGAACTGAAAGGGCCACATAATGATCATAGACCACCATAGTGCTGCTGCAAGGATGACATAAAAGCCATAAGACACTGGTGTTGAATGATTACATACATTGTAATGTCCATAGACCACCATAATGATGAAGAGCTTAAATTATGACCTCATGCCACATTGATGCTGAAATGATTAAATAATGACATTAGAACACTGTGGCACTGAAAGGATAAGTTAATTTTAAAATTTTGCTTGTTAGTATCTCTTCAAAATTCAAGTCTACTTGCACCAACCAAAGAGCAAACTTGCACAAATTTAGATATTCAGTACTTACAAAAAAGTGTTGGTTTGCCTTGGGTTGTTAATATCAAGGGTTTTGAAGATGATAGATAAACTTGCCAAGCTATATATGATCACTAGTCAGTGTATAATGTTAGAATGTAATGGATTACATGTCCTTATGAATATGAAATTGTATACCCATAAGCATTTCATCTGAGATTTCCAAATATATACAATGGTCCCTCACTATCTAGTTTAATATGGCCCCTAATATAACATGGGTATGGTCATGTATCCCATTATACTGGTCGATGTTTTTTGGCATGGAGAGATTTCAATCCATCCATGTCCTATGGCAATGTGTCCATTCTCTGTTACAAATATAGTTTGTAGTACTAATAATAGTAACAAACTTTATGGTCTTACTAAAAGTAATAACAAAATATAGATCTCCTGGTCTTTCAGGTTAAGTTTTGTATGTCAAGGAGGTAACTCAAATGTAGGTAAATGATTAGACCTAATAGTAGTTATCTCCCATAGATATTGCCCCACTAATGGTAATTAATACTTGAAACAATAGTAGAAAAAGGTTTAAAAGGAAATCACTATAAAAATTCCTCCAGTAAAGTTTCAAATGTTAATATAAATTTTCTAGTGATATGTCAAGAAAAGATCATGTGGAAAAAATATTATAAAGATTATTTTGAGCAGTGTGTTTACAATAGCAAAAATTAACATGAACAGCAGTTTCTCTGGAGTTTTGTTCTTTCATCTGATCTTAAGTAAATTAGTATCATTTTAAACACTCCAAGCCATCAGTATTCTCAATATTTGTACCACAGTATAATGCAAGCTCACCTTTATTACAGTACACTTTTATGACTCCCAGAACAGCATTATAGGCATCGCTACACTAATTGGGCCAATGCCTTTTAACACAGGACACTTTTATGACTCCCAGAACAGCATGATAGGCATCACTACATTAATTGGGCAGATGCCTTTAGCACAGTACACTTTTATGACTCCCAGAACAGCATGATAGGCATCACTACACTAATTGGGCCAATGCCTTTTAACACAGGACACTTTTATGACTCCCAGAACAGCATGATAGGCATCACTACATTAATTGGGCCAATGCCTTTTAACACAGGACACTTTTATGACTCCCAGAACAGCATTATAAGCATCACTACATTAATTGGATCAGTGAGCTGTTATTACATCCTAATGTAGTCCCTAAGAATATCATTAATAATTGTTCTCAGATTTTCTTGTACATCTTCTCGCCAGTGAAGAATGTTACTTGTTTTCAATAGAAAGTAGCATTAAAGCCTAAACAGAAAATAAAATGTTTCTTCAATTCAGCCTAATGGCTTCAGTGTAGGATGACAGAGTGAATGATTTTGTTAGTTCTGGAAAGGTCACTTGCACAGAGAATTCTATTAATTTCATTTAAATGCAACGGTTTGCAAAAAATGTAACATAACCTATGCTGATTTTGTTATATGTTGTGTCCAAGTTAATGACTAACACAAGATAGTCTTGATGCATCTGAACTTGTTGCTAATGTACTGGAATTTCATTAAAAATGTAGAAAATGAAGGAAGTATATAATAAACTAAGTAAAGTGTTAATTTATCGTAGGGACCACTGTATATTTATGATGTACCATTTAACATATTGTTGGCTGACTGATCAAAGAAAATGTTTCATCATGTAGGAATAGAATTTACACTTTTGCTGATTTAGAGTAAAACTGTTGGACCTTGTTACTGTTTTGCTTCTGAAGGTTTGCAAAACAGTGAGATTACTTCACTTTTTTGTAAATTTCATATGAAATAAGCCATATATATATATATATATATATATATATATATATATATATATATATATATATATATATATATATATATATAAATATTCACAAGCATAACATATTTACAAAATTTTGTTCCTTTTTATAGCAACATGTCCCAAAAATGTTATTATAATTGTTATTTAACAGATTAGAAAGTTTGTGAAAAAAATGCTAATTTTAGTAAATTAGAATTAGCCGTCTCATTATCAACTGGGTGCTGGCTTAATTACCATCTACTTTTCTAGCTGCGCCATCTACTATAACAATGCTGTAACATTTGACTTAGCCTTTTATTGTTTATTTTGAGCGAGTTACTTCATATTGATAGGGCTACTGTATAATACCTTTTGATATACCATTCTAACTTGTCACATGACATCATTATTATGACATTTCATATTTTCAGTATTACATGTGTAATGTTATGTCATGATACATCATAAGTATACGGTATAATGTCTGAGAAGTCAAGATTTACTATAACATCAAAAAAGTTGGCTCTTTAGGGGTGCTTTAATGAAAGAATCATCTTTAAACATGTTTTGTGCTCGTTTTGTGCAAAATTTATGAAATAATCACTTGTATACAATCCTGTATTTTGCAGAAACCAAAGGCTAGTGAAGATATGCCAGGGGATGCCCAGATGCCAGAACTTCACTTCCAGATTATCTCTGTTTCCATCATTCTTGTATCCATGATTTTGGCTATCCTTTTTCCCAATGGTAACATACTGTAAACCATAATACTGAAGCATCATCCCCATTTCCATCATGTGTAGGGGAGGGTGGTTACCCATACGCATGGTAGCCTCTAATAAATTGTGCAAGGTTGTGTCAGTAAGACCACATGCAGGGGAAGGTGGTTACTCATACGCATGGTGGCCATCTTGAAAATCTTGTTATTGCTACTTCTGAACAGAAAGTCATATTGATGTTTTTTTTACACAGATTTCTTATGATGTCTAGATGGTCCTAAATGAAAATGGTGCTGATCACACATCCAATATGGCTGCCACAGCAGCCATCTTGACAATCTTGTTATTGCTACTCCTGAATGGATGGTCACATCAACATGGGGATTTTACTAAAAGACTTCTTATGATGTCTGTTTGGTCCTAAATGAAAATGGTGCCACTCACACAGATAATATGGCTACCACAGTGGTCATCTTGAAAATCTTGTTATCACTACTTCTCAATGAATGGTCATATCAGCATGGGATTTTCTCTGAAAGACTTCTTATGATGTCTAGTTGACTGTAAATGAAAATGGTTCTAATCTGACCTCCAATATGGCCACCACAAAAGCCATCTGGAAAATCTTACTATTGCTACTTCTCCTAGATGGCTAGTCATATCGACATTGTGCTTTGACCAGAAGTCTGATTATGTATAAATGGTTCTAACTGGAAATGATGCGGATCTGATATACAATATTACCACCATGGCAGCCATCTTGAAAAAAATCTTGTTATTGTTACTCCTCCAAAACAGAAAGTCATATCAACATGGGGTTTTCACCAGAAGACTGGTTGGACTGATATCCAATATGGTCATCATGGTGGTCATCTTGAAAATAGTGTTATCTCTACTTCTCCAAAATGGATGGCTATATCAACATAGGGTTTTCATCAGTAGACTTCTTATGACACCTAAATGAAAATGATGCCAATCGGACATCCAGTATGGCTGCCACAACACCTGTCTTGAAAATTTTGCTGTTGCTACTCCCCCTGAACAGACGGTCATATTGAGATGAGTTTTTCACCAAAAGACTTCTAATGATGTCCACTTGGTCTAAAATAAAAATGGTGCCAATCTGACATGCAGTGTGCCCACCATAGCAGATAATTTTAAAATTGTTATCACTGAAGAATGTCAGAGATGGTTTCAACACTCAGTAGTTAAAAAGAAGATATGTTCTTATCTTGAATGCCTGGAAATTCTTTTCACCCAGTAGAGTGTCAGTCCCTTTGAGGAACTATTGTTTTTTTTTAAAGTAGAAATTGCAGGGGCCCCGGGTAGCTGAGTGGTCTAAGGTCCTCACCTTTACAGATCACTGATATCTCACCACCGTCTGCATGGGTTCGAGTCTCGGGCTCAGCCAAAGTGGGTATGTAAGAAAGCTTGCCAGTAGCTTCCCATGGGTCAGTGGTTCTTCCAGGGGGTTTTCTGGGTTCTTCCTCCATGTATAGCCTTTCATGTGCTGAAAAATGGCATTAAACCCATAACAACAATAACATCAAAAACAACAAATTGCAAAAACTTTGAATACAGGCTTTTTAAAACAGAAGAAATATTGTGCATCATCTATGATATCTGAAATGGTTACCAAGTGGATACATTTATTCAGGCCAAGGCCAACCTTTTGGCCTATTTCTAATAGCATCAGCTGTGATTATCAGAAATTTTATCAGTGTTGGCATGTATGCATGTATGTATGCATGTACACATGTATATGTGAGAGAGAGAGAGAGCTAGAAATTGGAAATTGCTTAGTTATATACTTAATCAATTAGTATGATTAAACAGCTGATCCATATGTCTACATTTTGATACATCCAGTTTGATTTACCTTTCACCTAGAAAAGAGTTTACAAATAAAATTCCTCAGAAAATTGCTCTGGCTCTGATTAAATCTAGTCATTGCTAGACCTTAAACCCTCATAAATGCTTCATTTGAATGACAGTAGCCATCATAAGTCAAACACTGTTAACAAAACACTTGCTGGACTTAGTCCCACTGTACTTGTTCCCCTGGTACACATAAGCTAATTCTGACTTGGAACAAATTTATAAATTTCTTATAAAACGTCAGTAAGAAATTTCTCTGTTTACACTTGATCCAATGTGATGTCAGCTTGATATGACATCTTTTGTTATTTCATGGAAAGCAAATTATGGTATCTTTATGTCTTTAAGTCATTTATTAATATTTTAATAATAAAAAAGAACCCAACTAATTGATTGATTGCAATGTTTAAATTGCCAATTATACCTGCCTGTCATTTGTTCTTCCAATTTATTTTGCTTTTTTGAACTTCTGATAAGGTCCATTGCAAGAAAACTTTACAAAAACTTGATTCAGTTGACTGTTTTCTCTTTTTTGCTTCAGTGGAGCTGGTTTTGGCTCTAAATGGGTCCACAGTGGGAACTGTTATATGCTACATATTTCCTGCCATCTTCTTCCTCAAGGTCATGTCAGGAGCAGCAGAAGGGAAAGGGACAGCAAAGGTTGGTACAGGAAAATATCAAATTACATTGTCTGCCAAGAAATCCTTATGTAGCTTGACATGTGCAGTATTTGTTGCATGTTGTGTTTTGTTCCAAAACTCTCAAATATAATCTGCAAGATCAGTTGGATTCAGATTATGACAAATATTTATCTACTATTTGATTCTTGCAAAATGTTATCAAAAACAGAATGTAGTATCTGCCCTCAGTAATGTACTACGATGGCATGTTAGGCTTTCAAAGATTCTGCTGATTTGATACATTTTTGCATGAGGTCATAAAACACAGTAAAACTATGAGAAGTCAAACAACATTATTTGAATAACCCACTCAGTTCCATTGTTGAGTACTCTCTTGATAATGATCTCAGAAAATACAAAACTTTGTAAACTTAAAACAATAATTTGGTCCTGTGGTGCTCTGAGTTTTCAAAGTTCTGCTGTATATTGGACATTAGGAATTGATATGCTCACATTTTATCAGCAAAAGTAGTCTTTAGTCACCAAACTGGGTTGCTCATCTGAAACATTGCTTACTCAATCATTATAAAATGAAGAAAAAAATGTATATTGTTTTGCAAAAACCAGTTATCATTTTGCTAAGTTACCTAAGTTACTTGCAATTAAATTGTGAAGAAAAAATTCCAGTTTGATTAATTAGGACTGAAATAGAGACTCAACCAGGAAAGATTTCAAATTCTTCATGCATTAGACATAGAGAATATTTACATATACTCAGAAGGTGTAATCTGCATAATTTGATCTATTGATGTATAGAGGTAAGTAGAAAGGAGAGAGATGAAAACAAGAAAAATAATTTTCTTTTGTTTCAGTAAAACACAAAACTATGGAGATTTCAAGAAAAGTTTGCAATTATTTAAATATTTCTTATTTATATTGAATTTGTTTGTTACCAGGCTGTGTTGTTACTGGGTCTGGTTATCCTACTGGTCAGCACCTACACGACCTTGACCACTAAGCAGACTGGTCATCATGCAGACAAAGGTCCGGTGGAGGCTGTGGAGATGGGAGTGCCACATGTTGATGTTGATGGCCACATTAAACTACAGCCACCTGACAGCCTGAAGCAGCCAAAGCCCCCAGGTCAGTAAAACAATACAGGGGCATAAAGGTCGACATTTTTTAAAGAAGAATCATAGGGCTGGAGGTAACAAATCCTGCCATAATTTTCTTAACAGTGTTAGGGGGGAGTTATTGCTGGAGTTATTTGGATATTTAAGCATACACTGGGAATTTTTGCCTAGAAATGTTACTGTTCTACATGAAAAAGTGTTCAATATGTTTTCCCAAAGATTTCTGATGCTAGTTCATGAGTATAAAATCAGTTGCTAAAACCTGGAGGTTCTGTGCCAAATCCAGACCATAAGCAAGTGTGCAGATGGCTAAGTATTGGAGTAGACATCCTGGCTGTGTCTTCTGCTATCAGCTCTTTGTGAACAGATATGTTTTGAACCATAATGAGAATAGTGCATGTAGGTCAGTGACTTTTAATTTGTAGGATTTGCGGGAGATAAAGGTCACATGACATTTGCTTTTTGCTCACCTTCCAGCGACATATTATACCATGACATTGTCTGTCTGTCCATACCTTTTCCTGTTCTCCTTTAAATACATTCCCAGATCTCATTAATGTTAGGAAAATAAGCTTGCTACCTCTCGAATCCAGCCTTCCTAAAAAAGACGCAAAATTTGTCTGTTCTGTCTATTTAGCATGTTTCTTCAAGAATACTTATCCAATCACATTATGATAAAACCCTACCAGCCTCCTCACAAATGTGATGTATTGCTCAGCTTAAAAATGGCACCACCTATTGGTGGTCAAGGGGAGGTGAAGGGTAAGAGTTTCTTCCCTTTTTCTATATGGTATATAAACAGAAAAAAATGAATTTGTTGTCTTTTTTTGGAAGGCTGGATTTGGGAGGTAGCGAGCTTCTTTCCTAATGTTAATGTGATCGGGTAAGTATTCTCGGAGAAACATAATTTGCTAAAACATTTGCTTTCTCCATCAAATACATTACCTAATCACATTAACATTAGGAAATTACTCTCTGCTGCCTCCGAATCCAGTCCTCTCTGAAAGACGATAAAACATCTTTCTGTTGATATATCATGTAGGTGAAGGGAAGTAACTCTTAAAGATTAACTCTCCTTGTTCCCACTAGTTGGCCATCCATGTCATGGATGTAACCAGTTTAAACTTAAGCTTGCAACTGTGAACAGAGTCTCTGAAGAATCGATTGCAATTTATATTTTGACCATCCAACATTTAGTTTCAGAGGTATAGTAAGTCATAAGGTTGATATACCTGGTGTATAAAACATTTGCTTTTTTTCCTGATGATTTTCTTTGTATTTGTGCATTTTTTATCATTCTGTATTAACCATGTGGTATAGATTGGTTGCACTAAAGTTTTCACTGGTGCAATTGTTTTGCACTGTTAAATTTCAGTTTATTATGTACTTCTTCAGTTGTCTCGGTAACATGAGTTCACCTATTTAAACAATTTGTATATTTGTTGTACACACTTGTTTTTTTTCTTTCTCTTCTTCATTACAGATATGTCAATCAAGTGCAAGAAGTTCAGAAGCTTTAAAGTCACGGAGGACAACCATGAGAAGATGTTCATCCTAGTATGAAATGTTCTTCTTCACACCCATGTAGCATGTGTGCAATATGGGCAGAAAATGTTTAGTCTAGTGCCTTGAATGTCAACAAGCGAGTTGGACAAAAATAGGATAATTTTTAACCCATTTTGGCAGCCCACTGGGCATAAGTCCCTATCCCCACTTGCACATGGACTTAGGAACATTGAAGCCAGGCGTGTGGGATTACCCTTCCGACTTATCAGGCCAGACTGGCCGACAAGTTGTATATCATTAGTCATATGCCATCCCGGCGGCCAATCAACTGGCTCAGCAGTCCGGACAATCATTGCATGGTTTTGTCTGTCATGAATCTGTCATCTCAGGCTGGTGAACAGCATGCCACTCGACAGTGCCTACAGTGACGGCATGCTATGCCTAGCACACCACCCTGACAGGCCAGCCAACCAGTTGGACTGACCACATCCATGATACCAGCAAATGGTGAACCAACATCACATTTGGAGCTGTCTGTCCCAGCACAGCTGACTGCACCAGACCAGCATTCCCCAGTCAGACCATGCTCTGTGCTGGACATGACCCGGCTGGCCCTACTAGCTTATCCAACAGGTAGAACCATTTTTATACATGGTGACGATTCTGCATTATCATTGGCATACAGAATGCTATACTCCTAGATGCAGAGCATACAGGAGGAGGATGATCCCCTGGTTGAAGAGGTGGGGTGTGACATGGACTTGCCTGAACATCCAGGCCTCAAACATAATGTCTCAATTTCAGACATAGTGGAGTCAGCAGGCTGGCATGCTCAGTCTACTTTTTCCAGCTTCTGTTTGCGTGACATGGTCTCACAAAGGAGATAACTGAGTCTTGTCAGGCCACTGGTAGATGCCCAGACAGTTACCATGCCCCATTCATGACAGCCCAACCTCAGCCCTGGGCATAACCTTGCAACTTTCACTGGATTTGCGCAGGAAACTTTTGAATGTAAGGCAATAGCCAGATGCAGGATCCCACAGGGATAGCCCTTGCAGGTGTATAAACATATAATCTTCGGTTGTGCTAACTTCACGTTAGAAGATGTTCATCCTATTAGTAGGGCAGTCATCATGCTCCAATAAGGCTAATGCTAGAGGTTGGAATCTCAAGCATTTCCTCCTTCTCTTACCTATTCTTCTAATGTTAATGTGATTTTGTTATGTATTTGACGGAGAATGGAATTTTGTAAAGTAAATTATGTTTCTATGAAATTACTTGGCCAAACACAATACTGTCAATCCCTCCCACTCTTCCCCACAAATGCAAGCATCCTGTTATAGGTTTTACTCAAGCTTAAACTGGTTACATCTGGGATACAGTTGGCCACCTAGTGGGAACAAGGAAAGTTAATATGTGGGACAGATGTTTTTTTTTTTCTTTTAATGAGGCTGGATTTGGAGGTAGCAGAGAGTGATTTCTTATGGTAGTGTGATTGGAAAAGTATTTTCAGAGAAACATAATTTACTAAAAAATTTCCTTTCTGCACAATAACTTGAGTTCTACAGCACCTACTTTTTCCAGACTTTATAGGCAAGTTCTTGATGAAAGATAGAAGCCTATTGATTGGAGGTCAAAAGTCAAAGTCACTGTGACTAAAAGAATAACAATGGTTTCTGCACAATAACATTAGTTCTATTTCACAGACCTTGACCAAACTTAAAGAAGAAAAATGGTTTCTACACAATAACATCAGTTCCACATTACAAACCTGGACCAAACTTTGTGGCTGGCTTGCACTTGGCGCCTGTTGATTTTGGGATCAAGAAGTCTATGGTCACTGTGACTGAAAAAAGTAAATTCGTTTCTGCACAAAATTTCAGTTCTTCACCATGTGCCTTACACCAAAGTTTGTGGAATGTATTACATGTTGTGTAAGTAGGAACTCTATTGATTTGGGGGTCAGAAGGTCAAAAGCCAAGGTCGACTGAAAGAAGAAAAATGGTTTTTGCATAATAATTTTAATTTAGACCACATACCTTGACCAAAGTTTGTGGAGGGCTTGCACTTAAAGTGTGGAAAAGGTCTATTGATTTTAAGGTCAAAAGGTCAAAAGTCATGGTCATTGTAACTCAAAGAAAAATTGGGTTTCGCAAAATAAATTTTGTTTATGATTAAATTCTTGACCAAATTTTGTGAATGGTTTGTATTTAGGATAATAAAGAAACCTATAGGTTCTGGAGTCTAAACTTCAGAGATCATGGTTATCACAAGTCTAAAAAGAAAATAATAGTTTCTGCACAGTACATTTAGTTGAAGATTGCGTAATGTAACCAAAGGTCTAGGTTATTGAACTCATTGGTAAATAATTTCCAGAGTCAACCATGCCCTACTAGCGTGTACTTAGAAGACTATTTAGCATGCGGATGGTATATAATGTACCATTTACGGTACTTTTGTTTTAATTTAAAAAATGAAATTTAGTGTCAGCTACAAAATTTGGATCTCTGATTTTGTTGTTCTGCTGTGAAAATAAATGCAGTTTTGAAGCTGGTGAGATTTTATGATATTTACATGATCAATTTCCAATTTCAGTCAGCTTGAATAAATATGCAATCTTATAACAATCCATTGACAAAATTGGAGAGATTCTACCCTGTTAAAGTATTAGTGTATTTTTGTTAGATTGTATATACAAAGAGGTTTAACATATATTTCCAAAACTCCTTTATAGATTCTCATCATACTTGGCATTAATGATTATGAAGCTAAGACAGTTCATTCTGTGATACACTTCCTTACTCTTTTGACCTGGGATCAAGGTCACAATCATAGAAACATTTGTGTGAAGGTATTCGTTAAGTTTGTTTCATTGGTTCATATTTTCTAAACCCCTCAATAGATTATCATGGCATACTCCTAAGGAAGCTAAGCTAAGACAATTCATTCTGAAACACATTTGCTTTTACCTTTGACCTTGGAATCAGAGTCACAGTCAAAGAAAAATTGTGTAAAGGTTTTGGTTAAATTTGTTTCATTGGCTTATATTTCCTAAACCCTTTGATGGAGTTTGTTTATACTTTGGATGAATAATTTATAAAGCTAAGGCTGATGATTATGTGACATGCTCACTGAACCTGTTGACCTTGGAGTCAAGGTCACAGGTTTTACAGCAATTCTTAAATCGTGGGCACAACATGCAGGCCCAGATCTTCTTGATTTCTGGAACTTATTGTTTGCACTGTACTACAAGCATAAAGAGTAACAATATTTTCTGACAGATGGTGGCCTTGATCCTCTTGAAGATAGGCAGAGACAAGAACCTCCCAACCCCCAGTCTCCTGATGGGTTTAAGGTAAGTGCATGGAACTTGCAGTCAGGATTTGTCAAGTATATCACTGAACAGCTACATTGCATATATAATTTTGTTGTTTGTGTTAGCATCTAACTCAGTTTCTCTGACAATGTTGCATGTCCATTGTAGAATGTATTGCTCATTACAGGCCTCTATGCTTGTCACAGGCAAAAGGAGGTCACAGTGACCCTTTTTATGCTCCAGTGACTTTGCTGGGTATTTGGAATATGCCTTGGTGGAGCATGTTAGACATAGCATTCTGCAGAATTCTTATTACTTAAAATGTCCAATCAGTTTCCATTACACTCACACAAGTTTTTAGTTCATCTTGCTGTAAGAGCATGTGAGCTTATGGTATGACCCTGCATCCATTTTGGATTGTGCATCATTGCATCATGTGTCTGTCAAAACAATTGCTATTTTAAGCTTTTCAAAAATCATGGAACCAATTTTAACCAAATTTAGCACAGAGCATACTGGCAAGAAGAGTTTTCTAGTTTAAATAATTGATGCTGATCTTCCATCCGATGTGGCGGGCATTATTACACTAGTAAAAACCCTTTAAACAACTTCTTCTCAAAAACTGCTCAATAGAATTTGATCAGATTTGACTGAAAGCATCCTGACAGGAAGACCTTTCAGCTTATATAAATAATGCTGATCTGCCTTCAAATATGGCCACTGTTACTAACAACAGACTAAAAACAGAATAGGCACTGTTACTTAAAATAGAAAAACCTTAAAACAACTTCTAAAAAACTGCTGAATAGCATCCTGGCATAAAGACCTTTCAAGTTTATACCAATGATGATGATCTATCATCAAATATGGCCACTGTTACTAAAAATAAAAAAAAACGTACAACAATGTTAAAAAAAAATGCTGATTAGAATTTGTTGAAGTTTGATATAGAGCATACCAATGCTATTGAAAACAGAAGAGTCTTTAAATAACTTCTTCTTAAAACCACTGAACCAAATTTGACCAATTTTGACAAAAAGCACCATGGCATAGAGGGTTTTCAGATTTGTGTAACAGATGCTGATCTGCCATCAAATATAGCCACCATTTCTAAAAAAATTGAAACTTTAAATGACTTTTTCAAAACCACTGATCAGAATTTGATCATATTTGACAGAAAACATTCTGGCATGAAGACCTTTCAGGTTGATACAAATGATGCCAATCCACTATCAAATATAGCCACTGTTACTAACAGTATAAGAACATTTAAATGACTTCTTCAAAACTGTTGAGTAGAATTTGACCAAATATGACAGAAAGCATCCAGCTATGAAGTCGTTTCGAGTTTGTACAAATGATGCTGATATACTGTCAATTATGGCCACATTACTAAAAATAGAACAAACTTTCAGCAACTTCTCCAAAACTGCTAAATAGAACTTGACAAAACTTGATAGAAAGTATCTTGATATGAAGACCTTTCACATTTTTTTAAAATATGGTGATCCACCTCAAATATGGCCAGTGATAATACAAATAGGAAAACAGTTAATAAGCAAATTGTTCTCAAAAACACTCAGTAGAATTTGACCAAATTCGACAGTGCAACCTGGTATAGAAGGCTTTCAATTTGTACAGATGGTGCTGATTCACCATAAAATATGGCCACATTAAACTAAAAATAGAAAACTTTTAAATGACTTCTTCTTTAAAACCGCTGAACAGAATTTTATCATATTTGACAGAAAGCATTCTGGCAAGAAGACCTTTCAAATTTGTACAAATAATGTCAGTCAACTTTCAAATATAGCTGCCATTACTAAAAATATAAGAACCTTTAAACGATTTCTTCTCCAGAATTGTTGAATAGATTTTGACCAAATTTGACAGAAAATGTCCTGCCATGAAGTCTTTTCAAGTATGTACAAATGATGCTGATCCACCATCAATCATAACCACAATATTAAAAAAATAAATAAACAAACTTTAAATGACTTCTCCAAAACTGCTGAATATAATTCGACAAAACTTGATAGAAAGTATCTTGGCATGAAGTCCTTTCAGATTTTTATAATAGATACTGATCCACCTTCAAATATGTACACTGCTACTACAAATAAAAAAAACAACATTTCAGCATCTTCTAAAAACTGCTCACAAGAATTTAACCAAATTTGACAGTGAGCATCCTGGCATAGAAGGCTTTCAAATGTATACAATGATTATGATCTGCCATCAAATATGGCCACATTACTAAAATTAGAAAACCTTGAAACAACTTCTTTAAAACCACCAAACAGATTTTGATAATATTTGGTGTGAATAACTTTAAAATTTATACAAATGATGTTGATCTGCCATCAAATATGGCCACTGGTGCTAAAAATATAAAAATTCTTAAATGACTTCTCCAAAACCATTGAAGGCCTTTCAGATTTGTACAGATGATGCAAATCTGCCATCAGATATAGCTGTCTTCAGATATGACTGCTGTTACTTTAACTAAAAAAGCCACTGTTACTGAAATAGAAAAACCTTTAAACGACTTTTTCTCCAAAATTGCTGAATAGAATTTGACCGAACTTGAATGAAAGCTTTCTGGCAAGAAGACCTTTCAAGTCTGTGCAAATTATGCTGATCCATCATCAAATAATACTGCCATTACTAAAAATTTAAAAAAAGCATTAAATGACTGCTTCTCCAAAACCACAGCATACAATTTCATAAGTCTTTATTGAAAGCATCCTTGCATGGAGACCTTTAAATTTTATACAAATGATGCCAATCCATCATTAAATATGGCCACTGTTAATAAAAATATAAAAACATTAAAACATTTTCTCCTCAGAAACTGCTCAGCTGAATTGACCAAATTTGACAGAAAGCATTCTGCCATATAGGACTTTGAAATTGTACAAAGGATGCCAATCCACCACTAACAAAATTAAAGCACTTACACAACTTTATCTAAAATAAACTGCTGAACAGATTTTGACCAGCATGGACACAAAGCAATTGGGCCTTACAATATTGGACAAATTATACTGACATGCCATCAAGTATGAATGATGATAGAAAAACTAGAGAAACCTTGAAATAGTTGCTGTCATAACATATGCAATCAAAAGCATTTGGAAGAAATTTAAACAGAATCCTACTGACCCAGATTTCTTGGCCAACTGCTCTTCCATTTGGATATTAGGCAGATGTCAGCCAGGTGAGTGATCTCAAGCTCACTAAGGCTTCCAGTTTAGCTCACCTGGCTATAAGGCATGTGACATCCAGCATGTGGCATCCATCCACATTGCTATTTTCAACTTCTTTTTAAAAAAACACAGGATCTAAAATGGAAAACCTGTTTTGACTTCTCATGCAGAAAAGCTTAGCCAGTTTTGATCAACTTGGTAGGAATTTTTCTTACAACATGATGTATCAGAATTGTGTCTGGGATGACTTCCCTAAGCAACAGTGTGATTCCTATGCAACAGATTGGAAAACTTATTTTTGACTTCTTCTCTAAAACAACTGAGCCAATTTCAATCGAACTTAGTAGGAATCTTTCATAAGAATTGCTTTATCAAATTGCGTTGGTGTGGTTCCCCTAGCAATGATGTGGCTTCCATAGCAACCATATTGAAAACCTATGTTCAACTTTTTTTTCCAGAATGGCTGAGACAATTTCAATCAAACTTAGTAGGAATGTTTGTTAGGACATGCTGTCAAAATTATTTTTGTGATGTGGCTTAAAGCAACCATATCAAAAACCTCCAGAAAAACTTAACCAATTTCAATCAAATTTGGTAGGAGTATTTGTTAGGACATGCTTTATCAAAATTATGTTCAGAGTTGCTACCTAGCAATGGTATTGCTTCCTTAGCAACCAGATTGAAAACCAGAATGGCTGAACCAGTTTTAATCAACTTGGTCAGAATGTTTGTTAGAATCTGCTGTGTCGAAATTGTGCCAAGGGTGGCTCCCCTAACAATGGTGTGGCTACCAAAGCAGCCATATGGAAAACTTATTTTCTTCATCATCTCTTGAAAAACTGAGCCCATTTCAATCAGACTTTGTCAGAATGTTTGTTAGGACGTGCTCTGTCAAAATTGTGTCCGGAGTGGCTCTTCTAGCTATGGTGAGGCTTCCTTAGCAACCAGATGAAAAACCTTTTATCAACTCTTTCTTTATAATGGCTGAACCAGTTTTCATCACACTTGTTAGAAATGTTTGTTAGGACATGCCGTATCAAAATTATCAATAGGGTGGGTCCCCTAAAAATGGTGTGGCTTCCATAGCAACCATATAATAAACCAATTTTCAGCTACTTCTCCAGAACAGCTTAGCCATTTTCTTTATCAAACTTGGTAGGGATGTTTCTTAGGGCATGCTCTATGACATTGCTCCCATAGCAGTGGTGTGGTTTTCTCAGCAAACATTTGGAAAACCTTTTTTCAACTTCTTTCTCAGAATGGCGTTTCCAATTTTAATCAGACATGGTAAAAATGTTTCTTAGGACATGCTCTATTAAAGTTGTGTCTGGGGTGACTCCCCAAGCAGTGGTGTGGCTTCCATGGCACTGGGTGGAAAAGCCTACAAATGATATTTATCTTTCATCAAATATGACTAGCTGTTACTTATATATTCAAAAACTATCATATAATGACTTTTGTACAAAACTGCTAAACCATATCAGACCAGATGTAATAGAGTCCTAGCATGAACAACTTTCACATTCATACACAACATGCCAATGCACCATATAGTTCAACTGAAGTTACTCAAAGTTGAAACACATTTAAACTACATGTCAACCAATTTCTACCAAATAGCTGGAAGTTTTCCTGACATGGGAGCCTTTACCCACGGCACCTGTCTTACTACTGCATTTGCCTTTTGGACTAATGTGTGCCAGGTGAGTGATATCAGACCCACTTTGGCCTTTTGTTTGTATTTTTTTTATTTCCAGGCAGGGCACCAATTGCTGTTGTAGTTACTACTGATTTTGTTCCTGTCTAGTTTTGTACATTTTTCAGATATTTAGTTTTCGCAGATGTTCTTCCTCTTTGAATGTCCTTAAATAATTTGTATGGGGAAAGGGCATAAGATGCTTTACAGTTAGGGCTGACTGCTTGTTATGCAGCCATTGCAACCTTTGTTTTTGAATTTAAACAATTTTTCAGAAATATTTGTGGTTGATTTTATGTTCTTTCAGCATGATTTGCACAGATTTGTTATAGAGAATAATGGCTTTAAAGAGGTAATGTTTATTGCTTGATAAATCTGATATACAATACAGTTTGTTTTTCTTTCTTATGTTAGACTTGTATGGGTAGTCATACCATTTAGAAACGAAGAGCATAAGCAATTTTTAAAAATCTATTTATGTTTTGGATAGTTAGAAACTTGCTTTTTTTTACAGTCCATCTTAATCCATCATTTGTAATTGTTATTTCTATAAATGTATTTTAAAAATCAACAATGCAACTTAATAAGTGATATTTGCAGTGATCATACACTTTCTATTATATCTATATCCAATACTTTCAAAATTTTGTTGTCAGTTAAATAGAAGTTATGTGACAAAGAAGGATAACTTGAAGATACAGGATGGTAATTCTTTTCTGAACAAACAAAAGGACACAGGTCAGGTTAAAAGAGAGCTGGACAAGAGACAAGTGGTTGATCCTGCTAGGGAGTCAAATAAAGAGGGGCATAAGGAGGGACAGTGGGAGTTAGGGACGGGCAAACAGGGTGGGCTGGAGAAAGATAATGCTGGGAAGAGGGCAGAGGAGTTGTTACATCAGCTGGAAAAACAACAGAAGGAACAAAGAGATATTCTGCAACAAGAAAAAGAAATTCTGCAGGAACTCAAACAGCATAATCAAGAAGCTCACAAAGTAAATAGAGAGTACTTTCAAGGGGGTAATGAAACTGATGATCTGCTTTTATTTCTCAATTGTCAGTTTGATTTCATTGGGCAAGAGCTCTTGTTTCTATTCTAAAGTTCTTTGCCAATCCTATTCACTGATTTGCATGCATGCTGTCTCAGATTAAATACTCAAGAGAGAATTATTAAATTTTTCCTTACAGTTTTTAATAATTTATAGTTTAACATTTATCTAACTTTGTATACTATTGAGTCTTTAGGTAGGTTATGCAATTATTTTAAAAGAGGGACACTTGAAGCAATTTTGCACATTTGCATGATTCCTCAGAAGCAGTGGCACAGTAAGGCATAAGTTTTTTAAAATTACAATACTAGTTCTTACAGTTTGTTATGTATCATAAAATCAGAAAGATATGACTCAGTCAGTGACATATCATGAAATTGGAGCTGTTACTCAGTTGTGACATCATGAAACCAGGAAGCTGTTCCTTTGTCTGTTAAAGATGATAAAATTGGTGAGCTTTTACTCAGTGTGTGATAGATCATGAAATCAGGAGCTGTTACTCAGTTTGTGACATACCATAAAATCAGGCAGTTGTGGCTCAGTTTGGAACATATCATAAAATCAGGAAGCTGTGACTCAGTTGGGACATATCATGAAATCAGGAACCTGTGACTGAGTTTATGACATGCCTTGAAATCGAAAACTGTGCCCATTGTTCGATATACATGATAAAATCAGAAAGTTGTGACTAAGTTTGCAACATACCATGTGATCAGGAAGTTATGACTCAGTTTATGACATGCCATAAAATTAGAAAAATGTGACTCAGTTTGGGACGCAGGGATTTACAGATTTTATAAAAGTCAGCTTGCCATGGGCAAGCTGACTGGAAAATTGAACTTGCCCTTGGGACATTTGAGCTTGTCTCCCCCCCCCCCAATCCCAAAATGAGTGAAAAAATAAGATAAAATAAAATATGGGATATTTTAAGGAAATTTCATTATATTTATTTTAAATTTTGTTTTCTTTTTATCTTTGTTGGCACCTTAAAACCATATGCTGATAATTAAAGTTGTAATAAAATATATATGTAAATAATACATGTAAATAGATATGAAGATGAGAAAGAGAATGCAGATATAGTTAGAAGAGCAAAAACAGACATGTGCATGTATATAGACAGATAAATGGTCAAGTAGAAAAGGATTTTGAAATAGTTAGATTTTTAAGTAAGAGAGAGATAGATGTTTAGGTAAAAGACCTTGAACTGAAAAATGAAACAACCAATAACAGATCTGTGTTAACTTAATTTCAATCATGTTTTAATATTTAAGTTCAAATGATCATGCAAATTTAAGTATCCATCCAGTAAACAAAAAACAAGGTAAAAATGAGTCCATCACTAAAATATTCTATAAATATCATTGAATTCACCCTCTACTTTTTCCTGGGGTGTGTTGTGTCCACTCACATCTGCTTCTGCTTCCACATTAGCAATTATCATCTAGTCATCTTGAAATCAGTGACATGCATCAAAATGTTTGACAACCCAACTTCTGAGAATGATTTGGGAACACTTATTTGTATCCATTTAATTGTTTGCCAAGCAGTATCTTGTGGGTGCTACAGTTTCGTAACATCAATTACGCTTTGAAGTAAATCCTCCTGGTTGTTAATCATTAGAGACAAGTGCCTTTTATTTCCAAACACACCTGTCAAAGAAGTTGGACAAGTTATATCATTAACAATTAACACTTACCTTAATACCGGTGACATGCATCAAGGTAATCTTTGACAAGCCGATTGTTTCGAGTCGGCAAGCTGACAAACTGCCCGAAGCTAACTTAGGACATGAAAGTCGGCAAATCCCGAATATGTAAAAATATTATGATTAAAATGTAACTGACAAGTTAAATATAAATATTTGTTCCTTATTTGTCAAAACTTACTTTAAATAGTAAACGTTCACATTATAACGTCTGCGTGAGAAAATGTGAGACTGACCTTGACATTGACTACACAATGGAAATGACATACCATAGATCATGGATGAAAGAAGCTGTAGACAGTTATGTAGAAGAAGAATGCGGTACATGTAAACACTAAATAAAGGTGCTGATATACATACTGTGGTGAGATGGCAGGGCATAAAACTTGCAGAACATAAAGCATTATGAACTGAACACAACCCCTTGTCAGTAAAATAGGTCATACAGAGCTAGAGTTTTATGTATTTTATCAAGACCATTGACGTTAAATAAAATTTCCTGCATCTCTCTCTCTCTTACTCTCTCAATTTTTGGACTTGCCCATGGGCAAGTCCCTTGCAAACTTGAGCTCATCCGAGCCGAATTGGAGCTTGTCCTGGGAGTCACGCAAGTGGATTGTAAAACCCTGGATATGCATCATTAAATCAGGAATCTGTGACTTGGTTTGTGACATACCATGAAATCAGAAAGCTTTGACTCAATTTGTGGCTTACTGTAAAATCAGGAAGTTGTGACTCAGTTTGTGACATGCCATGAAATCATGAAGCTCTGACTCAGTTTGTGACATGCCATAAAATCAAGAAGCTGTAACTGAATTTGTGACATGCCATAAAATCAAGAAGCTGTAACTGAATTTGTGACATGCCATAAAATCAAGAAGCTGTAACTGAATTTGTGACATGCCATAAAATCAAGAAACTGTAACTGAATTTGTGACGTATAATGAGATCAAGGAAATGTGATGCAGTCTGTGATACCACAAAATCTTGAAAATGTGACTCACTTGATTTGTTACAAAATCAAGGCTTTGAAAAGTTTCTGAATTTGACAGAATTGTAAATTAATCAGCTAGACAGGGATGTACAAGATAAAGGATACATGAAACTTTATTTAATGTCAGTATTCTGGAAAACATTAAAAATGCTAACTCTTGGTGAGCTACTTTATGAACAAAATGCACTGTTTTACTGACACATATTTTGATATGAATCTTGCCGTGTTTTAATGTTTGATTTCCTTCTTGTAGTTATAAATAACAATCTTCATTTTAGAAGCTAATCTATATTAAACTTTACAGACTGGACCTCTGTCTCTATGATATCACTCAATAAACAAGTCATATAATTATGCAAGTTGAAATATTGGATTGAATGGGGGTAATATATGCTTTGGTGATTCACTGAATTGTGATGCAAAGATATATTTGACTGTATAAAGATGAAATAGAGTGCCTATCATCTGAATTTGCATTCCTATAGTGTTCCACAAATTTAGACATTATTTCCAATACAAAATATTATTGGTATCATGTTCCTGCCAAAGAAATTTGTAAATATGGTATTCAGCTTTTGACATTGTGTTCCCTGTTAAAACAGTCATGATTTTTCTCAGCTGTGACTTATCACAAATGTAAATTTGTCTTGTACTTCATTAATTCTACAAACCCATCGAAAGGTTATCCTACTAATGTTTATTTTTAGTAGATACAAATAAAACTGACAGTAATACTGATTAAATGCTTACTTAGTAGTAATACTGTTTAAATGCTTACCTAGTAGTAATACTGTTTAAATGCTTACCTAGTAGTAATACTGTTTAAATGCTTACTTGGTAGTAATACTGTTTAAATGCTTACCTAGTAGTAATACTGTTTAAATGCTTACTTTGTAGTAATACTGTTTAAATGCTTACCTAGTAGTAATACTGTTTATACTTAGTTGTAATACTGTTTAAATGCTTACCTAGTAGTAATACTGTTTAAATGCTTACTTAGTAGTAATACTGTTTAAATGCTTACTTGGTAGTAATACTGTTTAAATGCTTACCTAGTTGTAATACAGTTTAAATGCTTACTTAGTAGAGGTGTAATGCATGTCCATGAAAACAATTTGTAGCAGGATTTGATTAAATTTAAAGTGGTTCATTCAGATAAAAATATTTAATATCAGGTATCAGAAATAGTAACCAAGTTCATTTCTAGCATTAGGGTGAATACAACAGCATATGATGCATCAACACAGTCAGGCAACTGTTTTGAACTGTTATTACTGTTTGCTTACCACCCCACCCTTATATTTACATCAAGGATGGCATTATGATGCTGGTATCTTAAATATACTCAGTCTGTGGAAACCTATATTAATGTCATACATGCAAAAATATTTCCAGAGATTCTCAGTAGAAAAAATGACCAGGATTCCCATGCTACGGGGAAATTTAGAAAAAATCAGAAGAAAGAATAGGTTTGTTCTCGAGCAGGAAAAGCCCTTAAATGTTGCAAATATTAATCAAAGTCAGGAAAAACTGTGAATTTTCAGCTGCCACTTGATTGCAGGAAATATGTAATTGAACCATAATTGAACTGATTGCAAGTAAATTTATTGAGTTCTTACCAGAAATTTTGGAGGTTGTGGAACCCTTCAGTCATTTGAAGTATAATTGCTGTATGGATCATTTGGGTGCTTGCCCTAAACATATTTGTATAGCCAATCTAAGTACTCAGGTGATCAGATTGGTCAAGTAGACTGGTTACTCCATTGTCAGCTATGTATTGATATCTTTTCATATGTATCAGGTGTGAAGACCAGTCAAGCATCACATTGTGCCAACATGTTGCCTATGATGTGTGAGCTCATGAATTTTAAGAGAAAGATAATAGAGCTGATCTTCCCCAGTTCCCCTTTGATATGTAAAGTTAACGAAAGGGTATTGTAATAAATCTTTGCTTATTATTTGTTAGTTCACATTGGGAGCATGATGTTAAACATTATTGTCCATTACCACCACTGTCGCCTCTAACTTGCCTTTGAAGTGAAGCTCACTACAGACCTTGCTAAATACATAGAAATCTGCAGACAGCTGGGGCAATTTTTAATGCATCATCTGATGCTTTTGGTTTACTTGACAATTATTGCATTAAATATACAGTCCATAGTTGGATTACAATGACTGCATTAAATGTACAGTCCATAGTTAGATTACATTGAAAGTAGATGTTATGGCACCAACCGAACATAAATGGATTTAAAAAAAAAAAAACAATTCAGTCCTTATAAAACAAAGGTATATAAAAAAATTTTGGGCTTTTTGTCAAAATTTACATCAACCCTTTTCTAAAAAAACATTCTTCATAACAACATAAGCAGTTAAACTGAGTAAAGTTAACATTTTTATTCTGTAAATTCAAATGAGGTGCATGCAAATTTATATGAATTTCAATAGCTATACTTGTTTCTAGTCATACATCCTGTCGTTTAGTGCATGGTCACATGTCTAATTCAGATGTTATGAGAGAGTCTCAAAACAGAAACAGCTTTTGATTTTGAAAATGCATGTTTACGAAGCCAAAATGTTCTTGATTCTGTTCAGTAAGGGTCATAAGTGAACATTGAAAAATCAATTTCATTCAGGCAAAAACCTGGAAAAGAAATGGAAATTTTTGTTTAAAAATGTGTGGGAACCCTGAATGACTTTATTGATCTTCTTTTCTCTTTTTCTTCCAGGGAGAAATATTACAACCACAAGGAGAAGTAAACCAAGCACTCAATATTCAAAAACAACAGCAACCAATTAATCTGCAAGAAGGATTAGGTCAGCAGGCTCAGCAACCAATCAATCCTGACTTTAATCAACAAGCAGCCAATCAGCAGCAAGGAGTAGTTCAGCAACCATTAAATGCAAATGCAGATATCAATGTAAAGCAACAGCCACTAAACCAGCAACAAGGGTTTGTACAACAGAATCAACAACCAATAAATAACGACTTTAAACAAATACCAGTGAACTTTGAAATACAGGATCAAAGGGTCAAAAGGGATGTTAATCAGGATGGAGCAAACAGAGATGAAAATATTAGAAATAAGAAAGACGATATTAAAGGTGACATTGATGGAATGGAACATCGTCAGAGGGATATAAAAGCAAAGGAAATTTGGACAAATCATAACACTCAAAAATCAATATGGACTGAAGTTAATAACCAGGGACCAAATATACAAGAATCAAATAATCAGGAAAACTATATAGACCATAACAGGGGCAACAATTTTCATACTTCAACCCCTGTGGATAGGTCAAACATTCTGCCGCAAATAGACCATGGCAAAAAAAGATGATGGGAAACAAATGCTTTAGGTACCTGGGACTGTATATAGTGTGTATGTAAAGTATACTTCTACTACATTTCCATACAACAAACCTTAAATTTGTCCAGATAAGCATCGGAACAGAAGTTCAGATGTAGTTTCTGGTTAATTATAGGTTTCATTCCAGGCTATAAATGTGGGAGCATCAACAAAATACCTCTCTATCTGTTCATAATAGTGATAGATAAATTTTTCTTGGTATTTAAGCATCCTCTATATACATGTTTGACCATTACTGTACTTTATGTCATTCATCCCTGATATACATGTTTGACCATTACTGTACTTTATGTCATTCATGCAGGGCAGAACACAATAAAGAGTGTTCAGTGTACATTGGATTTGATGTGAAATTACTTTAAGTTCTGGTCGAGCATTGTAGCAAATAGTGCTGGCTTGCACAAGATAAAAGAAGTAAAATGCAGAAGAACAGTTTTGGAGAATATAAGAATGTTAGTTGTACACTTCCATTTTATTAGGCATTAATGACTCCTCTAGAGTACGTACTGACTTTGTTAGAAATAGTTTTATCTGTCAGAAGCCTGACTATAAAATAGAACATACATTTTTTTGTACATAAAGATAATATGGTAATATGTTCCATGTTTTAATAACTATTTTAGCAATCCTGTATTGACTGTGATGAAATTGCTATTCATGTCAATATTTTATGACTTAATACCCAAACTTCACACATATTGTAACTTCACACACACATTGTAACTTCATACTATGTTGTAACTTCACAAATATAGAGGGTTGTTTATGTATATGTACTGGTATGCATGTGAAGCATTTTTCTCATCGTCTCATTGCAGGGCTGAGCAAATATTTTTTTATCCACTTGTCCCAGGCAAGTGACTTTTGAAAAATCACTTGTCCTGCAGAATGTATCACTTATCCACAGATTTATTTAACATAGAAAATATTGAATGTTGCTATTATGAGTTACTTTGTTCAAAGACTTTAATTTTACAGAGCAAACTGTATTCATTTAAATAAATATTCTACCACTTTTTCTGTATCTTGTACTATCATTAATAACTAATTTTAAAGATAAATAAGATCAGTATATCATATTTTTGATATATGCCAAAAATGTAATTGTATAGCATATATAAACCTAATCTTTTTCTATCAATAGAGAAACTAAATACATATTACTGTAACTGACATATTGTTTTTCTCACCCATGCAACAAAGAAATCTAGCTGATTTGCTAATCTTACTGTTTTTTATCTCGGTCCACTTGTATTAGCCCAATTGTCTTAGTCATGGTGTCCATGCATTAGCCACAGCATTTGCAGGAACTACTTTTTCAGAATGAAAAGTTATCCACAAAAACTACTTTTACAAAGGTTAAAAGTTACCCTTATAAACAAAATAATTATTTGTTTTCATTTTCATATGACATCCATTGATTAAATGTGATAATATCAAAAACTATAAAAATGTTTTTTGTTATTTTCTCATGCATGGAACTTGTGTACTTAAGATCAACTGGTCATGCCACTGACTTCATTAACATATTCATATTAATGCACTCTGCTTGCAAAACAATAGCATATGACTCACGATGCTCTTGGTGCAATACAGACAACACATATAAATTATAACTGTTAAATTATTATTTTTCTGTAAGAGCGACAAATATTGTATGATTCTACAGATCTAATTATTTAGATTTTTCACAAAATGTTTTAAGACCAAATGATCTTCAGAATAAGGTGAGGAAATAATTGTACCTGATGAATGTTGTATGTTTTAAATGTGCTAACTATATTCGCAAAAAAAAGGGTTATTTTAATTTGAAAGGAGGAAATTGGGTGAGAAAAATAATCTATGCTGGGGTTAGCACCGAGACAAGGAAATCACAGTTGAGGGATTACATTATTTGTCTCCTCACTTAAAACAAAGAATGTAACCCCTTGACAGTGATTTCTTTGTTGTAGTGCAAACCCCTACATAGATTCAATTAATGCTTGTAGCAGTAAATTAATAAACCCCTACATAGATTCAATTATTGCTTGTAGCAGTAAATTAACAAACCCCTACATAGATTCAATTATTGCTTGTAGCAGTAAATTCACAAACCCCTACATAGATTCAATTATTGCTTGTAGCAGTAAATTAACAATCCCCTACATAGATTCAATTAATGCTTGTAGCAGTAAATTAACAATCCCCTACATAGATTCAATTAATGCTTGTAGCAGTAAATTCACAAACCCCTACATAGATTCAATTAATGCTTGTAGCAGTAAATTAACAATCCCCTACATAGATTCAGTTAATGCTTGTAGCAGTAAATTAACAATCCCCTACATAGATTCAATTAATGCTTGTAGCAGTAAATTAACAAACCCCTACATAGATTCTATTAATGCTTGTAGCAGTAATTTAACAAACCCCTACATAGATTCAATTAATGCTTGTAGCAGTAAATTAACAAACCCTTACATGGATTCAATTAATGCTTGTAGCAGTAAATTAACAAACCCCTACGTCGATTCAATTAATGCTTGTAGCAATAAATTAACAAACCCCTTCATCGATTAAATTAATGCTTGTAGCAATAAATTAACAAACCCCTACATCGATTAAATTAATGCTTGTAGCAATAAATTAACAAACCCCTACATCGATTCAATTAATGCTTGTAGCAATAAATTAACAGACCCCTACATATATTCTATTAATGCTTGTAGCAATAAATTAACAAACCCCTACATCGATTCAATTAATGCTTGTAGCAATAAATTAACAAACCCCTACATCGATTCAGTTAATGCTTGTAGCAATAAATTAACAGACCCCTACATATATTCTATTAATGCTATAAGCCACTTGCAAATTTTCACTTGCCTGACCAAGTATTTCACTTGTCCTGGATGTCAATCTATGGGATTTGCATAGCCCATATTTTGTATTCTATCACATATAAGTCATCAATCCATGTAAGTTAGAATGAGCAATAATATCAGTGTTTTCATGTACAATTGTTATATTGTCTGCGATTTACATTACAATACTGTTTGCAGATTATTCACAAGGAGACATTTTATATTCAAAGGATTTATAAATTATGTGATATAAAATGTATCAAAGGTTTTTCATGGTGTGGTGTTGTTGTTACAATATGTCCAACTTTGACAGTAGAATTACACAAACAGGAAGTTGGTGTTAAAATATTTTTACAATAATATGAGAGTTTTAGTATGTATGTCTGTCAACATGTACAGTGAATTATTTACAAATCACTTTAAATTTTATTTTTTTTAATTCAAATCTATACATCTCATGTATGTCTAAGTACACATACCTGTGTTATATCATTGTAAGAGTGCATGATACATGAAGTAAAAAGTTCACTGAAAATATTTCTTTTATGTTTGTTTATTATAGAACTTAGAAGAGAGTTTAGTTGGGGCATGCAATTGGCTTTTTGTCTTACCTGTGAATTGATGAGACATATATATTATAGACCTTAGTATAGTTTAGTGAGTTTGGTTTTGGCATGAGAATATTAGCTTTTTGTCTTACCTGTGAATTGATGAGACATATATATTATAGACCTTAGTATAGTTTAGTGACTTTGATTGGGGCATGCAATTGGTTTTTATTCTTACCTGTGAATTGATGAGATATTTATATTATGGAACTTAGTATGGTTTAGTGAGTTTCGTTGGGACATCAGAATATTGGCTTTTTGTCTAGCATATGAATTGATGAAACATGTATACCACTTTCTGCCAGATATGGCAGTGTCAGCATTCAGATTTTGTGTTAAAGTTTTCCATATCACAATGTCAGCATTAAGATTTTGTTTTAAAGTTTTGAAAGTCAAATATTTTCCACATCAACTGTTGCTTTGGAATAATGTTACCATTTGCTTTAGTTTATTAAATTTGACCTATTCAGCAATTTCCATTAGTGTGTACTGTGTAATAATAGTTTGGATCAAGATCAGGGTGAGCTCTTCCTTTCTATCATTCATAATGTGACAAATCAGATTGTACTTTCAAACACCACTCATTTCTATTAGATAAATGGATTGTAATTATTGTAGCAAGAAAAACAAGAACTGCTAAAGCATTATAATATTATGGAAAAGTCGGCATAAATCTGTGTGCACAAGATGCATTGTGGTCTGAGAAAAATGAACAGATAGTCACAATGCACATACCAGATCTTAATTAAATATCCATCCATGTTTGAGATGAAAATGTTACCAGGCGTTTAATCATTAGGTTACTCTTTTGAATCTAAGAATAGATAATTGACCAAGATTGCAGTCACTATTTCATCAAAGATATTCTGTTGGTTCAAAATTTTCAATGAATACTATGCCAAATTCCGCAAGAACACAGAACTGAGGAACTTGTGCACATTTGATAGTAAATCCATGATGGGAACAGTGTTTCAACTTAAAAGGCATCACTGTGACAAGTGTTTGAAGTAAGGTGGCCTGTCAATGATTGGGTTGATACACTATTTGCATGAGTTGTGTCCTCTGATTGCCCATCCTCCTGGCTTTGATTTCCACAGCATAAGATTCCCTAAGTTTGTTTGATTTCAACCAGATTTGGTATGGGACTTTATATTAATGTGACCTTGGATGAGTTCCATTTCCAGCTTTCTGCCACATCATTTACTAGAGTTACATCTCCTGATTGGCCGTCTTTCTGACTGTGGTTTTTGCCGCATAACTTTACCAATGTTTGTTGGATTTTAACCAAATCTAGTATGGATTTTTACATTAATGATACCTTGAATTCCAGCATTCCATGACATAATTTACTGGAACCCCTGATTGCCTATCCTTCTGACTTGAGGTTTTTGCAGTTTTACTTTACCAAGGCTTGTTGGTTTTCAGCCAAATTTGGAATGGGGCTTCTATTGATGAATCCTTGAATGAGTTCTATTTCCAGCATTCCATGACATAACATCATACGTAGGAGTTTCACTTCCTGATTGTCCATAGTCCTGACTTTGCTTTCTGCTGCATTACTTTATCAAGTATTGTTAGATTTCAACCAAATTTAGCATGCAGCTTTATACTGTTGAGACAAATTAGAAATGAGAAATACTTTTGTGTCCAAAGAAATTAATATAGGCATTTTTAATCTCCAAAATCTAATATAGGTATTTTTAATCTCCAAAGTTAACTCTTAATAAAAGTGCTTGAAACTCTTTTAATCTATATAGTAGAACCTGTCTTGGAAGACCACCCCTTCTGCCAACAAATAATGGTGTCTCAAGACAGGTCGTCTCATGACAGGTCATGACACAATATAATTAATAAATCTGTGCATTGAGAATCTGATCTCTCAAGACAGGTGGTCTCTCATAGCAGTGGTCTCTCAAGACAGGTTTTACTGGATAAATCAAAACATACTGCAGTAGAATGATCTTGATATAAAAATTTTATAATTAAACTGCATCCTGTAATTTTTTTACTACATTTTAGATTTTTCCATCTGGATTACGCAGCTACAGCTGTCCTCTAAAAGGACACTTGCATTAGAAATGTGTCCCTAAGTTTATGTGCAATGCTTACCCATAGTATCAGGGATTTCTAATCACATTAGTTAAGTTGATTGCATCCTGAAATTTCTGTCTTCTACATTTTGGAATTTTCCATCAGGAGTAAGCAGTTCAAATTATAAGAAAGTACCAAAGGGTGACCACACTTATGGTCTATTCCACAAACAGCAGATATTTCACAGCCCAGGTTGTGAATGTGCAGCTGATCAGGCAATTTTGTGGATTTGTCCACTTTATGAAGGTTCTTTATAATTTTATCATTGTTTCTTTGTGTATTCTGTCAATTGATTTGAAAATGAAAAATCTTTCTTGAAACAATCGATAATAATAATTGAAATGACTATAGATAATGTGAGCATCTATTGATAAATGTGTTAATATAACAAATGTAGGAGAAAAACATATCATGCACTAGCACTCCTGAAGTTGTACTTAACACCAAACTAATTATAATCTTTATTGACTTCAGCAATATGTAAGTTACTTTTAGCATATATGATGATCACTGTGAAATATATCATTGTTGTTCTCCAAGTGATAATAGTGAACATATGGCGTGAGAAAGTTGATGGCAGAATTTCTGTTATTGGATCTGGATCAGAATCTAGATCTATACAGTGTCTTGACCACCTCTGGCATATACGTCAATACAGCTGATTTATGATGGATCTATAGATAATATTAGGCAGCATGTATCTATAAATATGTTAATAAAGTTGATTGCTTTAGTGTTTTTATTAACATTTATAAACATTTGCAGTTTTAACTTTTTATTAGAGAGGCAGACATCATTTGTATATATTTATAATGGTCAAACTGAATAGCCTTACAATGCATATTTATATATATAATGGTCAGACCTAATAGCCTTACAATGCATATTTATATATTTAATGGTCAGACCTAATAGTCTTACAATGCATATTTATATATATAATTGTCAGACCTAATAGTCTTACAATGCATATTTATATATATAATGGTCAGACCTAATAGTCTTACAATGCATATTTATATATATAATGGTCAGACCTAATAGCCTTACAATGCATATTTATATATATAATGGTCAGACCTAATAGCCTTACAATGCATATTTATATATATAATGGTCAGACCTAATAGCCTTACAATGCATATTTATATATATAATGGTCAGACCTAATAGCCTTACAATGCATATTTATATATTTTAGACCCAGAATTGTATTTGCAGTCAGGGTCCATTCTATAACTGAACACTTAGGGAAGAAAGCCACACTCCATTTGAAAAAAGGGGGAATTTTCTAAATACAAGGGGATTTAACTAAGAGATAAATGTAAGACTTTCAAGTATGATGGTCAGTTTTTGCACATTTAGATGATTTTTCAGCTCAATTTTTGAGAAATTAGCATAAATACCATGAACCTGCATCCTGGAATAGACCCAGGTGCAGTCCTCCCACCTGAGTTTCCTTCTAATTTTTTTCCACTGAATACTGAAACAAAACCCTGAGATAAGCTTTATTTAACATCTGTATGCTATTAATGAGCTTTTTACTGACATTAATGTTATATGCCCAAAAGATAGAAACCAGCAATAGTGAAAATTGTCTTAACTACAAACCCTAATACATCTAATGCTCCATAATAGCATTATAAAAAGAAGATCAGACAGATTAAAAGCAAACAGCAACAAAAGTATAACTGTTTAACATCTGAAATATGATATTTACTAAGAAAAGATATCAAAATATTTTATTTTTAAGGGAATATTATTGATCATTTTTATAATCAAGTGATGAAAATGTTAAAATAACTTAAAATGTACTATTTAGTAGTTATTCTACAATTTCAAAAGTGGAAAAAAAATCTAATCCTCAATCATCAGGTATAGTGTGCCTTTTTTCACTCGTATAAAGTCTGACAATGGATAGGGAATGGTTGCATCATAATAAAACGTATTTTCATGTAGCAAAATTTAGCTAGTATTAAGGGAGTCCTTGTATTTAGCTAGTATTAAGGAGGTCCTTGTATTTAGCGAGTATTAAGGGGTCCTTGTATTTAGCTAGTATTAAGGGGTCCTTGTATTTAGCTAGTATTAAGGGGGTCCTTGTATTTAGTATTTAGCTAGTATTAAAGGGGTCCTTGTATTTAGTATTTAGCAAGTATTAAGGGGGTCCTTGTATTTAGCTAGTATTAAGGGGGTCCTTGTATTTAGCTCAGTATTAAGGGGGTCCTTGTATTTAGCTAGTATTAAGGGGTCCTTGTATTTAGCTAGTATTAAGGGGATCCTTGTATTTAGCTAGTATTAAGGGGGTCCATGTATTTAGCTAGTATTAAGGGGGTCCTTGTATTTAGCTAGTATTAAGGGGGTCCTTGTATTTAGCTAGTATTAAGGAGGTCCTTGTATTTAGCTAGTATTAAGGGGGTCCATGTATTTAGCTAGTATTAAGGGGGTCCTTGTATTTAGCTAGTATTAAAGGGGTCCTTGTATTTAGCTAGTATTAAGGGTGTACTTGTATTTTAGTACTATTTTAAGTGTAAAGTATTATGTATGAAAGTTCTTTTTACACTTCAAAGAAAATTAAATCATTTATATTTTGTGTTGTTAGGTTAAATAATTGGATTAATGATATCATACAATAAAATAAGAATAAAGTCATCATTTGTTTTGAACACTGGGTCATGTTCTTTGGATCCTCACCATTACATAGAGAGATAGATTGAGAGACAGATGGATATATACAGATGCATTGCTAGGTTGACCGAATGAATTCAAATATGTATTGTAGATAGAAAGTAATTCTGATGATATATGAATTATATTGTATAGGTATTTAACTAGATATTAAAAATATTAATGCTGCTATAAGGTAACACAGTTTATACAGTTAATAGAAAATGCAGCCATACTAATGGTGTTTACAGCAAAAGGAGTACCATATATACTCACTTATAAGTTGAGTCCAACTGTAAACAACATAGACCCTGATCTGCTGTTGCATGATGTGCTGGCAGATCAAGGTCTATGTTGTTCAATCTACTGATTACTCTTAAGAAACTGCCAAGATCCAGATCTGCTGATGCATTATGCAATGGCAGATCTAGGTATGTGCAGTTTGCAGTTGGATTCAACTTATAAGCAAGTATATATGGTATATAACTTGAACAAAAAGTGACAATAGGATAGTGCTTTTAATATCATACAATCTTTTCCTTCTAGGACAAGAAAGTGAAATTTTAACATTTTGAAGATGCTTGTAATATAAGTCTATTTTGGAGTCATTTGAAAATGATTTTCTTTTCTGAAATAATTAAAGTTGAAGTTTGAAATTATCAGTAAAAAGTTTTTGATGTTTCAACTTTATAAAATTTCTATTAGTACTTTTAGGTAAATAAATTTACATATAGTAAATGATTTTTCCATCAAATAATTTAATGTTAAAAACGTCCTTAGATTTAACATTGGATGGCACTCTGGAGACAAAGGGAAATGTAATGTTAAAAATGTCCATAGGTTTAACATTATGAGCCAGTCTGGGGACAGGGGGAATTTAATATTATGGGTCAATCTGGGTAAAAGTACCCACACCTACTGATCAACACACAGTCTTATTAACCAAAACCACACCTACTAACAACATACAGTCTTACTCACCAGCACCCATACTTACTAAAAAATACCCACACACAGTTACTAAGCTAGACTTAGCCTGACCAACCAACACTTGCACCCACCAACCAACATGCAGAGTTTAAGGGGATGTAAAGTAGGACAAAGAGTAAAGAAAAGAGTAATGCCTATAACAGACACCCATGATTACTATCTAACACTTATCCTTTAAAAAACCAAACCCCAGTTGCCGTACATAAAATGCTACAACCCTGTAATGCTATAAACATACATAAAAGCCTATAACCGTGCATAACCCTACAACCCCTATAATCCTACCGAAAACCACACATCTAAAGACCGAAGAGTCTGAGAGGTGGAGTATTAGGTTTTTTTTTATTGAAGACAAACATAGACAAAGACATAGATAAACAAACACATGAAACATAAAACATAAACACAAAGTTTTGACAACCACTGAGTAGTATCTCTGTCTAGAGATCTGCATGGCCCTGAAAAGGGCTGTTTGTTTTAGTAAGTTCACCAAGTGCCTCAACATGCACCACATCTCTTGATTCAAAGTCGCATAAACTTCATCTCACCAAGAAACCATATTCAAGGACTCTCTTCAAGTAACCTTACCTCTCCACATAGACTTGTTTGATCCACACACCTGTCAGATGATGATTTTGATCTTCCAACGGGTTTTCAATCGAACTGGATACTCCAGATCAATAACATGGTAGAAATAATTGTTGAAAAATGTACACTAGTCCACATCTTGATTGACTTCAGAACAGATGACACAACGGCCGAACATTCCCCATTATAGAGAATGGTCACGGATTGAAAATAAATGAGTTTATTGCAGGGCAGTTCAAGTACAGTACATATGGCTGAATTTAAGACAAAGAGTTTGTACTGGTGTGAGCCTGCAGTGGATTCCTATATCCTAAGTGACAGCACTACTGCTGCTGCTAGTATTACTCCACCAATGGTATAATCTATTCCAGAGATTATATTGGATTTGAATTTGGCTTTCCGCGATTTTTTATCATTGCAGGAAGTTTGGACGGCTACATTTATTGCCAGAATGTGATGATTTTAAAAAGAAACAGAAAGAAGAGTTAGAAACATTTTGACAACAAGAAGAAGAATAAGCTTTTGTATTACAACAACAGGAAAATAGGAAGCAAGAGATGAAAACCATGAAAAGAGTGAAGTGAACGAAAAGAGAACTTCCGAAACTGTAATTTTGTTACAAGATATGCTGGCTGAGCCGAAACAAGTGAGAGAGATGTATGAAACTTCTTTGATTAGACCCAAGAGAAAGAGACCTACACCTTGAAAGAATTCCAAGCACTCCATGACAGCCACTACCACTACTACAACCAAGACATCGGCAGTGGCAACAACATCAACTACAGCAGCAGTATGACTCAGACGATGAAAAGATTTGAGACAAGTGGAGCTGATGATACAAAGTCCATGATATTTTTTCTTTTGTTCAAGCGAACAGACTTTTTCAGAGCCACCCAAATCTATCAGTAAAGCGGCACAACTCAATCATTACCAAGTTTTAAAAAATTCCTTCAAAAATGTGTCTATATCTTATTAATAATAATTTAAAACAAATCAAGATATTTTGAATTTCACTTACGTTTAGTATGTTCTTGTGAATAAGAATAACAATGTAATTTCAAACATCTTTTCTTTGGAGTGCCTTCCTTTTAATTCTCATTCTTTTTTCTTCCTTGACTTTCCTTTTAAATTTCTTAGAGGGTGTGGTTTATTCTTCCAAAATCTCATATTTCTCCACCTTTTTCTCTTCCTTCACTTTCTTTTGACGTTCTGGACAATCTGACAACTTCTTTTTCTTGACAGACATAACAGGTATCTTTACTTTTGTCTCTAGACTTGCTTTCTCCTTTCTTAAACGTTTCTTTCTTTGATATTGTTGATATTTGGAGCCCAGTGTCTTTTCTCTTGACAGAGATAACAGGTATCTTCAATTTTATATTTTATCTCGAGAGGAGTAGTCTTGAGTATATATATATATATATATATATATATATATATATATATATATATATATATATATATATATATATATATATATATATATTTATATATATATATATATATATATATATATATATATATATATATATATATATATATATTGTGAGAGAAAATTACCCTTGTCAAATCAGCTTGAATCATTCGCCGTCATGAAACGATCACACAACTCCAAAGAAAAGCGAGAAACAACGCGACGACGAGGATGTTTCGTGTCATCCAGCAGTATCGGAGACGTTTTGGCAGAAGTTCACCTGAGCGATTTTGAAGAGGAGATGATCGATCCATATACATTACCACCGTCAGAGTCAAGATCGTCCAAGAAAGAAATTCGTTCGGTAAACCAGCCAACAAGGTGATCCAGAAATGTCGAACCACCGCCTACACTTACAATGTCAAATTTAAAGAGTTCAGATCCCAAGTCCCCGCAGAGAAAGCAGCTGCGTTTATTACCGATTTATTGGAGTCTATGTTGGATGAGTTGAAAACACTGTGCCGAGCTGACGATCAAGATCGTTTGCTACTTTCTATCACTCATTGCAGTATGAGATATCCTGTCTAGCTTGAATTTTGTGAACTTGCTGAATTAACGCTTTCCAAAATCATCAAAAAATTCAATGCGTACAACAATAGAACGATGTGTTTGACATTACGTATAGAAAAGCTACCCTCCATATGACTAACGTTTCACCTCCTTCAGACAGCGGGCAACGCAACGTCTTGCCTTTGGATCAACTCCCGACTATCAAAACAAGTATCGTCAATATTGACAACGACCAAGATCACTAGTGTTTAGCCAGCGCTGTCATGTTGGCTGAACAGAGAAAACAGACACACTTGAATTAAATTGTTATGGGCGAGTAATAAAAAATCCGACAGAGCCAAACAACAGAGAGAAGCAGAGACCATTCTGGAACAGGAGGAATTTCGAAAGAGACCGTGTGTGGACTTCATGAAATGCAGAAAATTAAAAAACTGTTACCCCCTCGCTTCACGCTGAAAATTCATCCTCAAGTCAATCGTGGAGATCTCCTGTTTCGAGGCTCCAATTTTTCAGACGGAAAATATATTCACCTCTATCATCACCAAAATCATTTCGACGTCATTATCAATATTAAAGGATTTCTTGGATACATTTCCTTTTGCGACAAATGTGACCAATGATTCAACAATCGGGAAAACATAATCATTGTTGAGAGAGATGTCGTGGCTGTCTAGCATCGATCCTTGTGTTTTTGAGGGACAAGAAATGATATAATTCACCACCTTTGGACGAACATTTGTAAGTCAAGTGTGTTACCACCGACATCAAATGAAACAATTCCAACAACAGAAAAATGCTTATGAATTATTAAAAGCGTGTTCAAAATGAGGACAGAAGGTTTGTACCAATTCAAAAGATTTTCACGTTTGTCCAGGAAAGAAATGATGTCCTATTTATCATCAGCTGGTCGATTTTGGACCACCAACGTTACATTGAAGCGATATGCCAACGAACCAGACGAATTATTGGATCACCAGAACAACAACAGGAAGAGAATGAAATGCGACCATCGCGTGGACTTTATCTCTTCTGATTTTAATTTTCAAGACACTGGTATTCACATTCCTAACTTTTGTGTCGGTCATCTAGCTAGCCACGAATGTATTGATGAACCTTTATTTCATCACTGTCAGAACTGTAACGTTCTTGCGGGTGGGCGTGAAAAGATATTTAGTGGGACCAATAACTCTTCCTGATTTTGCTCATTGGGTATTGGATCCCACCTAAACTGGGACAGAGAAGATTTAGATCAGTACGGTCACTGTCATCAATACGCTACAGTGATCGCTCACAATTTCTCGGGGGTACGCGGATCGTTTCTTTTGAAACATTTATCAGAAAATGAAACCGAATTTCCACATATTACCATGAATGTGAACAGTACAGCTTAAAGATTCCATGAGTTTTTTGGCTAATCCTAGGAGTAAAAATGCCCAAAACGTTTGGAATTACTAAAATGGTACAAGAATATTTTCCTCACTTTTTTCAATAGCAAAGAAAATCAACACGTCGTGGTACCTAATTTACCTGTACATCGACCCAGATGGTCTGTTAGCGGAGCAGCGGGAAGCTTTCTACGCACGGTACCAAGCACACTATGCAGGCCCTTCTGTTTCTGAAGAGAAGTATTGTCGGTATGATGTAGACATTGTACGACATTGTTGCGGAAATATACGACCGTCCATGGAAGATCTGTGCCATAGTTTGAAAACTCGAGGATACCACGTGGTGGAAATGTGGGAACATGACTACGATCGACTATCGTCGAAGACTACGATGTCGATAACGATGAAAGTTTGAATCATCGCGAAACATTTTTTCGAGGACGGACCAATGCGACATGCTTGTTGTACGAGGCAGATGAAAGTCAAGGAGAACAAATAAAATATATCAATGCGTGTTCGTTTTACCTTTGGGTGTGTAAACATACTGTATTTGACAGAATACATCGACGTAGAACACATTCGCCAGTATGAAGATCTAATCAAATGTAAAGTTCTTCCACCGACAGACTTGTACCAACCCGTGTTCCCTCATCATTGCAACGGAAAACTGATGTTTTTATTATGTCCTATATGTACTGAAACGTGTAATCAGCACCAGCCTTTTCATCACGATGACCAAGAGTTCGCCTCGACAGGAACGTGGGTGAGTGTGGAATTGTTTCATGCTATCGATCGTGGATACCAGTTGTAAAAAGGATACGAAATGTTTCACTTTACTACCACATACAAATACCAACAGGACGACGGCTCGAATTTAGGGATTTTTTCAGGCTACGTCAACGAATTTCTTAAATTTAAACAAGAAACGAATGGATATCCATCCCGGTGTCACACCCAAGAAAAAAAGACTAATTCAAGCAATGGCACCGATCCATAGAAGGCATCGACTTGGAGCACGTAGAAAATAACGAAGGAAGACAAGATTTGCTAAAGTCATGCTGAATTGTTTGAGGGGAAAAGTCGCTCAGCGCCACAGGATGCCCAAGACAGAACGCTTGGTGGATTCAAGCCAATAATTTCAGTGGATGGACGATTCAAGAAAACTCGTGAAACATGTCCAAATCGTACGTGGAGATTTTATCCTGGTGAATTACGAAGAGTTCATCGAGAAAATGAGACTTAGGCCACTATGCGAAAGTACTGTGTGAATGTTTGCACCATGACCCATGACAAAAAGAAGAACCCAGACGACGGACTGTGCTGTGACCCACAAGAAAGAAAAGAAATGAACTCGCTGTGATATGGTGTTTCATATGTTGTTGTCTTTTTCTTAAATAAGAATTGTTTCTGTATAAAATGTCTTGTGTTCTCTGTTTTATTCTCAGAATTTTCAAAATAACTCTATAGAGTTATGGTTGCATCCTCCGTTCTCAATGCATCATATGGTGTTACAAAGAGTGCCAATCGGCTTACTCGTTACTGAAAGAAAGTTCAGGAGAATCGATGACGTTTGTAGAAGTTATTCCTCGCGAAGACGATTGGATCGTGTCTGACTCTACTCAAATGCATCCCTTCTTCGTTGATATGTTAGGGGAAAATGAGAAGAAATGAAACTTAAATTTACATAAAAAGGACGTCATCGCAACTCTAGTATTATTTACATTACCCAAAATGTAGTTCAGAAAAGTGAAGCGCATCGCACAATCAGTCTCAGTACCCATTATGTGGTCTTGTTCAAAAGTACTAGAGACAAATTTCAAGTCCAAGTGTTGGCTAAACAATTTGGATCCCCATGGTTAAATTATGCACATGACGATGCTACACGTTTACCACATGACTATTTACTCGTCGATGTTAAAACCACCACACGAGATTATTTGAGATTTTGTACGAATTTGTTTCACGATTGGTGTCGAGAAGGGGGTCCAGTGATTTACACATAGCCTTCCTCGTGTTTGTCTTCCATCTAAGTATAAAACCACTATTAATTAGCATCATCAACGATAATATTCAACATTACCTCCTTTTTATTTTATTTTCCTGCCAAACTGATATGTGCACTGTGTGCCATCAGTCCCAACACAATGCACAAGTGCGTTTGCATTTTGTGGAAGCAAGTCTCAAAGATGTGTTGAAACGGTTTTATTGCACGGTACGTCAATTACTACAAGGAATTATTAACATTCCTCATCAAACGCAACGTTGTTTCGAAAAGTATAAAGTAGCTTTGACACAACTTGTAGATGCAAAAATCGATATCCAAACCAAGAAACAAATTATCTTGAAAGTGGGTGGAAGTGGATTTCTAGTACGAGCCATTTATTTCTTCGCCTTTACGATGGGATCCCAATACAGTAGCCAAAGTTATAAAAAAATTTGAAAAATAAAAAATAAAAAACCAAGAAGAGAAGTGTGGCTAGACCACACCCAACATCATCTCCGAACAAGGCAAATACTACCACTTTACACTCAAGAAAGAGAGGTACTGCGCTAAAATGCGCCGGTACTTAACGGAGACCTCAACCTGCAATCACACTGAAATTCCCCGCAGCCTCCTGCTCATTCCTTCCGTTGTTGATGATGTCAGCAAAAACCGATTTAAGACAAGTGTTTTTTTAATCTGTTGAAGGCGCCTCCCACATGGACACCCATCTCTAAAGTGACTCATACACCTCCTGCTTTGTCTTTTCTGCTGCTCTGGCTATTGCTGCTGCTGTCAAAGGTAGCACAGCCCAAGAACAAGTGCAAGACAGAATGGATGTGCTACAAAGTTAACTGGAATTCTCCAAACAAGAACTCACTCAATTTAGTCTGTTGACTTCGTTGTCTCCTCGTCCAGTGGTGCCCCAAGTCACGTTGGTACGACATCCGGTCAACCAGTGAAGACGAATCCCTGTATAAAAGAAGAAGTTTGGACGGGGTGACCTATGTTTTCTGGACAAGATGACTCCTCCCTCAAGAGTTCACACCCAGATTTTGTCGTCAAAAGAGTCCTCAAAATATGTGAAAAAATACAATTCCTCCTCGTTTAGCCAAACATTGGGATGTATTGTCTGTGCTCACCAAAGTGAATGCACCGATGCAAAAGCAAATCATGCAAAAGGCTCCTAAAGAAATAATTGATACGGTATGTGAATGTTGCTTGAAAGTATTAAAAGGGGCGACTCTCTTGACGAAGACACAGAAACAGCGATTAGGACGACATCGAAACATTCTTCGACACATGGTGAAAAAGAAAATTCCAGGCAGCGAAAAGAAAAAAGTGCTTCTTGAACGATGAAGATTTCATCTAATGCTGATAGCTCCGTTGTTACCTAAAGTGGCTGCTCCCATATTAGGAGCAATAACCGGTCTTATTTTAGGAGTGGTGAGGTGAAAATAAAAAGATAGTGTCTTCTGTAAGGACATCAATACTGTACCATTTGATCTTATGGAATTAACCCTAGTCCCTTTCAAAAAGTAGATGGAACTCCAGCGTTTGTACGAGCAGCGGATACTTCACTTACCACCCTATCCTAATCTCATGGAGATGGCAAACTTATAACAAGAGTTACAATCGGTCTTGGATCGATCAGACTTTTCAGAAGCTAACAAATCGCAACCGTACTGACAAATATTGTAGCGCCGTCAATTGTTTGACCAGAAAGCTTTATACTAAACAGCCAAACCTACTTTTAGAGATTCAATGATTTGGATGAAGACCAGAAAAATAACAACAACTACAAAGGCGACGATAGACACTGCCACGGTAAGGAAGAAAAAGATTGAAGAGAAGAGTTAAATGATTTCTGAACCCCATCTGTTAAGTTACCATTATTCCAAAGTGTTGCAGCGACGTTGACAACGTCACCTACAGCGATTAGGCAAAAAAGTAAAGCCTGGATCAAAAGATGATATCGATTTCCCCTTTTGACAGAAGAAAAAAAGGAAGGAAGTGAAAACAAAAGTGAAAAAAGTGAAGAAAAAACAAACACATTTTACCCCCATTGAGACTTCCATAACGACTCCTATTGCTCGTCGGACACTTAAAGTCTAGCAATCCAAATTATCACAAGAACATAAGAGCATCGAACATTATGTGACTTATTGAACAGCTGTGTGGGCAAACTTTTGACTAACATTTACTACAAGCCTGTCCTTGCTACAGAGGAATTTAACAATTGTTTCGTGCGGTCAAAACCAATCTTAAAAGTGTACGTCTGCAGGACGAACGACAATGGTTGCAAGAGTAATCGACGTACACGTGACACTAAACAATTTTCTGCCAACTTCCAAGAAGTCCAACGAAGGCAGCAGAAATCGATCATCAATGGCAAGCCGATTTAGAATTAGTTTCCTACTTGACTTCGTACAATCGAGGTTACAAATATTTGTTTTGTGTAGCTGATGTGTTTTCAAACTCTGCTTGGGTGGTCCTGCTGACGTGCAAAACAGGTTCGGAGTTGTTGAAACAAGGTATCGACACAGTCTGCGGTGGCAAACAGACAAAGGCACTGAATTTCTGAACCAACAATTTCAAAACGAATTAATAAAAAGACATTCATTTTATCATCTCTGAAAATCCTGATACTAAAGCGAGTTTCGTGGAACGTTTTCAAGGAACCTTGAGAGAACGTATGTGGATATATTTTGCATATCAACATACTCTCAAATACCACGTCTGGTGAAAGCCTACAGGCAATCATACCATCGCAGTATCCCATGTGCACCAGAACAAGTGACTCCCCAAAACGAAATGGCAGTGTTTGATCAATTGTTTGGAACTTCTGAGACATCCAAGAAGAAATAAGTATTAAACACTGGAAATTGGGTTCGCGTTGGAAAAAACAAAACACACTGTTTGACAACAGGATATTAACAGAACTGGACGATAAAAAAATTGTGTCGTGTGACAGGACACGTTCGTGATGTCACCCGTCTGTCTATAAATTGGAAGATATGAACGGATGAACTTTAAAAGGAACCTTTCACTTACCCTAGTTACAACGGGTGACCAAGAAAGACGACGACATGTACGATATCGAAAGCATTCTCTATCAAAGAACACGTAAAGTGGGTAAACGTCGCATCAAACAAGTCACAGTCCACTGGAAAGGTTATCCGCTGAGTTTCGATTTTTAGACTGCAGCTTCGCAACTCATTGACTATAAAACTCATTTACTATTAAAAAAGAAGCAGAAGTCATGAACATGGAGTTAAACACTGTGTCAACTTCTTCGTTCATCACTCATTGAGCTGCAGAAACAAAAACAGAAACATTTTATTCAGCAATTGTATTGGCTGTCTTCTTCCCAATCCCTAGCTGAAATATAAAGATAGTTGTAGCGTAGCCACGCAAATTCCAGTCACAAACACTCAAGTCACAGCAACTCTTTGGAACTGTTGCAAAATCATTCTCTCCTTTGACATAGAGTGACCCCTTGGAAACGACAACGATCGAACTATGAGTAATCAATTATGTTTTTACTTTATCTACGGACCTTTCTCTGGATGTGTTTCCCAACAGCAAATTATGTTGTTTCACGGCGAAGTCACCTCATTCAATCCAGCTGGGCCAAGAAGTTTATCGGGAAGTGGCTTTAGTAAAAATCTTTCATCACATTCAAGTCTTGAATATCGCTCCGAATCAAACCACTTTTGTCGTAGAAATATTCAACAAGCGATTATAAGAACACTTGGACAAATATGATCCTGGCTTTTACGAAAATAAAACACAAGCGCCAGCCAATCCCCGATCGAATTTGTATGACACGAGAATTCCTGCAGGATATTATTTTAATGCTTGACATCTCACGATACGATTTAAGCTCTCTTCAACTATCAGTTTGGGAGGACACTCGAGAAAACCAACAGACGCGTACTGATCGAGTATCGGCCACCCTCTCATCGTCTTAAAATGGATTTCTCCGACAGCAAACAGCTTTGTATCATATTTTATCAAAGTATGTTTGATATTCTGGGTGAAAACACGAAATTAGCCCCGCAGTAGAAAGACATTCACAACAACCCATTCTTCACGTATTTTGGATACCTTATCGAATTGAACGAAGGACCCAGTTTGATATTTGTGTACTCCGATATCGTCTAGTAGAATTCCAACATGGTGGGAAAAACAGCCGCTCCATTAGTGAGAGTCATTCCTTTTAAAGTGGATTCTGCATTTGCTTTCTACGATGAAGGAGGAAACACGTATCACGTTCACCGAGAATTTGTGCATCCTCATTATCTTCCATTAAGTACATCGTATTTTGACAGTGTGAATATTGGTATAAAAGAAAATCTTAGACATAATATTCTTTTCTCGAAAGGAAAAGTGAAGGTGAAACTACATTTTTGAAAACGATTATCAACTGAGTTGTAACTAATATATCCCATATACATAGGAGTAGCTCGACAGCGAGGGCATGGTTTAAGGAGTATGTTTAAATCGGTCTTTCAAACTGTGGCACCCATCTTGAAACCTATTGTCTCCTAAGGAATTGAAAACTTTTTTAAAATGCTGCCGTGACGCAAGGAAAACAATTTATTCAAAATGTGCTCATCGACAGAGTCCCAACTTAGCGTTACATCAGAATATTTGTGGAAAAGAAGGGGCAAACAAGAAGAAACAGCAGTGGCATGATGGCCAGAATAATAGCAACACTTGGTATTGCGCCAGTGACCAGAGAACATTGTTATGGTTGTCAAATAGTACATTCTAGTCAAGTGACAAATGAGAATATTTTTTTATACGGTAATTAACCAATAATTTACAATATTACAGGATTAATTTGAAATTGTATATCCAGTTTGTTTTTGCGAAGTGCGTGCTATTTTATATTGATTTCAAATGAGATTTTGTACTGGCAACATGTTCAGTGTCACAGAGTTGACAGAGGCTGACCACCCTCAAAATGTAGGATTTAACGACCAACAAATGAAAATTAAACAAAGTCGTAGTTTAGAAATGATGTATCGTGTACACGTGGACATGTGGCTGAAACTGACTCGAAGTAGCATCGTTTTCCATTTGATGCCGAACGCTAGTGAGTACAAAATCATCATCGAAAATGTTAGACTCTACCAAAGACGTGTCTAAGTCTTACCTAACGTAATAAACGACATCAATCAGACTCTCATCAGAAGTACATCCAACATCCCATACCACGAGTGGAAGTCAAAACCTTCACCATTGGCGCTGGACTCCAATCCAAGATCGAAGATCATATCTTCCAAGGTCAGCTCCCCAGACGTTTTGTTCATTGGCATCGTCAGCAATGCTGCCCTCAACAAGACTATTGATGGAAACCCTTTCTAGTTCCAGCAATTCAACGTCTCTAAGATAGAAGTCACCCTAGACGGCCAGACGTTATCTACCAGACCCTTTGCACCTACCTTTATTTAAAAGAATTACTTGAGATCTACCTTGTCTCTGTTTAAGGCGACAGGACAAACGGGGACCAACATTACCCACGATTTTGTACGACTTCTATGCAGGAGGGTATTGTTTGTGGGGATGTGATATCATCCCAGACCACATCAGGGACAAAGGACATTTCCACCCAATTAAATCAGGACAACTCCGTGTGGAACTTTACGTTTGCACTAGCCCTTGAAAACAGTCAACGTGATCTTGCTTACAGAATTCGATAATACCCTTGATATCAACAGTCTCAGAGAAGTGGTCTTAGACTCTCAAAACATGGAACACGAAGCAATGAAGATAGATGGTGATGATGATCAAGAACAGGAACCACAGCAGTCTAAGACTCAGCATCAAAATAATTGTGGAGAAGAAGGAAATTAAACGACGAAACAGTAGCGGCACGTTGGCCAGAATAAGAGCAGCACTTTGTATCGTGCCCATGACTAGAGAACATTGTTATGGTTGTCAAATATTTATCCTAGTCAAGTGACAAATGAGAATCTGTTTTCGAAAGGTTAGTATACGCTAATTAACCAATAATTTACAACATTTCAGGATTAATTTTGAAATTGTGTAGTCCTCAGTTTGTTTTTGCAAAGTACGTACCATTTTATATTGATTTCAAATAACATTTTGTATGGGCATTGTTTTTGGTTATCTGTCTGTTTAAGTTCAATAGACCAGGTTATGAGACTAAAGCTGCAAACCATATTCAACTCCGAGTAGATTTTTGTAAAACAAATGATTTTTAAAAAATGATATCATTTTTTTTTAAATGTTAAAATGAGTGTAATTGAACGACAGCAATCACAAATGGTATCAAAAATTATTTCAGAAAGCAGAAGGACGTGTTTAGCTCTACTGGTAATTCGGCCCATCCGCCTATTGTCTGGCATCTGGGGTCGAACATCTATATGTTGTCCTTCCGTTAGCGCATCATTCTGAACACGCCATCTTAAGAAATATTAGATGAATTGTATCAAGTATGTACAGTAAAGCTCAACAATAGACTGGACGGATTGGATAACCATATACCTTGGCATTGCCTTCAAGGCCATAGGTACAAACGTTCATTATTGCACAACAGATAGATTGAAAATAAAATAATTTAAAAGCAATAAAACTGGATCTTAACCATATTCGTATATGGGTAGTATCGATACATTTCAATGACATTTCAAATGTTTTTGATTATCACCATCAGCAATAACCTTGAGTTCAGTATAAACTATCATGACATAATAGTTTCTGAACTAGAATGGCTTGTTACCACAGTAACTTGAATAGGAACAGATTAAAATATGCTTGTTTGCATATTTAATAAATATCTGGGAAAAATTTCATAAGCAGTCTTACGAGACCTATGGGTCAAGGTCAATGGTTACTATTTACGTTTTTACAATGGACTAAGCTCGAGAATAGAATAGTTTCAACAAATACGAATGAATCTTACACATGACATGTGAGTGTGTTTCAAACTCTTCATCTGAGTTTAATAATCGGCATCGTGTGATCTAATTGGGTTCAAGGTCAATCATCGTGACTTAGGTTATTACACTGTAACAGATTGTAAAGACCATTAATTGACTAACTGATCTTAGATTATACACGTTTGCGGCAATACGGCCATGTACGTGTAATTAATACACACTACTCCCTCTCTGCATTATTTCCCCTTTTACGGGAGTTCATTGAAGGCGCGATATGGGAGGGTGTGCAATTTGTTCATCCTTATGGTTGTATCAGGAGAGGCTGATTGTACGGACTCGGCAAGGGAGGCGCGAAGCGGAACGCAAGAACTGAAACGCCACGAATGTACATGATCAAATCCTGCCCAGTTAACTAAATTGGGCTGTCCCTACCGCGAATTATGTGTTAGCCACATATTGTAATTGAGGTCAATCAAAATAGTTATTAAAACTTTTCCTACTCTTTGTCATTTTAAAATTTTGTGTACATAGCGTACATTAATATTCCGAAAACTATATTAATACTGGATTAATGTAACCCATTAATATTATTTTTGTGATCTTAATTCGATAATATCGAGTTATCATTTTTGAACGGTGTACAAATGGATCGTATTTGAGTATTAATAGAGTTATTGTCGAAATAGTTTTCAAGCAAAAGTGAAATCCTTGAGGCAATTAAAATAATTCTTTAGCCCTTAAAAGGGCCGGGTAATACCCCTGGCAGCGGAAGGGATGCAAGCAGTTGTTCATGCGGCTTATAAATCCGTCTTGGGCGATCTTCTGGGCTGCTTGGATCAATAAGGTCAAGTATATCACGCTCACTCGTCCAGTCCTCGTAGACTACCGGGGGGATGTGTAGCTGGTGGTGGGTGATCAGGTAGTTCAAGATCAACCCTGCAAATGAGACAGGGACTTCACTGTATTGCGATCCCATTTCCTTGATGCGTGATGCAGCTTTTTTTGTTGGCTCTGCCGCCTGTCAGGGCTGCTCGACTTCGGCTCGATCTGCTTTTGTCGCTCCCTTTGTTGAGTCTGCTGTTTTCCTCTCCTTGGTCTCACTTTTCTTCAATTCCTTGGGGTTTTGTCTTTATAATAACTTCTTTTTTCCTCCCATATTAGGAGAAGAGTGGCTCCTCTTCTCCCAGGCTCGTAGGCTCCACCCTGTAGCCAGTGAAAGGCCTAAGCCTTTCAGGGCATTCAGGGCGAATTCCGGGATAATTGTCTCCATTGCTAGCGTTAGTAGTATTACTTTCTTCTTCTACGTTCGCTGTGGACTAAATAACTGGACCATTAATTGTATAAGTGAGGAATGTTATTTGAAGCTGCAGGCTAGGGACTTTCCCCATAATCTTTTATAGGAGCTGTTTATTCGGATAATGAACAAATTTCTTAAATTCCATACTACTTTAAAGGCATTAATTTTTGCAAACTAAGCATCTTGGTATACCTAAAAATGTCTGGAACATGTTTGATAGCCAGACTTTCATGGGTTTGGGGTCAAGGATTCGGGTCACTTCTTAGATAATGTTTGGTACTTCATTTGGCTTGAACACACAATAACCTGAACAGATACAAATAAAACTTGACCAGTGACTTTATAGCAAGATCTAAGACAAGTTCAAAAATCACCATTCTGAGACATTATTTCAATTATTTGAATGGGTGTGGGGAGTGGGGTAGGGGTTGTTCAGCTGAGTAGCTTATGAACAGTATAACATAAATATGTATTAATTATTTTGGGGTATATCTGAAGAACACATTCAAAGAGTGCAGACAAGTATATCGTAATAACTGAGTCAATTACAGTGGTCATTACTTAGGTATGTTTGTATTGGGGATCCAAATATACAATATGTTTTTCAACGTCGACCCAGCTGACCGCTATTCTTCAGTTCAATGCTAAGTCTGCGACACACCAATTTGGATAAGGTCCAAATTAATCAGATCAAAATTCAATCAGGCATATTATGTATAAAGCTATTGCATTGTATTCTGAACAATATTAACAACGCTTTGTTGATTGGTGTAGTGTTTTCCGCGTGACCAGAATCCGTTATCTGCTGCATCTGGGCCTGTTCGATGATGAATTGTTGACAGTGGCATTGATCATCTTATAAGGAATTCCACACTGAACTTTCCATTCTGTGGTTGTCGGTATCATGCAATGGATGCAAGAGTTCTGTGTACGGCAGACAAAAACTCCAACTGGAATTTATATGTGTCGAAGCTGGATTAGATATTGATACTAAGGTGAGTTTATTTGCCTATATATTATCTTTATTTTTTTATGAATTTTTTACAGTTTAGGGCTGCTAAAACTGATAAACACGATGGTCTCAAATTATTTTCTCCATAATATCATCTGCAGTAGTCGTACTTTTTTATAGATATCCTTGCAAAATTTATTTCACTGCCAACAGTTCCTATTGCGTATACTACCAGCCTATTGCGTATACTACCAGACTATTGCGTATACTACCAGTATATCATTTTATCACTTATTGTATATTATGTTGTGCAGAATTTTGGCGAACCCACGTTAGCTGAAAACGAGTATAGCAGGCAATTTTCCGTCGCGATTAGTATTTTTTTTTTTTTAAAGTTTTACTTAAAGTTTTTCATTTGTATATATTTCCTCAACTCTTGGTAGATTCTCGTCATACTTGGCATGAATCATTCTGAAGCAAACAAAATTCAGTATATGACAAGCTTGCTTGCTCTGATGACCATGCAACGAAGGTCACAGTCATAGAAAATTGTGATGAATTTTTTGGTTATATTTTTTGTTGTTGTTGTTGTTGTTGTTGTTGTTCATTTGCCTATATTTCCTAAAGCCCTTGATAGATAATCATCATTCTTAGCTGATTATGAAGCTAGGACAATTCAATATGTGAAACAGCCACTAAAACATCAAAGGACTAATTAAAGGAAAACCAATTGGAACAAATATGATTTCAGACATGCATTAATATTTTACGGGGAAAACGATTGGTGCAGACACCTCTTAAGGGTTGCAAAATTAACGTATCACATGCACATCTTGTGACCCCGTACATTGACCAATCGCCTGTACCCAGTTCGTACATTGACCAATCGCCTGTACCCAGTTCGTATAGTTAGAAGCCTCTATCACAAGATTCAGTAGTAGTTGATTCACTATGTTGTGGAACAATTTACATTAAATAACATTAAACGATATGCAATTACAGATCGACTACTAGTGTGTCCCACGCTTATAAGCACACACAAGTTCATATCACCAAGAGATGCAGGCTTGTAGACCTGAATATCTAACGGTTCAGTGGGTTAAAACATACATGTTATCAACACATCAAATGGCATGCACTAGCAAGGTAATCTGTTCAGGATATTATTTTACTAGGCTACACAGAAAGTGCTGTTACAGGGGTGTAGTATGAGGACCGTTAGCTCCTAATTTCGAGTGGACTAGCCTAAATTCAGTTCTCTGATGCGCCAAAATATGGGTGTATCCTTATATTAATCCTTGATGAATATTGAGTTTCTTTTATTAAATTCATATGTACCAAATAACTAATTCAACAGCAGTTAGTTTTTGGACTATAATGTACGTTACAATATTTAAAACACTATTTTACTACAAAGTTCTGAATATACTTGCTATTTTTCTGCAAATTGCAGAATTTTCTTGCAATAATAGATCTGATGATGAAAAAATGAAATCCTTGTGGATATCTAAAAATCGAAATCACGTTTGCTGTTCCCTTAAGCACGAATCGTGTTTTTGTTGTACTGTTACGTACAAATCATTGTACTGTACTTCTAAATGCAAATCATGTATCTCTTTACTTTTATGGAAAATAGTGTTTTTGCTGTACTTATTAGTACAAGTCATGATCTGCTGAACTTTTAAGTTAAAATCATGTCTTTCTATACATTTAAGTACAAATTACAAGTTGCTGTCCTTTAAAGGGCAAATCATGGCTTGCTGTATCTTTAAGTGAAAATCATTTTTTTAGTGCAAATTATGTTTTGCTGTACTTTTCAATTCAAGTCTTGTCTTGCTGTACCTTTCAGTACGAATTACGAGACATGTTGTTAGGATACATATCGAAACAATTTAAGTAAAAGGTCTCCAAACATCGTCTGATGTTTTTTGTAGGACAATGGAATGCCCCTAAATTGAAAATGTGCAGGTTTTCAATTGATTGCCCCTAAATTGGAAATGTGCAGGTTTTCAATTGATTGCCCCTAAATTGGAAATGTGCAGGTTTTCAATTGATTGCCCCTAAATTGGAAATGTGCAGGTTTTCAATTGATTGCCTCTAAATTGGAAATGTGCAGGTTTTCAATTGAATGCCGCTAAATTGGAAATGTGCAGGTTTTCAATTGAATGCCCCTAAATTGGAAATGTGCAGGTTTTAAATTGAATGCCCCGAAACTGGAAATGTGCAGGTTTTTCTGGAGTCTTTTTAATCATCATGCTACAAAATTCATACAAAGGTTTCAAGAAATAATTGACGGTGTAAGAGAGATCATTTCGATCATGTTAGCTTTTTTATAAATACATTGAGAAATTAGTTGTTTATCCAGTCACTAGATTTAGATTTTATTTCCATAACACCATAACATGATGTTAAATATCATCCAGCAGTCTTCTTCTTGGCATTTTTCAACGCCTAAGAAGCGCAGTATAAATATATATATATATATATATATATATATATATATATATATATATATATATATATATATATATATATATATATATATATATATATAAGAGAGAGAGAGAGAGAGAGAGAGAGAGAGACTGAATTTTATATCAGGGAGAGAGCATTGGCTGTCTATATGCTTCATGGAACAACCCTAATATTCATAGACAGGAAGCAATCAAAAAAGCGGTGAAATTGATTTTTTTTTTAAAATCGAAATTAAATTGCTTCTTGTTTTTATTTTATTGAATAGTTGGGAAAGAATTATTTTATGATGTTAATTTTCATTTACCACTCTTTATTATTAGTCATATGCCATTTTAAATAGAAACTGCTATCTAAGATAATATAGTACAAATTCTATTGAAAGTAGCACAGCAAAAAGGTAATTAAAACAGTTTTCTGTAGTAAAATCAATGAAATTTTGTTTTAAGGGATCTATTAAAGAGATTCGCCACATGGCTTCCGTGTATAAATGGCACTAGTGATAATGAAGTTCTGAAAGCTTCGGCTGACGCATTTTGTTTTATGTATGAAAAAGCACAAAATTCTTAATTTATATAAAAGAAGACACCACAATTTCAGAAAACTGTTCCCATCACTTAAGTAACATTATCTCTTTACAACTTTCAGCTTGTCAATCCATTTATATAATCAAATTGATAGCTTCTTAGAAGGCAGCAAAATACCATACTCTATGTGTAAGTGTAATACCATACTCTATGTGTAAGTGTAATACCATACTCTATGTGTAAGTGTAATACCATACTCTATGTGTAGTGTAATACCATATTCTATGTGTAAGTGTAATACCATACTCTATGTGTAAGTGTAATACCATACTTTATGTGTTAGTGTAATACCATACTCTATGTGTAGTGTAATACCATATTCTATGTGTAAGTGTAATACCATACTCTATGTGTAAGTGTAATAACATACTTTATGTGTTAGTGTAATACCATACTCTATGTGTAAGTGTAAAAGATTGGCTTGCGAAAGTTCATAAAAAAATGTATTGCATCCATTTTGAAATCGCACATTTCATTTCTGATTCACAAAAATAGACGAGAAGCAGAAACATTCGGTACCTACATATGCTTTTTTTTTTGTTTTCCCTGGATATATATTATGTCTAGTCATGTTTTGAAAAAGTCCGACACCTTTCGAGAATTGTACGGAGGCATCCAACAGAAAAAGCTCGTAAATGCTACGCGAGTTATTTCAGCACTAAATCAGCACTAACCATCTACAAATGCTTTGGTTAATAGCAGTAAGTACTATATGCACGTAGGTCTTGCTGACGTCTCCAAAATCTATTTGGTACCCTTTACGAATTAAATCATATATAGTGTTATATGTTATTACACACTTTATAGAATCCTTTGGATATATATATATATATATATATATATATATATATATATATATATATATATATATATATATATATATATATATATATAGAGAGAGAGAGAGAGAGAGAGAGAGAGAGAGAGAGACGGATTATTGTTTCACACATTATATGTAAAATGCATGTTTTGATTGCCTAAAACGTTGCCAGAATATCTCATAAATATATAAACAAATAGAAGAACTTCGCTCGACTTATTTGGAATTCATAAAGAAAATGTGTTGTGATTTCATAAAGCTTACTTTATTCTTTGATAAATTGATTTTATTTATCGTAGTGTATTTTTTTTTTTTTCAAAATGCGACATACGTTGGAAATGACGGCCCTAAGACCGAATTGATTAAAAGATGAAAAGCAAATGTTTGGTCATTGAGGTGTAAAGTGGTTTGTCTAATTTATCTGCAGATGGTGGAGAAAAGCTGAAGAGTATTTATACTCCACAATCTTAATTGTTATTCCAACTTCATTCTTCTAAAATTCGTGAATATGATTATGCATGATAAATAGTCATCCAATGTTCCCTTTCACACTTCTACAATGATAAACAATCATTCAATGTTCCCATTCACACTTCTACAATGATAAACAATCATTCAATGTTCCCATTCACACTTCTACAATGATAAACAATCATTCAATGTTCCCATTCACACTTCTATAGTGATAAATAACCATCAAATGTTCGCTTTCACACTTTTATAATGATAAATAATCATACCAGTGTTCCCTTTCACACCTCTATAATGACAAACAATCATCAAATGTTCCCTTTCAAATTTCTATAATGATAAATGATCATCAATTGTTCCCTTTCAGATAAAACTTTGATGCTGACAAGAATAATTTGTGTAAACATGCTGACTGTAATTTAATCAATATATTTTACGAATGCTACGAAAGTCAAACACTCTCAATTTTGTCCAAACACAAAAAAATTGGTTTTCAAATTCTCGTTCAAATTTGTCTTTGTTCATTCATCTGTGTTTAGGCATTACATTATTATAGTTTTAATCATTTTGTGTGTCTGACTTGTCACATATTATTAATGCGAGTTGAAGATTATTTTCGCTCAATGCAGTATATTGCAACGCAACAGCATAACATCTGTATTGTGAGGAAAATATTTGTATATCGTTTTTTGAATAATAACACAGATGTTGCCTAACTTTCTCATTCCTCAAAGAGAAAAGTTAGTCAGAAATTCCGCCACAGCAACATCTTTCCCCAAATATTTCAAGGTAATTATCTTCCGTGGCATGAATAATCGACGATGATAATGTATGTGTCTGTCCCTTCCAACACTTCAATGAGTCCATCTATAGACAATAATTTTAGATGTTTGTCACATTTAACTGCAAAAATGAATTGTTTCTACAGATATCACGAAAATAAGTTAGAGCCAGTCCATCTCATTCAAAAGCAAAGGACTAAACTGTTTGTTTCGAGTTTGATAATTATCGTATTATCATGCGTATGAGAATATTCAAAAGCAAGTGACTAAACTGTTTGTTTCGAGTCTGATAATTATGTAATTATCATGCGCATTGAGTATATTCAGAGCAGATATAAAATTGCTTCAAATTATAAACTATTAGATTCAACCTCTGGAGACACTTGGAGAAAAATTCAATGCATAAGCTGTTTCTAGTATTCTCGTGGACCTAATTTAGTTCCAGCGACCTTTGACCTCTACAACGGCTATCACGCAAGGTTAGGTTTGACTTCCTGCCAATAATTATTCTGCAGCAATATCGTTTCATGACAATAATAAATAAATGCTTTGGAGTTATGGTCAAAGACCTTGAATGTATTGTCAAAATAATTTTGGTATTTGTGCTTGGTTTTGATAGCTACCATTTAATGCTAAATACAAAGTGCGATGTTTACTTTTTTTCTAAAATGATGTCACTAAACGTGTGAGCTAATCGCATGTATTGACAATTTGACAGTGATCAGAACCAAAAATCTACAATGTTTTATCTAATTTTCAGGTTTTGCATTTTTTCCTTAAAAGACGAAAATTACGTAACATATGGCTTATCAAGCAGCATGTTGAATAATTAACTAATGCATAAAAACGACTGCAATGCAGGTCCTGCATTGTTATTATTGTCACAGGATCGTAGAATTACAGTTTCTTGTTTGCTTTAAAAATTAATTTTGCTCAAGAGTGCTCTGTATTCCTTTAACATTGAAAAAAGTTTTGTGAAATAAAAGAAGTAGCGCATATTCATGGAACATTGCCGACGACCGTTGAAACCGCAATTGCTCTTCTCTCAGATATCGCAAAATTAGAGTCATAAACCCTAATGGAAGAGGACCTGTTTCCTCTAGATTAATAAACTGAAGAAATACCTTTATGATTCCCCCTCTCTCTCTCTCTCTCTCTCTCTGAGAGTGTGTTTGTCCGGTTTTGTTAACAACGTGTTAAGCGCTATGCTTAAAAGTGTTACTCAAAGTGTGTCTTCATATACAATGTTTGATGTTAGCAGTTTATTATTTACCATAATTACCTGTTGTAGGCTTCATGGTACTAATAATGTATACACATTTGGGTTATGGTATTTTATACAGCTTCAGATTTCCAATAATCGAATAAAGTTTGACACATAAATTAGGGTATCCTCATTGAACAATTTAAATAACCTTTATTCGAAACACATCTTTACAGACACTAACCATAAAGGAAAACAAACTTTTTTCTTCATATCTGCCATAAATGAATATACAAAGTGAAATGGAAATATAAACGAACAATTATTTAAATTCACTCAGTAGTTTCAAAGATATGGCCAATTAATTTCAAACACTTGCGTCAGTAGTCTAGGCTGCAATATTCGCCATGACACAGTTATGACGTCACTACGTCGCATCTGGTCTATTACTGATACATTGGCCTTCTAATTCCCTGTTGCCTTAAAGTTCATTTTGAAACTGTTACAAATATCACACAGAACAACAATATTAATCTATATACAATAAATAATTACGATGAATTCACATCATGGAAGTAGTAGTAAAAGGTATTTTAAGACCACCTTACATCACATTTTGCTAAGTTACCAAGCAGCAACGTTTGTGTTAGACCCCAGGGGTCATTGGAGAGTGGGTCTAGGCAGGCATAGGCGGTCATGGTAGCATAACATCAGGTGGGTGACTATCACCAACACACCAATTAGAGACGCGAGGGGTCTATGGGACACCGTCATGGACAGCCTGAAGCGTAATAGGGAAGATAGCGTGGGGGAGGAGCACTTTGGCGATGAAGGCATTACCTTTGATTGTGAAGAGTTAGGTGACTTTCCTGAAGAGGAAGTTGAGGACTACATAGAACCACCAGAAACCTTAGAGACCTTATTTCTAGTGGCCGTCAACATTTATTTAACTCGCCTATGAATCACGGAACTTACCAGATACGACTGGACTAAGGGCCCGTACCTTACACGATGGCGATATTTAATTCCTTCCCCTTCCATAGTCTTCTTGCGCAAACTTTTCTTTGGCGTCTCGGAAGTAGAATTTATGGCGCAAATTAATAGGCTCGATGACCCGTACCAAACTGGTCAGTTAAGAAGAGCCGTCAACCTTACCAGTGGCCATCAAGGCTCATAGACAGGCGGAGCGCTCGGAATGACCTCGGGGATGTCGGGCAGGCTAGAGGAATAGATGACGCAGCCTAAGCTGCACCCTCGCCTAACTTTTTGAGAAGATAGGCGTGGCCCTCTAACCGACCCTGGGCCAAGAGTGTCTTTTCTTAGACATCGCTGATGGCCACCGTGACGTGGGTCGTTCTAGCAGCCGCCCGTATGTCATTTTTGAGGGTCGTATTCATCTCGTCCAAAATGAAAGTAAAGTCGAACAGCCGCATCGACATAAACTTTTGTAACCGCGTCTTGAGGAGCGGTAGGCTCCCCCACACCTTCAATTTTATGCGCGTTCATATTTATTGGAGCGGTTATATCACCCAGCGAGGCTGAGGTACCAACCCTGTCCATGTATCCTCTGCTAGCAGCGTCTTGTGGACTGACTGCCATATTTTTGCTGACTCGAAATTATCACGGTCTTTTTGATCGACGTATGCATTGTTTGTTGCATCCTGAGGATCGGTAGGTTTTCCCATACCCACGATTTTACTCGCATTCATGTTTAGAACGCCATGAATGGGTGGACCCACCCAACCCTGATTGTTGGTGGAATGGTCAAAGTATGATTTTTTCGCCGCGTCGTAGGGGGCTATGGGGTCCGCTATGGATGTAATTTTATTTTTACCCATTTTCAGGGGACCAGTCATGCTATCGCCAGTCTTGGAGACCATTTCCTCATTTCGGCAGGTTACATATTCTTCTAAGGAGTTGACTGCAGCATCTACATACTGTTTTCTCACCGTATCGTGGTCCCTCATAAGGGCGACCAAGCCCTTGATTCTTTTTGCCGCCATGTTTAGGTCACCGGTCATGGTGTCGTCAGCCTTGGCCACCCGGATAGCGACTTGCTCGTCAACATACCTTGTCACGGCCATTTCGCCCAACCGCGCGATCGTGGCGTCGAGTTGTTGTTTTCGAGTCACATCCGTGTCGTCAGAGTACTTTTTTGCGGCCGCGTCCTGGTTATCGACGTATTTTTTCACCTCTGCGTCTGTATCGTGGGCGTACTTTTTGTGTCCGCGTCTTGGCGGTCAACTTGTCTCATTGTGGCGCCATTTTCGGGTCGAATGGGATCGACCACGGTGCGGAAGGCTCGCCTTTCGGCCTCCTCAGTCTGCTGCCTATCAAACCGCTTGGCGTCGTCGCGCTGCGTGCCGTCAGCCTGGAAGATGACAAGATTGCCTGGCGCCTCTACGCTGGCCTGGCGGGTCAATAGCCGGAGGCCTTCAGGTTCCCAACGTTATCGGCGAATACAACCAGGTAGTTCGGGTCTGAGGCGCCGGCGCGGTTGCTGTAGGCTACCGCCAGCTCGGCCTTGGTGACATACTGAGCAAAGTCCGCGTGAGCCCCGGGTACCGCATCTTTCTGCGAACGCCCGAAGATGTCTACTGGCATAGTGCATATGACCTCAGCCGGCTTCTTTCTAAACAAACCAGCGGGTCAGCGCGTCAGGCGTCAGATCTCGATTCAGCGCCTTCAGCAACTCAATGGATGCGTCGTCACAGATTGGTCCGTCGTCCTTTTTCTGGACAAGGAATGCGGAAGGGTCAGTGGGTCGCTGCCGCGGGACCGGCGGAGATTAAAAAACGAGCTCTGGCGGCGGCGCCAGGCCATACGAAACAAAGTAGAGCATGCGGTCAGGCATTGCCCATAACGCCACATAATGAGTCCAGCGGTTCTGGGAGGTGTCGAGGTTAACGATGCCGGCCTCGTACCCGCTGCGACCTGGCAGGCACTCCAGCTAGTCTCGCATGTAGACGCCTGTAAAGTGCTTCCGGGACCTGGCGAGCAGGTCAAAGTTGGATTGGGCTCTCGTCACCGCCGCCGCGCAAGTCAGTGGTCTCGAACATTTATGACTGGCGGCCGACGGCCCCTCCCATAGCCGTTTTGGCTGCCATGTGACCAGCCGCGCCAAACCACTCCAAGGGTACCCGCCTTGCCAGCGGCCGCTAGGGCTGGGATCGCCTCCGCCTTGGCAGCAATCGCCATTCACTGGTCGTCCGGCTTCAAGCAACGATAGCACCTGATAACCCTTCCTGCTATACTCGCTTAATGTCATGACGGTATCCCACAGACCCCTCGCGCCTCTAATTGGTGTGTTGGTGATAGTCACCCACCTGATGCTATGCTACCATGACCTCCTAGGCCTGCCTAGACCCATCCTCCAACGACGCTGGAGTCTAACATAAACGTTGCTGCTCTGTGACTTAGCAAAATGTGATGTATGGTGGTCTCAAATCGGCACGAAGAATCAATTTATAAGGCTGTCAGATTTTTGGTGCATTTTCGCGGGTGTCAAGAAACGGGCAGAAGTTATTTTTTATTGGTCCTTAAATATTTACCCTTTTACATTTGGATCGGACTGTAGTTTTATTTGTAAATGCTTGCAGATGGTCGCATAACGTCTAAATAAATGGATTATATCTACCAAGTAGATATATTCGGTAATTTATCAGTAATTTTCTAGAATTGGTATCGTAGAATGTATTTCATTTTGACTTTTCGGGTGGAGTTGGTGGTGATAGTGGTAGGGTAACGAGTATTTATTATGGCATTAAAACACACAAAACGAAGCGAGAAGAACATCTACGACATTACATATGATGCCTGGGTAATTAGAGCTTACATTCAATGACATTGATGACAAATTCTCTTTACAAAGTTATTCAAGATTTTACAAAAATGTTAATCAAATTTCTTGCGATGAAATATTGATATTCGAAAATGGAGAATGGAAATTATTTCGTCTTAACCGCATATCTCTTACTTCAGCATATAAACAAAAAGTATGAGCCCATTATCAATTACCAAATATTAATACTTTAAATGTTGCAACAACCTAAATTAAATCCATTCGTTACCCACGTGTTTCATTAAATAGTTCAAGCCTACCGTTGGCTTTAAATGTAATGGCGCACTTCATTTCCTCAAGCGGATAGACAAATATTCATTCTTCAGCGTGCGACAACGTCACCAATGGCATTTTATTACATGAAAAAACAATTATTTGACAGATTAGTTTTTACATTGTTGGCTGGGGGGGGGGGGGGGCTCTCTCTTCGGTCACCATTATATCATGAATTAAAGTGACAGAACATAGCCTCTAGAATTTGTATTCGTATCTTCTTCTTTTGTGATAAATCGTTATATGTCATGCATGTATGTATATTTTGTTTCCATCGATTAGTTTATCTATATATCTGAATGTAGTATCTGCAAAAACTTGCATTAATCGACCAGCGTTTAAATAAATATATGATAAATTTCATCCAGAAATATATGTATCCGGTAATTTATCTTTAATTCTTTCAACTCAGTCCTGCTGGAATATATTTTATTTTGAAATAAGAGAAGCTTCAGGACTTAAAGAAAACATGTTTTTCTCAGTAGAAGGATATGGGTTCCATGATAAGAGGACATAACCGTCTATACTCGCGTATAAACCGTATCCAAATGCAAACAACATCGACCCTGATCTGCCGTCGCATAATGTGCCGGCAGATCAGGGTCTATGTTGTTTGTTCTACTGATTAGTCCTTACAAACTGCATAGATCCAGATCTGCCGGCGCATTATGCGAGGGCAAATCTGGGTCTATGCAGTTCCCAGTTGGCATAATATTATACGCGAGTATATACGGTAAGCGATATTCATTCACACACATTAAGGCGCAAAACATCAGTATGTATGATATATGGGTTTGGTTTGGTTTGGTGTTTTTACGGCACATCAACATAAGTGCGGAGGTAATTGGAGTAAAGTTGCTTGCCCAAGGACACACCACACAAGCTTACCTGGGCTGATCTGATGGTAGGATTCGAATTAGCAATCTTTCGGTTGCGAGTCTGCAACGCTAACCACTGAGCCACATCAGCTGATTGATATATGGGCAATTAGATTTAAGTTTTTATACCGCTCTATATGATTTACCAATTTCAAAATAATATTGTAAGAATCCATTCATTAACTGTTTGTAATGATTAAATAATATTGTAAGAATCCATTCATTAACTGTTTGGAATGATTAAATAATATTGTAAGAATCCATTCATTACCTATGTCTATGATTAAATAATATTGTAAAAATCCATCCATTCATTAACTGTTTGTAATGATTAAATAATATTGTAAGAATCCATTCATTAACTGTTTGTAATGATTAAATAATATTGCAAGAACCCATTCATTAACTGTTTGCAATGATTAAATAATATTGTAAGAACCCATTCATTAACTGTTTGTTATGATTAAATAATATTGTAAAAATCCATTCATTAACTGTTTGGAATGATTAAATAATATTGTAAGAACCCATTCATTACCTATGTCTATGATTAAATAATATTGTAAAAATCCATTCATTAACTGTTTGTAATGATTAAATAATATTGTAAGAAAAGATTCATTAACTGTTTGTAATGATTAAATAATATTGTAAGAACCCATTAATTACCTATGTCTATGATTAAATAATATTTAAGAATCCATTCATTACCTGTTTGTGATGATTAAATAATATTGTAAGAATCCATTCATTACCTACGTCTATGATTAAATAATATTGTAAGAATCCATTCATTACCTATGTCTATGATTAAATAATATTGTAAGAATCCATTCATTAACTGTTTGTAATGATTAAATAATATTGCAAGAACCCATTCATTAACTGTTTGTAATGATTAAATAATATTGTAAGAACCCATTCATTAACTGTTTGTTATGATTAAATAATATTGTAAGAACCCATTTATTAACTGTTTGTAATGATTAAATAACATTGTAAGAATCCATTCATTAACTGTTTGTAATGATTAAATAATATTGTAAGAATCCATTCATTATCTATGTCTATGATTAAATAACATTGTAAGAATCCATTCATTACCTATGTCTATGACTAAATAACATTGTAAGAATCCATTCATTACCTATGTCTATGATTAAATAACATTGTAAGAATCCATTCATTACCTATGTCTATGATTAAATAACATTGTAAGAACCCATTAATTACCAGTTTGTAATGATTAAATAACATTGTAAGAATCCATTCATTACCTGTGTCTATGATTAAATAACATTGTAAGAATCCATTCATTACCTATGTCGATGATTAAATAACATTGTAAGAATCCATTCATTACCTATGTCTATGACTAAATAACATTGTAAGAATCCATTCATTACCTATGTCTATGATTAAATAACATTGTAAGAATCCATTCATTACCTATGTCTATGATTAAATAACATTGTAAGAACCCATTAATTACCAGTTTGTAATGATTAAATAACATTGTAAGAATCCATTCATTACCTGTGTCTATGATTAGATAATATTGTAAGAATCCATTCATTACCTATGTCTATGATTAAATAACATTGTAAGAATCCATTCATTACCTATGTCGATGATTAAATAACATTGTAAGAATCCATTCATTACCTATGTCTATGACTAAATAACATTGTAAGAATCCATTCATTACCTATGTCTATGATTAAATAACATTGTAAGAATCCATTCATTACCTATGTCTATGATTAAATAACATTGTAAGAACCCATTAATTACCAGTTTGTAATGATTAAATAACATTGTAAGAATCCATTCATTACCTGTGTCTATGATTAGATAATATTGTAAGAATCCATTCATTACCTATGTCTATGATTAAATAACATTGTAAGAATCCATTCATTACCTATGTCGATGATTAAATAACATTGTAAGAACCCATTAATTACCTATGTCTATGATTAAATAATATTTAAGAATCCATTCATTACCTGTTTGTGATGATTAAATAATATTGTAAGAATCCATTCATTACCTACGTCTATGATTAAATAATATTGTAAGAATCCATTCATTACCTATGTCTATGATTAAATAATATTGTAAGAATCCATTCATTAACTGTTTGTAATGATTAAATAATATTGCAAGAACCCATTCATTAACTGTTTGTAATGATTAAATAATATTGTAAGAACCCATTCATTAACTGTTTGTTATGATTAAATAATATTGTAAGAACCCATTTATTAACTGTTTGTAATGATTAAATAACATTGTAAGAATCCATTCATTAACTGTTTGTAATGATTAAATAATATTGTAAGAATCCATTCATTATCTATGTCTATGATTAAATAACATTGTAAGAATCCATTCATTACCTATGTCTATGACTAAATAACATTGTAAGAATCCATTCATTACCTATGTCTATGATTAAATAACATTGTAAGAATCCATTCATTACCTATGTCTATGATTAAATAACATTGTAAGAACCCATTAATTACCAGTTTGTAATGATTAAATAACATTGTAAGAATCCATTCATTACCTGTGTCTATGATTAAATAACATTGTAAGAATCCATTCATTACCTATGTCGATGATTAAATAACATTGTAAGAATCCATTCATTACCTATGTCTATGACTAAATAACATTGTAAGAATCCATTCATTACCTATGTCTATGATTAAATAACATTGTAAGAATCCATTCATTACCTATGTCTATGATTAAATAACATTGTAAGAACCCATTAATTACCAGTTTGTAATGATTAAATAACATTGTAAGAATCCATTCATTACCTGTGTCTATGATTAGATAATATTGTAAGAATCCATTCATTACCTATGTCTATGATTAAATAACATTGTAAGAATCCATTCATTACCTATGTCGATGATTAAATAACATTGTAAGAATCCATTCATTACCTATGTCTATGACTAAATAACATTGTAAGAATCCATTCATTACCTATGTCTATGATTAAATAACATTGTAAGAATCCATTCATTACCTATGTCTATGATTAAATAACATTGTAAGAACCCATTAATTACCAGTTTGTAATGATTAAATAACATTGTAAGAATCCATTCATTACCTGTGTCTATGATTAGATAATATTGTAAGAATCCATTCATTACCTATGTCTATGATTAAATAACATTGTAAGAATCCATTCATTACCTATGTCGATGATTAAATAACATTGTAAGAATCCATTCATTACCTATGTCTATGATTAAATAATATTGTAAGAATCCATTCATTAACTGTTTGTAATGATTAAATAATATTGTAAGAATCCATTCATTACCTATGTCTATGATTAAATAATATTGAAAGAATCCATTCATTACCTATGTCTATGATTAAATAACATTGTAAGAATCCATTCATTAACTGTTTGTAATGATTAAATAATATTGTAATAATCCATTCATCACCTGTTTGAATGAATAAATAAAAGAAGCGTATTGATGACTCAAAATCTCGTGGTGCGTTTTATTTATTCAAGTCGATAATCATTAGGAATATAATCATTCCTGAGTCTGACAATTTAACAGTGGGATGCAATGAAAACAATGATTGGACAGATTGGGTATTCAGTATTGATTTATTGCCCTGTAGGCTCAGTTCTTTTACGTTGAATCTATGGAAGTATTTCACGAATTGATCTTCTGTCAGGATTATACCATCAATTTTGTGTATAAAATGTATAACATTTGTGCTCCTGAACTACACAAGGCGAAGACAAGAGCACAGAAAAGAGATCTAATAATTTCTTATGTCGGCGAGAAGAAGATCTTCATTTTTATCCTAAAAATGATATCGGTAGTAAAGACTAAGAATAGTTGTTAGGTATATATTTGGAAGTTTGACTTATAGCTTTCACCGATAAACATCTTGACAAATAACAGCAACAATTTATAAAACATCATTTCCTAGGCATGGAATGCCAGCAATTGGTACATTTTATTCTTGTAATTCGTGTAAATAAAATAATGATGAAATTACGAATTAACAGATGCTCCTTACCGCTGTCCGAGAACTAAGAGTTGTGTATGTGTTTACTTTTCTCTCCTTTTGAAGCACTGATATGGCTACATGGAAAAAAATGAGCGAAGTTTGCATTGTCCATGTTTATCAATAAGAGTTTGATGTTTCCTTTAAAATGGTTTTGCCTTGTCTGTCTGTCTGTCTGTCTGTCTGTCTCTCTCTCTCTCTCTCGTGGTATGGATGCTTTCTCCATATCGCCAGGATCAAGTCGGGAAGAACCGTGTCATAACCTTAACTCCCCAGAGAACACGAAATGTGTAAGCAACTCGTTGCTTGTTAGGTTAAGGAACTGAAAACCATAGAATAATCAATTAGGTATCTATTATCGGCTGTACGTTCTAGACGTATGGTGTATTAGGTTTCCTGGTTTGTGAGTCTTCAAAGTGTTCGTTGAATTACAATGCAAACTTTATTTCTCCCATGAAGCATATAAACTCTTCTTCAAATTTCCAAGGCTAAGAGCAAGATATGGCTTTGGCCATTACGTACTTTGTTTTGAATGCATTTTGTAAATTGGGTACCATTATTTCTACTGTCTGTTGTTTTTGCCGTTGTATTTTCTAATCCGAAAATAGAACCTTACCTAAATGATTGGGCAGCACATGATACGTAATTATGTCGTACTTACAACAATACACACTATATACACATGTTTTTAAGGTTTCTGTAACTGGAATTTAGAACTACTAGCTTGATTTCATACTAATAGCACTTTGTAATATATGTATATATATATATATATATATATATATATATATATATATATATATATATATATATATATATATATATATATATACCATTTGTGACGGATATAATTTAGTTCTAATGATACAAGTTTATGTCCATACATTTACACAATAATAGATAGGACTCTACAAGCACGGGGGTCTTTATAATTCTTACGCTTCACTTCTGCATGGAAAAATTCCGAATTAACCATATTTATGGGATTACAGTTTAAGAAACATTAGATGATGTATAAAATATCCATCATCGAACTTTCGTTGCACACGAAATCTTTACATAAGTTCTTTCTGAAAGTAGCTTTTATAGCTTCTGTTTGGGTATAATATTTCAAAACCACGCTGTAATTTAATACTTATAGTAGCACTCTCAAGGAATTGCCTATTACATCACGACGGAATAGCACGGCAAATGATTCTAGATTGTCCTCCTTTATGATCGCCTCTTAAGTCACCATCATAATGGCTAAATAAGCTGACATCATGCCTGAAAACCTTCGAGTCTAGAATCGGATGATTTATCTTAATATCTTTTCTTAACGTTGACGCGACTATCAGATAACTCAGTGGTCAAGATCTTGTGATGGCGGTAGTACTTTTGATCAAATCAGTTGAAATAGCATGACCTATACTGAGATCAGTGTCTGCAAAAAAACAAGCATGCAAGGAATAGAACGCCGTAAATTAATGCGAGGGTTGTTGGAACGGTTATTGAATAACTTATTGATCGAATGTAATATTTCTGTTTGCAGAGTCTGCAGTTATTACAAGTATTTTCCATATCGATTTTACTACACTCAATACATCTACATGAACAAGAAGCTAAATGTTCTAGCTGGGCTATCAATACTCGATTTACAATTCTTGGAACAGATTTAGCTGTCTTAAAATTCGAACAGCCGTGGAGAATTATAGGAATTTTCTACTGACTAAATTGAAGCTTTGGGAGATTGGAGTGATATCAATGGTATGCTGAATAATTGTTTTATCTGATTACTACACAGCTCCTAAATGATTTTTACAGCCTTGACGTATTCCATTTATTTGCTCCAAGTTACTTCTTCAAACAAGAGAAACGTATTTCAATATGGTTTTTACATTTGGAATGCAGTCTTATCATTTGCAAACAGTGTTGTGACCTAAATTTTTTTAAAAGGATTGTGTCTGTCATAGTGATGTTGGGGATATGTAGCTCAGCTAAATGTCGTGAATTACTTTTCCTTTTGTTATTGTGGCATATACTGGCATATGGTCATCTTATAGCATATACTGGCATATGGTCATCTTGTCCAGCATATACTTGCATATGGTCATCTTGTCCAGCATATACTTGCATATGGTCATCTTGTCTAGCATATACTGGCATATGGTCATCTTGTCCAGCATATACTGGCATATGGTCATCTTATGACATATACTGGCATATCGTCATCTTATGGCATATATACTGGCACATGGTCATCTTGTCCAGAAAAAGTACTCAAGATCTTCGTAATAAGACAATCTGATCAATCTAACCTCGATATTACTCGACATTGCAACAAACAATAGAAGAAGATGAATATGATGTTAAAGAAGAAGCAACCCCAGTGAATTAGTTGGGTTTACAAAAAAATATAGGACATGTTGATAAAAGTATGATTGCAATGTTACAGAAGAGTGTAACACCGAAATGTATGGTTTTGGCTCTCTGTTTAGATGATTTAAAAGAAACCAATGTTTAAACATATACGATCCCATAACTTATGATTAGAACAATAATGTTAGTTAAGTATTAGCAACAAACGAGAGAGAGAGAGAGAGAGAGGCTATTGTTAAGAATCTTTTCAATCAGATCGCGAGATAAGTTATGCCGACATCAAACTTTTAAACAGTGTTATCTTTGCAAATCGTTTAGTTATTTGGTTAGAGAAAAATAAGATTTTTAGAACGTTTTTTATGGCGGGTGTTTTCAAGGGTTTATACTTCCATTTACAAAGAAAATATTATATACGTAGGCAGCCTGATCATCCATCTTCACTTTGTCAGTCAAATCCAATGCAAATTTTTCGCCAAATTGGCATTTTGAGTCAGCTGCCCGAACCGTCTTCTGCGTTTTCCGACCTTTATAAATCTCGCATATGCCCTTTAACCCACGAGACTAAGGACACATTTTGGCAACTTCATTTATGATATTTTTGCAACCTTTTATTTACATTGACCTAACTTCGAGATTATACTGTGCGGATACTTCAACTAAAATATTCTAAAATATTTTTTTTTTTTTTTTTTTGGGGGGGGGGTATTTTTTAAGAAGCAGAAGCAGATACAGAAAAATCATAGCGAAATAAATAAATAAAGTAGAGGTTGCTTGACTTTGATTTTATAAAACAAAATGTACGTATTCAAGGTGAAATAGAGGCTCGACAGACGTCAATGTGAGGTCAATACACAAATGGGCTATGGTAAATACATGCCAAAATGTGGTCAATGCCCAACGGGCTGTGGTATATACAAGTCAAGTGAGACTAATACACAAATGGGCTATGGTATATGCAAGAGACGAGATGTTGCAAGGAGTGAGGAGTGAAGCTTGTATTAATTGTGGAATAGGGTTCTGAAGAAGAACTTTGTTCTGAGGAAAGTTGTTGAAATTCAAAACAAAAAAAGGTATATATTAGTGTTAACATTTCAAAGTAAGGTCAATGCAAGCAAACGACTGTACAAATATCATATATGAATTTAGCGACGTAACGTAAGTTGCCAAATTTGGCCTAAGTTTCAACGATAAAAAGGGTGTCTGCGAGATTTTAAAATGTCTGAAAACTCGGAAAACAGCTTGGGTAGCTGGCTGGAAAAGACGACTCGGCGAAATATTCATGCTAGATTGGACCGACAGATGTCTGAAAGTGACGATAGGAGAGCAGGCTACCTAAGTATACATATAATATTTTTAGTTTGCTTCCTAAACAGTAGTTTGCCTTTAAAAACACCTGCCATCAAAATTGCTGGCAAAGTTTATTTTTCTCTATACATGATTTATGTGCATCACGTTCTGCTTGGAAATAACAGTAATAGTCATATACTTCAACGATTGTCGAAACATAGGGAACTCAGTCTATTTTATCCTATACAGAGGAACTCCTTCTATATTATCCTATACAGCAGGAATTCAGTCTATATTCTCCTACACAGAGGGAAATCAGTCTATATTATCTTACACAGCAGGAAGTCAGTCTATATTGTCCTACACAGAGGGAACTCAGTCTATATTCACCTACACAGAGTGAAATCAGTCAGTTTTTTCCTACAAAGAGGGAACTCAGTCTATATTCTCCTACACAGAAGGAACTCAGTCTATATTATCTTACACAGCAGGAACTCAGTCTATATTATCTTACACAGCAGGAACTCAGTCCATATTGTCCTACACAGCAGAAACTCAGTCTATATTGTCCTACACAGAGGGAACTTAGTCTATATTCTCCTACACAGAGGGAACACAGTCTATATTCTCCGTCACATCGGGAACTCAGTCTATATTGTCCTACACAGAGGGAACTCAGTCTATATTATCCTACACATCGGGAACTCAGTGTATATTGTCCTACACAGAGGGAACTCAGTCTATATTATCCTACACATCGGGAACTCAGTGTATATTGTCCTATACAGCGGTAACTCGGTCTGTATTATCCGATACAGGGGGAACTCAGTTTATATTATCCTGTAGACTATATTAGAAGCCTTGAAGGAACGTTAGCACTGCTTATGGTAATCTCAGGCGTACGCTTAGCAGCGTTTATCGATTGTAAATATGCATATTATATTTGTGTCAATTCTTATTATTTGTTTCCAGCAATAGAAGACGATATCTTACTTGACTCTTTTGTGACATATAGAGAACACTTCATAGTTTCAGCTGATCACAACCATAAATACAGATGATGACCTCCGAAACCTTCAAAGACTTCTAACGCATTACATAAGTATTTGTTATAAATTAGCTATTGTAATTATTTAAGTAATAGATCTCAATTTATTTCACTTCAATAAACTATTTTCCGGTGTGTGTCTAAATCACATTTGTGGTTAAGTCTGAAAAAAGCTAAGCTTCCACTCCAGAGTTTCGTATTTTTCACATGGTTTTGTGAATACGAACTGAAGGATTATGTTGGCGTAAATCAGTTTCATTTCAGCGTTCAATATATACCAGGTATCTCTGTGATGACCACAGGGTTTGAATGAGAACTATGTGCTCAGAGTGAACGTTCAGTTTTAGAAAGAGAAAATGTGTACCAAATATTTGAGATGAAATTAACAAATCTTGGACCTTCAATTTTCTTCAAATTTAATTTGAGAACGGAAAATTAATGTTTTTCAATGTCCATACGAATTTAGTTGTGGGAATATTCATTTGTCAAAACAAGGGACGGGGCAAAAATATAAAATTTAAAATAATGCTTGAATTAGTTCTGTTTGTTTATGAGCTGGATTTAAACGGGTGCAGAATAAGTCTGATTTACAAATACGGTATAATCGCCAGCTACACTAGTTGATAATTTTATTTTGGATCATATCAGATGAAAAAGTCCCTGTTTTGGGCAGTTTTCATCACAAAGATTTAACCTCAAGCAGACGACATACGTGCCAGAAAGTGACATTTTTTTTAAGACTGTGGAGAGTAACCTAACTGAATATTTGGTCAAAATTTCAGTAACCTTCGACCCTATATTTTTCGGGGAAAGGATAGCGCAGGTGTGACGCGCTTGCCACTCTGATGTTCTGGGATCGATTCCAGGTTCCAAAATGTGTAAGTGTAAGTGGTCAACCATCCGAGATCGGAGGTTTTCTTTGGGTTCTTCTGTTTCCTCAACCACAAATAACACCTCTCACAAACACTGAAGCCAATGAAATTACTTAATATAATGACTGAGTCCTCAACCACAAATACCACCTCTCACAAACTTGAAGCCAATGAAATTACTTAATATAATGACTGAGTCCTCAACCACAAATACCACCTCTCACAAACATTGAAGCCAATGCAATTACTTAATATAATAACTGAGATTTTATTGTATTATTGTTGTAAAATTAATAAATACAATTTAACCTAAATATTTTTGTTTTCTGCATTAGGATTTTTGAAGGAATAATTTGCAACGGACGATGGCGCGACCATGAGTGACTGTAAGATTCATGTAATAAAATATGCCCTTAAAATGCAAATGGATCCTTAATGTAATATACAAAGGATAAAGAGATTCGCAGATTTACAAATAGATTAGGTATCGCATTTTTACGAATTAAGACCTGTATTTCATATAAAGAACTATATATGTACGATTGCAAATATTTCTTAGGCCCCTGACTCCAATTTTAGGCTTCAGCACCGTTTGCATGATATCAATGATCCATAATCCAAGTTTTTCTCTCTCGAACAGAATTTGAAAAATCTGTTACATTTGCCAATTAAATTATTTTTTCAAGAGGATTACCTCTCATTTAAATCCTCACATAATGGTAACCCCTTTGCAATCTCTCGAGACTACTTACATATCCAGCAGATATAAGTAGTTGAAATTGTCTCCTGGCTTTTTCTGATATTATTATTTTTATTACTTTTGCAACAGCATATAGCGCCCCCAGCACTCCCTATGTCAAACCTCTCAACTGTTTTAAAACCACATTCACTCGCAAAAGTATCGAAGTTTGAGATGTCGGCATGACATAATTTTGTCTTTCCCACTAAAGAATAATAGTAAAACAAATCAAAAATGTACAACAGATAAAATTAAAAATGGGAAATCCGAAAAAGGATTCTCACCGTCGGGCAGACAAGATAAAATGTAAATGAGCTTGTGCGATTTCCAATTGCGTTGCTCATCAAGCACACATAATCAAGACCGGGGGAAAAGTCAGCGTGACATATACAATGTGACACAGGCCACCCATAAATAAGTCTAGGGTTGGCAAAACAAGTGTCAAGCACTGTCCCAGACGATTTGTGCCCGACTTATAACCTGTTTTTACCTCATCAAGTACAATAGACCCAATCTTAAACAGGAACAACCACATGAACACAGCGTATGTTTGCAATCTGAGGAAAGCGAGTCTCGTTTTAAAAATTCTGCGTCACTGAATGTAATGCATACTATTTTCTGTCCACAACGCCGAGGTTATCCAAAAATTAAATAAGCCGAACTGGACAGTCTAATGTGGATTTTGGCGGTAAGACGGCCATTTTAAATACAACAAGATTGTCATATTAGTTTAAGACTGAGTTTGGATAGGAATGCAGAATTAAGCATTTCGAAATCCAGATTCTGATATGTTGATCAGCTGGTTTATTTCTCCCATCGCTACACTTGTTGCCTTTCGTTCTAGAACCAAGACTAAACATTACTTCTCAAGATTTAAAGTCGTTGATATTACAAAACTCAAATATATTAATACATTTAACATTAAACGTATACATTCAATAATGTAACATTTAAAACTAGAGATTTTATGTTCTACTTATTTCATGTTTTCAATACATCTAATATTTACATACATTAGTAAGAACACTCACAGTTGCTGTCGATGTTTTCAATACACCTAATATTTACATACAGTAGTAAGGACACTCACAGTTACTGTCGATGCTTCTGGTTCGTTTATATTTTAACCGATTTATTTATAAAGACTCGGTAATCATTGCCATTTAATTTCGCGTCTGCTGCTTAAAGGCATCAAACACGTTTCAGTGCAGTGGCTTGAAATATCGTCAGAATCTTGTTTGCCCTTCAACTATTTTACCCAATAATGACCCTTGTTTGTCTTAGGATTCTGATATTGGGGGGAACTTAAGTGTCTCAATAGTACTTGGAGAAGAGATATTAAACTATTACAGGCATCGTGTCCGTGTGTGATGAAAAAGGATTTCAATATGTATATAATTATTATTCAGACATTTGTTAGTGTATAATTACTGACTCTAGGAATGCAAAGAAGCCATCGTACAGTGTTTACATTAGAAACTCAATTTAATGATACGGTAAGGCCTTGGTCTAATTTTCTACCATGAAATTTATCTTTTTCTTCGCTAAATTTGTCACTTTTTGTTTTGGCCGTGGTTGCAACTTCCTGATGTGCTTGTATATATTAATTGCTTTTGTTTGAGAACTGGCAACCCAGAAGGCTTTTTTATTTCTTGGTTATCACTTAAGTAGTTATCATTGTATGCACACTCAAGGAGTTATCATTGTATGCACACTCAGGAGTTATCATTGTATGCACACTCAAGGAGTTATCATTGTATGCACACTTAAGGAGTTATCATTGTATGCACACTCAAGGAGTTATCATTATATGCACATTTAAGATGTTATCGTTGTATGCACACTCAAGGAGTTATCATTGTATGCACATTTAAGGAATTATCGTTGTATGCACACTTAAGGAGTTACCATTGTATGCACACTTAAGGAGTTATCGTTGTATGCACACTTAAGGAATTATCATTGTATGCACACTTAAGGAGTTATCGTTGTATGCACACTCAAGGAGTTATCATTGTATGCACACTTAAGGAGTTATCGTTGTATGCACACTCAAGGAGTTATCATTGTATGCACATTTAAGAAGTTATCATTGTATGCACACTCAAGGAGTTATCATTGTATGCACACTTAAGGAGTAATCGTTGTATGCACATTTAAGGAGTTATTATTGTATGCACACTCAAGGAGTTATTATTGTATGCACACTTAAAGAGTTATCATTTTATGCACACTCAATGAGTTATCATTTTGTATGCACACTCAAGGAGTTATCATTGTATGCACACTTAAGGAGTTACAATTGTATGCACACTTAAGGAGTTATCATTGTATGCGCACTTAAGGAGTTAACATTGTATGCACACTTAAGGAGTTATCATTGTATGCACACTTAAGGAGTTATCATTGTATGCATACATAAGGAATTATCATTGTATGCACACTTAAGGAGTTATCATTGTATGCACACTCAAGGAGTTATCATTGTATGCACACTTAAGGAGTTATCGTTGTATGCACACTCAAGGAGTTATCATTGTATGCACATTTAAGAAGTTATCATTGTATGCACACTCAAGGAGTTATCATTGTATGCACACTTAAGGAGTAATCGTTGTATGCACATTTAAGGAGTTATCATTGTATGCACACTCAAGGAGTTATTATTGTATGCACACTTAAAGAGTTATCATTTTATGCACACTCAATGAGTTATCATTTTGTATGCACACTCAAGGAGTTATCATTGTATGCACACTTAAGGAGTTACAATTGTATGCACACTTAAGGAGTTATCATTGTATGCACACTTAAGGAGTTAACATTGTATGCACACTTAAGGAGTTATCATTGTATGCACACTTAAGGAGTTATCATTGTATGCATACATAAGGAGTTATCGTTGTATGCACACTCGATGAGTTATCATTGTATGCACACTGAAGGAGTTATCATTGTATGCACACTCAATGAGTTATCATTGTATGCTCACTTAAGGTGTTATCATTGTATGCACACTCAATGAGTTGTCATTGTATGCACACTTAAGGTGTTATAAATGTATGCACACTGAAAAATAGCATTAAACGTTTTTTTAATTTTAAGAGGAAAATAACAGTTGATATTTTTTATAAACGTAGACAATTTTGCCAAAATTACTTTTGCAAATAAAGCTATATATCAATGTCGTTTTCTTCTGAACTTAAATGGACTATTCCAAATGGATATATTTATTGAAATTGTATTTGTCAGCATAGGATCCATCAATAGATAAAAAGATAAAATTTGTCATCATCACCTGTAGTCACCATTTAATCTGCGCTTACCTTTTCAAATGACATCTTTATCTCAGCTTTTTTTCCCTTCCTTTTCTAAAAAATAGCTTTTACTAATACAGTATAAGGCAAATATATTTGCACTACACCTTCAACTTGCTTGTATTGTTGAACCATAAAGAATGGTCATATGCAGTGTGCAGGCGATTAATGTTAAAGCATTCTGACCAACTGGTCTGTTTTATGAACAGTTTCTTTGTAATCGTCATTAAAACCAGTAGTTAACAATCTGCCTACTTCGAGCTCAGTAACTGAGATTATTCTCTGGAGATTTATGTTGCATTCTTGCTCAGTTGTAAATGCCATTTCCAGGGTCCATGATAGCCAAGGACCTTGTAGGGCGTTTATGATTTGGATGAAAAGAGAGACAACTGACTGAACTCTTAATTGCAACAAACGACTAATGTGCAATACACTGTAATACTAGTAATTATCTAAATGACTAACGTGCAATACACTGTAATACGAGTAATTATCTAAATGACTAACGTGCAATACACTGTAATACGAGTAATTATCTAAATGACTAACGTGCAATACACTGTAATACGAGTTATTATCCAAACGACTAACGTGGAATACACTGTAATACGAGTAATTATCCAAACGACTAACGTGCAATACACTGTAATACGAGTAATTATCGTATGGTTTATGTATCTGATTCTTCGATCGACTTTGGTGTCCGCGTTTGCTTCAAAAAAAGCTGGGGTGTATAAGTGCACAATATCAAACAGCAGTATCAGTACACAATATCAAACAACAGTATCAGTACACAATGTCAAATAGAAGTATCAGAACACAATATCCAATAGAAGTATCATAGTACACAATATCAAACAAAATACAGAACAGAAGATATATACCTCATAATTCTAAATGTATCGAGTAGCGATGAGAATTTTCCGAAGAAGATACTGAAGATTAGAGACGTTTGTTCAAAAACTCTTTGTTTTCAAAGTGTGTTTGGCAACATCTAAATATTTTAATTGTTTCATTTTGCTCTACAACTTTTTTTTTCTTGATGTTTTTACAGATAACGAGGTATTAGTAATCTAAGAAGTATATGAGATTTCTATTTTGGTTATTATTTAAATGACTATTGCAATAAATAGATGGCGCCAATCAAACTACCTAAATCGATACTATCTGGTCTTTTTACCGTTCAATTTAGAACTCTTAATGCATCAATCACTAAGCAGATTCATGTTTCACATCGTTACGCTTACTAACTTTTGTAATGAGGTTAAATTTATGTTTATTGACTTTGAATTGCTTCTTGCACTGACAAGTCGTCATTAAATAAACGTATACGAATGGATTGTGCACACAGGATATACGCTCAGTTATGTAACACGTGAAGACAGATATCTGCATTCTAGATATCCCATGCTTTTTAAGAGGAAAAAGCATGCTGGTGGACGTTTAACTTGTTTCTTTTGTATATTATGCAACCTTGGTAGAAAGAGTATGTAATATCTTCACAAATTCCCATAAGCCTCTGCAGAAATTTAACACAGTAGGAAGAGCGATGTTGAGGTATTTGTTTGTGATGTAGCAGTAGGTAATGGAAAATTTTTCTTTTCGTATATTGCGGGGAAATGAATCGTCTTATTGTTACCCTTGGACAAGATATTCAAAGATTGGAAGCTTTTTGTCTGCTAGAGATCGAAAACTTATCCAATATGTCCAGAGGAGCCAAACCAGACCTTAATTAAAATGCCATGAATAGTAAGTTGCTGCCTCTAGGACTTTCTGTGTATATTTCAATCCATTGTATTCCCGTCTCTTTATTCATAACGTCACTCTCTACTATGCATATGCACAAATACTTATAAATGTTGACGAAATTGCACCAATCTTATATCTTTCTGATATACCGAACGTCACTTTCTACTATGCATATGCACAAATACTTATAAATGTTGACGAAAGTGCACCAATCTTATATCTTTCTGATATACCGAACGAGGCTCTGAATACTCTGGGTTTCAGTAGTCAGTGTTAAACCCTACCTCACAAAGATACTGTCTACGTAAAAGTACTGTTCACAGGTAATTATTTATTCAGTTATTTCATGTAGACGTCGAATATCAGGAATAATAATAATAATAATAATAACAACAACAACAACAACAATATTAATACCACTAATTATCTTACTAGAATTGGTAGAAGCATAATTATTTGATGATGATCACAGTAACAAAGGGAATTGCTCTTTGCTGTCTTTTGCAACAACAAGAATAAACTCCGTTTATTTGGCTTAGATTGACAAATACATCTATATTTGCTAACTAATTTGGTGGTTTAGATGAACACACGTTACGAATATTGTATTGAAAATCTAAATGGGGGGTTCAGATAAATGCATCATGTATCAATAACATAGAAAAGCTTACATTAAACTTGACACAAATTTAACAAGGTACAGAGAATATTTGGTTTGTCTTTATAGTTTGTGGGTTTGAGTTACAAGGAATAAAATATTGCAATTCATCCAAAAAGGGAAGCAATGAAAAATAAATCAGAAACTTAATCATCAACAGTCATGAAGTGAATTTGAGATCTCCGAGGGACGGATATGTTTTGCTGTATATGACGAGTCTTCAGCAAACAATCTTCTGATTGTAATTAACCAGAAAAAAATAATACTTTTCTGTTGCTAATCACCGCCTTCTTGCAAAATAGTGCTATCTTTCTTGTTCTGACATTTTTAAATAGGAAAAGAAGATTTGTATCTTCTTTTACATATATTGTGGCCTTTCAGAATGTGGAGTTTTAGAATTTGTCACGAGTAATCTGGTATTCTGGATAGAAATAAAATATTGTGATGGCCTCGTGAGGATCATAGATTAGCAGAATACTGTGAAAAGTAGCAAAAATTGTGTTTTCTCCCTTTATATTTTGTGTTTATTGTTGGGTTTTTGTTGTTGTTTTTTTTTTAAGGCAATGACCATTAAAATACTTTTCCAGTGAAAAGTTATTTTTTCATTGTGAAAATCAAATTTCTGGTTCCTATATGACCTTAGAGCAAAATTTCTAATACATATGTTTTGCATTCTAAAGATGACAAGAAACCTTGGCATTTGATGTTTATTAAAAGAATTTTATCCATCGGCGAATAGAACTTTTGTGTGTGTGTGTGTGCCTACAATGTGATTGTTTACCGAACAAATACAGAAGATTGTTCAGAAATGTTCACTGCATCAGTATTCGGTTTATTTGGATAGTAATACAAAACATATTTATTTTATTGAACGTCTATCGCTCTCAGTCTGAGCCTTCCCAGTTTGGGGAATTATTTAAAAGTCTGCATGGAACAGGCAGGCAATCATTGCATGTGAAAGGCTTATTATTCTGGGTAACCTGCTTTATGAGTAATAATAAGGCAGCATATATATAGTTACGAAATTGTACTACAAATCTAGTTTTCTACTAAAAAGATTTGACTTTATATGTATACTGATTTTACCCAAAGAATTAACATTTTAAACAATATCGACTGAGAAAACTTGCTCGTTTTGTAAATAATGATGAAAATAGTTGAAATGCAGATTCAGTGTCTCTGAGAGATATTGAATCCGCATCTCAAATATTTTCATCCTTATTTACGCAATAAGGGAAAGAATGTATTCCTACTAAATTAAATCGAATAAGGCCTGACAACAAACTGTGATACGACTCATACATTGAGAAGATCACGTGATAGACTCAATAGAAAAGCTGTAAAGCGTGACAATCCCAAACTTTGGAATAACTGTAAGAAAATTATAAATGATGTTAACAATCTTATAGAATAAGCCATATAAAAGCTTTTAACAAGCTATGAAAATTTAGAAAATTTTAGAACTCAGAGGATTGTTGGAAAATTATTTTACAACAAGTCAAAAATAAAATTTCCTCCTCATCGAGTATTCCTCCACCTTTCTGTCAACATATGGATGGAATTGAAAAACAGTATTTATCTGACTCTGAAAAGGCCATTTACTTAAAAAAGATTTGTACCACAGGGTCCAACATTATCGATACTAACGTTCACTTGCTGAAATTTCATCACTGAACAAACCAAACTCTTCAAAACATAACTGTTGCAGAACAAGATGTGTTTGACAGAATTAAATGATTCAACTTATCAAGCGAGTGGATCCGATAAAATTGGTCATCATATATTTAAAGGCGATGTCTGCTATTACGAAACCACTGTGTTTACTTTTTAATAAATCTTTACGAGAAAAATCCTTACCCACAATTTTGGAAAACAACGCTTGTTATGCTCCTTTATGAAAAGGACGATAAAAATGATCATTCTAATTATAAACCGATTTACTTTTAAGTCATGCCGGTAAAAATATGCAAATGATTTCTTTGCAAATACAATACAACCATCTGAGTGAAAATAACAATCTGTCATTCTGGATTTCTTCCATATCATTAAATCGTTTTCCAGCTCATTAATATTTACCATCATATAATGAAAGCCTTAGACCAAAGTGAATATACAATCAACATGGGTTATTACGAAGTCGGTAGGACCTCAGTCAGAATACATTATAACCGAACTACGTAATAACTGTATCCCGGAAGTGGGACACCACGTACAAAGACAAATCTTAAGGTATAAGTTGGGGTCATTATCATGTCAAAAAAAGTATGAATCGATGGAGTTATTAAGAGAGAAATAAGCATTTGTGTACTATTCAAGGCAACCAAATAAAAGTAAACAGTAATAATAAATGTAATTTCTTTCAATATTTCATCGCCGTAACTCCAAATTGTAAGTTTTTTGCATTAGCTCAAAATGACTCATCAGTCTGCATTTATTTTGGCAGACACATCCCTGTCGATGGCTCGAATGTCAACTTTAGCGTACAAAGGTATAGCTTTTTCTTTTGGCGAAGACGCCATTTGTTTGTATTATTCTTTTCCAAACTGTTAATGTCTTGTACTTATTTGAACACGTGCCACAATTATGAGAAGGTTTGCATGTACATGAGTGTATGACTACAAGTTACGATAACATCAGAATAGGCTTGCTGGTTAATTCTTTTTATTTTTTGACACTAAGGAGCATATGAATGCAAGTTTCAATCACACAAGAAAGAACTAATCCTCTTTTGTTTCGGGAAATCAAATAAGTTTTAAACTAAACTAAACTAAACTAGTTTATTTGCATAAAATCATCTTGGGGATGGTGGAGACAGTTTCATACTTTTTTAAAAATGACTTTTGTTAACATCATATGACAAAATCTAATGTTTTCTGTTAAGTATTCTGGAAATATTATGACTTGATTTTGCTTGTCCTCAAGATTGGACACAATGATATTTCAGTAATTATTTGATATTGAGAATTTTAAAGGTAATATTATTAATAGGAAATTGTTTGCTCTTTTTGTCACTAGTTGGATGAGTTTCGACGGTTAATTAATTAATATTTTTAATCAGGTGCGACAAATTCAACTTGTGAAATTGCTAGAAGAACACTATTTCCAAAAGACCCAATATGTTCGGTACACAGCTATTAACCATTAACGTCACTTTTGTAATGCTTCTTTTGTTTTGCAAACAAAGTATAATATAGCTCTAATTCTTCTGAAAAAATCTAAATTATTGTTTCTTGAGTTAGAGATCAAATACACAAGTCATAACAAACAAAGGCTTAAGCCGTGAACCTTTTGACTGTGTTACACATTGTTGTAGTGATCGGTAGATTCTTGCTACAAGAATTCAGGTGATGATTCTAGCTATGTTTATGGGCGATAATGGAAATCCTTCCAAACTGAGATCAAATAAAAACAGTGATATATTATCCCAGATGAAATTCAGGATATTATCCCTTGCTACTACTGGCATCCAGAAATATTACAAATATTTTAACAAAATTAATAATGAAAGAGATCATGAATAACATGGATCATGCCATGGATTGTACCAAACTGTTCATAATGAAATAGATAATGATTAACACGGAGCATGCCATGGATTATACCAAACTATTCATAATGAAATAGACAATGATTAACATCGAGCATGCCATGGATTGTACCGAACTATTCATAATGAAATAGACAATGATTAACATGGAGCATGCCATGGATTGTACCGAACTATTCATAATGAAATAGACAATGATTAACATGGAGCATGCCATGGATTGTACCGAACTATTCATAATGAAATAGACAATGATTAACATGGAGCATGCCATCTATTGTACCAAACTATTCATAATGAAATAGACAATGATTAAAATGGAACATGCCATGGATTGTATGAAACTATTCATAATGAAAGAAACAATGATTAACATGGAACATACCATGGATTGTATCAAACTGTTGGCATTGATTTAGCATCAGTATTTTAACATATGCGTACTTTTCAACGCCCATTTATTCCATGTTGTGGTGTATTTCTTCATAACAATTGATAGGAAAGGAAATAAGATGAGGGCGCTAGATGATAACTTTCATGAGAGACAGCCATTTCGACCTGCAATTTCTTAACTCTCAGTAATCACAGCGTAAACTCCATAAGTCGAATGCTGAGAACACGTATTTCATTAAAGATTGTTTTAGAAATCATATGATGTCAATAAAGGATATTACACTCTGGGAATCTTGATGATCTTTTCTGTCAAAAAGATCGCTTTGCTGATTGGAATTCCGAGTGATTCTTTACTCTGTGTTCTGGATAATGTTTGATATATTTTGTTGATTACAATGGGATTGAAAAGTATCAAAAACTCTTGTGGAAAAAATATTGGCCGAATTATCTGCAAAGTTTGTTGTTGTTGTTGTATTTAATGTTGCATTGAGAGATATCTTCTCATTTTACAGGGACAGTATCACTTGAATATTCAGTCTTCATTTTAGGAATTTTAAAACCATACAAATGAACTAAAATAAGTCTTTTGTCCAAGTTTCGAAACGGAATTCCTTTATTATAGTCGTGTAACATAAACAAAGACAAGTTAACAGAAATTTAAATAAACCTTATGTTACCCAAATTCTATATCAGAAATGTATGTGTTTTTTTATTTATTAATTTGTTTATATTGTTTATAAATTCTTCTTTTAAATAATGTTTTTTCTGTGAAGTTTATTTCATTCTTTTCAGTCATGTGTTTAAACTGTGTGAAGTTTGGTTCCTCTTTCCTGAAATCAGTGTTTAAATTTTCAACAAGTTCTAGCTAGCATGTAGGAATATCAAGAGATACAACAGACTGTCAATGCCATGGCATACAATATCCCACAAGAATACTTTAAAATTGATGATTCTCCATTGAAGTCTCAAATGAGTGGAAGAATATGCTTGCCTAGGATATTATCATTTTGTAGGTGTTGGGTGGAAAAATATTAGAAAATGTACTTGTAATGCCAAAAACTCCATGTTATCAACATTTATTACGTGACTACTATTTTATTTAGTTTCATAAACCGATATCATGCTTGTATTTTTTTCATATTACATTCGTATAATACCACCTCATGATGTCATGTCAGGTTAATACATACTGCCTGAGACCTCTGAATGTACTTGAAAGTCAGTTCACAACATTCTGAATAAAATAAGTATTTTTTCTTCATGTGACAAATAAATATATTTGTACTCATTCACAAGGGAGTCCCGGGCAGTACCACATTTGTGACCAATACTACTACTACTACAACTACTACTAATAAATAAATAAATATATAAATAAAAAGTTATAAAGAAATATAGGAAAATAATAAGGTAAACATTTGTGTGTTAAATGGCCGTTCTTTATCATTTCCAATTGCACAAGAAAAACCATTACTGATTGGGCGCGTGTCTATTGTAATATGATATAAAGCTTAATAAAAGGTGATTATTCCATTTAACGTGACAATGGCCTGTCGTAACACAAAGATTGATGCTTGAGAGTAGTTAAGGTGGACAGAATGGCCACTATGGAAATTAAAATTGCGGCAAATATTTCGGAACGGTATAGACTCCTATGGGAATTTAACATTACGGTTGACACTCTGGTTCCTATGGAGTAACCATACTGGGTCGTTATAGCTCCCTATTGGAATTAAGATTTGCGGTTTATGGACCCCTGTGAGAATTTAACTTTCTTTTTGGGACATTATGGGGCTTATAGGAATTAAATATTACGTTTGTGACACTATGGGGCCCTATGGGAATTTAAAATTACGGATGTCACTATATGTCTCCATGGGAATTTAAATAGGATGGATAGACAGACAAATATACATGTACTAATAGCCAAGAACCACACTGAAATTCACTTGTATGGTGTGTGTACATTGTTACAAGTCATAAATTTGATGTAATGTTTATGTGTGGCATGAATTAGTGTCATTGTTATCGAGAAAGAGAGTCAGAGGTATTTAACACAGCTAACAACGGACAAGGACTCACCCTGACTGACCGATACCTATTCTGACAGACCAACTCATAATTTCACTGACCAACTCCTATTTTTACTGACCATCGCCTGTTCTGACTGACTAACGCCTATTCTGACTGACCAAAACCTATTATGACTGACCAACACCTATTCTCACTGAACAATACCTATTATGATTGACCATCACCTATTCTGACTCGACAACCCATATTCTGAGTGACAAACATATATTATGACTAAACAATACCTATTGTGGCCGAACAATATCTATTCTGACTGACCATCACCTATTCTGGCTGAACAATGCTATTCTGACTGACCAATGCCTATTCTGACTGATCAACACCTTTTCTATTCTGACTGACTTATACTTATTCTGACTGACCAACACCTATTTTGAATCACCAATGCTTTTTTGGACATTATCTCGGCAAATAAATGATACCTTTTGCCCAATGTCACCCTTTTACATACTATGTAGATGAAAATTCCGATTCTATAGTTAGAAGCGACGTCAAGTTACTATTTTTAGAACTTGGAAAGTACAATGGAAATTCCGATTCTATATTTAGAAGCGGCGTCATATTAATCTCTTTAGAACACTAATTGACCAATCTCAATAATGACTGACCAGCATCTATTCTGACTGATAGGCATCTATTCTGACTGACCCTCAGTGAATCTGAACACAAATGAGAGATAGACAACTACATCTAATGCTATACACACATTTATCTTGAACTGGGAAAAAAACAACAAAAAAACCAATGGAAATTCTGACATATGATTCCATGTTTAGAGTGTATTTTTAAAACTTGGAAAGTACCGCGGTAAATCCGATTCTATTGTTATGAACTGATAGGAAGGTTGACTTTACTACACGAAAACAGATTCAGGCCTGTATCAACTTTGTCAAAAACAAAGAACGCACTAAGTCTCATTTCCCTTGATTTATATTATTCATAATGTTATTGCTTACGAGAGAGAGAGAGAGAGAAAGAAAGAGAGAGAGAGAGAGAGAGAAAGAGAACACGTAATACAATAACTCGCCCTGCCTGACACATAGCTATTGTCAGTGACCAAAACTCTATTCTGACTCACCAACACACACCCTGACTGATCAGCATCTATTCTGATGGACCAATATCTTTTTTGGCTGACTTGGGAGCTGGAAACTCCGATTCTATATTTAGTAGCGATGTCATGTTACTCTCTTCTGAAACTGGAAAGTACAATGGAAATTCCTATTATATATTTATAGAGCAACAGGAAGGTTGAACTGATGACCTTGCTTTCATGCACTTTAATGTTCTGGTTCTTGACCCAGTTATTCATGGGAACTTCACAACAAGTATTGCTACCCTTTATGGAAAACAAACTCTTATGTTCTATAATTCGGTGTAGAGCACTTTTAAAGAGCAAGTATAAAGTACATTCTTGTTTTAAATCACTGATTTTGAACTGTTTATCCACAGATATATTGGGCAACGCGACGGTAAGTATTGATACACTTTGTGAAAAACAAACTCTTAAGTTCTTCGTTCGGTATAAGATATGTCTTTTTAAACAGCGAGATTAAAGTTAATTTTTGTTTTAATCGGAGATTATTTTTGTTCTGAAAAAGAAACTGGCAAGTTCTAAATTTGACTTAAAATGTTGTGTATTTTTAATCTCTGCTTCTGTTGTGCAAAAGAAACTCGCAAGTGCTAAATTCTGCGTTGTCGTGCACATCAAGCAATAAGTGCATTGCTGGTGTCAATCGCTGCTTCTGTTCAATTTCTCTACGTCGATATTGGAAGACAATACATAAAATATTATGTGTAATTTAAATATTTTCCCACAAAGACTTGCAAAACATAATAATCATTGAACTCATTTTATACATTTTATTTTTAAAAACTTTTTCAAAGTCCAATATTATATTTTTGCAGAACATTAACACACAAGCAAATACGGGAATAGGAATTGACAAAAGCGGTTATACTCAGTTTAAAATTATATTTTATTTTTGAGAAAATGCTAGCATATCATAGTTTAATGATGATTATTGTCATCTGTTGAGTATTAACCTATTTAAAAAATGAATGTTGTACTTAGTTATGGATCCAAATAATCCAAAATCAGTTAGAAATGTAAAGGTTTGTGTGCATTTCTTGTGCTACTCTGTGCTCCCCAATGTAAGCGTCTTTACATAGAAAAGTATGGGAAAGGTTTTGAGATAATCCTGGATAAAGAGGTTTTCCTGTAATTATTCTTTCCGTCCATTTAGTCATGCTTCCGCCTATCCATCCATCTATCCATCCATCCAAATATATACAACTTCTCCAGGAGAAAGTATATGCGTGGGCACCTTTTAACAATATCTATTTTTAAAATAAAGCTTCAAAAATTTTCACAACAAACATGATTATGAGCCATGACTCTGGTTGAATGAAAATGATATATGATTGAGTGGTCTGAGGCACTCGCTTTTACAGATCACTCACATCTCACCTCTGTCCGAGTGTGTTCGAGTCTTGGCTCAGCCAACGTGAGTCTGTGAGAAAGCTTTCCAGTAGCTCCGTAGGTATGTGGTTCTTTATGGGGTCTTCCCGGGTAATTGTTCGACCATATATACTACACCGCCATGTATAATTTATCATGTGCTGAACAATGGTGTTACATCCACAAAAACCAAACCAATCAAACCGTTTTTTGACCTTTTCTGATCCATTCTAAGGCTTTAGTCTCGACTAGTATGTTTTTTATTAAAAAAAAATGTATTCTATTCATGGGAGATAACTGCGTTCATAGATTACATATATATATATATATATATATATATATATATATATATATATATATATATATATATATATATATATATATATATATATTGTAATCCTTCCTACACAAGAAATTGTGGCTTGCTTTATGAACTATTTCATGTTCTTTCAGTTAGGATAAGTTCTTAATGACATTTTAGAGCTTTATCACTGTCGCTGTCCTGGTGATCTGTAACTACCCTAATGTATCAGTTTACTTACGATTCATTATCTTGAAAACCTTAATGATGATCATCTATAACTACCATAATATATCAGTTTACTTACAATCCAATCATTAATTTATTTGCCTGGAGAAATGGGGAGCTGGGGTGAATTATCTTGCATTAATGTCCATAATTTGTCGGTAAATCGAGATAACTACTTCGAAATTTGTATTGTTCCTAATTTTGAAATAATGGCATTAATAGTTGTTTAATACTCGTATATTGTATGTATTTCTATTGATATATTGTATATGTTTCTATTGATATATTGTAGATGTTTCTATTGATATATTGTAGATGTTTCTATTGATATATTGTAGATGTTTCTATTGATATATTGTAGATGTTTCTATTGATATATTGTATATGTTTCTATTGATATATTGTATATGTTTCTATTGATATATTGTATATGTTTCTATTGATATATTGTAGATGTTTCTATTGATATATTGTAGATGTTTCTATTGATATATTGTAGATGTTTCTATTGATATATTGTATATGTTTCTATTGATATATTGTATATGTTTCTATTGATATATTGTATATGTTTCTATTGATATAATTTATAAGTTTATGTTGATATATTGTACATGTTTCTTTTGATATATTTATGGTACCTTGCCGCCACAGCTTTCTTACAGTTTTACGGGATATTTAATATTGATTGTAAGAAAATTAAACTGTACCTATTGCATTCTCAATATAGAGGACTTGCCTGAGTTTAAAGGTTTTGAAGGATCCCGAGCGTTATTAGTATTAACTTCCTGCTCAGAATGTTTACGGAATGTAAATACACATCGTACACATTATACATTGATCTAGAGTAGTTCAAATTTTATATACAACCGGAAAGCAGGCACCTATGCGAATAAAAGTACATTTTATTTTACCCGTATCGTAGTTCTTCCAGTTTTCGTCATGGTTCTCGAAAAGCAAAGATTGTGAAATTCGAATTGCTTCAGTGATTTTTATAGTGATATTCAATGTACGCTTGAAGGACAATAATCAAATACGACTTCAAGGACACTAATCGAATACGACCTGAAGGACAATAATCAAATACGACTTGAAGGACAATAATCAAATACGACTTGAAGGACAATAATCATATACGACTTGAAAGACAATAATCAAATACGACTTGAAGGACAATAATCATATACGACTTGAAGGACAATAATCAAATACGCCTTGAAGGAAACTAATCGAATACGACTTGAAGGACAATAATCAAATACGACTTGAAAGGCAATAGTCAAATACGATGTGAAGGACACTGATTGAATACGACTTAAAGGACAATAATCATATAAGACTTGAAGGACACTAATCAAATACGACTTGTCGAACACTAATCAAATACGACTTGAAAGGCAATAGTCAAATACGACTGGAAGGACAATAATTATATACGACCTAAAAGACAATAATCCAATACGACTTGTAAACGCGTTCATTCAGACATTCGAATTGCGGACCTAAAACACTATGAATCCTTATTTCTTTAAACTGCTGACGAAGGGCGTGGGCAGGGGGAGGGTGAACGCCATAACCTCATGAGGGGTAATAAAGAAGGAGGGACAATTATTTTATCTCAATTATAGGTCGTACACGGCTAAATAAAGAACTAACCAAATACATATATGCATTTAGAACCCCAAGTGGGGGCATGGGGGTGGGGAGATCCTGCATTTTCAGCGTTTACAGGGAATAATTGAAAACATCTAATTGTAAAGAAAACTCACTCCAGGAATAATTCCGGTTGTTTCGCGCTCATTCTAATTTTTTTTTCTGGCCTCCTCTCCCCCCCCCCCCTCAATTCGCCCCTGGATAAGGAGGTTAACTGATTTTATAAGGGGGTTAACTGATTTTAATATTTGTGAAGTGAAACTCTATTGAAACATTATTTTGAGAAGTGAAGTAATGCCTGTAAGACTTGCCGGGCGGCTGTGTATGTTTTCAAAGAGTCTTCATGATCAGAGATTAAAGTTGGAAAGTTCCCAACACATTAAACGAATATTTCACACGTCAGGTTCATTTTCCAGAAAACTTGCTTCATTTCTCAACAAAGTCCAACTTTTTTAATTGATATTTCCTTCACAGCCAGGTCTCCGCCTTGATTTATAAGATATAAAGTCGTCAATGTTATTTATTTTATGACCATATTATTACTTTTACACATTTCGATGACACTTTCTAAACCTTGATGCTTTCAGGAAACTTAAAAGTTTTTATAGTTGCAGGGGGTGTATCACCGTATCGCCGCTATTGTTCGAGGTTCAATGTTTTTCTACTTTGAACATCTTTTATAAAATGTAGGGAATAAGTCCACGTTTGTATGTTTTCTTTTTATAGAAACGCCAGTACAGTGTAATGCAGTAGATTTCACATGGTTCATTGTTTTGTCCTTTAACAATAAATCCACTAATGATTGCCTGTTTCTCTAATGACATGTTCTGTTTTTCATATTGTGGGGAAATGAAACGTCTGATTGACACTTTAAGTACAGATATCAAACGATTACAAGCAATTATCCTGCATGAGAGAAACGATTTGACAATAATGGTCAGAGAAAGCAATACAGTCTGCGAACAATGGTAGATACATGCCTTAAGAACGTGATCTTGAAATATTACAGTTGGAATATCATGCCATTACGTCCGTCGCATAATTTTCTACTGACTAGTAAAATTTACAAAACACATTTCGATTTTCCATTACTTGCTTGTTTCAAATTATTCATGCATCTCTTAAGCTAAATTTTCAAATCAACAAAACAATTTTGAAATAATGTCTTCTCTGCATGAATGTAATTCTTTTCGAATGGCTTTGGAATTTTTGTATTGGCTGGTTGGGAACTTAGTAGTAAAATCTATTGTATGTTGATGAACATTTTACGGCTGTATACAAGAACATAAGTAGCAAAAGTCACTGAGACAGTTTTTGTAATTTATTTTCTATTTGTTTGTTTCGTGTGTGTGTGTGTGTGGGGGGGGGCTGAGGGCTGAAAATAACATAAGTCTTAATATAATTCTGAAAAAATAGATAATTCGGTCGAGAAAATAAGTAGCTCCTATTGGTGTACAAAGCAAAATATAGATCGTGCAGACATTTTGACAGATGAACAAGGCGAGTTTAATAGCTTTTTGCAGTCAATTCTCCATTGACAGTATGAAAAGAACTCACTGTCCAATTGTTGATTACGGATGATCTCGAAGGACTTTTTAAAACAATTGTTTCCCAAATTTTGTAATATGACAGTTGTTTAACTGTTTATATTTCCTTTAAGCTAAAATCAAACGTGGAGTCATGGTGAGGATAGTCATAACTGAGGCAGTCTTATATGTTTCATTTATTCAATGAATTCTAACCACATAAAAGAGACAGATTACCATCTTTAATCTTAAACATAATGAATTGATAATGCGACGGAAATAGTGCATGTTTGCGATTTACACCAAGTCTAGATTCAAAAACTCCTAACAAAAAATTAAATTCTCTTGGTTTTTATTGCTAATCCAAGTAAAGTCTTGTTTAAAGAACGAATACATAAATGGCACGGATACACAACAGTTTACGACATTGACCGTTGGTTTCCGATTTTAAAATTTTGTCAAAGGATTAGGTTGGAGATTCCTACAAATATTACTTTTTTAAATTTTTTTTTATTTTTTGAAGGATGCAAATATTGTTCTCATGACAGTAAAGAAAATATGTCGGAGAGGAAAATACATTATGCAAAGATATGGGCTATTAAACAAGTTGTTAAAGTCATAATTTGCCATCTTTTTGGGGACTGGAAAACCTGACTATTTGAAATGTTTTGTCACGTCTTCGCCTTTTGTTACAAGAACAAACAATTCTCGCAGAGGAAGGAGAACAGTGCTCTGTTTGTCGTAGAGAATCGACTAACAGCAACAATAACAAGGTCTGTAATCTTGAACCACAGAAAAGCCATATCTTTACCCAATTTTAAATAGAAATGCTTAAAGGGTTGAGTCGGTGATGATGTGTGTTAAACTTGATTGCATGGGCCAACATTTAGCGAAAAAGCGATTTATTTGACTAATTTGTATTAGACGAAGCAATGGCACGAAAAAACGGACTCTGGAGATGTAGAAGTATAGAAGCCTATAACGTTTGGTATATTCCATCATAAATAGATAATCTCATCCGTTTATTAGGCTGCTCGTTTTTGGAACTGCACAAGTTCAAACTGCCCTGCCTACTTTACTGACTACATTTTTTATACAGTAGTATATTCCCCTACAATAGACGGCACTGTATTTGAAACAAAAGCAGTTCTTGGCAGATAATTACCTTCATGACATAGGATCATTTCGAAGTGTAATGGCTACACTTTCGTTAATCATAGCATTTAAGTTAAATGGACTAATGGAAGAGAAGACATATTTACAACTGACCCAATATTCATAAGACCTAAAGAAAGGGCAATGCACTGTGGGTATTTCTCTCTATTAATTACATTTTCTCTCTCCTTTGCAGACAATAGCATGTGTAATTTTGACGACTTTATTTCTTTCCACGACCATGCTTGATAAATATGGACACTTTATATAAGTAAATAGGTGTTCTGATCAAGCTCTTGTCTAAATTATACATGAAGTTTCTCAGAACAGATAGATCGGGTTCCTTTTACAAGGTGTAAGATTATTTACGTATTATACTTTGTTAAAGTTGACTGCGATTCTAATACCATATCCAATACAACCGGATCTAAATAAGATTTATGTGTTGAAGTTTGAAACATCGTTTAACTTTATGACATGTTTGTCAGACAACAAATGTTTACGCACTTTAGAATCCCCGTCAAGCTACCAGAAGTCATTATCAAGCAAAAATGTTCTTTGGTGAAGAGGATCACTTAGTTCCTTATTCTCTACGGCATGGTTATGTAATTATACGTATTTTGTATTGTTTTTCTTCTTCTTCTCGTTTTTCCATGGTATTAGACAGTGTAAATTTGAAGTATTATTCCATGTCGTCTAAGAAATATCACAATTCCCTACACACCAGTTGCTAGGACGCGGCATAACCATGTGATCTGTTGCCTTATCTTTGCAATCATTTCATGCTGTGTTATGTCTTGACTTCCACTCCCGAAGAATGCGACAATCAAATAAACTTACTCTAGAGTTTATTACTACCGACCATAAAATCCATGTAAATTGGGATGGAGCTTTTGTCCTGACTCGGGGAAATATCTTGCATTGCGCCCTTTTCTTCACATGTACCAAAATCTTAAAGGTCAAATTCTTGAGCGAAGATAAGAGACTGGCCTTTAGATGCTGCGCTCTGGTGTGCTAAATTTATTGATTTTCTTTCTTTTGTGTTTATACTTTATTGTATAATTGCTATTTCCAGTCACAAAAAGAGAATTATGTTCAATATCTAATATATATTTGAACGGTAAGGTTTGCTACGATGATTATTGAGAACGTAACATCAAGTCTTAGACGCATTAGGATATTACCAATATGACGTCTACAGAGGTAAATGTTTATTCAATTAGAATGCTACCTTAGTTTCATTTTGCATGATTTTCTTGAGGATTTACTTATTGCATTATCTTGAGCCGGGTCATTTACTGGGAATTCGAAATCTGTGTTTTGTGGCAAGCACGACACTGACGAAATTCATAGAAGTGGTATCGTGAGAAGAACAAAAACGAGTAAATTCACTGAATTTTAGAGAAGTATGATTCATTTATTTCACATATCTAGGGTTGCTTTTATTTATAAATGTAACTATGCATTTCGAATACCCCTAATAGAATGTAACTATACATTTTTAATACCATAATACAATGTAACTATGCATTCTAATACCATAACACATTGTAATTATGCATTCTAAAAAGATAATCCAATCTTACTATGCATTTCTAATATCCTAATCCAATGTAACTATGCATTATAACGCCGTAATACAATGTAACTAAGCATTTCTAATATCCTAATACAATGTAACTATTCATGTCTAATACCCTAATACAATGTAACTATACATTTCTAGTACAATAAAACAATGTAACTATGCATTCTAAAAAGCTAATCCAATGTAGGTTTGCATTTCTAATACCCTAATACAATGTAACTAAACATTTCTAATACCCTAATACAATGTAGTATTGCATTCTAATACCGTAATCTGATGTCACTATGCATTTCGGATATCCTAATACAATGTAATCATGCATTTCTAATATCCTAATACAATGTAACTATTCATGTCTAATACCCTAACACAATGTAACTATGCATTCTGAAAAGTTAATACAATGTAACTATGCATCCTAATACCTTAATACCGTGTAACAGTATATCTATAATACCCTAATACAATGTAACTATACATTTCTAATACCCGAATAGAATGTAAATATGCGTGTCTAATACCCTAATACAATGTAACTATGCGTGTCTAATACCCTAACACAATGTAACTATGCATTATAAAAAGTGAAAATATCACGTAACTATGCATCCTAATACCTTAATACCATGTAACAGTACATGTCTAATACCCTAATACAATGTAACTATACATTTCTATTACCCTAATACGATGTAATTATGCATTCTAATACTCCAATACAATGTAACTATACATTTCTATTACCCTAATACAATGTAACTATACATTTATATTACCCTAATACAATGTAATTATGCATTCTAATACTCCAATACAATGTAACTATACATTTCTAATACCATAATACAATGTAACTATACATTTCTAATACCATAATACAATGTAACTATGCATTCTAATACCCTAACACAATGTAACTATGCATTCTAAAAATTTAATCCAACGTAACTATGCATTTCTAATACCCTAAATACAATGTAACTATACATTTCAAATACCTTAGTACAATGTAAGTGTACATTTCTTATATCTTAATGTAACTATACATTTCTAATGCCATGATACAATGTAACTATACATTTCTAATGCCATGATACAATGTAACTATACATTTCTAATGCCATGATACAATGTAACTATACATTTCTAATGCCATAATATAATGTAACTATGCATTTCAAATACCTTAATACAATGTAACTATGCATTTCTAATACCTTAATACAATGTAACTATACATTTCTAATACCTTAATACAATGTAACTATGCATGCTAATACCATAATACAATGTAACTATACATTTGTAATACCTATAATACAATGCAACTATGCATTTCTAATACCATAATACAATGTAACTCTGCATTTCTAATACCCTACTACAGTGTAACTATGCATTCTAATACCCTAATACAATGTAAATATGCATTTCTAATACCATAATACAATGTAACTATACATTTATAATACCTTAATATAATGTAACTATACATTTCTAATACCATAATACCGCGTAACTATGCATTTCTAATACCATAATACAATGTAACTATACATTTCTAATACCATAATACTATGTAACTATGCATTTCTAATACCATCATACAACGTAACTTTGCATTCTAATACCATCATACAGCGTAACTATGCATTCTAATACCATAATACAATGTAACTATACATTTCTAATACCTTAATACAATGTAACTATGCATTCTAGTACCTTATCCAATATAACAATGCATTTCTAATACCCTAATACAGTGTAGCTATGCATTCTAATATCCTAATACAATGTAACTACACATGTCTAATACCTTAATACAATGTAACTATGCATTCTAATGCCATAATACAATGTAACTATACATGTCTGATACCTTAATAACGTAACTATACATTTCTAATACCATAATACAACGTAGCTATACATTTCTAATACCCTAATACAGTGTAACTATGCATTCTAGTATCTTAATACAATGTAACTATGCATTTCTAATACCTTATACAATGTAACTATGCATTTCTAATACCCTAATACATTGTAACTATGCATTCTAGTATCTTAATACAATGTAACTATGCATTTCTAATACCTTAATACAATGTAACTATACATTTCTAATACCCTAATACAATGTAACTATGCATTCTAATACCTTAATACAATGTAACTATACATTTACAATACCATAATACAATGTAACTATACATTTCTAACACCGTACTACAATGTAAATATGTCTTATGATACCCTAATACAATGTAACTATACATTTCTAACACCGTACTACAATGTAAATATGTATTCTGATACCCTAATACAATGTAACTATACATTTCTAATACCTTAATACAGTGTAACTATACATTTATAATACATTAATACAGTGTAAATTGCATTCTGATACCCTAATACAATGTAACTATGCATTTCTAATACCCTAATACAATGCAACTATTCATTTCTAATACCCTAATACAATGTAACCATACATGGCTAATACCTTAATACAATGTAACTATGCATTCTAATACCATAATACAATCTAGCTATGCATTCTAATACCCCAATACAACGTAACTATGCAGTCTAATACCCTAACACAATGTGACTATTAATTCTAATACCCTAATACAATGTAACTATGCATTTCTAATACCTTAATACAATGTAACTATGCATTTCTAATACCATAATATGTAACTATACATTTGTATTACCATAATACAATGTAACTATGCATTCTAATACCCTAATACAATGTAAGTATACTTTCTAATATACTAAAACAATGTAGCTATGCATTCTAATACCCTAATACAATGTAACTATACATTTCTTATAGCCCAATACAATGTAACTATTCATTTCTAATATGCTATACAATTTTCTTTGATATGTAAATGCAATATAAAGCGGTTCTATGTTTGAAAAAATATTTTCTAGCACTGAAATAAAAACCTTAACAGGTGACATTGAATGTTAACTTTGTATTGACATTAAAACTTACCCAGGCCCCCACGCCATTTTCATACATATGTATTAAATCAGATTATTTCTATCCCAATATTTCACAAGAAATCCTTTTTCTTATATTTCATTTTAAATTATGCCAACTTGATATTCATACATGAATATTTAATTAGTCTCATAGCTAAGCAACTCATTGCAATTTGCTTAAAGAGACGAACATACCATACTACAATGACACAATTAATGTGTTGTGTTATCACTTCATATCCTAAAGCATCTAGACAGCAAATGTCAACTTAGATAAATCGTCCTACATTTCATGCTATCATGTCGCATGCTTTAGCAAACTCAGCAAACTTATTGATAACAGGGGCGACCAGCACAAAATCAGCAAAGATCTCAAAATTTGTTATATTTAATTACGTTTTTAAAATTGTTGACATCTAGAGGATCTGGTATTTTCATGACTTCATTTAGCTGAATAATTATTTTAAAAATAGTTTTCAATACGTGTGGTAAAAATCAGTCGTTAGAAACTAGGAATAGCTATTAATGTCTGATTACGTTCTTTTGCTGTTTTCGAAGAAATTTTTGCTTGAATTATTTACGCACTTTCTTTGTTAAAAAAATCTATACATTTTATAGAGTCATAGTGAACTTGATCCTTTGCAGAGCAGTTTATTGTCTATATTTTTATAATATCACGTTTATTGTCTATATTTTCATAATATCACGCATATTGTCCATATTTGCAAAATATCACGCTTTTTGTCTATATTTGCAAAATATCACGCTTATTGTCTATATTTGCATAATATCACGCTTTTTGTCTATATTTGCAAAATATCACGCTTTTTGTCTATATTTGCATAATATCACGCTTATTGTTTATATTTGCATAATATCACGCTTATTGTCTCTATATTTTTATAATATCACGTTTATTGTCTATATTTGCAAAATATGTTTTTTTTGTCTATATTTGCAAAATATAACGCTTTTTGTCTATATTTGCATAATATTACGCTTATTGTCTGTATTTGCATAATATCACGCTTCGTGCAATTTAAAGTTTCATATACAAAAGTGCCATTTCGTGAAATCTGCAACGCAGATGGAGCAAATTCGATCAATGTATACAATACTGCCCATCTCATGCAATGAGCAAAATGACTAGGGTGTAGCATATATATATATATATATACATATCCATGTGTCTGTTCATATATCAACAACAAATTTTAATTCGGAAAAGGAAATCCGTAATATGTTCATACTTAATTCCTTCAATAGCTGGAAGGAATTAAGTATGAACATATTACTGATTTCCTGTTTAATTATATATATATATATATATATATATATATATATATATATAAACCTATCTGTCTGTCTATCTATCATGAATACTCTCTGTGTAAATGCTTACAGTTATCTTTATATCACTTAATGTCAATTTTAAATCAGATTACTAGTTATTCAAATTTTCAAATAAACAATGCAAAATGGCATAATTCTGAACGAAGTCTTTTTTTATTTTTTGTTTTTCTTGGACAAAATTATATCCTATAAGAAGTATTTAATCAGAAAGCAGTTTTGGGAATTATTTAACAAAGTTAGTTAAATTACAATGTTTTAATAATATAAATTTCTATAAAGTGCATGACCAAGAAATTTTTCTCAATCCTATAAGACCTGTTTATCTTCTTTTATCTCCACATTTCAGTAGCACTGTGTGTATGTTTGACAGACTAGATTTTTCCAGTGACGCGCTGATTACACCTCGAGTGTAAATGCAGGCCTCCGATCAATTTCTTTCAAAGGTGTTCGATGTCGTGAATCATCACTCTGGTGACAAGTTGTTATTTGTACTGATGGTTTCTCTGAAGAGTTGAAAGAGCGACGTTGTACTTAATTAACAGCGGGATTCTGACCTGAAAAGCGTGATGTTCTGTGTGAAAATTGCAAGCATTGTTCTTTCGAATAATGGGTGTTCTTGTTAAATATATCTACTGAAAGTTATTTTCTAGTTCTTTGCCATTTTATAATGCGTAGTAGTATTGTGCTTCTTCTATGCTGTATATTTTTATCACATGACTACTGTATTATTACTGTTAATATGCCCATGTCCATCTTTTCTCTATATGTAGCACGTATAATAACAGATTATGGCATCACAAATCCCGTCATGTAATGTAAAGACGTAATGACCAAGGCATCTGAATGTTCTAATAATAACTTTATGACTTTATTTATTATTTAATTTAACGAGAGTGACACAATTAACTTAAGAACTAATCTACCTTGAGGGCCTCATACAAAAGAACATATTTATATATAAATATATAAACAGACACACACATATACGCACATATATGTATACATATACATAGCAGCATGCATATACAACCTTATAGTCACTTTCCTTCCTTTCTCTACCCCACACGGACACTCACCCATACATATGAACCGACATAGTCAATATACATGTAATATGCAATTATACAGTTGTTATACTCTGGGTGTATTGATTTTGGAAGAATGCAATAGAGTGGGCATTTCTAATCTCTACTGGAACACTATTCCAGAGCGAAGTTCCTGAGTATTGGAAACTTCTTTTGAATAATTCCTTATTTGGTTTGGCATTTTTATACTGTTTGGTATATATGGATCTCAGGTGCGGAGTATTACCAGGCTGCCTGTACTGGAATAGTAACTGTAAATAGACAGGAGCACTATTATTGGATATCTTGAACATTAACTTAGCTTTTTTCAGATCGATTAGGTCTTTAATAGGTAATATTTTAAAATGATCAGGTAAGTTTTCCCTGTTTTCTGTTTGGTCTGATATTAGCCTGAATGCTCCTTTTTGAAGATGTGCTAGCTTTGCTATGTTTTGATCATTTGAATTACCCCATACTGTATTACAGTAATCTAAATAGGGTTGTATGTAACTATTATAAAATAGTTTCCTGTGCCTTTCTGGAAGAAAATGTCTTATGCTTCTGAGAAGCCATAAACTTGAAATAACTTTTTGTTTTATAATTTAGTTTAGATGTTCAGTCCAGGATAGATTATTATCTACAAAACACCAAGTACTCTATCATGACAGATCATTTGCAAATGTATATCCTTCAATATTAGACATAGTTCATCACTATCAAGATTTGTTCTTTTAAGCCATGTTGAGATAAGTAATATTTTATTTTACCAGTATCAACAACAACGCCATTGCTTGTACACCAGTTGTCCAGTTTTTTTAGGGCAGCCTGTAAAATAATTTCCAATTTATTCTTTTGTTTTGGATGTCTGATATTGTTGTGTCATCGACATAGAGTTCTGTAGATGAAACTGAGTCCCCCAATAAAAGGGGTAGGTCATTAATAAATAATATCAATAGTAATGGACCTAGAAATGAGCCTTGTGGTACTCCATATTTAATTGTTCCAGGTTTAGACAGAACATCATTTATATAAACATGTCATTTTCTCTCATTTAAGTATGAAGTCAACTATTTAATTGTGCTGTAATCACATTGGTAAATAGTCAGTTTGCTCAAAAGGATGTCATGATCCACTATGTCAAATGCTTTACTGAAAACTGTAAGTACAGACGCTATTATTTTACCTTGATCAAGTGCTTAAAGTCATTTATGGGAAGATCAAGACAGTCTCACTTGAATGATTCTATCTAATGGCTGATTGATAATAAAGGCTTTATTTAATGAGGATAACTCAATTAGTTACAAAACAGAACTAATCTACATTGAGATTTTCTAAGATATATGTACAGATATATACAGAGTGCAATCAATCACTACCCATCTCACACATACATGTATATGTATATATATATATATATATATATATATATATATATATATATATATATATATATATATATGTACACACATTGATACACACATAGCCATGTACATAGAAATTACAGACCCAGACTAATTAACTACACATGTAAATTGTAACACACTAACAGATGAAGTTACTATCAGTGTTCACTAATCCAAGTTAAACTCATGCATAACACATGCCAACATATATTTATATACAAACAGTAGCTGGAGGAGGTGGATAGGTCTTGTGGTATTAATTAAGATTTAGATTTCATCCATTTAATACACCTATGGTCAAAAACTGATATGCTAGAATATTTCATTGATTTCTTTTGATATATTATTCCATATAATGTTCCCAGAGAATTGAAAACTGTTTTGAAATAATTCTTTCTTTGGTTTTGGAATAAGAAAGTCTTTAGCTGTCATTGATCTAAGGTTTGGGGTCCTGCTGCTTTTCCTGCATTTAAAATTATTTCTAAAATAAAATGGGGAGGACTTAACAGAAACTTTATACACCATTTTTGCTTTCCATGTGTGAAGTCGTTCGTGAAAAGGTATGATGTTTAAATTATCCATTGTCTCTATAATGTTTCTGTTTGGTCCATCTAGTATTATTTTACAGGCTCGTTTCTGCAGCCGAAATTTTTTCGTAATGTTAACACCAGAAGTATTTTCCCATGTGATATTACAATAGTCAAAATGAAACCGAATGTAGCTCTTGTAAAAAGTGACACAGTATTGTTTTGGAATGACATACTTTATTTTTCTTAATAGTCAAAGATAGGAGTTTGTTTTCTTTGTAATGAAACTTATGTGATCAGACTATAGTAAATTATTATCAACAAGAATACCAAGAATTTTGTCCTTGGAAATCACTTTCCATAAACGAGTCATGGACATGTTTTTCAATCAATTGTGACAAGTTTGTTAGCATTGAAATTGGTCGGTAGCTATCTGCATCTTCGTTAGAAACTGATTTGTGATAAGGCATTACTTTTGCAGTTTTCCATATATTTTGGGGACAGATGAGGTTGCAATACTTAAATTGATTATAAATGTTATGCTTTCTGAAATAGCTGAGGCAGATGCTTTCATGAGTCTTGGACCAATCTGATCAAGTCCTGTAGCTTTCTTGCTATAAAGTTCAGTGATACAGTTTTTAACAACGTTCTTTGATACTGGTTGGATAGAGAAATATAATTCACTAGGGAGTTTGCTAGAGCATAACTATTTTAATTCATCAAAGTTGTCTTCTCTCCTCTCACTGGTTTCTTTAATTTGTGTCAATGTTGGTGAAAAGATTATTGAAAACATTTTGCAATATTCTTAAGGTTTCGTTTAAATAAAATTACGTCATGTGATCAATAGGAGAATAAATTAGTATTAATTCCAAATTCAATTTATAAACGTCGTCGATTAATTTCAATATTGCCAATGCCCTCGAAAGATGGAATTAAAAGAAAAATGTTTTTCTATCAATTGAAAAGGTATACAACACATTTGGCTTCTAGCAGAACCTATATTGTGCGCATCAAAAATGATCACCCGTTTTATCTGGAATGAGTTACACGGATTTAAATCGGGGTATGTTGAGATTAGCCAGTTTATAGGATATTGTCAAATTTTAAGGACTCATCTTTATTCTTATGCTATGGTGTTAACTTAGTAGAATTATTTCATTATGTTTGCTGTATTTTCATAATAACTGCGTTTTATATAGACAGAAGAATTAAACATGGCATTTAGGAATTGAAAGTCAAGAAAGCGACATATTTACTAACATTACAATTTGTTGAAAAGTCTTATTGCCATTGTCTTTTTCGACTTGTGATAGGTCATTATCTCAACTTTCATTAAAAATTCTGTAAACAGCACGTTCATCAAGCACTAAACTATTTTCTTTTAAGTTATCATTTAAGATTAAAATTTGATATTTTAAAGATACATTTTTTTTTGCTTCAGTATGTAGAATGGCAATAAAAATAAAGCCATAATAATAAATTTTTATATTTTGGAAGACTTTCTTTTTCTTTTCTGCAATAATAGAATTTGTTTTACTATGATTTTTCTTTATTAAATAACATGATTCCAAAGAGATCAGTATATGATAAGTACGTAATATTATTCTAAAATTAATGATAAAGATTATGCCGGGAAAAGTCATGCTTCTTCCTCGTTTGTCACTGAGGCGCAAATGTTTGCTAGACATAATTATTGCTACAGCGATGGTTACAAATAGCAAACTCCACGGGAGATTTAGAAGTCTCGACCTTTTTATCCCGCCACTGTTTTAAAAAGGGTCGAACATATTGGGATCGCCCCCGTCTACCCATCCGACCGTCCATTTCCATCTGTCTGACAGTCCGTCCGTTTCACTTACTCCTACAATTTGAAATGAAAATTCAAGAGACCTGGTTGTATACTTCCCCCAGAATGAAAACTGCTCACGCATAGCTTTTTTTTTGTTCGCACAAGCATCTAAGAAACATTGTCAAAATTTGTCCTTTCGGTATTCTAATGTTATATCATCTCAGATACGAAAACATCTCATAATATAGCACAATCATCTCAAATACGAAAACATCTCATAATATAGCATACTCTTTTATGCAGATTTATATTTACAATGTCACAGATAGATATTTGCCTGATGATATGTATTCAATGTCACAGATAGACAGTTGCCTAATGATATGTATCAGATTCTATCTTTTCTGACTGTTACTCTGCATTAGAAAACATGTGTTTGTTTGCCAATGTAAAAATTCAGGCAACATCCATTGGGACATTCAAAGGCATGAACAGGAGTAAGCAATATACGCTATGAATATATTAACTGTTTGTACAATAGCCATCTCATTTCAAACTTTTCCCATTTACAGTTTCTATAAGCACATATTTTCTATATTAAAATTAAAATCAGCAATCTTTTTGAACTGATACAAAACTGGTCTGTCTATATAAAATCTACATAGATAAATATACTGTTTTGCAATCAGAATTATTAAATTAATTACATCATCAGCTTGAGTTTTGTCTTAAGCTGGCGTAGTGGCAAAAAAAAAACAAAAAAACAGTCGCTTGATGGTTTAAAGTTCAGGGAATCATCTTAAAAACTTGACAGCTTGTAAGTTTAACATATCTACTGTCCATCATATTCTGGGTTATACTTAAAACAATTACTTTAAGAGAGGGAGAGATGGTATGTACGTCCAAATTTTGGGGGACAATCCTAACATTTCAAGCAAATGTATAAAACTTTTTTGGAAAGGAAAAAAAAATCCTATAAATTGATGAACATTGTGCACAAAGTATGAGGTGCCGAGTGTTTCCTAAAATTATACTTGCTTATTTATTATGAGACTGGAACAGTATGAAAGAATTGCGGACGTAACCAGTTGGAGTCTGTCGGTGATTTAGACTGTATTTAAGTGAATATGATGTTTTACTTCTCTTTGTCAGTTTTATCAGGATCCTTATAGAGATATAAATCTCAGAAGTACAATATATATATATATATATATATATATATATATATATATATATATATATATATATATATATATATATATATATATGGTTCAACTCCTACGCAAATGATAAAATAGATAGCATCTTTAAATCTGTAAGATAATCAATAGTATTCTCCAGTCTCGTATTTCAGAGTGTAGTTCATATCTCGACGAGCTCCGTATTGATTAAATGGCACAACACTAGTCCATGCATATTGCAACTAATGATTTAATGCAATGTAGCGGAGGACGCTTTAACGCCGATCTTCGACTTTGGATATGGACATTCGGATTCAGCGCCATCGTCCATGACATTATAAAATTGTAGAGCATTTCCAGACACTCAGATCTGGAGGTTTTAGATACCAATAATCTTCATAGCTACAGTATGTACTCGTCTATAAACCGTTACCAACTGCAAACTGCATAGACCCAGATCTGCCGTTGTATAATGCGGCTGCAGATCTGGATCTATGCATTTTGTAAGCACTAATCAGTAGAACAAACAACATAGACCCTGATCTGCCGGCGCATTATGCGACAGCAGATCAGGGTCTATGTTGTTTGCATTTGAACCCGAGTTATACGTATACATACGGTAAGTTCCCCAACCATTTTTCAGCAAATGAGTGGTGTAAATACGCCATAGCTCTTCATTTATTACACATAAGCAACTCAATCAATCGGCGAAGCGAGATATATTTACTCCTCCTGCCGAATGTTTTTGTATATGTTTACCACGTGCAGATTCGAAAGTGTTGCAAAGTAAATACAACTGGACCACAAGCGTTCGTATTCGGGAATTGTGCTAAGAAAGTATTGGAATATATAATCGTGGAGTTTCTTGATGATACGTACTATATTAAGGACAGTATTGTATCGGACCCTACAGCTGAGTGATCTGAGAAGAATGTAATATTTTATAATATCATGGAATTTAGCGTAACACCCAAAGTCTAAATCAAGAATTGATCTTAAGCGCCAAGAATGGGCATCCGTCACCGCCAAAATTACATTAATTAATTGACGTAATATTAAATGAAATGATTTAACACAACAAATGAAACGATGAATTCAGATTCCAAATGACATAGTATTAAATGAAATTATTTGAAGAATAAAACGGAATGATGAATTCAGATTTCAAATGACGTGATATTAAATCAAATGACGTGGTATGAAATGAAATGATTTAACCCAACAAATGAAATGATGAATTCAGATTCCAAATGACGTGGTATTAAATTAAATGATTTGAAGAACCAAACGGAATGATGAATTCAGATTGCAAACGACGTGGTATTAAATGAAATGTATGCAAAGTAAACGGCTTAACAAAGTCTGAAAAGAAACACTTACCTTATAGGTTTCTCTTGGTATCGATAATTACACGTATATTGGCTGTCCGAGTGTCGTCTGCAAAAAGCTCAGCCGAATGCTGTAAGCGCGCCTGTAGATTATAAGTTTGGGCGTGCTGACACCATATGTCATGGATAACAGCGCTACCCTGTGTATGTTTGGTTTTTCGCTAAATGATTTGCAGTTTGACCTTAAATTGTATTGCTGTTCCCAGCCAGACTTTGTTATAACCTTGTAATGGAAATAATAGAGTTCGGGTGCACATGGTCCGTTTGTGTAGAGATTGGAATCTGAATACTTCCTTGTACAACGTGCTCATTGTTCATTGTTACGAGCTTCTGGAAAAAAATGACGCCAGTTGCAGTGACTTGGCAGTGGTACATTGTTATCAGTATGCTCATGTGACCCTTAGTGTAAAAACAACAAATTCCAGACAGCTGACATTTTAATCCCAAACACGAAAGTGGTTGTTTATATAGTGTTACCATTGACTGTCTATCCGTCATACTTTGGTTTAATTGTGTGTTTAAGTCAGTTTTATGCACTGTGGTGGGGAATTCGTCTTTCATTATCACATTTTTACTTGACTTTTATTTACATGTTATGAACCGTTCAATTCCCAGAGTCATATCGGTTTTACATGAACATCCGGGTCTTCGTTATGGGTTTATATAACGTCCCCTTGATTTTTAATTGTTCAAAAACTTAACAAATTGCTGTGTTGTACAAGAGCATAGTAGAGGACGAATGCTTCAGGTAGAGAACATTACTGCCATTTGCAATACTCCATCATAATATTTTTTATTTTGCCTGTCTGTCGCCTCAATTTAGCGTATAATCAGCAATTTACATAGGATATAATTCAGTTACATGTACTTAATCTGCTCGAATATCACGGCTTGATTTTCAATCTCTTTTAGTTAATTATATCCTGAGTGTATTTTTGACCCTTTGCTTCAGATATTGAGGACAAATAAAGTGCATGATGTCCACTTAGGAACCAGATATTGAGCAATTACGAGCATTTGTCTAATGATGATCGCCTCGTAACGAACTGTTATCATAGGAGAATGCGAACAAAATCACATTACTGACCCAATTATAGGGATTGCGTCTGCTAAATGTCATACTCTTCGACAGATGGAGCCTCATGTTTTGATATTTTATCTCTCTTTTCTTTCAAAATGTCCTATTTTTGTTTCTTTTTAATTGTCTGCTTCCTTATAAGCATATCTTTACACACACAGTTTATATGTTGCAATATTTGTAAAATATATGTTGAAATGGTTCATCTATAAGACAGCTATAACACTATATGCCTTATCAATCAGTTGGAATGAAGATAAAGAAGCCGCTTTAGTAATTAAATAAAAAGACGAAACTCGGCTCATTATGGTCAGTTACACGGAATATATCATGGATAAATTGCGACGATATTATTAACTATCGGATATGAAATCAGCAAATCGCACCAATTATTTATAGACAATAAGACTCTTAGTAATTACGTAAACAGAAAGTCACACGATCTTTTGAACGAAGATAACCACGTGCACGTGATTTACATGTAATATATCATTAAGATTTGTCCAATGCCACTGTTATTTATTTTGGCAACGTTCATGTCCTGTAAAATTTGATCGAGTCTTGCACAAGGCTTGCTTAAACTTAGGACATTTTAATCTGAGATGCAAGGGTTATTCAAATAAACCTGTTGTAATGTGGTCCTTTTTAAGGTTGAGGATTCTGCATGCGCCAATACTTGCCATAACTAATATCTTTGTGTATAATGGTATCGTGAAGTTATATTTTGAAATTAGTTCTCTATTATTTGTTCTTTGACACCTTCTTCAAGATAAATAACATGTTCCAATAGCTTTTGGGACTTTTGTTTACTATTTTGTCTACAGGTTCCCTCACCTAATTATGCTTTCCATGCAAATGACTGAAATTCAAGACTTATAAGTATGGGTAATCCTTAATCTTATTACGACTCTCATTTCAAGCCACTATGTATACCTTCCCAGTTATTATACATAGTAAGCTTTATTTGAATATAGAAATGTGGAATACTGATCTATCATTTAATATGACAGAAAGCAAATGGAAAATAAATGTGTTAAAGGATGTGTATTATAGAAGCAGATAACATATTACTGTTTCTATAAAAAGACAAAATGATCCATATGAACAAAGTCTGCCAGGACTAGCTTTATTTCGATGAGATCTTTCTCATCCAGATGTTATCTGGGTTATCTAACTAAACAGAAACATACCTTCTGTCAGTTCAATCTGAAGATGTTCAATTATTGAGGATTTCTAGATGTACTACCCGTTCTTTACTTTTAGACTGGTATGTTGTTGCCATGAATAAAAACATGATTGATAGTCAGTTTATGGATTTATGGTACCGAATTTTTTTTCTTGGCCTGCTTTGGGACGTAATATTTTCATGTTGCGAGATTTCTTCAGTCTATATTGCTTTTACAGCAAACTAACTCCTCTAGGTCAAAATAATGGAACAGCATATTAATACCAGTGCAGTTCTGTGTTGCACCCTTCTGAATCCCAATCAGGAAAGTTGGGACTTTAATTTACAAGAAAAACAAAATGAAATGGACAGCATTTAGGTAGACTAAGATTATAAATTACATTATAAGTGAGTAGTAATATGTGCCATTGAGGGGTCTACGGGAATCAACATTACGCCATAGGTTTATATTAGGTGCCACTTTAGGGGTCTACAGGAAATTCTATGTTAAAATTGACCATTAGTTTAACATTAGGCTACACTTGAGGGATCTACTGGAATTTAACATTGACGGTACATGGTAACATTGTTAGAAGTGGTTAATCTCAAATGGGGTTACATGTTACATGTTGTTAGACGTAGCTGACCTCAATACTAGCAATTCTTTTAGGATCATAATGGAATTAACATTACATCATAGGTTTACATTGGGTGATACTTAGGGGAACTAGGGGAATTGTAATTTTAAAAGTTTCAGTTTTATGCCGTTTCCGTGTTCAAAAATGTATAGGAGTCTACGGGAAAAGTAATGTTAAAATGTGTATATACTATCCAACACCCAAATTTGTATTACTAACCAACACCCACTTTTTTAGTACTATCCAACACCCACTTTTTATTACTATCCAACACACCACATATACTATCCAACACCCACTTTTTGATTACTATCCAACACCTGACTTTTTCATTAGTCAACTGCTATCCAACACCCCACATTATACCATCAACCATGTGTAGTGACCAATACCCCACACTTACTATAAAATACGACTTGTCAAGTGACCAACACCCGATACTATACCATCAACGCCCGTGTGTAGTGACCAATACCCTACACTTGCTATCCAACACGATATATGTAGTGACCAATACCCTACACTATACCATCCAATACCCCACATATACTATCCAACACGCTGTGTATAGTGACAAATATTAAGTAATCTACTATCCATCACCCCACATTATACCATCATCATACCATATGTAGTAACCAATACCAACACTTACTATCCAACACGACGTGTGTAGTGACCAACACCAAGTCATGTACTATCCAACACCCCACATTATGCCATCAACACACTATGTGTAGCGTGACCTGCTGCCTGATGACTATATGCATATATTCAAGATGTATATATGTAAAGCATTACCTATATTTCAGATCATGTTGGAGGTGTCAGTATATTTGCATATATTGTACTGATGTTATACATTGCTTTAATCAAAGGAACCAACTCATAATAACACTAAAATGGACGTGACTAAAAGTAGTATTAAAATAACGAAATTGTTACGGACTTTAGGAAAGATTGAGAAAAAAAAAATCCGGAATATTATATTGAAATGGCCGTGACTAAACGTAGTACTAAAATTACTAAATTGTCACGGACTTTAGCAAAGACTGAAGAGAAAAAAAACCCAGGAACAATTAATCAAAATGGCAGTGACTAAAAGAAGTACAAAAATTCAGAAATTGTCAAGGACTTTAGCGGAGACAAGAAAAATTACGGAACATTAGATGAAAATGACCGATACTAAAAGTAGTACTACAATTCCGAAATTATCACGGACTTCATCGGGGACTAGAAAAAATGCGGATCAGTAGATTTAAATGGCCGTGACTAAATCTATTGGTAAAATTCTGAAACTGTCACGGACTTTGGCGGTGACTGAAAAAAGTCCGGAAAAATGTAAAAGAAATTGGTCTAACCTAAAAGTAGTACTAAAATTTCTAACCTTATACGAAATTTAGCGAAAATTAAAAAAGAAATTCCCCTCAAAATATAAAAGTTGTAAAAAGAACTTTTATGAATTGTAAAATAAATTTAAAAGTGAGACAAAAATTTAGAAACAAAATAAACAAATTATGCAGAATTTAGCAAGACTGGAAAATGTCAGGAAAAAATTTAAAAATTGCTATTTTATTTTACAAATTGATTAAAAAAGATCAAATTATGAAAGATATGTTTGAAAATTGAAAATGTCATGCCGTTTTGAGTGACCAACACACCACACTTAATAACGAACGAAAAGGGCAGAGTGACCAACATCCAGTCACCTACTATCAAAACCCTACATTTACTATGCAGCACCCCACACTTACTATCCAACACGCCATATTTTTGTCCGTAAAAGTGTATCTGAGTATAATATCCATACTAAAAGAGCAAATCAAGACCTACACTTTCGTTTTTTTTGTTTTTTTTTTGTGTGTGTATATTCTCTTAAAATAAGAATCACAATGAAATTTCAAAACAAATAACAATAGTCTGTTCTCTTATTCTTTTTGACTGTCCGGCTTCTTGAATTTCTTTACTGTAATGGGGGTTCTTCTGCTGTTTCTTCTGCTTGCTCCTCCTTGTTCTCTTTTTTCTTGGGACACTCTGAAGTCCAATGCCCTTTTTCATGACTTTGGTAACAGGTACCTTTACTTTTGTCTATCTTTTCTCCTGTGTTCTTTCCTTTGACGTTGTGGAGAATCTGGAGCCGAATGTCCTTTCTCCTGACAGACATAGATGGCATCTCGATTTTTATCTAGAGTGAAGTAGTCAGCAGTCTTGTTGGAAGTGTATCTTCGAATGACTCTGTAAATCTCTGACAAGAAGTGTGATCTGTCGTGGCTATTCCATATACATATACATACATACATATATATATATATATATATATATATATATATATATATATATATATATATATATATATATATATATAGGGAGAGAGTGTGCACCCTAGTCAAATTAAATCTTAATAACCTACTGTCATGAAACGATCACAGACTTCCAAGGAAAAACCAGAAGCCAAGCCACGACGACGTCCTATCTTACCCAACACTCTTCAAGAAATGTTGGCAAAAGTTTACGATAGCTATTTGAAGAAGACATGAGTGATCCTGAGCCAACACCACTACCTCTACCACAAGACCGAGAGAGTCAAGATCAGCCAAGAAAGAAAGTCATTTGGTGGCTCCTGAAGAATTGTTTTACATTTGACCTATCCAATTTGCAGAAAATTTAGAACCATTGTTTACACTTACACTGTTAAATTTAAACAGTTCAAATCCCAATGGTTGTCATGTCTTTGCACGTACGGTTCATAAATTTGCCACAAAGAATCTGTTGGTAAACCAAAGCTAGCACACACACGAAACTGCGTTCAAAATTCAAAGGAATCTTTTTGTCTTGTGGAATCAGTTCTTTTAAATGTATTTGGTAATTCAGTAAGTCTTGAACACTGCCATTGACTTCCCTCCATGGAATTTGGTGTAGCACTGCTTACAGAAATCGTGGCATGGTAAGCCTGATAATGTTTTCGCCGTTGATGAGTTGCTGACCATTTTAACATTTTCAAAGTAATCAGTCCTCTTATAGCATTCAGATACCAATGATAAAAATGTCTATGCCGTTTCGGATGCAATTGTTCTTTGCGATTCACTTGCATCTATACAAATTAGTTGTAAATGTGTTATCTCAGCTCAGAAGGTAGACTCTGAATGTGCTTTTCTAAACTGTCCATTTACAGGAATGTCTTCTGACCATTTGGACACTTTCAAACCAATCGACTTTTTTATTCAGCATTCAAATACCAATGATTAAAACATCTATGTCGTATAGGATGCAATTGTTCTTTTTGTAAACAGTAAATTTGTAAACCTTACAAACGTGAACTTTTCTTGTTATTGTTACGAGCATGTTACACACAAATTCTAGTCTAGGTAGATCCTGCTATTAAACGGTTTTCTTTATAATAAAAGTAATTTGTAAATAAAATTATTTTTAAAAACTTGCGTATCACACACACAAACACACACACTATCACACACAAGCAAGGGTAGGAGTGCTTACACATACCGTACTCACAAACATACTAATGTACTATCACACAAGAGGGTAAGGGTAGTCAAGTAATTTCGTCCTTTTGTCTGTTTTCGATTATAGAAAATGTCAACCATTTTATTTTAAGACATATTTTAAAGCTCGTATTAACTTTGAACTTGTTTTAGAAGTCAAAGTTTGGGGGTTTTGTCAATCTTCATATTCAGTTTTTCATTTTCAATTTACATTTTCATATTTAGTTTTTAAATTTGTATTTGTTTTCAATTTTCATTTTAATTTTTCATTTTAAAATTTCATTTTGAAATTTTTCTTTTTTAATTTTGATTTCTTAATTTTCATTTTCAATTTTCAATTTTTCTTTTTTAGTTTTCATTTTTTTTTTTTTTTCAATTATAGGTTGGTGATGTTTCTTTGGATATAAGTTTTCTTTTTTTTTTTCAATTTTAGGGTGATGATGTTTCTTGGGATATAAATTTTTGTTTAAAACCGTAGACTGACAGAGAGAGAAAATAAAATTTTCTGTTCCATATTGAAAATGACAAAACTAGAGTAGCATTGTCTTCTATAGACATTAAATAGGATGGAGAGAAAGGAAGTTTTGCATCGCACATGGAGTGTTTGTACTTGTTAATAAAATAATTTTCCTTTTTATCTGTAAAACATCAAGGGTAGTAGTACTTACACACAATATACCCCCAAACATACGTACGGTTTAGGTTTTATTTTTATTTTGTGGAAGACAGACATACACAAACCTTTCCAGGACCGCTTAGATCTCTTGGAAAAGAAATACTACTCAAATAATTACCAAATGAAACAAAAACAAAATCCCTCCATTATAATTACCCCTCTTGTGTGATAGTATAAAGGTATGTTTGTGGGTATAGTGTGTGTAAGCAATGCGATTATTTTTAATGTCTGAGGCATCATTCATGAAGCAAACATTTTAAACACAGGAGATTTGGTTCGCATTGGAAAATATCAGCGGAGAAGTGTTAAAAGGAACATTTTACTTGCATGAGTTACAACGAGTGACTAAGAAAGAAGATGATGTGTACGATATGGAGAGCATTCGCGATCGCAGCTACATCTCCTTCTAAGGATTCATCTTTTCAAGAACTACAAAAACAACAACAGCAGCAACCACTATGGGCTTGGTATGGAGAACGTGTCCATAAAATCAAATCGTCTTTTTCTGCCAGATATTTGTGGTGCATTGTGAATTGCAAATAACATTTTATTCAAGACAACAGCGTATGCCGCCAACTAAATATTTTTATGACGGAACACAAGGTAAAATCTAGCTTCTTTACTCCCAGCGACAAAGACTAAGTATGTATTTAGTATCTAATTTACTAATTAAATATCTTATTTTTTTCAACCACATTAATGCTCATGTAAATAATGTATTGTATAGTATCGCTCGCTGCTAATTTTGCATCTTATTTTTATCATATCATTTATAGTAATAAACATTGTTCCTAAAATAAATACCATTTAAACTAAACTTTAGTAATTCCCCCCGCCCCAGCTCAAGACATAACTACTTCTAGTTATTAAGCTTACATAATTACCCTGGTACCTTTCGCAGGGTAAAATTCCCTTTCTATGTACCAGAGATGCTTATTTCTAATGCATCCTTGGAATATTTACCTATAAGTTTTAGTTGCAACTTTCAAAATCAATTTTAATTCTTCGGCTCAAATATATAAACTATCCTTAATGAAAAAGAAACGCAAAGTGCAGCATCAAAGAAGCATGAACATTTAAAAATTATTAAAATACTTCAAGATATATTACAAGAACTCAGCTAATTAAAATGATAAATTGGGAGAATTCACAGCAAAACAATTTACTGAAATTAACTTAAAAACAAAAATAAACTGATTTTAGGCAGAGATATTTATACGGGCATAATGTATACAATACAAATAAATACCTTCAAAATTCGGTCTAGTTTACTACTCGTAAATTGCTGAGTGCTTCCTTGTTAGGTTATTAAACTGTATATGCCTATCCCTTTTGTTGTCTAATGTATGTATGATTTTTGGAAACGTCATGATAACAAAGGCAACACTCCCACAACGATATTGAAACAAAAATGTTCATAAACCAACACACAAAAAGACGAAAAGAGGGGGTAACATTATGCCAAATATTTTTACTGATATGCTCTTAGATATCTCAAGCAATCAAATCAATCATTTTTTTTACAAACATATTACTATATACATATAACTTCTAAGTTTGCGATATTGGATCAGACACAAGTGTTAAGGATTTGTACATATTCCTTGATCATATTTTGTGCTATATCTTACCAAATGATTGCAATTGTGTATGTGTCATAAAGTGTATTTTATGTCATATTAAATTATTTCACACATTTTTCCGAAAAATATAACAATCTTTAAGAAGATCTTGTTTTTTTTCCAGAGGTTATTTCCCAAAATGATAGTTTTATTTGAGAAACCGGAAATCCACGATAATTGAAGTTGAGATATCCTTTGCGTGATTACTGCATTTATTCTGATCCACTATCATTATTAAAATTTCCTTTCCAGATAAAACAGACAGGGAACATTATTTCAATATGGAAATAGAGACCATTTCCGATATATCAATCATGACAGAAAATATATGGGAAACTTATGCAAAATCTTTGGCGTTCCGGTGTCGTGTGAAAGGTTGTAGGCTAACATGATGCCGCGTAGTCGGGGTAAAATGATGATCATCTCAAATCTAAGTAAGTGATAGTCATTTGTTTGATAAAGCTATTCGTGTCGACAGGTTAAATCTGGACAAGGGAAAATCTTCGACTATTTCCAGTCCGGAATTGTTAAAATATCAGCCATTTTTCTTCCACGTTTTCAAAAAAAAAAAAAAAAAAAAAAAAAAAAAAGAAAAAGAAAAAGAAAAGACGGAAAGAAAAACGAAAATAATAATTAATGACTACTCAGAATAGTTCAATTTAAATTCCCGGCTCACTAATTTGTCTTGATTGTTTCCTGCTGGATATATAACTGAGTATGAGAGTCTATCGTGCCGTTGCACCTGTAATAAAAAAATTTGGATCACTTTGCATAATTTTTTTAACAGTGCTACATAAATTTGATTGATATATTTCTGATGTTTCTAAATGATATGCAGAAATATTAAATAAATTTAATATATTAGCTTGGATTGGGGCCATACTTATTGCATTTATATATTTAAGCTAAAACAGTCTGAATTTTGTTTAAAAGGATTCAAATACTTTATTCTGATTCATGTTTTATCTTTGAATAAAAGTACATGTATATGCTATGAAAAAAATCTGCATCGTTCAATAATATGTTAGATTAAAATAATGCTGTATTGTTGGCTGAGGCATATATTGCAAATTAAGATTACTGAATCTGGTTTCCATACTTTTTCATTAAGATTACTGAATCAGGTTTACATACTTTTTTTATTAAGATTATTAAACAGGTTTACCTACTTTTTAATTAAGATTACTGAATGAGGTTTACATACATTTTGATTAAAATTATTGAATCAGGTTTACATACTTTGCAATTAAGATTACTGACTCAGGTTTACATACTTTTTTTGCAATTAAGATTACTGACTCAGGCTTACATACTTTTTAATTAAGATTACTGAATGAGGTTTACATACTTTTTGATTAAAATTATTGAATCAGGTTTACATACTTTGCAATTAAGATTACTGACTCAGGTTTACATACTTTTTTTTGCAATTAAGATTACTGACTCAGGTTTACATACTTTTTAATTAAGATTACTGAATCAGGTTTACAAGCTTTTTAATAATGATTTTAATGCTGCTCATTCATAAAGACGTCGTTATCTTTAGGATTTGTATGTGTTTGGTTTTAACTTATGTGTAATCTGCAATATCGCAGATAATTATTTAAATATGCCTGAAAAAGCATTTCAGATACTAAACAAGTATCCTGCAAACATAAACGAAAGGTACAGATCCAGCTAAATTTATAGCAGCCTGTTTTGCAACATAACAAAACCACCGACAGTGACATATGAGAAATAACCACGACAGAACTGCAGACAAAATGTGTGTGTGTGTGTGTGTGTGTGTGTGTGTGTGTGTGTGTGTGTGTGTGTGTGTGTGTTACCATCAGAAATGGCATCGACTGGTAGCTTTCAGAGGAAACAAATCGATGCAAGTTATATGTCGACCAGGATGTATGTGGTGTGATCTAATTACGTATTTTGAGTGGTAGACAAACGTATCCATCCACTTGTTCGAAATGAAAATGATATAATTGAACATTGAATACTACACATGCCAAAATAAATGACTAAAATATGCCTGCCGTCTACGGTTTTAAACATGCTGAAAAACACGCAGTATAAAATGGACGCATGACAATAATTTCCTTGACTCCGACACATAGGTAGCATTAAGCAGTAAATCTGTTACTCAAAAGAAGCCTTCATTGCTGCCGTTACCATTGCTACAACACTATTGATCTCTGTGTTTAACAGTTCCAGAACCAATATCATAATTTCACGCGGAACCTATAGCTAATCCACGTTGTTTCGCATAACGAGAATTGGAGCTGGGTACAATATATTTTCTTTACATTAGATCAATTAGAATATCACAGAACAACAAAATGGACGCTTGACAATAATTTCCTTGACTCCAACACATAGGTAGCATTAAGCAGTAAATCTGTTACTCAAAAGAAGCCTTCATTGCTGCCGTTGCCATTGCTACTACACTATTGATCTCTGTGTTTAAGAGTTCCAGAACCAATATCATAATTTCACGCGGAACCTATAGCTAATCCACGTTGTTTCGCATAACGAGAATTGGAGCTGGGTACAATATATTTTCTTTACATTAGATCAATTAGAATATCACAGAACAGTGTCGTTGTATTAAGATGTTTACATAGGCATTTCTACTTGCGGGATTGTTGGTCTATTCACTGCAAGTGGAACAGACTATAATATAGTCTCTTGGAATTACGCCTACGATATATTGAGTCTTTTAGTTTGTAATTTTGTTTGTCCTTCTTCCGTTTAGCCCACCTGCCTTTAAATTTGCCTATTCATACGTCCAGAGAGAGAGAGTGGATGGACTATAATCAAAGCTGCATAAACCGAGCTGCAGTACTAGATGACTACGAGACTTCTCAAAATTCGAAACCCTTCTCTAGCATGCCGTTCGTGTCTTTGAGTGAACGATGTTTGTTTCTCTCTCTCTCTCTCTCTCTCTCTCTCTCTCTCTCTCTCTCTCTATATATATATATATATATATATATATATATATATATATATATATATATATATATATATATATATATATATATAACCTTGCCGCGATTAATGGCACCTATTGGCTAGCCCTCATGTACCAGTGCCCTAATCCACAGTCCATACGCTCATCCCCAACAAGAGATGAAACAAGGTCGACGGTAAAGAATCGAAGTGCACGAGAACTCACTGGCTAGGCAAATGGAATTTAATACTCGGCTAAATATACAAACCCATTGGATTCCTATTACAAAAGCCAAGGTATATACATCAAATTATAATTGCAAAGTTACATCTGTATACCAAACAGAGAGGCAAGAGCTTATCATTGGATTCCGCACAATATGTTTGGATACATGAATATATAAACCCGATTAGAACGACACCAATATAATTAAACAGGTTAGATAGCTCATTCCAAGCAAGAAGAGAACCCGTGCTACGGATAATGGCACCTATCGCAATCCTCTCAAGCACCAGCGCGCTATCCCAAACTGCCATACGCTCATCCACATAAAAATGAAACAGGGTAGAAGGTACTGTAAGCACGTACAACTACAAGGATCATCCCATCTTCGAATGTTGTTATAAAATTATGCAAATGGCAAAAACATAAAACAGACTTGTACTTTACTCATTTTAAGACTGTTTTCAATTATTTCTTCTTTTTTCATTATTTAACTCTTGTTTATAGATTCCCCCTGTCATTCAAACGTAATAGTCTAGGTTTTATATTGGCTTTTGTGCTTAGTGTTTGTTTTGTGGATGTAAGTTGTGTCTTCACCAAACGAAAAGCTTGACTAGTTCGAAAAGATTGGAAACTTTAAAATTGCGCCTCTACCAATTATTTTACGTGTGTGTGTGTGTGTGTGTGTGTGTGTGTGTGTGTGTGTGTGTGTGTGTGTGTACCACAAGCATTAAAAATATTATGGCTGTTGGTATATAAAGCAGTTCGGTAATCCAAATTGTGATTCGCACACGGCATATGAATAAGCATAGGTTTAAATAGTAGACTACTGCTTCTATACTCTATAGATCAGTGATGAATTTCCACTTATTAATTCATAATTTAGTTTGAAAATAACGAGATAAAATATACATTTTCCTCGTTTAATCTACATTTTCTAAATAAAGAAAACATGTTACACAGTTACATCGAAATTCCCTCTACCTGTTACCTCTCTCTCTCTCTTATATATATATATATATATATATATATATATATATATATATATATATATATATATATATATATATATATATATGTGTGTGTGTGTGTGTGTGTATCTGTGTGCGTGTGTGAGTTGATTGTTTCTGCATAACATTTTTACTCAAACATGGATTCTGTTTATACCTTTAAACCTATTTAAAGATCATAAAAGCTATAGGAAGATCCTTATTTTTATACCAGGGGTGTATAGGTCGAGCAGTATTGATTATAATTCGTCCATAACACTTACAACAGTTCCTAATTTACTGTCATTATAAGCTTCTTACGGACAAATTAACTTAAAAACATAAATGATACAACCTCCTGTAGGAGGGGATGTATCTGGTCCATAAATCCTGTAACTCCATGTTAAATCTGTTCGTCAGTGACGGTCATTGATTATCCCAGTAGATTATGGCTTATTAAATGGCATGTTTTTTCGTAGGCACAGCAGATGGGAGTAGAATGTTGGCGTGTAATGGGTGATGTATGCATATATTATTCGTTAATGTAAATATGTAACCTCACTTCTGATTTGCTCATATTTTATTATTATGAAACTCGTTATCTCAATGAAATCTTCACATCAACTTCGATGTAATAAATTTTATCGACCTGCATCTCTCTCTCTCTCTAAAGAATTACGCCATGTAGCAATCGATTTCCACCTCAAATCCTTTTTTTAATTTTTATGACACATAGCCAGAATCACGTGGGCTGCTTGTTTGTCTCCGGCCTCAGCATTGTTGAGAGAGAGAAAAAAAACAAACAAACAGGACGTGATAGCAAACGGTCACATGTTTATGACAGTATCCTGGAACCTGCGAAAGAGATGAATTTCAAGTCTTGATCTCGCTAGATTATATAGGGTGTGCAGTGATTTTCTGTTACGCTGCACGCGTCTTTGTGTCTCAAGAATTGATATGACCATTACCTTCTCAAAGGGCTAAATTTTGTCAAGTATATTCTTCTCTCGGTACTTGTTTTAATTGTTTCCCCTGACAAAGGGGGAAAAAAATTAGCGATGAAAAAATAGTAGTTAGAGCATAAGTATGTACCAGCTGTGTAAGGCATAACTATGTACCAGCTGAGTAAGACATAAGTATGTACCAGCTGAGTAAGACATAACTATGTACAAGCTGTGTAAGGCATAACTATGTACCAGCTGAGTAAGGCATAAGTATGTACAAGCTGTGTAAGGCATAACTATGTACCAGCTGAGTAAGGCATAAGTATGTACAAGCTGTGTAAGGCATAACTATGTACCAGCTGAGTAAGGCATAAGTATGTACAAGCTGTGTAAGGCATAACTATGTACCAGCTGAGTAAGGCATAAGTATGTACAAGCTGTGTAAGGCATAAGTATGTACAAGCTGTGTAAAGGGTCAAGAAGATTCTGTTCACTAGAGCTAAAAAAAAAAAAAAAAAGCAATAACAACAACAACAACACAAAACAGGCAGTTTAAGAACTTCTTGGCATTTTTGTTCTTCAAGTTTATGGCGAAAGAATAATACTCAATGTAACAGCTAGTAAAAATGGCTCTTTTCCTAAACTTATTGTGTATGCTCAGTATATATAACGCATAAACTCAGTGTTTATGAAATAAATATGTACTATATCTGCCATTTAGTGGAGTGAACAAAACTACTGGCAATTGCTTTTGGGAAAAGGAATATACCGAATTAGACAGATGACATTAAATTTTCATTTTGTAAGAAAATAATGAAACAGTATAAATCACCATTGATTATAAAATTACTGGACGTGTGGCTTCAAGCATAAATATATTGTTCTAATTAGCGTCTTATTAAAAACATTAGCACTATATATAATGCAATAAAGGAGAAATACTTTAACATGTCATACTTTTTCAAATTGATGTTACCAATTCATTGCCCCGAACATTTACACCTCTTCCAAAATTCTTAGAACGGTAACATTTTCTCCCCTGCTTACTTATTTATGAATGATACAAAAGATGCACTGAAAAAATCTTAAGACTATTGAAGGAGTCTGCATGAAGGTTAAACAAGATAAAAGGATGAAGTGAATAAGTCACACGAAAAGGCAATGCCAAATTTTATTGTTTAAAACACATACACAACGAGTAAGGCATGTACATATATGAACGGGTGAACACAAGTACGGCCATCTTCCATGTGTATTCAGAATCTAATCAGAAGAGAAGCCGTGTTCTTGTAATAAAAATATAAAAAAAGTATATGCTACATATTTCAGGGCATTTGTACTTATATTTGTATTTATATCAAATGTCAGCGCAGTAATTTGGAAGCTTTATTCACTGAAAATTGAAGACAACTTAAATTTTACCCACTACATGAAATTACTATGGTTGCCGCATGTAAACTCTTGTAATATTTTCTAGATCCAATTGCTATTGAAGTATAAGACGTTCTCCCAAGAGCAATTTATTTTGACTTCAGCCTTCTTGCCAGATAGCAACATGTTTATATCACTAACCTTTTTGTGATTGATACAATAGCATTCAAATGGAAATACAAACATTACCAGTAAAAGACACATGAACGATGTTGAAAAAAGTAATTACAAATTCGACTTTCGTTTGAAAAGGGCGTAGTAAATGGTAAACTCTTTTTACAAACAAAACAAAATAGACTTTTGAATGAGGTGTGAGTTTATGGAATGATAACAAATAAGATATTTAATATTGTTGCATGCTGTAAAATGTTTGTGTTAGCGGCGACAGAACAGAAATTTTATTCTTTAATATTTTCGTTCCACTGGGACAGGGTACAGCTTCCACATTATTAAAACAAAACCCAGGAGCAAATGCTGGCGTGAAATGAAAGCTTTGGCACATTGAACTGATCCTAGTTAAAAATTCAATAAATATTGTAAAAAAAATTAAGCACTTTAATAATTTGGCAAGTCATTTTGCCAATACACAGCTCATAGAGATATAAAGATGCAAAATTAAACCTATTTGAACCTCTCTTTAATGCTAGAAGAGACAATAAACATTATTTAAAATACATAACAAATACTATTAGATTTTTTTAATTTTAATTAAATGTCCAACTTTCTCGTTCAGCTGTTAGTTTGTCTTCTGTGGGTTTTTATTTTACATTTGACCATTTAAAATCTAAATAGCGAATGAGCTAATACCACTGACCAGTTTAAACATAGGTTTTGCAAGGTAAGTACCTAAAACGAATACCAAGAAGGGATGGAGAAAATAATATTAGCAACTTATATATGTCTTTCTTGCAACATAATGGGAAAGTTATAAACAGCATAACCATGTTATTGATTTTTCACTGACGCCTATAGCAGTATGTACTTGATACTCATATGGCGCCTATCACTTCAGTTTTGCAAGATCCAATGAGACGAAACAATTGAGGTTTATGATGTAATCTTTGCTCATGCGCAAATATCTTCCTTAACTAATAATAATGTATATAATCTAATTGTTTCTACACAGATATTCGAAAACATAGAACCTATTCTGCTTTCGTTGTTTCCGGACGTTACTACCTAAGGATGATTTAATCTGAAGGACCAAATTTCATAGTACAATGTAATAATATTATTTGCTGAACAATCATCGTTGTTTAGAGACCCTATTATGGATTTTAGTTTATCTCATCTGCAGCAGACACAGAACATTCCCAATGAAGAATATTTCCATAATACTGAATCAGGCGTAAACAAAAGGTACAAAAACACTAATTGGAAATGTTTATTGAAGGGTTTCAAGGGTTACTGCTGCTCCATACAAGAGGAAAAGATCAATATATGCCAATGAAAGTATGGATAAAACCATTAGTTACAAGAAGGTGACCTAAGGCACGGCAAAATCTCCATTTAGGTGGTCCAGTCTGGCTATGAAAAGTTTGATAAACCGTCACAATCCATCACTGCGGTTTCATACTAGGGCACTTTGACTTGTCACGATCCGGCACAGCGCTTTCATACTAAGGCACTGGGATTTGTGTTCATATGTAAACGCGTCATTGTCATTATCAGTATCTTTGTCCTAAAATAGTCGTTTCTCCTTTTTTTTTTTTGCTTATTGTCAGGTGTCAGGACAGGACTATAAACAAACTACATACTTCGTATAGTGTACCAGAAGAACACATAAGATAGTGCGATGCAATAGAAGCAAAACTTATTAGTAAGATGTCGCTAGCAACAACAATGAAATGTGACTTCAGTGTTTTGTTTTTGTCAATCATTTTTCAGGCGAAATAAGAAACTTTGAGTTGCCTTTTTATAAAATATTGAACCCAAGGCTACCGTTTTTATTTTAAATATCTGGATACTATACATAAATGCACCTTGGAAACTGCTCGGGTTTCCTAAGAACTAAAGCAATAGGTCCAGCTTTTTTTGAGTCATGACTGATCCAAACTGTGAAATATGAGAACTGATCATATTAGTAACCGTATATAGAGTATGTTGTCAATGATTTGTTTAGAAGTTGTTTTGTGTTCCCATGGCGAAAATAATCATAATTAGTTCCATGACTTGGATGCTAAAAGTACCCTACGCTAGTTAATTCTTTGGAGTGGATTCAAAACCCTTCCATCCACTCGTTCACAATTGACATCACATTAGTGGACAAGTATATGTGCTGATGCCGAAATTTAGTATTAAAAATATACTACTACCTTCATTTTATGTGACACAGAAGAATCAATGAGCAGAAATCTGTCACTCAAAGGATGATTTTGTTGCTGTCGTTGCCATTGCTGATGCATTATTAATAGTTATGCTCGCAAGTCTCATAGCTATTTCGTATCAACGCCCAGTTTAACAGGGTGTCATGACTTACACTATTTCGCTAATCAACGTCCTTTACAACTAGGACACATGACATTTAATTTGCATTGGCTCCACCAGAGTATTATAGAACATTCGTGGATGGATTAAGGCGTGGAAACAGGCTTAATCGTTGTGGTAAGTTAATGTATATACCACAGGCTATAAAATGTTTACTATGACAAGTGCGTTCAAGATAGGATGATCTGCGGGTCTGTTGTTTTGTTCTTATATCTGTCTTTCTGTTCCCCACATTCCAGTGTGTCTGTCTCCTTGTGTAAAGAGACAGGGATGTATACATAGACACTCACAACTCGCGTTATTTATTATTTTTTAACCTTATTCTGGAGAGTATTATATCTTTTCTTTAAAAAAATTACAACATGAAAATTCTCCTGTTTATATTTTCTAAATGTTCATGCTTAGACTGATTCTTTCTTTAAATAAATTTGACATTTGTGAAATCGTAATCTTCTTTTTGTAGAAATTCTGTCTTTAATACATGCTTCTAAATAGCTCTTCTTTACTCAACAATTATTCTGAAATAGCATTCCACGAAACCTTTTTTCTTATATACAAATTCTGATTAATTTCCTAAGAAAAAGGTATAATTAAAAATAATGGACTATTTTAATTCTATTTTATAAATTGCTATTTGTATTTACAAATATTGCCACATGGTTACTCTAATTAATAAATTAGAACATTAAAAAAAAAAACAGATTTTTATACCCTTGAGCTGAATCGAGATTTACTGATTTTGTTTCGATATTTCCATTAATTCTACCTATGTACATTGATTACACAGGAAGGCGCAAATTGTAAAACAGTCGTTTTACGAATGTATGTATCTTCCTAGAATTGCAATGTAAAGACAGAATATCTTGTTTGAGGACCAAACGACTTGCAGTGAGGTCAGCATTTTACTACCGTATATACTCGCGTATAAGTCGATACCAATTGCACACTGCATAGATCCAGATCTGCCGTCGCATAATGCAGTTTGTAAGGACTAATCAGTAGAATAAACAACATAGACCCTGATCTGCCGGCACATTTTGTGACGGCAGATCGGGGTCTATGTTGTTTGCATTTGGACCCGGGTTATATGCGAGTATAGACGGTATTTACATTGTCTGTCTGTTCCAGAACGCGACCATGAATGCAAGCAATTCTTAATTTGAAAACAATGAAGCAATTATTTCAACTGACTGTCTCAACGCCTATTGCATCAATTGCATGTATTTTGTAGCTGCTTATCTTTTAGTGATGGTCCGGAATAAGAACAATATCGGCTGAAAACTGTTAAACACTTCATAAAATAAAGACAATCAGCACTTGTTATACAGATAATGTATGTCTCAGAGACAACAATGTTTGCAACACTGATCTCTAATCAGGCGTTGTCATAGTAATGTGTTTGAATTACTGGTTCTTGGACCTAGGACAACATACCTAGGATCCTTTTTTACATCTGTGTAAAATACCATATTACATACGTTATCACATCAAACATTCTTTTACTGGACGTGTAATAACATAATAACATATGGTTTGTTTTTTGGGGGCTTTTTTTTAACCTTTATACTCAGTCCAGCTTTGTTATCTGCTAAATTAAATCTTTAGCAAAGATTTATTTAGATTTTTATAAGGTCTTGTAAAATACGCAGTGAAACCATTGGAAACTTGATATTAAATCATAATCATTTTATCTACAAGACTATCTATAACTTGTGTTTTAAGATCACATGATTGGTACTGCATCAAGTAATGTTCAGTGATTGTCACGCATATCAGTACTGTAAAACATTGGATATTATTTATTAGTAGTGTAGATGATATTTGCTTCAAATACAATTCAGCGCTGATTTACCTCAACTTTCTGCCGGCCATTTGGAGGAGACTGAACAAAAAACCAGTGAAATTTAAGCTCAACGAACCGACGTAATGTTCTTGCGAAGACAGGATAAGAGTTGTAATAGCTGACTTTGTCCATTAACTAAATACATGAATGGGAATATAACTGAAGACGATATGCAAATGTTCTTTTTAGGTCATGAAAGAGATGACGTGGTAAAAAAGCTAAAGAACAAGTTTCGTGCAAATGTTTTAATATGTAGGAAACAGTGTTCTCTTTTTTTTTTTTTCTCTTTTGTTAACTATTAACCACGGTTATTATCGTACAAAACCTAAATGAACAAAGTAATTTTCCATTTGATTTGATAAGACATGTCTCAAATTTCAGCTCTTCTTTTGCAGAACTATGAGGAAGATAAGTTTATCCAAAGAACAAGCTCTTTAAATGACAAGATACAACTAGGGAACACAGAACAAATTACGCCTGAAGTAACGTCATGCGTCCCGCTGTTTACGCTAGCGTCGTGCGGAACCGGAAACAAAGTGCCCGGCGAGCGCGTGGCCCTCATAAATTTTCCATGCGACGGATGATATTGATGTTATTCATTGGATCTCTTTTAGTAATATTTGGACTGATTGTGACGATTGTTGGAATAGTCAACGGTGGGGATATTGACGACATTCAGGGGGATAGAGTGTAAGTAATATTTCCTTTATAAAATCAGATGATTGAATAAAGAAGGTGCGGTATTTCAAGCATCGCATGTTTTTGTTTCATTCCATTCTCAGTCTTTATCTTTCAAGAAAGTGAGTCTTTTTTTCGGCCATGACAACCACAATTTTGATTTTATAGTTGAGAATGTGCTATTATTGTCACATGTTTAATTTCTGAATGTAGTACTTTCGCCCCTAGGTCCTGTTTATTGTAGGGTCGATTGCTTGTTAAACGATAGTTCGTTCAGCTCAGCATTGCGAATGAAAAACATTTGTAGCTCAGTGAATGTTCACGTGAGCTTCTCGAAATGAAGCTAAATTTACGTAACTCCTTTCGCGCACGAATGATTTCAACACCATTTGTATCAATATACAGAGCAACACCCAACACCACTCATTCGATACATGCTGAAGAACAAGGGTCTGTGTACATGGATTCCATCATGTCGATCGAGGAGTGATGGAAGAATCCATTTGTGATACAGGACTGAACGGTTATGGGAGCTGTCGCTTGCCACAGGTAAACGAACATCGTCTACTCATTAGACAAATCATATCATAAACAGACATTAAGTAGAAATGTAAAATAGTTTAATGAAAAATAGATGATGCAGAAGATGTTTGCTTACCTGTGACAAGCGATGGCTCTGATAAAGAGTGGCGGCGCGACGGGAGGGTCGAGAGGGCACAATTGCCCCTAGACGCCATGCAAGGGGGATCGCAGTCGGGAGCCTTTTTTTTTTTTAGCTGTTACCATGTAACCGGGGCGTAGTTGGGGGGGGGGGGGGTGTTGGAGGCTTTCAACTGACATAAAAACTGTTCTCTGTGGCAAAGTAGGGGCGCCACTAAAGAACATTGTCCCCGGGCGCCTAGAACCCTCGCCGCCACTGCATATAACCACTCAGTCCTGTATCAAAAATGGATTCAGCATGTATTAATGAGTAGTGTTGCACTGTATGTCGATACAAAGGAAATCATTTGTGGGCGAAATGAGTTAGATGATTTTAGCTACCTTTCGTGACGCTCACGTAAAAATTCACTGAGTTACAGACACGGATATCATTCGCGATGCTGAGCTAAACGAACTATAGTACTCTGGGGCGAAGGCACAAGTTTTCTCCCATGACCTTTAGCATCTCTTTTTATCGACTTTTTATATTCTGATATACACCTTTTTCGCTGTTAATCAATATACCTTCCCCTTTAATGTATTAGACACGGTCAGCGAATATCAATTGTTCTTGCAGTGCTGTATTTTACATGCTAGAAGACTATTTAATATCGCCATCTGTCCTTTTACATTTTCTTTTCTTTTGCATAACCCTTTCCCCTGTATTATTCCCTTTTTAAATCACTAGTATATCACAGAGATTATATTTTATTATAAAATTATGGGCATTTTTCTTGTTCTAAAACATCACGATCAAACCTAGCGACATCGCCATCAGTTGTATATTAATTAAAATGGCAGAAAATATTTGAAACGCAAAGCATTGGCAGGAGATTAAAAATGTTAAGAAATATGCATTGGTTTCAACGCATAAAGAATTACATTGCATCCATCCATCCATATGTTCTTTTAGAAGGCATGGACACCTTGACAGGAAACATAATCTTAGAGATGTTTCTTGTAGATTTTCAGTGGAAAAATCAATTTCTCAAAGAGCCATTGGTATAACAACATGGGCTGAATTTCTTTAATTACCTCCATACTCTATCAAAACAATTCTGATTCCCTTTTTCAAATATTGCAATTTGTCCATACCAAATGATCAAGTTAATATCCGTTTTCTGGATAGATTTTGTTATTAAATAAAATGTCATCGTGGTCTATTTGTGATGTGTATTTGAGTGCCGCAAAACTCGAGGTTGCTGCAGAAACGGTAATGTTTAGCTGAATGCAAAAGACGGACAATACGATAGCTATACCAAATGTGTTGCTTCTATCAGATTGATTCTATATTCTGAAAGAGATAGAAATACCAAATATGTTGCTTCTATCACATCGATTCAATATTCTGAAAGAAGTACGTTAAAAGCCTTGCTGATTATAGATTAGTTTATTTAGTGCTTTTTTTGCCTGATGCGAATGTCGATAAAACAGGGTTTATAAAAAAAGAGGAGCGTCGGGCAGTCGTCTAATTGGAGTTTTGCCCTTGTTCTAGTTTTCTTCCTCGCGGCAGTCCATCTAACGCACGTTTTCACGAAATAATTCAACAATTCTTTGCCCTAGATGTCCTCAGATTTTCACCAGAATTTGCGCATAAACATAAAGGGGATATATTGACCAAAATGTTGAGGAAGCAATGTTTATATCACAAGAGAGTTTTAATTGTGTCAGGTGTTAAGTGTTCCGTCAGTTATATCTGCTTTGTTCTTGTTATCTTATGTACAGCAGTGAACGGTCAAATCTTCTTCTACAGATTGTGCCATATTAAATAAATAATTTTTAAGGTACCATGTTTGTTCCTTCTGTTGGCCGCCATTTCATTTCATAAGCAGTTCCTTGTATTCGAAAACTACTCTCTCGCTAGAACTGTAAATATTGCGACTGAATTGGCTCACATTGCCTGAGGTAGTGTCTCTATTTGAAAACTTTACAATATCAAGGATGTAAATATGAATGTATCCTATTCTGCGACGAATCAAATCAAATTTTGAATCACTTTGCTCCTCTCCTCTGATGTCGACCCAATATATATCATCACATAAGCGACGTCAGAAATAGCAATTGTCAATGCCTGAGGAAGTTTAACAGACGTCCTCTAAATGGAAATGCAAGCATGTATTTTGTACACGGGACAAGAATAAACACTAAGTAAATGACATGTAGTTGAGTTGATAAAATTAAGAAACATAAAGGTATTTCAGATCAAGGTATTTCAGAGTTTTCGTGGCGAGAATAAGTCTTCTCGTTGCATCGCCTACTCCATACATTCAGATAGTTCTCTGCTTGTCTGAATCAGCATCGGAAAAACTTTGCTTCATATTCACAACTCAGTTCGCGAGAGGTTTCACAGGAGAAGAAACAGCTTTGCTCCTTTGCCATTCGATATCTATGGTGGCCATTGTACCGGAAAGACATCCTCCCAAAAGACGTGGACACGATTGTCCTGTCGATAACTTGGAAACAAACAGCATCTGACAATCGCTGAACGACCAAAGAAACTTTTCTTGGATGAAATTATCATTCTACATTTGTGACATACTAATTTACAAACATGGTGGAGTTTTATTCATACACATTGATATGGATGTCAATGTGTCGAGACGAAATTAGACTATACAAAGATGCTCTAAAGCTGAGGTTGACACACTTTCCCTTTAGTTCCCGAGTTTCTTTCATCAAGCATACCATTGATCAATATTATTAACAAATGTATGAGCCAAATACCAGACTGCGTATATGTATCAGCCAAATACAAGACTGCGCAATGCAAAGTATATGTATCAGCCAAATACCAGACTGCGCAATGCAAAGTATATGTATCAGCCAAATACAAGACTGCACAATACAAAGTATATGTATCAGCCAAATACAAGACTGCACAATACAAAGTATATGTATCAGTGATTACCAGACTGCACAATACAAAGGATATGTATCAGCCAAATACAAGACTGCACAATACAAAGTATATGTATCAGCCAAATACAAGACTGCACAATACAAAGTATATGTATCAGCCAAATACAAGACTGTACAATACAAAGTATATGTATCAGCCAAATACCAGACTGCACAATACAAAGTATATGTATCAGCCAAATACCAGACTGCACGATAAAAATTATATGGATCAGCCAAATACAAGACTGCACAAGACAAAGTATATGTATCAGCCAAATACAAGACTGCACAATACAAAGTATATGGATTACGTATGAATTTTCGTGACAATATCCCACAATTTCGTTACAGGCCAAAGCTAAAGCTATTGTAATCAACGTCAGGGAATGCACAAAAGAAAAGGTTTACTAAGGTTTTGTTTTTATTGTTTTATTATTATTATTTGTTTACTTACTTATTTATTTGGGGGAGTAGGGGGGCTACCGTTCCTGTTTTACTGCTTTTAATGTCAGTTTTTTTAAAAACTTGTTGAACGATTTTTTAAAATTTTTTTTACTCCAGTTTTCTTTGTGTTTGTTTTTATTTTTTAAATGCTTCGTGAAATAATATTTTAATTTATTTCAGTTAATAACTTTATAAACCTAATATTAATATTTTTGTGAATATTATTGTATATTCATATTCAATGATATTTGTTATTTTGTATCAATAATTAATTTTTTAATTTAATATTGCTTAAATATTATTTTTAATATTCTTCAAATATTTAATTTTTTCAATGGAGGCAAAGAGTCATATGACAGCTGTGACGTTAATAGCAAGTCCCTGTAACACAGGCAAGATACATAATAATGAAAAAAAATATTGTATTATTAAATAAAAAAGATAATTGAATAAAATAAATAAATAAATAAATAAATAAATAACAATTACAATAACGTCTTTCTCGACTCGAAATCGTACCACAGAAGCTGAATATGTAACTAGGTCGATCAGTGAGAAGCGTTCTGTTTGTGGGACACTAGTTTCAATTGCCGCTTGTATTAGTACTTCCTGTCTTTCATCACATGACCTACTACTGTTAGTATAGTGCACACAAAGTGACAAAAACTCCCCGATTTTCATAATTTACAATCACTCTCTAGTACATATAATTTCCCCATAAGAACCCTAGAAATTCTGTTGAAGGCGTCCAATCAGAATTGTTCCAGTTACTGCGTGCTTTCAAACTCGAAAGTACAACGGTACGAAAGAATGTTGTCGATTCAACATTAACATCAGTTTTTGCATCGTATTTTAACTTCGTTGTGAATCGATTGACAAATTACAGGAGTGGATACAGTGTATAGAAGGAGTTTAAAAGAAAAATGTGGCAAATAAGTTTAAAATATGAGGAAATTATGGATTGAACTATGAATCCTGATGATGGATTTGCATGAATTCAGCTTCTACATTACAAAGAATCCTGATGATGGATTTGCATGAATTTTCTGTGGCTAAATGAGACCATCGTTTATGGGATTATAAAACTGTTTATTGTGTTGATTATCTGGATAAAAAAACACTTGCCCCTGAAAATGTGTGTAAATGGTTACATTGATTGGTAGAAGTCCATGCTCTCTCTCTCTCTCTCTCTCTCTCTCTCTCTCTCTCTCTCTCTCTCTCTCTCTCTCTCTCTCTCTCTCCAGACTGAGCACATGTACGGATATTTCCGTATTATCCGGATTTCTCGTCATATTTGCGGATCTGCGGACGGATAATGCAAAACAGTGCAGATTTGTTTTTCTTCAAAAATCAAAATTTATCTTTTTACGCTGATATTCGAATTCTTTTATTTACCGGTTGATTTTCTGGTAGAAATATCTGTGTTTAAAAATATCGAAAGCTGGAGGGATAAATTACCTAACAATTAAACAATAATACCATGAAAATAATAGCAGCCTCGATTTTTTCCGCTACTCTTACCGATTTTCTTCGTAATTTCCATCGTTTGCAGGTTTGATTTCTGGATCAAAGTGAGTTTTTTTTATAGCAAATTTGTGTGGTTGCCCTCTCTCTCTCTCTCTCTCTCTCTCTCTCTCTCTCTCTCTCAAAGAAAAGCAATGGATATCGGAAGTTTGTTCTGCAATATGTTGTAAATTATACATTTGTCGTCCAAACTACATGTACTTGCAATCTAGTCCGTCCCCTCCTATTTTCGCGGTATTTAATGTTGACGCTATTATTATGCAAGATGTACAAGTACCTTTATCAAATGAAATATATATTTATTAACTTTCGAAGAAAACAACATGAGATTTCGTTTTCGAGCTACGAAGTTTAGATTCTAAAGAAAACACCATTTTTCTGACGTCATCATACCTTGTTTAAAACAGAAGAATCATTCCAATTTTCTTCGGTATCGAGTATTGTAAATAAAACCATGTGTGTATTATATTTGTATTTGCGTCTCTATTTATAACTTTGTTAGATTTTAGTGATTATTTGTTTGATTATGGGGTGTCGGTGTTGAGAAGATATTTCTCAAACAGAGTAACCAGCCAGTTACTAGGAGCAGACCTCATAATGTACAGTATTCACGAGACTTTATAGTAGCACGGATTAGTTTCGCAAAATGGACCCTCTCTAACTTGTTTACATAAGGAATTCTCGGGATATTTTCAAGTATACGTGTTTAGTATTTTGAGAAAGGAATAATTTTTTTAGTAGGTGTTTAGGTCATGTTTAATAGTGCGTGGCGTGAAGCACCGATCTAGGGCTTGAAAAGGCTTACTGATGGATCATACGAATGTGAATCAAGAAAAACCACGCAAGTGTGAAATTACGGTCTCGTGAATGTGTTGTTGTTAGTTGATTAGAGGAAAATTATTTGTGGCATTTGCGCGTTTAAGAACCCTTCAGTTGACAAAGGTTGTTGCCTTGAGGTCCTTGTAAATAAGGGAAACATCGACCTCAAGCCAGACTCAGGCAGGTGTTGATTTTGATTCGCTCGGTAGTAAGACTCCTTATGTGTTAAAGTATATTTAACAAGTCGAACCAGTTGTCGACATTTTTTTTCGGGGGGAGGGGGAGGCGGTTGTGTGCTAAGTTTATGGAAGGGAAATCGGGACTAATGGAAAATATAAAAATTACCCACACATTTCGTTAAGTAAAAACTAAACTGGGTTCATGAATCTCCTTTCAAATATTTAAACTACAAATGAACTGAATCACTGTCAAATAAATTTTATTATCAATAAAACGTAATTTGTTTTTCAATTTTTCAAGTCTTTTTACTTGCATTATCTTCAGTTTGAGAGTTAATTATTCTATTTATTAATAACAAATTTTTTAATTTAGATAAGGTACATGTTGTGTGAGAATGTGTTCATGTCATCTTCTGTGCTAATTTCTTATTTACGTGGGTGGATGTTGTCTTCAAATTTATAATTTTTTTAAAATTTACCAATTTTTAGTCTATTTGCGTCATATAGTCGATATTTTTCTGGTCGTGTATCATAAAAAGAAGGTCGATTTGATGCTACACATGTACCCAAGAGAGACGGACATGCAGACAGAAAGATATATCATTGTTAAGGAATGCATTGAACATACAGACAGACGGTCAAATAGATACATGTTGATAGATACATATTTGTTATGGGATGCATTGATTATAAAACTCGTCATCGTCATCATCATCAACATTATCATCAATCCCTGAAATCCTGAAAATAACCTCTTTTAATTATATATTAGACCTATTAAACGGCAGCAGAAAAAAAATGATTGGCCTGTAATATCTCCAGTACGTTCAGATGAGCACAGTTATAAAACTCCATGTGAATCATGTGATCAGAGCACAGACGACTCAAGCACTGGAAACAGATAATCAGAAGGTGAGGCACTTATATCTATAGTATTGTAATTATGAATATTCTGGGTTATTTTGTAGTGGGAGTATTGAGAGAGAAAGAAAAAAAAATTCAAGTAGTAAGCGTATACAATGTTGCATGTAATGTTTCTTAACAATCTGCTCTGGAGACGAATTCTTCTGCTATCAAGATGTACCACGACATATCCACGTGTTGATACTCACGTGACTACTGCAGCAACGGAAGCGGAAGTACGAAATACTCAGATGGTTCTGGTTACCGCGAATTTAGGCATGACGCGAAATTAGGAGAATGGAGGTGGGGAGGGGGGGGTACACTGTTGAAAAAACATCAGTGAGTGGGCAGAACGCGTACAAGGTCCAACGAAGGCTACATATTATTACAGTCATATTTTGTTGAACCTTGTAAACACATATCTCTCTCTCTCTCTCTCGTTTGTGATCGCTATCGCGATAGAAGTAAATCGTACAGAGCTCCATCGTGAGCGAAGGCAGACGCGAGATTAACATGGTAAGAAACCGGTGTCACTACTCCAATTAACACCTGATTTGATTACATGTTTAATAGGAAAATACTTATGAAGTATATTAGAATTTCTATTAGCGCTTTAAAAAAAAATTGGCAAAGCTTTATATGGCTTCCAATTATCTTAAATAAGATATATGTAGATATATTTGTTTCAGATAGAGCGACAGCTGGAAATAAGATAGTATCATGAGTGTGAAGAAACTTCATCGTATTATTATCTAGTCCGAGTTTCCTCTGACCCTTCACACCCCATTTTTGATATTTGGACATTTATGTTGGGGTGTGGGGTCAGAGCCCATTGCCTATCGAAAAGTTGGAATTCGCCGTCACCGCGCGGTAGCGGCATAGGGTATCTGCTTACTACCGGGCCTAGCGAACTTAAACGACCTTACATCGAGCCATACTTGCATGACATCGATATGAAGATGATTTATCTTCTCAGAAATTGCTAATAAGACATTCGTTTTGTCTTTAATCCGCTGACAGACGAGACGAAACTGCAGCATTGATGAAATTTGACCTGGTACACGCCATTAGCATTGCTAGTCACGTGAATACCCTAATCTCGCAACCTACATGTCCAGGACATCAGAGGTCAAATAGTCACGTGACCTATGTGTAAACTTTGCTCAAATAGTCACGTGACGTATGTGTAAACTTTGCTCATGAACAGTGGCCTTTAAACAGAGCAACGGTCTAGAAATCCCATAATACACCATCTAGCGACAGTATGATGTGTGAGTTCCATACCAGGACCTAGAAGTTAGAGGAAACGTTTTTGTTTGTCAGTTTTTAAATCCACTTCCATCAAAACTATGACAGAACAAGGGAGTATTTATTGAAATAATCAAAAAAATGATACATATCTTCACTGAGTAAATGCGAAGTTAGAAAAGTAGCGATTACCTATTTTTTATCCAGAGGATCCATAAATTTTGGTTATCTTGCAAGTATGGTAGAATCTCAGAATTCTTGACTCTATGTGCACACAAACAATTATTTAACATGTTACATACAAATTTTTCTTTTGTTTTTTTTGTTTTTTTTTTTTGGTTTTTTTGTTGTTTTTTTAACTTTATATTTTACAACGCTTTCTTCTTTGTTTGTTTTTTTATTTTTATTTTTTTTATACTTTTTAATGCCATAAACCAATGATCAAGACATATGAGTTAAAAATTCGTCTGAAAGTTGACCGCTGTGTCTCCAACGTACAAAAGTAATCAAGCATTCTTTATGGTTCTGCCTCTGATTTTCATCCACGCATTGTCAGCAGACATTGCATACAACATCATCAGATAACTTTGAAGAGTTCAGAATATTTATGGGTCTAAACTGTAATGAGTTTGCAAATATGGATAGACGATCTTATCAGTGTGAAACAATACATTTTAATTCCTGACGATGTTATAAGTGTTAAACAATACATTTTAATTCCTTTACTTTTACAAAAAATCATAAAGTGGGGTTTATTTTTATAACACTGGAGCCAGTATTGTCGCTTTAAAATATTTTTATTGTATCTTACGTACATAATTGTAGGATTAAATGTTATTGTATCTGACCTACATAAGTGCAGGATTAAATATTATTGTATCTGACGCACATAAGTGCAGGAATAAATGTTATTGTAAAATATCTTTATTGTGTCTAACGTACATAAGTGCATGATTAAATCTTATTGTATTTGACGCACATACGTGCAGGATTAAATGTTATTGTATCTGACGTACATATGTGCAGGATTCAATGTTATTGTATCTGACGTACATATGTGCAGGATAAAATGTTATTGTGTCTGACGTACATATGTGCAGGATAAATTGTTATTGTGTCTGACGTACATATGTGCAGGTTTAAATGTTATTGTATCTGGCGCACATATGTGCAGGATAAAATGTTATTGTGTCTGATGTACATATGTGCAGGATTAAATGTTATTGTATCTGACATACATATGTGCAGGATAAAATGTTATTGTGTCTGACGTACATGTGTGCAGGTTTAAATGATATTGTATTTGACGCACATACGTGCAGGATTAAATGTTATTTTATCTGACGTACATATGTGCAGGTTTAAATGTTATTGTATCTGACGTACATATGTGCAGGTTTAAATGTTATTGTATCTGACGCACGTAAGTGCAGGATTAAATGTTCTCCTCCAAACTTTGACTATGACAAATAGATTAAGAAGCAAATAAATAAATACACACACTGTAGATAAAAAGAAAGACTATATCTATCTAATGGCGTTTAACCACTGTTGTAATGAATGTCTCTTTGTAGTGTTACATGCATTCCTTCGATGGCTGTTCAATAGTGACCAAATGCTTCTGTTTCTCGACAAGTTAATACCCAATAACAGGTTTATTTTCGCGGACGTTAAATAAGGCGACTTTGTCCAAAAAGGAATGTTTTAAATGTTTTTTTACGATTTATATTTTCCCGAATGCATTTACTGGGAGATTTGTTTTTAGTATTGGTAGTACTTTCAGCCCTAGCATATATTCTCTTTTTATTCCAAAAGTCGGCTGTAAATTTCGTAGTCCGCATGTTTATTGCCTATATATAGAACGGACGTAACTTTCGTACACTGGCCAAAATAATCTCCAACGTCAGCCAAAACTGGTGTTCCACGTATAATCACAGTATATTAACCACATAATGTGTTTGCAGATCATTAATTCATTCAGACTGTAAAGTAATTCCCCACATAATTGACAAAGGAAGAAAATGTTTTATCTAAAGACAACACCTGTTTCTTGCACTAAATATTCATGTGCATATTGACATTGAAACTGACTTGTAGGTCCATGAGGCCGGGTTCTACTTTTCATTTGTCTTGTGTGATGTATTTTAGTGTATAGTATGCACGTGTTAAAGCTGTCAGTAGGTTGTGGTCGTTTGAACCCTTGACTAAAGTCTGGGAGATTGATGAATTCCACTTGATGATTACGAAGTCATTTAGTAAATTTATGTACCTGTACCAAAGATATGGCATCACGGGAAGGATGAAACATTTACTCTGGATACTGTCTATAGTCTTCAATGAGTAACTTTTTCCATGAATGCTGAGAACGAAGACAACCGAAATATTCTCATTGAACAAAATGAAGGACTGTTTTATTCGAATTATTTTTTGATCAAAGTTTAACGACAAGACAAAAGTTATTTATTTCAGAGAATAATACATTTCAAAAGGGATTTTTAATCGCGATCTCACTCTGAGACTGAAATAACCTGCAGTACGGTATCTCAGTACCATAGACCCCTATAAACTGGGACTTGATAGCTAAATAAACTGTCTCACCTCTGTCTGCGTGGGTTCGAGTCTCAGGCCCGGCTAACGTGGGTATGTGAGAAAGCTTGCCAGTAGCTTCCCGTGGGTCGGTGGTTCTTCCCTGGGTTTTCCCGGGTTCTTCCTCCGCCAAATATACTGGTCGCCATGTATAGCCTTTCATGTGCTGAAAAATGGCGTTAAACCCACAACAACAACAACTAAATGAAACTGTGACCATGTCACGGACGTTTATATCAGTCTTGCTTCGGAATATCATGTGAATCTTTTCGTCATTTTAGGGCCTCTAAACCGAATTCAGTTGTAAATTTTATATTCTACTCTGGCTATACAAAACTCTAAGGTGTCAGCAGGAAGGTTATAAATAAGGAGCGACAGAAAAAGAAATTGTCTAAACCTGCGAAAACTCTACCTAGTCCAATTCTAAATGCACGATTCTGTTTCGCAAACATTACAATAATTTCTACACACTCCTGTGTGAATGCCCAAAATAAACCAGTATCATTGTCGCTTGGAATAAATCTTGAATAAAACGATATCCTTGGGTTCCAAGAATGATGTTGTAACTTTTTTTTGTTTTTGTTTTTGTTTTGTGAAAAACATAAAACCTGATAGTATCGAATGACTTTAACAGCCAAGACTGCGCTTTTCAAGAGAATGAATGCGTGTATTTATATTTGAAAATACGTTGGAGCCAATGTCTTGTATATTGGTACTTTTATTAATTTGTCATATTGAAGCAAAAATCATAAGGACGTTGCAAATTTCTCGAATGCTTGTAATTCTGTCAAGGTGTCAAATCGAAATAAAAGTAACAATGACATCGAAAATCTGAATTTGACAAACTTCCTAAAGTTTCAAGTTTATTTTCACCAGATAATAAATACTATCAATTTTACTGACAAATTCATCTGTAAATGCTTGTCTCGTTTATATTTTACTGAGAAATCCATCTGTAAATGCTTGTCTCATTTATATTTTACAGACAAATCCATCTGTAAATGCTTGTTTTTTATAATTTACTGACAAATCCATCTGTAAATGCTTGTCTCATTTATATTAAGTCTGACAAATCCATCTGTAAAAGCTTGTCTCATTTATATTAAGTCTGACAAATCCATCTATAAATGATTGTCTCATTTATATTAAGTCTGACAAATCCATTTGTAAAAGCTTGTCTCATTTATATTAAGTCTGACAAATCCATCTGTAAAAGCTTGTCTCATTTATATTTAGTCTCACAAATCCATCTATAAATGATTGTCTCATTTATATTTAGTCTACAAATCAATCTGTAAATGCTTGTCTCGTTTATATTTAGTCTGACAAATCCATCTGTAAATGTTTGTCTAATTTATATTTAGTCTGACAAATCCATCTGTAAATGCTTGTCTCATTTATATTTTACTGACAAATCCATCTGTAAATGCTTGTCTCATTTATATTTTACTGACAAATCCATCTGTAAATGCTTGTCTCATTTATATTTTACTGACAAATCCATCTGTAAATGCTTGTATCATTTATATTTAGTTACTGACAAATCCATCTGTAAATGCTGTTCTCATTTATATTTAGTCTAAGGTTTTGAAGAAGACCAAAGTTTCAGCTATTGTAAGCTACGTTTACGAATCGAGTAACCCATGTCGTGCGGATAGTTTGTACCAATGCACTCTAAAGACCAAAGCTCTACTAGAAAGATATTAGGAAGTATAAAATGGCTGTATTTTTTCTTTCATGTGACAAATATCCTATTTCATCTCTAATATCATCTAGTTTCTTAAAAATGCATATATGTAGACACTACTCGCCATTAAAGGACTAAATTGGCCTTACCCCTGCTTTCAAATTATGACATATATTCTCAGTAACAGCAATAATTTATGTATGATATTTTGAAACAACCTTTCATCTCCAGAAATATTCAAGATTAATTAAGCTACTTTTCTGCTCATTACCTTTGTGCAGTCAATAATTTGTAAAAGAATCGGCCACTGCATCTAATTCAAATCAAAGTTGATCCACTTGGCCGATATAATACTTACTATTGCCCTGATATTCTTGTTAATTTGGTCATAAACTCTGTAACAATATCAATATATTTACAGTTTACAGGCAAGCAGAAAAAACTAGTTCGATTTATGAAATTTAATAAAGAAAACATTATTGAATATTACAGATCACATGATACTAAAATTTCTCTAAATATTATTGTTTCATTTCAGCTTTGCGCTTTTAGAAGTCCTTGGTATTCTAAGGTGGTGTGTGTGTGTGTGTGTGTGTGTGTGTGTGTGTGTGTATCATACTATTAACAAACAATTTAATAGCATTATATATATATATATATATATATATATATATATATATATATATATATATATATATATATATATATATATTGTTACGACTAGGCGTAATGTAACAAAAGAAAAGACTCAAACAAACTTTCAAGATTTAAAATACAAATATTTAATTTCCTAAAATATTAAAATATTTCAACAAACAATCAAAGTGAAAGAATTAAAAATAACTTGCAGTATAGAATATCCTTAAAAGTCCTTAATTGTTCTAAAGTTCACTGATCCGGAAGTTAATCCAACTATTCCGAATGAAATAGGTTCCGAATGAAACCTTCACTGTACTGATGTACTAACAAGAATCAGTTATATCCAAGTGTTATTAATTCCAAGTAATCCTTGTGAATATGGAATATCACACAAGTTCTAGAAATGTTTCCGATAATTCCACGGAGCTGTATAATTCTTAAAGTTTAAGTATCAGTACTGAATCCAGAATGTACTGTATAATAACAATAATATCACTGAAGCAGAATATCCACACACATAATGAATCAATCTCGTTTATGACCTCTCAGGCTGAACGAACTATGAAAGAATCCCAAACACAGCAATGCATCTTATTATATAGCTTCTGACTGCGCAGAACAGAATAAGGAAAACCAATTTAAACTGTATTGCGACTTAAAAACAATTTAATCCTTCTAGAAAACAACCTTCTCCGAACCAATCAGAAACAAGGTTATGCGTGACACTGCTAAAGTACATGTGCACTAACGTTATTACCAGTCAACAAAGTATTGACTTCTTAATTGAACATAGAATCTAGGTCAGAAGTTCAACCCTCACGCGCTAAATCACGTGATATGACTAATGCTACAACCGACAATATTTCCCAAGACCAATGTACTGAGTTACATTGAAATACCGTATATGTACTTTCTGCAAGACGACAGCTGTTAGACTATTATGCAGAGATCATAAACCTATATATATATATATATATATATATATATATATATATATATATATATATATATATATATATATTTATTGGATAGTTCAATATCTAATTTCGCGGACAGAAAAGTTATTCAATAGCGGCAGCTGGTGTTAACGTCTCTATGAACTTTCCCCTCACGATGCAAAGATCTTTAAAAAACAATGCTAAGGTCTTTCCAAATGACCCAAACGAGATCTTCGGTGTACGTTTGTGAATGAATAAGAATTTTGCATTTACATAATAGCCGGCTTGGTAGTTTCCGTCGTCCTTTTGACTACATCTCATTTCTATATGATTATATTTACATGTGTGCTGCGAAATAGCTATATTGACAGCGGTGCAATTATAAAATGTTAACAATACCCCGATTACAATTGTTTCTACCAATTATATCCTTTAGTGGATCAATCTCATCTTTGAGGTCAATCCATCGGATCATATCTCAAATGTTTATATGCCGATAGCTGCCATTCGGACTACCTCGGCTATTTACAAAAAAAAAAAAAAAAAAAGGATTGACCAAGAAGTTGCGAATGCATCAAACTATATATTTTTTCTAAAATTCGTAACTTCTCGGCTGATCCACCGGTCAATCCAATCGTAGAAATAATCGAGATAGTCCGAACATATTGCGGTTTCCTTTTTTGCAAAGAAATTTCCGGCGAACAAAATGTGTAATATTTCTGTAAATTACTGCCCCGACATACATTAGAAGCATTTTTTTGTTAGGCAGAAATAGCCGAGGTGGTCCGAATGTTAGTGGCTAACTGGGGTCAGACCAGGATAAAATGCTTCCAGTTGGTATAGTTCCTATCTAAATTTAAAAGTGTTGTTTGACTGTGCCTTTCACTGTGAAATATTCATGACAAGGATTGATTTTTACCATGGAATAATTGGGAAGGAGTAATTCTTTATTTTGAGACGCCTTTTATTATGGTTGTGAAAGCAGTGTGGTGTAAGTGCACATAAAGTGTGAAATATGGTAAAAAACGATGTTTTAATTGACCCGGAAATGGAATCATGATCCCAGTAGGCTTTGATCAGCTGTTATTTGTAATTATGCTGGGCAACAACTGACAAGTCTTGGTGTTATAATGGCACTGTCACCCCTATGAATCCTAGTGTGATTGGAATCTTCGTCTAAGTTCAGCTTGGAGAAATACATGTAGGTAATATATAGTACAATTAATGGTGGTCTGACCCAACTGTACTCTCTTTCCATTCTGGCTGAAGTGTATATGTGGTCTGATAAAACTTACAATTTGAGACAATAAAAAAACTATTGTACGTGAGTTAAATCTGAAAACAAATCAATGGTCACTACTTTAACACAATATGGAAAATGTTGTCAAACGATAGCTGAAAATGCAATTTTCTGTTACACCACACCAAAGGAAAGGTTATCACGTCACAATGGCGTCAAAATTTTGATTGCATATCGCACTCTATTCACAGCCATTTGGGTTGGGTTTCTTCTCACTCACCTCTGGAACCGGTTAAGTACTACTTTAACTGTAATTCAGACAAAGCACTTTCTCAAAATGCTTTTGGGCGGTCTATTTTCTGTCAAATAGGTTTCATTTATCAAAAACCAAAGCAGAGATGTCACTCTCTTTAACATTTTGCATGTTTAGATTATCAAGCATTTAATTTTATGATTATCAAAGTGTCTTTGAAGAAGATAAGTATTTCGCAGAGGTGGGCGCAAAATGTGTCCTAAACGTAACCTGTAGCAAAGATGGGTAAGGGAGGACTTAACGACCCACAATCCTATGCGAAGAGAGTGTGCATATCATTCATTATGCCACCGGAAATTTTGACGTTTAACCAACCAGAAAGTGTGTTACATTCAAAAGTATGTTAGAATTTGTATTGCATTATGAATACTCTTTTTTCATTTTCCCTACTGATGTTGATGAGGTCATTTTGTGCTTTTATTAATTAAAACACAGATTAGAATCGCATGTGCTTTTGGATTCGTGCTATCTATATACGTGTTTTCTTCTGAGTTGGTGGAAAGAACGAGTTTGATATGGCTTAGGAATATCTTGAGGCCAATAGGCCGGGACGTGTTCATCGCGTTCATACACCATATCAAACGAGTTCTTTTCCCAATTCACACAATATATATAATATATTTGGAAAGTGTAAAAGAGAGGTGTATATAATAAATTCAAAACCGCATCTGCATTTTGTTCTGCGTCGGGGAATTAACTCTTTTGAATTCACGTACTCATAATCGCTACGTCACATCAAATTCGTTCTTTCCGCCGATGCCGAACATAACACATATGTAGTTTTATTTAATATATTTTCGATATTCGTGTACTGTATTTTATCAAAACGCTATACATTTCGCTACGGCAGGAAAAAAGCCTTCACAAGAATCAAACTTCATTTTGCACTGCTGAAAGAGAATATAGTTATAGACAATTTATTTTTATTACCCATGCATGCCTTGTGCAATTTATGTTCATTGTCTTCGATTATTTCCTTAGTCTTTGATTTAACTTTGTCACAAAAATGACATTGAAGTAAATACACACACTGATATAATTTTAGCACTCGTTTTATGGTAATCGATAGACGTATTTGCATTGGCATGCTTTTTAAACAAAAACTTGCTTGTTCGTAGCCCTAGAGTTAAATAATTATTATTTTACTGAGTATTATCTACGTCAATGAATGTAATAATCAAAATTTAATCTTGTCAGCTAGTCAGTTTCACTCAGGACTGTCTATATGGTTATATGTCAGTCCTTTTCGCCATGACACAAATGATGTCTCTCCGCTATAACCAATACAAAACAAACAAAAAAATTAAAAACAAAACAAAACAAAAAAACAATTATAATCCTGCTTAGTAAAATCTTATCATATTTGACAGACAGAAAGCATCCTGGTAATAAGAGCTTTCAGATTTATATAAATGAAGCCAATCTGCCATTGAATACAGCCGTCGTTACTTAAAATAAAAATACAAACTTTCAACGGCTTTTTCTAAATAAACGTTAACATAAGTTGATCAAATTTGCCAGAAAGCTTTTAGTTCTTTACAAATGATGCTGATCTGCCATCAAATATGGCTGAAGACACTAAAAATAGAGAATTGTAAAAAAATCATTTTCATAATAAATCAAGAGAATTTGAAGAAATTTAACAGATAACTTCCAATTAATCCAGATTGTTTGACCAACTGCGCTGTGTTGTCGCTACTCGCGGCATGGATTCGATTCTTTCTTGGAACGAATTATAACTCTAGATCATGTTAGACTATATTACTGTAATATATATATATATATATATATATATATATATATATATATATATATATATATATATAGATAGATAGATAGATAGATAGATAGATAGATAGATATTTCTTTCGTATAGTCATGTATTCTAACATATAATGTGGGATCCAGGGATAGACGTTGGGCGTTAATCCAAAAGCTGTATCAAAAACAAGCATAAAACTTTATGCTATAGAATATGCTGAGCAACAATAAATTTATTTACGGAAATTAAATTAATATTTTTGTCGTTCACAGGTCTTGCATCCTTGATACATCTCTCTAGCACTATCATAATGTGTTTTTCATAAATACGGATACATATATCAAGGAGTCAAATAGAAACAAAGAGACATCATGTCTTTCTAAAGTTTTTGGTGCAATCTCGCAGCACAAAACGGACAATTCATCGACGAATACATAACTCCCAATACAAAGTCAGCCTTCTTCATAAGAATCCAAGACTCCCCATACAAAGTCTATCTTCCTCGTAAGAATCCAAGACTCCCTATACAAAGTCTGTCTTCCTCGTAAGAATCTTGTGAATTGATATATTGATATTACCTTACATGTTGTATCAAATCTTTTCTCAATCGAAGTGACTGGGAAATCAAAGAGGCTGGGAAATCAAAGTAGCTGGGAAATCAAAGTGGCTGAGAAATCAAAGTAGCTGGGAAATCAAAGTGGCTGGGAGATCAAAGTAGCTGGGAAATCGATAAAGAAAGTTCTGGAATAATCAAGATTGAATTGGTTCCTTCACCTAACACTTTGCTTGGAAACTTCGTGGCAGGGGTGGGGTAGGGATCATGTGGGTGAAGAGGCGGTCCTCCAATTTGTCTCGCCATCTGTCATTCGTTTCTTAAGACATTATTAACCTCTTTGCTGTAACATGACTGTATATCTAACACGGAAATAGGTAACCCTTATTTTGTGTATGCCAGAATGCTTGTGTATGTAATAATACTTCATAACAACGTATAATTTTCGAAAATGTTATGCCATGTCAATTGCAAGTAAATTACATCTACGCTTTGCCACAATGTGTCCCTTAATTTCTTACACAACGGCCACAATCAAATTGAAATTGAATTTGATCCTGTCAGCTGATGGAATACAAACCATGTCCGGATGTTCAGTGCAGTAATCTACCCATGACTTTTTCGTAATCTTGACACATCTAACATCAGATTGAAGAATGTGTACACCAGATGTAATGCTTGAACATACATATGTTTGAATATTAGTGATACTTCTCTTAATATAATTAACCATTTATTTTCCATTTCTTGGTAGGATAATACATAATCTTTGAGCTCGATGAAGCCTTTGATACTTTCATAGTGAGTACATTACATATTGTAGTTGTCTGGTTAAGAAAAGTATGTTTTTTTACATGTCTTTTGCTGACCAAGAATCAATGTCTCTTATGATGCCGATATGGTTCTTCTTGACTCTTTGGGATATCTGCATTATATGAATGAAAGGCGTTTATGATGCAGATGTCCCAAAAACAGTTAAAAAAGACAAAATATAAGGAAGACCATTAAGGTCCTTAGAAGTAGCTTATTCGTTGTTGCTTCTGTCTGGGGGTAAAAATTTTTTTAGGGAGATTAGCCACACTGGCAGCTTTTATCATCCATTTAACTAAATGTCATGAATGGGGTGGGTGTGCGTGTATCTTCCCACTATGTTTTCATCATTAATATTGTACATATTTGTCTCCATCGTGCGCAGTAATTGAGTTTGAATGGCTATATGTCAACCTGTTCTAACATTACCAGCACTTTGTGATTTTTATAGCGTACTTTTCATTTTTTCACCACTATCAATTATCATATCTCTTTGTTGTTGTTTTTTGTTGTTTTTCTTTCTGTTGTTTTTTTTTTACATGTTTTAGTTTTGAACCCATCGTCGCAGTCGTGCAAAATTATCTTTTACCCACAATAGGTCATACTGTCTCCGTAAAATGTATCTTCATTGTATTTATCACAGCGTCCTATTTTGTGCTTTTGTATAACAAGAAAATGAACTTTATATCATACTGGTGATGAAGGAAATGATTGCCAACGATCAATGATATGCCCTACATTATTATATTTATGATTGACAACGATCGATGATATTACCAGCATTATTATATTTATGATTACCAACCATCGATGATACAACCCTACATTATTATATTTATGATTTCCCACGATCATTGATATTACCCAATTTACCCTACATTATTATATTTATGTTCCATACTGGAATAATAATTTCCTCAGAACTAATAACGAATTGGGCATAGAAGCCTCTCATGGAGACAAGATCCAGTATCCATGGGAACAAATTAGTCATCATATAATGACTTTATAATTTCTACTTTGCCTCCTCGGGCTTTAATTACTTACTATATGCTTCAAAATGTCAGACAATTTATAAAAAATATCCCCTTCTCCTTTGATACAGAAGTAAAGAATCTGCACAAATACGATGGCGAACAATCTCAACTAACCATATTTAATCATTCAAGACAGATATTGTCGATAATGTAGTTCCCATAATCAATTCCATCTGATAGGAGGCACATAATTCGTATCATCCATTTATCTGATAGCTTTATAAGTCTTGCTTGAATACTTGCCTCGGATTGGATCTTCGTAATACCACATTATCTTATAATCGACTTTATCTCATAGATGCATATGACTGGTATGACACATTGCTTTCGGATAAGTTTAGTAACCAAACTGGACAAATTTAGTAAAGGCATTAGTCACGTTTATCGCATTTTTCTGACCTATCAGTATCAAGGATACACGATATAGTGTAAGCAACACGATGCCATTTATATGCGCATTTAGTCTCTTTATAGTGAACTAAATGTTATATTCTTAAGCTTCTATACATTTTCTTGATTCCTCATGGTACGGAGATACAATTATCCTTGTTGTCAAAATCACTATTTCAGGTTTACTATTGGTATTTTGGGGTCAAAAAGTGTCTTAAATTTGAAAAAAAGAAAAGAAAACAAAACAAAACAAAAAATAAAAATAAAAAAATAAAATAAAAAATAAAACAATCAACACCATGTGATCACTTAGACAGAATATAGAGCAATTGAAAATAAAAGGAAATCAAGATTTGTTATCTGATCCCATGTCACTAATAACTTTCAGTAGTAATTTTTATGTGATCTCTCTGTTCCAATAATTTTGTAAACTTTAATTCCATATCGCCAATATTGTTGTATTCTGATTGATTATCGTGTAATGCTTAAGATTAAAAATATAACATTAATCCGAATAGATCCAGTTTGGAATAATTTCTGTGAAATATAAAAGAGCTCTTCAGGAAGACTGGAACAATTTTAAAGTTTGTTAGCTCTCCGTCACTAGTACAATGAGAGGATATTTCAAGTTTGTTCAGGGCATGATTTAAGTTTTATTTCCAAAACTTCAGTTGTTAGAAAATAGTATGTCCTGTATAGCTTGTACATACTCAATTCTGAGTTTAAGAGAGTTCATTTCTCGGGGTTTTACGTCGTTATTTATTGCTCTCCTACAAAACCATTCCTACTTCTGCAGGAACTGATGTCACCACCCCCACACCACCCCAGATACTAACATATTTTATTCACAAATAATGCGTGTATTTTGTTGTAAGATATTGTACCATATTGTTTTGTTGTAAGATATGGTACTATATTGTTTTCTTTTGTAAGATATGGTACCATATTATTTCTTTGTAAGATATGATACCATATTGTTTCTTTGTAAGATATGGTACCATATTGTTTTGTTGTAAGATATGGTACCATATTGTTTCTTTGTAATATATGGTACCATAATCTTTCTTTGTAAGATATGGTACCATATTTTTGTTTCTTTGTAATATATGGTACGATATTGTTTCTTTGTAATATATGGTACCCTATTTTTTTATAAGATATAATTTCGAATATTTAATAAAAATGTTGTTGGCACGATTAAGCAAAAACTACTCAGCGTAGAGTAGTGAAATTTTGCAGATATATTTGTATGTATATGTAGATGACTTGATTAGATTAACAGGTCATTCAAGCAACAATTTACCCTTTTTTCACATTTTGTAACTTTTGAATATGGACTTTACAAAAATTTTTGTTTTAAGCAAGATTAAGCAAAAACCACTCAGCGCAGACAAATGAAATTTGACAGGTGTATTTGTATTCATATGTAGATGACCTGGACAGATTTTCAGGCTATTATCAAATTTTGTAAAAACGTTTTACACATTTTTCGACTTACACATTTTTTTTAGGAAAACCTTGTTAGCACAAATAAGTAAAACACTTAAGATAGACAAATGAAATTTGGAAGTCATGTTGGTATGCATATATATATATATATATATATATATATATATATATATATATATATATATATATATATATATAGAGAGAGAGAGAGAGAGAGAGAGAGAGAGAGAGAGAGAGAAATGAAATTTGGAAGTCATGTTGGCATGCATATATATATATATATATATATATATATATATATATGAAAATTACCTGATTAGATTTTATTTTATTATGGCAATTTTTCAAATTGTTCAGAGTTTCTAAACTGTTTGGTCTGCATTGGGAGCAAACGTTTCTTGCAAAACACAAATCTAATTTTTCCTTACCTTAAAATCCAAATTGAATTGTAAACTACTATGTTCATTGTTTTACCTCCATAATACCCATATGAGGTTTACATCTCACGATCACCCATGCAAGCAAGTTCTTAATGAACTGGCACCAATAGTAAAAGACGTGGTTATTCTTGGGCGCTACTTGTTGTAACTTTGGTCAACATATGGGCACAACAATAAGTAGAGCATGACATTCTCAACCATTCCTTGAAACAAAACAAAAGTTTGTGTCTAACATGTTGTTTTTTTTACATCGAAAGGTTTCAAAATGACATGTACAGTTTATTGAAGCTTACAGATTTGAATGCTCTGCAGGAAACAAGACTCAATAACATCTCAAAGTTGCATCTGACAGAATTTTCATTTGGTCTCTGTGGTTTGTCATCAATTACACCATTTTTATTGACAAAAGTAGTCAAAAACACAAGACTGACCATAACATCTACACATGTATTTACTCCTAACACAAACTGATGATACCGCATGAGAACGAGGTTCATGCTTTTGTAAGACACATGAAAAAATTGGGTGAATTCATACTTTCATATGGTTTATACCAAATCAGCCATCATACCAAAAGGTCTATTATTTAAAGCGTGATTTTCTGGGGTTTCAAATGATTATACCGCTTCCTTTATCTGGCACATAGTTAATTACATATATCTTCCAATTTTCTAGATATCCATTGATTTAGACATGGCTTGCTTGATTTTAATCCATGTATCTGGAATACGTCAGTTTTTGTTATGCCAACATGATACAAAATTCGGACTTTAAGATCCGATTAAATTCAGAGATTCATTTCAAGTGCTTTTGAACCTTTTATTTTTTCTTATGGCGATTTTTATATTATATTGGGTACATTGTTTTCAGCTTTTTAAAATCATTCTTATATTTTATTATGGGCAACTGCCATGTCTTCCTGTACATGTTTACATGTTTTAGTATCGTATGTGTTGTGATATATGTGTACAGTTATTAATCATTCAATAATAAAGGTATTATCCCATTAGGACGTCTCTAAGCTATATCTTATCATAATGCTCCACTTTTCGCTGCGGCAATGGACGACAAATAAAAAGGAATCAAAATTCATGTGACTCAGCTGTGTAGCCAATTACCTTTATTTTATTGTCCTTTATTGTTATTGTTATTATTATTATTATTATTATTATTTCATTTCTTTTACTAGTTTTGCTCTGTAATGACAAGAGTAATGTGCCAATTGGTCATAGTTAATTAAGTTTTTGGGCCTATGATCGAGAAGATATGTATGGTCCAATGGAAATCAAAAGTCATATGATAATAACTTATTTATGTGCTTTCACTGACGCATGCGCGTCGATATTATGTGCCTTAAATCAAACTATTATAAATCCCTTTTTGTTTTTAATTCAGTTAACACTGTATAATTAAAACTATCTGGAAAGAGTAAAATATGGAGTATGTAATTAATGGTAAAATATAGAGTATGTAATTAAGGGTAAAATATGAAGTATGTAATTAATATAAAATATGGAGTATGTAATTAAGCGTAAAATATGGAGTATGTAATTAAGGGTAAAATATAGAATATGTAATTAAGTGTAAAATATGGAGTATGCAATTAATATAAAATATGGAGTATGTAATTAAGTGTAAAATATGGAGTATGTAATTAAGGGTAAAATATGGAGTATGTAATTAAAGGTAAAATATGGAATATGTAATTAAGGGTAAAATATGGAGTATGTAATTAATATAAAATATGGAGTATGTAATCAAGGGCAAAATATGGAGTATGTAATTAAGGGTACAATATGGAGTATGTAATTAAGGGTACAATACGGAGTATGTAATTAGGGGTAAAATATGGAGTATGTAATTAATATAAAATATGTAATTAAGGGTAAAATATGGAGTATGTAATTAATATAAAACCGCATTCTCGTTTTACTCGAAGTCGGGGGAAAATAAAACGTTTTGAAATGGCGTATAAATGCGTCTCGGTTCAATGGTCTCGACGTATATATACGCCATTTCAAACTAGTCCTTTCCGCCAATTCGGAACAAAACACGTATGTAGTTTTATGTACTTATCAAACAACCGTGTTTCCCTCGCTGCTGGATGTCAGTTGAATTTTAAAGAAACTATTACAATGTATTCTACTAGTGTATTGAACAATGTTGTTGAACAAAGCATATTTTATTTGTGTTCCTTTTTACTGGCATTTTTGGTGGCTTGTGTTTGCTTGTGATTTTATTACATGGTTTAGTATTGTGTGTCGTCATAGTTTTGCTAAATTGTTTTTGTTCACAATTTATCAAATCGTCTTAATATAACATGTGTACACTATATTTTATCACAACGCTAGACCTTTTACATCGGCGCACGAGAACATGGATGATGGATCGAACTTCATGGTGTCCATCTATTTGCTGTTAAAGCAAATTATTGTCAAATTTCATGTCTAGTACTAATTATGTTTCACGCTGGAATATTTCTTTGCCCAGAATAAATATGCAATTACGTGTTGGAGCTTTTTTATCGAGGAATTGTTAAATGTCACGTCAGTGAGATTAAAAAATCTTTCAGGTTTATTGTTCCTGAGAAGCAAGTTTAAAATAAGCAACTTTCTTTGTTGTACAATCATCAATAGATGTATCAACAATACATTGATGTATTTTATACTGATGTTGATATTCAATAAAGAAACGCTTAATTTCCAGTGGGAAATTAGAGTCATAAAATAATGACAATATTTGTTTATGCCCTATCTAGCATATTTTTATTATTCTTCATACACATAAACACGCCAGATAAAGGTTTTTAAAAAACGTTCATTATGATGGCACAGTTCCTGTAGCGAAAATAATAAATGAGGTATATTAGAATCATTCAGGACAGAGATGGCAGATGATCTGGTATCTATTTTGATTTCCTGTTGATATGGAGTGTCATCGTTTTCATGTGATAGATTTACACGGCTTGCACAGTTACTTGCTACAGTTGATTCGTTGGGGTCGCATAATCTTATCATCGCGTTTATCTGATAACTTTATTTGGCTTCAGTAATCACTTATCCTTAATGGGACATTTGCTGTAATTTATGTTTATAGATTGACAAAGGTGATATTATTATTATTATTATTATTATTATTATTATTATTATTACTTATTTATTTTTTATTTTTTTAAATTTCCCGCTTTTTGGTACATTTTATTAGCTACACTTTTCCGTATTTTAGCATATTTATCTCCAGGCAATAAGTTGATTTTGATGCTTTCGAGAACCTTCCCTTTTCAATAAGTCTCACGCTCATCTGGCCTGTCAAAGACAATCTTACAGGGCACAGTGAGAGGAAAGAGAAAACAAAGCAGACAGAAGAAGTGATGGGAAGATAATATCAAAGAGTGGACAGGCATGGACTTTGCAAAGTCCCAAAGAGAAGTGGAGAACAGAGCAAAATGGAGAAAGATTGTCGTAAAGTCATCAGTGGTGCCCCTACCACCTGCCAGGTTACGGGAGAGATGAGATGAGATGAGATGAGATGAGATGAGATATTAAGAATACATTACATAAAATCGTTCAAAATACATATAATTAGATGTACATACAAATTAAATATAATGAGATGTACATACAAATTAACATACAGATATAATACATTCATGAGATACATTATAAAGGAGAAATTATATATATATATATATATATATATATATATATATATATATATATATATATACGGCTTTTAACGCTTTAACCTATTGCTTTTAGATAACTGACTTCCACATTTTAAAAAATCGATATGGAAATGTTATATTGTGCGTTGAATTTGTGAATTCATACGCTTCTGGTTAATTGCAGCTGAAACAAGGGAGGCATTTTTTTTTTACCACTTTGCAACCCATCTTACACAAAATAGAATATTCCATTTTTAGAAAACTCGAGATCAAGGTCAATCACTGACACTTTGATTTGATAAAATAAAAATAATGTGCTAAATCTTTTCAAGTGTGGTTTTTTCTTGAGTTCAAATGACAACTTCGACTATACACTAGTTATCCAGTACATAAAGAAGATGGACACGTGAAATTTGAAAAACATAATGACCTACATATGACTGAATAAATAAGGAAAATTTTGATTTGCTGCTGAAAACAGGAAGTCCGAAAATGAAAGTAAAACCATGCCTGTGCAGAATTAGACACAAAACTGAATTTGCTAGAGCATGAGTGGTATGCTTGTTTCTTCTTAAATTTTCTGACAAATTTTCAGTAAAAAATAAAAGAATTGATTTGTTTATTTAAAGTGAAGGTAGATGTTTTCAATGCAATAAAGCAAACAATTAGAATTTACTCCGAAGACAAATAACGGCATGATACAAGCCTTAAGTGCGCAGGAATATATATATATATATATATATATATATATATATATATATATATATATATATATATATATATATATATACACACATAGTATACACACATAGAGAGAGAGAGAGTCACAGAGACACAGGCGGACAGAGACAGACAGACTGACAGTAAAAAACAAAAGATGTGGAACTAGGCATTGTGTAGATTTTATTTACATTATAACCACAATTACATCCTCAAATTTGTATCTAGTCTGTGGTTGAAGAAAATAACCTATATTGAAATTATAGTAACTGAGATGGGACCGGGTTCTGAAAAAAATTTGTATCATGTATTTAATTTAAATTAATGAATTTTAATACGTAAGTGATTTAAATTGAAACAAAGGCAGAGTCTTGTATTCTGTAAAATGGAAATTTGTGTCTGATCTTTTAGTCACATCAAAATGTAGGTAATTGGAAAATATTGTATCTTACTTTTCTCTCTTTTTGTGCTAAAAGCTAAGGAAAAAGAATGCAAAAAAAATAAAGTATTCAGGAAATATTGAGTAATTAAAAAGCTTTTAAAATAAGAAAGGGTTCTGATAACACACAAACATGGGTAAGAAGAATCACTAAAATGAAACTTGCAAACATCAGATCAGTTCTATTTTATTTCTGTATAAAAACAGGATGTTGCCTGATTGCTACTATGAATATTATATATATATATATATATATATATATATATATATATATATATATATATATATATATATATATATATATATATATATATATTGAATAGTTTGATATGGTACATATGTATCAAAGGTATTTACTATGAATAGTGTAAGGCAGAGACACAGGCTTATATACCAACATCAGGTATGGATAATTTACACTATTTGAGGAAATTTCTTCTTCTTATATTGTTACTTGTCCTGGATTTGTAAGAATTTCCTTTAAGAAGTTTCAAGGATTAAATAATCATCACAAGAGCTATTACCTTTGTATTATTTTGGTAGTCAAGTCTTCCTTTGTCTTCTTTAATAGTAAAAAGATGTATAAGGTTAATTAAAGTCGGTGGGGGTGGAGAGGATTTATAGGCGTTCTGACCATTTCAAAGAGAAAAAAAATAAAGATAAAATACTATCTATACATTTTTGAGTGGGCAAAATTTCAGTTTAATATAACCCCTTTCATTTATATTTGTCTTTGAGAATTAATCGAGACGGCGAAATGCATGTATACTGTATTAAACAAGCTTCTGGGATAGTCAAATACACCACCAACAACATTAAACGTAATTGTAAAAAGTTATTACAATATTAATCAGGATTTTTATATAACTGTCCCTTCCGTAGAAAAAAAATGACTTAATTTCTATTTAAACGCAAGTTTCAGATCTAGCCGACAATACAACTTGTATGCATGAATGGCGGCAGATTGGTAATCAAAGATAACAGAAGATTCAGCTAGATGACGCAACTCTAGGTATTTCTGAAATCGTCTATTGGATCTAAATGAAAGCTTGAAAGAGAAGCGTAAGATATATGGACTGTCACTTCAGAGTATGCCGATCAGATTTTTCCAAGTTATAACACTGACGTAAAAATTTTCATTAGTATAAAGTTGGATTAGTTCTTTGATGGATTAGTTGGATTAGTCCTTTGATGGATTAGTTGGATTAGTTCTTTGATGCTCACTTGCTTCTCTTATGCCTGGCTTTCTGTCTGAAGCATTTTCCCAAGCCAATCACCTTACAATCATGTGACAATATTTATTTTCCCCGACAACACCGAAGAGTGTAGTACTATTAGGGAATATGTCAGAGTGTGTCCTATCGATTTTTGTATTGTCTTTTGTATTACTATAAATAAACACTGAATGACTTTCGACTCGACAGCTGTCATGACTCGGTGTCATTCATCGGTCAAGGATACATTCTCCCGTCCATCTGACGCCCAATGACATTACACCTGACGTCCATATTGCTTTGGATATATATGCAAAATTTCACTATGCGACATAGTGATTTGGAAACATGACTACATTTACAAAGTTATCTCAATACCGTATGAGGGGAAATTTCCGCGCTTATATCATTATTATTATTATTAAATTTTTTGTGCAAATGCAAGGTTTTGGAAATTTGCTTGTGTTGAATTTTCGAGATGTCGGCACTTGGTTGCAAGGATTGACTGACTTCCAAACATTTCTGCAGGGTTAAATTTCTGCCATTCTCCATACACGACTGCGAAGATTGCGAAAATAATATCACGCAGGAATTTCCTTATATATAGTATTTGCAACGAATAGATTACAAATTTCACAAGCGTGAATGAGCAAAAGTTAATTTATTGACACTTGTCTGCTCTGACAATATCTACACAATATATACGACATTCTCATCGATGAGTGGATTCCTTTTTATTAAATGAGCAGCCTTTCTGGTCAAATTATCAAATTAGCGAAGTAATTGCACGTTTCATTAAGATAAATGAGACTAATATAAACTCCTATTTCATAATATGAGCAAACCATATCATGGGTGTATCAAAACTAAACGCACAACCTGTACATCGCGTGACGTGTCCAGATTTTATTTAAAATATGCTTGCTTGAATATTAAGCCTGAAAATTGCACGAAATGAGTTATTCTGAATTTAATATACAGCAATTTTTCATCCAAAATGTCCGTCATTTCAGTATTACTAATTGTACTTTGATGCTTTAATAAATCGACTATCGATACAGAATATTTAAACCACAATAGACACCGTTACACATCTTGAGACGCAGCACAACCTTTGCCAAATACTTGGTGCAACAGCTGCTAATACCATATTCATAGATCTGAATGTTTTACTGTAGTCCACATGCAATAAGTGTCCTCATGTAGTGTAAACGGAGAATTACTTTTCAAATATTTAGTTCATATCTTTATGAATGTACTCCACTTTATTTCTTGGTGGTTTCTTCCCAATTATTCCACCTCGTATCCCAGCAGCGTTTTAATCGTTATCAGCAGAGAGAAACGTGATAGTTTTTTCTTTGATTTTCTGAGAAAATTGGACACTGGATCAACAGTATCATCATTTCGAGTTCTAGGTGTATAACAACAAAACTAAATGATAACTGTCTTGCTGGAAAGTGCCATATTTACAGAAGTCTTCAAGCATATTTTAATCTATCTGGGAGTTCTATCAAGTTAGTTTTTACTTCTTTAATTTCAGGCATATTTACTTTTTTTTGTTCCTTGACAAGAGAATGAAACGGTTGGTCATGACAAGATCTTAGTCAAAGCTTTAAAAAGACTTGGGTAATGTGAATTCCTCTTCTTTCCATCTACAAAACTGATTAAAATTCAAAACTAATATTGTTTTGGAATAATTAGTAAACTATTCTTGAACAAGTTTAAAAATTTCATACTACATACTAGTGATCTAATTTAGCATTTGTGTCACTTGATTTTTTATACCAGTTCTCAATTTATACTTGGGAAAGAGCAAGGGTTGGTCAAGCTTTTCCTAGCCTAAAAAAATAAATTAAATCTCCAACCACGTTAATATGTTAACCTCTGACTACCTATATGTTTACTCTGTTTGCTTGCTTTGTATGAACATGTGGATGTAGAATTGTCCTGAGACAATCGGTGAAGGAGTAAATGGGTTCAAGAATAAACTAGCAAACTTCTGCAAACGCTCTGGAAATGGTAAAAACACAACGTGAAGGGTAAGGCATGTTGTTCACGAACTCATTAATCACACTGTCGGTCGTCTTTCCAATCAAATATATTGGCTTCAGCTGGAACTTCTGGATTCATGAAGAATTATTGCTTCTTAGCTGTTGAACCTGCATTAACAACACAACGTATTCGTCAGCGTTCAATGAATATTTCCCATAGGAATAATACAATTCGAATTGACAATAATTTCCAGTATTTTCAATTTATTAGCAATCAGCAAGTATCACGAAATATAATCAAACAAACTATGCTAAACCTCACCGTGGTTGTGCAAATGAAGGGTGAAAATTCCAAATCTATCAAGAGAGGCGATGAAATTCAATTTTAGAACGGTAGCTTTCTCGTAGAATTGTCCTCTTGATAGCAGTTATGTTGACTATTTAATATAAAATTCTACTGCCAGTTCAAAGCATCTAGGTTCCATATTAAATTGGTTGAAAGGAAAAGTTTGGTTTGGTTTGGTTTGGTGTTTTATGACACAGCAACATAAGTATGTTCTTTCGTACCGAGACAATTGGAGTAAATTGGCTTTCCAAAGGACACACCTCGGTAGCCGCCCGGGCTGATCCGATAGAAGAATTCGAACTCGTATCGTTTCGGTCACGAGTTTGTCATGCTAACCACTGCGACACCGCTGCTCCTTGGTGAAAGGAAAAGAGTACAACCCAGTTGAATATGAAACTTGACTTTCAGTCAAAAGCATCGAGGTGAAGGAGAAATTTAGCCACGGGGAAATATAATTGCATTAATTTTGAAACAAATATACATTTTCAATTATAATGCAAATTAATTAGGTAGAAACGTACAGGAAAAATTAACAGAAGAAACATCTTTTTGTGTTAGGTCATATTGTACATTAATCAATAGTTGCTTGATTAGGTTACATTGATGGTTGAATGAACAAAATGAAAAATGCCATAAAAGAACAGATAAGCCTATGAAATATTAATTTTGTAAGAAATGAACTTTATGAAGTCATAAAGCTTGAAAATCGATTACACACTGTTCATTACAAATATGTATGCAGTAAGTGTATCAAAGAGGTATATAATAACGTCTTTATTACAGTAAGTGTATCAAAGAGGTATATAATAACGTCTAAATTACAGCAAGTGTATCAAAGAGGTATATAATAACGTCTAAATTACAGTAAGTGTATCAAAGAGGTATATCATAACGTCTAAATTACAGTAAGTGTATCAAAGAGGTATATCATAACGTCTTAAAGCCTTGTCATGAAATCTTGTATTCGTGTCTAGTATTCATGCGATATATTTAATCGTACATATTGCACACTTGTACTGTTGTAATAACTCGACAAATATGTTCCTATATAAATTTTGTTACTGTTGACGCAGTTCATTGTTGTTTGTACCGTATTTGAGGAAAGTGCGATCATAATATTTCTGCTGGCCCTTGTTTCGAATCCTGTTTTCTCAGGCTGGCTTATTGTCTCTTCTGTTTCGATCCCGCAGATTGTACAAAGTGATCGGACCTGCAGGACTGGCTTGTGGCATCGGGCTGGTAGTAGCGGGTGGCATATATTACTGTTGCTGGGGTTACAGACCCGGGAGCCGCTCAAGACACACATCTGTGAGTAAAACCAATACACTACTGAATTGTCTTTCTTTATCTTCTTCTTCTTCTTCTTTCATTTTATAATCTTAAATATATCCATTGAGAACTGCCAGCCAGTGAATGCTTATTGATAATCTAATCGGACATCTGAAAAATTATATAGCAAGCCACATGTAATCACGTCTGCACTAATAGTGTGTCATAGCCCTGTCAGAGGGGGACTTGGACACTTAAACCCTGGTTGACCTTCTCTCCAATAGAGATGCAAATTAAAAATTTTAAAATTTGTCAATTTTTCACCCAATTCTTTTAAAAAAGTAATATTTTTTCAGCGGTATTTTAATATGCTTTAAATTTATTATAAGGAAATCTTTGTTTTATTGGACTAAATATGCTTGATAGCAAAAAGAATATAATCGACGGGTCCATCTAAGAAGTAAAATTATATGTTCAAAACAACATACAAATTATATCATCAGTAACTTTTCCATCCCACAGAACTCCTATATTTTTCCTGATAAATATGCACCGTCAAACACGTACACAAAATTATTTACGTTGGCATTTTTAATCTTGATATATAAAATATTGTGGAAAACAAAAACATCGAGAACTAACTTTTAATATTTGCAATTCTCTCCTATATTTACATCTTTTCATAAGTTTTACTAAGCGATTTAAAACAATATTTTACATAACAAATAGCTTTTCAAAGTGATGAGGTTTAATACTGACCCTACCACAAATCCAAAACCAAGGTAATACTAATCGAAAGTGTGTGTCACGTTCAATGTCCCACTAATCGAAAGTGTATGTCTCGTTCAATGTCCCACTAATCGAAAGTGTATGTCTCGTTCAATGTCCCACTAATCGAAAGTGTATGTCTCGTTCAATGTCCCACTAATCGAAAGTGTATGTCTCGTTCAATGTCCCACTAATCGAAAGTGTATGTCTCGTTCAATGTCCCACTAATCGAAAGTGTATGTCTCGTTCAATGTCTCGCCTACATTGCTAGTCGTAACACTCAGCGCTCTCAAAGTGACAATTATTAGGATCTTAGCCTGTGTCAAACGGGACTTATACAAACATGGGTCTTTTTTGTTACCAATTATATAAAATAACCCCTTTCGACTTCACCGTCCCGGCCATCTCATATCTCAAAATGTCATGGTTGCTTTACAAGATTGCGCCTTGCGAGGTCTCGTACAAAATGAGAAGATTTCGGTGAACGAGAATACATACAAAAATGTAACCATATTTTCATTATGATTTCAACCCTTTCAATTGCACAGTAACTAGGACACACTACTTTCATTATGATTTCAACCCTTTCAATTGCACAGTAACTAGGACACACTACTTTCATTATGATCTCAACCCTTTCAATTGCACAGTAACTAGGACACACTACTTTCATTATGATTTCAACCCTTTCAGTTGCACAGTAACTATAACACACTACTTTCATTATGATTTCAACCCTTTCAGTTGCACAGTAACCAGGACTACTTTCTTTTAGCACAATTTAGCAAGTCAAACGCTGCATACAAAGCTAGAATTTAAAAGTTTCGATCAGCTCAATTGCCATTTGTTTGGCAAATGGTAATCCTTTCATTGCAGATGAATATAAGAAATGTGGCAAAAGCTTTATTTGGGAGCTTTTGGCGCAAGACTGGAAAACTAAAGTCTCTTTTGCTTTCTTTACTTAGATTTTCTCGAGATTTGAACATTCACATCATACCAACTCCATCCGATTATATTTGGTGTTGTTTTGCTTGTTGGGTTATTATTACTGACCATTATACCGTAGAATATGACTTTGTTCAGGCACTGAATAACTGTTCTGTATAGACACAGAGATGAATTAATCAGCTAACTTTATGTGTTTTTCGTTTAATTTTCGTCTGTTTATTGTTAATTGTCAGTTCGTGCACCTTTAGTTATCGGTAATGTCTGCTAATCTCGGGTATTTAAACGTTTCTTATTTTGTATAATAACGGGGGTAGGATCTTCTAATGAGTTCTCCATGGTATAAGTCAAAGCATCTGACGTGTGTCTATATATAGTTATAACTTTAAAACACGAGATGAATTTATCAACCAACTTAATGTTTTTCATTTAATTTTCATTTAAATTTCGTCCTTATATTGTTCATTTAAACGTTTCAGTTTTTGTATTATGATGACAGGGTGTTCTATTGAATGATCCATGGTAAAACTCAAAGCATCTCTCTCTCTCTCTCTCTCTCTCTCTCTCTCTCTCTATATATATATATATATATATATATATATATATATATATATATATATATATATTGTACGATTTTTCCTTAATGATTTTGCTGATTGAGTAGATGCATGAGATTGAGGGGTTTACATGTTTGGTTTGCAATGTAATCCAAGAATTAGGATAGTATAAAACCTTCACGTTGTTCGCACAACACGTTTATTCTTCTTGTACGGAAATGACGCGATCCATACATGTGTCGAATATTCCAATAAATGTCCCAGCATTGTATCTATGTTATAGATATTTTTTTTTAAATGTAAACTTTTTGGGTTATTAATATAAGAATTTAACATTTTCAAATGAAAACAAACATAATATCCAATTTGCCATCTCGCACTCCATACATAAACGCTATTGCATGAACGGATAGTGATCAAGTATCCAGTTTGCCATCTCGCAATTCATTCACAAACATTATTGCATCAACGGATAGTGATCAAGAATCCAGTTTGCTATCTCGCAATCCATTCACAAAGACTATTGCATGAACGGATAGTGACCTATAAAATGCTCTTATTGCTACGATGTTTATTTTTAATGAAATTCTAACAAAATACTATCAAAATTAATTGTATCGTCTCAAAAACAGTCAATTGTGCAAATCAGCTTAAAAAAATAAATAATCAAAACTCAAGCAAAAATATCTCACCAAGACTGGGACACAAAGAAAACTTGTCTCATTCATGTTTCCTTCCAGCTCAATAAGTTTTTGATTGGTTTCTAATTTAAAAGTTTATATTTGTTTATTTGATTCTTATCTCTCACCTGTGCATATTTTTGCAAAAATGTCTATTAAATGATTAAAGAAAACCGGGTGATTGTTGAGGGGATTCATATTATTGGCTGGAAAAAGTGCCAAAATAACATGGTAAATAACATACTATCATGGAATGCAATGAGGATAGAGTTTTAATTGTTAAATCGGATTTTTAAAAAAGCACCAATTGTATGTATACATGTACTGCAATTCACCTTTGGAATTAAATGCAAGCTGCACATCCATAATTGAAGGCGCCATGAGAAATATTAAGTGTCTCACTGTGTCACGTCTAAACGATATGATTTGTTCACGTCTAAACAATATGATTTGTTCACGTCTAAACAATATGATTTGTTCACGTCTAAACAATATGATTTGTGTCATCTCAAACCTAGCACCACATACATTGTCTACATGTTTAGCATTGAATTACATAAATACAATATGATAGTCAAAACAGTTAGAGTGTTTTAAATAATCTTTTTATGATCAAGTTGCTATGGAAGTCAGTAGTATGTCATGTTTTATCTACAATGTTTTTCTTGCCAATTTAGACATGTAACAACTTGTTTTTTTCTTGAAGATGGGCAAAATATGTTTGGTACTAACCTAGTAAATCAAATCTTATGAAAGAAATAAAGTAATCAGCAACAAGTATAGATATGCACAAACTCTTTGCATCACCAGCGACCACATTAAGAAAACATTTAGGTGTGGCGAATCAATTGTGGATACCGATGGCCGAGTTTATTAGCTCATCGGTGTATGATAAATATACATGAAATCGAGCGGTTGTGGTTCGAGATCACATGCGTGTATTTCAAATGCTTTAATGCAAAATCAAGGTCTATCACAAGAAAAAGTAGAAAAACCATTGGTTCTCAAAGACCATTGTGGCCAGAGATAAATAAGCTAAACATAGCAATGAATAACCAGTAATTGTTGTATCTTATACCATGCGGTATCGACTTTGAATGCTGAATCAAAAAAGGCAAGATGAATACAGCATTTTATTCTCATAAATGTTGTACTTTAGTTATACTAAAAGACTATAACGAATAAAAAAATTCATAAACATAAATTGAATGTTACACTTCGAAAGCTGCGATCCTGTGAGGTCTAAACATTAAAAAAGATACAAGAAGAACAACGACCGCATCAATAGTTACTACTACTGTTACGACTAACACCACTACTTCGACTAATATCATAAAGATCATCACAACTTCTGTTACCACCACCACCATTATTATCACTACAACTAATACGACTGTACTACCACTACCACCACTATCACTACCACAGTTAAAACGACCATTACGACTTTGACTATATTTACTTCTACAAGTACTACTAGTACTAGAATCCTCAATAGAGTTTACGGAAATCCTCCAATCCAATTACAAATCGTTTTATATTATAAGCATGTTTATAAAAGTGACAAAATATTTCACTAAAATAGGATACCTAATTGTGGAGATATGGGCCTGCCCTGTATTTTCCTCGCAGGACTGTTTAATAAAAGCACGCGCGTCAGAGATTATTCTAAGTTCAAAACTCGTTTCATAGAATTTACTCTGTGTAAATCAGCTTACTAAATATGTGTGCATGGTATAGGAGAAAAAATAAAAAAATCTATACTCATTCAAAAATAATCCTTACTATTTTGGATAGAGAAATTATTTCACTTTTAACTTATTTATTTCGAAGTTAACACTCTCACTTCATATCTGAGTAGACATGATTGGATTTTTATTGACAATATTTCACTTTTTATCATAAAATTACAACAAGAGCAACAACTACTTCTACTAACACTACAATCACCACCACTATTATCAGTACTATTATTACTACTACTACCGCCACCACCACAATCACGATTACAGTTAACACAACCATTACTACTTTGAACTCACATTATTGCTACTAATAACGTTTCTTCGTGTGTTTCTGCTTAGACTGATAAAGGAAATAACTATCAGGCTATTTATAAAAGTACTGTACAGTAAATTTAACTTATTTTATGTTAAATATTTTGTAAAACTAGTAACATTTTATCAAGTTGATGACAAATGCCATTGACGATTATATAGCAAGGCATTTTTTTTCTTACAATCAAACTTGAATCTTTGTTGTAAATCACCCATTTCATTACCTTTAATCAGTGAAATCATTACTTTCCAGACAATGATCAATGACACAATTTACTCAGTGAGATATATATATATATATATATATATATATATATATATATATATATATATATATATATATATATATATATATATATATATATATATATATATATCTAGATCTATATATATATATATATCTATATATATATATATATATATATATATATATATATATATATATATATATATATATATATATATATATATCTAGATCTTGGAAAACAATGATCAGGCTGTTAACAAATTCTATTTAATGTCAGCACATCAATAAATTCTTCTGCAGCTTCAAGATAAAACCTGAACCACGAAATGCAAATTATCTCCGCCTTGCTATCAACAAATTACTGCCAGATTCAATCGATATGTTATGTCAGACTTCATTTTGAAGATGCTCTCTGAAAACGTTACGTTAGTGGTTGGCATTTGGTACGATCAAGAGGATAATTCTACGAGAAAGCTACCGTTCTAAAATTGAATTTCATCGCCTCTCTTGATGGATTTGGAATTACAGCCGTGGAAAATCTTACTTTTCGCTCATTTTCATTTGGTTTTCTAATGTGGGGACATCAATCGAATCTACAAGCATTAGAGGTGGGGGTTGTGGGTTGGTAGAGATGTAGATTTGGGTTAACACCTTTTGCGTACGACACCTTCCTAAACCATACAAAAATTAAATGCTGCCCTGTACTCGAGCGTGCATTCGTCGAATTGGAAAATAAAAGACGACTCTAAAATTATATAGTCGGCTGAAACGATGTAGGCAGACCTTAATCAAGTCTCTGTATGTTTTGGGTCAACTAACACTTGACATGCAACTTGACACAGGTGACCGATGAAATTGACTGGAGAGAGATCGGGGTGGAAGAAAGGAGATTGATCAAGGGTTTACACATTTTGGGGTATATATGAGTACTACACCACAACGTGGGAAAATATATTAAAAAATTTTGGCGTATGCATGAGTACTATACCACATCGTGGGGAAATATATTAAAAATGTTTGACATATGCATGAGTATTACACGACAACGTGGGTAAATATATTACCGAGGGTTGGTATAAAGAATGGCTTCATACTATTAAGATCTTCTTCTATCAGATGACATTCACCTACCCAAAAAGCCCACTCACCCATCCATTCGTCCATCCAACCATCCATCATTCATATCATACCTTGAAACTTCATTGAGTTGACAGACAGACATAACAAATGCGTTTATGTGTAACAATAATCCAACCTGAACCGCGTGGCCATGTAAATAAAGACTTATCCTTCAAATCACTAGTTTTAATTAGTTAGGCATAATTCACATGCTGAAATCTGGATACCGTGCGATTTCTGTTAAGTGCAAATTTGGATACCGTGCGATTTCTCTCAAGTGCAAATTTGGATACTGTGCGATTTCTCTCAAGTGCAAATTTGCTTTCGCACTACCTTCAAAGATATTGTAAATTTACATACAATGCAAATTTACATACGTGTGCCAATCCGTTCACATGAAAAAGGTTGCATATATATGTAAATATACATATCTGTTTAAATGCATATATATGTAAATATACATATCTGTTTAAATGCATACATATGTAGACTAGATGTTCGTAATAGTAATCGACATCATCGTCATACTCGTCATGGTCATCAGCATCAACACCATCATTATCATTATTGTCATCATCTTCATTTTAGTCTTCTTCTTCATAGTCATCAAATTAGTCAATACCATCACCATCACTAACACAGTCACAGCCATCAATAGTAGCAAAACAACGAAGGCGACGATGACCTCGAAAAAAGAACATGAACATTAGCAACGAAAATAACAACTATCATCACCCCCTGCCACCATCCTCCTCCCCCTCATCATCATCATCCTCGTCATCATAATGCGTTAAGGTAAGACTAAAATAACTGAGTTCATTGGAGAGAGAGAGAGAGAGAGAGAGAGAGAGAGAGAGAGAGAGAGAGAGAGAAGGGTGCCAAATTGCACAAGTTGTAACACCAATGTTGACGGAAACAACAGACACCAGAAAAATAAGTGAAGGAACTAATCGTGTTCCTCTCAGTTTAGACACCAAGCTGTTATCAAATATTAGAAGGGTTCAGTTCTGATAAATAAATAACAAGAGCTGAGCAATATAAAGTGCAGACTTTAAATTTCCATGGCAACGCCACATGAGATTTTTAAAACTATTTTACCTGAAAACCATTAAACAACTTTGCTTTCCTTTGTGTCGAATTAAAACTTCTTTCAATATCGAGAAATCGTATAAAGATGAAGGTCGAATCGTAGTACAAGCAAATATTATTGACATAGCCTTTGAACGATAGGTTCGTACTGTATGACAGTAACGGAAGGACATAGCCTTTGAACGATAGGTTCGTACTGTATGACAGTAACGGAAGGACATAGCCTTTGAACGATAGGTTCGTACTGTATGACAGTAACGGAAGGACATAGCCTTTGAACGATAGGTACGTACTGTATGACAGTAACGGAAGGACATAGCCTTTGAACGATAGGTTCGTACTGTATGACAGTAACGGAAGGACATAGCCTTTGAACGATAGGTACGTACTGTATGACAGTAACGGAAGGACATAGCCTTTGAACGATAGGTACGTACTGTATGACGTAACGGAAGGACATAGCCTTTGAACGATAGGTACGTACTGTATGACAGTAACGGAAGGACATAGCCTTTAAACGATAGGTACGTACTGTATGACAGTAACGGAAGGACATAGCCTTTGAACGATAGGTACGTACTTTATGACAGTAACGGAAGGACATAGCCTTCGAACAATAGGTACGTACTGTATGACAGTAACAGAAGGACATAGCCTTCGAACAATAGGTACGTACTGTATGACAGGAAGGACATAGCCTTCGAACAATAGGTACGTACTGTATGACAGTAACGGAAGGACATAGCCTTTGAACAATAGGTACGTACTGTATGACAGTAATGACAGTATTACTGTATGACAGTAATGGAAGACTAGGATACTTACTACTGAGCACTTTGATAAGGGTAGGTTAATGGCTGACGAACGATTAGAAAAGTGAAGAGCGTCGAGAAGAGAAAAGGACTGGTCACTTGAAGAGTAGACACGTGATGATAATCAGACGAGGTTTTTCTTCATTCATGCAAAGCCAGTAGCCAACAGAAAAATAATGCATCGTTACTTCCATTTAACTTCTAAATATATTTGTAGGAAAACAGTTATGTTATTGTCGTTTGCAACAAAGGCAGCATTTGCAGAATTTATTATATGTTTATAAATACAGTATACATCTATTCCTCCATCGATCTATATTTATAAATACAGTAACAGTTGATATAAATTCCTCTGTCAATCAATCTATATCTACCTATACATCTGTCACTATATCTGTCTACCTATGCATCTATATATCTATTTATTATATATTTCAAAATGAGATAATGCAATATATCAGTGGGAGAAAAATGATATCGCCACTGTGGCGATACCACTTTTATCGCCACAGTGGCGATATTACATAAGGAGCTACTTTATTTTCCAATTTAGGAAATATATCTGCCCTTATGCATGTTATTAAAATCTGTATTTAAATATTTAAGCCTATTTCATTTTTCTTCTTCTTCTGCTCCTCCCCTCTCTCTTTCTCTCTCCTACCCATCATAATGAACAGATCTTGAAATGTGTCAATAATGTAGACCCTCAAGTATACATTTATTTAATCAATAAGAAGGCGCCATCGAAAAATGCCTAAAAACAATTTTCAAACAACAAAAAGTAGGCTTCAAGCATTCACTTTTTAAAAATAAGTTTTCCACATGAATCACGCACATTATTAGTGACTGAACTTACAGGAACTGCTGCTATTCGATATTCTGTACCCATACAGTATCATGTGCCTTTCACACCATACGACAAACGGACACATTTTTAGGAAAAACGCTTGGTTAAATATAGTAATAAAATTGTCTAAGTAACGATTCTAACTGTCAACACAATCATAAACATGTTTGAAAACCATGGACAAACTTGGCATTGATGGGTGCTGATTGCAAACCGAAATGTTTGATAATCGAAATTTGGGTCCAGCGTCTGTTACCAAACTAGACTGAAAGCTTGCCAAGGCCAAAAATTCACGTTTGAATGGAGAAACGAACAACATAAAGAATCCAAAACCATACAAGTAAACTCACAATCATTCAGATCTTTTGTTTGAAGATGTTACACTCTGAAATTTGTCGGATGTGACCGCATTATGATGTTTCAGTAGTAAGTATTCAACCCCAACAATCTTCAGTGTATCAATCCGCGAAAGAAATGTGTTAACGAAAATAAAAATCTCTTCATTTTTTTTTTCAAACAAAAATGAAGAGATTTTTTTATCTGAATACAATTAATTTGACAAAATACACAATTTGAAGCATTATTTGTACAACCTGTATTTGTAAAAGGTCGCTGTCCTAAAATTATTGTATATTTTGGAACTTCTTTTTATCGATGTAGTAATGCAGCCTTTCATCGCATTGGCACAGAATGGAGACAAAATTCAAACGAATCGACGGTTTCTGCCTTTAAAAATATATAATAAAAGGAAAATCTACGTTTTTGGAGTAGATATAAGGAAATATTTCACCCGTGAAGTGGAAACATTTTGTATTGTCACCCGTGAAGTGGAAACATTTTGTATTGTCACCCGTGAAGTGGAAACATTTTGTATTGTCACTCGTGACTTTGACACTCTTGACAGGACAATGTTTCCCACTTCACTCGTGAAATATTTCCTTATATCTACTAAAAAAAAGGTAGATATCCTCTATGTATCTATCTATCAACTGTTTTGCTTCTGTGGTAATATTTCCTTTTCTCTGGTCATGGAAACATAGTGTACTTATGTGTCCTTTGTAAGCAGCCCTATCTACCTATACATGTATTTACCTATAATTCTATCACTCTATATATCTATCTATCTATCTATATATACTATCTATCTATCTATCTATCTATCTATCTCTATATATATATATATATATATATATATATATATATATATATATATATATATATATCCTGTTTTGATTCTGTTATAATAATTCATTTTCGCTGCTCATGGAAACATAGTAGTAAACCTCTATGTCCTTTGTAAGCACCCCTTTTGTCACCAGTATAGCCTCATTTTGGTCTTAATGATGATGATGATGATGATAACCACTACTAGTACTTCTGCTGCTACTTCAATGGCATGGTGGAAGGCTCACCACCATCAAAAGACTAAAAGAAAAGACCATACAGACTGGTGACATAAATCGTACCCGCTTCATGCCCTATGAAAAATACTTTCATCACCACCACCACTACTAATAATACAAGTACTAAGATAACGATTTATAAAGACATTGCGACTTTGGATACCCGTTAGGAGCCGCAGTGGCTCATTGGTTAGAGTGAGTGACTCGTGACCGAAAGGGTGAGGATTAGAATCGTATCATCGGATTAACCCGAGTCGGCTACCGTGGTGTGTCTTTAGGCACGAGCTTGTAAAAAGAGTCTATTTCACCAATATGAATACTCTTACACGACACGAGCTTGTAAAAAGAATATATTTCACCAATATAAATACTAAAATCTAGACTGAAGACATTTGATTCTTCAGTTTACCGTTATTTACATTTACATCTGTTTAGAAGGATAATCTGTCTCTTTTTTACATAGTTTAATCTACTTCATGACTTGTATCTGTAACATGTCTATGATTTATTCTTTCGAAAATAAATTCATTCTTTTAGTGGATTTGGAACCCTATATAGCTATGTAAATATACTAAAGAGGTCAATTACAAACACGAAAAATGATAATTTGGCTCTTGTCTTCAGAAAGATTTGGTGCAAAATGAGGAAGGCAAATAGCAGTGATACTAAAAATAGAGAACTTGAATAGTAAAAAAAAATAATAATCAGTTTGTTTTTCAGGTGAAAGTAATTTCGAAATAAAAATTATAATACCAGTGTTTCTGTCTTTCATTTACGTTTCGGTCCAATCTTTAGTTGTAATAAAATCATGGACTTTATATTTAGAGAAACATTCTTAGTTAAATTTTGCCACAAAAGCAGGATTGAAAGAATCAAGACAAATCTATCTATCGATCTCTCTATCTGTCTGTCTTTATCTCTATTCATCCATTTGGCTAGCTAGCCCTTTTTCATTTATTTAGTTTAATTGTAGACATTCAAAGAAAGAATAAGATGTTAGTAGAAGAGGTCTAGTCGTGATAAAATTCCTTTCGCTTGACACTTCTCTTACATTGGACTTAGGCATTATGGTCATGTTATGTGTCATATAGACTACCACGTTATCTTGACACTTCTCTTACATTGGACTTAGGCATTATGGTCATGTTATGTGTCATATAGACTATCACGTTATCTTGACACTTCTCTTACATTAGACTTTGGCATCATGGTCATGGTATGTGTCATATAGACTATCATGTTATCTTGACACTTCTCTTACATTAGACTTTGGCATCATGGTCATGGTATGTGTCATATAGACTACCACGTTATCTTGACACTTCTCTTACATTAGACTTTGGCATCATGGTCATGGTATGTGTCATATAGACTATCACGTTATCTTGACACTTCTCTTACATTAGACTTTGGCATCATGGTCATGGTATGTGTCATATAGACTATCACGTTATCTTGACACTTCTCTTACATTAGACTTTGGCATCATGGTCATGGTATGTGTCATATAGACTACTACGTTATCTTGACACTTCTCTTACATTGGACTTAGGCATTATGGTCATGTTATGTGTCATATAGACTATCACGTTATCTTGACACTTCTCTAAACGTGGGCTAGGTATTACGGTCACGTTAAGTGTCATATAGACTATCACGTTATCTTGACACTTCTCTAACCGTCGGCTGGGCATTATGGTCAAGTTAAGTGTCATATAGACTATCACGTTATCTTGACACTTCTTCTGCCGTTTGCTAAGCATTATGGTCAAGTTAAGTGTCATATAGACTATCACGTTATCCTGACACTTCTTCTTCGTGGACTAAGCATTATGGTCAAGTTAAGTATCATATAGACTATCACGTTATCCTGACACTTCTTCTACGTGGACTAAGCATTATGGTCAAGTTAAGTATCATATAGACACTCACGTTATCTTGACACTTCTCTACGTGGACTAAGCATTATGGTCAAGTTAAGTGTCATATAGACTATCACGTTATCCTGACACTTCTTCTACGTGGACTAAGCATTATGGTCAAGTTAAGTATCATACAGACTATCACGTTATCTTGACACTTCTTCTATCGTGGACTAGGCATTATGGTCAAGTTAAGTGTCATACCGACAATCACGTTATCCTGACACTTCTTCTAGGTGGACTGAGCATTATGGTCAAGATAAGTGTCATATAGACTATCACGTTATCTTGACACTTCTTCTAACGTTTACTAAGCATTATGGTCAAGTTAAGTGTCATATAGACTATCACGTTATCCTGACACTTCTTCTACCGTGGACTAAGCATTATGGTCTTGCCATGTGTCTCATAGACTATCACGTTATCTTAATAATTCTCTTACACTGGGTTAGGTATTATCTTCACGTTATGTGTCTCATAGACTATCAACGTCGCTTGAAACTTCTCTTACTGTTTATCAGGCATTATCGTCATGTTATGTGTGTCATAGACTATCACGTTAGCTTAATACTTCTCTTACAGTGGGTTAGGTAGTATCTTCACGTTATGTGTCTCATAGACTATCAACGTCGCTTGAAACTTCTCTTACCGTGGGTCAGGCATTATCGTCATGTTATATGTCTCATAGACTATCACGTTAGCTTGTCACTTCTCTTACGCTTGGTTAGGCATTATCCTCCCGCTATGTGTCTTAGATTAGGCATTATCAAACGTTATGTGTCTCATAAACTATCACATTCGTTTAACCTTTTTTTCTTGCGTTGGGCTAGGCATTATTTTCACGTTATTTTTCTCATAGACAATCACGTTTGCCTGACACTTCTATTACTTTGGATTAGGCATTATCTTCACGTTATTCGTCTCACAGACTATCACGTTCGATTGACACGTCTGTTACACTGAGCTAGGCATTATCTTCATGCTATGTGTTGCATAGATTATCACATTAGCTTGGCACTTCTCTTACATTGGGCTAGACATTATCATCACGCTATGTGTCTTGTAGACTATCATGTTCGATTGACATTTTTGTACATTGAGCTAGGCATTATCTTCACCTTATGTGTCTCACACTGTTTAGTTGCTTTGACTGCCCACACTGTTTAATTACGTTGACTGCCCACACTGTTTAATTGCTTTGACTTCATACGCTGTTTAATTGCTTGGACTTCCAACTTCACGATTAATTCTAGAGAAGTTTACATCTTCCAGTCCAGATAAGCACTTGTGCTAAAAGCATTGATTGACATCTATATGTGTATATCTATGTATGTATCTTTATTTTGCATCTGTATCTGCCGACTATTGTTGTATCTACGATACTACATGTGTGCAATGACAAGAATAAAATTGGTACTTCCAAAAAGTACCAAGAGAGGACGCGAGTGAAATTGCATGAAATAGAGTTGTAACTGTGTTTCCAAGTATCGAAATCAAACCAATTTAAAGATTTGCATCTTATTTCACGTTTGTAATTGATACAAATTTGAACGTCTGTGCTAAAAATGAATTAACCAGTAATTCCGGAGATCATGTGTTTCGCCTGCTTTACCGGTGCATCATCCAAAAATTTAGCATAACCTTTTTAGCAAGAGAATAGAGAAACCGAATCCGTCAAAAGATTAGTACAGTAAAACTTATCTTTTCATGATTACTTCTATACTGAATAAAATCAGAGATATGTCATATAAGGCGCTGAGAATTGCCTCTCAGATATTACTTTAACAGAGAGGAAAGAGGACCATGACGGAAGCGATTTTTCACAAAATCACGCACAACGAAAACTTTGTAAACATATAACATCACAACTATTAGAAAATATACAGCCGTTCATGTACATTAAAGGCCAGAACTTAATCTCAAACGCGGCTTGCACAAACGTGTTTCTACACCAGAATCGTTACCTTGTGCGAGCAACTTGAAATCATGCATTTTTGACATCACTGTAAATTCCGAAGGAGAAACACTGAGCTAAAGTGTGGATGTCTAAATTTAGCCCTATGTTATATCGTAGAAAACTGTTTAGTGTTGCCTGTTTTTGTGAGAAGAATTTTCAAGGAGGTAAATCTAAAGGAATCCGTTACAAAAAAAAAAAAAAACAGTATGGCGGTTGGGTTATTATAGTCTCGTTCCCTGCCTGAACTATATATATATATATATATATATATATATATATATATATATATATAGTCAATGAAGGAATGGTACAGCAACAAATTACCTTTATGTAGGAAGCCAAATCTAATAAAGAGGACGATCAATTTATGCATTGTAGTTGAATATTGATAACACTATCCTTTGTACAGAAAATAGCTTTCTAACGTGTATTTGTCCCAAATTACCATTTCCACTGTGTATAAACTAAGGCCAGGATTATAACTTTTATCTTGATCCCAAATGTATAAGATACAGCCTAGCTTGAACAAAATGGTAATTGTGAGCTTTCTCATGTAAAATGTGTATTCACCTGCTCTCATAATTGTAATGAATATATTTCGCAAATTTTACTTAATGAGTTCTAAAAGTTTCCATACTTTTGTATCTTGATATTACAAAATCACTTCTAAGGAAACATATTTGTAATTATTCTTTTATGAAAAGTGTGTCCTTACAGACTCCTCCATACAAAGAAAGATGGTCTTAAGGATAAAATTATTGTCTCTTATCTTAATTATTTATGACCACATGTGTAGTAGGTTTCAAACGTTCTACAGAGTTTATATTTAATTTATTGTTGAATACCGACTTTAAATAATTTGTATATTATATTCTTTTGTCTCATTATTCTTATCACAATAAGAACGATAACAACCCAGCGGTCTTCTCCAAAGCCGATGAATCTCTACCAGAGGACGCAATAGCAGGGTATAACTTTCATCTTTTTTCTGTCTAATCGTTTGGTTAATCTTATGTCTTTTTCTCTGTGTCTCTCTTTCTCTCTACTTTTTGCTTGAACGCCGATCATACACCATTTGGCAACAAGTTTTTACTAACGTATTTCTAATGAATATATATATATATATATATATATATATATATATATATATATATATATATATATATATATATATATATATATATAAATATATATAGTAAAGATTGTTTATAACGTTTATAACGTTTCAGAGGGGACTGGGATTTTAGAAAGTCATAACCGAGAAAACGTTATATTCAAATTTCTTGTTTTTTTTTCAAAATGTTTAATTATTTGTCCATGTCGATGACGTTGGTCATACATGTATGATTACTGTCAGAACTCGTATATAATGGTAATCAAATTTTCAAAAAGCAACATACATTTGTATAAATACATGCTGTCATGAAGAAAAAATTACAAATCACTAAGTTTCACCATCTTCTGAAAGTATCAACATACATGTACATGTATCAGCCGATGAATCATAACAATCACTTTTATGTGAAAACGTCTTTGTTCAATAACTTAATGATTAATAAATTAGTCCTTTATTTATTTATTTGTCAAGTTCTTTGTTATTTACTGATTCTGAATGAGGTGTGATTATCGAGCTTTTGTTACCCGGCGCCTTTGTTTTTTTAAACGACCTCCAGTGCTAAAAGAAATTTTTTTTCAGACACAGGCCCAGGGCTGGTGACTTTAAAAAAAAACACCACATCACGGACCACATTTGATCCCTTTATTACTCAGAACACCTAAAAAAAACATGCCGCATTTGGCCTAAACTCTCCAGATTACAACAATCAATTAACAACTTGTTGCGTACTTGTGTTAGCCTTAATCCTATTACCCAGCACGCATCCGGTTGCTGGAACAGTTTTGGTACCAGTAGACTGGTTTTGGCTGGTTTCTGTAATGCATGGATTGAACGCGTAAAAATACCTTTTTTTTTCTTTCTTCAAATTAAAAAAAAAAAAAATCTGTTAATTTTCAAAACTGATAGGTTTCAACTATGATACCGTATGTGCGGTAGACGGCCTTAAAAACGGTATTTTTGTCCTACCGCCGATAGAATCACATGTATATTAAAGCCAAGTGAGCACTAACTATATATATACAGATAACAAAGGCAATCTGTTCCCCATTCATAGGTCACATACTTCGCTTTGTACACAAAGTTTACGGTTCTCCATAGAAGTATGGTAAGTAAATGAACTACATAAGGGTAATGGGCATACATAGGGATACATATTAATAATTTACTAGTCTTTCAACAACTTAAAAATAAAATCCCGCATTCCATCAGCGTAACAGAAGTTTTCTCAGGCAAATTAGATTCTTTTTCGACAAGCTCGTCGGGTTATCGGATCTACTGAGCAGTGACCGCCATTGTTTATCTGGCTTCGGCGCGTCAGGGGATAACAACGTTACAACTCAGCTAATTTTCTCAGGTGCACCACACAACACAAACGCTATAACCAATTAAAAGTTGCAACAAAGAACGTTATAAGAAAGCCTTTGGAATACATATTAGTTAGGAACTTGGCCGGGGAATTGAAATTCAGACGTAATAGACGAAACGTTGTCTCCAAGAACATAATAAACAATCTTTACAATATAGATGGTTCTTGATGTCAAAATTGATTTTTACTAACCCCATAAAGTCAGGGGTTAAATATATACACGTAGCTTGCATATTTATGCCGATTATGGCAATATCACACCGTAGTTTCAATAAACGCCTTCTGCCAAAGAACACAAATCCCTTTTTGTCCACAAGGAAAGTGAAACTCGAATTTCGTTTCACTGCATTTTCGTTTTGGCAACAGGAATATTGCAGAACAGCATTTATGCAAAATGAGAACTAAAACACCATTAGAAAACCCAAAAGGAAAAATTACGAATTGCTAGCTTCGCAGAGTTTATGTCAGCTAATAGTGTAGTCCAAATTCAGTTAGGAAAAATCAGTCCTATCTAAAAACGATATAACAGGTGCAGTGAAGAGAAGAAAATCGTGGACAGACGACAGCTAACATTTTCGTTAAGTATATAAGGTTGTTTAAAATTTATTTATAAACTAAGTTTGATCAAGAAACAGTATACCTACTGTTTCTTAATCTAATATTTATTTTTATTTGATATTCTGTTTGCCCCTTCTTTTCGAAATTGCAGTCCCTCGGATTTTCAGGAAAAATACAGTTATTTTGTTTCGGGCTGATTTCTCTTTCATACTTCAAACTTCTAAAACAAAAATCGAGAAAAATTGTAAGGAGAAAGGGTTTTCAAAACAGAAAGAAAGAGAAAGAGAGAATCTTCTCTGGGGCTTATAGCCTTGTTAAAGTTGCTTTCTCTTCAATACTAAAAGTGAGCCGCGGTAGCTCAGTTGGTAGAGTGTATGACTCGTAATTCAAGGGATATTGGTTCGATACACGTCACGCCAGTCAGTTTAGGCTGCCTCGTTGTGTCCTTGGGAAAGGCACTTAGCTCCCATATCCTCAGCATAAGTACAGTTTAATAATAATAATAATAATAATAATAATAATAATAATAATAATAATAATAATAAATCAAGACAAACATTTCAGGAAAAAACGTAGTGCTCCTAAACACAAGCAGTGGACTACTGTAATTATTACATGCTCCGCTCCAAATCTAGGCAACGTTCGTTTTGCAGTCTGCTTAAAACTGACTCTATACGTGTTACACAATGCCAGCATTGGATGACAATTTTGGCCAGCATGCACGAGTTCATTCCCTTCCATTTCATACAATTCGTTAAAGGTTAAAGACAAATTTATAGCCAGTAAAATACTCCCACGGGTATTTTGAATCGCTACAATAAAATTAGGCAAAACAATATAAATCTGGATTGATCTGCAAAAGGCAGATTTTCAAACACAATTTCAGCGTGTTTTTTAAAAAATTTTGTTGTTGGTTTTTAAAAAAAAAATTTGAAAAAAATAAAAAAAATAAATAAAGAATAAACAATCGTTCGATTTTGTGATATTCTGAAAAGGAGCAGTTAGTTGTACAGCTACAGATTGTACACGTGGGTTTATTCTTTCCAGATTGTACACGTGGGTTTATCCTTCCAGATTGTACTTTCAAAAAAATTAAATATCTGACGTTTTTTCTTCTTTTTTTACTAGGTCTTTTGACGTTAAACTGGAGATGACAGAAGGGGTATAAGAAGAGCAGAGAAATATCACTAACCATGTTACTGGATGCGTCATTACAATTTAGTATACGTTTTGTGTACCAGATACATGATGAACATGTGTACAAACACAATGTTTTTTTTAAAAAACAAGTATACAATCATACGTGCAAAGAAGTATATTTTTCATAAAAGTGTCAGGTGTCTGGCACTAGTGTCTCTGCCTGAACCAGCCAGAACATGGCAGTTGGGACGCAGGGTGATCATGTATATTACTCACTAAGCCATCGGAGCTCCTTTCATTAACTGATGTTGTGGAACGCTAGAAATCAAACTCATTAAAGAATTTATCTTTTTAAAGTTGCAAGCTAATTTTGGCTGCAACCCAAAAAACAAAAAACCTTGGTAAAATAATGCTACATATAAAAGCCAAAGTTAGCAAGATGGCAGATCAAGGGTCAGGGGTCATAACTCCTGTAAATTTTGTTGTGGGATACTGGGTATAGAACTCGGTCAAGGTCTTATCAATATCAAGGTGCATGCCAAATTGTTTTAATGTGTATGTATTAGCGTTTAATGGCACTTTAGCACAATAATGGCTATAAGGTGTTTGAAATCCAACAATTCTTTATAAAATAATGCTGCACAAAGCAAAGTTTGGAGGACAGTCATTCAGGGGATATAACTACTATTACAATAAATTATGGAGGATGGGTAATCAGGGGGCATAACCATGATGTCATGGAATACTGGATTTAAAACTCTCTCAAGGTGTTATCAGTATCAAGTTAATTGCCAAATCTGGTTTAAATCCATTAAACTTTGGTAAAGTTGTGCCGTTAAAACCATATTCAGAAGGATGGTAATCAGGGGGCATAAGTCCTGTAAATGATGTGGAATGCTGGAAATTGAACTCATTCAAGGTTTCATGAATATAAAACTGAATGTCAAATTGTGCTAAAATCCTGCAATCCTTGGTAATGTAATGCTGCAGAAACCAAAAGTCAAGAGGACAGACAATCAAGGACTATAACTCCTCTCAATGATGACAAAGAAGGTTGGGAACCACACTCTTTCCAGATCTCATCAATATAAAGCTGGAAACCATACTCTTTCCAGATCTCATCAATATAAAGCTGGAAACCAGACTCTTTCCAGATCTCATCAATATAAAGCTGGAAACCAGACTCTTTCCAGATCTCATCAATATAAAGCTGGAAACCACACTCTTTTCAGATATCATCAATATAAAGTCAGATACCACACTCTTTCCAGATCTCATCAATATAAAGTCAGATACCACACTCTTTCCAGATCTCATCAATATAAAGTCAGATACCACACTCTTTCCAGATATCATCAATATAAAGTCAGATACCACACTCTTTCCAGATATCATCAATATAAAGTCAGATACCACACTCTTTCCAGATATCATCAATATAAAGTCAGATACCACACTCTTTCCAGATATCATCAATATAAAGTCAGATACCACACTCTTTCCAGATATCATCAATATAAAGCTGGAAACCACACTCTTTCCAGATCTCGTCAATATAAAGCTGGAAACCTCACTATTTTCAGATATCATCAATATAAAGTCAGATACCACACTCTTTCCAGATCTCATCAATATAAAGTCAGATACCACACTCTTTCCAGATATCATCAATTTAAAGTCAGATACCACACTCTTTCCAGATATCATCAATATAAAGTCAGATACCAGACTCTTTCCAGATCTCGTCAATATAAAGCTGGAAACCACACTCTTTTCAGATATCATCAATATAAAGTCAGATACCACACTCTTTCCAGATCTCATCAATATAAAGTCAGATACCGCACTCTTTCCAGATATCATCAATATAAAGTCAGATACCACACTCTTTCCAGATATCATCAATATAAAGTCAGATACCACACTCTTTCCAGATCTCATCAATATAAAGCTGCACACCAAATTTAGTGAAAATACAGTCATTACCACTGAACAAATTATCTTGCAGAAACCAAATTGCTGATGGACAACTGCCACAATTACTCTAGGGGCTCTACTCTACTTTGGGGCACTAACAAGTAACAAGTTTATCTGAGTTACTGGACACAATGGATGTTGTATTATGTTTTGCAGACATGTTTAATATTTTTCAAAACTTGCTTATACATGTCATTTATTTCAATACAAGACTATCAATTATCCACTGTCATGTGTTTTTCACAGTTCATTGTTACAAAAGTTTCCTAAAATCACCTAACAATGACAGAGATAATATGGATATTATTTTTTCTGAGGAAATGCTTGCTATCAAGACATGTCAAGTTTAAATTCATCCCTATGCAATGTGGTTACATCATGCACAAGCAGATCATAATCTATGCTGTTTACACAAACTCTCATACAGAATGAACAGCATACACTGATCTGTCTGTGAAGGCTCATCTCTCTGTTATTTGCATTTGGACGTGCATAAAATGCAAATAAAAATGGAAAACTGGCCATACTGAACTTATCTTGGCAAACAGTGGTTTAAAACATAATGTCTATCAAGGTTTAAGAATAAAAATGTTTCCATACAACACTGATGCCCCCGCCAACATGATGCAATTGATGGCCAAGAGTAAAGTCAAATAGGGGCCATAACTCTGTTAAGTTTTGTCAGACAATGGTGAAAATCAAATTTGACCAGGATTTTCTTCATGTAAAGCCTTGTACCAAATTTGATTCCAATGCATGAAAACCTTCAAAAGTGAATGAGTGGAAATGAAAATTTGCAACAGGTGTATTGTGACAAGACAAGACAGGAGGAGGTGGGTAACACTGTATACCTCCTCTATAGATATGGTGGAGACATAAATAGTTAATGTTATCCTTAATCATGTGACATGGACATGTAACAAATCAAGATAATGTTATCCTTAATCATGTGACATGGACATGTAACAAATCAAGATGCTTTGATTTCACAACAGCCATGTACTTAGATATGTTCTGCTGGATCAAAGTTTGTCTAATGAATTACATGAATAGGTGTATTTTTAAAATATGTTTCATATAATTGTGTAAAAGTCATCATTTAAAAAAAAAAAAAAAAATCTAAACAGTCGCAAAATCACTTTCTGGATAAGTTCTGTGAACAAAAGTGCACCTTACAAGTTCCTGGTTCACCTTATAAGGTAACTTCACTCAGGTAATTTTTGGAATTTTAGATAGAAGGGTAGACACATCTGTAACAAGAAAAGGAAACTTCACATAGGATGTAGTTAGATATGTATATATATTGAATTTGCACTTGAAGATGTATTTGATATCATCAAGTATGAAAACTCCACTTAAAAATCAACTCATATTATTAAATGAGCACTACAGTTGTATTTCCTGCTCCATGAGTGAGCAATACATAATCACAATTTTCACCAACACAAACTGATTGTAAATGTTTAAAAAAAATATATATAAAAAGTAAATACACTGAAATTAACATCAGCAATTTCACAAATCTGATATGTCCAAATGAAAAATTATAGTCTCAGTTGCAAGAAGAAAAAAATCTGATAAAGTATTGAAAACTCTGAAAGCTTAGAGGGCTGATGTAATATTAATTTACATAAGATCAGAGAGAACTTAACTTCAGAACCATTGCTATTGATAGTCCTGTTTACAACCAAGGCAGGTAACTATTATATTATATATAATCATTGATTTAAATTTGAGTTACCTCCCTTGACATAAATTGCCCTGAAAAACAAGTGGATCTCAATTTTGTTACTAATTGTAGTAAAACCATACATTTCGTAACTATTATTAATACAAACTGTATTTGGTAATGAAGTTGAAATCACTGTGGCTTTTAAGAGAAGAAATAAATAGGTAATGTTGGTATAAATACACACAAAAATGTAACTGTATTCATTTATTGGACCTTAAAAAATTCTCAGTATTGCTGCAAGCACAAGACTGTGACAGGGAGCTGGATTGACATTGTTAATACTGTAACTGGGCATACAATGTCAAATGCAATTAAATGTATTAAGGTATAGGTTAAAAGTGATACAAGCATGATGGAATGAATGACAATATCCACAGCCATCAAACAATCTTGCAGAATGTATAGCTCTAATAATATACATGTATGTTACACTCCTGAAAAAATATATACAGCAAAAACCATCACAAACAAGAACTATAAGTGATGGGTGCAACACAGTGATGTTGCAGAATACAAAAAATCAACTCATTCAAAATCTTATCAATATAAAGCTGCATGCCAAATTTGTTTGAAATCCAACAATCCTTGGTCAAGTTATGCTGCAGAAACAAAAGTCAGAAGGATGGTTAATCAGGAGCATAACTCCTGTAAATGGTAAAACTCCAGCAACCAAATTAAAATAACTCCTGTAAATGGTAAAACTCCAGCAACCAAATTAAAATAACTCCTGTATATGGTAAAGCTCCAGCAACCAAATTAAAATAACTCCTGTATATGGTAAAGCTCCAGCAACCAAATTAAAATAACTCCTGTATATGGTAAAACTCCAGCAACCAAATTAAAATAACTCCTGTAAATGGTAAAACTCCAGCAACCAAATTAAAATAACTCCTGTATATGGTAAAGCTCCAGCAACCAAATTAAAATAACTCCTGTAAATGGTAAAACTCCAGCAACCAAATTAAAATAACTCCTGTATATGGTAAAGCTCCAGCAACCAAATTAAAATAACTCCTGTATATGGTAAAACTCCAGCAACCAAATTAAAATAACTCCTGTAAATGGTAAAACTCAGCAACCAAATTAAAATAACTCCTGTATATGGTAAAGCTCCAGCAACCAAATTAAAATAACTCCTGTAAATGGTAAAACTCCAGCAACCAAATTAAAATAACTCCTGTATATGGTAAAGCTCCAGCAACCAAATTAAAATAACTCCTGTATATGGTAAAACTCCAGCAACCAAATTAAAATAACTCCTGTATATGGTAAAGCTCCAGCAACCAAATTAAAATAACTCCTGTAAATGGTAAAACTCCAGCAACCAAATTAAAATAACTCCTGTAAATGGTAAAACTCCAGCAACCAAATTAAAATAACTCCTGTAAATGGTAAAACTCCAGCAACCAAATTAAAATAACTCCTGTAAATGGTAAAACTCCAGCAACCAAATTGAAATAACTCCTGTAAATGGTAAAACTCCAGCAACCAAATTAAAATAACTCCTGTATATGGTAAAACTCCAGCAACCAAATTAAAATAACTCCTGTAAATGGTAAAACTCCAGCAACCAAATTGAAATAACTCCTGTAAATGGTAAAACTCCAGCAACCAAATTAAATGAGACATATATCCATCAGGGTTGCATCTAGGATTTAGTTACACTGTTCATCCTTAAAGTTGAAGAAAGAGGGGGCAATCTAGTCATAGATGGGGCCTCTCGATAAGGCATAAAAAAAACTAAAAATGGAATCAGAACTTGGTTGAGTGGTATAATGGATCTCTTTTTTCACTAGTGGTAAAATATGAAAATGAAAATCCATATTCTCTTTCTTTAGTGCAAGTTTTAAGGGGGGGGGCACTTTCTACTATAAAGTTAATCACTCATCTGTCCAACAAAATCTTACAGAACTTTTATCTGTCTCTATCTCTTATATACACAATCACCCACCCCCACACATAGTGACATTGATATCATATTTAAAAATGGAATAAATTACAACAGGGGTTTGATCTTAAAAATCATCAATGGAATGAGTAAAAGATTTTTTCTTTGTTCAATAAAAATTGGTTAACTTAAGACATGGTTCATTGGGTACTCTATTCCTACAAGCAGGAACAGCTCACCTTTGAAAACATAGACCAAGATCTGTCATTGAATGATATGCCTGCATTATTATCATTAGTGTCTATGTTGACCATTCAAATTCATCTACTCCACAAAACAGCATGGATCAAGATCTGCTGGCACATTATATAATAGCAGATCTGCACTAATTTTTAGAGTTTGTCTGACTTGTCAAAAAATCAATACAAGCTCAGCATACTAACTTTGGTTACATCAAATAATAAATGAAGTGATGGAAATAAAGTCCATGCATGGAACTATCAACCTATTTTATTTACGAGTGCAATAACATAATTAATCTACTAAACATTGGTGAAAAACAAGAGCATTGTCTACCACAACACATATCGCATGAATATTGCATAAATATGTGTTCAGTTGATGTCATCAAAAATGTGCTTGTATTGACTCTTCATTGAGGGTGCTTCTATATTTACTAACAAGGAGATATCACAAAATTTCTGTCTGATAACAGTATGTCAGTAAAATATTTTGCGCTGATATGACAAGTCTAAAACAAAATCCTTGTATAAGAAAATTAAACACTAAGTCAACAAAACTGTAATAAATAAAGTTAAATTAAAAAAAAAAAAATGTACCTTAAATTCCTACAATGAAGCCCTACAAAAATATGTTGCATTGTCACCCATTCTCAAAGAGCTCACATCAACAGCAAGGAAATCCACAAAATCTAACAGCAATCCAAATTTCTGAAAAGCAATATTCACTTTTGCTAAGTAATAAGCAACTGACATAGTACAGGTGACTGAATCATATATTTTGCTGACAGAATTTATGGAAGTTGTTTTTGAATTTTCACTTTGTTTGAAGTCCTGATCCACCCGATTGTGACAGGAAAATTCTATATGTCGGTCAAAGGTCAATGTTCAGAAATTAGTATTTTCTGCATATGAAGGAATGTTGTTTCCGAGTTTTCACACAAACTACAATACGTCTGATGTGTTTTCATTTATCTCCAGCCATGACCAGTGTTTTTTTCCAGTCATGATTCAGAGAGTACTTTTTTTCTTGGCACAAGATGGGTCACTAGTGGTGCCATCATCTAGTATGACATCAGTTGACAAAGTGAGGTGTAAAATGCCAATGCAGGCACATTACTGACAAAGTGAGATTCAAAATGCTAACTCAGATAAAAAACTTACCAAGTGGGGTCCAAAATGCTAACTCAGACACACAACTGACAAAGTGGGGTCCAAAATGCTAACTCAGACACAAAACTAACAAAGTGAGGTTCAAAATGCTAACTCAGACACACAACTGACAAAGTGAGCTTCAAATAGCAAACTCAGATTCAGAACTGACAAAGTGAGGTTCAAATGCTAACTCAGACACACAACTGACAAAGTGGGGTCAAAAATGCTAACTCAGACACAAAACTAACAAAATGAGGTTCAAAATGTTAACTCAGATGGTTCAAAATGTTAACTCAGACACACAACTGACAAAGTGAGGTTCAAAATGTTAACTCAGACACAACTGACAAAGTGAGGTTCAAAATGCTAACTCAGACACACAACTAACAAAGTGAGGTTCAAAATGTTAACTCAGACACACAACTGACAAAGTGAGGTTCAAAATGCTAACTCAGACACACAACTGACAAAGTGAGCTTCAAATAGCAAACTCAGATTCAGAACTGACAAAGTGAGGTTCAAATGCTAACTCAGACACACAACTGACAAAGTGGGGTCAAAAATGCTAACTCAGACACAAAACTAACAAAATGAGGTTCAAAATGTTAACTCAGATGGTTCAAAATGTTAACTCAGACACACAACTGACAAAGTGAGGTTCAAAATGTTAACTCAGACACACAACTGACAAAGTGAGGTTCAAAATGCTAACTCAGACACACAACTGACAAAGTGAGCTTCAAATAGCAAACTCAGATTCAGAACTGACAAAGTGAGGTTCAAATGCTAACTCAGACACACAACTGACAAAGTGGGGTCCAAAATGCTAACTCAGACACAAAACTAACAAAGTGAGGTTCAAATGCAAACTCAGACACACAACTAACAAAGTGAGGTTCAAAATGTTAACTCAGACACACAACTAACAAAGTGAGGTTCAAAATGTTAACTCAGACACATAACTAACAAAGTGAGGTTCAAATAGCAAACTCAGATTCAGAACTGACAAAGTGAGGTTCAAATGCTAACTCGGACACACAACTGACAAAGTGGGGTCAAAAATGCTAACTCAGACACAAAACTAACAAAGTGAGGTTCAAATGCAAACTCAGACACACAACTAACAAAGTGAGGTTCAAAATGTTAACTCGGATACACAACTGACAGTGAGGTTCAAAATGTTGACTCAGACACACAACTAACAAAGTGAGGTTCAAAATGTTAACTCAGACACACAACTAACAAAGTGAGGTTCAAAATGTTAACTCGGATACACAACTGACAAAGTGAGGTTCAAAATGTTAACTCAGACACAACTGACAAAGTGAGGTTCAAAATGTTAGACACACAACTGACAAAGTGAGGTTCAAAATGTTAACTCAGACACACAACTGACAAAGTGAGGTTCAAATAGCAAACTCAAATACAGAACTGACAAAGTGAGGTTCAAAATGCCAACTCAGACACATACCTGATGAAGTGAGGTTGAAAATGGTTACTTAGACATGATACTCTGATTAAATGTATATCATAAGCATCTATCCTGTGAGAAGAAGAACCCAAGTTAAGAAAATCCTAAAAAGTATCGTAATTTTAACTTTAGTCTTACGAAAGTGACTGTGTTCCCAATTAGTGGGACTTCAAGCTAATGAGTTTGTATCAATTTTTGTAGATATTCTTATTATTTTATCTTGATACAGGTATGTATTTTCTTTTACAGTTTGCTGTATGATTTTGTTTCATTGGTTTGATGTTAAGTGGTCACACAATTTATGTAACATTTGAAGCACTAATGTAAATTGGACCAATGGAAAACTGTACCTTTGTAGCATTTAAGGTGTTGTATTCAATATACATCAAAATACTGTACCTTTGTAGCATTTAAGGTGTTGTATTCAATATACATCAAAATATATCATCCTATTAAACAAATTTTTTATTAGTTTTGTACAGTTCATTTATTTTCATCGCCCTTTCTGATAGATAATAGAGGCAAACAGGACACAATTATAAAGAAATTTTAATCTTTCCATCTACATTATATGTGCTTTGAAATATTGTTAGAAAATATGTACATTCCTGAACCAGTCTGTTAACTTTGACATTTCTGACTTGCCTTGAGTACAAGAAATTCTATAATAATTTAGGGGCCTTAGACATGAAAACCAGTGTCCACCTTCTTTTTCTTTGTTATTTATTTTACACGAGTCACATCTGCATTAACCACTGTTCATTAACATGCATAATTATCTTATCTGGATCTGTTTGGACACATCATGCAACACAATGTCCCCTAAATAAGAAACACATCATGCAACACAATGTTCCCTAAATAAGAACCATATCATGCAACACAATATCCCCTAAATAAGAAACACATCATGCAATACAATGTCCCCTAAATAAAAAACACATTATGCAATGCAACAAAATGTCCCCTAAATAAGAAACACATCATGCAACACAATGTCCCCTAAATAAAAAAACACATCATGCAACACAATGTTCCCTAAATAAGAAACACATCATGCAACACAATGTCCCCTAAATAAGAAACACATCATACAACACAATGTTCCCTACATAAGAAACACATCAGGCAACACAATGTCCACTAAATAAGAAACACATCATGCAACACAATGTCCCCTAAATAAAAAACACATCATGCAACACAATGTCCCCTAAATAAGAAACACATCATCCAACACAATGTTCCCTAAATAAGAAACATGTCAGGCAACACAATGTTCCCTAAATAAGAAACACATCATGCAACACAATGTCCCCTAAACAAGAAACACATCATGCAACACAATGTCCCCTAAATAAGAAACACATCATGCAACACAATGTCCCCTAAATAAGAAACATATCTATGGAACAAAGGGCACTTTCTGTCCTCAGTTTCAAGCCAAAAGTTAGCAATCTTACAAAAACGTCTTGCAGATGCTGTAATGTTATTTCAAAATCTGAGCCAAACAAAATGACATCATCTAAATCAGACAAGGCACTTCCACAAAAGCCCATCAAGGACTCTGAAAGTGTTCCATAACTCCAATACAGAGGGCAAGAATTGTAAATGTGATTCATAGAGATGATGAGGGGGAGAGTTTAAAAAAAAGAGTGTTCATGGATTGTAGGAATTTCTCAGCAAGAGGACTGGGACATTGGTTACATAATTAGCTGTGCAGAAAAATCTGAAGAGCAGTCGAAAATGGCATGAAATTTCAATGGAGACTGCAGGAGTTTTGGAAATTATGGAGTTTGAGGGACAGATTGAAACTCAGGACTGTGTTTTGTACCATAGATGGAAAGATGATGTAGGACAGTACATTTTCTAGGTTCAAATCTCTGCTATGAGCACCTGCTTGCTGCACATGCACTCTATTACCCTCTGGAATGTCAGTTTCACTTTTTGAACTGTCTGAATCACTTTCATGATTAGAAGCACTGTTATGAATTTCCTTCTCTACACCTACATTGTCTATCAACCAATCTGTACAGTCTTTGTTGCACAGTTTTAGCCTGTCATAATGAACCACATGAGGCTTGTGTGTTTAGTCTGTCATAAAAGAACCACATTAGGCTTGTGTGTTAAGTCTGTCATAATGAACCACATGTGGCTTTTGTGTTTAGTCTGTCATAATGAATCACATGAGGCTTGTATTTAGTCTGTCATAATAAACCACATGAGGCTTGTGTTTAGTCTGTCATAATGAACCACATGTGGCTTGTGTGTTTAGTCTGTCATAATGAACCACATGAGGCTTGTGTTTAGTATGTCATAATGAACCACATGTGGCTTGTGTTTAGTCTGTCAATATGAACCACATGAGACTTGTGTTTAGTATGTCATAATGAACCACATGTGGCTTGTGTTTAGTTTGTCATAATGAACCACATGAGACTTGTGTTTAGTCTGTCATAATGAACCACATGAGGCTTGTGTGTTTATTATGTCATAATGAACCACATGTGGCTAGTGTTTAATCTGTCAATATGAACCACATGAGGCTTGTGTTTAGTCTGTCATAATGATCCACATGAGGCTTGCGTGTTCAATCTGTCAATATGAACCACATGAGACTTGTGTGTTTGAAGACTTCTGAATGCTATGTACCAAGTCACTAAGACATTTCACAATGAGATAGGATCCATCCCAGTTTGGTTGTAGTTTAGGGGAAATCCCAATTTTCCGTTTCTCATATGTTTTAAAGTCTGTCCAGTATTCATAGTACGATTTCTGCTTCTCTTTTGCAATTTTAATGTGGTTTCTGGCTAACTCAAAGGCATGATCCAAGCAGGCAATGTTGACACATATTCAGAACCATAACTGCACTCCAAAGACTCATCCTTTAGAGTTTCGTACATCAACTCAACAGGTAATCTTCTTGACCAAGCATTTCATTCAGTGAGAAATGTACTGAGTCAAGCTCAGCACTACAATATACCATGAGTATCAGAGGCAGAATATGAGTCATGCTCAGCACTATAATATAACATGAGTATCAGAAGCAGAATATGAGTCATGCTCAGCACTATAATATACCATGAGTATCAGAGGCAGAATACTGAGTCATGCTCAGCACTATAATATAACATGAGTATCAGAGGCAGAATATGAGTCATGCTCAGCACTATAATATACCATGAGTATCAGAAGCAGAATATGAGTCATGCTCAGCACTATAATATACCATGAGTATCAGAGGCAGAATACTGAGTCATGCTCAGCACTATAATATAACATGAGTATCAGAGGCAGAATACTGAGTCATGCTCAGTACTATAATATAACATGAGTATCAGAGGCAGAATACTGAGTCATGCTCAGCACTATAATATACCATGAGTATCAGAGGCAGAATACTGAGTCATGCTCAGCACTATAATATACCATGAGTATCAGAGGCAGAATATGAGTCATGCTCAGCACTATAATATAACATGAGTATCAGAGGCAGAATACTGAGTCATGCTCAGCACTATAATATAACATGAGTATCAGAGGCAGAATACTGAGTCATGCTCATCATTACGATATACCATGTGTATGCTAAGCAGAAGAAAGAATGTAGAATTTTGAATCCAGGGTAAATTCCACATAAGGAGTGTCCCTAAATGTGCAAGTATATGAACAAATGATCCAAACAAAATATATTCTCAGAACTCACAAATTCTGTCTTAATGGATACCTCATTTATAACTGCACTAACCTTATGATATATTACAACAGTAATCACTGGACAAGTGAAGGTTGAGAAATATTTTGACAAAATTAAATAACTCGAGGCTACTTCACTATTAGTACTCGTGTAACTTACCCTCAAAAGCTTGTGACAACTATCAGAATGTTTAGCAGTTGATAAACATTTGCTTTTTTTAAAATTTATGTCAGTGATTGTTTTGTACTTTTATACCACAAAATGGACCTATTGCCAAATCATGAACAAAAATACAATTTGAAAGAGTACATAAAAAGTCAAATGAAAGTACCCATCAAAATGAACCTCTACCTCAATAAAATAGGTACCCATAAAAATGAACCTCTACCTCAATAAAATAGTTACTAATAAAAATGTACCTCTACCTCATTAAAAATATTCATGAATTATATAAATTGAAAGGAATGATACAAATCAAATTCTGTGACAGTCTGGAGTGTTCACCATTTATACACTTGCAACAGAAAACTGGCATGAAAATATTTATGCAAAAATAAAACATTTAACAGTAAATTAATGTATATAACATATTTGTAAATCTGCAAACTGTATATACTTATATGTAAAAAATATAAAATTAGAAATATATATATAAGAAACTTTTTATTCCGAGATTTCAAACAGCATTTGATACTATAACATATCAATTCTTCATTTTCACATGCAACTCATTGAACAATTTTGCCATATAAATAACTATTGATTTTTTAAAAATATAGCTATTCATCTGAACCAGACACTGACGCTTATACCAAAAAGATCTTCCAGGTGTTACTACAACACCTTGAAACAAATATTCGATAACAAAGCAAAGAGTCATACAGGGCAAATTTTCATATTGTTAGAAGAGTTATTGCCCCTAGATTTAACATGCACACACACACACACACACACACACACACACATACACACACACACACACACACACACACTGTAGGAGGTTAATGACATATCAGTGTACAAACAAAGGCATAATAGTTAAAAGTATAAAATAGGAAGCAAACGCATAGAGAAAATAGAGTATTTTAGTGATTTATAAGGAAAATATAGTATTTTAGAGATTTATAAGGAAAATACAGTGTTATGGTGATTTATAAGGAAGATACAGTGTTATAGTGATTTATAAGGAAAATACAGTGTTTTATGGATTTATAAGGAAAATACAATATTTTAGTGACTTAAAGTGTCAGTAACAAGAATACAAGGTTTGATTTATTTTCCAAACCAGAACTCCTTTAAAATGAGACTGTAAATGCTATCACTGCCACTGTTCTTTAAAAAAATGTAAATATTGATTTGAAATGTTTCTTCATAAAAGTTTTTAGTTGTGATAGATAATCTCTGATTAGTCTCTGTTCATCACAAGAACTGTCCTTTCGGATGGAGCAACCTTTTGTCAGTGATATGGCCACTTCAAGATTGTAAATACTCAATACCTCTATCTTTTTAATGTTGCTTTTTCTAGGAATATGGAAAACAACATAGACATTTTTTATACATCCTGAATATCTCCATCTAACCATACAGCTACCAGCCATCTTGGGTTGAAACTCTGCAATTCATCCCATTTGTTTTGTTCTATTTCAAAATGTATACTGGTTGTGTTCTGTTTGAATACAAAAGCTGTGATGTTTAAATATTGAATACTGAAACTAATTGTTGTGTTTCAGTGTAGAATAGTGAAGCTGTCCTTGACTTGCATTATACTGAAACTAATTGTTGTGTTTCAGTGTAGAATAGTGAAGCTGTCCTTGACTTGCATTATACTGAAACTAATTGTTGTGTTTCAGTGTAGAATAGTGAAGCTGTCTTTGACTTGCATTATACTAAACTAATTGTTGTGTTTCAGTGTAGAATAGTGAAGCTGTCCTTGACTTGCATTATACTGAAACTAATTGTGTTTCAGTGTAGAATAGTGAAGCTGTCCTTGACTTGCATTATCATACAAAGAATTTGATGTCTCTCTAAAATCTCCACATTTTTCGATGCTGTCACCATATGTACCGTATATACTCGCGTATAGGCCAAGTCCAAATGCAAACAACATAGACCCTGATCTGCTGTCGCATTATGCGCCGGCAGATCAGGGTTTATGTTGTTTGTTCTACTGATTAGTCCTTACTAACTGCATAGACCCAGATTTGCTGGCACATTATGCAATGGCAGATCTGGGTCTATGCAGTTTGCAGTTGGTATCAGCTTATACGCAAGTATAGATGGTAGTTACAAAGAACCTCCTGAAGCAAACCTGAAGCTCTGTGTGTTGGTTTATTCTTTTAGGGGTTCATTTTTCAGTTACAATGACAAATGACTTTGAAATTTTGCTTATGTTTCCATTCCACTTTCTGACTACCAAATATATGGTATTCTAAAATGTCGACAATCTGATGAACATACAGATATCTTTACTCTAGACAATTCAGTGCTTTTAATGTTTCTTCCAAATATAATGGCCAACAATCATCAGAGGTTCCAGACAAACTCTAAAAGTTCTCTTTTTCATCTTGCTCAGTTTTAAGGACTGGAAAAGTATCTTGCATGACAGCCTAACATGATTGACAAATTTTGCTGAGTAAGCAAATTTTTTGTCATATCTCCATAATTTTAGACTGAATATAAGGAAATATCCCAATTTTTTCTTTAGCAACTGCATGCAAATCTCCATTCTAGGTAATTAAAATATTTACAATTATTCCTAAAATCTAATTGCTGAAGTCTCAAGTTCATATCAACAGATGCAAGATTTGGATATCTCTTCAGTGTTTCCAGCCAACCTCATGGCCATCAACCATCTGGGGTTCCAGAAAGCCTCTGAAGTTCTCTCCATCTGCTGTCCATCTAGCCCCATAACCTGCATAAAAGAACAAGAGGCCCAAGTGGGGCTAATATCGATCACCTTCTTACACAACTTAACAGTTGACCATTTCACTAAGCAGGCTTATGTAGTATTGTAAGAACACTTATTGTGTAAACTATCTTCCAAACTTCATATCAAGTTGATTTTACCTATTTAACTATATCCTGATAAAATTCTTTCTCAAGATAAAGCATAATTAATATCCACAGTCTCTTGCTCATGATCAAAGTCATCCACAATTTTGATGATAATAAACCCAACAGATCAACAATACGGCTTCAAGAGTTGAACAAGGTCAGCCAATCAGATCGCCTCATTAATATGCGTGGATCCTGCTTACTTTTGAAATTGCCCAGGATCTTGATGATATAAGCTGATATTCCAATTTTGATCAAAACTGGATCAGAATTATGGCTTCCAGAGTGGTAATAAGCTCAGCCAATCACATGCAAAATCACCTCATAAATATGCATGAATCTAACTCATTACTCAAATCGTCAAAAATCTTGATGATCTAAGTCTGATCAAAACTGGATTACAAATATTGCTTTCTGAGTGGTAACAAGCTCAGCCAATCAGATAAAGATCACCTCATTACGTGCAGATATTGCTTATTATTGAACTGATCTGAGATTGACCATATTTCAAGGTTGATCAAAATTGAATCAGAAATATGGTTTCCAGAGTGACAACAAGCTCAGCCAATCAGATGCAAGATCAACTCAATATGTGTGGATCTTGCTCATTATTGAACATGTATGAGATCTTGATGATATAAGCATATATTCCAAGTTTGATACAAATCTGATCAGAAATATGACCTCTAGAGTGGTAACAAGCACAGCCAATCAGATGGCAAATCACCTCATTAATATGTGTTGATCTTGGTCATGATCAAATTCATCTGTGATCTTCATGATATAAGCATAAATTCCAAGTTTGATCCATATCAGATCAAAAAAGTGACCTCCAGTGGTAACAAGCTCAGCCAATCAGATACAAGGCTACCTTATTAATATGCATGGAACTTGCTCATTATTGAACCAATCCAGATTTTTGATGATATAAGCAATGATGTCAAGTTTAATCAAAATCAGATTAAAAATATGGCTTCCGGAGGGGTTACCAGCTCAGCCAATCAATGCAAAATTACCTCATTATGACCCCTTAGTGCATTGATTAATATGTGTGGATCTCACTCATTATCAAATTCTTCCAAGATCTTAATGATATTAGCATGAAGTCCAAGTGGGACTTAACTGGATCAGAAATATGGCCTCCTGAGTGGTAACATGCTCAGATAATCAGATACAAGATCACCTCATTAGTATGCATTAGTGTGCATGGATCTTGCTCATTATCAAACTTGTCTGAGATCTTAATGATATAAGCATATATTTCAAGTTTGATCAAAATCAGATCTAAAATATGGCCTACAGAGTGGAAACAAAGTTAGACAATCAGGTGCAAGATCACCTGGTCAATATGAATGGATCTCACTCATTATCAAACTCATCTGAGACTCAATGATATAAACCCACATTCTAAGTTTGATTGAAATTGGATATGGAATATGAAATTGGATATGAAATCAGAATATGGACTCCAGAGTGGCAACAAGCAACGGTTGACAGATGGACAATGCACAATGGATGCAGGCTATACCATAAGCTCACTTGACCTTATGGCCAGGTGAGCTAAAAACAAACTGGATGCAGAATTACCTACCTTTGTAAAATAAAAGAATACAATGTTTATATAGCCCCCAGTGAGTTGTTTTTCAAGGATTTTTCAAAGGGTTTTCAAGGTCTTCCACAAGTTTTCAAGGAGTATTTTTTTGTGTGGATACTTTCTCTGTATGTTACATTTGCTTGTCACAGCAAAAACAGATACAAAAGTAGAAAAAAAACCCCACATAACTAATTAGCATGCCACTATAGAAAAGTGATGCTACTCCATCTGGTAACTACCCATGTCATGTGTCATTTAATTCACCCAATTTTATCCCATTTTATTTATGTATTATCCATTATTTTTAAAAAATATATAAACAATAAAAATTACAGATTTAAAAAGTGATCTCTTTTATTCAGTTTTAATGTCTTTTTATACCCTCAGATAAATTCAAGGAGTTTTCAGATAAATTCAAGAAGTTTTTCATCAAATCAGAATAATTTTCAATGATAAAATCGAACTTTTTCAAAATTCAAGGGGTTTTCAAGGCAATCTTTCGAATTCAAGGATTTTTCATGCGTGCAAGAACCACAGAATGTACATCCTCTTTAGGAGAAAGAGAATAACAGATAACCCTCACTACCATAAATGATTCTTGGTTATAAAGAACATTTACTTGTAACTATGCCATTGTTACAGTGAAATTCTCTAACCCTACACATTCATTCCTTTGGGTCTGAGATGAGGGAACAATTTAATATGGGAGAGAGTATCAGGTTAGTGGAAGTGTTGTTACCTAATCAGGGGATGACAGTACCTATGCCCAACTAACCCAGACAAGAATAAAATGATTTTTTTTCAAGAAAACTTTCATGCAACTAACAAATTTTTTATACAGAAAAAAGAGCAAATATTAAACTTTAAGAGACCCTTTTCCATTTCTCCCCCTTGTTATCAACCCTTTGGTTCCCTTTTTGAGAAATTTGTGCTCATGAGCAATGCATTATGAAACAGTAAACCAGTCCAGAATTTCCTTAGTACACTCACACCATCAAAATTAAGGATGCAGTGATCTCTCCAGAAAATTTTGAATGGATAGTGGGTGTCACTAAAATACACTTCATTGGTGTAAATGTGCACCCACAACTACTGATCATGTGCATATCAAGATAAATGTGATCATGTATGTTATTATTTTTTTTAAAAATCCAAACAACTGAAGTTTACTTTAATTTAACCAAAAAATAGCAGCTGCAAGTTAAAGAAATAAACATTTACTTATCTTCATGGTTGCAGTCTCACACAAATTAGAGGAGAAAATCTTGATAATTAATTCTAGGTAATAGAGAGAAGAGAATTTCTTGTATTATCTCCATGATTTTTGTTTTCTTTTCAAAAATGCTAGTTCTACTTTGAATGAGAACCTTACCTTATACAGATTTTAGGAATAATTGTAAATGAAACATTTAATTTCTTTTGTTGTACCTACAGAGGCAATACTTTGTAATTTCTCTTAGCTTATCTTGATAATATTTTTAATTCCTGCATACAACATGGGAGGATTTTACATCTGATTGCGGTCCATCAACTTCCAATTGGAACTTCACTTTTCCACCTAAATTCTTGGTAAATTCTTTAATTAATATCAGTTTCTTTTCTTGCAAAAGGGGTTCATCATGAAGATGAACAGTACTGTTGACTCTTGTTCATTAAGCTGACTTTGTGATGAATTTGTGTTTGCAGTGAAATTGTTGTGATTCAAGTTCACTGCCAGGTGATATAAAGTACCACATGACCACCCACTGCCAGGTAATACATGTACAAGGTACCACATGACCACCCCCAGTGCCAGGTAATATAAGGTATACCACATGACCACCCTATAGTAGTTTAACCAAATACTATTTATCACATGCACAACCTATACAATATGGTAATCAATATGGGTTGAATTATGGTGTATTAATTAACACTGACTAGCAACTGCAATCAAAACAAAACGGGTGACAATGTTCTGGAAGTACATATAATACTGATGTTCATGTCTAATAGGTAAACCAACACATGGTCCAGCACATCTCAGCAGACTGTCATGGAAGCATTGTGACATGGACTCTAAGCATATCAGCATCTTTGAAAGGATAATGGCAGTTACTGATATGGATACAAGGCCTGTTATTCGAAAAGACCATGGAAGAAAACTGCAAGTGACTGATAAGTTATGTTGCCTATGAGTATGCCATCAAAAATTTACTTACAAAGATACAATTAGAAACATGTACATGTTTCTTACTATCCAAAGAGTTTCAATAAGCAACATGAAGCTCCTAGATGGTACATGTACATGTATACAGGAAACAATCCAAGCAAAAGTCATCTAGAGATGACATATCCCCCTCCTACTTCCTTTCTAGACCACCATCTATGTAAAGACTGCTACTGAAAGTACTCTATGGTCCAGCAATCTCAAGTTTAATGCAACTTGTGCTACACTTTGTTTCCATGCTAACATAAAAAATTACTGGATGTGGAAAATTCTAAGTATCCAAAAACACTTTTATGGAACTTGCTTGACATGTGTACCAAGTTTGTTTGAAATACCTTGAACAGTTTGAGAGTTATACTCCAGAAATGAAGATGTTTACAGGCAGACAGATGGATTATGGAGAGATAGATAGCTATACAGTGCCCCCTTCTCCAATATTGCATACAGGGCAGAATAAAAAAGACAAGGGTTCCAAGAAACACTATGTATCACCTGAAAACCCAGGTATGATGTATTATTACTGTAAGCCTTCAAAGTTTTAACACTGAAAACAATGGCAATGTCTGCAGTGACAGTCAAGGTAGTGGTGTTGCACTTTATGAGCCAAATATTTGGGCTTATATATTTCAATTACCATTTATACTTGCTTGTAAGTTGGGTCCAACTGCAAACAACATTGACCCTGATTTGCAATTGCATAATGTGCCAGCAAATCCGGGTCTATGTTGTTTGTTCTACTGATTATTCCTAGCAAACTGCATTGAACTAGATCTGCTGGCACACTGTGTGATGGCAGATCTGGGTCCATGCAGTTTACAGTGGGATCTGACTTATATGCAAGTATGGAGGTTTGAAATATCAGTGAATTATTTGTATATCTGAGGAAAGGGGGTAAACCAGGAACCCTGTAACAATCCATATAAATACACACCTTTAATTTCTCTGGGTGATGGTAATTTTAAAAATACATTGGTCTTCCATCCTTCTAAGATAAATTCAAATATAATATGCTTTAGTGCCAGAGGAAGCAGTCACAATACTCAGTCCATTACAACTGATGTATCATGGATATTCAAAACAATTGAAGATTATGTTTGGGTTCAATTGTGTTTTTTTGGGGGGGAGGGGGCAGCTCATCTGCACTTTCGTATAGCTGGGGCTAGCAAAATGTAATTTAAAAATTGAAAGAATCTCTCTTGTCTCTACTTTATTTTCTCATTCCAAATGACAGCATGTTAATCACTCCATTTAAAGTATTCAAAATATTATTATAATATGCTGAGTTCAAAAATTCAAAACAAATATTGGCTTCATATTTTTTCCTTTTCTTTCTGCAGCCAATGCTTGTTCAAGAAACTTACCTTCTGCTAGCCTGGCTTCTATGACAAACACATCATTCTGAAAGTTAAAAATCAGATAAAGTAATACCAATCCAAACCTATCCCTTTCATACTGGCACATGTCAAATCCAATGAAGGAAATAGGTGGGTAGCTAATTAATTAAATTCTATGCATGAGCTAGAAATTTTGCCCAAAACTTTTCCTGAATTTCTGATTAAACACAAAAGGTAGTCAACATGGCTTCCATGGAATGCGGTGTCTTGCTGTGAATGTCATTATGATGCCAGCAAAGGTAAGATAGGAACATCAGGTCTTTCAGGGTACAAACTTCAGACATAAAGCCATATTATAACAAAGTTCCAGTTGCAGCAACCGTTGCAGAAGGTATATGAGTTTAAAAAGCTCTGACACAGTACCTTAACATAAATGCTACTGCTGACACCAATACCAACAACTGAAAAGTGATACCTAAGTCTTGCCATTCACAGGTGAGACAAAAACAATGATTACAACTGATATTAGTATTTTTGCTTTACTGTCAAGGAGTAGCCACAGTGGCTCCATCAATAGTGTGCCAGAATCACGACTGAAAGGGTATAGGTTTGAATCCAACTATCTTATTAGCAAAGAAGGAAGTCTAGACAATATTTCTGTCAGTTCAAAACAAGTGCTATGATGCTGGCAAGTTACATGCCATTTGCTGAAAAACAAATGCAGCCTCACAAAAATTTCCCAGTGTTGCTTTTAATTATCAAAATACTATATGGTAATGAATGTGCAATTCTTTATGAACAAATACTTTGCTTGTGATTGTGGAATACAAACTGATAATTGTGAGTGATGTTTACTTCTGGATCCAAATACCATCCAATTTTGCAAGCATCTTGGAATTAAAGTCATATAAAAAAGTCCTGTTGCAACTTGTGTTGCACGAATATGAAATTTTCCCAGTTGATATGAACTTGCAGAAATACCGATCTCACAAATCAAAGACAAAATATGCAGAGACAACAGAAAAAAGGAATTTAATTTATACATCTCTCTGTTGAAAAAGAACTATAAAAAATACATATCCAGTCAATTTGCACTCTGTGCATCCTAAGTCAAGACTAGCATGTGTGTGTGTGTGTGTGTGTGTGTGTGCACATGCATGTGTGTGCATGTGTGGTGTGTGTGTGTTCACAAGAGCCAATATTGGCTAAAATTTCTTCAGGTAAATGTTAACATGAATAAATTTAAATTTTCAAACTGAAAGAAACAAGAATTTTGTTCAAGGATAAATCAATACTATAATTTTACAAATCTAATTTTACTTCTTTACTAATTTACTTCTATTATGGCAAGAAAATTACTCACAGGTAACCAGTGTATATTTATCCATGTAGCCTCATCCAGGATATTGTTTGTAATTTTTAAGGCATATTCATTCTTCTGTTGCTCGGCTACAGAAAAAGAAAACAAGTTATATTTGTGTTTGTAAAATACACAGGCTCCCACTAAAGACAAAAAATCCATCAAGTGTGAAAACCAAATAAAGCTAGCAAAGGTTATTTAAAAGTCATACAAATCTAATCAGGTCATTGCCATATGTACATCAGCATGTATAAAAATCTAATCAGGTCATTGCCATATGTACATCAGCATGCATCAAACATCATTTGCCTAGATTTATTGGTTTCAGTGTAATCATGATAACAAGATTTCAACAAGGAATTCCAGTCCAAAATGTCAATTAATAAAAAAAAATTAAAAAAGAAACAAACAAATCATCTGAAAATTAGTAACACAGTATGAAAATACCATCTGGTAATGCATCTACATATAACACAGATAGAAAATACCATAAAGTAATGCATCTATATACAGCATAGATAGACAATACCACCAGGTAATGCATCTACATACAGTATTGATAGAAAATACCATCAGGTAATACATCTACATACAGCATAGATAGAAAATACCATCAGGTATTGCATCTACATACAGCATAGATAGAAAATACCATCAGGTAATGCATCTACATACAGAACAGATAGAAAATACCATCAGATAATGCATCTACATACAGCATAGATAGAAAATACCATGAGTAATGCATCTACATACAGCATAGACAGAAAATACCATCAGGTAATGCATCTACATACAGCATAGATAGAAAATACCATCAGGTAATGCATCTACATACAGCATAGATAGAAAATACCATCAGGTATTGCATCTACATACAGCATAGATTTAAAATACCATCAGGTATTGCATCTACATACAGCATAGATAGAAAATACCATCAGATAATGCATCTACATACAGCATAGATAGAAAATACCATCAGGTATGGCATCTACATACAGCATAGATAGAAAATACCATCAGGTAATGCATCTACATACAGCATAGATAGAAAATACCATCAGATAGTGCATCTACATACAGCATAGATAGAAAATACCATCAGGTAATGCATCTACATAGAGAACAGATAGAAAATACCATCAGGTAATGCATCTACATACAGCAAAGATAGAAAATACCATCAGGTTATGCATCTACATACAGCATACCACCAGGCATACAGCATAGATAGACAATACCATCAGGTATTGCATCTACATACAGCATAGATAGACAATACCACCAGGTATTGCATCTACATACAGTATTGATAGAAAATACCATCAGGTAATGCATCTACATACAGCATAGATAGAAAATACCATGAGTAATGCATCTACATACAGCATAGATAGAAAATACCATCAGGTAATGCATCTACATACGGAACAGACAGAAAATACCATCAGGTAATGCATCTACATACAGCATGGATAGAAACTACCATCAGGTAATGCATCTACATACAGAACAGATAGAAAATACCATCAGGTAATGCATCTATATACAGCATAGATAGAAAATACCACCAGGTAATGCACCTACATACAGCATAGATAGAAAATACCATCAGGTAATGCATCTACATATAGCATAGGTAGAAAATACCATCATTTAATGCATCTACATACAGCATAGGTAGAAAATACCATCAGGTAATGCATCTACATACAGCATGGATAGAAACATGCCAACTGAATTTCATTTGCCTAGATCAAGCATTTTTTTCCCCCAGACATAATTATGTCAGGAAAATTTTAACGGAATAATCTAAGTCCAAAAAGGAAAAGAGAAATTTACAAAAATCCAAATTTTATTCAATAATGTCAAAAGCAAATCATGTCATTTACATATAGACAAAGTATGCCTATCAAATTAAATTTGTCTTTAGCAAGTGTTTATGTGTAATTCTGCTAACATGCTGCCCAGGACAGTAGAATAGATGGACAGATTGGACCAAATCAAGATTGGTGCAAGTGCTGTAAAGACATAAAAAACCAACTTCTTTCAACAATACTTGCTTAAAAATAAGCATTAAATGGAACCAACATTTCACGAAAGTATAACTATAAAGACCAAGAGACTCAGTTTAATAAGTTAAAATCTTGCCAAACCCAGTGGGAAAAATGTTAACCCTAAGGCAAAGTCCAAGGGTTCAAATTCTTTCATAAATGTTTCCACAAACACATGAACTTAGGAAATGATCATGATCATTATTCTCACATTTTCAACTTAGGACATGCCCATTATTTCTACATTTTGAATTTAGGAAAAGATCATTATTCATATACATTCTGAATTTATGAAATGATCATGATCATTATTCTTACATTTTGAATTTAGAAATGATCATGATCATTATTCTAACATTTTGAATTTAGAAATGATCATGATAATTATTCTTACATTTTGAATTTAGACATGATCATGATCATTATTCTTACATTTTGAATTTGAATTTAGGAAATGATCATGATCATTATTTTCACATTTTCAACTTAGGAAATGCTCATAATCATTATTTCTACATTTTGAATTTAGGAAAAGATCATTATTCTAATACATTCTGAATTTATGAAATGATCATGATCATTATTCTTACATTTTGAATTTAGAAATGATCATGATCATTATTCTTACATTTTGAATTTAGAAATGATCATGATAATTATTCTTACATTTTGAATTTAGACATGATAATGATCATTATTCTTACATTTTGAATTTAGGAAATGATCATGATCATTATTTTCACATTTTCAACTTAGGAAATGCTCACAATTATTATTCCTACATGTTGAATTAAGGAAAAGATCATTATTCTAATACATTCTGAATTTATGAAATGATCAAGATCATTATTCTTACATTTGAACTTAAGAAATGATCATGATCATTATTCTTACATTTGAACTTAAGAAATGATCATGATCATTATTCTTACATTTGAACTTAAGAAATGATCATGATCATTATTCTTACATTTGAACTTAAGAAATGATCATGATCATTATTCTTACATTTGAATTTAGAAATGCGCAGAATCATTATTCCTACATTTTGAATTTAGGAAAAGATCATTATTCTAATACATTCTGAATTTATGAAATGATCATGATCATTATTCTTACATTTTGAATTTAGAAAATGATCATGATCATTATTCTTACATTTTGAATTTAGAAACTGATCATGATCATTATTCTTACATTTTGAATTTAGAAAATGATCACGATCATTATTCTTACATTTGAACTTAAGAAATGATCATGATCATTATTCTAACATTTTCATATTAGGAAATGCTCATAATCATTATTCCTACATTCTGAATTTAGAAAAAGATCATGAATTTGAAATTACCACTATCATTATTCTTACATTTTAAACCCAGGAAATGATATGATCATTATTCTTTCATTCTGAACTATGGAAATGATATGATCATTATTCTTACATTTTAAACTCAGGAAATTATCACAATCATTATTCTTATATTTTGAACTATGGAAATGATCATGATCATCATTCTTACATAACTGATCATGAAACAAACTTTATGAATCAAGGTTCTTTCTAAGAAGCAAACATCAACCATGAAATTTCAATCTCTTAAATGAACTAATGTCACAAATTGGTGCCAAACCTCAAACCAGCTATAAATGATGCCTGTAAAAAACTTAAGTTCCCAAGATCTTCTTTATGTATAATTGTAACTTCAAAGAAGAATTTATAAAATAACAAACACCAAAATGATAACAAATAATATTTTTGTAAGTTCTAAGACACTCCCAGGCAATGAAGGTAGACAGAATGGACCTTATTGGAAATTTTCAGAGCAATAAAGATAAAATAAATTAAAAGACACAATGTTTACATTAAGTATGACTAAAGGCATCAGACTGGGATTTGTCAACAGACATAGTTCCAACAGTTGTATTGTATTAAATAGGCAGCATGAGTACACAATCAGCTGATGAGACAAATTATAAAATAAGGACCAAAAATAATTAAAGAAAAACTTACTTCCTGTTGAAGTACCCCACCAGGAACTACTCTGATCCCTGTGGTGATGCTTGGCAAGGGCTCTGGCACCAACAGACAGTTCAGCTTTTGGTCTGAATTCATATACATGTATATAACACCATAATTAACAATCTTGATTGATAAAGTTAAATATTACTAATAATAGTCATTTTCTATCTTCCAATTTCTATTCCTATTATTTTGCATATAGTGGAAGTTAATTTATCTAAAACTCTTTGGAGACATGAAAAATATTTGAAGGAAATGAGATGAATTAGTTCTGGTTCTATATCAAAATCTGCAAATATGAATTTGTGGATCAGATTCAAAACTATTCCAGATGAAACAGGCTCATATACATGTATTCTATTGTAATTAATTTAGCAATGTAATATCCAGACAATTACCATATATGCTTAAATATATTTTTAAATTAGCAAAAGCTATAAGCACTTATTGTTGCCGTTACCAATAGTTAAATGTATATTGTTTAACTAGTTTGTACAGGATATTCACACTTATTAACCAGAATAAACAATGTATAATATGAATATTGTTAATTAACAATTCCATGGAATGCTACGTCCCACCTAATCTGCTGTGGCATAATCCAAAACACTTGAAAAGTCACCTGAGCATGAAAAGCAGGTCACTCTGACCTTCTTTTGCCCATGGTGAGTCATACCCTTCAAAATGAACACACCCGTCAAGTTTTATGACAGTGCATAAAACAGATTCAGAGAAATTTAGCTAAATGCAAAAACTTAATGTAATCAATGGAGCATATAAAAGTATGCCACTGTGACCTACTTTAGCCTGTGATGAGTAGTACCCTCCAAGATGAATACAGCCATCAAGTTTCATGACTGTACATACAAAAGTCTCAGAGAAACTGAGCTAAATGCAAAGATTTAACATTGATGGTAATGCCATCAGAAAAACTATCCTAATATAGGGATGTTGTACTGAAACTGAAATATATTCAACTGAAATATATTCAACAAAGACATGTTTTACAAACTGATAATAAGTGGTAAAAGACATACAGCATAAGAAACAATCACAAGTTGAGCGAGGTAAGGCATGCATGTTATAATAGAAGTCGGCAGTTCAGTAAGCCTAGCAGGTAGATAGGGGGAAAAAGTTGAGTTTCTAATCGTTTCAATTAAATGGCATTGTTTCAATTGCTGTAAACCATGTACACATTTAGACATTTTTGTAAACATTGGAACTGTAGTCTGAGGGGCACTATTTTCATTTCAAACCAAATAGGGATCATAAGAAGCTTTGCAATGAAAATGCGAGGTTATGACCATCTGTTCAGGAGGAGTAGCGATAAAAAATTTGAAGATGGCCACCATGTTAACATGACCATCCATTCATGCAGGAGGAGCAGCAATAAGATTTTCAAAATGGTTATTGTGGTGGCCATATTGGATGTCTGAGGGGCACCATTCTCATTTCAGAGCAAATAGGGATCTTAAGAAGCCTTAAAGTGAAAATCCAATATTGATACGACTATCTGTTCAGAAGGAGTAGCGATAACAAATTTTGAAGATGGCCACTGTGGTGGACATTCTGGATGTCAGATTGGCACCATTTTCACTTAGAAGCAACTAGACATCATAAGAAGTCTTTTAGTCAAAACCCCATATTGATATCACCATCCATTCAAGAGTAGCAATAAAAAGATTTTTTCAAGATGGCCACCATGGCAGCTACACTGGATGTCAGATAGGCAGCATTTTCATTCAGGACCAATTTGACATCATGAGAAGTCTTTAAGTGAAAATTCCATGTAAATATTACCATCCATCCAGGATTTGTGATAACAAGATTTTCAAGATGGCCAACATGGTGGGCCATATTGGATATCAGATCAGCACCATTTTCAATTATGATCAACTAAACATCATAACAGCTCCATGACAATATGACTATCCAGTCAAGAGGAGTGTCAATAACAAGATTTTCAAGATGGCTGCCATGGTGGCCATACTGGATGTGTGAAGGTCACTATTTTCATTTAGGCCCAACTAGGCCTTGGGATGAATGTGTTTGTCAAGTTTTACCAATTGATAAAATGGATGAAAGGCCACTGCATCAACTCTCTGGGTCTATGACCAGTAGAGCTAAAAACTGCAGGAATAATTGTGCTAACGTAATTGTTTGTTAGATGGAGAGACAAGAGAATTCCTATATAACCCCACCTCTTGAGGCAGGGGTATAAAAAAAAACCTGTTTGAGAACCACATAGCTGGGTTAAAAAAAAAACTCATTGTCACAGTTACCAAATAAAACTGGCTAACTCTTTTTACCAATGAAAAAGCTTCAGAAAATGGCTGAATAAGACTGTTTCAACTGTAAATGATTAGAGTAAAGAGAAAAACTTTTAGTTTTATAATGGCTAACTTGTTATAAGAAAAAGGTAATTCATACAGGCCTAATCATTCACTACAGCAAAGACTACTGTTCTTGCTTTATAGGAATAGCTGTTTAATGGCTTTTTTGACTCACACCAATTCATGAATTACAGGATATCACTACAAAAATATCTAGAAATAACAATATTTACGAGTGCTTCTGGGTGAAGGAGGCTTCAAGTTTTTGCCTGGGAGGTGGCCACAAGTCTTTTGACCCCACCGTTTTCCTAATTCCCAGCAAGTCTAGGAGGCCACGTTTTCCTAACATCTGAAAGTCAAGAGGAAATGCAGAAGAAAATTATGGGGCCTAATGTGAGACTTGATACATCTGTAAGGGCTGTATGATCAAACCTGCATAAAATGACCATCAAGGGGACCAACAAAGTGGCCATTATGTACTGGTAGTCTTTATATGCAGGTTGCAGTGTGTGTATATTCATAAACTGTAATTGGACATTCATCAGGACAGAGTTTGGGTCAATCCACATACATTTGCCAACCCACTCACCCCCATTTATCTTAACTCTGTTAGCTCGAAAATATCTCTTCATGTTGTCTTTTATATAAGTTTTGAGGTCAATATAGTCTGATACAATCCATTTTTATTTTCTTGAAATGTTCTCAAAAATGGAGACTTCAATCTGTTAATGTATTCTTTCATTTATTCTTTCCTCTGTCTTTAGAAAATAACCTGACTGTTTGCTATAGATCTCTCTTTACCTATGAAAAGTAGTGGTCAACTTCCAAACTTGAATGAGGCGGAGAAATTGTTCACTGGCAGTGATTACATGATGTACCATTTATAGAAACCCTATGGCAGTTTCACACATGTTGCAATGTACATCATAAGTATGTTATGAGCTCAATACCCGTGTATGAGTTTAAGTTGCAACAATTAATCTATCAGGTTTGAATATGAGTTTCTCATCAGAAACTCCCAATATCAAATTTAGCCATTTTATAGTTGGTTAACAATCAGTCCTGTTGCACATGTCCATCATAATTGATTCTGCATCTACTGAATAAGAGGAATCTATTTAATCCAGATGATCTTAAAAGTACAGATAATCAGCATTGAGATGACACTGTATTACACTGATTGAAGAACTTAAGATTTCCTTAAAAACATTTCTAATTATTGAATTAATGAACATGATAACATCTGAAAAAATGAATGCAATAAAATGAGATATAATGAAAAGCAACCGAAATTTCAAAATATAGTAAGGGTTCCATGGAATGTGGTGTCCTACTTGCTCACCATCCTATAATGTACCTCTATTCTATCTGACTTATTCACCATCCTATGATGTACCTCTATTCTATGTGACTTATTCACCATCCTATGATGTACTTCTATTCTATCTGACTAGTTGACCATCCTATGATGTACTTCTATTCTATCTCACTTGCTGATCATCCTATGATGTGCCTCTATTCTATGTGACTTTTTTACCATCCTATGATGTACCTCTATTTTATATTGACTTGCTGACAATCCTGTGATGTACCTCTATTCTATCTGACTTGTTGCCCATCCTATGATGGACCTCTATTCTATCTCACTTGCTGACCATCCTATGATGTACCTCTATTCTATGTGACTTATTCACCATCCTATGATGTACCTCTATTCTATGTGACTTATTCACCATCCTATGATGTACCTCTATTTTATGACTTGCTGACAATCCTGTGATGTACCTCTATTCTATGTGACTTGTTCACCATCCATCGATGTACCTCTTTTCTATCTGACTTGTTGCCCATCCTATGATGGACCTCTATTCTATCTGACTTGCTGACCATCCTATGATGTACCTCTATTCTATGTGACTTATTCACCATCCTATGATGTACCTCTATTCTATGTGACTTGTTCACCATCCTATGATGTACCTCTATTCTATGTGACTTATTCACCATCCTATGATGTACCTCTATTCTATGTGACTTATTCACCATCCTATGATGTACCTCTATTCTATGTGACTTGTTCACCATCCATCGATGTACCTCTTTTCTATCTGACTTGTTGCCCATCCTATGATGGACCTCTATTCTATCTGACTTGCTGACCATCCTATGATGTACCTCTATTCTATGTGACTTATTCACCATCCTATGATGTACTTCTATTCTATCTGACTAGTTGACCATCCTATGATGTACTTCTATTCTATCTCACTTGCTGATCATCCTATGATGTACCTCTATTCTATCTGACTTATTTACCATCCTATGATGTACCTCTATTCTATCTGACTTGCTAACCATCCCATGACGTACCTTTATTCTATCTGACTTGCTCACCATCCCATGTTGTACCTCTATTATATCTGACTTGCTAACCGTCCGTTGATGTACCTCTATTCTATCTGACTTGCTAACCATCCCATGATGTAATTCTATTATATCTGACTTGCTGACCATCCCATGATGTACCTCTATTCTATCGGACTTGCTGACCATCCTATGATGTACCTCTATTCTGACTTGCTGATAATCCTATGATGTACCTCTATTCTATTTGACTTGCTGACCATCCCATGATGTACCTCTATTCCATCTGACTTGCTAACCATCCCATGATGTACCTCTATTCTATCTGACTTGCTGACCATCCTATGATGTACCTCTATTCTGACTTGCTGATAATCCTATGATGTACCTCTATTCTATCTGACTTGCTAACCATCACATGATGTACCTCTATTCCATCTGACTTGCTAACCATCCCATGTTGTACCTCTATTCTATCGGACTTGCTAACCATCTCATGATGTAATTCTATTATATCTGACTTGCCGACCATCCCATGATGTACCTCTATTCTATCTGACTTGCTGACCATCCCATGATGTACCTCTATTCTATCTGACTTGCTAACCATCCCATGATGTAATTCTATTATATCTGACTTGCTGACCATCCCATGATGTACCTCTATTCTATCGGACTTGCTGACCATCCTATGATGTACCTCTATTCTGACTTGCTGATAATCCTATGATGTACCTCTATTCTATTTGACTTGCTGACCATCCCATGATGTACCTCTATTCTATCTGACTTGCTAACCATCCCATGATGTAATTCTATTATATCTGATTTGCTGACAATCCCATGATGTACCTCTATTCTATCTGACTTGCTGACCATCCTATGATGTACCTCTATTCTGACTTGCTGATAATCCTATGATGTACCTCTATTCTATCTGACTTGCTGATCATCCTATGATGTACCTCTATTCTGACTTGCTGATAATCCTATGATGTACCTCTATTCTATCCGACTTGCTAACCATCCCATGATGTACCTCTATTCCATCTGACTTGCTCACCATCCCATGTTGTACCTCTATTCTATCAGACTTGCTAACCATCCCATGATGTACCTCTATTCTATCTGACTTGCTCACCATCCCATGATGTACCTCTATTCTATCGGACTTGCTAACCATCCCATGATGTACCTCTATTCTATCGGACTTGCTGACCGTCCTATGATGTACCTCTATTCTATCTGACTTGCTGACCGTCCTATGATGTACCTCTATTCTATCGGACTTGCTGACCGTCCTATGATGTACCTCTACTCTATGTGCAGAAACTTTAACACAAAACTTTAATACAGAATCTTCACATTGATAACAACTACCATATATACATTGGATCCAACTGCAAACTACATAAACCCTGATCTGCTTTTGCATAATGTGCTGGTACATCAGGATCTGTGTTGTTTGCTCTACTGATCAGTTTAAACAAACTGGATAGAGCCAGATCTACTTAATATGTATTATGCAACAGCAGATCTGGGTCCATCCTGTTTTCAGTTGGCTATGACTTATATGTGAGTATATATGGTAGGCCCCTGCCATCATTGATTCCATTGTCTAGTCATTTGCTACTGAGACAGTAATAATTTTCTTTGATTCCATTGTCTAGTCATTTGCTACTGAGACAGTAATAATTTTCTTTGATTCCATTGTCTAGTCATTTGCTACTGAGACAGTAATAATTTTCTTTGTTGCTAAATTTATTTTGAGTTCTATGGATTCATTGTGAGTGCCCTTTTTGTATACATCACAGTAACTGAAAAGATTTAATGAAAATGTAGAATTTTGGGTTGACATGATATGATATAACCAAGAGATTCATTAGCAAAATGTGCAGATAATTAATATTTTCCTGAGTAGAAAATTACCATGAAAAAGCAACATTGGTTTTGGGGGCTGAAAATCTCAAAATCATGTGGTAGCCAACCACCAGAAAAAGAACCTGGTAGCCCTGCTAAAATGTAAATATCTCATAGACAGAACTTTAATACGAAAATGATAGCTTTAAGGCTTTACATAAGTCATTGATAAGTATTCTCCTTGTGAAATAATTTCATACTTATTTTTTTTTTTAAATTGTACAACAAAATCTTGATATCACAAGGAGGCCCAATGAGCTACCTGAATTCACAATATGGTAGACCACATCCAGCTTTCTGGTAGCCACTGGGCTCCAGGTACAAGATTTGTTGGATTCTGATTTGGCATTCTGTGGCTACAATTTGGATGCCACACTCCTTTTCTCTTAATTTCCATCTGCTGATACATTATGAGTAAAGATGGACAGAGACCAAGATCTGTGAATGTAAACATAATAAAGATAGGTTCACCCAGATAAGAATTCTAAATATGTTTGAGAAAAATTGTCATGCAAATCAGTGGCAGATCCAAATGGATTTTAGGAATTCAGTCAAATCTACACCTCTTCTATTTCAATTAAAATGAGTACACCTATAAGGGGGAAGCTGGCCATTCTAAGTGAGGTAAACCACTACTTCTCAAAGCTGACCCCCCCCATTCTGAATGTATACATGGGAAAAACAAAATCATGCACCATACTATACAGGCATATGTTTTATAAGTGCTGACAACTTGTTTATACAATTTGTAGCATCCAGTCTCTTTGAACATTGTAAATGTTTTAGCATTTTTTTCATTTCTGTTATGTAAAACCATTATAAAAACCATGGAAATAAATTGCAAAATTGTAAAATATACTTTCCGAAAATTCAAATTACCGGTAAATCTTTTTTATTAATTTGTAAAATATCCAATCATAACATCAGTTATCTGACATGTGAATTTCCTCTCACAATCAAGGAATATACTATACCAGCATGATTTCTCTGACTCGGAACTTTATCTCGTCTTCTCCCCATATCTCATGCAAGGTCTGGAGGCCCTCAAGGAGAGGAGAGATGCTAGCCAACACTGCAACCCTGAAACATTCAATGGATACTGAAGACATCTCTTTCAAATGCACTAACTGGTCAAGGATGTTACGATCTACAACATTAGAATACAAACATGTAAACATGTTAAAAGATCTTTGAAATTATTTAGAAAGTTTACCTGCCAATATGCAATATATGTGTATATATGTATGTATATATATGTATGTGTGTATGTGTGTGTGTATATATATATATATATATATATATATATATATGTATGTGTGTGTGTGTGTGTGTATATATATATATATATATATATATATATATATATATATATGTGATCTGCCCATGGCCCATGAATACGCATTTATAAACATGGTTTCAATAGTGGTTATGGCTTCTATACTCTCTAGATCAGTGATGAATTTCTACTTATTAATCAATATTGACATAAGAAAATAACGAGAAAAAATATTAATAATCCTCGTTTTCTAAATAAATTAAACATGGTACACAATTTCATTGAAATCTCCTCTGCTTTCCCTTTCTCTCTCATGCATAAGGAACACACATACATGGAAATCTATGGAGAGAGAGAGAGAGTGAGAGAGAGAGAGAATTTGAGCTGGATGAAACCCTTGAACTTGAACTTACACCAAGTAACCTACAAGAACCTGGGTTGTCATAATGCTATGCTTACACTTTTCATGGGATTTATCTACAGTGTTCAAAATACCAATGATACAAAGTTGCAATAGCCTGTCGAGACTGTACGTTAAATTTCTTGTTTAGGAGGCACACACATACTGCAATCTATTTAATGCTTTGTTTGTTTTTTTTTTTACGTATATTATGGTTCTAAAAACATTATTTTTAAATGTTAAAATGTCCGAAGGTCGCTCTCTCTTTCTCTGTGTTGGTTGGTCAGGCAGCATAGGGATGGACAATTAAAAAAAATCCCCCCCCCTCTCTCTCTGTTGGTTGGTCTATCTCAGCATATCAGTTTTACCACAGTCTCTCTCTCTCTCTCTCTGGATCATTGTCGCAAGCTACGACAAAAATCCATGAAAAAACGAGCGTAATGGATTTTCTCCTGTCATGCGACGATGCCTCTGGATCTATGAATGATGGTAAAATTTACAGATAAACCGACCAACGGAAAGGGGAAAGAGAGAGATGGAGGATAAAAACAATATTATGGTCAGTAGCAATGTTAATTAAAGCATAATAATAACTTAGATCAACTGTAAATAAATTTAAATGTTTGAATTACCTCTTGTTGGCTCGTTATTTAGCTTAGTCTATATTCCACACTCGTTTTAATATACTCGACGGTGACTGAATGGCTGCTGTGTTTGTAGTGGTTTACTTTCTTCACTTACACCATCTTTCATGTTTAAATCATAAGTGTGTCTTATATTTATTTAATCAATATGAATGAAAATAGAAGCTTAAAAAAAAGAAAAAAAAAAGAAAAAAATAAAAGAAAAGAAGCAACTTATCAATTTGCAAAGAGAATTGTGAATAGCCACAATAGGTACAGAACTACATTTTGTAGCAGTCACACTGGGCAGGGATGCGAAGAATTCACTCACTCCATCAATACACAGTTTCCTGTAGTCAATCTTAACTCCATCTTAAATGCAAGTATGTGTATTTGTATGTGATATAAATACAATATATGTATAGTATGTAAGCTGTATCTTTGATATACCACTTGCTGTATAAATTTTTCATTAAAAGGAAACTCGGCAAGCCTCATTTCCTTTTAATGAAAAATATATACATCTCATGGTATATCAATGATACAAAGTACATACTATACATATATTCTATATATATATATATATATATACACACACACACCACATATCTCACGTATAAGCCGAGTCCAAATGCAAACAACATAGACCCTGATCTGCTGTCGCATAATGCACTGGCAGATCAGGGTCTATGTTGTTTGTTCTACTGATTAGTTCTTACAAACTGCATAGACCCAGATCTGCTGGCGCATTATGTGACAGCAGATCTGGGTCCCCATATCTTTTAAATATATACTATTACAGCAATTATTCACATATTACATGTAACACCTATTGATTCAGTTGTGTTTTCATGATTGATGTCTTTCACAAAATGAAACAGATTTTTCTTTACTGACAAATGAAATCACTGTTCTAGTTGCATGACCTACTGACCTCTGCTTTTATGTCCTTGTGTTTCACTTAAAACCCTGCACTGATTGGATGCACCAATTTCACTATTATGGATTGAGAGAATGAAGGTATATTTTACATCTGCATGGTTCATTTGTTTGGGTCATAACTTGGAAACTACTGAGATCTCCACCCTATAACCATGAACTTAATTAGTGAGCATGAAGAGAATAATGCACATACCAAACTGTTGTGTGCCATGAGGCAATCCTTAACCCCACCCCAAGGACCTACCGAAAAGGCAAAAACTTTAAGGGTAGAGGTAAAAACAGTGAAGTACAGGGATTCATATTTTTCAAACACATAATTCAAGTTGTATCATGGAAATAATCAGACTATTATAGTCAGATTGTATCATGGAAATATTTCAGTCAGATTCAACTTTCCAATATCACACATGGAAATAATTGGACTATTAAAGTCAAATTCAACTTTCCAGTATGACACATGGAAATAATTTAACTATTATAGTCAATTTTAACTTTCCAATATGACACATGGAAATAATTGGACTATTATGGTCAGATTGAACTTTCCAATATGACACATGGAAATAAATTGACTATTATGGTCAGATTCAACTTTCCAATATGACACATGGAAATAATCAAACTATTATAGTCAGATTCAACTTTCAAATATGACACATGGAAATAATTAGACTATTATAGTCAGATTGTATCATGGAAATATTTCAGTCAGATTCAACTCTCCAATATGACACATGGAAATAATTAGACTATTATAGTCAGATTGAACTTTCCAATATGACACATGGAAATAATTGGACAATTATAGTCAGATTGAACTTTCCAATATGACACATGGAAATAATTGGACTATTATAGTCAGATTTAACTTTCCAATATCACACATGGAAATAATTGGACAATTATAGTCAGATTGAACTTTCCAATATGACACATGAAAATAATTAGACTATTATGGTCAGATTTAACTTTCAAATATGACACATGGAAATAATTAGACTATTATTGTCAGATTGAACTTTCAAATATGACACATGGAAATAATTAGACTGTTATGGTCAGATTGAACTTTCCAATATGACACATGGAAATAATTAGACTATTATGGTCAGATTGAACTTTCAAATATGACACATGGAAATAATTGGACTATTATGGTCAGATTGAACTTTCCAATATGACACATGGAAATAATTAGACTATTATAGTCAGATTTAACTTTCCAATATGACACATGGAAATAATTAGACTATTATAGTCAGATTGAACTTTCCAATATGACACATGGAAATAATTAGACTAGTATAGTCAGATTGAACTTTCCAATATGACACAGGGAAATAATTGGACTATTATGGTCAGATTGAACTTTCCAATATGACACATGAAAATAATTAGACTATTATAGTCAGATTGAACTTTCCAATATGACACATGAAAATAATTAGACTAGTATAGTCAGATTCAACTTTCCAATATGACACATGGAAATAATTGATTCATTGATTGCAGCTGGAGTACAGAGCTGTTAGATTAAGACTTGAACCTTAGTTACAGATTGTTTTCAATATAGAAACCACACACAAGGATATTAAATTTGATTTCTTGACTTAGTTTTAGCTTTGAACCCTTGTAATGCTAAGAAAGAGAGGAATGAAAAAACGTAATATTATATGTTGTTTTGTTGGAACTTGCAATCTTTATGTGCTGAAATTTTATACAAGTTTTGAACAGTTTTTTCACTTATCAATTGATTGTAAATGGGCATGTTTTTAATTGCTTCTAGTAGCCATCATATATAATACTAACCTTGACTTTTATTTTTCTGTCATGATAACTGAATGATGTACCTTTAAGTTAACACAAAGCTCTAAAAGGTTGTCAGAGCAGAGGCTGATAATGTAATCAAATGGGATTAAAACTTTGTTCAAAGCTGAGACCTACACAGGAAAGAAAATCAGCTTTATCTGTATGTGTAGAAAGATTAACAAACCATATGGTATCAGAAAATTTTGAAAAATACTCATTTATGTAATGACATACAAATATACACAGACAGATAGATGGATGGACAAAAAGACAGTTTCACTAGATATTCCACATCTCCAAGTATTGAAATAATTTAAAAAATTCCAATACCTATTTTCCACATATTCTTTCTCATCCAACAGGTCATATGATGGCAAATCTAGTATTGGACAATGTCTGCAAATAATAATAATAATAATAATAATAATAAAGTATTGAATCAGTGATAAGAAATAATCAAACTGTGACAATTCAGTAATCATTTTTTTGCAAAGTAGCTTTATAGATATATATCTGCACATGATGTAAATGTTTACATTGAACTTTAGGTTTCCTTTAATTAGTGCATCTCTATTATATTGTTCTATGAGCTGAATCTAAGGAATAATTACAATCAATGCTTGATAAACCTTATGAATATTATAACAAGTGGGGATCGACTGTAAATGCTGAAAAAACGAAGATTATGATATTTTAAAAGAGTGGTAAAATACGAGGATATGAGGCCTGGAGCTTCTCAGGTCATTTTATCGAGGTTATTGAAGAGTTTACTTATCTTGCTCTCACTTTATCTAGTAACAATAAATTTTCCATAACCCTCCAAATCCTTGCAGACAAAAGGTAGCACATTTTTAACATTCTTATTTGAATCTTCAAAAACTGCTGTCGTAACTTTAATGAAAAGTTAAACCTTTTGATGTTCTTGTAGTTGTGTACTGAATTACATATCAGAAGTTTGGGGTTGTAGCAAATCAAACTATATAAAGAGTTCATCGAAAATTGCTGAAATATCTTCTTAATGTGAAAATCTAAATATCAACTGAAGTCATTTATGGTCATTGGGTAGGTTTCCTCTTGTTTGCAATTTTTTTTGGAAGAATTATCAGAAATTGGCAGGGCTGAGCAAATCCCATAGCCCGACGTCCTGGACTATTCATTTCTGAAGTCAGGCAAGTAAAATTTTCCAAGTGGCTAGTCTGGGACAAGTGCTTTTTAAAAAAGTCAGGCAAGTCCTTATTTTCGTGCTTTAATCACTATATCTACCTTTATTTGGCCAATCATGCCCTCCTGGTGTACTGAACACTTGATTCTACCCCTCTTCATGTATACATTTACATTCTGTATAACACATAAATGTGGTCAGTGATAATTTTCACATATGCGCACGTTCTGTTACCGCTTGACTGCACATTGAGCTAAGTGACCAAATTATTGGCAAATCAAAACACGTCAAACAAAAGAAAGCCAGTATGATCAATTAGCAGTGTTTTAAGTGACTTTGTTGCATTATGTTTACTCAAGCCAGATCCTCGTGAGCAGTTCACTATGATTTTAATCCAGTGAGTCAGTGTAATTAAATTAATGAAAGGTACCGGTACTTTACCGACATCAGTGTTGGTTTCCTTTATGAACTGATTAAATGACAGTAATGATTCTTTAATTTTTAATTGATTATACAGATGATTAACTTCCACGTGCGATATTGCGTTTGAAGCGAAACAATTACGCTAATTAATGAGCTGTCTCTGTTCGTATTTAAAAGAGAAAATGTATGTTATGATCACTTTAGAAGTAGTTGTCAAGCAAGCTGATAGTTACTCTGTGGATAAAATGACTTTGCTAAATTATTTTCGCAAGGAAGGTAATAAGGGCGATTCGAAGAAGGAAATTTTTTGTGAAAGTGGATGAATAAAACGTAAGACTGCTACTGAATGTGCGGTAGCTATTTCTCCAAAGAGACATAAGCAGAACCTTTGAGATGCTTTAGAGCATTTGACTACAGGTACTTTCCTCATGAGAGGGCAGCTCTGTTGAAATATGGGAGAGAAGACTTGCAGGTTCATCTTAATCATCTCCAGGGCTGAGCAAATCCCATAGCCCGACGTCCCGGACTATTCATTTATGAAGTTGGGCAAGTAAAATTTTCCAAGTCGCTAGTCCGGGACTAGTGGATGAAAAAAAAATCATCCCTGGAAATTGGTAATTTTTAATTCAGATAATATACTGAAAACAGTATGTACTGTACTCAGTGCTCAAGTTAGAAATTCTTACAGAGGGAAGGGCATGAGGCACACTTTCAGCAGTTGCAGCACTTTTATTGAAGGAGAAGGCACTTTGTGGAATGAAGGGACATTTTTTGGCCACAAAAGGAGTTGATGAAGCTCATATTATTTAAAATTTAATCTTTTTGGAAGTAGAAATAGATACACGCACATTCACCTATTTATCCTACATTACATAAATAGAAAAATATGTGAAATGAATAGAAAATGACACAGCTTTTAGAGATTTGAAGAGAGGCAGAAGGAAGGACTATAGAAGGGCAATGAGGTCAGAGGGTGGTATCTGTCTAGCTGAAGAAATGGTAATGTTTGACGGTGCAAATTCATAAAATGTAAAATTTGATTTTGTCAGCAAGGCTTTACTGATATGTGCATGTTTCCTAATTCTGTTAGTACTGATACCTTTTTACTTATTTTGTTTGATTACAAGATAACTACTTATCTGAAGGGAATATGTTACTGCATACTTCTTCAAAACTTTTATTTTATACAAAAGTTCAGTGTTGCAACTATTATCCCAACGGCAGGAGACATTGTGTCTGCACTGTACTCAGTATTTCCCCTAGGGGTGCAAGATTGAGAGTCAAAATCCCATTGGTGTCAGAACTTGGGATCAGACTGAGTAAAAAAACAAATTTTGGTATAAGTTCTGGGGTTCAAATTAAAAATTTGTGGGTCTCTGATTCACAAATGAGGGTAAAGGGAAACAGTCTACTATTAAATTTTCCTTCATCATTTACATTATTGCAATAAAAGTTTTATAATGTGCTCAAGTAACTCATAAAATCATTAACATGTTTGAATATCTGGTTAACCTGAAATGAGCTGCACCATGACATTTTCTGTTCCGAATCTTCCTCTCATTTAACTTTAGTGTTCACTCATTACTACCACAATTTATTATAATACCCATGTTTTCGTAATTACTTTTCTTTTCACATTAACAAATCATTAATCACATTACAAATGGTGTATTTGCATAAATTTAGTCTCTTTTGTCATTATTCAACCTTAAAATAAATTAAATCTTCCTTGCAGTAGGTGTGACTTTAACCTTGAAAATACGCTACACTTACAGCGATCAAAGACTTTATATTGCAACTCAGCCAACTACCACAAAACTTTGAATGTTTTTGTTGCCAGATAGATAGTTTTAAAATGGGTATTCATTGCCATCTTAAAAATTGTATCATCTTCAGTGACTTTGGCCATTGCTAGTGCAAACACAGACCTGGATGGATATCTACTAAAGAAAAGCTGTAGGCATATTTTTTTTATTTTTTCCTGATGAAAAAGCATACCAATGGGGGCACACAGGTCAGAATTGGGGAACACAGGACAAAATATTGCAATAAACCAGTAATCCTACGCTCAAGATCCAACACTGCAAAAATCATCCTTTTCTTAGTATCTTAATATACTTTAAATTATAAACATAGATCTGCTCTTATTGGACTGCATGTTTTATCACAACAACTGAGCATCATCAACATGGGTAGATATTGTGCTGATACAATTGAACAAAATGAAAGATACTGCTTCATATGTAATAATGGTGACATTGGGCATTACTTTTTATTCACCTGTAATGCTTATGATGACGTAAGAAAGAAACTGATACAAGAATATTATTGGACCAAACATGTACAAATGTATTGAATTATTTATCTCATCACAGAGCTGAGCAAGTTTTTTATCCATCCACTTGTCCAGGACATGTGGTTTCAGAAAATTAATTTGTCCCACCTACCATTTCACTTGTCCCAAATTGAATTCACTTGTCAAGATTTGATGACATGTTTGCACTTTAATCCATAGAAAGAACAAAGGAAATAATGTACAACATATTTATTTCTTAAAAGAATTTAATTTTTCAAAAACATAGGTTGATATTATACATTTTGTGATGTCAGAGGTTTTAAGTTTTCCATTGTCCAGGTATCTTATATGCACTATATCTTACTCCAATATGGTAGCATCAGTACATGTACTTCCATCAGCAAGAATGGAAAGGAATTTACTGGAATTCAGAGTTTTTCTAACTGCACAGGCCTTATGAGGTCCAGAACTGTCATGAGACTTGATTGGTTTAATCCTGGATTTGTCAGTTCCATTGACAAATACACTGGTTGAATTTCTAACCTCTGCTAATTTGGGATATTGTTTGCAATAACTGCAACAAATTTTTGCTTCCAGTCAATGAATTCAAGCCAGGGATACCTATCAACCCAATGCGGCAGAAAATATCTCAGTCTCTTAGTAGCGTCATATTTGACATTTTTCTTGCCACAGAGTCTGGCTTATGTTTCTTTGGAGAAATAGTTACCTCACGTTCAGTGGCACTCTTATGTTTTACCCCTCTACTTTTACATTAATTTTCCTTCTCCGACTCCTCCTTATTAACTTCCTTGAAAAAATAATTTAGTAAACTCATTTTATCCACTTGTAAATAGCACCTTGCATGACAACTACTTTTAAAGTGATCATAACATACATTTTGACTTTAAAATATGAACAGAGACAGCTCCTTAATTAGCGTAATTGTTTCACTTAAAACGCAATATCAGACGTGGAAGTTAATCCTCTGTATTATCAATTAAAAATAAAAGAATCCATCACTGCCATTTAATCAGTTCATAAAGGGGACCGACACTATTGTCGGTAAAGTGCCTTTCATTAATTTAATTGGATTGATTCGCGGGATTAAAACCATAGGGTGAGTTGTCAGTGAGGATCTGGTGTAAGTAAACACGCGGAAGCCGTTTAAAACACTGTGAATTAATCATACTGGCTTTGTTTTGTCTCACGTGTTTTGATTGGCCAATAATTTAGTTGCTTAGTCCAATATGCAGTCAAGCCATAATATAACATGCACTCATACAAGAGTTATCAATGACCGCCTGTATGTGTGATACTGGCTGTAAGTAAATACATGGAGAGGGGCAGAATCAATCATTCAGTATGCCAGGAGGGCATGAGCGGCCAGACAAAGGTAGATAAAGTGATTATGGCATGAAAATAGGCACTTGCCCAACTTTTTTAAAAATAGGCAAAGAGCACTTGTCCTGGAGTAGCGACTTGGAAAATTTTACTTGCCCAACTTCGATAATTAATAGTCGGGGATGTTGGGCTATGGGATTTGTTCAGCCCTGCAACAAGAATAACAGACATTTTTGTAACCTTCTAAAATACGTATATGAAACAATAAAATGCAGATGAATGATTGTATCATAATGAACATTAAGTGTATATCTGGTTTTTCTATTAATCTCCCTTTATGCTCATAGAATGATTATTTATCACATCGTCTGACTTTGTTTAGTTAGTATATGTACCTTTGAGGTATTTGTAATTTTGTAAATCAAATATTTTTGATACATTTTTCAGTGTAGTCACAACAGTTGTCTGATGCCATGACCAACTATCAATTCAGTAACCTATAACCAAGTACAGTATTCCCTAATTATAATGCTATCGATGGAAACCATGGAGTATACCACCTTATAGTAAGACTGCCTTATAATGAAGTACATGAAACAGTACTCCCTCAATATAATGATGTCCATGGGAGCCTTAGAGTATATTGCCTTAAAATGAAACTGTCTTATATGAAGTGCATGATACATATAATTTTACTACCACTTAATGCAATGGGATCCATGACCATAATTGCCTTATAACAGGAACCGTGTTATAATGAAAGGATTTATAATGGGAACTGTGTTATAATGAAGGGTCTTATAACAGGAACTGTGTTATAATGAAGGGCCTTATAACAGGAACTGTGTTTTAATGAAAGGATTTATAACGGGAACTGTGTTATAATGAAGGGCTTTATAACAGGAACCGTGTTATAATGAAAGGATTTATAACAGGAACTGTGTTACAATGAAGGGCATGAAAGGATTTATAGTGAGGGATTGCTGTATATGTTTACAAGTAAATAATGAATTGAACTGTTTAGTGAACTTATGGGAAAAAGTCACTGGCTCATTTCTCCAACTATAAAGTATAACATTTCATTTTCTACAAAGTCATTTTTTACATCACTGCCAGGAAGTTAAAATGACATCTGACCTCCAATGTGAATTTATTAATGATGTCAGACATCATTTCTATGCAACCCAGCCTGTCAAAGAAGCCTACAGATGAAGTTCTAATGAAAGATTCAAGTAAGATGTAGATCAGCCACTTGATTGCAAAGAAAACCATTTCTTAATATTAAAATCACAAGTTGAATTTGAGTTTTGCTTTTACTTAAGTATATCAGAAATTAATGCTGAAATCATCATGAAAAAGATATATGAGCAGTGTCATGAAAGCATTTGCCTTCCTTCTAAAAGTATGTAGTGTACTTGTACAATCAATGATTTACTTTGTCTCCATCCAAATTTGAAACATATTTCCTATTTCTCTGTATAGTGGGTGAGACGGGTAGCCAATGATTGTTTTCCTGGGTGAATGGCAGTCATTTTCCTCTCCCTCTGAGCCTTCTTCAAGCAGTTTTTGTAGGTCACTGTCATCTAAAAATCTGTAATTTATGCTCTTCTCTGCTTCAAGAACCTGAAAATGAAATTATAATTAGGTCAGGGTGTGTTATTAGTATGATGTAAGGCCCCCCCCCCCCCCCAATGTGTGGTTCTGGTTACATTGAAGAAAAAAAATGAGGGTAGGTAGGTTGGTACAAACTTTTGTTTTGGTCCGGACTGATTTAAATGAAGCATAAACTAGAAAACAAACATCACTCACATCATGAATTTAACTTTGATGGTAGTTACATCCCTTTGTTTATTTGTTTTCCCAAAAATGTGTTTCTTTTATTTCAGAATTTTTTAACATACAACTTTCCACAAAAAAAATGTGGGTTCAGCCGGAAAAAATAAGGCCGGTCAGGTAACCAGAACCACACATACTTTTTTATTTGGCCTAATGTATAACTAATGGGTCTATATCATATACAGCAGTGTCAGATCCCTGGTAGCAAATGAAGCTACCTACATAAAAAAAAAAATTATCCATAGGTCCCATTTTTTCAACAAAATACAATACAAAATAAAAAAAGCTCTTGCAGACTGAAGAATTGTGTCTGTGCAGCAGAACTTTCAAGGAAAATTGTATTACTTGCAACAACAATCATAAGAAGTATTTCATCTCAAATCCATTTAAAGAAAGGGAAGAATCCTGTAAGAAGCACAAGATTTATATGCAAAATAATTGATTTGACAATTGATTATGTGCCCTGAAGAATAAAACAATTTTAAATTGTGAAGCTGTTGATTATATTTCCTCAGTGATGTTTTTGAAAAAGAATAAAACCCTGGACGAATGACTGATGCAATTATCGGTAACACAAACTGAACAACATATGATTGTGCCTTTTTCTGAATAAAAGAAAAGTGTGCTAATCTATCAAGTCATTTTCATTCAGAATTTAATGGCAAACCATTCTCTTTATACATTATACTTAAAATTATTTTTTGTTTCAAAATTATGCATTAACTTTGTAAAGCCAGTTAAATATATTAAGATGCAATGTAGTCCATGTTAAGATATGTAATTCTACTACAGTGCTCCTCAAACAATATTAAGCAGTAATACTTACAAACTGCATGCAGAATAAATTGTATCAAGGATAATTTACTCTTAATAGATGTCAAAAACCTAAAGATATTTACTTCATTACAGTACTGGTCGATATTTAAATATATGAATTTAGTTTCTATTAAATTAACTGTTTTCATACTAATAATAAGGTTATAGTGATGAGGAAATTAATGTGGTGCAACTGAAAAGAAATCATTCATAAATAAATGTATTATAGCGAAATTGGAATTTCTGTGTGATACTTGATGTGAGATTTGGGAATCCCCAAGTGGGATTACCACTCTCATGTACTCAGGAAGCAGCTTGGTATATTTATTAATCCACATGATTTTCTCTCTATCAGTGATTTCACTTTACAACAATATGATATGGTAGCCTGTGTAGAGACCATCTCTCTCTTTCAATAGAAGCTAGCACAACTACGACACATAACAGCACAGACATTTTGAAAGTTGTATTATTATTAAGAATCAGCATGATTAATTTAACATAAACTGTGATAAGCTTTTACCAACATAACATAAAACATTAAAGACCTTTAATAAACATGATTCAAAAACATATAAATATAGCATAACATATAACTGCACTAAGAGACAAATCACATTGCATATAACTTAAAATGTAAGCAAGCAAAGTACTTTAAATGAAGCAGTATTTAAAAGTGAATTCAGTGTTTAGGTATCTAAAATAAAAAGCACAGTTTAGAAAATGAAGCTAAGATGTAAATTAAGCCTTAAAAAACAAGATACATGTATAAACAATCAAATATCAAGCATCTTAAATGAACAGGAAGCACATGTTAAAATTAGAAACATGCAAAGATGTAAATTAAGCCTTAAAAAACAAGATACATGTATAAACAATCAAATATCAAGCATCTTAAATGAACAGGAAGCACATGTTAAAATTAGAAACATGCAAAGATGTAAATTAAGCCTTAAAAAACAAGATACATGTATAAACAATCAAATATCAAGCATCTTAAATGAACAGGAAGCACATGTTAAAATTAGAAACATGCAAAGATGCAAATTAAGCCTTAAAAAAGAAAAGAAAATGAGTTTATAGTTGGGCGTTTGTACATAAGACAAAACAGTAAAACAGTGACACATATGTTAGTTCTTGTCATCATGGCAGGAGAGTTGGGCAGGAGTGGGGTAAGGGGTGGGAGCAGGTATTTGCAGATATTACATTTAAATTCTTTACCATCCCACAATAAAATTAACGATGTAGATAAACTGAAATTGTATTCCTTTCCAGAATGATTTGGTAGCTCATTCCACAGAATAGCAGCTGAAAATCTACAAGATTTCTTCCATGTATTGAAGTTCTTGGGACATCTAAATTATCTGAATATCTAAACTTATTGTGTTTAAAACACAGCACATCATCCAAACAATCTTACAAACAAGCAATCTTATTCAGAATTTTAAAATTGTTTAGAGGTAATGATCTAGAAGTCTATGCACTTTCAGGGTTGTCTGCCTTAAGTAAGAGTTTATGGTAATTACTGATATATATATATATATATATATATATATATATATATATATATATATATATATATATATATATATATATATATATATATATATCACATACACATCTCAGAGCATGATCTTGTAATTTTGTCAAGTTTAGTAGTGTTCTTATCACTTCAGAAGTGCCAGGTTGGAAAGGATAAAGGTAGATAAAATGATTAGTTTGCTGAATCCTGTTAACTTTTGACCAATACATTTTAAGACAAGTAGTTGTCTAGAAGCTTTCCTACAAAGTTTTTTTTAAAAAACATGTGTATTGAATTGCAGTTGGTGGTCAATATCGATTTCCAACATTTGACAATTTCTTCACAGTTTACAATGGCCTAGCTTATATTAAGTACAGGTTTCATACAGAATGTCTTTTTACCTAAAGCCAGTGTTTGAAAGCTTTTCTGACTTGGCTTGCATTGTCTTCACAGTGAACCAGTAGATCATAATGCTAGACTCTTTTTCAAGTATATCAATCAGGGTGTCAAAGTTCGGAGAGAAAAAGTACAGAGTGTTGTCATCAGTAAAGTTATACAGAGAACCATATTTAATAAAATTTCTGTCCAGCTACTCATGACATCTGTATCTTAATTTGCTGCTTATGATATGACAGACAGCTGAATAAGAGACTTAATGAGCCATGAATCCGATAAGCCCTAAGCTTGCAAATGAGAATATCTTGATGAAAGCAGTAAAAAGCCTTATTAAATCAATCAGAACTGCAGCTACATATTTGCTTTTGTCAAGAGTCTTCTTTCAGTCTTCAAGTAAATAAAAAGAGTAGTCTGGCATCCATGACCTTTTCAAAAAGCACCCAAATAGTTGTTAAAAATGCTCTAAAAAAATTATGCCAAATGGTTCTCAGTTGATTTCTCATAAAGTCTGGATATTATGGGTAAAATGCTAACTGGTCTGTAATTATTCTTATCAAGAGGATTAGGGTTTTTTGAAAATCAGAACTACTTGTTCTTCCTTCAAAGAGTCAGTAAAAATATTTGTTAGATCTGAAACACAGTCAACAATGATTGATGCTTAAGCTTTAAATAGCTTAACAGGAATCAGGAATCTTTTTGGAATTCAGATTTCTTATTGTTATAAACTTCATCACTGTTAGACCAACAAGTTGTTCTCCACCTTTTTTTTTTACTGAACAATTTGTTGGTCTACATCACTGTTAACTTGCCAAATTAAAAAAAAAAAAAAAAAAAAAAAGTGCTACTTTTGTCCTTAAAGGATAAAAAGTAACATCCTTCCAATGTCTTATGCCACATTTATATAAAAGTTATTACAAAATTTATAATATTTCCATAGTACAGTCGAACCCACTTATCTCGACCTCGGTTAACTCGCCAACCCTATTAAGTCGACGTTTTTGAAGTGGAACCGCCAAATTCTCTCTTTGTCTTAGCATTTTCTCATCGGTTATGTCGATTCTTTTATGTCGCCGAACCCTAATATCTCGAGCACAAAAGAGGGCCAAATTTGCCACTTAACGTCGGTTATCTCGATCCCCATGACCAATCGCCGGCTTTTGAAAATGTTAGTTATTGATGCCACTTCACCATCTCACTACCGTATTTTCGCGTATATAAGACGCGTCTTATACAAAGTTTTACGTACCCCTCACACAGGAGTCGTATATTAGTGGGCGTCTTATCTAAGTATTTTTTAACACGAACGAACGGTACAGTGTGTGATATTGAAGGACGATTATTGCAACAAAGCATTTTAGACTTTGTAAAGAAAACATAGTAACCGCGTGTACGATACTTTTCAGAGCTCTGTCAGAGTGAAATGACTCGCGAATTTAATTTTGACACTGGTTAGCTATGTTGGAGAATATAATAAAGGTTTGTATCGAGAATCGACAGTGGTTTGTATTGTATACTGGTAAATCTCTGCTGTTGGTTGGTGCACATATGCCTTTTGTTGTTAGCAAACATGTACATTTTTATAGCATGCCGATCGCTTCATCAAACAAATCGCGGCAACGCTGTTGTGTAAAAAAAACCTCCAAAAACACGTGCATGTACATTCTCATTTATTAACGCACATCATGTACACAAAGAAATTTCAAGCACATGTTAATATATTGTCGCCATATTGGTTTTCGTTTATCTCGATCATCGGTTATCTCGACGCTTTTTGGCAAACCCCTAGGCCGGCGACATAACCGGGTTCAACTGTATTGTTTACAATTTTTGAACCTTCTTTGATACCTTATCTTGATCTGCAGAACATCTGACAAATAAGGCTTAACGTAACCGGAGACAGATGACAGTACCGTAGATTTAATGCCCTCAGCATGTCTATCAAAAATTATGTTCTCAATGATTAAATAGACAGTTGTATCAAGGAAGTTTGTTTCTTCTTTTTAGTGCGTAACCATACCTTTTTCACATATTCTGTGAGGTTTAATTTTCTTGACATCGTTAATATTGCTACTATAGTGATGGCGTGTGCCGTGTCAACTCAGTCTGCCCTTGAATTCCTTTTCCACTACCCTACTGATAGGTGGTCAAATATAATAGAGAAATTGTGTATGTCATCATTTCTAGAACAATCTGCATATGATTAAAATGTATAGTACTCCAAAACAGTCATCACTAATCTGTCTGACGAAATAAGTTGACATTTCTCTAATCGGAATTTCGGCCTTTTCTGTCAAAGCTGAAAAAACTTGGCTGTATTAAGGCGGATTAATTTTCCCATTTTCGGACGAAAACAAAAAACCAAACAGGACAAAATTCTGACGTAACAAAGTAGTACACGGCATACGATGTTTCTTCAACGTATACGGACTAAAGAACAGGTTAATTAAACATATTTAAGTTAAGAAACATATTATTTACTTAAAATAGCTTTTGAATTTAAAAAAAATATATATATATGAAATGAATCAATACTGAAGTTTACATATAAACAGTGTATACCGGTCCCTTGTTGTATCGACCCACGCCCTATTTTGACGCAGTGTCATAAACTCCCACTTTTCGAGAGAACGCATCTTTCAATGACGTCACGACCATATTTTTTTTTTTTTTTTTTTTACGCTGAGCAACACCGAATCTCACAGAGAGCAACATTTTTGTTAAAAATCTTATCATTATCAGTTGTGAAATGAAACAAAGATACATACAATGAAAAAAATCCATTTCATTAATTCTCTTTTTTCCAATCAGTAAGTCCTCATAAAAATCCGTACTAACTATTATGAAGGGTAAACCAACTTCCCGCCAGAACAGGCGTCCGGTCTGCTACTCAATATGTGGTAGCAACGTAGCTGATATCTGCATCAGTAACTGTTTAGAATAGTGTACCGTATTGTAAAATTTTATGTGGATCTGTCGTTACTAATGTTCAGAGGTGGTTCTTCGTTATTTTAATTTGTGCAAATTTACCAGAAACACATTCTTTTACGATATATTTCATAATTAAATCAGCATCCTCTACTACTTTGCTTATTTAAATCAAAGTATTAGGATTTTTTTATATGATAAATAAGCAATTTTACTTTAACAGTAAACTTTCAATCACCCTTTAAGAGAATTTTAATATTTAACTTATTTTGACCAATTTAATTGTTAAAAATTTTTTTTATATGGTACGAATGATAATAAATTGAAAATAAAACCTTCTCCTGTAACTTTATAGCTTCTGTCACTGATTATCTGCACTTCTAGAGAAATAAGTTACGAAGGCTGCAAACCAGTTTTGAAGTTCCAAAAACAGCACATTCATGGATTGAGGTTCTGCATGTTCACACTGCCAAGTAAGTTTTAAAAAATAGGTCATACGCTAAATCTAATATTTTTTTTAATTACAAGTAACCAATTTCATTATAATACCATCATGCTTTTTCCCAATTTGATTCTTTAACTTTTGAGACAAAATCTGTCCCAAAACCAAAATTATGATAAATATAAGAAAAGCTTTAGGAATGCTAAGTTAAGTTTCTTTATTTAATTTTTCCTAGTAACATGAGTTTTCTATGTGCTATTGATGTTGTTCTGCAATATTATTTGTTTTACCATAGCTTATGTACAACGGTGTCACGGGAAGAAGTAGATTCGTGTGAAGTGCGTTAAAACAAGTGACATATTACACGAACTTTCCGACATGGAGTTGTCGGGTTGAAAGCATGCCAAGAGTATGAGTGAATATATCAATGTCATTTGATATGCATGCTTTTCTAAAATAACTAATATTTCAAATTAAGTGAGACTTATTACTATGAAAGGAGCATACTTTTGGTAAAGTGAAAAATTCTTAAGTGCGTCAATACCGAGGACTCCAGGATGCTTTTGACTAATGTTACGACATGTACCATTCGGAACACATCGTTTCTTTCCAATGCGAGCTGAATAGGGTTTTTTTTCTAGCAGACTAAACAAATTTCAATACACGCACTGGACTAAGCACCGGATTTTCATTGGATAATTCCGCGGGAAGTCAACCTGCAGTCCCGCTTATGCTCTAGAAAAAAGATAAATAAAAACACGTCGGAAAGAAAATAGTGACATGCGGAAATCAAAAGCTTGAAAGGTTAAAGTTTCGTCTGCTAAACTGTCAAAATTGGCGACAAACAAAAAATGTTACTTGGCAGAAATATTTTGAAAAAACATGGTAAGTAATGAAAACGCTTGCAAGACTTTGTACAATGCCAGATGAGCCATACTTGAATCGAGTAATAGTCCCAGCTGCGAATGGATCTTTCACATCCGAATCAATGTCATGTAGATGAAAATGAAAGGACACAGCTCTTTGAAAGGAACTTATTTCATTTTTATCATGAAGGTGGTAAACAGCGAAATACTGATATGACAGTAGCATTGAACGTCCTATTTTCCCAGTACTTAATGTTAAAATTAAAAGTTTAACATTTATATGCATTTAATTTTATATTACTATCCCATGGTAAAATTTGTTCACAAGTGGAGTCTTTAGACAATGAATCATTTCTCAAAAAGTAATATAACACTGTTGAAATATTCTTGGTCATTTGGCTGTGAGGTTCTGACAGGGACACGTTCATTTCTCATCGTACATAGCACTCACCCTGACTTTTGCACTGGACAGTACGTTCATAATCCTAGCACCAGACATAACTAACTTCCTGACGTAAGCTCCATATCTTTCAGACCTCAGCACCAGAAATGTCTACGTGCCAGACCTTAGCAACGGAAATATCACCCCTTTAGACCTTGGCACAAGACATATATTCTTCACTGACCTTAGCGCCGGACAGCTACACTTCCCTGGCGATAGATATATCCAGTGGTAAGGTCAGGGAAGTATATATATGTCTGGTGCTAAGGTCTGAGAAGTATATATGTCCGGTTCTGAAGTCTGGCAGGTAGATGTGTCCATTGCTAAGATCTGGAGGTAGATATTTTGATATGGCTCTAATATGTAGATTACCTGGCCGTAAAGTAGATGTCTGGTGTTAAGGTCAGGGAAGTATATATGTCCGGTACTTAAGTCTGGCAGGTAGATATTTCCAGTGCTAAGGTTAGACAGGTAGATTTTCCCGGTGATAAGGTTAGACAGGTAGATTTTCCAGTGCTAAGGTTAGACAGGTAGATATTTCCAGTGCTAAGGTTAGACAGGTAGATTTTCCCGGTGATAAGGTAAGACAGGTAGATATTTCCAGTGCTAAGGTTAGACAGGTAGATATTCCCAGTGCTAAGGTTAGACAGGTATATATTTCCAGTGCTAAGGTTAGACAGGTAGATTTTCACGGTGATAAGGTTAGACAGGTAGATATTCCCGGTGCTAAGGTTAGACAGGTAGATTTTCCCGGTGATAAGGTTAGACAGGTAGATATTCCCGGTGATAAGGTTAGACAGGTAGATATTCCCGGTGATAAGGTCAGACAGGTAGATATTCCCGGTGATAAGGTCTGGCAGGTAGGTATTTGATACGGCTTTAATTTTTAGATTACCTGGCCGTAAGGTCAAGTGAGCTTATGCAAGGCAGTCGTGCGTCATCCATCAACATTTGCAATTTTAAACTTCTTCTCAAAATGTACCGTACCAACCTGAACCAAATTTGGTGAAAACGTCTTGGCATGAAGACCTACTACGTTTTGTACAAATAGTGCCAATCTTTCATCAAATATGGCAACCACTCTTAAAATTAGTAAAACCTCTGGCTTTTACATGATTAGATATGTCATTTGTTCTACATTCAATGATGCCCTACTTCACATACAACTAATCTATTTACCAAGTTGATTTCCTACTGGACCAATGCGCAGATTTGTTTAAAGTGATATCATAAATCTACTACACATGCTTGTACACTCCAACGCAACATAATTAAATTTTAAGAAACCTGGACTTGGATGCCTGGAAACACTATTTAGAGACCTCTTCAAATGAATAATTTAATTGAAACTAAGTGGGCTTGTTGACTGACTACATTTACTAGCAGAGTGTAATGAAATTAAAACAAGCAAACAAAAAATAAATAAATGCATAAGTTTAGTTTGTAGGAACATCTTATACTTTCTAAACCTTGAGAAAGCTCACTGTAATGTGTGATCGAGGTAGTTTGGGTGAAGAGTGAGAAAATAATGAACTCGAACGTCACTGTAACAGATCAACAGGTTTTCATTTTTCAACTTTCATAGTATAAAACAAATTTGAATGATTTAAATGTGGGGGGGGGGGGGGGCGGGGGATAAGAAAGTTTACACTTAACTCTGTCAGTTATATAAATTCCTACCATTATTTTCGTCATTTTCAGAAGTTTTAGAAGTAACACTCTGCATTGATATTTATTTATTGCAAAAATATCTCTCACTCACTCTCCCAGTGGCGAACTCAGAGTAGCTTTGGGCCAACAACCCCCTCTTTTTTCAATGAAATGAGTATAATTTTAAGAGAAAGTTGGCCTCAATAAGCAGAGCGAAATTAAATCAATGTCTTTGCAAAAAATCTCTCACTTTTTTCTTTCAATCACTATCTCACCAAGAAAGGAATAGTTATAACTGATCATTTTTATATTTGAATTGTTTTGGCTTCCTTTCCCCCATACCTCTCATCTTATCATTGCCACAAATAATCATCAAGTACCTTTCCAATATAAGCAAGTGCACTGCAATATCACACTTTACTTGTATATTTGCTTTTAATTGTACATTGTCAAGACCAATACCATTGACTATTATTAGCCACAATTAACTGAATTACATAACCATGAAGATGTCATATGAAGGTGAGAGTGGTCTTAAATTAACTATCACGGTCTGTAAGCTTGCACAAAAATATAACATGTTAATTTATTAAATAATGAAAGTGTGAATTATTTTTCCCCCATGACCCGCGAAGCGGATCTCGCGGGATGCGGATGTGGTCTAGTTTTATATATCTCTGGTATTCGGTGTCCAAGATTTATAATTGGCGTAGGAAATATATGCTAAAAAAAACAGGCACAATTAAAAATTTATTTTGCAAAGTAACATTGAAATTTTTGCTTTAACCTTCATTATATTCATCAAACTGTTTTATTAGCTCCACTGGTCATAGACCAGAAGAGCAATCTGCAGATCATATATCAGAAGAGCTATGGGATGGTCTGTTGTCAGTAGTTGTACGAGGCTCTCTGGGGTCTAACGGAAATTAACATTAACCCATAGGTTTACATTAGGAGGCACTCTGGGGTCATACGGGAAATCCTATGTTAAAATTGTCCATAGGTTTAACACAGGAGGGGACAGTCTGGGTCAAAAGTGTTTATAGGATCAAAAGTGTTTATGGGGTGAAACGGGAATGGTAATGTTACATTTTTACGTATAATCCAACAAACACCTTTACTATCCAGCACACCACATATACTATACATCCCCCCACCCCCACTATCTAACAAAAAGCGTAGGAGTGTTTATACACACATTATACTTACAAACACACAAACAGAGGGGATATAATATAAAAGAAGGGGGATGAAATAGACACACACTCTCACACAAACATACAAACATACTATCGCACACAAGGGTAGGAACTGTTTATAGACACACTACTACATCCTCACAAATATAATATCACACAAAAGAGAGAAGTAGTAAGGGATTTTAAGTTTTAGTTGTAAACAACATAGACATAGACAAACAAAAATGATTAGTATCTCTCTTTTCTAGAGATCTGGGTGGCCCTGAAAAGGGCCGTTGGGGTTTGTTAACCCAAGAGAGTTAACACATGTGGCATCGCTTCACTGGTCTTCTTCTTCTCAAGCTTCTTCTCACGGCATGTCAGCTGGCCAATACCCGCTTCAGCCATCTTTGCCTCTCTACATAAATTCTTCTTTTCCATATCGCTGTACCTATGATGCGTGTGATCGACCACGATGCTTTACATACATTGGGTAGTCCGGGTTAAACAGCATGCCCGAAACAATGATCGATGACTCTACGCTTGTCCACATCTTGTTGGGTTGTCTTGAGAATAGGTGAAACCATAGGAGAATGTGTTTGTATATATAGCCGAGGATAGGATTGAAATTCAGTCACAGCGTGTGGTATCTCTTCCAATCAGAAGAGAGTGGACGCGTGACGTCACTTTTAATATATATGTGCACGAGCGTTCCTATGGTTTATCATTGGGGAACAGTTCAAGTACAATACCTTTGGCTGAAAAAACGAAGACAATGTATTGGGTTGTGTCTGCTGCGGATACATGGTATACTCGGAACAATAGTACCACGACTACGACTACTACTGCGGCTGTAGCCAGTATTCTTCTTCCAGAAGAGGTTAACTTTAATTTAGCTTTTGCCTGCGACGGTAGTACTACCTTCACATCCTTCTCCATCATTATCAGTTGTTGGTGATTTCAGAAGAAACAGAAGGAAGAATTGGAGAGTTTTTTGCAACGACAGAGAGAAGAAGAACAAGCATTTGTTCAACAACAGCAAGAAGAGGAAAAAAGAAAGCGAGAAGAAGAAGAAGAGAAGAGGAACACTTTGAACAGTTAACAGAAGGAAGGAAGTGAAATCAAAACGGTGAGTTTGTTACAAGACATTTTGTCGGAGTTAAAGTATCTGAGAGAAATGTATCAGACTTCTTTAGCTCAACAAAAGAGAAAGAGACATTCACGATTCAAGACTTCTAAACCTTCTATCACTACATCCATTCTCGCCGCCACTGAGATGACAGCAACAGCAGTTACTACTACCACAATCAAAGCAGCAGCATCAGGAGGAGGAGGAGGAGTAGGACTTGGCCTTGGAAAGGATTAAGACGGTTAAAGCTGATGATGTCAAGTCCATAAATTTTCTTTGCTATTCAAAAAAAAAAAAAAAAAAAAACGCCAACGGTCCTTTTCAGGGCCACTTATATCTCTTAGAAAAGAGATACTACTCAATGATTGCCAAATCAAGTAAAACTTAAATCCCTCGATGATATCATGTGTGAGTGTGTTTGTGTATCTTATCCATACGTTAAGCAAACAAATCAAGAAAAAGAGACACTTACGTTTCCTTTGGTAGATTCTCTTTGAATACAAAATCACAGTGAAATTTTATAACATATCACAAAAACCCATTTTCTTCTTTCTTTCTTTCTTTCTTTCTTTCTTTCTTTCTTTCACTGTCTATCTCTTGTTTTGAATTTTTTTTACTGGCATGGGTTCTTCCTCTTAAGTGTCTTCTGCTGGTCTTGCCTCCTTGAATTTCTTGACGGGTATGGGTTCTCCTTCTGTTTCTGAAGAACGCTCCTCCTCCTCCTGCTTGTTTTCTTTATTCTTGGGACACTCTGAAGACCAATGTCCCTTTTCTTGACAATGATAACAGGTATCTTTACCTTTGTTTCTCTATTCTCCTGTCTTTCCTTTTCTTTGACGTTGTGGACATTCTAGAGCCCAATGTCCTTTCTCTTGACAGAGATAACCATTATCACGACTTTTATCTCGAGTAGAGTAGTCCGTAGTCTTATTGGAAGTGTACTTTCGAATGACTCTCTGTAAATCTATAACGAGAAGGGCCATTTGTTTTGACTCTTCCATCTTCTTCACCGTCTGAAAGCTTAATCAATATATTCTCATAGGGCGAGAAGCTCTCTCTGTATCTGTCTCTGTCTCGGTCTCTGTCTGTCTGTCTGTCTGTCTGTCTCTCTCTCTGTCTCTCTCTCTCTCTCTCTCTCTCTCTCTCTCTCTCTCTATATATATATATATATATATATATATATATATATATATATATATATATATATAGGGAGAGAGTGTGTAAAACATAGTCCAATCAAATTGTTGAATCAAGATGAACCGATCACACTATTCCAGCGATAAACCAGTGGAAGAAGTCAGTAGACGACGACGACTTTCGGTGTCGCCTCATACGCTAAGTGAAGTGTTAGCACAAGTGCATGCTAGTAATTTCGAAGATGACATGAGTGAATCTGAACCAACACCCTCTACCACAAGACCAAGAGAGTCAAGATTCACCAAGAAAGAAAGTCGTTCAGTAGCTCCCGAAGATTAGAGTTCAAGTCTCAAGTGCCACCAGAGAAAGCAGCAGGTTTCATTACAGATTTGCAGGATTCATTGTTACAGACACTGAAACGACAATGCCAAGCTAAAGATGACGATCGTTTGAGACTCTCTATTACTCAAGACAATTTGAAGCCTCGAGTTTAGTACACCGGCAGAATTAACACCGTCCAAAATTATCGACAGAATTCAACACATCCAACAATCCAATGACGAGTTTGACATGACCGATGGAAAAGCCACTCTTCAAATGACCCACGTTTAACCTCCTTGAGGTAGCGGACGCAGAAAAGTGTTATTCGTGGATGAAATTCGTACTACCAAAACAAGTATCGTCCAAATTAACAATGAACAAGTTCAGATGTGCTTCGCCCATGCCATCGTCGTGGGTCAAATGTATACCGAGAAGAGCGATACCGCAGAATGGAAAAGATCATTGGAGAACATTCGACAATCGGAGAGAGCCAAACAACGAAAAGAAGCAGAACTCCTTTTACAGCAAGCAGGCATTTCCAAAGAGACGGTGTGTGGCATTCATGAAATGCAAAAACTTCAAGACGTGTTGGCCCCTTGCTATACGTTGAAAGTATACCCTCAAGTTCAAATACAGTAAAGTGTTTGCGAATTATTGAGATTGTGCTCCACATGTGGAAATCTTATTCAAACCAATAATCTAAAGACACGCATTTGTCCAGGAAAGAAAAGATGCCGTTTCTGTGACCAACTTGTGAAATTTAAGCATCAATGCTACATTCAAAAATATGATAATGAACTCGAGAAGAATAAAAGAAAGATCAGAAGAACAGGAACAAAAAGAAACAAGTGGATTTTATCTTTTTGACTTTAAATGTACACAAGAGACTGGCATTCACATCCGTAATTTTTGCGTAGCTGATCGTGCTTGTTAGAAATGTATACACTGTCCCAATTGTAGTAAGATTCCAGGAGGACGTGAAAAAATCTTTCGGGGACCCCACACTCTTCCCGAGTTTGTCGAATGGATTTTAGACCCTACCGGCAACACTTGGAGCGAAGAGGAAGAGGATGTTCAGCGTTACGGGAACTGCCACCTATATGCTACAGTCACAATTTCTCAGGATACGACCGACAATTTCTTTTGAAATATTATTCAGAACAAGGTACCGAATGTCCCACAGTCACCATGAATGGAGTCAAAGCTCGTCTACATGAAAGTGGGACACGTACAGTTTAAAGATTCCATTAGTTATTTAGCGATGCCTTTGAGTAGAATGCCTAAAACGTTTGGAATGACAGAAATAGCAAAAGGTTATTTTCCACACTTTTTCAATACCGAAGCTAATCAAGACACTGTGCTCCCGCATTTGCCTGACGTTCGCTACTACGACCCCGACGGTATGCGCACAGAACAACGAGAAGCATTCTATGCTTGGTACTAAACTCACTCTTCAAACCCGTTTAAATTTCGAGAAGAAATGTTGAAATATTGCCGATCTGATGTGGACATCTTATCATGTTGCTGTGGAAAATTTCGACAATTATTTCATGATCACGGAAATATCGATTCTTTGCAGGAAGCTTCTACCATTGCCAAAGTGTGTGGATTAGTGTATCGAAAGAAATTCCTGCCTGAGAACAAACTTGCTATCATACCCCCTCAATCCTATCTCTCGGTCAGCCGTCGATATTCCGCCAAAGCTTTGCGCTGGCTCCATTACTTGTGTGAAAGGGATGACAAATGGATACAACATGCTAGAAACGATGGAGAAAAAAAATTGGAAGTCTTTCTGTGGATGGCTGGGATTTAGAAAACCCCCAGATTGTCTACGAATTCCAGGGATGTTTATTTCACGGATGCCCCACATATTTTACTTAACGAAACTTGAAAATTCCTTTCTCAGAGTTTACAATGGAAGAGTTGTACGAGCAAACATACCAACAGCGCCTAAAATTAGAAAATCAAGTATATCAAGTGATTGAAATATGGGAGCACGATTACGATCGACGATTCAAAACCGATCCAAAATTTAGACGCATTGCTGAAAGTTACGACGTGGTTGATATAGAACATTTGGATCCACGAGACAGTTTGTTTGGAGGACGAACCAATGAAACACGCTTGCTGTACGACGAGGACGAATCTCAAGGAGAGCAAATCAAATGAATTGATGTGTGTTCCTTGTATCCTTGGGTGTGCAAATATGCTTGATTATCTACTGGGCACCCTGAAATGCTGACAGAGCACATCGACGTAGAACACATTCGCCAGAACGAAGGTTTGATCAAATGCAAAGTGTTACTCCCGACGAACTTGTACCATCCTGTGCTACCACATCATTGTTAAGGAAAACTGCTGTTTCCTTTATGCCGTACGTGTGCTGAAACATTTAATCAAGACCAACTTTGTTGCCACAAGGATGAAGAACGAGCTTTGACAGGAACGTGGGTGAGTGTCCCATTGTTTCATGCTCTCGATCGCGGATACCAACTGTTAATAGTATACGAAATTTGTCACTTTCCTACCACAGAACAATACCGAAAGGACGACGACTCCAATAAAGGAATTTTTGCCGGCTACGTCAACGAATTCCTAAAACTGAAACAAGAAGCTAGGGGCTATCTTTCTTGGTGCCAGACTCCAGAAGACAAAGACAAATTTAAAGAACGGTACCAAATTCAAGAAGGCATGACTTTGGAACACATGGAAAAGAACGAAGGAAGACGATCGTTTGCCAAAGTTATGTTGAATTGTTTGTGGGGAAAAATGGCGCAACGTCCGATATTACCCAAGACGGAATACTTGGCAGATCCAAGTCGCTACTTTCAACTTGTGGACGACAAAGGAAAACTTATGAAACACGTGGAAATCATCCGTGAAGATTCGATCTTGGTAAATTACGAGAAGTGACAGAATTTGCACCCCCCGACAAGTTTGGAAATGTCATCATTGCAGCGTACGTGACAGCCAATGCCCGTTTAAAATTGTATGATGCCTTGGAACTTTTAGTAGATCGAGTCCTCTACTTTGAGACCGACAGTTGTATGTACATCGATCGCCTCACAGCCATCACCCATATATCGTAGGGGACCATTTAGGAGCTTGAGCTGACAAACACCCAGACGACACTATTGTAAGTTTTGCTACCGGTGGCCCCAAAATTACCAATACGTAGACAGACATGGACAAGTGCATACCAAATACAAAGTCAAAGGATTGACACTCAACTTTCGTTCCAGTCAAGTAGCGAACTTCGATGTCTTGAAAGAAGCTTTACAGCCAAGACAAGATCAAGACCTTCGCATTAAAACATTTGATCCACACAAAATTTTACGTTTGCAAAATCACCAAATTGTCAGTCGACCATTAGAAAAAGTCTATCAGACTGTGTACCAGAAACGAGTGCGACTTCCAGACCACAACACTTTACCGTACGGACACGCTGAGCTCCAGTATAAAAAAGGGGAACGTTCCAAGACAAACTTCATTGTGAATACAAACGAAGACCTAGAACGATGATGAATAATTTAGCACAGCAACTGAGTGAGGGACCCACTATGGACTCCAAGTTCAATTTTGAAGTCAACACACTTTCACCGATAATGACGAATTCGACACAGCAAATGAGTGAGGGTCCTATTGCGGACCTTTCTGCTTTACAGGCAAAAGTGATGCCGTGCGTGTACCTATCTATGGATCTCATCCATGCACTCGCAAACCACTTTGGATACCACTTACTCATCGAGATGTACAAATCAAGGAAGAATACACGTTTCCTGTGGCTTTGCCTGGCTATTGTGACTTTGAAAGTCGACTCAGAACATTCAAACAATGGCCCAAAGATCTGGATGTAATGACCAGTACCAAAGCTTTAGCCAGAGACGGATTTGTCTACTCGGGACGAGGAGAGCAAGTACAGTGTTTCAGTTGTGTTGTGAAGATCCACGAATGGGAATATAAAGACTCAGCTTTCCTGGAACATGCCAGATGATCTCCGTGCTGTCACTAACTTCCTTTGGTCGGGCCTGATCATTATCACCATGGATACTTTTAGAAGGGAGAATTCGTAGTTTACCTCCAGAGCTGCGAGAACGCATTTACAGAGAGCTCGTACAGATTCAAGTGAAACGCAAAGAACAATTGCATCATTTACGCCATAGACTTTTAAATCAATGGTACCTGAATGCTATAAGAGAGTTCATTACTTTGAAAGTGTTCAAATGGTCAGACATTGATGAACTACTCACGACAAAGAAGAGGTTCGATGCCACGAATTCTACTTACAAGGTTGGAATACTACAAAGAATTCTTCCAGAGGATGAAGACTTAGAGGATTGCGAAAAACTTTCAAAAGAAGTGTCACCTCAAGACGAGACTTCTTCAAGACGTGTGGTGTGTGTGTTAGTGACTGAAATATTTCTTCTCCACTCTTTACAAGTAGATACCGTTTGTAAAAAGTATGAATATTTCCTCAAAAAGAAAGACATTCCTGTGAAGGACTAATATACAAGCTTACCATGCCACGACTTTTGTCCTCGGTGTTGCAGCAAATTCCGTAGTGACAGTATTCAGGACTTGAAGGATTACCAAACACTTTTACAAGAACTGTTTCTACATACCATTCCATTGAAGTTTGGACGACATGTGGTGTGTGTATTAGTGACTACATTTCTCGGATTTCGTTTACCAGCAGATTCGTTGTGGGCTATTTATGAACAGTATATGCAGCAAAGACAAGACCACCAAAACTTTATCTGTCGTGCGAAAGACAAATTGTGTTAAAAGTGTTGAGAATAGTGATGAAGACACGTTGTGTACCTCCGTGTGAAGAAGACATTCGTCGTACTTTATCCACTTCATACTTACCAAGAAGTGTGTATAGCTAGTTGGTTACACCAACAAATTTACGACTGGAAAGATGAACATGACTGGAAAAGTCTTGGCTTCGATGCTTGGATACAAGAAGTAGCTCATTATAACAAAGTCATTGTGTGTCACAGATCCAAGAAAAGAAGTTAACTTAAACTCAGTGAAAGACAAGTCAGAAGTGAAAATGGAATTAGAAACAATTTTAGAAACAGGGGTAGAAGAAGAAGAACCCAACATAGAGGAAGCAATACTTCAAGTCCACGAAAGTAGCAGTAGTATTGTAGAGATAGAAAAGAAGGAAGATGTGACATTCCCGGAGAAAATAGAGACAATGAATTCCACAGAGACTTGAAGAACACTAGAGCGTGTACGTAGATTTAATGTGACACAGATAGAACGAGAATGTTGTACACTTGTTTATATGTAGCTGTAGTAATTTTAATTTTGTGCCATATTGATGTACTCGTTTAGCTAAACATTGTAATGTTTTGTCAGTACTAACCAAATCAAGTCCTGCGATGCAAAAACAAATGATTAAAAAAGTACCAAAAGAAATCATCGATACCGTGTGTGAATGTTGTTTGAACGTTTTGAAAGGAACGATACATTTGTCCAAGATACAAAAACAACGATTAGGAAAACATCGGAACGTTCTTCGCCAAGTGGTGAAAAAGAAAATACCCATCAGTCAAAAAGAAAAAAATGCTCGTTCACCGAGGAGGACTTTTATCTATGCTGAACGGACCGTTGTTAAAGGTGGCTGCTGCGTTGTTAGGATCGATTGCTGGACCTCTTTTAGGAGGAGTCATGAGATGAAATGGATTGATAAAAAGGACTCCCTTTTCTGGAAGGACATCATACTTGTACCTTTGGATCTTATGGAGGGGCGAAAACTTACTTTAGTTCCATACAAACGATAGATGGAACTCCATCGTTGGTACGAACAACGAATACCTTATCTACCGCCTAATCCTAACCAAGAGCAGTCTCGAACAGTGGGTAACTTATTGAGGAGCAGCAGCAGCAACAACAGCAAAAAAAACAGTCAATCCCATCATGGAGACACATTTAGCCAGCATCTACTATGAGATCTACATCATGGTTATGCAAAACAAATCGAAAAGAAAAAAGAAAAAGAAAAAACAATGGCAGGGGGAATGGGACAGCACACAAAAAGGGCGTAAACTATATAATTTACAGAAACAGGTTTGTAGAAATATCATCGCCCCAAACCTGGCAAACCCTTTGACACAAAAGTCATAAATATAATAAAATGTGGCAAAACACTCCTAGTCAGCAGTTTTGGAAGATTGTGCCAGGAATAAAAGAAGCAGGAATTAACTGCCCTCACTGTCCCACCCCAGAGACGTTAAACCATGTCTTCAAAGACTGCCCCAAGTACAATCAAGCAAGGATAATATTCCAGGATAAACAAGAAAAACTGAAAGCCCCAGCCCAGTGCCCGAATTTCATTAATACTGGAACCAATAACAGCAATTCGGTGTACGCAAGCATCCTGGGCTACATTTCAGATATAGGAAAGAGAGGGAAAATCTAAATCCCCGGTTAGAAAAACAAAGTCAGATTCATGGAAAGACAGGACAAGAAATGCAACATCTGCAACATCAACAACAAAAAACAAAACTAAAGTAATACCACAACCCCATATGCAGTCATAAAACGCAGGCAACCCCATTACAATGGCAACAACTGAACTGTCAAAAGCGGGAGAGGAGTGGCCCTGCCCAAGAAGGAGGGAATTGGTAGTCCGGGGCCACTAGGGGCCTGGTTCGCGGTTCGGGTTGCCCAATCCCCGCCCTTGTGAGCTGGAAAAAAACTCCACTCCCATAGAAAAGACACTTTAGCGGTAAGCCAAACTTTATGATTTAAACAATCAATTGAATGGGTAATAACTATAAAATAAACTATAAATCATAACCAACATAGGCACAGAAATTGTCTAGAACACCAATACTCGAATCAATATAATTACAACTCCAGGACAGTAATTATAACACCGCCTCCTCTACCTCTATAACTAACACATCATGCATGTTTTTTATTTCTTTTTTTATTTTTATTTTCCTACCTCAGGAATAATATTCTTAAAAAAAATATCTCTGCTTGGTGACGGCTTCCGGCAAAAATCGCATGGAACAACACAGTAAATACCAGACCCAAAATAAATGAATTTAGCATACTATAAGGTGGTCCTAAGCCCAGACCATCAGGTACAGCCGCACAATGTGGCAATGACTGAATAAACTATAACTCTGTATCATGATCGTGTAATATGGTCCACACAAACATTTAAGAATATAAGGTGTCCCTAAGCCCAGATCACCAGGACCCTACTGCACAATCCGGCAACCGATTATCGAAATACCCCGGAAAATAAAAAAGGGTTAGCATAGGCACCATATGATATGAAGAAAAGAACTAATACCATCTAATTAAAAATTAGACCATATAAGGTGGTCATAAACTCAGACCATCAGGCCCCGCCGCACAATGTTATATGACTGAACAAATCAAGAATAAAAACCCATTAAACTGGCCATGTACAATTAATTAATTAATTCTATAAGGTAGTTTCAAGCTCATACCACCAGGGCCCCACCGCACAATGCGGTAACTAACTCTGGAATCACTCCGCCTCAGCAACAAGAAACAAAGTGTCGGTACATATGATTACCGAAATTAGGATATCTTTATTCATCCACTCCTTGGATTGAGCCACTTAAAATAATTCTGATGTAAGTTGGCAACATTTCTCCTGTGAATAGTAATTACATACTTTATACAAATATCTGCCGGCGTCTTTGCTTTGGCATGACAATGTATCGAAGCTTTGGTCTTGAAAATACCTACGACCTGGGCAAATGTAATATTGCCTGACCAGAAGAAAAATCACAAAACAATTGGTATTTTCTGTCTCTTAACTTCTCAGAGGTCTGACTCATAAAGATGTGTGGTAGCTCGTTCAAAAGAAAACTTTGTAAGCATCAAAATGACCCCTTTACTGAAACGTTTCACTGACAATGCGAACACCATTAAGAAATCGAGGGCTAGGTATGAAACTGCAACATAATATGTTCATGATTTTTACCAATTTTAGTATCAAACTGACATCGGGTATCTATGTAACAAGGAAAAACAAACTAAGTCGGCTTCCTTTTTGCGACATGTTCTAGACTGACAACTAATAGGTAAATTAGGCACAAGTTATCTATAATTGACGCACGCTTAATGTTAAGCTATATTGAATTTCAGCGCTTATTAAGGGTGGAAAATGCATTCAGATTTATTCTCAGGGTGCGAATCTGCATCTACTCGGCCCAGTGAGTATGTAGCAAAGTTTTAATCAGCCCAACTGATTTTAACCTAGTCAGGACGAGAGGACGAGTAGTTTCCCTGAACCCTGATCATGGGAAAATAAGTACGGAGATTCGATGCTTTCACTAAGATGAAGGTTGTTAGCTATCTGCGGTCTCACGAGCACCGGAAGTGTGACGCAGTTGTCAGCGAAACAGACTAGCCAGTTTTCGTATGAAATTCAAAATGGATGCCTTGGCGGGGCATTAGTCTCGTTCAACCAGACCCTTGTGTGGATCTGTGAGATCTTTGCCATACGAGGGTCTGGTAAAATGTTTCACTAATCTCTTCATCTTCAATACTCGTAAAACTCCGTTTGACAGACATCAACTATTGAGGGAGAACATTGAAAACAGAGGATTCCAGTGCCCTGTAATTCGACTTCCAACGAGAAGAGACATTATCGGACGCAGAGAGAGAGAGAGAGAGATAAGAGGGGATTTCATGCATAGAATGGGTTAAAGATATAAAAACCTGTAATAACGTTCAAAATAAGGACAATAAATGTTTTTTGTTTGTTTATTTTGTTTTTGCCATATAATATAGTATACACCCACCAAGAGATCGCCCGTATAGGCCACAATAGTATAACTTTGACAAATAGTACCGTTGGTTTAATAAATTTCCAATAAATATACAAGACATGCAAAATTTAAGATGAATTTAATATATCTGTTAATGTCTGCAAACTTATAAAGCCAGTTTGAATGACAAAATGAGGAAGAGACTGTCACATAGATATGCTAATTGTATTCGATCATGACAATTGTCGTTATTGTGGAATACAAGATTTGTCAAAATTGGTATAATCTCAAATGAGCAAAAGCACACACACACACACACACACACACACACACACACACACACACACACACAAAACTAAAAACAAAACAAAACAAAAAAAAAAACTTTAGCAAGAAATGCATGAATTATTTGTATTCTGAAATAAAATTTAAAAGTAAACAACAAAGAATAATGCAATAAAATTGATAACGCAATAGGCATAATACCTGAAACAGTTTATGTCATTAAATTTAAAAATTACCATCAACAACTAAAAGTTCCTTCTGTTCTTTTTTGTGATTTTGAAAGTATTATGGAGCCACTAAGTAATTGTAAGCCAAACACTAATACATCATGGACAATAAAGACAGCAAAACACAAACTCTCAGTATTTTTCCTTTACCTTTTATAAGTAGACAATGACTATGAGCGGAAGGAATAAGGAGGGCAAAACCAAGGACATCGAAGCATATTATTTAAGCCTATAGTTTGCAGAGGAGTAGACTGCAGAAATAAAATTCACCAGTATTTGCAATTAATTGCAGAAAATGTTTATAGAAAACTAAGGCCAAATAAGCACTTCTGAAATGATTTCTACTAATGATGATAAGAAACCTGATGATTCCACCAACATATATCATATTTGCGAAAAGGAGATTACTGACGATGACGAAGTTACCACCAAAGTTAGTTCCGAAGACTAACACGAAGTTCCAGCCACAAGAAAACCACAAAGAAAGATATCATCATCCCTTAAATGGAAACTATAGGGGTCCCTCACATATCGAGTGTAATTTAATTACAAAATTTATAACCATATACAACAATTTATTATTAATTTGTGTGGATACGATTCTAATTAATAAGACCTTAACACAAAATTGAAGAAAAAAATAAGAAAAACTATCCAGACTAACAAATAGCATAAATACCAATAATAATTAAAATAAATTTCGTTTAGGATTGATTTTATAGTAGATAGATTAGAAAAAAATGATAATGAAGTTTTCGTAAAAAGAGAAATTAGATTTTTAGCTGTTGGTGTATGTGTCTATTACTGAAACAAATTGCTTAAAATCTAAATGATGACAAATTCACATAAACAATTAGAACATTTGGAAGAATGGAAACAAAATATTTGAAGAAAAAAAAGAAAATATTTATCAGTAGGAATACATGGATGGACTTGAAATCTTTTATGAAACTTAATTACCAACAGCAGAATTTTTTTATTTTTTATTTAAACCTCAGATGACCAAGGATAGCACATGAAGATTACCAGCACGTTAAAGTTGTCATGAAACATTTTAAATTGAATTCTCTTGGTGACCTATATGACAACTACGTAAAAAAAGACACTTCAATGTTATGTGACATTTTGAAGAGCTAATGAATGGTTGCAAGAATCTTCACAAATTAGATCCAGGCCATTATTTTAGTGCACCGGGACTAGCCCATGCTGCTAGTTTGAAGAAAAAGCAAGGTAGAATTGGAATTCCTCATAGATCACGATATGGTACCAATGATTGAATCTGGAATTTGAGGAGGAATCAGCATGGTACCCAATATATATGCTAAAACAAATCATAAGCATTATACCGAAGATGGAAAATATGATAAGTCAAGCTCAAAGTAATTCATGATAAACTTAACACTAACAATTTATATGATTTGGCCATGTTCCAATTAATGCTGTCAAAAACTTTAAATGGGCAACCAAGCTACAAATAAAAACCATCGAAGAAAATTTAATATGTTGGAGTGACAAACATTGTTTCTTGGAATTTAAAAAGTAGATATATAAGTACCAACACATTTGTACGACTATTTTAAAGTCTACAATTTAGCACCTGAGAAACTAATTCCTAAAGAGTCTGATTTATCTCCATTACAAAAGAATTACTTGAAGATAAAAAGGGTATAAAACCTTCAGTACCTAAATTATTGTGTACGTTAAAAAGCGAATAGAGATATTTTATCCACTATAAATTCAAAACGATATATAGAGCAGATTCATTTGATCAAGTGCCATGGATAAATTCATACTTAAATTTGAATACATCTATGAGATAAAAAGCAACCAATGATTTTGAAAAGGATTTCTTGAAACTGATGAAATGTGCTGCATTCGATAAAGAAGATGGAAGATTTAAAAAAAGAGAACGAATGAAAAAATATGTACTATCGAAAAGAAATATTTTAACTTCAGAAAGATATTTCATTTGGAAGGAGAACAATCATAGAAAAAGATATGAAATTAGTTTTAAAAAAAAATCAAATTATTGAAACCAATTTATGGTGGGTTTACATTGCTATAAGTAATGAAGTTGCCTATGCGTAACTTCTGTTACAACTAGTTCAAAACTCACCATGGTGATAGAATGAAACTTTACATGACAGATACAGATTCGTTATGTAGTAACATACAAATAGATAACATTTACAACGACATAAAAGAAAATACCAGAGGTTACATCCTTCTCGTGTTTTAAAACTTTACTGTATGCAAGCTTTTCTTTGCAATAAACCCAAGTAACGTTGCACGAAACACACTAGAAGCCAAATGGATAATAAATCCTGTTGCATTCCTGCAGCTCCTAAACTAACAGCTACAACACCATAATACAATCTCCATTCTAACTTTTAACCCAGTTTTCTGACACCTCTGTAATGTTCTATTTTTTTAAACCAAATCATTCTTAATTTCGCTGATTTCATCAACATGAAATTAGAATCGTTCAATGTTGCTCCGCCTTTGTCTGTTGGCGGAGTATTGGATACATTGATGGTGCACTTGGCATTTTTTCTCCCATGTATATGTATGAAATAACAGCCTTTTTGTCTTAGTCTTTGATTCAATTGCTTAGCTTTAGATTTAGGAATTACAACATGAATTTTTTTAGGCTTGTTTGCTTCTCTCACAACATTGCTGCCATTGCTCCTATTTGTTTTCCTTGGTTTAGATGTTAGCATCAAAATATACTCATCTTCCTTAGTTCCACTAGGACTCATGTTTGGCATACGGTATTTATTTACTTAATTATTGTATCTGTTAGTATCCCTTGTGCTATCAGATAATTAATTGTAGAACGGATTACTATTATTTTTTTATCTTCGACAAAACCCAATTCTTTTTCAGGTTGTTTTGATTCGTTTAAATAGTGAAAAGTGGTAGAAGTTGGTGAAATGGAATTTTGATAATAAGTTTGATAATCTCGATTACAGTGAAGATGATTATGTGGCACGAACTACAGATGCAATAATTAATGAGCCTTCTACTAATAATCTATATAGTAATGCATTTTGAAACTCCTAAATAATCATCTATAAATACAGTTGATGATCAGGAAATAAAACACATTTTGCAAGGTTTAAACATAGACCAAAATCAATATAATTTAATTAAGCCTCGTTTAAAACTGATGGAAAAACATTGATTTACCAAGAAATAGGCAAAGGACTAACAAAAAGTTCTAAAAAGGGTACTCCATATATAATGTTAACAACTAAATATATAGCTACGCAAACAGGTGGAAGCAATTTTTAAAGTCTTGAAGATGGACAAGAGAAGAACAAATAAAAAAGTTCCTACGGAAATAGAGATGAAAATATCAAAATATTAAAACAAATAAACCTTTAGAGCCAACAGTTAAAAATAAAACTTTTTGATGAAACAGAGTCAAATAAAACTATAAATGATGAAGGAGACTTGCATAATAAATTTAGCAGGGAAAATATTGGTTTTGAAAATGAAATTGAAAATTAAAAAAAGTTAAACAGGGTAATCAAGAAGAAGTGTTAAAAGATTATTTCCTCCAAAAGAAGAAAGAGAATTAATATGTTATGCACATGATGTTAATATAATAAGTTCACAAATAAGGTCAATGAAATCAGATGTTGAAATGAATTACACATCTATAGAGAAAATTACCAAAAACATGAGCAAAAAGATGAAAAAGAAAGGCCAAAATGCAAAAGGTATTCAAAACCAATGAAAGTAATACAGCTCGAATAGTTGGCTATTTAAGCGATTTAGAGGGGGGGGGGGGGATATTAGTAATGTTGGTTCGAAATTTAAAGAAAAGTTACCGTTAGGCGACAACAACTGTTCAAAGAAAAAGGAGTAAATATTGCTACGATATTTACACCTATAGATATTATAGCAGCACCATTTGGAATAATCATAGCACTTTTGTGGAAGGTTAACAGGAATATGTTGTGGAGGAACAGGTGGTGATATATTTGGTATCAACAACAACAAAATATGAATAAAAAGAAAAAGACATAATTATAAACTCTTGTTCATAGTTTATTCCGCAGTGGAAATAGAATGCGTAATAGAATGCGTTATATTTTGAACTTGTGCACCTAATAGACATATCACATAATGGCCTTATACTTTGATTTGGCTAGATATTTCTTCTTTTCTTAGCTCGTTGCTATATTGTAAGCCCCTCCTATTTTTGCAATACTTGTTAACATTTTATCCATTTATTCAGCAGATATTTTTCTCCAGTATTGAACTGTTCCAGCTCGGTAATTATAATGACATTTGTAAGCATCTTGGGGAATATTGAAGTTATTATAGATTAAGTTAAATTGTTTAGATCTATATTATTAATTGTTGGATTAAAAGCTTGATCATCAGGTAATGGTATTGAGCATTCTGACAAGAGTTTTCCTATCTTACAGTGAACGTAAAGCCTATATACTGATTTTACTTACCTGGGTATACTTTGATCTGATAAATGTCAATAAGATATTCCCTATCATGTTGTTGCCATCCAATCTGCTCAGTTTAATTGATTTTGTCAAATTTTCATATCACACTGTGCTCTGTATCTCTTCAGTGAATCATAATTGCCAAATATTAAATTGTGATTGTCAAAAATGCTCAGTGGGTTGCATGTAAAACAATTGTCTTCTGTGTAGTATAGTTTCATCTGTTTAAATATTCGTGTAATTCCTTTATTAACTGAGGAATTAAACTGACTTAGAGCTTGGAGTACAAGAATAAGGTCCACTGCATGTTATATATATATATATATATATATATATATATATATATATATATATATATATATATATATATATATATATATATACATATATATATAATAATATATATATATATTTTATATATGTATATATATATATATATATATATATATATATATATATATATATTTAAAAAAATTAAATCTGAAGTTCTTTATTTATTATCACAAATTCTAGTACTTTAATTAAATCATTAAAGTACTAGAATTTATATAGTATTATAATTTATTGTATTTCGCCTGTTCAAAAGCTTTATGGTTTATACTTTGTTGTTTATTTTTTTAGTGTTGAAATTTAAAGGTATTGCTTATTAAGCTGAGGGATTATATGCACTGACTGAAAAACATTTAGAGCGTCGATCCACAGATTGTGGTATTGAGGTTTGGGTTAATATTTGAACCTGGAGGCTAATCGTTTTGGTTATGAATTTATAAATATAAAATTAGTGGTGTAATAGATGTGGCAATTCCTCTGGTTGCTTGGTTAGCAGAAGGGTATAAACCATGTTTTTGTTTCTTCTATTTTTTACTGTTTAATGTATAATATTACTGTTTTTTGTTATTGTTTAGGTTATAAATTAATAAATATAAAATAGTGGGGTAATGGGCATGGCAATACTTCCTCCGGTCGCTCAGTAGGCAGAATATAACCTCTATTTTGTTTTCTCCAATTATTTCTGCTTAATGTTTATTATGTTTATTTTCATGTTTTCACTTGTTTTAATCAAATATATTTTATGAGTGGATAAATTGTGGCGCTCGGCCTCAAGTAAAAGCTTTAGCGTGTAATTACAAATCAAGTAAAACTATTTTTTTTTAAAAAACTAGTGAGAAAAGCAGTTTTAAAAACATATACATTCCCCGTTTTTCAAAAACAATTATCCTACTATCCACTGTGGCATATTTTTCGAAATTATTTAGTGGATAGTAGGATCATGGTGGTCTAGGATTATTCTATTTTTTTCAAACAATTTGGTGGGATGTCGGGTCATGGTTTTGTAAACAAAATTATTGTGTTAGGAGTTGAGTCTTGGTCATATCGTTATAGAAATTGTTTTTAAAAAGAATTGGGGGGGGGAGTAATGGGCCAGGAAACATATATTATATACTACTTATGACATCCAGAACGTGGGCGTCCAATTAGATGCAAGATCACCTCATTAATATACGTTGTTCTCGCTCATTATCGAACTCGTCGGAACTCTTGATGGTATAAGCCTATATTCCAAGCCTGATCAAAATCGTAACAGAAATATAGCCTCCAGAGTGGAAACAAGCAATTTTTGACGGACGCACGACGGACACTGGGCTGTATCATGAGCTCACATGGCATCACGGTCTGGTGAACCAGAAAGTAAAATTGCCGTGTATAAAAGACCCAGATTTGCCTGCCCATAATGAGCCTGCAGATTAGTGTCTACACAGCTCGAATAGAATAATCAGTAGAACCAATAGCGTTGAACCCGTTCTCTGCCTTGTTCAGCGTGCGTGTTATACAAGGTAAATAAACATGCCGTAACAGCTATCAACATGCTATTCCTCTTGTATGCAGCATAACTCATGTTGGGAAAAGGCCAAGGCTGAGTGGTGTAAATTTCACAGAAACACACGTCATGTACAGACGTTTTGGACATACAAGTGATTGTTAATAGTCACACGCATCTCAAGTTTTCATCTGGATACTTTTGCCAGCTAAGTGTTCAACAAACAACATGGGTTATGGGCCACTAATGACAGTAATGGTATTCATTTTAAACATACTCTGCTAATCGATATATCCAAATAAGGTTTTGTGTACAGTGTAGGTTGAACAAATTGAAACAGTTGACTGAACAACGAATACAATGCCGCTTAGAGCTAACTTGCTGTCATGTATTCAAGGATAAAGATTTAAAAATAAACAGTTATGGACAGTTAGTTGAACCGATAAGATTAATGTTAGATGTACCACTTAGAAACGAGGAATCCTTAAAGCGCCCATAGTCATGTTAGAGGAGTTCATATCCAACTTTGATGTGACCACGTCTCTGGTTTTCGTCCTGGTATTCTTGTTTGTCATGCGCTTGACAAACAGACCACCCGACATTCCGCCGGGACCAAGTCCGTTATTTCCGCTACTAGGTAACATTCCGTCACTCATCGGTCGAGACGTCCTATACGTTTTTCGTCAAATGCGCCAAAAATACGGCGACATTTTCAGCGTGTACGTGGGTAACCAGATCATTGTTGTCATTAATGGCTACAGCGCTATTAAAGAGGCGTTAGTTAAACGAAGAAATATATTTTCCGAACGACCAAAGAATTTTTTATCCGAGGACGTTAAACTGGGCATGGGTCTCATATTTGTTTCTGGTGGTCTTTGGAAAGAGCAGAGGCGGTTTACTGTCAATGCTCTCCAAGAGTTAGGGTTTGGACGGACATCTTTTGAGAAAAACATCCAAGATGAAACTATTACACTTCTCGCTCTCATAGACCGCCAACAGGGAAAGCCGTTTGACATAAAACCGTTTCTTCACACGAGTGTTTCTAATGTAATGTGTGGCATAGTGTTTGGAAAGATGTTCGGTCACGATGACCAGGAATTCCAGAAGTTTCTTCGATATGCAGAGGAATGTTCGGTGCTGATAGGAAATGCTAGTGGCATACTGAACTCCTTCCCTTTTCTCAAGTTCCTGCCGGGAGATCCTTTAAGTACAAAGAAAATTCTTCAGTATCGAGATGAATTCATAGAATATTTTACAAAAATCTGCGACGAACACTTCAAGACCTTTGATCCAAACACTACGAGAGACTTTGTGGATATGTATATTGCTGAATTAAAGAAGCAAAAGGCAACAGGAACTGAGAATAGTTTTTCAAAAGCTCAGATGGTTCAGTTGCTTGGAGACTTGTTTGGAGCTGGTAGTGAAACCACGGCGACTACAATACGATGGTCATTACTCTACCTTCTAAGACATCCAGGTGTCGTAAAGAGGATACAGGAGGACTTAGACCAGATTGTAGGAATGGAGAGATTACCATGTTTGGCCGACAGAAAGCATTTACCGTACTTGGAAGCGACCATTTTTGAAGTCCTAAGGATATCCACGGTTGCTCCTCTTGCAATCCCTCATGCAGTCTCAAATGATATAATCTTCAAAGGTTACAGAATACCAAGTAAGAGTACCATAATCATCAATCTGGAATCCATTTTCAAGGACCCCGAGTTATGGCAGAATCCGGACAAATTCGAACCAGAGCGATTTTTAAGTCGGGACGGAAATATTCAAAAGCCAGAAGAATTCATTCCTTTCTCAATTGGCAGACGTGTTTGTCTCGGTGAGTCTGTTGCACGTATGGAGTTGTTTCTTTTCCTATCGGCTATGTTAAAGAGGTTTGAATTTCGTCTGCCAGAAGGCGCACCACCACCAGATCTTGTAGGAATCATGGGAGTTACATATATGCCAAAACAGTTTGAAATCGTGGCAATCAAAAGATTAAACTGAATGCTTATTTATAGGCACGAACACAACATTATGATATACATTAGTAAAATAGTTTTGTCCTTAGTTTAACAAATTATTGGTGCAAACTGATCTGGACTCTCACATAGAAGTACTAAAGCCGTTCTGTGCCATAAGGAATGTTTCAACAGGAAAATCTTATGATATACACAATATATTGCAAACTCCTAACTGTGCACTTTTCTAAGTCCTAACAATGATCGCTTTCCAGTCAACTATTTTTGCCAAGTAGCAAAGTTATTCCGAAACAGAAACTTGTAACAAAGCACATTTCCGCATTTTTATCCACCCTTCTTCCCAAACTGTCAACACATTGCATGATAATCGGCAGTCTTAAGTCGTTGATAAAGTCAGTTGATAAAGTTTATATGGAAATATATTACAGATGCACCTGCGATAGCCCGCATTAAATTTATAAAAGTGTATGTCACTGAAATGATCATCGATCTTCTAACAAAATAAAGAAGCAGCAAGAAAACATTTGAATAACAGTGAGAAATTTCTATGTGACATATTATTTTAACTAGTTTTATTGCAATCACTCTGGGCTCTGAGAAAATATGTTTCTGACGATCTTGGTGTGTGTGTGTCTGTGTTATTTAAAAACAAAAAATAAATAAAAACATTCTAAATTATTTTGTAATAGAAATAAAGTCTTTATACCACTAACAGCTATTTCCCTGCTCTTAGAGCCAATATAAATGGGGGTGAGGCTTGTCACATTCCCCTGCTCTAAGAGGCAATATGGGGGTGAGGGTAAGGCTTGTCACATTCATAATTGCTCTTTGAGTCCATCCCACTTTCGATCTTCAGTGCCACCAAATTTCTCTTCATGAAGTTCGGATAAGAAACTCGATGAGTTTAAGATACTGTTAGAATTTTAGTCAAAGCTTTTAGACTTATGATTTATTTTAAGGGCAGGGTGCGCTTACAGAGAGACCGAATATGGTGCACATGTTAGAATAACATAAGGGATATGTTGTCTAGTTCCACTTACAGTTAATATTGGCGTCAGTCTAGCAACATTTATCTTTGTATTACAATTTGGATAAAAATTATATCACACGAGTTCTTCCTTGAAATAATTACCTGCTCTGGTTAGGGCCGAAATCAGTATGATTTTTTCAACCCCGGCTACGTTTAATTCATTCAGAAAAACTGTGTTCATATTGTAATGTGTATTTTTACTATGCCAAAGGTATATACATATAAGAGTTACATCCCTGACTGCACCTTCAGTGCAATTTGACACCAGCTTGTAGGACGTACATTATCACTATCGTGGAGATGCTCTCTTAAAATGAACTTCTAACTTTATCTGCTCCGAGATTTCGCTACGGATATTGAAAAGGGATTTAGACATACGGAGCATTACCTGAGAAAAGTGAGATTTTGAAGGAACGAAAGTCATATTTATAATAATTTTTACAACTGAAGAAAATTAAATATATTACCTATATTTTTTGTCTTGGATATAATTTGTTATTATTCAAGACCTTTTGAACGATCAAGGTGAGTTATTTAAAATCTTTGGTTTCGGTCAAGGACACTGAAATGCAGATAAAACTAATTAGAGGAATTTCGAGAACTATCTGTGTTCGATAGAAAAAACCAACACAATTTTGATAATGATCCAAACTTGGATTAAAATGTGAATTAAAGCAGTTATTTCAGTTATTTGTCGATATTTTTAAAGCTATAAAGTTCAAACTAGGAGCACCGCAATTTGACTTATTCGTTAGATATGTTACTAAATTCTATTTAGCACTACTGCAACTATCGTAATGTTGTTTGCTTAAGAAACGTAATATATCTAGAGATGTTTTTTTCTGCATTTCTTTTTATATATTTGCTAAAACATAATCTATTTAATGTACATATACTGGTACAATCACCTCCTCTTTCACTTAAATGGGGACCACGGGTGGCCGAGTGGTCTAAGGCGCTCACCTTTACAGATCACTCACATCTCACCTCTGTCCGCGTGAGTTCGAGTCTCGGCTAGGCCAATGTGGGTATATAAGAAAGCCTGCCAGAAGCTTCCCGTGGGTCTGTGGTTCTTCCTCCACCAAGTATACTGGCCGCCATGCATAGCCTGTCGTGTGCTGAAAAATGGCGTTAAACCCGCAAAACGAAAACCAAATCACTTAAATACGATTTTTAAGAACGTAATCGAGCAATAAACGTAATTATTTACGTAATAAATCAATATGCTTGTATGATGATTTCATGTATGACTGAGACAACTGTTTGTTTCCATTGTCATATATCACGCTGTTCATTCCACTTTGCATATGAACATGCAAGAGAGCATTCATGCCAACAGCTCTCATTCGTAAAACCTTTAAAGCCTCTTTATACACACGAAATGGTATTTAGAGCAAAGGATGGATGTATGTAACTGTAACTCCGGCATTCGATCAAAGAACATGGAGAACGATGTCTTCCTATTTGTCTCCAACGAAAGGGGAAACTGTTTGACTAAAGTGAACCAAATAAATTAGTTCCAGTGAATTGCTGAAAATGTAAACCTCAGCAACACAAACAGCTTAAGCTCTGCTGTGCAATGTTTTTTTCCCATTTTTATGCGTCGTTTTAAAGTACTTGGAAAGCTTGATAAGAGTTCCAGTATATATTCATGTCTTGATAAAAACGTTGTCTTGTCACAGTGTAGGTGTAAAAGTCTGCTTGCAAGAGGTTTTAGAAACAGAAATATTCCAGTATGTATTGAGGTCTCTAAGAAAGTGTAGTCTTTTTATAGTGCCAGAAATGAAAGTTTGCTTGCATGAGATTTCAGAAATAGAAATAGACTGCCGGACCTGTATCTAATAAGAAAAAGTACTGAAGTTTTTTTTCGGCAAGAAATAGGTCGCAGTGACATAAATACACACGAAACATTGTTTCTCACAGGAACACAGGTGATGTTTTGCGCGCACGGCTTAAAAATGTCTAGACACTAGTAACTATAGAATGCCTTGCAGACAACGAAGCCGTCAACAACAAGGACGACGATGTTGTAATATGTATGCACATTTTGTTCAAAGTGCAAGTCAGCTTGCAAATTCTACAAATTTTGCAATTCTGTTAATTTATGACGGTTCCTAACGAGAATAAGACAAGGAAATGGCAAAGTTGATTGAATTGCACAATTCATAGTATAATTATTCTTTTAACATTATATAGAACATATTACAATACGTCTATGTAGGCAAAAATATCCATCAATCAGCAGTGATCTGTATTTTACTTCTCTTTGATACGTTAGTTTGTAATAAGAGTCAACTGGTGTGATAATATAGGTCTCGAATTTCATACCTGTAACTGTCTTAGCTTATATTTACAATATATGAAGCAAATATGCCTATTCATCTTGGTGGTACAACTCCTAAATTATATGTTGGATATGCGTAGCGAAATTTTGTGCGAACTTCGGAGCTGAAATCGTTCGAAACTCATTTTGGGCGAAGCGTCTGCACGATAGTGATTATGTATAAACACGTAATTGGACTCGTTCCTGTATAGAAGTCTGTTTGGTATATAGGTTATAATGTAGCACACGTTAGGTGTAAGAGAGCCGCATAAACAATTCCAGCTCTATTGTCGATGGACTGTAGAATACATGTATGCAGTATTTCAGTCCTGTGAAAGACACGACAAGACCTTATATGCGTGTAATTCACCGGCTGTTTCTCGATAAGCCTCAACATTTGTGTACTTAGATACAAATAAAAGAAAACAGATATGTTGGAGGAAATTTTACTTTTCTCTAATGTTACAACTTTGCTTTTGTTTGTCCTTGTGTTCCTGCTGGTCAGTTACTGGACTACAAGACCTGCGGACATCCCGCCGGGACCAAGCCCGATTTTCCCGCTCCTTGGAAATATTCCTTCACTGATAGGAAGAGATGTTCTTCCCACTTTCAGAAATATGCGGCACAAGTATGGTGACATTTTCAGCTTGTACATGGGCAATCAGCTAATAATTGTAATTAACGGTTACACTGCTATCAAGGAGGCATTAGTCAAACGAGGAAGCGTATTTTCTGATCGACCTCAAAATTTTTTGTCGAAGGAACTGAAGGAGGGGTATGGCATAATTTCTACCTCAGGTGATCTTTGGAGAGAGCAAAGAAGCTTTGCTATGACTTCTCTCCAAGAGTTAGGGTTCGGCCGGGCTTCTTTTGAACAAAATATTATGCGTGAGATACATACACTGCTAGACATAATTCGCAGTCAGAAAGAAAAACCCTTTGACCTTAAGGAGTTCATTCACACAAGCGTGGCGAATGTAATGTGCGGAATCCTTTTCGGAAAATTGTATAAACACGAGGATAAGGAGTTCAAAACTTTTATAACTGATATAGAAGAGGGATCCCGTATCTTAGGAAATGCAAGTGTTGTTCTGAATTGCTTTCCCGCACTAAAGTTTCTTCCGGGGGATCCTTTCAAGATGAAAAAGGTAAAGAGAGGACGAGATATAGGCTTGCAATTCTTTGCTAGAATACTAAAGGAGCACGATGAAGCATATGACGAGAATAATTTGAGAGACTTCACTGACTTTTACCTACAGAAAATGAAGGAGATGGAAAATAACGATCAGCAATCAACATTTACAAGGGCCCAGTTTCTGCACATATTGGGGGATTTGTTTGGTGCGGGGAGTGAAACAAGTGCAACAACCATCCGATGGACCTTCATATACTTGCTTCGAAATCCAGATATCCAGAGGAAACTGACAGAAGAAATTGATTGTATTGTAGGAAGGCACAGATTACCATGCCTTGAAGACAGGAAGAATATGCATTATTTAGAAGCCACCATCATGGAAGTCTTGAGAATTGCCAACGTCGCTCCGTTGGCCATCCCCCATACAACCCCTCGTGACATAATGTTCCAGGGTTACAAAATCCCGGGAGGAAGCAGTGTTATCATTAATCTGGACTCCATTTTCAAGGATCCATCCCTGTGGGACAATTCAGAGGAGTTCCGTCCTGAACGATTCTTGGATTCTGATGGTCACGTGAAAAAACCGGAGGAGTTTATCCCTTTTTCGACCGGCCGTCGGATTTGTTTAGGCGAATCCGTCGCCAGAATGGAGTTATTTTTGTTTCTTTCCGCAATGTTTCACCAATTTGAATTCCATCTCCCCGAGGGATCAGAACCACCAGATACACGTGGAACATTGGGATTGACGTACATGCCAAAATCATTTTTGATGGTAGCACGTGAACGTGCAAGATAGCTTTTCTTTAACTGTTGAGCAGATTTTACCAATAATTACGTAGGGTTTTGTTTGTTTGTTTGATTGTTTTTTTGTTTTTTTTTCTCATTACAAACTTGCGCAAATAGATAGAGAGATGTATATATATATATATATATATATATATATATATATATATATATATATATATATATATAGATATAGATATATAGATATAGATATATATATATAATATTTCACTCCCTTTCGTTTATTTTGTTTCATTTTTGAATTCCTTTTTGAGCAATGCCAAAAGACTGTATAAACAGTATTTGAACAATGCATATTTATACTAGGTTTCTTTTCCCAGTAGATTATCAAGTACCTATTCTACGAAAGAAAGTGCAATTTTAGTATGTTAAAAACATGTCCTACTGAAAAAAAGAGCAACAAAACAATGCAGTTAATAACAATGTATAGAGGTTCACACAAAACAATGCAGTTAATAACAATGTATAGAGGTTCACACAAAACAATGCAGTTAATAACAATGCATAGAGGTTCACACAAAACAATACAGTTAATAACAATGCACAGAGGTTCACACAAAACAATGCAGTTAATAACAATGTATAGAGTTTCACACAAAACAATGCAGTTAATAACAATGTATAGAGAGGTTCACACAAAACAATGCAGTTAATAACAATGTATCGAGGTTCAGTTCACTTTTGTTAAATGTTTTTTTTTATATATTTTTTTGTTTTATTCTTATAAATGTTACAGGTATTGTCATCAACATTGTAGCAATGCAAAATAGTATTATTAAAAATTTCCATAGATTATATTATCAAATTACTTTTCTATGATATTACAATGCAATTTTCTATTATTGGAAAACTTTTTTTGTGCCACAAATGGAATTAATATAGTTTTAATAGAGTAAGCAATACAGTTCATATTTGTTTGGCATCAATTTTGACAATGCAAAAAATATATACATTCAAACAACAAATATTCATAACAATAATAATTTATTTATATTAACAATGTGTCCATTCTGTGATGAAAAGATGCAATTTCTATCTAAAAACGAACTTTTTCAACATTAAACAGAAACAATTACAGCTAGTTATTTTTTAATATTCTTTTAATGGCAATTGATATTGATATTGCAATTTTTATATCTTATTTCCTGTAGCCCTGGTGTGTCCATGGGCAAGAAAGCTTATTCCAATTAGCTCGACACGATATAAAATTGTATGTTTTTATGTGCCTTTAAGCACCAATCAAAAAAAAATATACAAACCTAGACTCCTCGTGTACAAGACGCGATCAATTGCAAAGAGCATAGACTCATATTTGGCGTCACATTATGAGCTAACAGATCAGGGTCTACGTTGTTAATTGTACTAATGATTTCAAAAAAGTATGGTAGACTCTGATCTGCCAGCGTATTACGTAGCGGCAAATCTGTTTCTACGTTGTTCGTGCTTGTGTGAGCGTTATTCACGGTAACAAAAGTACATATTATTAGACGTAATACATTCATAAGACATGGTAATTGTGAGATCATTAAGAAAGAAAAATTCCATTCAAGTAGCCGAAAGATTCTTGCAGCATAATTTAGGTCCAAATTATAATAGATAAGAGTATATTATATCCAAATATGTACATGTATACCAGATTTACTTCAATTACTGTATTAATTTTAGGATTTTTCATTTTTATTATTATTATTTACTGTTGTACTCAAACCTTTGCACGAGTCACAACGTAAAAAATAAATTTTAAAATCAAATGGAATGTAGAGATATATATTTTGTACATATTGTTTTTGCATCAATCGTGTATATTGTTGATGGAGAATTTTCCTTTTTGCTCACTTTCAATCAAAGATATCTGCATTTTTAAGGTTTACTATCTCTCTCTCTCTCTCTCTCTCTCTCTCTCTCTCTCTCTCTCTCTCTCTCTCTCTCTCTCTCTCTCTCTCTCTCTCTCTCTCTCTCTCTCCGAATAGGTTATTGAGCTGAGTTCAGTCATTCAATGAGAACCTTATGTACTGATTTTACCCTTGTGTCGCCTGTAAAGCACTGCGTAGATATAGTTGTCACTTTTCTGAAGACATCGATGGTGTCGTCATCGTCTTCGACGTTACGATTTTCTTTCAAGTTTTTGAACTATATTTAGGGACGGCCAGTCATAAATGGGAATCTATCGTGTTGCGCAGAAAACTAGCTTTTTTGTATCCCTGTGTATTTATTTATTTATTTATTCTAGATAAGCAAATTTACTTCTCTTGACAAATTTTGTTTTAGCAATGTGATCCAAGGACACAGAGTGTTTGTGATTTTATTAGTAGTTCTTAATCAACAGACTTCCTTGAGACATGCTAGACAGGAAAAATATATGATTCTCTCAGCAGTCCAATTAGGACTTGGTTTTGTGTGGCATGTGACACTTTAACAACATATCATAATATCAGCAGTTACTGACCTATTGACGTCTGTGCGGTATTAGAGACCAAGAAAAATGTGCAGTCGTAGCAATAGTTTCTGGTAAATAGACTTCCATGTTGCGTGCGAGACGAAATGTTATTGTATTAGCATATTTCCCATCAAAGGACTCAATCAGACACACAACAACTTGAAGCATTGTCAGCAGTTTCTAGTCAATAAACTTGTATGTGTCATTTCACTCTGTAAGACATATACAATTTGTAATCTTTAATATATAAGCTGTTTCTGACCTACTTGCTACTCGGGAAATACGGGGGGAAAATGCGTGACTGTATCAACGGGTTTTGACAAATAAACAACTGACCGACATATAAAAGATATGTATTATAACAACAGTTTCTGACCGATATAGACTGTCATTGGACGAATAGTGATTGGTATCGGTTAAGGTAAAAAATAAAATAAATCCTGCAATAGATTTAATTGTCATTACGCTAGGAAGTTTGTCTATCTTGTAAATTTGGCACTTTAGTGTTTCCTCGTTGATAGAGTAACTGACAGTTCTGCAGTATACTTATCAGCCATATTTGTGAAAGAAAGAAAGAAAAAGAAAGATATACAATTTCGTTGTATCTTTTGCGATCTTCGTGCAATGTAGTAGCAGTTGTCTCGGGAGTGGCCTTCAGGAGTTTACGTGACCTACATGACCTGTGACGTCAGGAGTTGAACACCTTTTCGACCTTATTGTTAACATCATGTGTTGTTCAGCCACGAAAAAAAAGAGTGTTGTACTTGATTGTAGAAATTATTACAGAGGATGCTTAAGTTTTAAAATTCAGGAAATGGATGTTGTATGTTCAATTCTAAAGAAAGAATCGGTATGCAACGAAGCATTTTATGATTGGTAGTGAATACCTCGCTCCCCGTGTTAGGATGCTGATACAAAAAATGAGCAAAATATTTAATATCAAATTCCATATCCCCAAAATCTATTTACGAAATTGCAGTGAAAAATAATGATTCAATTTTTTATAGACTTATTTTTGTCTGGATTAAGAACCAAGTGAACATGTTAATAACACACGTGAAAGGAAAAATTCATAACAAAATTAGCTGCACGCAAACAGTTACACCTGCTACACGGTATGTCCATGGATAGAAAAGTCCACCTGCGAATAAGATCAACAAATCTTTTCTGAATGATGATGTAATGTACATCATTTCACTGATAACTCTACGTACAACATTGATAATTTGTGTATTTCAACAAACAAAGTAGTATTAGGACGACGAAGTCGTCGTAAAGTGAGAAATAAAACAACTGTTAGTGCCTTCTTGTCATAGGACTAAACAGTTTTTCTAAATAACTTGAAAAAGATACTAAAAATAAGTAATAAACTGCATTTATATGATTTATATGATTTGGTTTAAACATATTTAACATAGACCAAAGGCGTAAAGGGAAAGGAAACAAGGTCAATAAACTTTTAAAAAATCACTCTAATACACATTTGAAATACAAAACACAAGATATATCAGCAACATTTATTAAGAGAGAGAGAGAGAGAGAGAGAGAGAGAGAATTGGGACGAGTATGCATTATAATGACAATACTAGAATATATCTTGGTTCTGGTTACTGAAAACTATAAATCAAGCATACAGCCATTGACTAAAATGGACGAAAGGTAGTCTAGATCCTAATTTACCGATGCAGTTATCATCTAATAAATGATTGTTACGCCATCCCAGCCCCTGAATAAAAATTGCTTTATTGATTTATAAGTAAACACGTAGTATATTCTCTCTCTCTCTCTCTCTCTCTCTCTCTCTCTCTCTCTCTCTCTCTCTCTCTCTCTCTCTCTCTCTCCAATAAAATAGATAAAAAGGGTCAATTTGATTAGATTAAAATATTTTTAAAGCACGGCGATTGGACATGAAGTTGTATCGTCTGACCTCACTAAACCCTTAATTTTTTGCAATATCCTCGATAAACTTAAATTGTGCAAAATCGTGATGGATAAATAAAAGCTGTACAAGTCGATGCTTCTGGTTATAAGCTTCTTCATTCGTAGGTGACATTTAAGTTGACAAATAGAGTTTTATATCATATGTAAATACTATTTCAACTTGGTGCAATGTGTAAAACGAAAGTTTTGTTCAACCAGATCTCTCGCGTGGCGCCGTGAGATCTTTGCCAGACAAAGGTCTGATAACGGTCTCATTTGGACCACTTCTGGGAGACAAAAATATGCATCGTATGTATGTCAGCGCGGTAATTTACAAAAAATTCATACATTTTGTTCGTGAGAAATTTCTTCGCAAAAAATAAAACGCATCTATTCGGACCATCTCGGCTATTTCTACGAATGGATTGACCGTATGGCTGACTGAGAAGTTGCGAATGAAAAATAGTACCATGAATTCACGACTTCTCGGTCAATCTTTGTTTGGTAAATAGCCGAGGTGGTCTGAATGGCAGCAACGGCGGCTATCGGCATACATTCAAGTTTTGATCTGTAAGACAGACCTCGAAGTTGCGAATGGTTAAGGTCTATAGGACAGATATTCCATATTTACTTCCCCCTGGCCACTACGCGTCACGCCATTAAAGTACTGATTACAGGTTGTGGTTCTATATATGGACTCGGGTCACAATTATTTTACCTATAGTTCGTCAATACTGAACTTTCCAGTTTTTTTCAAATTCTGATAAATCATATGTTAATCTAAAGTTCTTCTCATAGTTTAACCGGCATTTTTTGAGAGGCTGAACTGTAAACAAAACAGCGTGCATCTGGGCTAGCATCAATGTCTCATTACTCACTGTGCACTGTCGCCAAAATACACACAGAGAATGACACCATAATACTCATATATTTTAAAGAATAAACAGTTTCCCTTAAATCAATACCCAGAATACCTACATCTAAGACAGATATCACCACCAAAAAGAGAGAGAGAAAAAAGACTCTAAAAATAATCAGGGACTACATTTGCAAGTAATAATTGTGACCCGAGTCCTATTAACCTAATGCAAGAAAAAACTGAATAAAAACAGCGATTGTAACGTTCAAAACGAGGCTTACCAAAATTCTGCTAAAGTCGCTGATTTTTTGACAGGTTAGTCGGCGTTTTTTTAATAAAGACTTCGTTCACATAAATGTATAATTTTCATACTTTTGTTTATGTTTTGGACGGATCACATAAAATATTTATAGGTAATACAGGTTTTTGCTTCTGCAGGAAGATCTTGCAAATGTTCTAACTGTGACACTCACTCCTTAAGTACATAGCAAGGGCACGCATTGTCCGCTTTCTTTGCCCTGCCACGGATGTTGAAGGGGCATATAGTGTTATCCTTGTCCGTCCGTCCGTCATACCTTGGTTACGTTTTTGTTTTTGTCAGTTTTGTCAAACATTGTAAGTAACAGCCATGTAACTTTGTATGTAGATATGTTTTGCGTTTAGGTCCGTTTCTCTGGCATTGTTTAGCACAAATACATATAGTCTGATATGTAGAGGCGCCTTGGTGAGCACAATATAACCCTACCAAACTGAAATCACTGTGACATATTTTGCGTTCTGTAAATTCGGTTAAGTGTTACGTATTAGTAAGTTTCCCAGACATTATTGGTCATAGAGTTAGGCAACTTGGTATGTAGATGCGTACTGGTCAATACAACAGCATCTTACCGAAAGTAGATCACTGTGACCGTTGCTTCAAGCGTCAGTTAGACTTTGGTTAAAGTTTGCAATTAGGTTAATATCTCTAGTATTTTTAGCCACATAGGCATCCAACTTTGTGTTTGGGTGCATCTTGGTAAGTTCAATAATACTCAACCAAAATGTGGTCACTGTGACTTTTATTTCGCGCTTCAGTGAGTTTTGCGTTTATGTCAGTTACCCAGGCCTTACTTCCCACGGAGTCATGCAACTTGGTATGTAGACGTATCTTCTTGAGTACAACACCACGTTAGCAAAGCAGGTCACTGTGACCTATAATTCGGTTAATTCTGCATTTTAGTCAATTTCTCAAGCATTGCTTGGCACGGAGGGATGCAACTTTATGTGTGGATGCGTCTTGGTGAGTACAATGCCACCTTACCACAATTGGTTCATGTGATCGATAGTTAATACCTCAGTGACTCTGGTTACGTTTTCCATTTATGTCAGTTTCTCATGCACATTTGACCACAGAATTGTATACATAAGAGGATGGCGGAGCATTCGTGTTCTATGAACTCATTTCTAGTTCACCAATACATTTTACCAGCCGTAAAGTACATTATCAATATGTTAACATTTCTCGCTCATGCACACATAGTATTAATGACTTTAGAGTATAGATGGTGTAATTTTCGGACAAAAAAAAAAAGAAAGAAAAAAAAAAAAAAAAAAAAAAAATACGAAGAAGTAGAAAAATAAATGAGAGTCACCTAACGGTAACAATCGAATGTACAGACATTTGCCAGTCTCTAGCTAGGCGTTGATCTCTAGGAGACATGTTAGATTCTGGTTGAACGAGACTAGTAAAGCAACTAGCTTAAGATTTGAAGAGTTGTCTTTTTTACCCATAAAGCTGAGTTGTCCATTCTTTTCAAAACTATAAAACTGAATTTCCCTGTCTTTTTGAAAAAAGAAGATATGTAGACGTTAGAAAATAATTATATGGTTATCATAATGAACTATTTTCGTATAAATATTTCAAAATTATAAACCCAAAGGGTCAATTTGAAGAAAGAATGAGAGCGATCTGACCGAGCATTTTACATGCTTATAAGATGACGACGTTCATTGCCCTAAATACGACCCGCATACAACTATCAGGTTTAACGATGACCTGGATAAATTGTAAACTGAGGTCAAAACTCGTGCCGGTAATTTTGGTTGTATCATTCCCAACTTCTCTGTCGATCCTATGGATGATATCTTGAACATATGCCGATAGCTGCCATTAGATTCCCATTCAGACCACCTCGGCTATTTATGAAATAAGGATTCACCGCAAAATGCATCGAACTATTGTTTCATTCGAAAATTCTCGGTCAATCCTTCGGTCAATCCAATTGTAGAAATAGCCGAGACTGGTTCGAATAGATTGCGGTTTTCTTCCTTCGCTGACTCTTTATTTGTTTAAGAAGTCTCATGTTTTTTTTGTTTTTTTTAAATTTTAAATAAAATTTTCAACTGTAATTTTTAAAATTTCATTGTTTACATTTTCCTTTTCAACTGTCATTTTCAGATTTCATTTTTTGAAGTTTTCATTTTGAAATTTTCATTTTAATTTTTTAATTTTCAATTTTCATTTTCAACTTTTTCCAATTTTAATCTTTTAAATTTGGTTTTTCAAATTTTATTTTTTATTTTTCTTTCCAATTGCCCTTTTCAGTTTTAGTTTTCAAATTTCATTTTTAAAATTTTTATTTTCAAATATTTGTTTTTCAATTTTACATTTTCATTGTTTTCATTATTTTCATTTTCAAATATTTTTAAATTTTCACTTTCTAATTTTCATTTTCGATTTTCATTTTCAATTTCACGCCTTTTAATTTTAATTTTCAATTTTCATTTTCATGTTTTCATTTCAATTTTTTGTTGCAAATTTGATTGTTCAATTTTCATATTTTTACAGTTTTCATTTCTTTATTTTCATTTTCAATTTATCATTTTTAATTTTCATTTCCAAATTTTGCTTTTTCAATTTTGCCTTACAATTGTATGATGGTGATGTTGCTTTGGATAGAATGTTTTGTTGTGCCAAGCCAAACACTGACAGTGAGAAAGTTAAATTTTCTGTTCGAGATTGAAAACGGTAAAACTAGAGTAACATGGTCTTCTATAGACATTAAACAGGATGGAAAGAAAGGAAGTTATGCATCGCACATGGAGTGTTTGTACTTGTTAAGAAATTAATTTTCTGTCTATCTGTAAAACTGCAAAAGGTAGTAGTGCTTTCACACACTATACCCACAAACATACGTTTGGTTTAAGGTTTAGCTTTTGTGAAAGACATAGACCCAAACAACCCTTTCCACAACCGCTTACACCGCTTGGAAAAGAGGTACTACTCAAATGATTGCCAAATGAAACAAAAACAAAAGCCCTCTATTATCATTACCCCGCTTGCGTGATAGTGTATAAGTATGTTTGTGGGTATAGTGTGTGTAAGCCAGTGATTCTCAAACTGTGTGCCGCGACACTAGTGTGCCGCGAGAGATTTGCAGATGTGCCGTGGGAGTTTTGAAAAATATTTAAAATTGCTAGCGTTTTGAAACCTTGAACATATCGAAAAATTAAATGGTAAATCAATGCCGCAAAAGTTAAAAAGTAACATATATAAAAGCAGGCACATCCTTCACATTAAATTTAAAATTAAATATATATGTAAAAATAAATAAGTTCTTCACCACAAAAATTGTTAAATTTTTTCAGGCGTGCCGTGAAAATTTTTAGATCTTTCTGGTGCGCCGCAAGACAAAAAAGTTTGAGAAACACTGGTGTAAGCAATGCGATTGTTTTGAACGTCTGAGGCATCATCCAAGAAGAAAATAAATTAAACACAGGAGATTTGCTTCGCATTAGTAAAACAAAACTATAAATTGGAAGATATGAACAGACAAGTGTTAAAAGGAACTTTTTACTTATCTAAGTTACAACGAGTGACCAAGAAAGAAGACGACGTGTACGATATCGAAAGCATTCTCAATCGAAGAACACGTAAAGTGAGAAAACATTGACTCCAAGAAGTGAAAGTTTGTGGAAAGGATATCCACCCAGTTTCTGTTCTTGGTTTGCAGCTTCACAAGTCATCGACAATAAAAAGAAGCAGAAGTTACCACCATGCCGTTAAACACAGTAGCTACCTCGCCTTCTCATATTTCCTCTATTCAAGAACTACAAAAACAGCAACAACAAGAACCACTATGGTTGTGATGTGGAGAACATGTCCTTACAAATTTAATCGTATTTTTTTTTTTTACAAAATCTTTGTGGGGTATTGTGTCATTGGAGCAGCCATTGGAAATTTGAGTTTGCAACAAGGAGATAAACAACTGTGGCCAATTTTACTCAGCAGTTGTATTGGTTATCTTTTTCACAGTGCTTCGTTGAAATATACCGACAGTAACAACAAGAGTAGCTTCGCCAAGGCCAGTCACCAATCTTCCAATTACAGTAGCAACCTTCTTCTGGAACATTTGAAAATCGTTCTCCTTATTTAACATTACCTAGTGACAATTTTATGGACGTGTTTCCCAACAACACATTATGTTGTTTCACAGCCAAATTACATCAGGCAATACAATTGGATCAGGAAGCTCATAGGGAAGTAGCTTTGGTAGAAATCATTTATCCCACTCAAGTCAAGAATGTGGTTGGAGATCAAACCACTTTTCTCGACGAACTAATGAAAGAACAAGTTCAAGAACACTTGAACAAAAATGATCCTCTCATTTACGAATTCAAAATACCATCACCAGCGAATCCGCAATTGAATATCTATTCCATGAGATTTCCTGCAGGATTTTATTTTAAAGCTCAACATCTCGTCGATACGATTTCAGCTATTTTCAACGATCAGTTTCGCAAAACACTGGAGAAAACTCACCGAAGTGAACTGATCGAGTACCATAAAATTGCTCACCGTCTGAAAATATATTTTTCCGACGGCAAAAACGCTGTCTATCAGATTTCTCCCAATTTGTTTCCTTTCTGGGTGGAAACACGAACATAGCAAAGCATTCAAAAGACATTCTCAACAACGACCGATTCTACAAGTATTTTCGCTACCCTATCGAACTGAACGAAAAACTGAATTCGATGTTTGTGTACTCGGATGTCGTTGGGTACAACGTCGTAGGAAACACAGCCACTCCATTACAGCGAGTCATTTCTTTCAAAGTGGATTCTGCCATAGCTGCTTACGATGAAGGATGAAACACATATCACGTTCACAGAGAATTTGTATATTCACATTATCTTCCTGTCAGTAAATTGTAGTTTGACAGTGTCAGTATTAGTATTAAATGAGATCTTGGACAAAATATTGTATTCTCGAAAGGAAAAGTCACCGTGAAATTACATTTTCGAAAATGATTCTCTAGTGAATCATAACAGATGTATCCTGTGTTCCATGGAGTCGCTCGACAACGAGGACATGGTTTGGGGGATATCTTAAAATCAGCTTTCGTACGTGGTAGCATCCATCTTAAAACCGATGTTGACTCGAGGATTGCACGCTTTAAAAGATGCAGCTTTGACGCAAGCAAAAAAAAAAGTATCCAAAACGTGTTCATCGACGAACAAAGTCCTAAAGAAGCCTTTATGAAAGCAGGAAAAAATGTGTTGATTCAAACTGGAAAAGATCTTTTGGGGTGTAAAGACACCCCTATAAATTCGCTTCCAACTCCTGGCGAAGACATGAATTCCTCCTCTACGCCACAGCAAGGAGAAGGCAGAAAAAGACTTCGAAAACTCTTCAGATCTCATAGTCACGATCAGAAAAAGAATATTTGTTGAATGGAGTGGATGTACGCCCGAGACTGAATTGAAGTAGTACCGTGTTCCATTTGATGGCTAATGCTAACGAGTACAAAACGAACATCGAAGAAGCCAGACTTTACTCGCGCCGTGTGGAGGTTTTACCTAAAGGGGGAAATGACATCAGTCAACTCTGAACAGAACGACAGACGTGTATCCTCAACGACGAGTGGAAGTGAAGAAAACTTTCACCATTGCCTCTGGACTCCGATCCAAGATCGAAGATCATGTTTTCCAAGGACAGTTACCCAAACGTTTGCACATTGGGTATCGTCAGCAATGCGTCCCTTAACGGAACCGTCTATCAAAATCCTTTCGAGTTTCAACATTTTAAAGTGTCCAAGATAGACGTCACCTGAGATGGCCAGACGTTGTGTGCCAGGCCCTTTGAACCTAACTTTACCCAGAATAATTACTTGAGATCTTACTGGACACTGTTTGAAGCCACAGGACAGTTATGTACAAACAGCAGCCACAGTATTTCGTACGACGATTATGCAGGAGGATATAATTTGTGGGGATTTGATTTCACTCCAGACCAAGGCAGCGACGAGGAATATTTCCACCTTATAAAATCGTTTCAACTTAGTGTGGAACTTCAGTTTACAGTAGCTCTGGCAAACACAATCAACAGCATCTTGTATGAAGAATTTGACAATACTCTGGAAATCAACAGATTGAGAGAAGTAAAATCCAAGACTATTAGAAGAAAAGAAAAGATGGAACACCAACCTATTGAGATAGGCGAAGGGAATTTTTTCTATCCAGAACAACAACGATAGCAGTCACAAACCACAAGTGAAGAAGACAAAATTACAGAAATTATGTCAAGATGGCCAGAACATGAAGAACATTTATTCTCCTGTTTTGCTCGTGACTTGCCTGAAAAAAATTACAGGCCTAGCGGTCACTAATGGAGAGTGGTGGCTGAAAGAAACAACAAATCCAAACGGCCCTTTTCAGGGCCACCCAAATCTCTTCGAAAAGAGAGATACAACTCAAAATCATTGCCACTCTATCTGTTGTATGTCTGTATGTTTCTGTATATCTATGTCTATGTTTACAACCCAACTAAAACTTAATGATTTACAGTAAGTAAAAATCCACTCAACGGTTGGTACCTTCGATGATCGCGAGAAAGCCACCGAGGGTGATCGCAGATGCCCCGACGACCTTTGATCGTTGAAACCTTTGGCACTCGCGGAGGAGGCAGTCTCGAGGGCGCTGGCGCGGGTTACTGAGCAACAAAACCGAGCGTGCGGACCCTTGTTTGTGTACCCACACATGTACTCGCGTGAGCCGCAGGGGCGGTCATGGGCTCTACCCAGGTTAAAAAGGGCGAACCCTGATCAGTAAAAAAAAATCCCAAACTCGCATGGGCGACGCTGCCACGGACCCGGTTTCCGAACCCACGGTGATTCGTCGTAGATTCATGGACGCTTACAAAATGGGTAAAATAATGCAGTATAGAAGGGGCGAACCCTGATCAGTAAAAGAATCTTAAACTCCCATAGTTATACTACTTAAATTATAAATTTACGTAAAAAAACATGTTTGTTCAAGTAAACACAATTTTGTAATGTCTCATCATATCTTCATCATCTAACAGATTGGATTTTAAAACATGACCCAAATTATTATAACTATTGACATATGCAAGAGCAAGAGTACAGAAGGAGGAGATGATAATTTGGAAGATGTTGACTGAAAAAGTATACATACCGATTTTTGTGTATTATATAAAGTTAAGACCAAGATGATGAATTATTCAGTCATGGAAAGAGGGAGACAGAGACAAAGCAGTTAAGTGATAAACGATACACACTTCTTTAAAAAAAATTTGTGCACAACTTTGTTGGGCTGATGAAAGCATAACATAAATATGTAGTTTACCAGTTTTAGACCGTTTTTTAAATTTTGTCTTCTTTCTTTCTTCTAGTATTTATCCCTTGTTTGTTTTTATTTTCCCGTCATTTAAACATGTTTGAGTCAAGAATTCTTCTTAGCTTTCGTGTTTGGTGTTTGTTTTGTGGATGTAAAGTGTTTCTTCCCCTGACGAAGAAATAGTTTAGAGAAACGTTGGGAAACTGTTTTGTATTTGCGTCGTTATCAATTTTGTGTCATTATATACATATGACAAAAAATTTAAAAATTAAAAAGGTAGAAGCATTTTATTGAAGGAATCAGCCAAATATTATATTTGTTTCTAGCAAAGAGCCATATATTTTACACGGAAAGTACTGTAACTATGTTGTATCCAAAGGAGCATTCCGTTCCGCTCCATGTTTCGTGTTTCAATAGCCTCTGTAAGAACATCCCTCTGAAAAGGCAAGATACCGAATCCAGTGAACTATGGGATTTTGTGAAACTTGAACATTTATGTTGTACTATGTGTCTTCTGTTAGGTACATCTGGTGTTGGGAAAACCTTGCTTTTAAAAAAGCTGCAGGGAATTAGTATCCTTATTTTAGACTTGTGTTGCTTCGTCTGGGACTAACAATGTTGTCCAGTTTTCGATAACGTGACTTGTTTTCGTGTTTCATGAGCTGGTTATTCTTTTCTATGGAACAGTTTATTATTTTGAAGTGATCCCACATTTGGTTGACGTGAAACTAAGTCTTTGTCCTTCATGTAGTCATAAGGTTTATGACTCTTTTTAAGATTGTTACCGCTTTATATATTTAAATAATTTTCTTAAGGTATCCGGAAACCGCCATATTTCGTGCCCTTAACGTGAATGTTAAGGCGTTCGTTATAATATTGTGAGAATCTGTTCAAATAACCATAGAAAGTGATCAGATATATCTACTTCATTTAATCATCGTTAAAAAAAATGTTGGCATTCATGTACATTAGTTCAGAATTAACGTTTTTCCGAGCGTGTGTAAGTTTACTTGAACCCCATATGATTAAAACCAAATATTTACATTGGCTTTGCCATTGTATAAATTCCCAAAGTGGGTTTTCCTGTTCAAGATATGTAAACAAAGCCAACATGTGATCAGCGGACATATCTTTAGCATATAATACAAAATTCAAGGCCAAAATGTCGGACACAAATAAGGCATTAGTGAAAATATAGATTTTCATTCTGATTTTTTTAAATTACATGAAATTATCTGTTTAAATCTCATTTTGTCTGATTTTACTTATTAAATACTTGCTGTCACTCTTGAATAACGCTGGTGACACAGTTGATGACATCATTATCTTGAAACAAGCGCATTATGTACCGAGAAAAATGGCGCACGATTTAAGGACAGAAACAAAATCAGGAGGTTGGATGATATTACTGTTTACCCAAAATCTTTTTTATTTACAAATTGATTTAGACCAGCAAGTTGTTATCCGACTATTTTTTATTGATCAATTATTACTGGTGGCACCAGTAATGACAGATAAAAAAAAAAGAGAAGCAGAGAATAACTTGTTGCTCTAGTGGAGATGAAGTTCAGTGACTTGATGAGAGAAGCAGAGAATAACTTGTTGGTCAAGTTGAGATGAAGTACAGTGACTTAATGGCAGTCAGATTGGGTAGAGAAATTCTCTTAGCTAAGAAAGAAAGAGAATGATGTCAGAGATATAAGTGCTGTATGTTCCTGGTGTGCAGAAAGAAAAATGCTTTAATAGAAGTACTGATGTGCAGTTTTCTCCAATTACCCAACATGAGATAAACCAGGATGATGAGCATGCTGCAGCAGGGAGGATTGCTCACTATGTGTGTGTTGGCCCCTCTCTCTCCTCTCAGATGTTTTTTCCTCTGCACAGATCAGTTTTCTTTGATCCTTTCTCTGCCTCTCCAGTGCAGATACAGAAAATCTCTGTGTGATACAACTTTTACAACTTTAAAAACCTATATTTAAAAAAAAAATGAACTGCTAAAAATGTAAAAAAAAGTGTTCAATTGTTGTATTGAATGAAGTATAGCTCGGAACATATTTAATTCTTACACTGGGGCTGGGACTCCGTGATTTGGTTGGGGACTCCCTAGGATTTTCCTTGGGACTCTGTATTTTTGGAGCTAGGAGTCCTTGACTCACAATTTTCAAAATCAAGGGAAATCCCAAATGATTGCATTCAAATTCTTAGGCAACAAGGCCAAACCCTACCACCCCCCAATTTTTTTTTATTTTTTATTATAAACAAAATCACATTGCCAAAATTTATTTTTGCATCTGATTGAGCCGGTTTTGCCTGGTACTTTGAAGTGCTTTAAATATTATTTGATTTATATATAATGTTTAAAAAAATTTTTAAAAAAAAAATACCTTTCTACCCTAATTTTAAAACCAGTGCAATAGGAAACACACATATTTTTTATTTTTTTGCTTAAGATTTGGCACTCATGTGGCTAAACATTGCTGCTTCACATAGCAGGCTCTGTTCGTAAATGATGAATAATCAGCTGTTAGCATTTTAAATTTGCAGTTATGATTTAATTCTTATGTCTAAGAGGATAAATATTATATTTATCAATTTCAGGCATGTAGGGTTTGATTTAAGGTCACTTAATTTTCTAAGCCATGTAAAGCGACTATTCTATGCCACTACCGCAGATTTTCAGCCAATTCTGTGTTTTCAATATGTGCTCTGACCCCCCACCTCTCAAATTAACTGTCCAGATATTTAATACAGGGTGGGAAAGATCAAATGAAACTCGTACTTTTATATTATGCGAAGGGGCAACTTTGCATTGGTAAAGAAAACGAGGTACATGAATATGTCTGACTATGAATTTCCCCCTCTACCACCCCCTGCGATTGGAATAGTTGGAATGGAACAGTATTACCGGTAAACAGTATTGCATGTAACAAGTACTGTACATGTACAAAAATACACTTACATTACAATGTGTTTTGCATGTTTACTATAATGATATCCCATTCTAAAAAATCTCCAATTAAAATCTGTTAAATACACATAGTTTTAATACATGTATCTTCACATATTTTCCTGTTTCCATTAACTCAATATATCAGATTCTGGTGCAGCTGCAGACAAAGAAAGGGAAGAGGTGCCTGCCACTATTCCAACTGTGAGTAATCTTTACAAGCTTACAGAATGAATAGCAGTGTACCATTTTTGCATTCAATCAAGATAGTAACAGAAAAATAACATTTGACCAATGACAGCAAGTCCTGTGCCACATTCTATTAATGACAGTACACACACATTATGCTGCATTTGACTGAGTGGTAACCCCTTTCAGAGGACTCCCCTTTCAATGGAGACAGCAGGAAAGACTCTGTCATATGCTGCATAGTGCATACTGTCATTGGTCAGATGCAAAACAGAATGTAATGTCATTGGTTGAATGCTGTTTTTCTGTTACCATCTCAGTCGTACTATAATAATTGCAAGTTGGTTAGTTATTCCATGAATTCATATTCAGATTCCCTGCATTAACTCCTTATGTCATCTTGCAAGTGTCTTTTTTTTTATCTCCCCATCTTTATTTGCTCTGGTACATCAATCCAACCTTCCTTGCCTGTTAGCAGAATTAAGCCAATAAACATTTGACATAGATAAATAAAATATGGTAGGCATGTTTCCATACATATGTAGATAACCTGATTATATTTTAACACTGATGGCATTACAAGTATAGTTAAGTTTACCTTGTTTACCAGTTTTTTTTACTATTTGATAATTTTTCTTTTTTTTTTTGTAATTGAGTTCACAATTTCACAGGAACTGCTTGACCAGACTTGGCAAGTGAAATTTGGTATGCATTTGTTGGTAGCCTGATTATTTATTGTGCTGTTCCAATGATTTTTCAAGCTTTTATGTGTTTGTTTTACTTTCTGGATTTTTGGGGGCTGTAAGGGGGGCATACCTGTTGTGCCGATGTAAATCTAGTTTTATTTTCAACAGATACATCTTCTTTTATATCTGTGAACTGTCACCAGATGTGGCACATATGTAGGCTGATAGTATTGGGACAGTCACTTGACCTGAAGTTAAGGACATATTATAAATTTTGCTAGACAAGTAAAATATTGTAAATGCTAGGCCAATTGCCCAGAATTTTACTGTCTATAAAAGATGATAAAAAAAATGGATTTTGTGTGCATTTTTATGAAACTTAGTGCAGTAGATTTTTTAAAAACAATTTGTGTGCTATATCACAAAAACTCAATGCAGTACATTTAAAAAAAGTACTTTTTGCAGTCACAGCAGCAGTTTTTGTCAAGCTGACATCAGTGAACAAGAGAGACATAGCATTAATCTTGTAAACAGCAGTGGTGGTGACAGCATCATCCGTCATTGCCTTCAAGGTTTCAGTGTTTTTCATTTGCTTTTATTTCTCTAATCTCTTGATGGACACAAATATCTCATTCTGCAACACACTCACATGGCCAGTTTTATGTAAGTTAGTGCAGACATTACTGGTGGTGCATATAGATTTTTAAAAGTATTTTTACAACAATTGTTTGAGTGAGGGCTTGATTTGCAGGCTGATGTCTTGTTTAAATAATCCTGCTTTTATTCTTCACAGGTGGGAACAAACCTAGTTAACATCAATGTTGGGAAGAAGGCTGAACTCACTGTGAGGGAGCTAGGGGGTTGTATGGGGCCCATCTGGTTCAACTATCTGAAGGACTGTTCCTGTCTCATGGTAACTAGATAATAGTGTTTCTGTTTTGTTTTTTTGGCTCAGGTAGCTGTAAGGCCAAGTGAGCTTATGGTATTACCATGCATCCATCATGTCTGTCTTGCATCTGTCAACAATTGCTTGTTGCCACTCTGGATGCTTAATTTCTGATCTGATTTTGATCAAACTTGGAATATGGGCTTATATCATCAAGATCTTGGACAGACTTGATAATGAGTGAGACCACTGCATAATAATGAGGTGATCTTGCATCCATTTGGCTGAACTTGTTACCACTCTGAAGGTCATATTTCTGACCTGATTGTGATTAAACTTAGAATATTGGTTTATCTCATCAAGACCTCTTCTCAGGTCCAGTTTTGATGGAGTTATAGTGTTTGCCCTTTTGCCATGAATATTATATTTCCACTAGAGCAGGTCATTGTAACCAGCATAGATAGCTTTACAACTGTTTCCATGTTGTATATAAAGCAGTCATATTGCTGGATGTTTATAAAAACAGGTAACTTTTATGATCTTTCTACATTTATGAAGCAAATCAGATTCATTTTATTTAATTGGACGGTGGGGTGTGCAAAATTATGATACATCCAGAAGATTAGGTTTTATATATCTTTAGATCAAGGGAACAAGTTGTAAAGAAGTTAAGAGGTACACAATTAATAAAGTGATTTGTTTTCAAGTAACTGAAAGATAGCAATGGACACAAATTTAAATCATGGTGTAAGAAAGACTCTTTAGAATATGCAGGTTGTTGTTTTGTTTGCAACAAATTTATTCAGTGTGGAAACACTGGACTTGAGCAGCAAATGAGTCATTTTGAAGGCCATAAGCATAAAGAGATTGTAAAAGTGAGATTCAGCAAATCTCAGACATTTTTCATACCATCAGGTAGAGAAAGTAGCAGATCTAGTGGAGATCCTGGACCACCTCATGAGTTACAGCCAGAGGCTCTGCAATCCAAAACCCATCAGGAACAAATTGCTATTGCAGAAGCTTTATGGGCCATGAAAGTAACTGCTTCTGGGTATTCTTATAGTTCCTGTGATGGAACCCCAGAATTTTTTTAAACAATAATTTCTGGCCTGGTTTTTGAAGATTTTACAATGAGCAAAAGTAAAGTTTCTTTAATGATACCTGATGGATTTGGGCCGTACTTCAGGAAGGAAATCTCGCAGAAAATAAATAACAGTAAAATGCCATTTACCTTACAGTTTGACTAAACAGCGAATGCTCAGGAAAAAAATCAGTATGATGTTCTGATTCACCGAGACTGGAGAAGTTGTGACTCAGTTCTTTAAAGCTGTTATGTTTAGTCATGCGAAAGGAAGTGATGTAGGACAGGCACTGGATGACATACTGACAGAGGAGGAGTACAAATTGACTCCATCTCAGTTTATTTAATTAGGAAGTGATAACCCTAATGTTAATAAAACAGTGTGGTTCTTTGTTGACACCCATGTGAAAGGTTTAGGTTTTCCAGGGCTGGTAAAATTTTTTCCACATGCACTGTATATTGTTTACAATGCCTTCAGATAAGGTCTTGGTATTTTTGGAGAACAGGCAGAGCAGTTAGCTTTCAATCTGTTTCACTGGTTTAAGTCTCATATTGGTCAGATGGAAGATTTCATAAATACTCTGTCAGAGATAGGATTTGAAGATGATCTGTTCAGTAGGCATGTTCATTGCAGGTGGCTCACTCTTTTACTAGTTCTGATGAAGATTGAGGTGGGATACTGTGTATCAATACTTTCTGAAAGATCTACCGGCAAGAGCAAAGGAAGACAACTTTGAGAACCTTTGGATGAAGAATGAAAAGTACAAAAGAATCTGTGAAAGTTAGAAAAATGGAAACCTATATTCAGATGTACTTCTGATAAGTGTTTGAGAGATTTTTGGTCTTGTTTCAAAAACAAGAAGCTAAAGAAATTAATGCTTAAGTTCATCAAGGTTGCTGTCAGTGGTAATTTGAGTGAGAAAAAGTGTGGATGTCATGAAGCCAGAAAACAGTTTCGATCAGAAAGATATGGAGGTTGGTGTAGAATGTTGCAGAGTATTGTTAAAACGAATCTTCATGTCAGAAAGTATTGGTATTAGAAATTAAGACATTCCTACAGGAGGTTTCAGTATACCATGGTATATGCCTACCTCTTGATAAGTCCATTGTTCAAAATGTACAGTGCTTACATCAAGTGGCATTTACATGCATGAAGAGGCTTGCATAAAGCTTACCAAATATCAGCAAATATTATGTGCCTCTTGTAATGGATGAGTGGAAAGGTTCCAGAAGAACAGAAATAAGAAGATAATGGAGAGCTTAAGAGGGTTGACCATTATTAGAACAAATTGTTGCAGATCAGGAGTTTGACAGGAAAGTATTCTCATCATGAGAAAGTTGTCAAATCAGCTCTCTGTTTGGTTCATGGAAATGCAGATGTTGAAAGAAGTTTGTCAACAAATAGAAAAATATTGACAGAAGACCAAACACGTCTTGTAAAAGAGTCTAGAAATGGACCAAGACTTACCAGAGATGCTGTCATGATGTACAAGGGAAACATTACTGATATTCCATTAACTCAGACCTTACTTAGTACTGTGAAGAAATTACACAATACATAGAAAAATCATGTTGAGGAGGAAAATATTGAGTCAGAACTCCTGAAGAAACATAACCAAAATCAGAATAGAGCAGCTTGATGGAAACCATGAAAAAGAATGAAAAACAAAGAGAAAGCTATCAGAAAAAGATTCAGAACTGAAAAAAGTAAAGGAGCATTTCAAGAAGAGCTTCAAAAGGCTCCCCAGTTGTCTGCAGAGACGAGTGAAAGACCAAATTCTGCAGCAAATAACAAGAATGAACAAGATCAAGAAATCAGTGTAGCCAGTGGTCTTTTAGACGTGGCAAAATCAAACCTGCAGAAATCAACAGAAGCATTAGAAAAGTGCAGACAAAAGGAAATGAAATTGATGAGAGGAAAGGAAGATTGATGAATGACTATGCAAGTTGAATTCAATGTTCCATTGGGATTAGTACTCCCATTAAAAAGTTGACTTGTTCTTCAGAATGAAAGATACCTGCCTGAAATTGTAAACTTTAGGCTGTTAGTATCTTTTATAAAGACTACATGTGGGAGTAGTAAATAATACATGTATTGGCTTTTTCACTCATTAGTGTTCGAGTATTTTGTGGGTATTTTGTCACATCTTTACACCACAGTAGTTATAACTGTATATGCATACACATAGTGTCTGCAGAAGTAATAGACAATCAGCTTTTTAAAACTATTCTTTGTATAACTAATGCTTTTGTTGTCAAATATGATCTTAAGTAAAAATGGTCATTGTTGAAAATGTTCATGTGGGAGGGCCATGAAGAAGTACATTGTAATTATCCTTAATAATTTTTGCTATTGTTCAAGTTAAAAGTATTTTGCATTACATGCATAGTGGCTGGTAGAGATAATTTAGAATTTAGTGTCTATGTGACTTTGGTGAAAGCTTACATGTATTTATAAGTCAGCACTTCTGCATTTGTGTTGTCCTATCATAATGCAGCTTTATAATATTTATGGCTGTTGTGTTTGATTATCTGTTAGCTTTTTTAGATTATTAGTCTAGCTTATTTGCATAATGTATCTGCAAGAGTTGTAGAAAGCAGCATAATCTGTGTACCTTATGTAATTTATCCAGTATTTTTTGTACGAGTAATTATAATCATGATGATTTCCCAGTGTGCTTTTTATTACCATAGTAACAGCTTACTACTAATACATTGTACAATATTCAGAGAGATCTGCTTAAAGCTAGAAGATTTCTCTTCTTAATCTAAGAAATGCACCAGTGCTAACTTTCATGTTGTGTTACTATTCCTGTTTGCTACACAAACAAATATAAAATGCTTTGATAGTCTATCATACAGTTACAAATAGATGTACATGGTTTTTTCTTCTTTTTTTTCTGTATAAACTTATTTTAAATCCACAAAAATGCAAATCATTCAGATCATAATAGAAGTTATACTATGTTTGGCCCTATGTGCTCACAAGGCTGCTTAGAAAGACTGTTTTATTAATAATTTCATGTTAATGTACTAAATAGAATTTTTAAAAGTATAGCATTTCATTTTCATTTTTTTTCGATACTGCTACTCATAGCCTAGACTAACGATGCAAATGTTTGAAATTAATCTGCCATATCTTTAAAGTGGTGCAGTATCTGAATACAATTTTTTAAATATATTTCCATTCACATGATATATACATTCAAGGCACCAATGAAATCTAGAACTTGTTTTCCTTTATAGATTTTTGTCCATTTTTGGCTCTATTTTTGTTGTGTTTTTTAAAAAAAAAATTTAATACCTAAACTTACTCAGCACTGTATAGTAAGTACTGTGCTGATGTGCCATTAAATTCTATACACATACATGAATACATTCATGCACACATACATACCCAACTATAACACGCTTTATTAGACATGAATTTGGATACAACACAGTCATGGCATGGCTAACAAAATTTTACAACTTCAGTTTCTTCTGATTGATTTTTGAATTACTACAGAATTTTATTACCATAGTAACTGAGAGTTTTTTTTTTAATCTGGCAAGATGTATTGTATTCTTGAAGGAATAAGATTGTCTTTCATTAAGTGAATTCAGATGTTAAAAATTTCTCCGTGAATGTCCATTGCAAATCTGTCAATAGGATGTCACTTGTCTTATTTGTTAGCTTGTCATTTTTAAAAATCCCAGCTGTTTAAAAAAAAATGGATGATTCTTAATCAAATTTGCATTGGACAATCAACATTAAAGCTAATAATTCTTTGTGTTTGTCTTCAGTGTACTGTATACAATTGTTGTTCACTCCAGAGCAAACAATAGACCACCAAAGCTTGCTCAATCAACTGGCATAAACACACGTGCACCAAACAATGACATTGTTGAAATAAGTTTATCACTTGAATTGATAAATTAATTAATTTACCTACCTAATTAAGTAATTGCAAACCATCAAAACTAATCACACAGCGAACGATTGTTGCAACTAATATGTGCTGCTTTATTTGCAAATAGTAAATAGATAAAATAAAAAGAAAGAAAGGTGCCTTTATGCACACTTGCTAGGCAATCAACATGTCATCATGTAATCAATTGACTGGCAGCAGAAAATAAACCATTTCTTTGATAAAACAATAAAATCTATCTGCTAAATAAATGGAAAAAAGTGTTTTTGTGTAAGTATATATCAAAATTCCAGAAAATTCATTTACTGTTGTCAGATATTTGTCAGGATCGGTTTGGTAATTGCTGCATACATGTACCCTCCCCCCCCACACCTCTTCATCTTACCTCTTAAAGATAATACCATAAATATAAATTTATTTCCGCATTATGTCTTTCATGTATGTTTTGAAGGCATTATATGGTTATACCAACATGCATAAAATCTAACTCAGTTCTTTTTATTTCCATAAAATGTAGTCAGAAATGCAGACATTATCTTCAGATCACTCAAATATACACAAGCCAATTGTCATTGTGATTCTAGGCTAATTGACAGATAAGATATTTATTGTCTTTCATGTTACAGTGAGTATGACTATTTCAAGTTACATGTACTGTCATTTGACACTGGACTTTGGAACAGAACAATTTAAGTTGTAGGGGTGGATGGGGTTACTGCTATATTCAGACATTCTACTCCCTGATTTTGGTGTGTGGGAGTGCAAAGCCATAGTTATCAAAATATTTTTAAGTTAATATAGAGCTAATTTCATTTATTCTTTTAGAGAATAATTGAGCCGTTTGCTGGAAAGATCTCTTTACCTTTGATATGTAATGGTTACTCCCAAACTGAGTATAGAGGTTATATTGTATAGTTTACAGAGAATCACCAAGGCAGTGGCGATACGAGGTCCATACCCATGTATGAGTGTCAATTGTAACAATTATTTTTCAAGCCTGAATATATATTTCTTTTTAGAAATTTGCAAATTCCGATTTTATCATTGGTAAAAAAATCAGTCCCATTTGACATGTATGGCATATGAATATTTTCGAAGGCCTGGTATATAGTGTTTCAAAAAACTGTGTGAGTTTATTAGCAAGGAATTAAGTATTTGGATCCAAATTAAATCTAGCAGAGAACATTTTTGAGGTTTGAAATTTATACAACATTAATTAGTGACCTTGGCACAAGTGTGTACTGAAACGTATTTGTGCTGTCTTTCCATATGTTATTCTTAGAATAATTTTTGCAATGAATTCAGACACATTTTGATCTATGCTGAGATTATTAAAAATTATGCTTCTTTGTGTACATTTTCGAGGGAATTATTATGGACTGACTGTTACGAATGCAGTGTGACTGGTTGGTGGGTACACATGTAATTTAACTGCTAATCATTTGGTGATTTTCTTATACATCTTTGTACCAATGTTTAGTTATTTGCAAAAATTTTATATTATGCAATCACTGCATTTTAAGCATTCTTGTTTAATATGTGTCCATTTTATGTTGATAACTGCATCATTGTAGTTCGTAGTTTTGCAACTAGCCCCTCATTTTGTGCAGCCTAGATATACATGCAACATTTTCATCAGTTAACTGACTTGTTTCGATTTTGCACAATATGTTGCATAATACGATGGCACTCTGTGGACCCTGACCATCATATTATAGTGGAGTTTCCTGATGCATACATGCATACTCAGTTCAGCTGTTGCAGTCAAATCTTGGTTTGTTATAGCAGGAAAATATCTCCAGTACAGCTTCAGATTAACTTTTTTAAATGACTAAGTTTTTGCAATTAAATACACTCTTGTTTTCTGGTTTCACAGAATGTTGAGAGAGACAAAAAGGAGGGTTACGTAGAACACTGTATCTCACCAGCAGAAAGTGGTATAAATGTAATTCCTCTAGCCCCCACGTGATTTTAAAAATTTTAACACAAAATCTTAGCATTGTCACCATTGTCACAACTGGGAACATGATACATATAATATGTCTTGCTACCTGCTAATGTATTTAGAGGATAACAGTCATCCATTTGAGGGTTGGGGACTGCAGTCATCCATTTGAGGGTTTGAGGATAGAAGTCATCCATTGGACAGTTTGTGGATAGCAGTAATCCATTTAAGGGTTTGGGGATAGCAATCATCCATTTGAGGGTTTGGGGATAGCAGTCATCCGTTTGAGGGTTTGGGGATAGCAGTCATCCATTGGAGGGTTTGGGGATATTAGTCATCCATTTGCGGGTTTGGGGATAGCAGTTATCCTTTTAATGGGTTTGATGATGTTAGAGGTGGTTTGAGTTTAACTAGCAATGACTCAGTGTAGCTGGTTAAGCAGTTATTTGCAACAGTTAAATCACCATTAACATCTTCCAATCCTCAAACACAAAAATTGAATCCCAGTTCTAAAACACACTGAAAAATGTTGTAAAAAATATCAGGATGGCATTTTCCTTGGAATTACTATATTTTCTGTATGTTTTTGGACCTAGTTTGTCTTTGGATACCAAACATTATTTGCCAGAATAATATTTTTATGCTTTGTAATTTTCAAATGATGTTTTACAATATTTTTTTTCCTGAACTTATAATTTTTGGCACATAATAGGAAACCTGGTATCTAATTTTCAAGCATAAAGCTCAGTATGATTTCCAGTAATCACTGGGGTTTGTACCATTGCTTATTTACCAAAAAATATACAACAATGTAAATAAATAGTACATGTATTACTTATAGGTAAATTGTAAGCAGTGATGTGAGCCCCTCAGCTGGTAATTAAACATAGCTAGAAAATGTTTACTTCAGTCAGTTGTGAAATATGTACCTAATTATCTCAGAAAGTACTTGCACTTATTTAGCACTACAAATTTAATATGATCAGGAACTTTACAATAACTAAAATCATTGTATATCCTTTGTGTCACCTGTAATGAAAGATTCATTACATTGATTTTTTTATTATGACTGACATTTTGTGCAGGCCACCATTTGATAGGGACTGTGTCAAAAAGTGAGGCACAGCATAGAGATGAAATATGTGTATAATAGTGAATGTGCAATAATGTCAGGAAGATTTCAGTGGATGCATTATTGTGTTGCCTTTTTTTTCCTTACAAAATTAAAAAATGCAGAATGTTCAGGCCTAGAATTCATAAGAATGTGCTCTTAATCATGTGTGACAGTCATGGTTTAGATTAAGAGAACTAGCAGTAATAACTTTGTTTTAGTTAGGAGTAATGATCCCCTATTTTTTCTCATTACACAGTAGATCAAAGAGTCTGTATGGGTTAGTAAATTCCAAGAAATCTTGAAACAAAACCAAACAATTATCCTTGTTGGCAGTGTTATGTAGTGGATTAAACATGTTAAATAGAGGATATTTTCTTTTCCAACATTATAACCAGATATATTTCATCATGTGGTTAAAAAAAATATTTTCTCTTTATTATGTAATAAACTTGTACCTGAATCGAAGCTTACAAGATTAAATTCACTCTTCAGCACACCACCCCCATCCCTATTTTCTTAAATTCAACTGATGTACAACTATGTTCATAGGCTGATCATATAAAAATCAGTGATTTAAGAGAGTGGTAAGATTGGGATGACCTAATCTGTTGCAAAAAATGACATTTTTGACATTTTGTGAACCATTTGACCCTATCTGACCACAAAGCAAGTCCGAATCAGCAATGCATCACACTGGGTTTATCATTGTTGTTAAGGCAGTAAGGGGAAATAACTCCATAGAGATGCAAATAGCATAGAGTCTGATTTCTTCAGCAAAAAATAATTTCCATGTCTGTAAGGTAATGCGGTTTCCATTTATTTGTTCTACTCACAAAGTGCTCATTTTTCTTGCTGCAGGTATAACTTTTGTACGTACACACAATCAACCTTCGCATGGCATGATGGGAAATCTTGTATTTATATGGGAATGAAAAAAATATGAAAATTATTTTGCCAGTTGTTTTCTATATTTCACACTTAAGTATATAATAAATAGAGGATATTTTCTTTTCCTACATTAATACCAGATATATTTCATCGTGTGGTACAAAAAACGTAATATTTTAACAAGTGGTGAAGCCACGAGTTAAAATATACCGTTTTTGGTACCACATGATGAAATATATCCGGTATTAACGCAGGAAAAGAAAATTTTCTTTTTATTATATACCAAAGTTGCTCCAGAATCAAAGCTTAGAAGATTAAACTCACTATTCAGCACCACACTCCACCCCCACCCACCCCTTTTTTCGTAAATTCACCTCACTTTCATAGGCTGCTCATGTAAATATCAGTGACTTAAGATAGCTGTATGATTGGGTTGACCTAATCTGTTACAGTAAATTATATTTTTGACATTTTGTAAACTATTTGATCATATTTGACCACGAAGCAAGTCCGATTCATCAATGCATCACAGCGGGTTTATCATTGTTGTCAAGGAAGTAAGGGGAAATAACTTCATAGAGCCGCGAACGGTGTCAACTCAAATTTCATCTGCAAAAATTAATTTCCATGTCTGAAATGTAATGCAGTTTCTATTTATTTGTTCTAGCTCACAAAATGCTCGTTTTTGTTGCTGCAGTTATAACTTCTGTAGGCACACACAATCCAGCATCACATGGCATGATGGGAAATCTTATATTTTCACATGTGAAAATATAAGGATATATTTTTCACATGTGAAAATATAGGAATGAAACAATATGAAAATTATTTTGCCAATAAGTTTCTATATTTCACACTTAAGTATATAATAAAAGTAGTTATTGTCCTTTGGCTAATTAACCAGTTTTGTAATTGATAAACAAGTAAACTTCAAAAAAAAAAGAAGAGCAACAACTAATAGGTTATGTTTATTTTAGAATCTTAACACATTAATCAAACTTTGTACAGATTATATATTGCTAATTGCTTGTGGTATTTAAAATTCCCAAATTTGTGTACAACTCAAGCCCCTAAGGAGTCAATTATGGGTGTTGTTTTTGACTGAAAGTCATTCATGTATTTCTACTCTCGATACCAAAAATACATGCACTTTTTTTCTGTATTAAAAACCTTCAAAATCATAATTCATTCAGAAATCTTCTTCATTGTCATTATCATTTCCTTTTCTACACAGTAATGAAAGTTGAATGTGTTTGTAGTATCGATTTTGGTAGTGGGAGATTACTGACATGGCGGTTCCATAGGAAAGCACACACCTCATGTCTTTAATGCATGTACGGCTGCGTTTTCTGGTGGATGAAGATATATATATATATATATAATACAAAAAGACTAGGTAAGTAATGTCTTTTTTTTTTGTTCTTCAGCAAACATGTATAGATAAGAAAATTTGCCCTTTTTATTTCATGGGTAGCACTTAAAAATAGGTTCTAATTTTGTTGCTGAGGCAAAAAATTTCTCCATCTGTTTGTATTCAGACATCAAATGAAGTAATTTAATATGTTTTTGGTATTATTATTTGCCATCCAGAAATGTGCAAAAAATACGATATGTCATAGGGAGAGACTGAGTCATAAAGTGGTCACAGTGGTGTCAGTGTTTCCATGAAGTGGTCACAGTGGTGTCAATGTTTTCAACATTTTATCATGAATTTTACTGATATAAATTTCAGCATGCAAGCAGGTGTGTTAGAATTGTACTTGTATTAATTTCAGCATGCAAGCAGGAGTGTTAGAATTGTACTTGTATTAATTTCAGCATGCAAGCAGGTGTGTTAGAATTGTACTTGTATTAATTTCAGCATGCAAGCAGGTGTGTTAGAATTGTACTTATATTAATTTCAGCATTCAAGCAGGTGTTAAATTAATAATTAATATATTCATTTCAGCATTCAAGCAGGTGTGTTCGAATTGTACTTAATGTATTAATATCAGCATTCACGCAGGTGTGTTAGAATTGTACTTATAATAATTTCAGCATTTAAGCAGGTGTGTTAGAATTGTACTTATATTAGTTTCAGCATTCAAGCAGGTGTGTTGGAGTTATGCTTATATTTCAGTATATGGTGGATTTGTCAAATGCACTGCAAGTGTCAGGATCATGTATACAGCTGCTGACAGTCCTTAGTAACCAGTCATTGGCAGATGTTCCAGTTCTTCTTATCTTTAACAAGATGTGAGTATCTGGTGTAAAATTAATGTGTACATTAAATACCGGGGCTCCTGGGTTATGTAAAACCCCTGATTGTTCAGAATTAGTGATCAAGCTGTGTAGGAATGATTAATCCACATGCTAATAACTCACAAATCTGGTTGTAATGAAACAAAATCTTTGTAACCCATCGGTATGTAAGAACATGTGTCTGTCTGTCCTAGGCTAGTTCATCAGAATGATCATGTAGAAACCATTTGACATAAAATGAAACTTGGTAGACATGTTTTTTATGTATATGTAGATACCTGATTAGATTTGTATGCCATTGGAGCAATATTTGCATTCTTTTTATTAGTGTCTTGCACCTTTTGAATTTTGGACTAATTTCATTGAAAACCTTGTTAACGAGAGTACTCAGAAATCCCTCAACTGAAGCATAGGAAACCTGGCAGGCCTGTTTTTATACATATCTAGATGACCTGACCAGAATTTTGTGCCATTCAAATTAAATTTTTTAAGTTTTATAATTTGGGAGGTGGGAAATTATCAACCTTTTAGGATTGTTTTTGGTTGGAGTGGGACATACCATACATGTCATACAAATACAAATCTAACATATGATCAGTTTTTAGAAAACAGAAAATATGGGTTCTGGGGAATTCTGGGAAATATGTATGCAAATATTTCACTTTGGAGATATTAAAACTGCAGCATAGGACATAGAAAATTGTTGTCCCATATCTAACCTAATTTGTGTCAAATCAGTGGTAGTGAGGATTTTCACATGATTGAGTAAGGTCTGTAGTTTAAAATAAATCAGCAATAATAGACACCCATTGTCTATAGCCCACAGGCTTAGTATGCATATGTTGGATTAATCCTTGTGTTCATCACCTCTTGCCTGCATCAGAGTACAGGAGTCATAGTCAAGTGTGCTGTCCATAGAAGTGTGAATAAACAATACGTTGATAATTGAGACAGTTACAGTGCTTTCTTTTGTACAGGTATGTTTGTGTTGTCACAGGATGACTAGCTCTTTTATAACCAGGAACTGGTTTTAAATAGGTTATTTATTAGGTAATTAGGGGATTTAGTCTGCACATTAATAATATACAGCGTTCCTTAATTGATATAAGACAACATACATGTCATTTATAATAAAGCCATTTACAGCAATAGTGCACTTCACTGCATAGTGTAATCAAATAGTTCCATTAAGTCAGCATCAGATTTCATAGCTATACAGCTATAGTGTCCTTCATTATAATTCAGTTCTTTATATAATGTGGTCACACCATGGACCAAGTTTCAAATTTTGTAACAAGTATTATTTCCAGTTTTCATAAAGTTAAAGATTCATATAACCACAGACTTCATTCAAGCTGTGCATTATCAGCACTTGCTGTTACAATCTGCATTTCTCTAATTAGCTACTATTGTATTCTGCATTTGTGAGGTTTTGTTACAGTAGTACCTAAGAGGCTATAGTACACCAGAAATTGTCATTAGCACAGAGTCAATGTGTCAGGTCTGTCATTTGTGAGTTATTGTTACAGTCATACCTAAGAGGCTATAGTACACCAGAAATTGTCATTAGCACAGAGTCAATGTGTCAGGTCTGTCATTTGTGAGTTATTGTTACAGTCATACCTAAGAGGCTATAGTACACCAGAAATTGTCATTAGCACAGAGTCAATGTGTCAGGTCTGTCATTCATGAGTTATTGTTACAGTCATACCTAAGAGGCTATAGTACACCAGAAATTGTCATTAGCACAGAGTCAATGTGTCAGGTCTGTCATTTGTGAGTTATTGTTACAGCAGTACCTAAGAGGCTATAGTACACCAGAAATTGTCATTAGCACAGAGTCAATGTGTCAGGTCTGTCATTTGTGAGTTATTGTTACAGCAGTACCTAAGAGGCTGTAGTACACCAGAAATTGTCATCGGCATAAAGCCATTGTGCCAGGTCTGTCAGTTGAACTGTGCATCTACACAATGCTGATCACATCCATATTTATAAGCATGTAGTAGGTAATCCTCTCTTTAATCTTATATATCACATTTTTAAACAAATGACAAATTTGATTTGTTTAGTAATACAAGTGAATGTAATCCTCAAATACAGTCCCAAAGAAGAAGTGAAAGTCACATATATAGAACATCAGTAAAATTTGTGTCGCTGTAAAACCAACATAGGATTGCAAATACCGTCAATACTCGTGTATAAACCATGTCCAAATGCAAACAGCATAGACCCTGATCTGCCGTCGCATAATGCACTGGCAGATCAGGGTCTATGTTGTTTGTTCTACTGATTAGTCCTTACAAGCTGCATAGACCCAGATCTGCCAGCACATTATGCAATGGCAGATATGGGTCTATGCAGTTTGCAGTGGTATCGGCTTATACACAAGTATATACGGTAACCAAAATTCATAGTATAGTCTCTGTCTCTGCCTATATGTTATTATTAGTAACATACCACATGTACCATTCAAAGCAAGCCCAGTACAGCTGGTGGGGTCATCTGAGCACAGCTAGCAAATCATCAATATGCAGGTACCTGTATACATGATCGGGCAGATCTCCCACAGGTACAATATAAGATGTAAACATGATTCTTGCTTTTGTTCCTCATTGTATAAATGTTATTTATGTTAAGGAAAATGATGGTAATAACAATGTTTCTGAATGAATATCAAATGTATAGGGTCTTTTCCAATCTATGTCAAAACTGGATTTATAATGAACATAGATTGATGTATTTATGAAAACCAGGTGCCCCATTTCTTTTTAATGGTCAGTGTTGAAATAATAACCCATCCAATGCATACACATGAATTAAAAAAAAAAATAAACACTTTATTTTCCAAAGAATATCTTCATTACCATTAGACTTTACTGGAACAGAAATTCCATAGGGCAGCTCCTTTCAGGTGAACCAGATATTTGTAAATGTTTTTATGGGTTACTTGAGCAGTTGATAAAATGTTTATGACAATAATATAAGTGTCCAAGGAAAAGATGATACTGCATTGCAGATGACAAAGTTATGGTGGTAAATTTGTCAAAGCAAATAAAATTATCTCATTTTTTTACCACTACTAGTGCATTGAGTACTAACTAGTACTTTTCTTTGTCCCTTTGAAATGTTACTTGTCCCCCAGATTTGGAGGACGGGGGAACACAATGTCTCCTCCCCTTGGAATCCTAGATGCAACACTGAACTTTTCAGGAATGTTCCTTCGGACATGTTAAACCAAACTTTTATTAAGAGTGGCTCCCCAACAACAGAGTGGCTTCCATAGCAACTTCAAAACCTGTTTTGAACAAGGATGGCTGAATCAGTTTTGATAAAACTTGGTAGGAATGTTTCTTAGGACATGCTCTATCAAATTATTTCCAGAGTGGCCTCCCGAGCAGCGCTTTGGATTTCACAGCAACAATATGAAAACACTATTTTCAGTGTTTCTAGAATGGCTGAACCAATTTTGATCAGACCTGGTAGGAATGTTTATCAGGACATGGTCTACCATAATTATGTCTGGAGTGGCTCCCTAGCAACTGTGTGGTTTCCATAGCAACCATATGGAAAACCTTTTTTCAATTTCTCTACAAGAGCTGAATGAATTTTTATCAAACTTGGTAGGGGTGTTTCTTAGGACATGCTTGATCAAAATTATGTCAGGGGTGTCTTTGAGCAACTGAGTGGCTCCTTTCCAACCATGTGGAAAACTTATATTCCACTTCTTCTCTAGACAGCTGAGAACCAGCTTTGATCTAGGTAGTTCAGAATGTTTCTTTGAACATGCTTTATCAAAATTATGTTCAGGGTGGTTCCCCTAGCCAACATTGTGACTTCAGTTGCAACTGTATGGAAAACCTATTTTCAACTTCTTCAGAGTAGCTGATCCAGTTTTGATCAGACCTGGTAAGAATGTTTATTAGGATAGTCTCTGTTAAAATTGTGTCAGGGGTGGGTTCCCTAGTAATGGTGTAGCAGCCAGGTGGAAAACCTATTTTCAACTTGACAAAATCAGCTGAGCCAACGTTATTCAAACTTGGTAGGAATGTTTCATAGGACATGCTCTGTTAGGATTGGCTTGGAATGGCTCCCCTGGCAAAGGCACAGATACCATAACAGCTATATGGAAATCCTATTTTGAACTTCTTATCCAGAATAGCTGAGCCATTTTTGATCAAACTTGATAGGAATGTTTCTTAGGTTATTCTCTATCAGATTTTTGTGAAGGATGGCACCCCTAGCGATAATGTGGCTTTCATAGCAACCATGTAGAAAACCAATTTTCAACTCTTTCTCTAGAATGGCCGAGCCATTTTTGATTAAACTTGATAGGAACAGTTTGCATGACATGTCCTGCCAGATTTGTTTCCAGGTTGGCTCCCTAGCAACAGTGTTACTTAAAACCTATTTTCAACTTCTCCAGAACAACTGAACCAATTTTGATCAAACTTCTAGGAATCTTTCTTATGAGATGTTCTAAAAGAATTATGTTTGAAATGGTTATGCTAGGAGCAATGTGACTTCCATATAGGAACCTGTGGAAACAATTTTTTAAACATTTCCTCATGAGAATAGCTGAACCAGTTTTAACATGGTAGGAACATTTCTTAGGGCATGCTCTACCAGAATTTGTCCAGGTTGGAACCTCTACCAATAATGTGGTTTCTACAGCAACTAGGTGGAAGACCTGTTTTCAACTTCTTCAGCATGGCCCAACTAATTTTGATTAAACATAGTAGGATTGTTCCGATGGTTATGCTGTTCCAGAATTGTGATTGGGTTGGCTCTCCAAGCAACTGTGTGGCTTCCATTTATTCCAGGTGGAACACCTCCAAATGATATACATCTTGCATCAAGTATGGCTGTTGTCACTAATATATAAAGAAAAACCTTTAAAGAACAACTTTCTCTTCAAAACTGCTTGTGATCATATCAGACCAAATTTGATTGGTCGAGTCATAGTATGAACATCTTTCCCATTCATATAAGGATGCCAATACAGTATCTAGTTCAGCTGAAGTTACTCATAGTGGAAATACATGTCAGATATCACCAGTTTTGAACCAAATTGCTGGAAATTATCCTGATGTTTGTGTCTTTCAAGCCAGGTTACCTGCTTTCTTACTACAGTGTGTACAGCTCTCCCTTGTTAAAACACCCTTCATTATAACATGATTATGGATAAACATGGAATCACTTTGAACCCCATGACTAAAATTATAATAAATAAACATAATTTATGTTAGAATTTTCAACATCCATTAGCAGAAAAATGTACATGAAAACTATTTTACTTGAATTGTTCTATCAAATGTATGACAATATGGGTTGAAAGAAAACAACATGAAACTTATTATTATATCTTTATTTCCTTTTTAAAACATTATTTGACAAAATTAAATGCACAAATCCATGAGGTGAAACAATATATTTAATTTAAATTTGCATAAACCAAATTTTTTACTATATATTTGACTAGCATTTTTTTTTTTCCCCCCCCCCCCCCCCCCCACACACACACACATTCATTGAATTTGTGATCATTCTCACTTTACCATGGTTCAGTACATAACACAGTTGTCAGAGTTATGGAACTTAAATAGTCTGTTATAACATAGTTGTCAGAGTTATTGAGCCTAAATACTCTGTTATAACACAGCAGTTTTGAAGCCTAAATAATGTTATAACACAGTTGGCAGTTATGGAACCTACTGGTAAGCACTGTGTTACAACAAGGTGGATCTGTGCTATATTTGCCTTTTAGACCCATGTATGCCAGGTGAGTCTCTTGTGTAGTTTAAACAATATTTATTCAAGAAAACATCTCAGATATAATTCAGTGCAATACAATATATGGGAATTCTGTAGAAAGCTGGAAGCTTATTAAAAACTGTATCCCCCTATTACAGAGAAATTGTAACAATCAATATTGGGCCAAGTGAGCTTAAGGTATGGTCCTGTGTCTGAGATGCATCATCTGTCTTTCATCATCCATCAGCATTTGCTGATTTAACCTTTACAGAAACCATCAATTCTGTAATAAATATCAATCAAATCTTTCAGGGAAGCAGCCTTTCAAATATGTAGAAATTATGGCAATCAGCCATCCAATAACCATTACTAAAAATAGAAAAACCTTCAAATAACTCATCTCAAATGTTGCTTAACAGGATTTGACCAAAATTTGACAGAACATTTAACAGAAAGTATCCGAGCATGGAAGCCTTTAAATTTTATTAAATGATGCCAATCAGCTATCAAATATAGCAAACATTCCTAGAAATAGAAAACCTTCAAAATCTTCCTCTCAGTAGAAATTGACTAAATTTGATGGAAAGCAGCCTGGCACATGTCTTTTAAATGTGTACATGATGCTGATCTGCCATCAGATATGGCTGTCATTACTGAAAATAGGAAACCCTTTAAACAACTGCTAAAAAACACTCTACAAAATTTGATAAAATTTAATAAAAAGCATTCTGGCATAAAAGGCCTCTTAAGTTGGTATATGTGATGCCAATCCACCATCAAATATGACTGCTGTTACTAAAAAAAATGGAAAAACTTTTCAACGACTTTTCAAAAACTGATTAAGAGAATTTGTCTAATTTCGATGGAAAGCATCCTGGCCACTATATAACATGTACATATTAAAATAGTCATAACTTTAAAATTTCTCATCCAATTTTTGTAAAATTTGCAGTATATACTGGGGACTTGTTTTACTTTTAATGGAAATATTTGCACTGTTAAAGACTTTAATTTTCACATAAGTTACTATGCTGTTGGATAGTGGAACTATGTCAGCTCTGGTAATCAATTCATTGATGGCAATATGCCTTCAAATATGGCAGCCGTTACAAAAATATGGATAAAAGCTTAAAATGACTTCTCAAAACCACTCAACAGAATTTGACCTAATTTGACATAAAGCATCCTGTATAAATGGCCTTTTAAGTTTATACAAATGATGCTGATTTGCCATTAAATATTGCCACCATTACTAAAAGTAGAAAAACCTGTAAATGACTGCTTCTCCAAAACCACTCAACAGAATCTGACCAAATTTAATACAAAGGATCCTGGCATAAAAACCTTTCATGTTTTTACAACTGAAGCTGATCCACTGTTCAATATGATCATAACAAATAAAGAACCCAAACCTTGAGGCCACATCTTTGACGAAACAGCTCAACACAATTCCATCAAATTTATCAGGAAGTACATACTGTGAAATAGGTAATTTTGATAGAGAAAATCCGAAGAAAATGCAGAATGAACACAAATGAAAAACACAGAATAAAGAATGATGAATGATAAACAAAAAGGAAATGGTACATGAATGTATTTCATAAATGGATATTTTGTAAAGCTATTTACCTGTATTTCGGGTTGCCATTAAATTTCCATGGTTGAAAGCCCTTTTGCTTGATAATCTGGGATCAGATTCATAAAGAATTTACAGTTTTCACCATTTGCAAGCTGTGAAATTGATGTAACTATAAGAACCACCATTGATGGGATGACATCATCACCAGTAGTTGTATTTGTACGGGTTTTATTTTAATTAAACAATAAGAAATTATTTATTTGCTGATAAATACCCTACAACTATATTTTCACATTTATTGCTGTAAGTTGTGGTTATATTTTTATTTAGCATAAATTCAGTGAAGTCTTTTGAATTTTTTGCACTTTCTATTTGATTCAAGTGCACTTTTAATAAAATAAGATATAAAAGTAATTGTTCTATCCATGTGCATATACTACTATCAAAAGCAGAAATCCTGACTTTGGTAAATGCATTCCAAATGAATGAACATGAATGGAAACAATGATTGGAGCAATAAACACTAGGGGTGAAACGATTAATCGATATATCGATGTATCAATACTTTTTCTATATCGATACCCATATCGGTACAAGAGGGGAAGAATCGATACAAAACGATACTTACTCTATGCAAGTTACTTTAATCTTCAGCAGTCATGAATAATTATTAGTCATTTGCCTTTTCATTCTTTAAATTGAGAATTCATCTGAGACAGCCGTAGTAAGTACATGCACTCATTTCTCTCAGTAAAAAATAAAAACAATTGACAACACCCACTCGCCTTCTACAAATTAACACAAGGTGACTAACTCACGTGGTTCGAAATCTGCCCCCTTCTCCCGCCCAAAATCCATGCTAATTAGTTTATCTTGTCTGCATCTTCAGCCACTGATAACATATATCAACGGAAAGAAGACATTGCAGATTTCTTCCCTGTGTATTATTTAAGTACTTTACTGATCATTTGATAACCACTTTTACGCGAAATTTATCTGTTGCATCACATCTTGTCTACTTGGATCGAATTGAAGGCTACACATCCGGTGTGTCACGCAGTGTTACATGCAATTCTGTTTAGTGGTTATTGTTTGTTCAAGTCCAAGGTAAAATAATAACCACCAATCATAACTAGCTGTAGTGTGTTCAGTGCGTGACATACCGGAAATATTGGCCTCCAAACTCTATCTAAATAGATACAAAGCAACATAGAAACTTCACACAAAAGTGACTATAAAATTATATGTGTAAAGTACTTAAATCGTACATGGGGAATAAGTTTGGAATATCTCCTTTTACGTTGATATATGTAATCAGCGACCAAACCTGCCAAAGGGATGAAAAAATAAAAAATAAAAAAAATAGCACAGAATCGGTAAGGGGGCAGATTTCAAATCGCACGAGTTATAGCCACCTCGTCAATTTGTAGAAAGGGAGTGGGTGTTATCAATAATTTCCTTCTTCACTGACAGAAACAAATGTCTGTGGCCGCGGCAGTTGATTTGCATCGCTCCCACACTCTGATTTGTTCTAGATAAGAATTTCCTTGCACAAGGAAATTGCACTGTTTCTTCTGTTTTGAAGATAACACCGTAATCTCTTCAAAATTTAAGTGAAGACATGAAACTGGCAATAAGATGTTTTAAAAGCATTCATTCAATGTAAAACAAAGGGCGTAGTAACCAGGATGAGTCATGCATATGATCGAATGGAGCACCCTGAAATGGCCTAAAAGGGTGAATAAAAATCACTAACAGCTAGTCTGTTATTTTTTTTTTTTTTAATCTTGTCAAGGATGAGAATGGCATATGAACAGATGATAAGTCTATGTTTGTTTGTAATCTGCATACTGAAAATACACCCAATATGTCAACACAAAAAAATGGCACCACCCTACCATTGACAGACATTCTAAAGATGAAAAGACCATCAAGTTGATATGTGTATCGATAATGTATCATATTGTAGGCTGTGTATAGAGAATCGTATTGATGCGTGGCAGAGGTGTATCGTTTCACCCCTAATAAACACCAAATCAGAATACATTTCTGAGACTATAAATGAAAAACAACAAGTTGATAGCTGAAATACAAATGTGAATAGAATACAAATGGAACACAAATGAAATGCAAAATGAACACAAGATGAAATGCAAATAGAGCATAAAGGGAGTGCAAACAAAATGCAGATTTAGTAAAATTATGCATTTAAGGGTTTGTATCATTGCATAAAGTCCTTTAAATTTGTACAAATCATGCAGACCTTCTGTCCAATATGGTACTTACTAAAACAAGAAAAACCATTAAATGACTTCTGCTGAACAGAATGATTTGATGGAGAGCATCTCATATGAAGTCCTTGTAACTTAATACAGATGATGCTAATCTGCTGTTTAATACAGCTGAAGAGGGTAGAGAAAACTTGCAACATTTTTTTTCTTTTTATAACCAATTAACAGAATTTAAAGAAATTTCAACAGAAAACACCCGATTAGCCCAGATTTTGTCACAAACTGCTCTTGGACTTGACTTTTAGGTAGATGTCAGCCAGGTGAACAATCTGAGGCCTCCTTGGGCCTCTTTGTTCCCCACATGATTTCTTTTCCCTCAGAACAGTGCAAGTATCCTTCTAAACAAGAATCATTAACCTCTCCCCAACAAGTTTTGAAAACGAAATTGCATAGCCATTATCATTGACTTTATTAGATTTTCATAATTTTAAAGTTAAATGTGTATGCATCTTAAGGAACTTTACAGGCTGTACAAAACTTAGGTTACTGTGACATACCTTGGCTTGGATATGGATAAATATGTTCTTAGCAGTGTTCATTGACATATTATTGGACAATATAGTGTTTATCTATTATACTGCAAGTACCACCCTCAACCAAGGAATAAATATAGACATGTCAGCTAAACGCTGTACCCAAAGTAAGTCAGTGTGACAAGATTTAAAAAGATAGTTGAACCTTTTCATTGACATTTTTGCACACATTTGAACATACTGGGCTAGATTTTGACACTATTATTTCTATTCCAACTCTAAGTCATCATTTTTATCAGTGGCACATCACTAAATCAGATGGCAGTTACTGCATATTGCACAGTCTTATGCACATATACAAGTATGAAAACATGAACAGATGGGCAGAATCCCAAACTTCCCAGGAATGCATTGAAAAAGGTGGGTCTAGGGATGAATAAAACTGGTAATAATAATAATACTTTTTTTAAAGAAGGTAACTCAATTACTACAATAATACTCTCCCTTGAGGCCTTCTGTTTAAAGTGGGGAAAGATTATATACAATATTTTAAATATAATATAAAGTGTCTGTGTATTATGACCATAATCAGATGTTAAACATGTAAGACAAACACTTTTCTTTAAATAACTTTTGGTTATCACCCTTTTTGATGTTTTGAGTAATACTGTTCCATATGAAAGTACCTGAATATTGCAGAGAATTTTTGATTGTCTCTAACTTTGGCTTGGGAAGTCGAACATGCCCATCACAAACAAGATCTTAATCCATATTCAAATGAGTTTGTTATGAATAATTTCTGAAGATATTGTGGAGCAATTTCTTGAAGAGACTTGTACACTAAAATGCTTTTATGGTAATCACTCTTTCTAGATAAGTCAAGCCATTTCAGTTCATGGAAGAGAGGCTTGCTTGGTGCATCAAATGGTTTTCCAAGTATAATTCATGCTGCTCTTATTTGTAGTTTTGAAAGTCTGTCAATATTGTGTTTGAAAGAGTTTCTCCAAACAGTGACACAATAGTCAAAAAGTGGCAAAATATAAGTATTATAATAGAGAATTCTTGTTTCCACAGGAAGATTTTTCTTTATCTTAGAAAGTAATGTAATTTTTTAATTTACAGATTGATATACTTTGTAAATCGTGTTGAACTTTATTATCAAAAATTTTATGAGCTGTGCTTGCATTTTTGAGAAATATATTTACTGCTTCAGTTTTTGGTCTTGTCTAGAATATATTTAATGTGACCTTTTAATAAATCCCAGATTTTTTTTATTTCAGAGACTTGCCAACAAAGATGACGAGGAGTGAGGTTGAATCTGTGTTTAGACTAGATGAAATTATTTCCCATTCCAAACAAAAGATTACAGTAATTGAGATCAGTGCATACTCAGGTCAAGGGTTACAGACTATTCTAGACTGGTTACATCAGAACTGTAACCCAAAATAGAATGCTGGCTCAGTGCTTGTGATTTTTTAAAAGTAAAATACAGTAATCCAGTCCAGATGAGATAAAGCTTTAAGACGGTAACCACGTGCAGAAAGTTTAGATGTAGATCTCTAAATGCTTAACACTGCATGGCAATAGGATGTGTACTATTTGGTTTTAAGTGGAATTCACAACTGTTAACTGTAGGAAGAAATTTGTTTCCTATTTAATATTCTGTTATACACAGCAATCCTTCATGCATATTGATCTTGTAAGATGACCATCAAAATTAGGTTAGTTTCATTACATAGCAGTATGTAACTTTCCTAATGCAGTATATTTAGTTTTAAAAATGTGTGGAGGTTAAAACTTTTCATGTTAGTTGTTAGGACCCTGCACTGACATGCTGAAGCAATATAGTAACCACCTTTTCCATCCATCCATCTCTCCAGCCATTCACATTTCTTGTAACCACCACAGCTCTACAACCCGTACACATAATTGGGTGCCATTTTGGTAGGTGAATTGCCTGTTACATGTAGCTGTGCCTTTTCAAGGTTTAATTTTTTTCAGGTTCAGTTATGATGGATTGCCCTTTTTCCATCCATTTTAATTCTCCAAATAACATAACTCAGGAACTATTCAACATATTCTGAAGACATTTTTGTGGTGTACATTGTCTCATAGACCTGTAGATGTGCCTTTTCTGGGTTTTTTCTTGTCAACTGCATTTTGGATAGAGTTATGGCCCTTGACAATTATCATATCTTCACATGGGATGTTGCTTGTAAGTGGCATAGCTCAAGAACCATTCAGCATATTCTGAAACAACTGGTATGAACATTATATGCCATTATCAGCATGTGCCTTTAATAGGTTAGTCTTTTATGAAAAAATTATGGCCACCTGATTACTTGCCCCCTGACTTTGGTTTCCACAAGGGTACTTCACCAAATTTTTTGGATTTCAACCAAATTTGGCTTGTGGTTTCATATTAATGAGACGTTGAATGAATTTGATTTTCAGCATTCCGTGATATCAATTACAACAATTATGGCCCCTCATTGCCTGTTGTTCTGACTTTGGTTTCTGCTGCATACCTTTACTAAACTTTGTTGCATTCCAGCCATGTCAGGCATGCAGTTTTATACTACAGATTTTTTAAATGAGTTTGATTTCCAGTGTTCCACAGCAATATTTATGGAGAGTTATGGCCCCTGATTGCCCATTTCCAGGCTTTGGTTTCCACAGCATAACTTTTTTTAAGCTTTGTTGGATTTCAACCAATTTTGGCATGTAGCTTTATATTGCTGACACCTTGTAAGAGTTAAATTTCCAGCATTCTACAATGTCATTTACAGGAGTTATGGCCCCTGATTGCCCATCCTCCTGACTTAGGTTTTGACAGCAAAACTTTACTAAGCTTTGTTGGATTTCAGCCAAATATGGCGTGCATCTTTATACTGATGAGGCCATTAATGGGTTTAATTTTAAGTGTTCCACATTATCATTTAGAAGAGTTATGGTCCCTGATTGCCTGTCCTCATAACTTTCCTTTCTGCAGCATAACTGTACTAAAGAATATTGGTTCTCAGCTTAAGCATAACTTTACTAAAAAATATTGATTTTCAGCCTAAGTTATGGTGCAATTTTATATTAATGGAACCTTGAATGATTGGATTTTCAGCATTCCACATCATCAAAAATTTAAAAGAATTCTTTGTTGTCACTGAATGCCCATCTTCAAAAAACTTTGGTTTTCCAACAGAAGTTCTTCTGTTTAAGGCCCCACCAAGAAAATTGTAGTGTGAGAGGCCCTTTGAGATGCACCCATTGCCAGTAGTTCTGGTTACTGTTGAAAATGTCATTAATTATAAACTGAAATATTGTTCCTTAAGTAGCAATTTATTGTACATTCCATTGTATACTTATGACTATATGAATAGCAGGAAAATAATTTATTTCAGTGTTTGTAAATATGTAACATGTTGCATGTAATTTATTAATGCAAGGAATGTAAAAAAGACAATCTAATTGCTAGTAAAGTATTTTGCATGCATGGTAGAGAAAACAGTTGCATGGCAAATGTAACTTTAAAAATTACTTTGGCCACATTCTGAAGAGCAGCTCTGAGGCATGTGTGTGTGTGTGGAAGGGGGGGGGGGGACTGTGTATCTGTAACCTATGGACTTACTTTAGGTTATGGCTTATTGATGAATAATAGCATAAACTGATTTAGTTGAGAATGAGTTTGTGAATACTTGATTGAAAAGTTTGACAGAGCAAGTAAACTTTTGAATTTAAGGGATGTAGAGGAGTCTTTCTCATTGCAACCAAAGTATCAGCTCACAAAGTTACTATTTATTCAATATCCACCAGCCTTGTGCACTTGATTTGGCAGAATCCATTTTTGAAAATGAAGCTATCTAAAATCAATTTATTTTTAAAAGTCCATTTAATGTTTTGTGTATATGTTTGTCTCTTTTTTCAAAGAGGGTGGTTAATACATATTTGACTAACAGTATTTAAAATTGATTTTACACTGTGATATTTTACAGAGTTTAATTTAATAATATGCATGATTTTAATGTTTTGCATGATGGTGAGAGATTTGTTGCTGCATTTGAAAAGCATATGTGTGCATGCAGAGTATAGTATTGTGTCCTTTTCCTGGGCAGAATGAGAATGTTTAATAAAGTATTTAAAAGATTATGGTGGTCTTAATTATTAATTGTTAGATTTAGATTCAATGATATATATATACAGGGCTGAGCAAATCCCATAGCCCGACATCCCGGACTATTCATTTTCCAAGTCGGGCAAGTACAATTTTCCAAGTCACTAGTCCGGGACAAGTGCTTTTTAAAAATGTCTGGCAAGTCCTTATTTTCGTGTTTTAATCACTATATCTACCTTTATTTGGCCAATCATGCCCTCTGGGCGTACTGAATACTTGATTCTACCCCTCTTCATGTATACATTTACATCCTGTATAACACATAAATATGGTCAGTGCATATGCGCACATTCTGTTACCACTTGACTGCATATTGGGCTAAGCGATAAAATTATCGGCAAATCAAAATACGTCAAACAAAAGAAAGCCAGTATGATCAATTAGCAATGTTTTAAGCGGCATTGTTGCATTGTGTTTACTAAAGTCAGATCCTCACAAGCGGCTAATTAATGAGCTGTCTCTTCGTATTTAAAAGAGAAAATGTATGTTATGATCACTTTAGAAGTAGTTGTCAAGCAAGCTGATAGTTACTCTGTGGATAAAATGAGTTTGCTAAATTATTTTTGCAAGGAAGGTAATAAGGGCAATTCGGAGAAGGAAAAATTTTGTGAAAGTGGAGGGATAAAATGTAAGACTGCTACTGAGTGCGGTAGCTATTTCTCCAAAGAGACATAAGCAAGAATCCGTGGTGGCAAAAAATGACAAATATGACACTACTGAGAGACAGAGAAATTTTCAGCCGCATTGGGTTGATTGTTATCATGGCCTGAATGTATTGACTTGGAAGGAAAGCTGTTTTGCAGTTATTGCAAACAATATCCAAAACTGGCACAGGTTGGAAATTCACGCAGTGTATTTGTCAGTGGAACTGACAAATTTAGGATTGAACCAATCAAGTCTCATGACATGTCTGCACCCCACAAGGCCTGTGCAGCACAATATATTGAGGACTTTAACACAGACACAGCTATCAACTGCTGGCTTAGTGCTGGTGCAGGTGGCAGACATATACATGGACATTTTTTCAAATCTATCAGCTAAAACATATATACATGAACATGAAGAAGCCAAATGTATAACAACCAATATTTTTGAAAAATTAAATTTTTTTAAGAAACAATTATGTTGTATATTATTTAGTTTGTTTTTTCTGTGGATTAAGTACATACATCTCATCAAATCTTGGCAAGTGATTACCATTTTGGGACAAGTGAAGAGTAAGTTGGGACAAGTGAATTTTCTGAAACCACTTGTCCTGGACTAGTGGATGAAAAAAAATGTGCTCAGCCCTGATATATATATATATATATATATATATGTATGTATATATACATACATACATACACACATACAGTAAAGATTGTTTATAATGTTTAAGACGGGACTGGGATTTTAGAAAGTCATAACCGAGAAATATATCCAAATTCATTTATTTTTCAAAATCTTTATGTACTTGTCCATGTCAATGACATTGGACATACATATAGTAAACAATTCATTTGTATAAATACATGTTATCATGAAGAAAAAAAAAAGATAAACCAGTAAGTTTTACCATCTGATGAAAGTGTCAAAATACATGTAGATATATCGGCCAGTGAGTCATAAAAATCACTTTTATTAGCTAATTTTCTTGTTTACGAGTAGTAAATTAGTCATTTATTTATTTAGATGGAAAGAAATTGTAAATAGTCATCTGTTTTCTATTAATCTGAGATTTTTTGTTGATAATTTTTTCAATGACATGGCAAATTCTCATATAACTTTGCATTTGAAGAGACATTTTTGTCTTTTTCTGACTGGCGAACTTTCAGACATTTTCACAACAGTCAGAATTCAAAATGAACATGAGAAATTTACTTCGAGCTGTACTCAGTTAGTCAACATACAGGTAGAGAATGATAGTTAAAGGATATTTCTAAATTATTTAGTCAAAAAAGTACAAAACAAAATCATTTCTTTTCATCCTTTTATGCTTTAATTACACTGAACCAGCAACCTGTGATTCTAAAGTACTGATCATGAATGAGGTATGATTATAACACCTTTGTTACATGGCAACTTTGTTAGGTCTTTGTTATGTACTGATTATGAATGACATGTGATTCTCACGCTTTTGTTACCAGGCATCGTTGTTGTTTAAACGACTGTCATTGGTTATCAGGCTTTGGCACATCAGGTGATAAAAACGTTATAACTGAGCTAATTTTCTCAGGCGAACCACACAAATCAAATACTATAACCAATTAAACATTGTAACAAAGGAATGTTATAACAAAACCTTTCGAGTACACATTAGTTAGGAATTTGGCCAGGGAATTTAAACTCAGATGTTATAACAGAGGAAACATTGTATCCAAGAATGTAATAAACAATCTTTACTTGAGGATATAAGGAATGTCTAAGCAGCTTACCTCACTCAAATAGATAGAAGTGGGTCGGGAGGAGGGATGGGTGCTAAATCATAGACTCATTGGCTGTATCAATGCTTACAGTACCTTAGCATTGACCCAGATAAAGAAAGACCGAAATCATGAAACTTCTGTTGAACAATTGCATTTTCTTTCCTTTCCATTGATGAAGTAGTCATTTCTTTACAGAGAAGTTTTTGTTTGAAAATGAAGGCTTTCATAGAGGAAGTCGATTGCAGCCATGGATGCCTTCCATGACATCATGTTAGAAAACTTCCTACCATGCAATTATTGAGGGTATTTATGTCTGTCGTTTCAACATCTATGACTCTAATGGATAGCATAGCAAATTCCAGTACTGCAGGCAGTGGTTCACTTTCCACTATTTTTAATTACTTTCACTAGAGTGAAACAATGACTGATCCTCAGTATCAGGTCATTTGATTCAGAACATTGTAATTTATAATGATGGAACAATGTTTGTTCTCAAATAACAACTGATAGAGTCCATTGAATCTTGGTCTGTATGTTTTAAGAGGAATTGAAATATTCATATTTTACAGCATACACTAGCAGGTACATATTCTGGTCATACAGAAATTATAGGTGTAAATTGATGTTGTGAATTAGAAAAGAACTATCCCAGGTTCTGTAAATGTATCCAGGCTCGCTGATACATTTTATTTGCCTAGGTTTGGAATATGGGGAAGAAGGTAGTCAAAGTTTATGCATTTTATTGTTTATTTTGCAAGGAACAAAGGTTTATATAAATGTGCTGTTTTCTATCACTGCTGGTTCATAGCCTTTTTTTCATAGATCTTTTAAAAGACTTTTGTTCTCATTTCACCATTTTCTGTAAATGACCTAATCTCTAAGTTCGTCAAATCTATCTCTATTGTGTCCTGCTTTATTATTTTCAGGGGTTAACCATTTTAGTTTATAAATGACATTTAGCTCTCTCAAGTTTGGTTGGCACATGCTTGCCCAAAACTTGTGTCAATATTTGATAGCAAGCATGAAATAATGGCAACATTAACATCATCTATGTCTCAATTTCATAAAAATGCATTTGGGATGAGTCTCATAAACATATTTTTGTTAAACATTTGATGTCTCTATATTTAATTTCTGTAGGTGACCATTGGTAAGCTGTTGCATGGTTATGTGTCTGGTGCAAACAAGATAAAGGTATATATATATAACTTTCACATTTTGTTCAAATCTCTGCAACATGGAGTTTGGTGGTCTTTATGAAGAGCAAATCAGGACTGGCTTGATTGTGGAAATAATACTTCTATCCACACTGTTTAAATAACGCTTATTTCTAAAATCTGATCGTGTCTATTCTAATCTCTTAAATCGGAGACATTGAGGTACTGTACACTGAAATAGTAAGCCTAGACCAAGTTTCCTCTGTTAAGTTTTTCGGATTTGAACATTTGGGAACCAACCGTTATAATTGCGGAGATTGGGAGTGAGCTGGGGGAGTTTTGAAAACAAAATGTCAGCCCTGACAAAATATTCTTGCTCTGATTTATAGGAAAAAATTCTGTATATCCATTAAAAAAATTAAGTATCTTAAAATTATCTTGAGTTAAAAGAAAAAAAAATATTCTGTTTAGAAATAAATCCTCGGTCATTAGCTATTCTTGGCAGCAATTCACCTCGCATATAAATAATAAATAGCATCCGCAGCAGTTGGCTCGCAGACTTTTTAATACACTTTGACCGACTTTTGTTAGAAGATAAATATAACATCAGCATTTACCACCCATCATTATTTTCTCAAATTGTTACAATAATTTGTGCACCGTTGAGGATCAGTAATGTGAAGTTATTTTCTGTGAAAGAATCTTAAACCCAATTGTCAGAATTTCCTGGATTCTGCAATTACTAACATTGTACTTGTGAGACAGGGCTAAAAAACATGGTGACGGTGATTTGTGAAATACTACCCCCAAGAATGATTACAATATTTATCGCAGAGACGCAGCTGATGGTTAAATAAAAAGCTTAACTCTCAATTAAAAGCATAAAAAATGATCCAGTAGATGTTGACAGATATTTTATTGCATTGATCTTTTCTATTCTTTTTTTTTCTTTCCAAAACTCACAATGTTGCTTTAGCTTACCGTGTGACTGATAACAGCAATGCACAAAGAAATTTATTGACATCATCAGTTCTGTTTTTCTGAAATTTAAAGATGCTTTGGATAGCTAGAGATATTGACCTTTCAGATATTGGTTGATTATGTGACTTCATTTTAGGTTCATAGTTATCAGTTCAGACAGGCTATAAAGGAAGCTTCGTGTTCCTAGAAAGTGAACTTGGGTTAAATCAAATCATTGACTTACCAGTATGAACCAGGGAACATAATGCAAGTTAATTTGAAGGGATCCTTTATGTAGGGACATGGTCAAGGTAGATTTAAATACCATTTCTTTCTTCTGTTTAAACTTTATCTTGTGCATATTCTGATATATCCTCGCAATAGTTTGACACCAACACATTTATACGATCATAGCAAGAAATTCCTCTTTGCTCCAGAGAAGCATATACCAGAAGAACATTATTTATCCCCCTTGCAATAGAAATTGAGGTATGATTGCAAGGTAAACCAACAAGTTGTTCTCCACTTTTTTTTTTTTTTTTTTACTGGTGGCGGAAAAAAAAAAAAAAAAAGGTGTAGAACAACTTGTTGGTCTAATTGCAAGGGCACTAAACTTACTGTATCAAACTATTGAGTACATTACAAAACAAAGAGAAATATTATATATTACATAACCTTTAAAGGCTTTACCTGCAATTGTGTTTGAACTTGAAAAGGATGCTCATAGTTATCTTCTTTGAACTGCAGTGTTGGCAGAAAGCACAAATAGAGCTCGATGCAAATTTGAGAAAAAATATACCAATTGGTTCGAACTACCAATGAGTTCGAAAAAGACTTCTTCAAACTCATGCCTAATTCAGTGTTTGGGAAACAGACGGAAAATCTCAGAAAAAGAACAACAGTTAAAATACCAGATGAAATTTTGTTTTCAAATGTCAAAATACTATATCGTTTGCTAGGAGGACAATACAAGACGATGATTTGGTACTAGAGTATTCGCCTAACCCCGCTCCGGGTAGTTTGTATATCCCCCCCCCCCCCCCAACAATTTAAGAATGAAAATACTCATTGATATAACAAATAATGAACAAAACGTAGTCATTTCATTCATTAATTTATAATTTCTAACCCGATTGTTGCCAGGGGATCCTAACATTGCTATGTTGTTTGTGTTTAAAACCTAACGGGAGTTTCTTTACTAACACGGCGTCCATATTTGCGTGGACGAGTCTATGTTTTTCAGACAACAGTACGCTCCAACAATGCCGTAAATTTCTGTAACTTCGGGAGTTACATCCCTTTGAACCCATGTACATAAGAGTTATACCGATTGACCTTTTTATTTTTGTTCAAAGTTTTGGAGAAATATTAAAACTGTATATGGCTAATATCGGCTGCAGACGACACAGGTTTTACCTTCTATATATGTGTAGTGCTTGGACTTTTCCAGGATAAGGAAAAGAACAGTGAGCAGGCCCATTGTTTACACTGAAAACTCCACTTGGTTTGAAACGCGAACAAAATAACAGTGTTAGGGATCCCCTGGCGACAATAAGGTTCGAAATCATAAATTAGTGAATGAAATAACTAAGTTCTGTGCATTCTTTTTTATCCTTAATGCTTATTGTTTTTAAGATCGCACGAGGGGTACAAACTCCCCCCCCCCCCTGGGGGGGGGGGAGTAGGCGAATACTATAGTCACTATTAAAAGCAAAACGATCAAACTAAGCAAACCTATCTATGGTAGATTTATTGTGCTAGAGCTATCTAAATGGTTTATGTGTGGACCACTACAACAAATTGAAGAGCAAATTTGGTGATAGGATGAGACAACTCATGGCTGACACAGATTTATTATGCATTCATGTCGAGACAGAAAACATTTACAGTGACGTGGAGGATAACATCATGTTCTATGACACCAGTAATTATCCAAAGGACAATGTATTTAGCATGCTACTAATTAGTAAAAAGATACGCAGTGTTTTCAAAGATGAGTTAAATGGTACACAAATAACAGAGTTATGTGGGTTACGATCAAAACTCTATTCATACATGACTGATAACGAGGAAACAAAGTTTCCAAGGAATACAATTAAATGTGTGTTCAAAAAAAGATGTACAAAGATACAAAGATTGCTTATTCAGTCACAATAAAATTACCAGGTGATGCATTTACTCATGTCATACAAATCACCAGATAATTAACAAAGTAGCATTCTCAGTGTATGATGACAAGATGTGTAAAGTTGACAATGTAAGCACATTAAATTATGGTCACATCAATATCTTGAATTGAAATGGAAAATAACATCATTAACAGTTTGTTTCGTTTGTTCTATTTCATAATATCTGCAATCACTGATTTTATTTCATCTGAAATTAAGTAACTCTCTTCAAACACTGTTTTTATTGCTTTCTTGTCGTTTTTGCAAAATACAGCCATGTGTATTCTTGCTTAAATCTTTGATTACAGTTGTACTTCTGTACGATCACCCCTACCGATATATCAAAATGTCTACCACAAAAATCAAGTTTGTTAAGTGATTTGCTTTATTTTTCACCTCATCAAGATTCCCACAGTAATCAATTATAAATAAAGTATTGCTTCCTTGACACATATCAACCAGTAATTCTAATCACCTATTCAATGTATCTTCTGGATTTAGCATGATTACCTTTTTATCTTTAAATATCTACTTTTATCGTAGGTCTTGCTTCGCAGAAAAGTTAACAGATCATAACGATGTAATCGAAAAAGTATTTCTATTCAGTCTTTAACAAATTTAGTGCAAACAATGTTTTGCTATAATTAGTCACTCAACAAATGATCATGGTATTAGGTTCATTCAGATACATTTACTTACGTTGAAGATAGAATTGATTTGAGTTGATTGTTTTGAATGTTAACTTGACCATCTGAATTGATTTGAGCTGATTGGTTTAAATGCTAACTTGACCATCTGAAACGAAATAGATATACATTTTGTGAGCATCATTATTTTCTATTCTGCTAATTTGCTACTGAATACCTTGTACATTGGCTAATTTAAGATAGCTACCACGTAGTCTTTATCGGGAGTACTTCTCAAATCATCCCAGATGCAATATGTGTCAGTGTAATAATTGTTTACACTTACGCTGCTTATTTGTGTATGTGTTTTTGTTGCTCGTCGAAGAAATACTCAGTGGCTTCTGTAAACTGTTGCCTCAACTGAAAGCAATGGAAATACATCATATTTGGAAGACCTTCTATAGTCACAGAGACCTTTTATATTGCCGAGTTGTAAACCTCTCAGGGATCACTTTCACCAGTCTTTTTGCACATTGTCAAAACATCATTCAAGTTCATTCTGGGAGAATCAAGAGTGACAGTAGTTATAGGTATATTAGCTGTTTGTCTATGATTTTCTCTCTCTCTCTCTCTCTCTCTCTCTCTCTCTCTCTCTCTCTCTCTCTCTCGTGACTTATTTGTGAAAGAAAGCAACTCCATTCGTAAAATTTGTCATTCACTGACTGAGCAACTGATACAGAGATAATCGTATCATACTGCGAAGACATTTTCTCCAGTTCATATTCTTGATTTCAATCTTCTATCACTGTGGTCGCTTTAGCAAGTGTAATGCTGAATCCGAAATTTTGACGAAGAGTACATGGATACTGTGAACAATGACCTGTTAGTATCTGAACGTAAAGTGGTATCCTAAACTTCTTTCCATACACTATTAACTGTATAGCTTCGGTACCAGTGTTTTGCGCATGAGCAGCTCTAGATCTCGACTGCCTCAATTTTTTCACTCATAAGAACTTTATCAGTTCTATTTTTCATCACCGATACAGGCAATTACAAATCTTTGTATATGGTAAAAATGGTTTAGTCATTTAAGCTGCACACTAAATTTTTTCTCCGTATGATATGGTAATTCAGAATAAATACTTTCATCATTGTCACCATTTGAAGTCGTTTCCTCTACGACTTTTTTCATGTACATTTCAAGGTTGTAATAACCATCGGAAATTAAAACAATCCTCATTTCATTCTTGTTATTGATGTAGGCAAGGAGATTGTTTTTGAGTTCATCAGAAATTGTATAATACCCAATAGCAAAATCTACTCTCTGTAATGAAATGGATAATCTTCCATTTCGGTTATTAATTGTATTGATAAAAGAGATTTCGATTCTTAATAGTGAGTCTATTGTAATATATCTCTCTTGATTTGAGCTGTCCATTTATATAGTCGTGTTTCTTTTCAATTTCCTCCTGATTGATTTTTTTTCTCTCACCCTTTTGTACTTGTTGACATTGAAAACGAACTCATCATCACTTATCTTATTACCTGTGATCACTTTGCTTATCATGTCGTCGATATTGTTCAACTTGTCGAAGTATGATGTTACTATTTCATCATGTTTCAAAACTTTGCGAATCAATTTGTAATTCAAAGCCTTTAACATAATTCTAAAGACTACTGTGCTAAATGATGTAAAGGTTAGTGGAACAACTATACCAGTAGCTATTCTTCGTTGAAACAATCCAGATGTTGAAATATCTACACTACCTTGAACTAATTTCCATACTTACCTTTAATCTTTTCAATGGTTTGTACATCGTTCTTTATTTTTACTCATGACTTTGTAGTATTCGATCTCCTTGACTAAATTATTTTTACCTCTGTAACTTCTTGGAGACGCTGTATTTGCTGTTTTGCTCTTCTCATATGCTATTTACCTAACAACAAAAGCTATTCAATATAGTGTGTTGCAATTTTGTCAGGTAAAAGTCCTATGGCTATTACATAGTCTGTTGTGAACTCGTCAACAGAAACTGGAATGATCAGCTTAAAATCTTGTCCAATATCTATTGTTGGTGATGGACCAATTGTAAACTTCTTTAAAAGCATGCTGTATGCAACAATAAGAGAAGAGCTTAAATGCCGCTTGGTAAATTGTGCTGATGTTTTTTGCTTTGCTCGACATGTTGTTAATAATGTAGTGAAAACTTTATCCAGCTGGAGAATAGACCCAAAGTTCTGCTAGCAATGTACATTTGATTTAAAACTGGAGTGTACGAATTTTACCAATTCCGTCAGGTAAAGGTTCACTTGATATTGTGAACTGACAAGCGTTGCACTATATTTTTAGTGTAGACCAACTTGTAACCTTTACAGTCTTTTAAAATGTAGTTTAAATCAACTTCATATTTTCGAATGTTGTTTCTTTTCCTTTCATATGTATTATATTTCTCACCTTGACTGCATATCACCTTATCATGGTTTTCATATATACCATTTTGTTGTTTAATTTAAATGTTTTGGAGGTAGTTTCTTTTTCCCATCTGATCTCGTGATCAATATAGATTCTCATAACGAACAGGTTTTGACTCCTTCATTTTCTAATGTGTTGATTTTACTACACCTGCCTCATTCTAGAAACTGGTTTTCTTTCCAAAACTCAGATTTTTAATGCTTCTTGATAGGCTTTCAATGTATTGAGCTTCTTCCTTTTATGTTGATGGAATAATGGTTTTTGTTGCTTCCCAATCATCATATCCCTTCCATTTCAGGAGTACATATTTATTTACTTGCATTCTTGTGGTCTTCAAAATCTGTTCCACTTTGTATCTGTCACCCCGTTGGTCATACAAAGATAACTCTCTCTCGCAAAACATGGCCTCTGTATCGTCTTCATTCAAGTCTTCCAGTTTGTCAAGAACCGTATCACTTAGAATTATTTGCATGATTTTGAATATTTCTTCGGTGAAGTCGGCAATGTTGCTCTTTCGCTTGCTTCAACCGGAGTCATGTATATTGACGTGTGATGAGTGTAACTGCATCCATCAATTAGCTTTGGTAAAACGTCAATCCATGTTCTAGTTTCGTTTTAAGCGAAATAGTATTTTAGTAGGTTTGAAAAATGCTCTTTATTTGTTGCAACAAATCCTTGACTCTTTTGATAAAACTCTTTCCACTTATCAAACTGTCTGTATCTTGTCATGCTTTCTCTGTTTGAAAATATCTGTAAAAGCGTTGTGTATGTCATCTCCTTTTTTTAATTTGTACTCTATCAGCCAAAGTTTTTTTTTTTTTTTGTTTTTTTTTAAATAAAAATCATCTATCACTGTCAAAATGTATTAGTATCCATAGTTATATATTTCATACGTTAGCATGTCAACAATGGTCATCCATGTGACAAACATAGACCCGTCTGTAGGGAAATTGGTTTTTGCAGATAGTTCGATTAACCATTCTCACTTCATCATATTTTATTCTCTGTTTGTCAATTTTAATTTGTTCCCACAACAGTGTTTTTTTTATATAGGTAATATCAAGGTAGGTGGTCTCATGATCACATGCACATATTGTGGGTATTTTAATAGTACGATACATATGAGAACACAATAGAGCAGTAATTGGATCAAGCTATTTTAGATATAAAAAGTGCCTCGTGGTGTCATATTTTACCTACTGACTAATGAAGGCACGGGCCGCAGTGGCTCCGTTGTTAGAGTGCCTGCTTCGCGACCAAAAGGGTGCGGGTTCAAACACTACCCATTGGATCAGCCCGGGTCAGTTACCATTATGTGTCCTTGGCAAGACACTTTACTCCCATTGCCTCGGCACTAAATAACCTACTTGTGTTGTTGTGCAATTGCCTCGGCACTAAATAACCTACTTGTGTTGCTGTGCAATTGCCTTGGCACTAAATAACCTACTTGTGTTGCTGTGTATACAACACCAAAACCCACCTGATGGTATCCAGGGAATCAAGGATAAAGCCAACTCCTAAAATGATTTGATACGTCATCAAGGAAAGAAAGCGGAATAATTTTAGATTCACTTTTGGGACTCACTGTTCGTGACAGGAGCAACAATGCAAATATCCTCAATCAGAAAATTTCATCCGCTTTTACCACGAATGATACGTCACACTCACCTAATCTTGGAAACAGAAATAAAAACGTAAATAAACCGTTAATTCCTTACATTTTCTGTCACTGTGCAAGGAGTCCACTAAATCAAACTCCACAAAGCAACTGGTCCTTAGCAAATACCTAATCAGCTGTTGAACAAAGCTACTGATGAATTGCCCCTCGGTCTGATGTAGTGCCTTCAAAAATCTATCGGTTTTTTTTTTCTTCCAGGAGTCTATCACTGTCATACATATTGGCTTCTAGTTTTAACGAACGATTAGGTGCTCGCCTCATACGCACCTCATGTATGCGTCTGTCACTCTAGACTGCCTCTTTAAACATTACTAGTTGGTAAATAAGACCCACGTCAATCTACTCGTACCTCTTTGGTATATGTAGATCCTTACAAGGGCAGAAATCCCCCTTCTTTCCGGGAAGACGTGTTTCAAATCCTGCGCCATCACTCTAGGCGAGAAAGGGTAGACCATTATAGTCTGTATGAAAATTATACACCGGCTGGTGCAGACAGCATAACAAAGCGCAAATCGTGCCACCAAAAGTTACACACATAGCAGAAATCGTGCCACCAAAAGTTACGCACATAGAAGTCGAAGAGAATACTGATCTTGCTCTTATTGATATATATATATATATATATATATATATATATATATATATATATATATATATATATATATATATATAGAGAGAGAGAGAGAGAGAGAGAGAGAGAGAGAGAGAACAATTTGTAACGTCGCAGTTACAAAGCAGATTCCCAACGTTCCGAGCTAGTCAAGCTGTTCGTTAGGAGAAGATACAACGTATATCCAAAAAAAAAAAAAAAAAAGAAACACATAACACTAAAGCCAAGAGAAAACCCCTCAATTCTTACATGTTTTAATGAAATTGGTAACCTATAAAACAAGTTAAATAACTAAAAAACAGTTGAAAAACGGTCAGTGGTCGCAGTCATGGATTTGCATCAAGGCTTTGGTTACAGCTTTTCATTTGTATACCATTCTTAAACCCTTCAGTTCACACTAGGTATTATTAACTCTGACACAAAAATGTTATTCTGCGGCAAACTCGCTGACCCGTTTGACCTTTGGATCAAGGACACAGTCCCAAAAGATAAGCGTTCAAGTTTCTGTTACAGTTTTAATTTGTTTATATTTCCAAAACCCCTTGATGGATTCTGTTCAGACTTGGATGTCTCGTTATAAAGCAAAGACAATTTATTTTGCAATACACACGCTAAACCGTTTGACCTTAGGGTCAAGGTTAAAGTCATAGAAGATTAACATTAAAGTTTTGTGTACATTTTTCATTTGCTTTTTTTTTCCTGAACCCTTTCATTGAATCTTTCAATAGCTGGAATGTCTCATTATGAAGCAAAACAAGTCATTATGTGACACACATACACTTACCCTTTTGACCTTGGGATCGAGGTCACAACGTTTACAGTACTGTATTGAGCACTGGCTTGTCACGCATGCCCTGGCCTTCTTGTATTTAATTAAAAGTGCAATTTATCATCCTCGCTTTGAAGTATAACTGTCTAAATGCACATTTCATATGAGGATAGATTTAAAGTAAATTTGTTTTTGTTTTTGTTTTTTTTTTGTTTGCTTTTTGTTGTTTTTTTTGGGGGGGGGGTTGGAGGGGTGGGATGGGCGGTTGTTGAGTCAAACAGGATCCAAAAATACTTTCATTTGCTCAAGAAGGACAATATGTTTGAACTTTTCGACAGATTTCTGATTGTAAGGACAAATAACTTTGCACAAAGTTGGAGAGTTTATTTTTTTAACAGGTTGAAATACTCATGTAAGTTGAAAGTGTTTTGATTAAAAAAAAAAGTCTAACAAAAATTTCACTTTCGTTATGACTTAATAAAATTTCACCAAGATATGTTTACTTTGAACAACTTTGATGATGTACAAATATTTCAATACACAGCTAAGGATTAGTGATCATCCGGTATTACAACTTTATATTCTTTTCTCAAATTAAAAAAGGCTATGACTAAGACGGAGTCATTAGAGAATTCTTTTATCGTCTCATAATGTTATTGTAGCTTGTAATTCTTATGCAATAAATATAAAATGCCCTCTGGTGTTATTTTTATCATCATCATCATCGTAGTTTCTGTATCCTTAAAAGCTTTTATATAATTTGCGGTGAAAATAAAATTTCATAGACGCATCCTCTGTCATTGTCCATCCTTTATTAAATAATAATAAAAAAAACAAAAAAAAAAAACGCGAATTGCTGTAGCTTTTTTCAAGATAGACCTGTAGTGTAATTTACAATTGTATAAATACAAAATGAGATAATAAGATATAAAATATGACAAACGTTTGAGGTCTATGTAGCCCTTCATAACCAATGGGTATTTAGTAAAATTTTTATCAAAATTACTTTTAGACATTCCTTTTTTAACAGAATGCTGGATGGATGCTGACTTTGAAAAGTGATATTACTGTGGCCAACTCTCGACTGATATGCTTGTTTCAATTGATTTCCATGGCAACCGTGTATACAGTCTAAAACAATAATGCGTGATATTGCCAAGGGATGTAATGTAACATAAACCAGTCAGACAAAATTAGAATATAATTTTCAATCAGGTAATGCACATCTAATTAGTTCTTGTCTTGACTGAATGAAAGGACATCGGTATCACTTTTCTGCCGCCGGCGGCTGTGTCGTCAACAATAATCTTCATGTAAGTATCCTGTATTAACATTTGTTAAACTTAAATATCTTATAAATCAGTTCTTGTACTCAACTACATCTTGTGGATAGTATCATTATTGTCTATCATTTGTATTCTGATATGCCGGAAGTTGCCTCCGAGCCTGTATTAGCCGATAGCTGTTGGCATCATTTTCAACAATAATACAGGTGCTGTGGTGTCAAAGGTTTTGAAAGTCACACATCTTCTACAGCAGTTGCTGTATTTGACTGAAAAAAATTGGATAATTGGTGTACATTTCTAATTATAGATTATTTTTAATTACTTATTGTTTATATCCTTGCATACTTTCGTTTCATCTTCGACAGTTCTAAAAGCATATAGCTTACCCCTAAGATCACAACATTCTTGTATTAATACACCATTCAATTCATCTTTAAAAAGGTTTTCCTATACTAATTTTTGTTTCTGTTGACACTTCCTTGTTTCTATACATGATTCATTGATGAACTAGTATAGCAACACCGTATTTATTTTACATGCGCTCTTAACATTTGTAAATTAGGCTGGAAGATATTCATCTATTGATTTATCATTGCGATTTTAACCTAATTAGTATCTAAATTAATGAGCTACTACGGTTTGTGTAGGTCGCTTTGCTGGCATGCAAGTGTGATGTCGCTATGGCTAATGATTTATGTGTCAAAGGATAGTGACCTGAGAGCTGGGTTCATAGCTTTTATTACTTAATTTTTGTGTCGTGGTGTTGTTTGTTTATTTTTGAAAAACAAAAACAAGGTAGTTTGTGGCTGAGCCAGGTAACATACTGTTTAAACAATTGTGGGGGGAGGGGGTAGGGTGTTTGCTTTTCATACTTAATTTTGTCTCTGGGTGTAAGGTGTTGAGTTTTAAAAATGAAAATCAGGCTGTTTGTGGCGGATCTAGGAAGAATATGGTCTGCATTAATTTTTATTGTGGGTGGTATGGTGTTGATCTTTGACAAATGAAAATAAGGTTGTTTGTGACCTGATGTAGGACGAATCTTATCAATACTAATAACAATATGCCTTAAATTTAAACTGTAAACTGAAGCTGAATAATAATAATAATAGTCAGTAGTACTAGTAGTTGTAGTAGTATAACAACAAAACCAATAACAACAACAACAAAACAACAATTTTAATTTTAAACTATCATATCAGGAAATTAACAAATTAAAGACTTATACACTTGTTTTGTCCCAAAGTTTAGAATAAATAAATAAATCTTTCATGCTAAGTTCTACAGCTGAGCATAAGAGATGTGCGCTTATCAATTTTCCAAAAATAAGATCAATCCAAAGGAAATAGTGAGTCATGAAAGGTATTTAGTTCTTCCCCGTTGCAAAGGTTTTATGAATAAAATATTTAAATTGAGCACAATGGGATATGACTGTGTTGAATATACATATACATATACATATACGCAACATGTGGTGTATTTAGAGCAGTACACATATCATGTATAGGTGGGTGAGTGGATATTAATTAGTGTAAAGTTCTATCCACTAGTCCACAAAGACAAATATAACATTGTGTTTGTAAGAAAGTAATATGTACGTATGTTTTGACTGCAATTGGTAAAGAATGGATTTAGAACATGTTATCTGGAACCATCATGTATTTTCAGAGCATCATGGATTCGAAGATTCTTATTTTTAAGATGTTGTTGTTTATCAGAATTTGTGAACAGCTACAGTACATCAAAATAATTATAGGAATAAATCTAACATTTCCTGCTGTGAGACAGCGTTATATTGAATACTGGTCCACAAAAAGTACTGTAAATGCATCTTAAGTACTGTTCTTCTGCAAACACTGAAGGCAATGCATCAAAGTGTTCTTCTGCAAACACTGAATGCAATTCATTATACTGTTCTTCTGCAAACACTGAAGGCAATTCATCATACTGTTCTTCTGCAAACACTGAAGGAAATTCATTATACTGTTCTTCAGCAAATACTGAAGGCAATTCATTATACTGTTCTTCTGCAAACACTGAAGGCAATTCATCATACTGTTCTTCTGCAAACACTGAAGGAAATTCATTATACTGTTCTTCAGCAAATACTGAAGGCAATTCATTATACTGTTCTTCTGCAAACACTGAAGGCAATTCATCACACTGTTTCTGAAAGAAAGACTGACAATTTGTCTGTACGTGGGTTGACTCTATATTAGAAAATCAAAAGGTATTAAAAGGATGAAATGGATGGGTGGGGCTAATATTGCTTAACGAAGGCGCTGCCCACTTGCAGAAGCTGAGTAAAAGCGATCATGGCATGCATAAATAAATTGACAAATAACTACTTTTATTAAGTACACTTTGGGATGACTGGATTGAATACATGTATCCCAACACATGATGATCTCAAAGTATTGCGTGGTCAAAGAGAGGTTTCTTTTCAATATAAGGTACTGCCCACTCACAGACATTAAATAAAGGTTGATGTAATAGGTATGAATGTTTTGAAAGCAGGTGACTGAAACCATGAATTGATTTCTCAGGACAGTTCAGGTGAGTGGGGTATTTATATGCTGGTTAAGTGCTGACCGTTCGCAGGCACTGGTTAAAACTTAGACATTTGCACATTAAATTAAAGGAAAATTAATATACTTTAAGTGCTTTAATTTCAGAAAAACTGGATAGGCTCTCAGGACAAATAACATGACGAATTCACAGAACAAGGTTGGTGAGTAGGAGTCCTAAGGTACCATTCAACTACGACTTCAACTCGTGTAATCATCAGCATAAAGCACTTGGTTTTGATGATGAATCTATGGTTGATCTAACCCCAGTCACTAAATTCCTAAATCCATTTAATATATGTCAAAATGATAAAAATGATATATAACAATGTAACTCTGTCTATACAAAATCATTTGATAAACAAAGCATTGACAATTGAAGCAACGTTGTCATATAAGATGCTGCCTACTTTAAACCATTGGTCCAATATGAGCACCCTGTGTATAAAAATCATGCTGAGTTTTCATACTTCATAATTTGTACAATATGAAATCTAAATTTCATTTTTATTGAAACTGAATAACAAATGTGCGCTCGAACGTCTTTCAGAGTATGTAAGGCAACCATATTGTGCTGGTTCTCTTGCCCAAACATTCAGATATCGACATTGTAAATCTGAAGACGTAAACCAGTCCGCCACGGTTTTGAAATAGTAGCTACAGACGGGCAGGGAACGAAGCTAACACTTACTCGTCTTTCTTCATACGCATCACAGTGGGTTACCTCTTTTTGGAAGGCAAATACCACTGCCACCATGCTGTAAATTAGGTGGTAAAATGCCACCTGGAGAAAACCCTACACGCTGGTAATTGCTTCACACTAAATTTATACTGTATTTTCTGCGATCTTTTCTCTACAGTGGCTTTAGTGCAGACTGAAGATTTTACCTAACACGTAGGAGGAAGTTAGGAATACTGTATTTGCAGATATGGGGCACAGAGCTGACAACAGACATTACAATGTAGTACGCGACAGACGTTACAATATACCGATAACGTCACGATGAAGCGCATCTGAGCCCATTCACAACATCGAGGTCAATCCTACGGATCATACCTGAATGTATGCCGATAGCTGTCATTAGCTGCCGTTCGTACAACCTCTGTTATTTGCGAAACAAAGTTGTTGCGAATGCATCGAACTGTTTTTTCATTCGCAACTTCTCAGTCAATCCTACAGTCAATCCAATTGTAGAAATTGCCGAGGTGGTCCAAATAGATTGCGGTTTCTTTTTTGCGAAACAATTTCCGGTGAACAAAATGTATGATTTTTCTGTAAATTACTGCACTGGCATACATCTGAGGTATTTATTTGTCTCGCAGAAATAGCCGAGGTGGTCCAAACGATCTGATCTGCCATTCATAGCCTGTTTTCACTCTGCACCATCGCCGCTAATTAAGCGACTCTGCCATCAGGCGATTTGCTATACAAGTTTGGTTATTATCCCTACCAGCTCGGCGGACACGTACGTATGTTAAGAGTCTAACAAAGTACTTCAAAAACACTTGGACCATTTACTTTGTTTATTGTGATGACTTGCTAGAGTTAATCTAATATATGTCTTAATTGTAATTTCATCGAAGTAAAACTCCTCGTAAGAAATGTATTAATATGTACTTTTACAAAACGTAAAATTGCCAACGCTCATTGGAGCACTTCCGCTGTCAAATCTTCAGTCTCTGAGGTAAGTATATCTTTCGTGTAGTTTGCAATCACATAATGCCTAAATAAATATGATCGGTTTTTGAAAAAAAACAAAAAACAAAAAAAACAAAAAAAAAACAACAACACCGGAACATATGAAGTTTAAGTCTGGTTTCTTTATTCCTCCTTTTTGATTTGATTTCAATTTGTGATCAGAGATGTAATGTAAGGTAGGCTGCCATCACTGTGCTCGTGTATTAATGTGCGGAGACGATAGGCAAAGGTTTAGATGACTCATGGGTCAAAACAGCATTATAGCAGCGATATATTCTGAAAGAGCATAAGCTGTGAAGACCGTGGTCTTTCTTTGCTCTTTTCCAGTATGGAGCATGCGAAAAACACAAGAAGATAATGACGGAGATTAAATGCACTTCCGGTAAAACTGTCTGGACATAGTTTTTGCATGCCTTGTTTTATATATGCATGTGATCAGAAGAGCTCGTTTCTGTGACGAAAAACTTGCTTAAAGTAGTTATTTCTCCATAGCTGGCTCCCGTATGAGACGTTCATATATATCACAGACCTTTGAAATTTTGGTCAGGAGTCTGGTCCGCACCGAAGATACGAGATCTTGCCCTTGGACATCGAGTTACTTGAATTTTTCACCGGCTTGATTTTTTTTTTATCTCGCTTGGAATGATTTGTAGTCCTGCTCAGGCAAGTCATGCCACTCAGGAATTTGAGGGATTATTTTTCATTTTTTCAGGTACCAACAAATTTTTGACTATATTTTGAATGTCACCGATGAAAATTTACGTTTATTAAAAAAAAAATTTCTGCAACCTAACCCCCTGGAAACTTCTTGCAAGCATATTAATGCTTCGTATCTCTATAACGAGTTTTTCCGTTTTATGTGTCTTCTTCAGATATTATAATGTTTTATACTCTATTTATACAATTTTAAAGGCCCATATGTGCATCGAACACGTTACATCAGTCGTTCCGGAAAATGATTAAGTAAATCACACGTACGTGATTAATGTCTTCACCAAGGAGTTTTTTAAAAAGAATTTTATCTTAAAACTGCAAAGGTTTTCTTTATTTGTATCTACGAATAGCGATCATACATGCTATTTCTGTTATAAAAGTTCGCCAGATCCCTCGGGTGTGTGGAAACTATTGCCCTTCGGTCACGAGCTTCAACGGCCTTCGAGGGATTCGCCGAACGTTTATCCCAGAAAAAGCATGCATGTTCCCTATATTACTTTGTTACTAAAGAACTCTTTTGATCATCAGATAATAAACAAAGAGTATCTCTTGGGTACTGTTTCACATCTTTCCATTATTATTACAAATATTTATTAATTGCTTTTAAGATTATATTGACATAATCCTCTTGTCTGATGTCAGATACCTAAGAGATTTGGTTTCGTGTGTATTGGCAATACCAACGAAACGTCAACAAAGTTAAAGAAAGCAGAAGACGAAGGCATTATTGGGATCGATCCAATATATTGGTCTAATTCTGAAATATGCGTCATTATAACTTTATGGAAAAGTTTTTCAAAATTTTGGGTTTTTTTATAAAAAAATCATGATTTTTTATTTTGTGTTTAAGCCGTTTAGTGATTACTAAGAAAGAATTCTACTGCCTACTGATTGAACATTTTAATTTCCTTACACGATTTCTTTGGCATGTTGGCATGGTAAATAATTTTCTTTCATCCACCTGATTTATATCATATATTATTTTAAATACTTCAGCCATGTCTGCTCGATAGGGCCGTATAACAGAAGCATACCCCCATATGAGGCTTTTTGTAAAAGCGTTATACAAATGAAAGCAAATTATTTTGGGTCATGTGTGTGTGCTTAGCTAAGCTGAACGAAGGCCATGTTAGCATGTGGTATGACCCTGCATCCATCATGCGTCCGTCGTATGTCATGTGTGTGTCTGTTCACAATTGATATTGTCGACCTATTCTAAAGAGACGTCTGGCCACTTTAAATTAAATTTGGCAAGACACGTTCTGCCAAAATTCTGTCCGGGTATTGCTTCCCTATCGACGGTGTGATGTCCAAGCAACCAGGTGGAAAACCTATTTTTCAACTTCTTATGCACAACGGCAGATTTAACGTTGATGAAATTCGGTAGAAAAGTTTGTTATGACATGCTCTTGCAAACTGTTGTAGGGTATGGCTTCCCTAGCAACGTCTATGGCTTTCATAACAACCAGGTTAAGAGTCTAAGTCATATTTTATCAAACTTTGCTCGAATGTTCCTTCCGACATACTCAGCTAAATTTGCCTCAGAAATGGCCTTCTTAGTAATGTTGTAGTTTTTACAGCAACCAGTTTAAAAGATTATTGTGACTTCTCCAGATAATCTGCACCATTTCTGATCGAACATTGTTGAAATGTTCTTTAGGATATGCTCTATGAAATGTGTTCCCAGGACTGCCTCCAAAGCAATGGGTCGACTTCCATGGCAACCAGGTGTACACTTATTTAAGATTTATGGCCGTTATCAGAAAAGATGGCGTGACGTAACACATTGCACATCCGGGCATCTCACACGGGTACAAGATAACGGCAGCCTAAAGAAAGTCAACTTTGCGTTGTTAAATGTAAAGCTGGCCAAACATATATTTATTATGAAGAAAAAATGACAGAGACTGTAGAAAGTATTTTAGTGCCCAAGTAATTTACTTCGGCTGAAATACAACTGTTATTGTCTAGAAATGTTGGAAATTGGAGTGGATGAGGTCATTCACATCCACAATGGGACTGGAGTTTGTATTCTTGCCAACCATTCATAAGTCTAAAGATACTCATTTCATACGTTAGGTTAATGATGTTAATATTATGTTCATACCATCATCAATCTATACAGTCTCTTGAGGACACCTAAATTCTTACACCGTAATGTGGGAAACAGAGCACGTAGGTCGTTAAATGTGCTTAGTGAAATTATTTTCATAATTCATTGAGTTTTATTTTCAAAGTAAAGTTGCTCCTTTCAATTTATATGATAGCTAGAAAGTAATAATTCTGGTTTCATATTTAATGTGTAATTCTAGTCTCAGTTAGATAATGAGAATCAGTCATTTTATTTAGACTATAGTTTCCGTACAGATGGGATACTTCAGCTTATCAAAAAAAGGTTAAGTTAGTGAAGTATATATATATATATATATATATATATATATATATATATATATATATATATATATATATATATATATGGGGGGGGGTGTCTTTAGTTAGTATTGAACAACTTGTCATTTACATGCTACTCGTGTCACTTCAACATATTTACGCCACGTTCTCTGCAACTATATTTAAATTTCTCAAGAAGCCGCTCGAAAGACTAAATACCAAGCCTACACGATGAGGCAAACTATCATTTGAGATGCAAAATATTATCGGCTTTTGAATAATAGTACTTGTTGTTGTACCTCGTGGCCTGACTAATAAATCTTTCACAAAAAAGTAAGATACAACCATGATTATTTAATTACGAACTTACTGTAGGGTTTCTGACTATCGATACTGACAGAATATATCAATCAGTTACAAGAACATATGGCTTCAGAACTAGCAAAAGAATTGGCTCATGGTCGATAAACTCTGTCATGAATCTGAAAAGCCACATTTACTGTGAAAAAGAAGCAAAATTTTGGATTATTAATATAATTTACATTCATTTCTTCAGTTAATAAAAAGTCAATAAAAGTGCACTAAAGATATAGTCTTCCTGATGAGGCTATTTTTGATCTTCCTTCCGACCAGAGTAGCTACAAATGTAAAATATCGAGGAGAGCAGCAGACCAAAATGAGAAAGAAATATAAAAATGTGTTAATCAACTGAGTGTCATACATTGAAAACAGCCTATACGATAACATGCCAAAGTAGGATTTTTACAGGACCTTATACGGTGCCTTATAGGGGGCCAAAACGGTTATATCTTAAACAGGAAGTAGGCAGAGCTGTATAGATCACAAATTAGACCATGTGTAATACCCGGTAGAAAGTCTTCTTTGCATGGTATGATTGAAGCTGTATTCAATGCATCACACAAGTTACACGTGCTTGAATTACCTTGTTAGATTTAATAAGGATGTTGTCACAGTACACGTATACGAAATTGATTGATAAATATGTCATTAAATGGGTGCTTTCTATTGGCCTTGTTACAAGTCCTCGTCTGGTTGCATAGGCCCTCGGCGCGCTGCCTCAAACAAATTCGACAAGACTTGGGCCATGAATACCTTAGACATATAACAAGGATGATAAGAAAGCAGACAGTTAGCAGAATACTAGTCAATAACGTGAAAAAAGTGAATAATATACAAATGGATCACGGTACATATTGAAGACACAGGCAAACTGGCAACTAAAAAGCAAACGACAAGACACAAACACGCATGAATGCATGCGCACATGTATGTATGTATGTATGTCCATCCATGTATGTATTCATGTATGTATTTTATGATAGATAGATGTCATCTCTAGAGCATTGGCGTGCAAACAACTCGAGATTTGATTTATGGCGGTAACACATTATACTTGAAGCAAATTGTCGAAGGAAGTTTAAAAAATATCATAAGTAAGTAATAAATGTACACAAAAGAATTGTCATATACTAACATGTACATGATTAGTAAATTGCAGACATACAACGTAGATTTACTTGGAAAAAGTGAATTAACTCCTTGCTCAGAACTGCATAAATCTTCTTAAGTTTCCTTACAACCAGATGCTTGGAAACCTGTACAAACGGATTTATGTACAGAATGCAGAAGTACAGAAGTACCGATAACTGGACATGAAGTTTACAAATCTCTCTCTCTCTCTCTCTCTCTCTCTCTCTCTCTCTCTCTCTCTCTCTCTCTCTCTCTCATCTTGTAGTTCCTGATTCTTAGTTTTGCAATGAAATTGTGATTGACAATATTTGTTACAATTCATTCCTGGTATTGATTTTATTAAAATCTCTCAAATTATTCCTTCTATTCCATGCTGCTATTTAATCTCTTCGATGCACTTGTTTTCTCTATATTTTATTAATAATTACTCTAATCGTCATGTTATTGTATTTGACCTCTTTATCAGGATATCAGTTTCGCAGTAAGCCTGCGTAATTCAAAGCACTTTTATTTCAAATTCCAAGAAAAACATCCGCAAGGGATGGAGCGTGACTGTCTCAAAACTTCCGGAACCCACTAGTTTGAGCAGCCTTTTAGCTAAACTTTCATGTTTGTTCTGAATGAAGCGGTTTAGCGTGATGCAATGTGGAAGAAAGTTTCACCTGTTCCTATATCAAGATGAAACTTCCACGGTAGCTTTGCGCCATATGTTCAGGTTAGACTCGCACCGACGATTGAGACACAGAAAGAAATTTTAACTTGATCGTAAATTTCAGTAAAAGCCCATCTGCACGGTCGGGTGTGTTAGTCCATGGGGCAGTCATGTCTGGGGTTTGGGTGCATCTTACTGCTCACTGGTACAGGATTCATCGCTTTTTCATACACTGAACTGGGAAGGTTGTCGCCTCGGTTTCTTACGTCAAATTAGCCGGGATGTCGCTGAATTACTTCAATTACACTGTTGAATTTGACTCCCAATGGAGCCCCTAGGTCGAAACGAAAGGCTAGGAAGTAATTCAGCCTGTAGGCATATTGAAAATGTTCTCCAGAGATTTAAGGTGCACCACAGTTTTAACATACCCTGTAATATGAAGTAATGTCAACTCATATATCCCTGGCACGGATCTGATATCATGATTCCTCGACTCAGGCCAATCAACTCAATCCACTATAATACTTGAACAAAAAAAAAAAACAACTGAAAGAAAAAAAAACGTGTGCTTAGTTATTCAAGATGCTAATTTTTCTTATCCACTTTTTTGTCACCGTTAATTTTTCAATGGTATTTGGATTCATTTATATATGAATTTTTCGGTCAAATATCTTTAAAAGCATGCAAGCCCTTTTTTAAAATTCATTTCAAGAAATGTGATATAATAAAATACTTTATTTCGGATGTTTACATTTTAAATTTTCTCGTTAGTTGTTAGATTTTTTTAAAATGTAGAAAACAAAGTATCCCATGGTCGACTGTCTATTATTCCAATATACTTACTACAAGGGCTCATGTAAATATTTTCTTAAACTAATACCACAACTGTACCATTTATTTTAGTAAGATTTCAAATCGGTTGCCTCATGATCGTGTATTATTTTATGATTGGGCAGTATATTTTGAAATAGTAGGGAAAACAATTAACAAGTAATGTAAATATTGATGTCTTCAACAAATATTAAAATATAAAGCAAATTTACAGTCTTGCCAATGGTTCAAACCAGTGTCTATAGTACTATTTATTTACTAAAATAATGCCTTGCTGAACCCTTAAGCAATTAATCCGTCATTCATGCCACTTATGAATGAAAATCATCGCCAGCTATTACGGCGAGGAGTCCAAACCAAATCCTAGTAGACGACATTGTGTATACTTGTATATCAGTCTGAGTTGTCAAGCACCTTTTAATAATTTTCAGAAAATGAGGGGCCCAGAAATGTTGTAGTATCTCTACACGCGATGGTAATACTCAAACATATGAGTGGTCAAGAAGTGTTGTCGTATCACCCTACACGAGATGGTAATACACAAACATATGAGTGGTCAAGAAGTGTTGTCGTATCACCCTACACGCGATGGTAATACACAAACATATGAGTAGTCAAGAAGTGTTGTCGTATCACCCTACACGCGATGGTAATACTCAAACATATGAGTGGTCAAGAAGTGTTGTCGTATCACCCTACACGCGATGGTAATACTCAAACATATGAGTGGTCAAGAAGTGTTGTCGTATCACCCTACACGAGATGGTAATACACAAACATATGAGTGGTCAAGAAGTGTTGTCGTATCACCCTACACGCGATGGTAATACTCAAACATATGAGTGGTCAAGAAGTGTTGTCGTATCACCCTACACGAGATGGTAATACTCAAACATATGAGTGGTCAAGAAGTGTTGTCGTATCACCCTACACGAGATGGTAATACACAAACATATGAGTGGTCAAGAAGTGTTGTCGTATCACCCTACACGCGATAGTAATACACAAACATATGAGTGGTCAAGAAGTGTTGTATCACCCTACACAATATGGTAATGCATAAGAATACGAGATGGTGATATGCGAAAATATGATAGTTTAGTGATTTTTTGTTTAAATTTGAGTTTTTGTTGTTGTTCTCGTCTTTGAAGGAAATATTTAGAAGGAAGATCGTATCTCTCTATACGAGACTTTACAAATGATTGGTTTAGGTCCCTTAACATACAACTGTAGTTGGAAGGTAATGGCTTCGCTAATTATTACTGAAAATCTATCGAAGGTATTTAATATCTCTCGACCAGATAATTTAAGTACGGTTATTGCAGCGTACTTTCAAGTAGATCCTTGACTTAACTTTTTTTAATATTTATAAATTAATATAAAACAATTGCTGCATTTTGGTGTGCTTGACGAGTATATGGTACAGAAGAAAAGAGTATTGAACGAGTCCAGAGGAAAAGAGTATTGAACGAGTCCAGAGGAAAAGAGTATTGAACGAGTCCAGAGGACACTACAAAAATCAAGACCTTTGACAAAATCATGCGATGTACCTCAGGGTAGTATTTTAGGCCCTTTTCTTTCTTTGTATGATATGGTAACTAGCATAAGCTCTGATTGTAAGCTTTTATTATATGCAGATGACAGTGCTATCATGTTTTCACATCAGGATCCAGATTACATTTCAAAAAAAGCTTGGGAAAGAACTAGAATCCTGTACTCTTTGGCTGACTGACAACAAACTATCATTACATTTGAGTAAGACAGAATGCACCCTATTTGGCATGAGGCAAAAAGTAAACCCCCCCACCCCCCACCCCAAAAAAAAAACAACAAAAAAAAACCCACCTGAGAATTCAAGATAACCTGTAATCGCCACATAATCAATTCTCAAAACTGTATTAAATATTTTTGTTTCCATATAGATAACTTACATTGGGGTGAATTCGTAGGCGATAGTATACTTAAAAAAGTAAATGCCAGGTTAAAGTTTCTCCGTAGACAAAGTCAATGTTTTTCACGTTATGCTCTGTACTTTTGTCTATTCTTGTTTTTCGTGCTCAGAATAAAACTGCAAGATTTATAAGTATGCTTGAACCCAGATCAAGCATCAGACATTAGGAACTTTTAAGTGTGGGAATGCTAAAGTGGAGGATAGAGTAAAAGAGTTAAGACTAAATCGTGCTCATAAAATCTTTTAGTGAGAAATGTCCATTTTACATGAGCCAAAGATTTGTTCAAATTAGTGGTCATCACCAGTTTGTCACTAGGAGCAACAAATTTTATTTTATTACACCATATATTAGTAGCGTAGCTTCGACAAGTTTCTTTTATTACACTATAAATGATTGGAAACTATTACCCAGTTTTATGAAGAACATTTCAAACATATACCTCATTTTAAAGTTGTTCTTAAGTCATACCTTTTAAAACAAAGAAAATTAAGGAACAGAGTTCAATCATATTTTGCTAGAATGAATTGTTTTTTTTAAGTTATATTATTAATTCTGAAATCAGTTTTTAAGTTTGTAACACTTGATAGTAATTTAGTCGAACATATAATTTTGATAGTAATTTTTTAGCTTAGTCGAACATATAATTTTAATTTGCAAGATGTACCCTGCCCCAAAATCTTGATCCCTCAGAACCCCATTGGAAATAAGTTTGTATAAATTTGTATGGGGCATCCTAGGTGGATCATGTATTTTAAACTTGTATTACAACTGTTTGTTATGTATTTATGTACGCACTGTGTCATTCTTATTTTGATTGTTATATGTAGTACTACCTGAAATTTCATGTTTATGTTCCATTGACACGAACATAGGAAATAATAACTCACAGTCATACTACCAGTTTTTGCATTGCAATCAACAGGAAACAAGCAGTTTTACGTTCAGTTAGGCAGATACAATTTCAGATGTTTTCGTGTATTTCCACAGTTCTGCCACAAATATATACATGTTTCAATGAAAAGTTATGGAACAGAACGTCTAGAAACTGGACATTTACAAAATAAATCATATTGCATAAACCCACCAAATTTTATCGAATAATTATTATGTATTTATTATATGCGTGAATATTTAAATTACTCTTTTCAGTGAATGATAAACGATGAACAAAGTTGTCCATTTCATTTTTGTGTTGTTGATAATGTCCATAAATGGGGAAGAGTTTTTGTTACTTAAAATGTTACTAGTATATCCTATGGTCGAGGAATTTGTTACTTAAAATGTTACTAGTATATCCTATGGTCGAGGAATTTGTTACTTAAAATGTTACTAGTATATCCTATGGTCGAGGAATTTGTTACTTAAAATGTTACTAGTATATCCTATGGTCGAGGAATTTGTTACTTAAAATGTTACTAGTATATCCTATGGTCGAGGAATTTGTTACTTAAAATGTTACTAGTATATCCTATGGTCGAGGAATTTGTTACTTAAAATGTTACTAGTATATCCTATGGTCGAGGAATTTGTTACTTAAAATGTTACTAGTATATCCTATGGTCGAGGAATTTGTTACTTAAAATGTTACTAGTATATCCTATGGTCGAGGAATTTGTTACTTAAAATGTTACTAGTATATCCTATGGTCGAGGAATTTGTTACTTAAAATGTTACTAGTATATCCTATGGTCGAGGAATTTGTTACTTAAAATGTTACTAGTATATCCTATGGTCGAGGAATTTGTTGTCATATTCTTTTCAAGATTAAAGCTGCTAGATTCCTGGAAATCTTAAAGTTGTGTAAATTCAACGCTTTCTATTGTGTTAAATGTGTACATATACTTGTGTGTATGTGTGTGATACCACCGATTTTATCTGCAGATTTTCAACATGTAAAGTATTAAGAATCGAAATTGTACATGTCACCCTGACCAAACTGAGGCACCGAAGTAGATTATCATGGATATTTAGATATTCGGGGTACCGTCCTAGAGATCAGAACACTTTTTGAGTAGGAGTTTGAGCGTTAGTCTTTATTCTCATGTAATCAAGAAATGATGTCAGAAACTTTGTTACGATTGGTTGATCATAAAACCATATAATCACATGAAGGCTGCAAAGTTTCATCTGGCTGGGTCCCCTGACCAGCATAATCTTCTGGCTGTCTTCTAACCAGCATAATCTCCAGGCTGGGTCTTCTGACCAGTATAATCTTCTGGCCGCGTCTTCTGACCAGCATAATATCCTGGCCAGGTCTTTTGACCAGCATAATCTCCTGGTTGGGTCTTCTGACCAGCATAATCTCCAGGCTTGAGCTTCTGACTGGCATAATATCCTGGCTGCTTCTTCTGACCAGCAAAATCTCCTGGCTGGGTCTTCTGACCAGCATAATGGTTTAAGATTATAATCACAACTAAAATGCAGAAAACTAAGTTTTTTTGTAAATGTCGAGTAAATCAAGCAATCCTGAATATAATTAATTTGAATTACTCCTCCAGTAAAAATTATACATAAAATAGCGCTCCACTCAGGTTTTTCTACCTACCGAAAGTAATGCATTAAAATATTATGTAGCTAATGCTGCTTATGTTATATATATATATACGTTAAAATAATCTGTAATAGGTTTAAAGTAGCAAAGTATCTCTAAATATCCAAACATTTCGGCTAATTCACCTTCAACAGTAGATTATGTATCTACAAAAGTGGACGGTGACCTCACGATCAAATTATTTACATTGATAATCCACAGATGAAGGCGAATTAGCCGAAACGTTTGGACACTCAGAAACTTATATATATATATATATATATATATATATATATATATATATATATATATATATATATATATAGTAAGAGAGAGAGAGAGAGAGAGAGATGGCTTATGAAGAAAGATGGCCATTATAGGAGATTCAACTGTACTGTTCTATAAGATATAAAAAAAAATTAAAAAAGAACAAGAGACGTCATCAGTATCATTGGGTAAAAAGTGCATCATGTGTAAATGGAATTCTCAAGACTCTTTCCGCTTTACTCAGATATGGATTAATGATGCACGCGCAAAGCTGTAAAATAAGTGAAAAGAAAAGCAATGACATATTGTTTTATACTTTTAAGAAAAAGATCCTGACAGACCTTTTCACTTTGAATGGCGAGCCAGATTTGATCCGGTTTCATCTGTAGGAGAAGCCATTTTTCGATTCACAGGCTTGAGGTAATACATAAAAAAAGATGGAGACATCGCCTCGAAGTTTGATTTCCGTAGAAGAAGCCAATGAACATTATCAAATGTTTATAGCTTCCGACTCGGATTCACCTACAAAACAGGTAATTCTACAAAAATTACTTTTAGAGAAAATAATTTTAGATTAAATACCTTTTGTCCTTTTTGTGTTTAAATATGTCTTTCTGAGATGTAAGAAAGGAAATATGCAAATAAAAAAGAACATATTAGTTAAAGCCGAAGCTATCGATAAAATGAACCGACTGATTGATGTTTGACACAGCAACACATGAAGTGTCTTGCCCAGGGACACACAACGGACTGGCCTGATATGGTCGAGATTCGAACCTTCCATCCTTCTGGTTGCGAGTCTGACACTCTAACCACTAAACAACCGCTGCTCCACTAAAAAGGAGAAGCAAAGACGTCGATCATCAAGATGATGATATCCTAAGAATTTAGTCTTTGAACCGTCAATGTGGCTGAAACAAAAAATTCATTACACGACTATTATGTTCGGTTTCTATCACTGAAAGAAAAGAGGGTATATAGTATGTCAGATGCAGCAAACACCTGCATATAAATGGAACACCTGTGTATATAAAGCCATTAAATGTTTTTCGAGTGTGTTGGTGACGTGGGTATTATGAAAAGAAACGGCTTCATTTCTGAAATTCAGCTAAACCAATGTCAACAAATCATCGCATTGGCTATTTAGACTTAACCCTATTTTTGGTCGCAGGTGACAAAAGACAGTCCTGACATAAGATTTGTGATTGCATAATCCAGGATCAGCTTTACAGTCTAATGTATGTCTTTCAACAGGTTGACGTTAGGTAGCAGGCAATCACCTTTTACCACTTTGCTGTTTATTCTAATGAGTCACATCTGTTTCTTGATGTTTCCATAGTTCCCATTGAACAACAAATACTGTAACAGACAAAACGCTAAACAACACTTCCCAAAGTTATGTAAAATGTATGCACGACTTCGTCCAAATGTAACTCACTAATTGGTTTATAATTTCCAACAATTCCAGATTTGGTGAGAAAGAAATATTATGTCCCGTCAAAGGCTGCCAAACGGACTATACACCAACGGAAGAATTGTCTGAAAAATGTAACTGTACCAAAAAACTTTAAGATATACATCCGATTCAAAATATAAACTTAATGGTTCATCGTTTATATCCGCAACATGGAAAGAGGCACAGAACGGCAAAGTACCAATAGGAAAGATACCACCTAAAAAAGATTAATTGACGAAACATTTCACTGTAGCTTGAAACTAATCCCACTTCCTATACGTACTTATCCCTTATTTTCAAGGCACAGAACATCTCCAGCATAAAATAAAATCATTTCAATAGTATATATAATTTTGGTATCTCCTACATCCAAGATTAATTGCTATCCATTCGAGCAACAAACTTTACCATGGAGTGGCTATTCCCTAAGCAGCACGCATACACGCCAATATAAATTTCATCATGGAAAATTTAGAAAGAAAGAAAATAAGACAAATTTGGGTCCCCCAAAAAGGCAGTCTCATTTGATTAAATTCAACTCTGACTTTAGTTCAAACAATCAAACATCATAAGTTCAAACTGTAATTTTAATAGGGCTAATTTTAATAGGACTTTTTTTTGGGAGGTAATATAACATTATGTAGAAGATGTAGTGGACAATTCTGTGTTCCAAACACAAGAAATCAAGAATTTAAAAAAATAACAATAGCACATCAACTCCATCAAGTTTTGCTACATACACATGAAAATCTTATGATCTCTTAGTCGTATTCACCCACATTATACCTGAGGAGTTTCGTGTGTTTGTGCGTGTGTATATATATATATATATATATATATATATATATAAATATATATATATATATATATATATATATATATATATATATATATATATATATATATATATATACATATACACACACACACAAACATGTAAATACATATTTTGTTCACGTTAATGTGTTTATAATTCTTTGTATTTTAAAAAAAAAAATTGTTATAGTCCGCCTTGTAAAAAGGACCTGTGGATCTCGAAACGCTTGGCCAGTTTCCTTAACTTTCTGCTCCGTGCATTGTCATTTTTGCTTCCTGTATAATTTTTCCTTGACAATTCATTTTTATTTCATCTATCTATCTGTCTGTCTGTCTGTCTATCTATCTGTCTATCTATATATCTATCTATGTATCTATGTATCTATGTATCTATCTATCTATCTATCTATCTATCTATCGATAAGCTAGGTCTTATTTCGGGTTGAAATAATAACACTCGCTTGTTAGTTGTGGGATTTATTGTCGGATTGATGTGGTACGAGATAAACCAGACTCGAAGGGTATATTTGTTTCGAATTATATTCAATCCCTTGTCTTTCACTTGCGTGAAAGACAAGTGCTTTTCTTGTTCACGAATATTACTGCTCGAGATGTTATCCGTCTAAGAAACAGAGTAGGAATGCCAGAGGATTTTGTTAGTTTGGCGGGGAATCGATGTTAATACTCGTGAAGCCCGGGAATCAAGCATCGCGATCAATCCCTCACTTGCTCACTCACTCATGACGAACACGCACATTGGTATACAACACAAGTCCCGGGTCACATACTCCCTCCCTACGTGTAAATGTCTCCTGACATTCAGCAAATTTGTGTTTGCTGCGTAAAAAGTACAAGAACAAATAACCCTGCGGAACTATACTTCAAGTCTTTTGGAAAAATAGAAAAAAACTATTAATCATACATATGAAATGATTACGAATACAGAGCTTAATAAGTTTACTCTCCCTGCAGATAATACATAAAACTACTGAAATTAAAATTGCAACTAATTATTTAAAATAATAATAACTGAATTGTCGTCCTAAAATACACTTGCTGTATTTAACTGACATTAAATGGGTTATCAGTAACTCATACGTAATAAACCGTTTGCGAATACGCCCACTGGCCAAGCCGGTCGGGTGGTTTTCGGTCTCTGGTTGAACGCCTCAGCGGTTGCTGGTCTAAATCTTCCTTTGGCGTCGGTGGGCTTAGGATCAACCTCACAGACTGGCGGTCCGGGTCTCCCTGTAACATGGTCGGGCTTCGAACTGACCTTTTGGCAGATATCTCTGGGGGACTGAACTGAGTACTCTCATGCGAGACATGAGAGGGAGTAGAAAAGACTCGTGGGTTCACTTAAACTACTGCCATATTGCCTAGACCTACTGGTTTGAAAGTTTACGCTTTCAAGAGGCTGGCTAATATGGGGATTGATAATAGATGGTGATCTACTATCAGGGGCAGTTCGTGTAGAGTGTTCACGGAATTGAACATTCTCCTTCCCGGCCCAACCGGGTCGTCTGTGTGGTATCACATACCGGTCGGTGTCCGAGTCAGAACTCGAAGATTCAGAACTCGACTTTAAAGGGGTATCTTTTGGTACACCCAGTTTCTTCTGAACCGGTTTCATGGGGACTGAGTCACAAAGAAGGTAGTCAAAGGGCAAAAGCATATTACGACCCTCGACCCTCCTTACCTTGTACACCGGTATATCTAAATTGGGGATTGATATCACCTGATATACATCCTTTGACCACTTGTCGGCTAATTTCTGTTTCCCTTTTAGTCCAACAATGCGCACTAGGACTCGGTCCCCTACTTCAAGTTTGGACTCTCGGACCTTTTTATCATACTGGGCTTTGTTCTTAGCATGGCTATTGCTCGACTCCCTCGCTGCGGCCGTGTAAGCAAATTGGAGACGGTCTTTCAGTTTTTCCGCGTATGTGTGAGGCTCTGCAGCAGCCTCGCCACTATCTTGTGTAGTGCCCAGATAGGCGTCGATCGAAAGCCGGGGGTGCCACCCAAACATAAGAAAATGGGTCGAGAATCCGGGGAATCATTCTTGGTAGCATTATATGCATGGACTATTGGAGCAATGTAAGATTTCCAATCTTGTTTTTGCTCTTCCTCCAATGTCCCTAGCATTTTTAAGAGCGTTCCATTGAAACGTTCGCAGGCACCATTCCCCTGTGGGTGAAACATGGAGGAGCGAGACTTCTGTATGTTCGCTAATTTGCATAGCTCCTTTATAACTCCACCCTCGAAATTACGTCCCTGGTCGCTGTGAAGCCTTTCTGGGAAACTGTAATATCGAAAGAAGTGTTCATAAAGGGCTTTAGCGGTAGTCTGAGCTGTCTGGTTGCGGCAAGGAACAGACTGAGCCTACCTGGTGAAATGATCAGTTATCACCAAGATATTCTCAAACCCTACCTTCGATCGCTCAAGAGACAAAAAATCTATGCAGACTAGCTCCATCGGGCGAGTGGTGTAAATTGGGGTTAATTTGGCCATTGCCCTAACCGGGGTCTTTCTACGTATGCACCGTTCGCAAGACTCCACCTTGCGATTCACGTCCTTCTCCAGACCAGGCCGATAAAATCTTTGCCTAGCTAACCAGAGTGTCTTCTCCTTGCCCTGATGGCCCATATCGTTGTGGATACCTTTCAAGGCTAGGCTCCGGTATGACTCTGGGATCACGAGCTGTTTGATCGATTGACCATCAAGAGAAGTGGTTCTGTTGAGAACGCCATTTTCAACAACAAGGCGGTTCCATTCATGGAGAAATTTTTGCACAGACGCATTTTCTCTCCGGATATCCTCCTCCCTGGGCCGAAAACGCTTATTCTTGAGGTCAATAATTTTCGCTAGAGTTTTATCAGTCAACTGTTCTCTGTCCAACTTGATGTTATTATAATGTTTAGATGGAAACACCTCATCGGCCGAATGAGGCGCCGGATCATCTGAAATACTCCCAATCGAAGGTACAGAGACAGTGGCTGCATGGCAAATGGCTTCCACCACGTCTGGGAACATTTGTGGTAAACGCGAGAGACTGTCGGCGTCAATGTTATTTTTGCCAGCTCTATACCTGATGGAAAAATTGTTGTTTGCTAGAGCCGCAACCCATCTGTGCCCGGTAGCGTCAAGTTTTGCCGTTGAAAGGACGTATGTTAACGGGTTGCTGTCCGTAACCACCTCGAAGGATGAACCTAAGAGATAGTCATGGAATTTATCTGTCACAGCCCATTTCAACGCCAATAATTCGAGCCTGTGAGCCGGATAGCGCCGTTCACTGGGTCTCAATCCACGACTCGCGTAGGCAATGACTCTTTTCACATCATCTTGCTCTTGATATAGGACCGCGCCTAAACCAGAGCCACTAGCATCCGTATGCACGATAAATAGTTTAGTATAGTCGGCAAATGCTAAGATGGGGGTAGTGGTCAACTTGTCTATAAGAGTTGCAAAGGCGGTTTCTTGGGCGGTGCCCCAAGTCCAAGGAGCTGTTGGTTTGTCTTTGGATTTATTCTTTCGAGACGCTTTGGTCGTGCCATGGCCCTCTAATAGAGCATTTAATGGTTGTGCTATCTGCGAGAATCTCTCGACAAAGCGGCGATAGTACCCTGCGAACCCTAAAAATTGACGTAGCTCCTTAATGGTTTTAGGTTTTTGCCAATTCCTAATGGCAGCGGTTTTCTCTGGGTCAGTCTGTATACCTCCCTCAGATATAGCGTGACCCAGATACACGACTGGGGACATGAACAATTCACATTTAGAGGGTTTCAGCTTAAGACCGTGCTGAAGTAAGCGTGCGAACGCTGCCTCCAAACGTTCCATGTGCTCGTCGAACGTCCTGGACAAAATGAGAATATCGTCTATGAAAATGAGGCACTCTTTGAGGTGCATTTCTCCCATGCATTTCTCCATAAGACGCTGAAAAGTAGCCCCAGCGTTGCACAGACCAAAACTCATGCGGTTCCCTTCATAAAAGCCGAGCGGACCCACCGAGAAGGCTGTATATTGCTTATGTTCTTCCTCCATCTCAACTTGCCAATAGCCTGACCTTAGGTCCAGCTTGGAGAAGAACTTGGCCCCTTGCAATACATCGACCGTATCATCAAACCGTGGAAGCATATAAGCATCCTTCCGAGTCTTTGCATTGAGGGTCCTGTAGTCTATACTGAAACGTAGGCTGTTATCAAGTTTCCGGACCAACACAACATTAGAGGAGTAAGGACTATCAGATTCCCTGATTGCACCAGCATCTAACATTTCCTTAATATGCTGACGCACCTCCTCATACGTCCCAGGGGATATTCTCCTGTATGGCTGATTGAAAGGCTTATCGTCATCAAGCACTATCTTGTGTTTAATGAGACCAGTCTTACCTAAGTCTGTGGGCCCCCTTGAAAATATGCAGTCCCATTTGCCCAATACTTGCCTGAGTCTATCCAGTTGCTCCGAGGTCAGATTTTCAATATCGATCTTAACCTTCAGATCTTCCAGAGGAGAATGTCCATTGTCTTTGGACATGCTGGGAGTAAAATCAGAAGCTAAGTTGTCAACAACTTTGACTTCACTTATCTGACATATATCAGATTTGGGTCTTATCGTCACACATTTGGCGGACATATTGCAAAGTTTAACCTGAACCTTGGAATATGACCCCTTTTGATCAATCCTGATCACCCTTGGGCAGACCATAAACTGTTTAGAGTTTCCCAAGTTCTCTGTAACTGCTTCTGCTATATGAGCATCAACATTGCGGGCAACGCCGTTGATAGTAATGGTTTCATACGGCGCAACGTTGACAGTATGCGTATTGGTAGATCTTACTGTATATGACTTGCACTCAATGCTATCAATAGCAATTTTCCATGTATCTGGAATTCTATCTGTAGGAGGATTATCAATCATGTAATTCCTACATAAACGTATGACATTTGTTCCAATAATGACAGGACAGGTACGGTTGGACTCTGTATCTGGTACAACTAAAATGGGGACACTGAGTTCAAAATCAGAAAAAAACGGCATTAAAATTGGATACTCAATATATCCCAGATAACTCAGAAAAGAGCCGTTTGCAATAGTCACTTTGAGACCAAGCGATTCAAGAGAGTGAAGCACTGGCTTATCACTAAGCGACAAATAAAAACTATTTGATACGGTAGTCACCATGGACCCACTGTCAATAAGGGCAGTAACTGGAACATTGTTAAAATAAACAATACTAGTGTTGGAAGAACCAACCAAGCGCTGAAATAGCGTATTCTGGCCTTTAGGATGGTTACCGACACCCATATGGGCATCTACAGAGGCGGTTACTCTTTTTAACTGCTGCACTCCTCAACCATAGTCATGCCATCGGTTGCCGTTACCTCGGTTACCGTTTCCCCGATTTCCCCGGTAGCTGTTGTGGCCTCTATTGATGTAGTGTTATCGTCGTCCTTTTGGCCCTTTGTTAATTCCAGTCAGTTCTCTGAGGAGTATCGACTGTTCATGCAGCTGTTCAGCAAGACCGTTGATTCGAGATCCTAATCTCTCCTCTGTTTGTTGGATCCTTAAGTCGAAATCTCTCTCTAACTTGCATCTCTCGTGGCCGCTTTCTACCATTTGCTGGTGGTGCACTTTCTTAGGGGGGGAATGGGCCGGCGTCCTTTGGCAAGTTCAGCTGCTTGTCGACCATCCTAATTTCTCGTAGTAACTCGTCATAGTTAGTGATGGAGTCGAACTTGTGGCTCTTAAGTAGTTCACACCTCAGTGAAGACAAAAACTTCTGTCTGAGGAGGCCATCCTTATCCTCTTCTCTGATGTGGCCCGCTTCGATCGCAGTCTGGAGAAGTGTCTCCAGCCTGCAACCAAAGGAAGTCACCGACTCCCCTTCTCTTTGGAAAGAGTTGAAAAACTCTTGCATAATCATGCCTTGAGTTGACATATCTCCAAAGGCAGTATCTAGGCGCTTCAATATGGCTTCAATGGATGCTTTCTCGCTATGACGGTATGTCTCGCCCTGCCCCGCAGAGACCATTCTGATAGCCTGAATCATGATTGTTGGGGGATATTCAGGTATAAGGCATTTCACCTCGAATCTCCACTCATAGTATGTGACGTCACCTTTCTGCGTGGTACTACGGCGGAAGTGGGTGGGGTGGGTGTAGCATTGGCTGCGAGTGAAGTACCCTGAGAACCACCAAATAGTGCTGAAGCACCTATTTGGACCTTAGGCTTGATGTCCATACTGGATATACTAAGCTGCCTGGGCGAGCCTCTCCCAATACCTGCAATTGGAGTGCTTTGCGACACAGGGGTAGGTGGGGGTATATAAGATTTGGCGGGGGTTACAACAGGTTTAAGTGGGGCCCCCGCGGGCATCACCACATACCCACTGGCATTCAATGCCTGTTTCATCTCCCAATCTGTCATGGGGTTCTTACCTGTAGACATCATGAAGAGAGGTCTAAAAAAACGCGCGTATATCTGATCACGACAAACAAATCGCACAACCGCGATTGGTTGTATAACCACGATTCAGGATAAAAAATCAATAACGGTATTCGTTTCCTCAAGGTGGATATCAATGTCACTACAAATTTACTTTATGTATTGAAATATGCTAAAAAGTTTAAATAGCTCCCTAGAAACTGTCTGGCACGCCTGACAATCTTACACGCAAGCTTGCAGATATAATAAACATATAATGATGTATTAGATCGGGAGGCCAGAGAACTGTCTAGTCAAGTCAACAACACTTCAATAAAGCAAACAGAAAGTAAACATACGCATATTAATGATAATTGCTATAATGTCATTGGAATGTCCATTGAATTAACGCAAAATTCTGTTTGGGTATTTGAGTAACAAACAAGTCTTTGCATTTGCTAAAGATTATGCTTTGGCGTGTTATAGCCAATATGTCCACAGGCCGAACTCACAACAATGACCTAAATCTCGATTTGACAGTGTGATTCCTATGTTGCATATAATAAGTGGGTCAAACCGTGCTGCTACCACGTGTTGGACAATAAATAGACTGTAAAAGAAATGTTAGCGATAAGCGCAACTATAAAATTAGAACGACATGACCATTACATGCAAGCGACTAACGATTTTGAATAAGTGAACAAAAATGGATTGAAAATAAAACTTACAGCATTTCCAAATCCAAGAGTCCTTCCTACCACACTAACTTAACTAATAACACGGAACACAAAACAAACATCACTATGCGTCCTATATATTGTATATATGTAGAAAGTATGTCCCCGGCATCTCCACCATATGTGCACAATTTTCCTTTTCTTGTCCGGAACAGAACACTAAATTACTTGGAAGCCATGCTGGAACTTTCCAATTGGACTCCTTTTCGGGTCCGGAACAGAACACTAAATCACTTGGAAGCCATGCTGGAACTTTCCAATTGGACTCCTTTTAGGGATCCCTTATTAGCGGCCCTTCGGTCTGGTCTACCCGTAAATACGATCTCCTCTTTCCCACTGTGGTCCCACGGTGGGCGCCAGATGTAAGCTAGGTCTTATTTCGGGTTGAAATAATAACACTCGCTTGTTAGTTGTGGGATTTATTGTCGGATTGGTGTGGTACGAGATAAACCAGACTCGAAGGGTATAATTGTTTCGAATTATATTCAATCCCTTGTCTTTCACTTGCGTGAAAGACAAGTGCTTTTCTTGTTCACGAATATTACTGCTCGAGATGTTGTCCGTCTAAGAACCAGAGTAAGAATGCCAGAGGATTTTGTTAGTTTGGCGGGGAATCGATGTTAATACTCGTGAAGCCCGGGAATCATGCATCGCGATCAATCCCTCACTCACTCACTCACTCATGACGAACACGCACATTGGTATACAACACAAGTTTCGGGTCACATATCTATCTATCTATCTATCTATCTATCTATCTATCTATCTATCTATCTATCTAATATATCTATCTGTATCTATCTATCCATCTATCTATCTATCTATCTATCTATCTATCTATCTATCTATCTATCTATCTATCTATCTATCTATCTATCTATCTTGTAGCATGTAGCAAGTATAATTACCTGTGTTTTATGTGACATAAATATCTTTGAATTTGCGACATGTGACAATTCATTTGGTACTTGATTTTGTATGCACCTACTGCGATAGGGAAGGGGTCATATTGTTTGATGCTGTTAATCCGTCTGTCCATCCCAAATATATTTCTACAAGATACCAATATAACTATTGCACCTACAGTCATTAAAATTGGTAGACTTATTATTATGGGCATGCAGATGACCTCGTTAAATTTCACTCTGTTATGTCATTTTTTTTTCCTATTTTTATAGATTCTTAAACATTCAGGACATATCTTTTAATGAAAATATGGTGAATCCGTTTTAAGAATACAGCACTAAAACTGTTCAGCTTACAGTCATGAAATTTTGTAGATATGTTTGTATCAATATTGAAATGACCTTATTTATTTTTTCACACCATCATGGCAATTTTGTAATCTTTCTTTATGCATTATTGAACATTTTGAACTTAGACTTAGTAAAATCATGGTTAATTTGTTTCAGCAAAATAGCACAAAGAATATTTAACCTTCAACCATGAACCTTGAAATATTTTAGGTATATGTGTATGCAAATTAAGATGAGATATATTTTTAGGCCATTGTGTTAGTTTTACTTTATTTTTTACTTAAATTTTTTGAAAACATTTTTAAAACATTCTTCGTACAATAAATCCAAAACCACTTGATAAAACAACACGAGATTTAAATGTCCCAAAAGTCATTAGCATTTAGTGAGATTTAGACTGTATTATTATTTTGACTGAATACGACAGACTATTTCTTACTAAATGTTACTTCTTCTGACTAAATGTTACAGCCTAAATCTCACTAAATCTGACTAAATGCTAAAATGTGTCGCTAATTGTTACTTTTTCGTACTTATCTTTTTCATAATATATAAATGAGCACGCCTAAGCAGTGTCCTTACTGCCATCACTCAGCAAGAGGTATTTGGAATTTAACTTGTCATGTGAAAAACAAACATCCAAACAGCATAAACGAGTTCAGATTACTGAGAAAGCCTTTGCCTACAATAACATCAACAGACGAAAAGCAAGATGATAAAATACAACTGCTTGAAATATTAAATGTTGTATAAGAAAGACTTGCTAAAGCTGTCCATGACAACAACTGATGAAGCGTTCACATTGCTTTCAACCGAATTGAAAAAATGAAACGTTTGTCGAACAAACTTTATGACGTAGAGTCAAGCTTGAAAAGATTTTTCATTTTGCAACTACAGTTAGAACAAATTGATGATGATCTCGAACAAACGGAGGATAACATGATAAAGAGCAAACCTATTAATGAAACAACAGTTAATAGACAGTTCACTTTCAGTAGTAAATATTCTCACCTTTAGAGCTCTGGGCTACATCATTTTCAGGTTAGAATCAAAGTCAATAGATAAAACAATACACGAAAAAAAAAAAGAATATTCAAACGCATAGAAAGCAACGAACAAGTAACAGGTAACACAAATAATTCAATGTTTATGGTCGATGCTCAAAAGGTGTAAATTAAGTGGTCGTTTACATACAAGTCTTAATTGTATGCTCGATGCCCCGTTATGGTCGATACCTAAAAGTCTAAACTAAATTGTCCAAAAGCCTACAATAAATGTCCAATTCCTTAAATTATATGATCAATATCCAAAATATGAATGGTCCATACCCAAATGTCTAAATTAAACTGTAATTATCCAAAAATTTCAATTATATGGTCCATACCCAAATGTCTAAATTAAACTGTAATTATCCAAAAGTTTCAATTATATGGTCCATACCTAATGTAAGGGTGCAAATTTCTGTCGATTTCTGTAGAGCACAGTTTAGTTTGACAGAGAACAATTAATTAGATTTATGAGGACCGGTACCATATTAAATCGCTAGACTGCAATGGTTTTTTATGTTCGTGTTGTGGGCGAGATGGATTCTTAATTAAGCATTCGTTTATTCAACGGTCAGAGTTGAGAGGGTACAGAAACCATTTGTAAGCTAGTGGACGTAGTATTATCTTTTTGAGATTGTCCAGAATCAGTTACATAAATAGCGCGAAATCTAGAAGGTTACGCTGACCGAATTGTCGCATATTTATCAAAGGCGGTAGATCCGTTTAATCTGATTGGCTGCGCTGAATAAGGGGCGTGCTTCCCACACGAAATTTCATGGTTTTAATATGCCACATCGCAAAATTTAGCCAGTCTACGTTTTTCTGTAAGAGTAAAAATATAGGAGACTCAGAGATTGAATTTAGAAGAAATTATCTCGTAAAACAATTATCCAAGGGACCGGATGTCTGGAAAATTGACGGACACAATTCTGGCGGAAAAAGCAAGCAAGGCTTGAAAGCACAAGGTATTTGCGTCAATCTCATGTAATTCGTTGATACCAATATAATTATTTGCTTGAATTTAATTGCTTATATTTGCATTAATTTATTTGTTTAAATTCGTAGATCAATTTTCTTGATATGGGTATAACTGTGTTTGAGTTCATTTATCTGAATTCGTACAATGATCTTCTTTATATAAGTTTGACGAATTATTGGAATTTGTCGTCTTGATTGTTATATGAATCATGTATTCTAAGAATTTCATGCATTACTTTAGTTGATATGAGTTACGAGAATCCCTGTAAATTCACCGATCTTAGATGATTTCACGTATGATAAAGACTTGAGTGTGTATTGACTGAAATTAACGTTGTTAAGCCATGAAGTGAGATTTCATCTATGCTAAAGACTTGAATGTGTGTATTCGCTGAAATTAACGTAGTTAAGCCATGTAATGAATTTCATTCATTCATTTGTATAATTGAGATGAGAACGGAACTGTTATGTCTCGTGTGCTGTTAATGTGAGTCAGCGATGAAATAGCCGTTATGAAGTACATTAATCTTATGAAACTAGGTTTGTTTATGGTCTGCCATGTTTGGCTTGACCAGATAGCCTTTGGTATCTGTTTGAATTCCGATAGGACGATATCTGATGTAACGAGAGTGGAGTAATGATCTAGGATATCTGACAGAAGATTTAGGTTGCTTCTCTGTTTATTTGGAAAGGGGAAATAGCTCCACTGACGTATCCACGTACCCACGTATCCAAGTATCTACGTATCTACGTACTTACGTGTCCACCTACCGACATAAAGGTTTGAGGGACGAAAGAGGCGAGACAATAGAGAGTTTGGAGAAGAAAAAAGCGAAAGAACAAAGGAAACCGCAACGGTGAATTTGGAGGGTCCAGCGTTAACCAGGTTATGCTGTTATGCAGGGACAATGACTTCAGTTGTACACTCGATTATATGATGAACTAATTCTATCGTTTAAACAGATCGGCTATTTGCATAAGTATATTCGTTTTCAGATTCAGTAAGTGATTTATTTAAAAAAGAAGTGTATCTTCCTAATGTAATGTATTTTCCCAGTTTGTTTATGTAATTGATTAAATTGTTATATTTCATGTACGGGGGCTCGTGTTATTCTGTTCTATATATCTGCTCAGATCTCTATTTATTCTATCTATAAGTTTCATAATTTATATTATTATTTACTCGATCCGGGCAATAACACCGAGGTCGATCATCCTCTAGAAAATGATAACCAACCAAATAAAGCGGACACCTTGTAACGAGGGTAGTACCCGCCACACCTAAAAATGTATAAATTAAACTGTAATTATCCAAAAGTTTCAATTATATGGTCCATATCCAAATGTCTAAATAAAAGTGTAATTATCCAAACGTTTCAATTATATGGTGGCCATCCAAAAGTTAAAAATACAAAGTCCAAACATCTATTGTAGATGCCAGTAAGTTCAAAAATATACGGCTTGATGCTCAAAAGTCTAAAATTCCATGCCAATTCCAAAAACTTATTGTTAATTGTATTCACTATTTAAGTGAAGTTATTAACTATATAAATAGGTTATTTCTTCTGACATGGGGCTCTGCTCGAGATTCTGCTTGGTTCGTGGCTCCAACTTTCGCACAGCTTTGTCATTAGTAGGTACTTTTTTTCTAAAACAAGCTCTATAAATTATATTTTCTAATTTTTATTATTTAATTTTTTTATCACGGCTACAGACAACGTCTAATAATGCCTATATTACTGGTTATTTCAAATACTTTATCTCTCCGAAATTACAAAAATATAAATTGAAAAGTGGGATGCGGGGTTCTTCTGATCTCGCTGCGCTCGCACAGCGGTTAGCGTGAGACGTTTTCTTTACACGTTCACAAGTTCAACTAAATCATGTACAATTACACATTTACTCTTGTCTTTTTTTCATTATTTTCCATTCGTTTATGTAATTCATCCTTAGCTTATTTATCTGTACGGTTCATGTATTCATTCTTATGATTTTCAATATCCTTTGTTGCGATATGAGTTCTTTTTCATATTTGTGATGTACTTTCGATTTCAAATGTTTGTCAAACGACATATATTTTGTCGTCCTACCCCACCTGCATGTAAACCTTTCATCATGAATGGATTCCGATAGAAAACAGCAAACCAGAAGATCCACAAGCAGTTTTATATTAGTATGCGCATTGGTTACACATGCAGTAAGGAGTGTGGCGTTTCTGCATCTCTTCTATTATCCTCTGTCTTTTGCAACTATTACATTTTACAGTGTCCGTTTATTTACTGAATTTAAATTTGGAATAGACTAAATAACTTTAAAAAGTTAGCTGGTGTTTCTAGGTCTGTAAAAAACCAATAACCGATCAGTTAGATGGATATATATCCTGGTTAACTTTTTTGCTGGCATACTTTTATTTTTATTGATGGTGAAGCACTCGTTTATAAAGTTGTCTAGTAGCTGAATAAAGTGCTCCATGACATATATCCATCTAACTACTTGAAATTCCTGGTCGTGTCCAAAAGATTGCTTGTCTACTTTATTTATCTGAGTAGATAACCAAACCATTACCATCTTCATACTTCTTGTACAAATTTCTGTTATTATGTCCTCCTAACTTGTTTGTTTCTTTATTGTGACTGTTTGCTGCCAACTTACTTTAAAGTTGAGTCGTACCATTCTGATTTTCTGATTGCTAGTAGCAGTCTTCTACAAGCACTCTAACAATCTGCAACATAATACTGACTTTACACTGCTGATGACATTTCTGCTATTTGTTGCTTTTTATATGTAAGATACTTCCAGATGGGCTAAACGGCTACAAACTTGAAATACTACTTCTTACATTGTTGCAAGGTAAAAATATTAGATTTACATTTTTCTATTTTTCTAGAAGTACACCTTCTCTCTCTCTCTCTCTCTCTCTCTCTCTCTCTCTCTCTCTCTCTCTCTCTCTCTCTCTCTCTCTCTCTCTCTATCCTTTGGTACTAAATCAAGGGATGGGAATTTGCTAAAATGTGTTAAATCAGACATTTTCCCCAAACACTACCACTGAGACTTCATAAACAGTATTATTTCTATCTTCAGTTCACGTGTCAAAACATTTGGGTCAATTTCGAACAATACTTAGCATATAATTCACAATATGTTTCATTCGTATAGTTAAGCTTCTTTTCTTGAACATGCATTGAGAAAAGTGATATAAAAAGACAGGTGGTTGCTTAATAGAGACTTTTATGTAGCAATAATTTGGTGTAAGATACCGTAACCAAGTATATATTTAAGACAGGAGCTTGCCTAATAGAGTTCACTTTAACAACAGGTTTCTAAATGACTCTTTTTTCATGAATTTCTTAAGTTTCTATAGTTGATAAATTAGAAATTATACATGACGTTTTGATTTCATGTTTAATTGGGAAACGTTTTAGTCAGGTGTGTGTATTTCAAGCGTACTGTTGCAATATACCGATTTGATTGCTACGTTCGATTGAAAAATACACACACATCAAAAATAATTTATGTAACCGATTTTTGTAAAAGAAAAAAAAAGTTATTAGTATCTTTTCATAACAGCTTTGCATGAAATCCGGTGCAGATTTAATGGAAGTATTTTATTATATGGATGGACGGTGTCATGAAATGGAACAAACACATTTTTAAAAAAAAAACGAATAGAGCAGCATTTCTTCCAGTGAAACAGTTGGAATGCATGCCAACGTAAATAACATCGAACTAAGTAAAGAGAACAGCATGATGTACAAAATAAATAATATCGAATGTTACCTTGTAGAATTAAAGTTTTTGATAATTGGCCATATGCATTGTATGGGTTTTATAACTAATATTTATAATCATTATTAGGTTTCTTATGATGCACTAACACCAGACAATTGATTTTAATCTGCTGTTATTGAAGTCATAAGTTAACCCCAGGTGGATTTTCTTATTAGTGGCGGGCGATGGAACACGTGGCCTTACACGTTTTGAAATTTTAGCCGCTGTCTGACTCTGGTTACGTCCAATTACAATATGTGCTACACTATCTGTATTTCCGTCTATAATTTCAAATTACAGGTTTAATGTCCATCTTAGCTATTATGCTCGCCTTGGTATAAACTCTCACCGAGATTGTTAAAATATCCAGATCCTCTCCGTCTCTCAATTATTATGCCTCTAACTGTCTTTAAATTATGATAATCATTCCTCAGTACTCTTGTACTTATTACAAGAAAATATACATACCTTTGTTTATAAACACTGAGACAATATTTTAACTATATCAAATATATTTATAACGTAGGTCCGATTACATACATAAAGAAATTGACTTACGTTAGGCATTGTCTTTCAAGATATAAATGATTCATCACCAGAAGTAAGCGTTTTACAACGTTTTATACTGAAGTCATCTTTTTTTCGCTGGAGGGTTATGTGTCTTCGATGTTAGGTCTACAGTTTAAGTTTGTATCGATTTGCAAAAAAGCAATTAAGTCGAATAGGATGAACAGAAACTCTATCTTTTGCCAAATATTGACCTTTTAGTTTAGAATCCTATTAAAGACTTTCACTGGAAGGCCTAAAAGGTGAACCAGAAAGTTTTCCCTAAAATTTACATGTACAGACCATAGGCTGACTTAAAGCATATTTCGACAAACTCATACATTAATCGGCAATTTTTTGGAACTGGTGCTTTTTTTGTTGTTAAATATTTCGAAAATCAGTCTCAGAGTTTCAATTGATACGTATTCCAATTTGAGCCAATGTCTGTCCAATCCATTATAACACCTGGAGTAGCCATGTCGCCGCTATACAGGCGATCTTATTATACCTGAACCAGCTATATCACCAATATAGAGGCGGTCTTTGTATATCAGCGCATATTGCTTGTGTATTTAAATAACTATTATCGATCCGACTAGCCGCAAAATCAAACGAGAAAGATTCTGACAGGAGGAAAGAAGCAGAATCTGGACTGGAAGAAGAACCAATCCAGATAACTGGAGCCTATACCTGTCTTTTTGGACACCAAGGGTAGGACATTTTCATATTTATTTTTTGCTGGATTGTTTTGTTCTTTTTTCTATTAAAATTTATCTTAGGGGTTAAACATTACAGATGTTAACATTTCTGAAATTTAATACACTTAAGAAACAATTCTGATGGATCATTTTATGTTCCAACGGCGCTAGAAAAGATGTGTGTTTCTACAAAATAGCTTTTTATTTATTTCCCATTCTTTCTCTCTTTCGAACAATTATAATATCTCCTTTAGATTTAATGTCCAAGAGCTATTTTATATTTTGAAAATCGCTGTTTGTATTCGTTTATTATTTAGAAAGAATATACCATTATACAATAAGTTTATGTTGCAGTTTCTACCTCATCTTCTGTTTTATTTTCGCTACTTCGTTTCGTATGTATTTTTCATCGAATTGTAGGATAACGGATAGCACAATAAGGCTTTACGAATTCAGTTCCTTAACTGGAAGGACCAAGAAAGCTATAGGAAACAATCACTGCCGTCAATGTAAAAGAAATTTTACGATTAAAGAAAAATACACGTAGATGCAGTTTTATAAAAGGACAACCGGATGATTGAAGGATTAATTTCAGTTCTGTTGATTCATACATTAATTATATGTCTAGGCTTGCTGTAGAATCTCTTGGTATGACTGTGTAATATGGACGATGAAGTTCAGTAATAGGCAGACATCCCAATAACCTCCTTTTCAGGACAGCATCTGTAACAAAATATTTGTAAATTTCAACTTAAGAAATCTTTACCTATGATTTTTTAAAATAACTCAACGTTTTCTTCCGATTTCCAAACATTTCCATTAGAGTCTTTGCATGACTCGGATGGTTGTATCCTACATATTGTGCCCACCCCACCACCCATGCAATGCCAGTCTTTTACATCGCATGACTGCTGTGTTATGCCCATTATCATATTTGTTTTTCTTCTATGTGTAGCACGTATAATAACACGTCATGACTTTACAAATAAAGTCAGCAGTTTTATGTTTTGTAATAAACATAATCTTACATACGTGCTCATTCGACAATTAAATTTATGAAACGATTCAATTCATTTCAATCTTGTTCTCGTCCATGCAAAATATATATATTAATAGACTAGTATCATATGGCACATATGTAAGAGCTTCTATGTATGGATGAAAGACTGCATTTATTCACCTTGTTATTTTTTTAACCGGTCTTCCTTAATAATGTCAACATTTTTGCAGAAGAATTAAATGGCAAAACTTGAATGGCTCAGAATGTCTTCAATGTTTTAAAAGAATGTAGTTTATATCGAGATTTTAACTTTTTATGTTTTGCCTTTATCTTTGTTTTGTATGCCTATTTTGGTACAAGCCTTATTGGCATGATATAGACAGGATTGTGTTGATGTGCCGTTAAACCACATATAAACGTCCATGTTGATGTGCCGTTAAACCACATATAAACGTCCATGTTGATGTGCCATTAAACCACATATAAACGTCCATGCTGATGTGCCATTAAACCACATATAAACGTCCATGTTGATGTGCCATTAAACCACATATAAACGTCCATGTTGATGTGCCGTTAAACCACATATAAACGTCCATGTTGATGTGCCATTAAACCACATATAAACGTCCATGCTGATGTGCCGTTAAACCACATATAAACGTCCATGTTGATGTGCCATTAAACCACATATAAACGTCCATGTTGATGTGCCATTAAACCACATATAAACGTCCATGTTGATGTGCCATTAAACCACATATAAACGTCCATGTTGATGTGCCATTAAACCACATATAAACGTCCATGTTGATGTGCCATTAAACCACATATAAACGTCCATGCATACTCTTTACATATCTTCGTACCTTTGCTACTCAGACGTGAGCTCTTGACACGTTATCTGAGTCTGAGAAGGGAAATAATTTCAGGGGAAGTAACAACGCGTATTGAACAGATCTACACCTCGTACATTAACATGAAAAGAAACGATGAAATAAGATTAACTAATATCATGATGGTAACGTATTGTATGTTTGCAGTAGTAGTAATGGTGTTGCATTTAAAGGATGTATTATTAACAAGAAATATTGGACCGGAAGATATTGTGTCATAGAACGGCAGACCTTGCTTGGGCTTCCTCGCAAATGGATGCGGTCCAATTAGTTCTCACTATTCTGAAAATATCCTTTTAAATTTTACATTTTAGAACAAGTTTACGAGCTTATAAAGAATGTAGGTCATATGAGGTTAACAAATGTGAAAACATATGCACCTGTTCCGTTTTTATTTAGACTTAGCATTTTTTTTTTCTTGAATGAAACCCGAATAAGCACAGTAGTTATAGGTTAGCACTCTACTATGGCATCAAAGCGTTAGAATGAACCGTTGTTTGTTTGTTTGTGTGTGTGTGTGTGTGTTTTGTTTTTTTAACTCGACATCAATTTTATTAATGACATGTCTTACATGTAACGTTACCAATGACAAGGCATGAATGTAGATGTCATGTCTTACCGGTGACGTTACCAATGACAAGGCATGAATATATATGACTTAATGAGTACATAATAACTAGTTGTTAAAATTCAATGAAGGAGAGTTTAAAAGATTTAAAAATATTCAACGTAACAAGATAGTATTATTCCTGATTAATTTTTGTTTAAGTTAATAAAACTACTATAATAATTGTTATCGAACATTTTGTTTGTCTTTTGTGCTCCTATTCTTATTTATAATCTTAGTATTTTTACGGTCGATGTATTTTTTGTATCATTTGCTAAGTAGAGGTCATTCAAACGGTTTTTGGTGTGTATTGATAGGTATATACCTGACCCTTTTAGTGCTTTGTAAAAGTAAAGTTTCCTTTTAAAATTACATATTTATAAAAGAATAAAATACAATATGTTTTGCATTGCAATTATGTAGAAAAATGTTCGAGTTTCTGAGATCAGGGAAGTCAGCTGAGAGTGTAGAGTACGAGAGACTTCATTGATATTTGACAAAAAAGTTATTTGTAACTTCATCGCTGTGCTAACACGTATTATTCTGTTTATTATATACGTCGTAAGAAACTTTAATTTATGTCATCTTTTTTAGTCGAAAAAAAGGTGGTGTAGATTCTATCCACTTTTAGCGAATGAATACACCACGCCAACCGTAACAATAAAAGTATGAATTAATACACCACGCCAACCATAATAATAACAGTATGAATGAACCTTGATGTCATAATTACAACGTCAAATCATCTTTACTCGATGTGTTTTGTTCTTTCCAGTTTAATTGCAATTACTGTGAAAAAAATTATATCTTCCATGGCTGATGTACATGCATGCAAAGTAAGATACTAATATTTTAACTCATATGTTGCGTATTGCAACCTGAGTGTAATAAAGAATTTGTCATTGTCATTGTCATTGCTAGAAAAATCCAGGATGTAAATAATGGTCATTTTGATCTGCCCGTGATTTTTTTTACATCATAATAGCTTCACTAGACTATATCAAGTGTAATTATTAACAGTGAAGAGGGGGTGAGGGGGGAATAGCTTCAGGCTTTTGAAACCGAATAATGTCGTCAATTTTTCATTACAAAGTTGCCAGAATATTATTAAGCAATAATAGTGCAGGTATTTAATTGATTATTTGAACGTCGTCCAGTGTTTTATTCAACACCGATCATTTTATAAGAATCTATTCTTCGCACATCTAGCCAGATGTTCGTCCGCCTAAAACTTACCTTATTTGGGAAGTATCACTACGATTACCTACCTACACATTGCTCATAAAAACCGACTAATGCTACAATAAGCAAAATAATTTGTCCAGTTTATTTAAAAAACCAGCTTATTACACTGCCAGTGATAATACGCAATGCTCTTGCTTCTCTTTAAACTATCTCAAACAAATAGTTGACAATAGTTTTCATTCTAGGTTTAAATTTGTTGACGAATGTATTTGTACTACTTTTTGTCACCACCATCACAACTTGTTCCTCCGCCTATTCCTGTCACACCTTGTACAAAATGTTTCTATGGTTATACCAAAAGTTGGTGCTGTCATACCTATAGCTGTAAAAATAGTTGCAGTTATGACACCTTTTTCTTTAAACAGTTGTTTTAACCTTTCACCTAAAGGTAACTTTTTATAACTTTGAGATTTATTTTCTCAAAAGTTATTTGATAAATCTATTAAATGTCCAATTATGTGTGCTATTTTGCTTTCAGTATTATACCGTGCTTACAATTTGTTTTGGTTGCATCTATTTCTTTGCTGATATTCCGTTGTATTTCTTCTATATTTTTTCCATAAATTTCAACGTCTTATTTAATTAATATCAGTCAGCTACTTTCACTGCATCTGCATAACCTCTAAATTCTCTTTCTTTTTCCAGCGTATACAGTCTAAAAGGTAGTCCACTGCCAATTCTTTCGATGTATTCGTCTATTCTACTTCTTTTACTTGCTGTTCAAATTATTCATTTGTGCTAATTACTCGTATTACTATTTCCTCTGGAATTTTTATTGACTGACTTTGTTGAATAGTAGACTCCAAAAGCTGTTGTATAGGTATACATGCAGATTTATCATTTGGTGGTTTTCATTTATTTTTTTCTTTTGTGGAACCTAACGTTCCGAGACAGTCACTTCCACCTTCCTGCGAAGCGATAGAAGTAGTTTATAGCATTTTATTTCTTTTATTCTTTTTAGAAATTTTGTATAGGATCTTTACCTACATCTTAGTAATACATTGTTACGTTTTTAGTCTTCAACTGACGATTAATTAATATATGTTGTGCATACATCGTACTTTATAAATTTTTGGTATTGATCAACAACACCTACAGAAGCAGGAGTTTGTTGAGGAGTTTTAAATCTGTCACTAGATAAATGTTCTGTAACAGGATTTTCATCTATTGTATTATTATCATAATATTCATCAAAATCAGTTTCATTGTAGCCAGGATTATCAAATTCCACTTCCCCGACTTCAGTCATTTTACACTAATTAATTGGATCAACAAACTTGAAAAAGAAGAGTTGTATAAAAGATAAAAATTACAGCGATAGAAGCAAAGTCAAACTGTGTAATACAAAGCTATGAAGAAGGAAAATACAAGGAAAGATACAAGGAAATTAATAGAAAAACGTTAACTGACAATAAGTTGGAATATATGGACAGAAAATAAATAAAGAAATCATACGAAACTGTTTTAAATGCAAGAGCGGGTAAAATATCAAAGTCATTGTCAGATGCAGTAATACTAGGGGTGACATATCTGACGAGTATATTTCTTCCAATTGATAATTTGAACAAATTACAGACAAAATTAAAACACGATTATATGACAAAAACTGGAATAATATATTTCACTGCGTTTGTCTCATTTAGGTTAGGGTTACCTATTTCTGCATTGATTGCAGGTTTATTAACTTTTAAACACATACATTTAAAAAGAAAATAAAAGTTAGATAAACTAAGTGGAGCAACGACATTACATTTTAAAGAACATGTCTCAAGTTCGTGAAAATGAAAACACTTTAAATTATTCGTAATAAATGTGTACTGGATGCATTTGCTCCTTTAACAATCTTTTATCACATAGTTACACATTTAAAAATGCACATGAAAATGATATAAATGAGGATAAAATCGTACTAATTAATCCGTTAAACAGCAACAAGCTGAAAACGCATCTACATTTTTACTATGTTCTTCTATTTCTTTCTGTGATGGTATTTTATCATTTTTAGACCCGTTTTCACTAGCTCTCATGTAACTTATTTTTGACCAGAGAAAACATTTGTTTCTGTTATTCTGGATCAGAAAAGTCAAAAGATACATAAGGACTAAACATGAGCAATGTCAAGATCTTTTTTCTAGCACTAACTTCAGGACTTGTACAATGTAGCCAACTATGGAAAAATTCAATTGATAGAACACCAAGAATTTTTGGCTTTGTAACAGATTTGATGTAGTGTTTCCATGTATTCAAAATTCTAATTCTTGTTAAATGGGATATTTTATGTTTTTCATCGTTGTGATGCTTTTGATAAATGTATCTAGTCGCATATTTTCTATTCCTTGGCCTCCAATTTGTAAAATAATTCTCAAATTCTCATTTTTTTAATCCATTTTTTATATTTTTTTAGATAAGATCTATAGCAAGACTTATTATATCTGTTTTTCGTTAACTCTGCAATGATATTTTCGTGAACTCTGTAATGACGTTTTCGTGTACTCTGTAATGACGTTTTCGTGTACTCTGTAATGACGTTTTCGTGTAGTCTGTAAGGTCGCTTTCGTGAACTTTGTAATGACGTTTTCGTGTACTCTCTAATGACGTTTTCGTGTACTCTGTAATGACGTTTTCGTGTTATATCTTGAACTTGTCTTGATCTCCATTTACTTTATATTATTTTTTTTCAGTGAATTTGTTTTACTAAAACTGTACTACTTTCGTCTTTCAACGTGTTCTTAAAATGAGCTCAAACTGAGAAAATACTATTTAAAACAAGTTAAATAAAAGCTAACAAGTTCTTATTGAATAACTTGCAACTAGCTTAAAATCACGTATATGTGATCTAGAACTTTGTTCGCTTTACTCACTTGAATGTGTTGAAATATAAATAAGACAAAACTGATTACTGATCAACCAGATAAAATAATTTCACAAAAGAAGCAAGATCCACTTAGAGCTGAACTTGAAAACATTCGCAAGAATTTTAAAAGACTAAAGCAGAGAAATTAAAACAAGAGCAAGGACATGTTAAAGCTAAAAATGTTAATATGAAAAAAGTAACTCAAACATAATATATTACTGGATAGGTGGTGTAATTGTTGTCTTAGGTGGTGTAATTATTGTCTTAGGCTTAGGATTCGTGTAATCGAAAGAATGTCCAACGAGCTCTGTTTTACAAACTTCTAAACCTGATAAACAACGTGACACCAATGAGCTCTGTTTTACAAACTTATAAACCTGATAAACAACGTGACACCAATGAGCTCTGTTTTACAAACTTATAAACCTGATAAACAACGTGACACCAATGAGCTCTGTTTTACAAACTTATAAACCTGATAAACAACGTGACACCAATGAGCTCTGTTTTACAAACTTATAAACCTGATAAACAACGTGACACCAATGAGCTCTGTTTTACAAACTTCTAAACCTAATAAACAACGTGACACAAACGAGCTCTATTTTACAAACTTCAAAACCTGATAAACAACGTGACACCAACGAGCTCTGTTTTATAAACTTCTAAACCTAATAAATAACGTGACACCAATGAGCATGGCGAACAAGTTCTAGAACAGCCAGTTAAAATAGGTATGCCAACAGAAAAGTAAAATCTATTTCCAGAAATGCTGATATAATGAGTAATGCAGTAAGCAATAACGAAATAAATCACGAGGAATTTTATTTGATAGCTGCAGAGTACGACAGATACAAGAAGATAATAAATGCAATCCGGAATAAAGTTAGGAATACAGAAAGCTAAATTGTTAAAGAATTTTTAAAAAAATACTGTTTCAGAAGAAGAGAAGAAAATAAAAGAAAAAGAGACTTTGGAGAAGTTTACAGCAAACAGGAAATCTATTTATAATAACGGATATAGCAAAGGGTACGACTGGAAAAAACAAAGCTATCAACAAAAATTATGTATCTATTGGTTGCTTGAATATAACTGTTTTAATGTCCGCTACTTAAATGGCACGTTTTATTACCAGGAAAACATAAAAGTGGACTAAATTTAGAAATCCAATTAATAACAGGGATGGTAAATTATGGATTTCATTGTAAAGATTATATTTTTTTCGTAGGCTATAACAATATTTCAAATGTCTTAAGAAACAATATCTTCTTATTCTTCTTTTTAAACAACAAGTACATCATCATCATCATCATCATCATCATCATCATCATCAACAACAACAACAACAACAACAACTACTACTACTACTACTTCTACTACTACTACTATTACTGCTACAACTGCCGCTCATACTATAACATATTAAAAAAGATTAATGACTTGAAAACGTTTGCTTCTTTATTCTAATTTTTGGCACTTTCTCCGGATAGATGGATAGATAATTGAAGAAACAAACCCAATTAGCGACCAAGCTTTTGGCAAGCAATCTCGTGTTAATCATGCATATTACGGATGTAATCTATGCTTCAGTAAAACCGCCGCAGCAATTTCTTTTTCATTTGCTTTTACACCATTTGTTTTCTTTATTTTTCACAATGGTAATAAAATGATCTAATATACAGACGATATTGAGTTAACATGTGTATAAGGTGAACCCGACAGCTAACAGCATAGATCCAGCTATGTCGTCACATAATGCACGGACTGATCAATAGATCCAGCTATGTCGTCACATAATACATGGGCTGAGCAATAGATAAAGCTATGGCGTCACATAGTGCACGAGCTGAGCAATAGATCCAGCTATGTCAGATAATGCACGGGCTGATCAATAGATCCAGATATGGCGTCACATAATGCACGGGCTGAGCAATAAAACCAGATATGGCGTCACATAATGCACCGGCTGATCAATAGAACCAGATATGGCGTAACATAATGCACGGACGGATCAATAGATCCAGATATGGCGTCACATAATGCACGGGCTGATCAATAGATCCAGATATGGCGTCACATAATGCATGGGCTGATCACGAGATCCAAATATAGCGTCACATAATGCAGATGGAACGAGACTAATACCGCCAAAGATTTGTTTAATTTTTATCAGGAATTCCTTATCAATTTATTCCAGCAAGATTTACTGCTTTGGGTACTCTTCTTATATTGGAATAACTTTCTTATTTAAAACAGAGTGCTGTCCAAGTTTTTGTTTTATTGCTATAAAAGAATTGTGTTCTCATTTCATTGAACTTTAAATATTGTGATTAAATTTAAATCCTTTAAAATTAGTTTAACTTCGACCACTGTTGCGATGTTGTTGTCTGTTGCTAGTTTTTTTCCTCTCTATTTACATCTCAGTGTATGACGTATGGGTTAAGATTATGAGGTCACAAATGAAAACATATATGCATTCATCCAATCAAAGCAACGGTTACACAGATACATAACGGACATGATTGTCTGGATGCAGACTATGATGCATATTGTTAACTGTTTAGCCATATGGTTGAGAAATAAATGAGATTTTAAAGAATTTGCAATTCATTTAAATGATATATGATGGTTATATTTATCAATATGACCTAAATGTTTAGATTCCACTTCAGTGACCAGTTTTATTTGCTGTGACGTAATCAGACGTGTTGACTGTGCCAGACGTCATGATGTCGACAGCACTGACACCGAAGCCCTTTTCAGAGATTTATTATTTAACTTTTTTATCGTGGTATATTAAGTATAATAAAATAATGAAATTTTTTTCCCCAAGTTGTAGTTTTAGACCCTTCAGCCTTCACCTTCAGGTCCTAAAAGTGCAACTCGGCAACTGCATGTATAATGTATAGAATCCCTCAAAGGGAGTTGTAATATTGTTATACATCTTAGACCGATACAAGTTTATAAAGCATGCAAATTACACAATACTAAATTTCAATGTAAATACACTGCTCAAAAAGTAATTATATATGACCCGAGATAATGAGATAGCATAGTATCTGGAAATACGCAATATATTGTTTGCTTTGCCCACCTGCTTATATCAGCTAAAAGTCCTTACATCTATGATCCTATCTCTTCTACAGCTCCATGTTCAATCCCCGTCGCTGACACTTGCAAGGGTTCCATGGACTTCATCCATGATTAAGGCTTTCTCCACTTTCTCGAGAAAGTCATGTTGATTATACAATTCGCCGGAGAAAAAAAAATCAGTGCTATTTCAAGATTGAATTTATCAATGAAGATGAAGAAGCTATAGAAATAACGGTTGAGTAAATTAGTTGTTCAAGTGAATAGATGTCCATTTCTAATTGTTTTAAATCTGGGATGACGTAAGCAATAAAATTATGGATTCAAAGGCTTCTTTATGCATCCATATTGGCTATCAAGAATATATGCAAGAAGTTTCTAATAAACCTGATCTATGAATGTAGCATATTTTAATCCTATGTCAATATTTATCACGTTATTCAACAATGATTCTCAGTTGGACACAAAAAGTACAATGCTATTTATTTTATACTTAAACGTATAAGTCTTTATACATCTTATTATTATACAGGACCGTATGTACGATTATTTAAAGCAAAATATATCAGCCTTATTTATAATAATAAAAAAAATAACTATCATCATCGTCGTCGTCATCATCATCATCATTATCATTATTACTATTATTATTATTATTATTATTATTATTATAACAATTAAGGCCCATCTGCATATCGTAGTCTTCCTTGCAGTGCGATACAATAGTTTAAATCTGAGCGGAAACGCCATGTACAAACGTAAACACAACTCTACAAATAGAATGCAAAGTGCATAGTAGTAAGATAAAGTAGTGATTCTTGCTCAAAAGTTGATCTTTCATGTCTTTTTAATGTGGGCTTCGCTTTGCTCAGCCCACCGCGATAAATTAACATAACTTATCTACTTTGGCTAATAATACACTACTTTAGCTTACTACTGCTAGTTTATGACAATTTTTGTAATTTTTCCCTATTATTATTGTTATATAAAATTTCTATTATTAATGTTACATACAATTTCTATACCCCAAGATCCTCAAGCACGTAAAAATCACTAACATCTTATGGCACAATTTCATGTGCGAGCTTAATCTGACTCATGTTCTAGATAATCATTATCATCTTCTTCAACTGTTTCACCGATATGAATAATGCTGGGCCTAGCAATCAAATAAACATCATGTTACGCACCTCTCGTAACAGGTGTACGATTTGGTTGGTTATCGTTATCTAGAGGATGATCGACCTCGGTGTTTTTGCCCGGATCGAGTAAATAATAAAATAAAATATGAATTTCAACAAAATGTAATTAGCCGATCTGTTTATATCGGTACGACTCAGTTTATCATGGAATCGAGAGTGGACAATCTAATCAATTGCCCAGCATGCCTGCATACCCTTGTTGTTGCTGGTCACTCCCAATTGCACGTTGCTGACAGGTCAGGGTTGATGTTTTCCCCTTTTGCTCCTCTCTCTCTCTCTCTCTCTCTCTCTCTCTCTCTCTCTCTCTTATCCAGCCTTATCGTTATCTATTTCGGTCATCAAACTTAGTATGGGATGCCTCTTCTCTCTACCCTCTACGTGGATACGTATACGTGTATCGATGGATGGGTGAGTAGGTGGAGCTATTTTCCCTTTTAAAATAAACAGAGAAGCAACCTAAATATTCTGTCAGATTTCCTTCTGGGGAGTAGAACATTACCCCACTCTCTTTACTTCAGATATCATCCTATCGGAATTCAAACAGATACCAAAAGCTACTAGTTTCAGAAGATTAATGTACTTTCTAAAGCTATTTCATCACTAACTCACTCTAACATCACACGTCTTAATTATACAAAATGAATCAATGAAATTCACTTCATGGCTTGACTACATTAGTGGCATTGAATACTCACTCAACTCTTTAGCATACATGATTCATATCATTTAAGACAGGTAAGTTCACACAGATTCTCGCAACTCATATCAAATAAAGTAATGCATGAAATTCTTAGAATACATTATTCCTATAAGAATCAAGACGACAAATTCAAACAATTCGTCAAACTCATATAAAGATAATTGTTGTACGAATTCAGACAAATGAATTCAAACAAACAGTTATACTCATATCAAGAAAATTGATGTACGAATTTAGACAAGTAAACTCAAACAAATAATTATATTGATATCAACGAATAGCATGAGATTGATGTAAATACCTTGTGCTTTCGTGACTCGCTTGCTTCAACCGACAGAATCGTGTTACTCAACTTCCAGACACTTGTCCCTTGAACAATTGTTTATACAAGAGAATTTCTTCCTATTCTGCTCGGAGTCAGTAACCTTCCTGCCTTTCGCAAAAAAAACTTGGACTGACTAATTTTTGCGATGTGGAATATTTAAAACATGAAATTTCGTCTGGGAAACACACTCCTTATTTAGCGTAGCCAATCAAGATTAAACATATCTACCGCCTTTTATAAATACACGCCCATCGTGGTTAGCGTAACCCTCTAGATTTCGCGCGCTATTTAAATAACCGATTCTGTAAAATTTCAAAAGATGACACTCTTCAACTTTGACATTTTCGATACCTAGACCCCAAATGTACCTTGCCTTTTACATCTGTTATACAACGAATGTTTAATTAAGAATCAATCGCGCCCCAAAACAGAGACATTAAAACCATCGCAGTCTAGCGATTTAATACGGTACCTTTCCTCATAAATCTGATTAATTGTTACGTGCCACACCGACCACGGCAATAACACGCTCTACGAAAATACATCGTCAGAAATGTGCACCCTTACACATCATCATCATACTCATACAACGACATGACAATTGTACCGCTAATTTTGTTTGTTTGGTTGGTTTAAGCAACTTTAGTAGCCGTTGCTTGTTTATTAGCTCGTCATGTACATTATACGCCTTAACATTGTTTGGATCAATTGTTAGCTTAGTATATTTATTATTGTTAATTGGAGAATAAAATTATCAATGCTATCACAAATGATATTTTTTAAGGTCTCAAGCAGATTAAAATACTCGCTGTCATCATTTGTCTTGAGCAAAGACAGCTTTATTTTTTCGCCAATTGTTTTTAAATACTGACCACAAATTTCATTATTGACCCACATAACCAAAGGTTTGTTTTTGTACAGCAGAGATATTTGTTTTCATTGTTTTATTTTTTTATTTTCTTTTATTTATTAATTTTTTTTTCGGGGGTATACTTCTATTACTGCGCTGTCGTTGTTTATTTCATTAATTATCTCAACGATGTCGGCCATTATACCTAAATTTACACAAAATTTCTAATTGGGTTTTTAAATGTGCCCTCTGGTATGTCAATAAATTCTTTGTACTTTTCTTTATATTTTTGTTTTCATAATGGCTAAGTCTTAGCGGTAAAATATCGGCAAGTATATTGTCCATTATTTTAAAAATAATTTATTAAGTAATCCATGTCGTAGCTGGTTCCCCTTAAATATGATCTTATCTCATTTAACAGTTTATTGTACTCGCTAAAACCAATTTTAGACGCTGATTTTAAAAAAATTCACATTCTGATTCTATTTTTTTTAAAAAAAATTTTGTAAAGCTTTTGTAATGGCAATACCGCTATCTGAGATAATGAGCATAAATGTGGTTAACTAAAGCTCCACTAGTTACCACACCACTTGTTATCAACACCATAGGGTTGTATGAAATTAACCTTACAAGTCTTCGGTTATAATTATAAGCCTTTTTTGTGGAATAGGACTTTTGTGGTAGCAGTTGTAGTACGCGAGTAGTTCTCTGCGATCACAGCTCGGTATGCTTTCTGAAGTATGATTAAAATCAAGTACTTTTTTTTTGTTTCATTGTTGTTTTTGTCTAGACAATTTTATTTATATAGAACAAATGTTTTCGCTGCTTCTATTACTGCAGCATAGAAATCAGCGTTTTCACTCTTATAAAGAAAATCATTGTAATTTTTGGAGAACTCGGAGTTTTTGTCGGCTATTTGTATTTCTTCTTCGTCCATAAACTTGCGTCGCCTAACCGGGTCCAACTCGCCAGGTATTTGTTCTTTACTGATATCGTTAATATCTTTTATTGGCTCATTAGCATCAATAAACGTTACAGCATCTTTAACGTAATTTATTGTGGCTCCAACAGCAAAATATTTGTATAAAATAACATAAGCGGCAGCAAATTTACCAGCAGTTTCAGCTTGTGTCTGCTCGGCCCGCTTTTTTATAGCATCATAGAAAGCGGCATTTTCCGCTTTGTTTTAAAAAAATTCTGTATTCATCAAGTAAAGCCAAATTTGGATCCCTTAATTGGATTCTTTCATCAAGAGTTAATATGGGTATATCTATTTGCCCTAATGATGCTGCTATTTCTTCTGCTTTTGTAGCACCAGCTATACCAGGAACATGTTTGTATTTGTCTATGTACGTTAAAGCTCTTTTTAGAACATTTTATAGATATCCTCCAGTGAAAAAACGTCTGTGTAAAGTAAGATACGCGAACGCAAATCTACCAGCAGCTTCCGCTTTACCAGCGTCGTCAAGATAAATAAATGTTTTTGCTGCCTCTTTAATAAGTCTTGCGAAATGCCCTTTATCAAGCAAATAATCGCGGTATTTATTAAAGAAATCTGAATTACAACTGATATCTTTATTTCTTCATCTGGAGTAAACACTTGCCTTTCTCTGTAATTCAGCTTTCTACCGACTTGATCTATTTTTAAAATTGTATTTGTTATAGGCACTTTACCAACATTAGTGTCGGTTCCCTTTATGAACTGATTAAAGCATAGTGATGATTCTTTAACTTTTAATTGATTATACGCAGGATTAACTTCCACGTCCGATATTACGTTTGAATCAAAACAAGTACGATAATTAAGAAGCTGTCTCTGTTCATATTTAAAGGATCACTTTAGAAGTAGTTGTCAATCAAGGTGATATTTACTATGTGGACAAAAATGAGTATACTAAATTATTTGTTCAAGGAAGTTAATGAGGAAGAGTCGGAGAAGGAAATTTAATGCGAAAGTGGAGGGATAAAACGTAAGACTGCCACTGAGCGTGAGGTAACTATTTATCCAAAGACACATAAGCCAGACTCTGTGGCAACAAAAATGTCAAATATGACACTACTAAGAGACTGAGAAATTTTTAGCCACATTGGGTTGAATTCATTGGCTCAGGAGAAAAAAAAAAGTTTTATAGTTATTGCAAACAATATCCCAAACTGACACAGGTTGCAAATTCAACCAGTGTATTTGTCAATGGAACTAACAAATTCAGGATGAAACCAATCAAGTCTCAAGACAGTTCTGGACCTCACAAGGCCTGCGCAGTTAGGGAAAGTCTGAATACCAGAAAATTTCTTTCCATTCTTGCTGATGGAAGTCCATGTACTGATGCTACCGTATTGGAGTAAGATATAGTGCATATAAGATACCTGGACAATGGAAAACTGAAAGCCTCTGATGTAACAAAATGTATAATATCAGCCTATGTTTTTGAAAAATTAAATTCTTTTAAGAAATAAATATGTTGAACATTATTTTGTTTGTTCTTTCTATGGAGTAAAGTGCAAACATCTCATCAAATCTTGACAAGTGATTTAAATTTTGGACTAGTGAAAAGGTAGGTGGGACAAGTGAATTTTCTGAAGAAACAAAAATGTGCTCAGCCCTGAATAGGTTAATTTTTTTCTCCTCCTGGTGCAGACGCTGCTGTTCAATCAACTATACTAAACGTTGCAGTTGATGGTGCTACATCAGTAAATATTACCAATGCAATAAAATTAGCATTACGTAACGCCAGAAGAGCGATTATAATGAAGGTTTTGCTAAGAGAAGCACCTATACAGATTCTGGGAATCCAATATCAATGTTTCTTCCGCTAAGTTCAATTTTTGGCTTCTGCCGAGATATTAATAAAGTTTTCAGAGGGGTTAAGCACACAGTTATTATTAACAGAGCTGATTCAAATGATTACATGTTTAGGGCCGCTGGTGTTGATGATTGGTGATTTATCATATTAAATCTTTCACTCTGGTTTCCAAAGGTTGTTCTGTTGCTGACAACACAACTGGAACTAGACACAGCTCTTCAAGCATACACGAGAAAAATTTACTTTGAGCAAAATAAAATTTACAGGCAATAAATACCAGCAGGAACAGTAAACTATTCAAGGAGAATAGCTAGTGCTCATAATGAACAGCTGCCACGACATGTGTTTGTTGTGTTTCAAAATCAAGAAAGAACTGGAAATCAACAACGAAATAGCATGTTTTTTGATAACACGCTCGTTAATAGAATTAAAGTAAGAATATAATTGTAGGCAGTATCCTGACAGAACATTGAAATGTGATTTCGCTCCTGCAAGAAGAAATGTATCTAGGACTTATGTGATGCTAATGGAGGCCGTGCAAAAGTATCAGGACGCTGACAGCGGTTCACAAATTTCCATTGAGGCGTTTAGAACACTTTACCCAATATTTCACGTTGATGTTTCAAAACACTTGTAACATTTATCAGGATCACCAGCTGAGATTGAGGTAATATGGAATCTTGACGCTGCTCCAGCAGCTGGTTATTACTCATACTCGTTAGTTACATCAGATAGGTACTTGACACGTGACGCCATCAAAATCAAAATGACCATATAAATTGAATATTAATTTTGTGTGTACAAAACTAATAATGAGTTACACGCCAGTTGATGAAAACTTGTCCAGTGGACAAATAAAAAAACTAGCGGCGACCTGTTGCAGCACTAAGAAAAGTTTCATTGAAAATAAACCCAACAGCAAAGGACGGCACAATGTCAAAACTTATGGTGACCAAAACTCCATTACAAAAGGAGCTCCATTTGTTCTTAATCTGTCAGCAACACAAATAACCGCGATGAGTGAAGTTGGTGGTTTCTTTGGCCCTGCAATATCGACATTGTTAAGGACAACAGCGTCAAAAATATTGCCCATGCTAGGTACACTAGGCCTTGCGGCCGCATCCGGGGCAATATCAGGTGAGACAAGTAAAGCAACATCAGGAAGCGGTCAGAAGTATGGGCGAGGAATAAAACGTTACAGATGAAAAACTTATGGAGCTGGTGCTCTGCTGCAGCTAAATCAACTAAAACCAGCAGTGGCGATGGAAATAGCAAAACAATTTAGATCAGCTAAAATTGATCCAGTTTCGCAAGATGCTAAAACAATGGTAAATGATGTTGTAAAAGAAGCGGTAAAAAAATCACCTTTTTTGGCTAATCTTGATACTAATATAGTTGATACCATGCTAACGCAGCGATTCGGAAACGCAATTTAACAAACAGCGTAAGAAATTTTGTGTAAAAATAATAATAATGCCCCAAAAAGCGAGGAAAGGACACAAAAAAAGAGCGCGACAAAGAAAAAACGAAAACCGACCACGAAGAAGGGCTGGGTTTATAGGGCCGCTGATAGTAGAGCCAGCATGTTCAAAATCATCATTAACTTCACCAGGTTCAAAAACATATTTTTCTAGCGGGGCATCAACAAGCCCTTGCTGAACAAACTTATCATTTGATGATTGTGCTGTATCACCAAGATATTGCAACAGTGCCATTATAATAAAATTTTGTCTAAAATAATAAAATAAGATGGGAGATGAGCCACTTTACATCATGCGATGTAAGATTGTTACCAAATATAATTTTTATCAAAAACTAAAGGAAGCTTTTCATGGCGATGACAACATGCCCAAATACTGTTTCGGGATCATTGACGGCAATGAGGATAGTGTACTTTTCTCCGGTGAGAACCGTCGAAGATTCTTTTTTGAAAAAAAATGTTTGATAGCTTATTCTAAAAAAGATTTCCTTTATCATGCTTATTGTTGTATGAGTAAGGAAGATATAATTTCTGTACTTCAGTCTAAATGAAGAAAATTAATTTTAACGTCGTTGTAATTTTTCGCTATGGCTGACTCATAGATTCCGTCGGCTACATTTTGTTTTATAGATTGGGGATGAGTTCCAAAATGTTTTGATGCTTCTGACATTGATTTCCATTCTTTTTCTTCCTCAGTTTCTAAATTAATTAACACAGGCCACTTTCAAAATTTTTTATGTTTCCCAATGTTGCCTCGTTTTGTATTTACTTTTTGTGTTAGAGCTTCTAAATTTTGAATCCTGTTATCTATTTTAATGCCGCTGAGGTGATCAACAACCTGGCCGTTAGGAATAAACCCACGAAAAGTAAACAAAATAATTTGATCTATAAGTAATATAGGATTTTTCATTGCCAGACACCCTAACTCTTAAATAACCATGCTTATCAATATTACTTACAAGTTTTTTTTGTTTTTTTTTTGTTATTTTGTTGTGTTTTTTTTTGTTATTGTTTCTAATGATCCCTTTGTCGCTAGCTTCGTAATTAGTAAAAATGGGATCGGTCTGAAATTCGTCCTGCAGAGCCTAATTTGTTAAATTATTATTAAGGTTTTTGTTGTTAATGTGATAGACCCGCTTTCCATTAGTATCTCTCTATGAAATACCTGAAAAACAAATTCACAAGAAAACAGCTCAGTAACTTTTTCATCGCCAGACCCGCATACTCTGATCTTGTAGCCAGCAGGGGTCAGTCGGCCAATACAAAGATCTGTTTGTAAAATCTTTATCGTGCCAAGTTGATTGGCTGCGTAAAATTCATACATTTTGTGCTGATGAAATGTTTCTTTTTCATCTATTATGTTTTCAGATAAATTAAGCTCAGTTTACATTTTTATACTATTATTGCTTTCTCTAATTCATAATTTTTCAGTTAGAGAAATAGTATAGTATAGTATGGCAATACAGGTGAGAAACATAAAATCAGCATTTGTCGGTTTTGATAAAACCTGGATTTTTGACGACAGTGATGTTCTAAAGTTTGGGATGCCGCTGCGACAGCTGGTTAAGGTAATAGCACCTGTTATCAAGCAGGAGTTAACAAATCATAGCGGCATTAAGCTTATTGCGCAGTATCACGTGCTGTTTTCAAAAATCAACGTTAAGGGCGATGATATTTCCGAGGATGTAGCAGATCCCTACATAACAGCTAAATCACATACAATTCTGCGAGGCACAGTAATTGAAAGGGTTTTTTAAAATATTCAAGAAGAAATCTGGAAAAAAGTTGATGAGTATACTGATCAGTGAAATAATTTTTCACACAATGAAATATAATCCGCTGCGGGGATCATCTTACGTAGACTTACCGAGCAAAATAAAAAACACAAAATGCTGTTGTAACGTACAAAATAATGACAAAAAAAATGTTTCATGCGGGCTGTTATTTAAGCGCTGTATCCTGCTGGTAAAAAACTCAAATAGAACCTCATGTTATGTAGGTTATGTTGGGAAATTAGATTTTAGCGGAATTTATTTCCCTGTAGAGGAAAGACAAATTCCAAAGTTTGAGCGACAAAATAACATAAGCATGAATGTATTTGAGCTAGATGAAGCTGATCAAATTTATCAGAGACTAATCAGCAAAAAAGCATCTCAAAATACAATAAATTGTTATTTAATACAAATCACTACTGCTGGATCAAATATTTGAACGGGATAACTGGGAGTCAATATAGCAGGGTTGTAAGACTCAGGCAGTTCTTGCTACACACCTTGAATACTGCACAGATGTACAAAAAATTACTTTACCGCACGATGACAAAAAATTTCTTTGTTTTAAAAACTTCAAGAACGCAATGAAAATTCCATTTGTAATTTATGCTGATTTTGAGGCTCTACTTGAACTTGCAGAAACAGTGATTAATAACCTTGATGTATCCTCGACAACTAAAGTCCAAAACCATGTACCTTGTGGGGTAGCTTATAAAAGTATATTAGCGCGAGAAAAAAAAAATGTTACCTTTGACGCAGGAAGAAGTTAATTTTGCGGCTTCGGTTAATTGTTTAATCTGTGGTGATACGATGGGGGATGACAGAGTAAAAGACCATTGCCAAATTACAGGGAAGTATTGCGGCGCCGCCCATGATAATTGTAACTTGCTTTTTAAACAACCCCGCTTTATTCAGTGGTTTTTCACAACCTACGTGAATATGAAAGTCACATCATCGTTGAGGCATTTGGAGATCCTGATATAATAGCCGCCACAAAAATAAACGCGAACAACTAAATAAAAGAAGAATTTAGACGAGTTTGTTAAAAAATTATAAACTTTACCCTGACTGGTATTATTCTTCCCCTTGGCTGCCAACTGACGCTACATTAAAATTTAGCCGCGTTAAGCTAGAATTGTTGATAGATCCTAACATATTATGTTTTATTGAGAAAGGTATACGCGGCGGAATTTCAGTAATAACAAAAAAATACGCAAAGGTCAACAACAAGTATTTCCGCGATTATAACCCAGATAAACCATCATCGTATATAATTGATCTTTACTCCAATAATCTTTACGATCATGCAATGAGCCAACCATTACCACATAGTGATTTTAAGTGGATATGAGCTGATAAGTTTCTTGATGAAATTGATAGAAAAATACCAGATGATGTTGGTTATTTTGCTGAGGCTGATTTAGATGACCCAGGAAAATTAGATGAGCTCCAAAATGATTATTTTGTGCTGAGTCAGTGTTGGTACCTGATGAACTGTTCTCTGAGGAACAAATCAATCTAAAAACAGCAACACAATATCGAAGTTAACAAAGTTAGACAAATTTGTGCCAAACTTGATGGATAAACGAAATTATGTTTTACGTATTGAAGCACTAAAGCAACCACTACAACACGGACTAGTTCTACAAAAAGTCCATAGGGTACTAAAGTTTAAACAATCACCGTGGCTAAAAGGCTATATTGATTTTAATACGAGTAAGAGATCTGTATTAGCAAATGATTTTGAAAAAAATTGTTCAAGCTAATGAACAATAGCATTTTTGGAAAAACCATGGAAAATATAATAAACAATATGGAGAGGCGTGATAAGGTTGTGACCGAGGACAGTTTTGTCTGAATGAAAATGTTTGGTGAAAACTTAGTTGCCGTACACAAAAGAAAAACTAATCTTGTACTTAATAAACCAATTAATGCTGGAGCGGCTATTCTAGATTTATCAAAGTGTTTGCTGCATGATTTTCACTAAAATTTTATCAAAAAACAATATGACCAATCTGAGCTTTTGTTTACGGACACAGATAGTTTGTGTTAAAAAATCTTTACTGATGATATTTATGCGGATATGTTTAAAAACAAGGATCCATTTGATCTTTCTGATTATCCAGCAGAAAGCGGTTTCAGATGTGAGTCTAACAACAAAGTCATTGGAAAGTTTAAAGATGAAACAAATTTTATTCCTATCTCAGAGTTTGTTGGACTGAGAAGTAAAATGTACTGTATCAAACTAGATGATGAAAAGATCAACAAGAGTTCGAAGGGAAGTTGAAAAAGAGTTGTTGATAAAAAAATATAATTTGATGATTATCTTGATGTGTTACATGGAAAGCAGTCGCGCGTTGAGATGACCATGCTAAGATCTCATTGTCACAAATAGAGACTGATATGGTTAACAAAAAAAGTCTTTGTAATTTTGATGACAAAAGATTTTGTTCAGACGGAATAAATACTAACGCGTTTGGATTTAACCCAGCACGTGAAATTGTGCTTGCAGAAGTTAGTGAGTTTGACGTGCTTGAGGACCTTGGGGTATAGAAATTGTATGTAACATTAATAATAAAAAATTTATGTAACATAAACTCGCAGTAGTAAGCTAAAGTAGTGTATTATGAGCCAAAGTTGATTCATTTATGTTAATTTATCGCGGTGAGCTGCGCAAAGCGAAGTCCACATTGAAAAGAGATGAAAAATTAACTTTTGAGCCAAAACTACTACTTTAGCTTATTACTTGCATAAACTTTCAATATAAAATAAATTGTATAGCCGGTAGTTAAGGCTGGTTTAAATGTCTGTCTTTTGATATGCTCTAATTTGGGCCGAAAAGAATAGCCAGCGAACTGAAAGACTGGGTAATAAATTATTTAGCAGAACAGTCACTAATTGTTTCATTCACTGCTATATATTATATATAATCGAAATGTACACAGACTTGCTTTATTATACTGGGATGAAAATTTGACTTGGCATTCCTGTTTTTGCTAGAGAAAAAGAATTAAAAGAATCAAACATCGATAAAAAAAAAAAAAAAAAAAAAATATCACGCTTGCTGTTTTCTGTTAGCTTCTTGTAAGGGGACTTGTTTATCGATGCAGACCTATCTGAATTACTGGATGGAAAATGAAAAGTTAAACTAAACATTACTTCTCTTCCAATATGCTTGAATGAATAAACCTCTGTCTTTTTATCTGGAATAAACCTATGTCTTTTTATCTGTCACCTAGCAATTTATTGATGTGGTTTCTTTTAAATAGTACCTATTATAATTTGTATTGATTTCTCATTTTGTTCCTACTAAATTAACATTATATACGTTATTGTTTATGTGCTGGGATGACGTCAGAAGGTTTTAAAAAACGTGTTTGTTTATATGTACCCGTTGCCAATTTAAGGGTAAATATTCTCGACATTTTTACCACATCCTGGTATATTTTTTATTTGCAATCCAAAATAATTGTACATTCGCCCATTTTATAATAAAATCAGCCAAGTAAGTGTCTCGGTTACATTGCTGACATGAAAGGTTGAGGTTTTCATTTCTGATTCGTTCATGCCATTTGCATTCTTTAAATTTAGACTATCAAACCGTTCTATACAAGGTTGGAGTTGTAACACAATCGATAGTATTTCCCCACTCGTGTGACTCAATCGATATTATTTCCTCATTCGTGTGACACAATCGAGGGTATTTCCTCACTTATGTGACACAATCGATCGTATTTCCTCATTCGTGTGACACAATTGATAGTATTTCCTCACTCTTGTGACACAATTATTCTATTCTCTAGATATAAAGAAAAAATGTTTCATATGAATTCAAATGATTCAGTGGTCTTTATCTGGGTTCATGATGTTATGTATGCTAATCATTCTGTGGCCTTTATTTGGGTTCATCATGTTATGTATGCTAATTATTCTGTGGTCGTTATTTTGGTTCATGATGTTATGAATGCTAATCATTCTGTGGTCTTTATTTTGGTTCCTAATGTTATGCATGCTAATTATTCTTTGGTCTTTATTTGGGTTCATCATTTTTTGCATGCTAATTATTCTGTGGTTATTATTTGTGTTCATCATGTTAATAAACACCCATCATGTTAATAAACACCCATTTCTACTGAAACCTAAAGAAAATGCAGGAATTTAAGTATTACAGAATATTGGCGGAACAAAATTGCAAGAAAAGGGATAAATTGTCGTGTGATACAATCGATATTATTTCCTTACTCCTGTGACACAATCGAGGGTATTTCTTCACTCATGTGACTCAGTAGATCGTATTTCCTCATTCGTGCGACACAGTTGATAGTATTTCCTCATTCGTGCGACACAGTTGATAGTATTTCCTCATTCGTGTGACACAGTTGATAGTATTTCCTCATTCGTGCGACACAGTTGATAGTATTTCCTCATTCGTGCGACACAGTTATTCTGTTCTGTAGGTATAAAGCAAAACTGTTTTATTTGAATTCAAATGATTCTGGGGTCTTTATTTGGGTTCATGATGTTATGCATGCTAATCATTCTGTGGTCTTTATTTGGTTTATGATGATATGCATGCTAATCATTCTGGAGTCTTTATTTGGGTTTATGATGATATGCATGCTAATCATTCTGTGGTCTTTATTTGGGTTCATGATGTTATGCATGCTAATCATTCTGTTGTCTTTATTTGGGATTATTATGTTATGCATGCTAATCATTCTGTGGTCTTTATTTTGGTCTATCATGTCATGCATGCTAATCATTATGTGGTCTTTATTTTGGTTCATCATGTTATGCATGCTAATCATTATGTGGTCTTTATTTTGGTTCATCATGTTATGCATGCTAATCATTCTGTGGTCTTTTTTGGCTCATCATGTTATGCATGCTAATCATTCTGTGGTCTTTATTGGGGTTCATCATGTTATGCATGCTAATGATTCTGTGGTCTTTATTTCGGTTTATCATGTTAATAAATACCAGTTTCTACTGAAATCGAAAGAAAATGCAGGAATTTAAGTATTATGGAATATTGGCCCAACAAAATTGTAAGCAAATGGATAAATATCACCTTCGAAACTTTTAAAAGTTGATGAAGCATTTACTATACATCCTAAAAATTACAGCTATTTCTCGCAAAATTTATTTTTCTTTTTTATGGTTTACTTCTTGTATTAATATAAGTTCTGCAAATTAAAAATATTAGCTAGGAAACTTTGTATATTTAGCCTAATTAATGGATGCGATATACACGTTACCTTTCATTCATCTGTTTCTTTCCAAGTAGATTATTATTAACTTCCAAAACTGTACATATTTTTGCGACATATTATTTTTAACTGCCAGAACTAAATATTTTAGCTGCCAAAACTACATATTTTAACTGCCAAAACTTACATATTTCAATTGTCAAACTGTACATATTTGTACATATTTTAACTGTCAAACTGTACATATTTTAACTGTCAAACTGTACATATTTTAACTGCCAAACTGTACATATTTTAAGTGCCAAACTGTACATATTTGTACATATTTTAACTGTCAAACTGTATATATTTTAACTGCCAAAACTTTGATATTTTAACTGTCAAACTACATATTTTAACTGCCAAATTGTACATATTTTAACTGACAAACTGTACATATTTGTTAATATTTTTACTGTCAAACTGTACATATTTTAACTGCCAAATTGTACATATTTTAACTGACAAACTGTACATATTTGTACATATTTTAACTGCCAAACTGTACATATTTGTACATATTTTAACTGCTAAATTGTACATATTTGTACATATTTTAACTGCCAAACTGTACATATTTTTGCGTAAGAAGAAAAGTAAAGATATTGCTATGTCGTTGTGAAATATTTTATTTCTTCAGTTTATTGTGGTTTTCCTAATTAACTGGTAATGTATGCTGAAGGCATGGTTTTTGGCGAAATAAAATAAATGTAGATGGTTCCATGCCAAATGTATAATATTTCATACCAATTAAAAGACAAATTCGTATCATCTCCATGGGGACGGGACACTCCCACTTTTGGATACTGTTGACTCAATAAAGTAATTTACTATCATTGGATTTTGTTTCATTAATCTTGATTCCAGAATGCGGCAAGAAACAAAATATCAGTCATAAAAACCGACAATCCAGAAAGTACGAACAATTCATGATCGCATGATACAAAAATAAAATGTTTGCATCAACGCAGACAAGATCCATGCAAAGTGCAAGTCTATCTATCTATCTATGTAATTATCCATTCAGCCGTAAATTATATTTCACCAACGATTATACTCCCATTTCCTAATTTCGCGTCGTGCCTAAATTCGCGGTAGTAATAACCATCTATCATACTAACAATCCACTATAGATTGTGTACGTGTGCTACCTTTCACTGGACTAACTCTCCCGACCACTAGAATTTGAGCACGCAACAACACAACATTACGGTCGCACACGAGAACGCAACGGAAATACAATGGCTGGTCAATACCAACATTTTATAAAGAGGTGGTAGTAATTGGCACTTAAAATTTAACGCGTAATCGTCAAGAAAAGTGACACCTCGGGAACGCCGATATGTAATCTATTCCTGTTGCCAAGATGCAGCACCTCACACATTTAGCCAAGAAGTCTGAGTCTCAAACAAACGTGAAGCAAGTAATTGTAAATATCGGAATTAATAAGAGGCAAAAAGCGATGCTCACACTATCTCTTAATAACTTCGGAAACTGCCTTTTGCAAAACAGTCGTTTCGCAATGCAAAAATCTTTTTCAGCCGGTAAATTACTCTCTGAAACTTTCCTTTGATGAACGCAGGAACTTGGACATGTTAAATTCTTTTATCTCCCAAAAATTTGATTCTATCCCAAAACTAAAAGATTCCAAGTTCCGTACAGGGACTGTCAACATACACTGGACGGACGAGACTGGGGTTACATACACTCAGCACTAATGCACCTTTTTATAGGTTTCCAAACCGGATTCGGAACTTCAGTGGTAAATCTTTCCAAACATCACGTTGTGATTTCCGCAGAACACGGTTTACTTTCAAAAGGTCTACATTTTATACGGGCACAGGAAAATGTTAATACTTTAAATGAGGATATCACAGATTTTGAAAAGCGTTTTCGGTAAAATTTCATTTCACCTATTTGACAACTCATAAATGAAATAGGCAACCTCGTGAATACAAAAACAAAACAAAACACAAATCCAGTTGGCAGACTGCCTATGTACAGGAGGATGTACGGAATTGCATTTCTGACATTAAACACAAAATCGTATCTGACGTTTTTATTCAGAATTCAAACTTTTGTAAATCAGAAATATGGGCGTTGCAAATGTATTCCAAAACAAATCCTTGGTAATAAAAAGGTGGACGAGGGAAATGCCACCGTTCTCATGGTCCGAGATCAGTATATTTTGGAAGCGGAGCGACAATTAAATGATTTAAAATAATATCAGCCTCTTTAAAAAAAAATTATCAGGATACAACATTGGAAGTCAGATGTGAACTTGAAAAATTACGTGAAGACTTTTTTTTCGGGACAAAAGGAAATTCAACTAATTGATTCCAAAAAATTCATGACCAAAATATTTTTTATCTTCTTCCGAAAATTCCTAAACCTGTGGAAAACGGAACTATACTAACGGATGCTACGCGGTATTGCCAAATGAATATATTCGTTATTTAAACCCTTTCTCTCAGAAGCAGTTTTCATGTGTTAAAGATACAAAATAAAAATGTCTGGAAAAACTTGCTAAAATTAAACCTCCTGAAAGCTGTATTCTAGTTACAGCAGATATTTATATTAACATCGAGCATGATCATGGTTTGGCTGCTTGTAGAAAGCCGATGCTTGATAATCCTAATCCAAATCGACCGGATTATAAAATTTAAAATTTACTGAAAATTAGTCTTCAAAAGAGCGATTTTTATTTTCAATTAAACAAATTATCTCCCCAAAAAGGGTACAGATATTAGGAAGAAGTTTGCTCCATCTTATACAAACATTTATGTAGGTGAATGGGATAAAGAAATATCTGCTAAGGCTGCCATTTTTCTATGTCAGTTTTATTGACGATATTTTCTTCATTAGGACCAGAAACTACCATTTTTCTGTGTCAGTTTTATTGACGATATTTTCTTCAATAGGACCCATTCGGAAGAAAAACTTAAAGAGTTGCTTAACTGGATGAATAACCACCATCCATCAATTAAAATTAAAGCTAAACTTGGTAAGGAAAGTGTAGTCTTGTTAGATGTAACAATATACAAAGGAAATAACTTTGCAGAAGTTGACAATCTGGATACTAGAGTATATTTTGAAGAAAGTGACACTCATCAATTGCTGCATGAAAATAGTTTTTATCCACGACATACGTTTGGGAGCATTGTTAAATCTCAACTACTGCGATTCCACTGGATTTGCAACAATGAACAAGACTTTTATGATGCTTGTTCATTGCTTTTCGCAGGACTATGAGAAAGTGGTTACAAAATCAGGGAACTTAGGAAAATGAAATCTGAGGCATTAGGAAGAATAAATATTCGCAACAAAACACTAGAACAAACTCCGTTCATTGCTCATTTCAATAGACGTTCAGTCTCTGCATCAAAGTATGCTAGAGAAACCTTTTTTGATTTACAACACAATTTCCTAAAGTGTTTGGAACATGCACTTTGGTTACAGATTACAAACGAAATAAGAACATAAGGGACATTTTAGTTAGATCCAAACTACCGAATATCGACAACCTGCCTGTTGAAAGATAAATTAAACATCTGTAAACGTTTTAGTACAAACTGTAGTACAGATCGTTTGAAAGTGATTGGCATTGAGTACATCATCTGTTGGTCAAAAGCAGATAGGAGAAAAATAGAAAAATTGTAGGATAATCGTGTAGGGGCTGAAATTAAGTTTGAAATTCCAACGACGGTGTAACCTCGATCGTAGTATTGTACATTTTTTATTTTTTTTATTTTCTTTATTATCCATTCAACAGTAAATTATATGTCACCAACGATTTTACTCCCTCTCCTAATTTCGCGTCAAGCCTACGTTTGCGGTAATCGGAAGCAATTGAATATTTGGTATTTCTTTTTTATCCATTGCTGAGGTGGTGAGGTGATTATCAACACGTATACAGGCCGCCCTGTTTCTTGATAGCAGAAGAATTTGTCTCCAGAGTAGATTGTTCAGTAAACGCGAAATATTTTTGTTTTTCCTTCCATACTACCTCCACAAAATCGCCCAGAATATTCCTAATAGGAATCCACTATTAATACGTGAGTCACCTTCCGATCGTCTGCTTCCAGTGCTGCCGTCGACTGTGCTCATCTGAATGTACGAGATATTAAGGGTCAATCATTTATTTGCTGTTGTTTAATAAGTCCAATATAAAATGAAAGGAGTTAATTTTCAGGATTGATCATGATGATTTGTATAATCAATGCATACCATATAATATATATGTATCTATCAATATGTATTTGTCTTACTGTCAGGATGTACAACCAATCGATTCCTAAAAATAGTTCTCTTTCTGTCTTCACGTCTATATGTCTCTTTTGTGTAAGTGTGTAGGATCAAATCGATCTTTTTTATCATACAAGACCAGAAAACTATCAACTATATGGCGCAGGTAAACTAGAAAAAAAACAGGAAATCTTCGAAATTTTCTAAATTTGATGATAATATCCACACAAGTACATCAGGAATTAGAAAAGGTGGGGAGCGATCACATCGGATAATGAAATTACATCAGAAGATAACATGAACATATTCTCACACAACATTGACCTGATATAAGTTAATGAAATAATAAATAGAACAGTGAACATTCAAGCTAAACATAATTCAAGGAAAAAGACTTTACAAAATTGAGAAACAAATTATGTTTTTATGGTAATGAAATTTATGTGACTGATTCAATCCATTTACAGTGAAAACATTTTTAAATTGATTCATCAACTTAATTTAGTTGTTACTTAACGAACTATGCGGGTAATTTGCACATGTTTGCATTATTCGGGATTTCAATCACTAAACTTAGCAATAATGCTGACAACTGGTTGAATGTGGTAAATATACTCAATACCGTAAAAAGTGGATTGGTTCCTCTGCTTTTAACAAGATATAATGATGTCAGATACAAAGGTATTTATATGGAGTCGGTAATTATTGTTTTATTCCGAAGTTAATAAATATATATTTCAAAAATCTTGATAAAAATACGTGCACATCTTGTATAATAATAGCCTAAACATTAAATATCGCGAAAAAATAGGATGGTCGGGCTACCATAACAATATGTATCTTCATTAATCACAGATATATTGCAAAAGTTAATGTTAGAAAAGCTTTTAACTAAAAAATATGATCTCTCTCGCTCTCTTTGCCTCTCTATCTACCCACCTATGTATATATATATATATATATATATATATATATATATATATATATATATATGTGTGTGTGTGTGTGTGTGATGGTATGTATGTATGTATGTATGTATGTATGTATGTATGTATGTATGTATGTATGTATGTATGTATGTATGTATGTATGTATGTAGTTTTGTTTGCTGCGTGTTTGTCCATTTGAACATGTATTAAAGAAATAATTTCGCGAATTTTCCATGTCTAATTCGACATGTTTACATTTTTTGTTTCCCAGAAAAACTTTAAGCAATTCGTAAAAAAAGGTGTTTTCTTTTAAAAACGTTGCTAATTTTTAAGAGTAGATTTTGATTCATGATTAAAATTTTAAAAAATGCAATAAAAGTCAGTAAACTTACAAATAGACCGATTTTGAGCATACAATAAAGTGAAAACAATATAGGTGTTAGAGCACTAGCGAACCATGCTGCCGAAGCTTTCCACCTTGTCGTCATTACGTAATGTACATGCATAACCTGGATTTGGACTGCTCATTATAATTTTGATATGTGGTAGATAGATAAACCTTAGTTTGTTCAGTGTCCGTTGGCGTCTCAGATTCATAATAGGTTCAAACTTGCATTTCTGAAACTCCATTTTCTCTTATTACGTGAGTGTATGTAGCACTCCTATCTTCAATTTAAGAACGTTTACTTCCATATTTGTACTGACCCTGTACCGCAGATGGCCTTGCTAATCTGGACTAATGCAAGGACCTTTCTTTCCCCTTCGTATTGTGCAAACAAGAGTTATAAGAGGGTGACTAAACCTTTGAGAGGTTGAGTTGTAATACTCCGTAGAAGAGCAGTATCGTTTGATCATAAATCGCCAAGCAAAATGACCAAGTAACTAGGTATTTCCTGATGGTGTACCAGTTAACTGTTATCAATTATTTGTTATTGCTTTTAAATCTGCGCATTCACTCTGAAATTGAGTATTGTCTACATTTTGTAATAGTATTGTAACACGCACAGGGGTTCCTCTACCGAGCAAATCAAACACCTGCGTGAGGTTGGGCTGGAAGTCCCTTGTTTTCTACTATTTCCAAGGACTTCCCGACAACATTCGTTGTCAACTGGAAGTCCTCATAACGCGCCAAGACTAGAAACAATTTTTCTCTAATCAATAAATAAATGACCACAATGTCACAACTACAACTTCACATTTGCATGGCTTTTCCTTGCTAGCATGCCGTGCCATAAGCACAATTCAAACACCCAATGCAGGAAAATACTAAAACTGCATCAATAGAATCTTGTCTCTATTTTATTTTAGGTACAGATAGGATAAGCTCTCAAAATTATTTTTTACTAAAATTTTACTTTTCATTATTAGCCAATTATGGACCACCAAACCCGTATTTACTCTATTGTATCTTACCCATTTCTAGGCTGGTTCACAGTTGTTCCGTATAATTAGTTCCGTGAGTCCTATAAACAACAGTCTCAACCGCGTTTCGCACGTGTACATCCACCAACTGCTACAATGAAAGGCATCTCCAAACAAAGGAATGACCTCACCCCAATTATTCCATGGCACAAAACAATAGTTCCTGTCACGAATATCTCCCACCGAAAGACACAATCAATCAACACCTCTGAGTAAAATAGGAACTACTTGGTTCCATGCCTACTTATGCTAGTCTGACCCCATCTCAAACCACGAAACCAATCCGTGCCATTGTAAAGTCTCTTAAAAACTCCAAGTATGACGTCTGTTCCTAAATATTGGCTAATTACTCGGGCTGGGAAATATTTTCCCAACACCGACTTCCCATAATCAAACAACTAATCAAAAAAATCTAACGAGCCTATAAATGGAGACGTAAATACAAATGGAACATACCCATATTTATTACAGTATGAACTCTAATAGGTCCAGTTTCCAAAAATAGATATCGCAATTAGTGCAGTTATTCTCTAGGGACTTGTATGCAACTGTCTTTAAATATACCGGTTTGGTATAATCGACCTCGCAGATCTGGGTTCAGTGCCCAACAGGAGACGATTTGTAACTCCCTAGCTTGTATGATAATATTCATTCTCCATGTAAACTTCACTTCATGTTATCACGCATCTTATTGTAGGATCCAGCGCTATAACATTCCGCTCCGTTTGACTTATATTTGTAACTCTCAGTAATAACTTTTACTGGGTACCCTAGCAGTTGTGTCTGTTAAGAATGAATGCCTATATTTACGACTAAGTTACGTCTTTTTCGGGGATACGGGTTTAGTCCAGAGGGTATGGGGGTCATAACTGAAGGTCTACAAAGCCATTGTGTTGCCAACCCTGCTGTATGCATATGAAACCTGGACAGTGTACATACGCCATGTCAAGAATCTGAACCATTTTCGCGTGGGCTGCCAGAGGAATCTGATGAGGATAAGATGGCAGGCAGGGTCCCAGACACTGAGGTTCTCACACGGGCAGGCATTCCATGCATCCACAATCTGCTGATGAAATCACATATGAGATGGGAAGGCCACGTCACCAGGATGTCAGAAGAGCGACTACCAAAGAAGATCTTCTACGGTGAGCTGAAGGAGGGAAAGTGATCACAGGGTGGTCAGAAGAAACGCTTCAAAGATTCCTTCAAAGATTCCCTCAAGTCATCCTTGAAACATTTCAACATTGACCCTGAGTCTTGGGAAGATCTCGCACAGAATCGCTCCACCTGGGGCAGTCTCATCCACACTGGAGCTACAAACTTTGAACTGAGGAGAATTGCAGAGGCAATGCAGAAGCGCGAGAAACGTAAATGTCAGAACTGAAGCACGTCCTCTATTGATCAAGCAACCCCAAGCGGCATCTCCTGCCCAGCAAAGCGATGGGTACCGTAACTCGCGGAGTAGAGTTCGATTCCCAGTATGAGGCGAATTATAACTCTATCACCTGTATGATAATATTCTTTATCCATATATATATATATATATATATATATATATATATATATATATATATATATATATATATATATATATATATACACACACACACACACACACATACACACAAAATAGGAGCGACATCTAACACTTTCAAACAATGCTTCTATTAGACATAATCATGTAAAGTTTTGTACATTTGTCGGTTTCTTTTGTTTTTAGTGTTTGTCTTGTTTGTCGCTGCTTTGTAACTTTACATGTATTATTGGTATTCCTCCTCCTCCTCCTCTTCTTCTTCTTCTTCTTCTTATTGTTATTATTTGAACTCGTGTCCATTATCCTGCTATACCATGCTCTTGACATACTTCATTAGTATCTCCATGCATAACTTTACCGGGATATAATTTCTTTTGCACATTTTGATGATGGCGTTGATTTTTCGCCGCGCATGTTGTCAGTCCTATTTTTATTATCCCCGTAATGGGTTGACCACTGGGTCAGGGAACCATCTTAAGGTCACCTTACAATCAAACATTTCTGGTTATCAGATAATCTGGGGATAATAAATATAATGTACAGAAAAAGAAAAGAAAACATATACACACATGCGCGCATGCACACCTGCATATGGCGCACAATCTCCTTAGATACACAATTTAAATAGACGAACACAAGTATACAACATATAGGTGACATAGACTTTGTAATATTACAGTATTTTGTTCCTGTTTACCATCAAATCAGACCCAAAAAAATATAACGAAATGCAACAAGAGGAAGGATTCTGACACAAGTTACATATTCATTACTGAGGTCCATTTTTGAAGAAATTGGTCCTCTTTTTTTATTTAACTTAGCAGTGTATTTTTCAATGTTCTTATGCATTTTAACTATTTGCTTAAAAGCATAAATGGAAGGATTTGCATATTGAATCCGCAAGTGTAAATATAATATTTTGCCAAAATAAGCAAAAAATTACACAAACTATCCAGTTGTTCACTTCCTAAAAATATTTCTTTTTTGGACAAGCGTACAATATTTGGGCAAGAGGGTGCAATATGTTCAATAAAACGGTACCAAAATTGTGAAGTAATATTGCAATCACAGAAGAGATGTTCAATACTTTCGTTATCACTCTTCAAGAAAGTACATTTGTTGTCGTCTAATATGTTAATTCTTTTCAAAATATTTTTAGTAACAATTATTCTATGGATTAATTTAAAGTTAAAAGTGATCAACTTGGTATCCTTAGTACAAAATTTCGTCCGGATATAAATCTCAGATCACTCCTCACTTCTTATATTTTTATTTAATACTTGCATCCAAGTTTCTTGCTTAGCAGTGTGTTGCCTTTTTGTCTTTTTTTAAAAGATCTTTGCAAACAAACTTGAGTTTGTAAACAAACTTGAGTGAATTTTGTTTTTGCAGGCTAATTATTTTATCCTCCTGTTTATCAAAATTACTATGTACTAAATGGTTTTGGATAGCCTCTTTCCATGATTTTGGAATTTTGGATTTTAAGGAGAAGTATTTCAGGAAATCATCGTATCTGGTTTTTTGTTTTATCATTTCAAAAGGTATTAAATTACCGTGATCATCTACTAAATCATTCAGAATTTCAATACCGGCTTCTGTCCAGGGTTTGTATTGATAGAACATTCTAGGGGGGACAACATTTAAAATACTCAGCGATAAATACTCCTTTGGACTTTGCGGTTCCTCTTTCCAATTTCCTCTTTCCAATTAGATACTGCCAAAATTACATCTCTCCAAAAACTTTTTTTAATGAGCTTACTAAATTCTTCTAATTTTCTTCTCCCTAAATTCCAAATATCCTTTTTTATTTCTGAGTATAGTTGTATTGACTAAGTTCTGCCACGCTCCATTTTCATCTTCCAGCAATCTTTTAACCCATCTTATCTTAATATACATAAAGAATGAATAAATGTGTATCATATTTAGTCCTCCCTCGTTCTCTTGTGATAATAATATATCACGTTTAATTCTCTCTACTTTACCACCCCATACAAATTTAAATAATGTACGATTTAGTTCTGCTTCAACTTTTGCTGATGGATTTGGAAGTGCTGAAAAAAGATCTATGAATATGGGCAGAACAAGAGTTTCTAGAACAATTACCTTACCAGCTACTGACAGATGTCTTTGATTCCAGCTTGCCAGTATTCGTTTTGCCTTTGTTAGTTTCTTCATATAATTAATTTCCACCATTTGTTGTAAATCCTGAGAAAAATCTATGCCAAGGAGTGTAAAGAAGAAGACCAATTTAGGCCCATATGGGGACATATTCTTTCATTAGAAATTTCTTATTTCCAATCTAAATAGCCTTTGTTTTTGTTATATTACATTTAAGTCCAGATAATAGAAAAAAACTTGCAAGATATTCATAGTTGCGTTAAGAGATTGTTATGATTCGTCAAGAAGAATAAAAGCGTCATCGGCATACTGACCCAATTTATATTCACTGACATCAAAGATCAGTCCCCTTACATCCACATTTTGCTTTAAAGTTATAGCTAAAATCTCAACACTGATGATAAACAAATAAGGAGCAAGGGGATCTCCTTGACGACATCCTCTTTCAAGTCTAAAAAATGATGACGTATGCCCATTATTTATATCACAACTTTTAGAGTTATTACAAAACAGTTTAAACCACTTACAAACAGAATCACCAAAGTTAAAGGATTGTAAAGCTTTTTCCACAAAGCTCCAGTTAATTGAGTCAAATGCTTTTTGAAAGTCTATTAACAATAATAAACCATATATATATATTCGTTCTCTAGTTGATCCATGATATCGTATAATAGCCTAGTGTTTTCTCCAATGAACCTACCCTTCATAAATCCTTTCTGAGTATCAATAATTATTGATGGAAGAACCTTTTTAGCCCTAGCTGCAATGGCTCCCGAAGCAATCTTATAGTCAGTATTTAAAAGTGATATCGGTCTCCAATTTTTAAAGTATCTTCTGTCTTTTCTTCCTTTGATAGACATGTGATGACTCACTGAGTCTGAAAATCTGAAAGTTTTTCTACAGTATATCCATAATTTATTGACCTGCATAGAAATCCCCGAAGAGTCTTCCAAAAGAATTTATAGAACTCTACAGTGAATCCATCTGAGCCAGGACTTTTTCCATTTTCCATCCGTTTTAGAGACATACCTTATTCATTAATTGCAAGTAGACCCTCACATGATTCTCTTTCCTCTTGACTAAGTTTAATATTGTGATTAAAAAATCTATTTTGAGTTTCTTGAGTATCCTCAACATCAAGCTGAACAATTCTATTTTTGTACAATTCCATATAAAACTGTTTTTGGGCTTCTAAAATATCAATTTGATCTGATACATTTGTCCCATCATCTAAAATAATTTCCTTTGTCTTATTGACATAATTTCTTTTTTCAAGATTTAAAAAGTACTTTGTGCTTTTTTCTCCAAGTTCGTACCATCTAGCTTTGCAAATTAATATAACACCTTCTATGTATTTTTTTCCGCTTTTTTTTCTTCTAAATTTTCCAGAATTTCCCCATCTATGTTATTTGACAGTCCCCCGTGAATTTCTATTATTTCCTTTCAATTTTCTTTAATTTTTCCCGTTTTTCTTTTGTTTTCCTAATAGAATAATATATAGTTTCAGATCTTATTTTCATTTTCAAAATTTCAAAGAACATTTGATCATTACAGGAAAGAGAAACATGGAGAGAGTCACCTTTATTTCCCCCTACATAATATTCATTTACAGTATCAGTTATATACTTTTTGACAAATCAGTAAATTCAATGTTCCTCAACAGTTGGGCATTTAATTTCCAATATCCTTTTCCCCTTGGAAACGTTGAAATATCCACACACAAAGCAATAGCTGAATGATCAGTCTTATACCCTGGTAAGATACACGCATCAGCTGTATTCATATGAATGTCATCAGATACAAGAAAGTAATCTAATCTACTTTGTTTCAAGGGGGATTTTTTCCTCCAGGTATACATCTTTAAGTCTTGACTGGAATTTCGCCAGGGGTCAATTAATTCTAATTCGTTTTTCAGGTCTTTAATCGCTGCTCTAGACTGTTGGTGTTTGTCATGTAGAATATTATAAGTATCCAAATCTACGTCTTGAACAGTATTCCAGTCTCCACACATTACAATTGATGAGTACTCAAAAACTAAAATCTCCACCTTTAACTTTCTAAAAAGTTAGGACTATCATCATTATAACCATACAAATTCAGAAGGGTTATTTTGTTGCCATTAATTGTAGTATCTAAAATAATAAATCTCCCTTGACTGTCACATCTTTCTCTATGAATCGCAAATTCAAAAATATTTCTAAATAATATTGCGACCCCAGCACTATTACTAGAGCTGTGACTAAATAAACCTTTGTATCCCCCCATTCAGCAGCCCTATATATTTCATCGTTCTTTGTACTATGAGTTTCTTGCAAACATACTATAGATACATTCTTTTGTTTTATCCAATGGAAAATGTCCCTTCGTTTAAAGACTAAACCTTGCAGGCCTCTAACATTCATAAATATAATTTTTATATTATTATCCTCGAAAAGAGCAGAAATTTTACATATACATGTTCTTGTACAGGAATGTATGAAGTAATTACCACCTCGAATTTATCATATGCATGGCTTTCACACTCACACTCACACAGAATACAAACATCCGTAGTGTTACAGTACATGCTGTAGATTTGGCTGCAGTTAATATTGATACAGTGGATGATAGACAACAAGTGAAACGATCTCCATTTGAGATAACTCTTATGTACCTCTGACAGACCTTTCTTGAGCTAAATCAGTTTAGTGAACCAGTAGGCACAGAAAAATACGAGTATAAATTACAAATGAATGAATGAAAGAAGTGGTAATAAGGAAAAAAAAAAAGAAAGTATGAATGAGAGTATACATGGATGTGGTGAGTGATTGAATGAATGAGTGAGGATGGGAGACTGAAAATTGATTGTGGATGAGTAGTGTTGAAAAAGATGAGTAAACGACTGAGTAAATAAAAGTGTATATGAGTGAAATATGATTTATGAATTAGTGAGTGAATTGATTAAGGAAAGATTTTTCGCCGCGCATGGTGTCAGTTCTTTGTTCCCAGCCTGGAATCAGGTCAAAACACTTTGGTCCTCTGCGTGATACGCACGACAAACACTTCTTTGAATTGTTTTTACACAACTTTGTTGGGCTGATGGCAGCATACCATAGATATGTAGTTTACGCGTTTTAAACCGTGTTTTAATTTTGTCTTCTTTCTTTCTTCTATTGTTTATCCTTTGTTTATTTATTTCTCCGTCAATGAAACATGTAGGAGTCAGGAAGGAAACATTTATTGGCGCATATGATTTGACGGATCAAAATAACCACATTAAACACGACATAATTATGAAAACATTGACGATAAATGAAATCATTGAGATGGACAGATTAGGTAGGCACGTGTTTCTTATACACGTGACGCGTTTGCTTCGTGCTTCAGGTATATCATATCACCTGTTATAACTGTTTTTTTTTTGTTGTTGTTTTTTTGTTTTTTTTTTGGGGGGGGGGTGTTTTTCTTGCATCATTCGTTTCCTGTAAGGTTCATAAACGTGGGTAAGCCTTCTATACTGTACTGTAAATCGATATATATAATATTGTAAATGGATATAGACAATATTGTAAATTTACAAGTTGTCCAGAACAGAAATGCAAATCCCGGGGATACAAAGTAGACAGTAAATGTCTATTCTGGAATTTTGAATTTATAAGTGGGTTAGTTTTTTTTATCTTGTTTCTTGTGCACCTAAAAGATGGTACTATTTTAAAATTTGCAAGTGGTCAAGAAAGGGCATTTACTATCTACTCATTTCCACATACAGAGATTCAATCAACTCCATATATTAAGACATATATTAAGACAAAACTCTGTAGTTAACCCGTTTTATACCGTTTTTAATTTTTTCTTCTTTCTTTCTTCTATTGTTTATCCTTTGTTTGTTTATTTCCTCGTCATTGAAACATGTAGGAGTCAAGAATTTCTCTTGGCTTTTGTGCTTAGTGTTTGTTTTGTGGATGCAAACTGTTTTGTATTTGCGCCGTTATACATTTTATATATATATATATATATATATATATATATATATATATATATATATATATATATATACAGCACTTAGAGTGTTGGTTTCCATATGAAAAGTTTTATGGTTATGATTAATAATTGCAGGTGCTTGTAGTACAGACTTGTCAACCATATGTGCCATGTTCCAATCCAAGTCGCTCCTTTTATGAATCCATCAAAGGTTTGTCCTTCCTTCTTCTTTATTTATTCAATATTTTATATTTTCAAATTTAGATGTTTTGTACATTCAATAATCATAGAATTGTGCATTCAATTCCATAATCCAAGTGAATATTTTCATGTATGTTTTATTCATTCCGTGTCTATTCGTGGGGTTTTTGTTTTTCAGAGAATATACTTAGGAGTCTGAAAGAAACACGTGAAGGAAAAATTTATTGGCGCATATGATTTGACGGATCAAACTAGCCACATTAAACACGACTTAATTATGAAAACATTGACGATAAATGAAATCCTTGAGATGGACTTACTAGGAAAGCACGTGTTTCTTATACACGTGACGTGTTTCCTTCGTGTTTCAAGTATATCATATCACCTTTTACAACGGTTTTTTTTTTTTTTTTTTTTGTTCGCATCATTTGTTTTCTGTAAGGTTCGTAAACGTGTGTAAGCCTTCTATACTGATTAAAAGATATAAATACAGGCCTAGTACAGCTCTATCTAAGAGGTTTATAGACCAAAGGCACAAGTTGTAAAATATTATCAAAGCTACAGGATTGATACTCTTTTATTAAAAGGTGCAAACTCATTATATATAATTATCAGTAGAAGTTTTTATTTATCGGGCGTGGTTGCAAATAACTTGTAACAAAAGCGCAATCAGTGATATATAGGTATTGATGATGGTAATTATATATAAACATTGCCTAGCAATTAGTATATATATATATATATATATATATATATATATATATATATATATATATATATATATATATATCTGTACTGTTAAACGAACCAACTCTCTCTCTCTCTCTCTCTCTCTCGATGTCCCACTGTCTGTCTGTCTCTCATAGCACATTTATTTTAAACTTGGACCACGCATTATGGGCTGACATTGAATGTCGAAGATACTTCACATATTGCATCACTTTCTTCAATCTTATCCTGGCTATAGTTAAAGGTCATAGTATAACTCTCTTTCTCTCTCTCTCTCTCTCTCTCTCAATGTGAGACACGTACTTTTATTGATTCCTATAAAATAAAATAAAAAAGAAAGTACAATGCTGTACGGTCTAAGACAATAGGTATAGAAATGTCTAACCCCTATTTAATAGCGGTGACAATAGCTATATGAATATATAAAACCAATGGCACTAACAATGGCTATATTAATCTTCAGACCAATATAACAGGAGTGAAAACAGCTATAGGAACTATCTATGACATGTTTAAAATGTATAATTTCATTTATGAATAATGCTGTAAGTCCATTGAAAGGACGAGATATTGAAGAAAGAATGATGATAAAACTCAATGTTTTTGGGGTGTTTGTTGGTTCAAATATTAACATCGCACTTTGATATACCACGTGGCAACGTACTATAGAGACTTCACACACCCCGTGCATAGACTTTTGTCTTAATATATGGAGTTGATTGAATCTATGTTTATGGAAATGAGTAGATAGTAACTGCCCTTTCTTGACCACTTGCAAATTTTAAAATAGTACCATCTTTTAGGTGCACAAGAAACAAGATAAACAAATGACCCACTTATAAATTCAAAATTCCAGAATAGACATTTACTGTCTACTTTAGATCCCCGGGATTTGCACTTCTGTTCTGGAGCACTTGTAAATTTACAATATTGTATATATCCATTTACAATATTATATATATCCATCTCGGATGAAATGGATGCCATTGATCGTTTATTTAGCACGTTATATCCCACATTTAGACAGGAAATAAACGAAAATACCAGATGGATGTTCCACAGGACTGAATGTATAACATTACACATATACAGGAATTAACTCCAAAGAGAAAGTTCATATACCGATTTGCCTGAATGGGTTAAGAAATAAAAGCTTGTGTGAATGTAATTATTAAAAGAAAAGACATTTGGTGTTGTGTTTTTTTTTCTATGTGCTGGAATCTGTGTTATATACACCAAGTGATCATATATGCGAAAACGTGAGTTTCAAAGAAATAAAAAAAATTGTCTCGTTCCAAACAGTTGCTATTTAAACTTAGTTAAGGTTAGTTAAGCAATTTAGTGCATTAAACGGAGTTGCAGGAAATGGGTAACGTGCTGTAGTGGTTATTTGTTTCAATCTGGAATCCATTTATCTACGATAAAATGGTAGCTTTGCTAACTCAAAACCCAGTATGAAATTTACTTTTCTTGTGCAAGTACACTGATACTCTATTTACTGTTTTTCCACGTTTACGTGTAATTCTCTTCTGATTTCGTGATAACAAAATTTCATTTCCTTCATTGCAATACAGGATTAATCTCGTTGATTTCACATAATGTTTGAAATTTTTTTCCGTTCCTGCCGGTTAAATTTGTAACATTTTACAACTGTTGTTCCTTCTGATTAAAACATTTATTTGTTTAGCTGAATTTAAATTACTTCATATCTCTGTGAAAATATATTTTTACAAGTCTGTATATTCACATACTGATAAAGTTATATTGGCTTTTACTTCATTAGCATAGTGTACAATTCTTGGCAGATAAAGTATAGTGCATAGTGCTTCCATGATTGATTCTAATGGAATAATGTTTTCTGCAGCTTCTCAACTGTTAAACGATTCATCATATCCTCTCCATTTCACAGGTGCATACTTTATACCGTTCTTTCTTATGGTATTCAAAGTTTTATTTAACTTTATAGTGCAATCTTGATCGTAGTATGTGAAATCAACTTCATTTCATAATGTTTTCTTTTGTGTTTCCTCTGTTCATTTCCTGTTGTTTATAAAAACATGCCTTCAATATCCTCTCCATTCAAGTCTTCCAGTTTGTAAACCATCTGATATTACTTGCCTCATTTTGAATATTTTCTAGGTAAAGTTAGGAAGGTAACATATTCAAAATATTGTTTTGTATTTTGAAATTCTGACTGTTTCACCAATTTGAATTTAGGAGCTCCATATGTATCAGTTGTCAACAATCGAATAAATTGATCTTTACATTTGATATGTTTTCTTCCTTACCCGCTTCAACTGATTCAATCAACTCCATATATTAAGGCATTAAGACGGAACTCTGTATATGGGGTGTGCATATATGTTGCTGCCTGATATATCAAAGTGCGATATCAGTGTACGAACCAGGCTTTAACACCCCCACTCCCCCACCCCCTGCGAGATGCTATTTAATCTCCCCGACTTTTAAACAATAAACTCATTCACTAGAAGCAAAGCAGGAAGTCGTCGTTTTTTGGCAGTGTAAAGGACACTGTCACATTACATTAAGACATTAAACCGCCTTTTATGTGCTTAATTCGAAACATTTGCGGCTTTTGTGGTTCATAACAACGGATAAATATGATTTACTGATAAAAGGTTTTTTACCCATTGTCCTTAAGATCTTCGATTCGGAGGCAAGATAACAAATAGACTGCCATACAATCTGCCGTTGGTGAGTTGAGTGGTTAAGGTATTAATGCTACACCAGGCACCGCTTTCATAAAGCTTTTCAAATTAAGTATGTACTCAACTTAAAATGTTATTCCTCCGTAAACTTTCTATCAAGTAGCTACATGCAAAGGTCCCAAATAAGCAGCTTATTTCAAAACGTGGGTTTAATGCAATTATCCTAACGTACTTTTACAGATAAACAGGGTGCAAAATTGTAGCTGAGATTTTACTTGTCGTTGAGACGTTTTATGAAAGCCATTTAGACAATATTCCATATTAATGCAAATATATCAAGAAAGAAGTGAGTATAAATCACTAATCATTGTGTAGTGTCTATTAAACAGAGATAGCTATTGAAATAAAATCATTTTACTTTGAAAATATATGCGGGGTGAGAAAGAGAGTTCTTGATTCTACAAGCATTTGAATGAAAATAAATTTATTTACAAAGACCATAAATATAAGTCATTAGCAATAAATACAACTCGTCTATTTTCTACGTTGTTGCTAGATTGCACGGGAGTACTATTGGACTTCTAGACTGATTCTCTGTTTCTGATGACTTTGCTCATGAACGGAAATCCAAATGAACACACGCGCCATCTGGAGGTTAATGTCAGAGCGATTTCCATTGATTGAAGCAACAGCTAATAAAAAAAAGCCAAGAAAAAGATAATTACTTGATACGCTTAGACTGTATTGTAGCGAAAAACTAAATGTATATCTTAAAGAAGCAGACTTCAAGACCACTCTAATGATCCTATAAATTTTGCAAATTTTGGAAACTTCTAAATTAAAAGTTTCATTTAGAAATTATATTACCGAAACAAATAGTTATAGCAATTGATAAAAATGACAGTTTGTTATATACTTAGATTCGTAACACTCGCTGTATTCAAACATAGGGGACATGGTCTTACATAAACACCTAATTATTAAGTAAAATAATGTTTGGAAATCTACGTCAGTAGCAAAGCTGTTTACTTAAATCAATCCGTATTTCCACTAGAAGTATTTAGATGTTTTAACTGACGTCCATGTTTACATTCTTTTTTCCCCGAATTGAACTTGTATAAATCCCAATTTGTTATGAATTCTATACATATTATAAGTAAAAGTATTTGGAAAGAGTAAAAAAGGGGCGGGAGGGGAGGGTATGTAATACATACAAAATCGCATCCTTTAGTTTCCAAATACAAAGTGGCTAGTTCTTCAGCTTTTCATAACAAAGAGATGATTTTGTTTCTCTTAAAACCAGAATCTGTATTTAATGGTATTTACAATTGACATTCAACAGAAGAGTATCTATCTGTGAAAAGTACAATGAAATATGTAGGGAAATGCATCTCACAGCTCTAATAGTCACTGAATCGAATTATTTTACAGAAGCAGACAAAATATATATCATCTGTGTCATAAATACAATTTATGCAATGTCAGAAGAGAATCTTGTTACACGCCTTTGAAGAATATATAACTTTTCTTACACTTGGAAGTTTCATTTAAATCCAATGAATGAAACATTAACATTTTCTAAAGTATAAATGGGAACGTAGCTCATACAATGCAACGAAATGTAGATATTGCATTCATTGTATTTGAACCTCAAAAGAATCCTAACAAAACACGTCTGCTAACTTGAATCTGACAGGCAAATTTTAAACCGGAAAACAGTGAAGCATACTTTCAATTCTTCCAAATGCGTAATATTTATTTGAATTTTAGAATTTAAAAGCTTCTAAATAGACTTGAAGGGGCGTGCATACCTGGAATAAAAAGAAATCAACTTCATTACTGATCTGAAAATTAGGATTCTACAAAGTTTTAAGCTATGTGCAAAATAATTGTAGTCATAAGAACGACACCATTTTGTGAATTAGTATATGAATTGTGCGGTATTTTTCACAGAAATACTCTCTATTCAATTATAACAGTAGTATTATAGTGTCCCAGAAACTATATATAATTGTCTACAAACATCTTTGAACGCAATCATTTACTTATGTTCTAGCGCTTTTTCTACTGTTTTGCTAGTGTTTCAAAAACTTTATAACTTCTCTTCGGACTTTGTATATATTCCTCACAATTTGAAAGCAAATTTATAATTCATTAACGGATCATTTGTTTAGCTCAACAATATTGACGTCAATCTACTTACATTTCAGTCTTTTTGAATATCCACGGTCTTACAAATCAACCAATATCAAGCTAGTTTATAAATGTGAAGCATTTACGTTATAGTGACGAAAAACAAATATACATTTTTGTTGTAATGACCTTCTCATGAAGTATGATATCAGTAGGAAATTGGAAAGCCTCGATACACTTTAGAGACTTTCCTAATGCTGGAGAAATTGTCTAGCCCAATCATAACTAAGACTTTAACAAGAAGCACATAACAGGATCTTATACTCAACGAAATAAAATTACCAGGTTTCATGAATCTTTCTAATTACTGTGGGTTCATCTTTCTAAAGTTTGTGTTCATCTATACTTTTTCGAACTCTACTTTTAGATGGCGCCATAAAGCCACTATGATGCCGAGGTGCCCTTCAACGCTACTGCATAGATCCTCCAGTATTTTTGGAGCTTAATCACTTTCTCGTTTACAGAACATGCAATGAAAATCAATAATCACCAAAACAAGTCAATGGATCTTATCTAATATATTGCGATAAATTATGCGTCGAATACAAAATGTAACGTTCTACATAAATGTAGGCAACTTTCCTCCTTTCTTTCTACTTTGTATTAAACCTAATTTTGTGAATGCAATATATATATATATATATATATATATATATATATATATATATATATATATATATATATATATATATATATATATATATATATTGATTATTGCATACATTTAGCCAGTCTCCACCTTTTCATTTCAGAATGAGTGCAGGTTTTACATCAACGGCAGCAGGAGAGAGGAAGCAACAAAGCAGACAGATATATGTGAAGTAACTGATTACAATTAATTGTTTGATGTGCTTCTATAACTGATATTATCCCTTGCAAACATCAGGCCGAATCGTGCGTGTCTCGGGTCAACACTTAGCACAATAACGAGCATTGTAAATTTAACATCCTTCACTATATTCCATAGAATCAACATGACTAATAAGTCCACTTTTGTGGATGGCATGGATCCGGTGACATCAAAGCTAAGTACGGAGACAGATGAAGTGTTCAAAGACTCGGTGACGGCTGAGGGGACCACTGTACAGTATCAACCCTGGCTTTACGGCACCATAACAAAGGAACAGTACGAACTAAATAATTTTGTTCTTTTCGAGATCGTAATGCCCATCATTTGCATCACAGGTTTGGTTGGAAACCTGGCAAGCGTTGCTTTATTATACGGCAAGCCTTACGCCAGTTCCTTCTATTTCTTCCTACGCGCACTGACTGTGTCCGACGCAGTTGTTCTCTTTGTAGGCTTGTTACGAAGCATCATTAAAATTATCGAGAACTTCGACCTGGGGTTAGGCAGCCAACTCGATATATTTTCCTCATATTTTCTGAACGCCTTTCTTGGTCCCTTGTTTTCTAAAATAGCTTCATCGATCATTGCCATAATGTCAATCGAACGCTTCATGGCAATACTGCGCCCACTCAAGGCTAAGGAAACGATTTTTGTAAAGTATCCAGCACGTATACTCGCCATCATAATTATCATCCAGCTTCTTGTACATGTACCCACCTTGGTTTGGCTTCAGGTCATTAAGAATGCAGACCCCAATAATAGCACATCCATTTATAAGTTGGAATATGCGTCATGGGCTAACGTAGAAGTTCGAAGGTACTTCACATATTTTGTCACTTTTTTAAACCTCATCCTCCCTGTTGTCATCGTCATTGTCATGAATACCGGGATAATAATTTTGTTCTTGCTTGCTAAGAGAAGACGACAGGGCCTGACCACTGCCCTTAGCACAAAGGACAACGAGCAAAGAACACTTGAAGTAACCCTAATTATGATCGGGGTCTTCTACGTGCTGAGTCTTGTACCAGCAGCGTTTGTGTTCATCATGTCCGCGACCAATAATAACTTCAAAATCTGGTGGAAGGAGCACTACTTGCTTGCCTTAATAATAGATATCAATATTCTCTGCATTATCGTCAACTCGGCTAACAACTTTCTCATCTACAACTTGTCCTCAAAAAGATTCCGTCAGATGTTTATTCAGCGCTTTGTGTTCACTTCGAGAAGACTTAAAACTAGTCCAAAAAAGGAAATATACAACATCAATGTATAACTTACAGCATGATCTGCTTTTTTTAAAGATAAGCTAGTTACATATATGTGTGGACAAGTTAAGATCTTGGACTTTAAAACAAGGGATGAACATTTGTTTTGCGGAAGATTATATTACTGGAAGATACAGTTCGAAATGATTCAACTGATTTCATCATTACCACACAACTATGAACTGTGAATTGTACATTTTATTACACGTTTAGCAATGTCTTTTGTTTGTTGCTGCTTTGCATTAAACGTCTGATTAGGGGTATTCCGAATGTTTTAAAAATGGAATTAATTTACAATTTGGTGTTTAAGCAGGTTGCAGTAAATTTTAATTTATTATATGTATCATTATTATTATTAATATTATTATTGTTGTTGTTGTTGTTGTTGTTGCTGTGTGTTGCTGTTGCTATTGTTGTTGTTGAATGCTATTTTACTGAAGCTGAGACAAATCTTCATTATCCCTTGGTCAATACTGGCTTTTTCTCGCTCATTTCTTAAAAACTTGTTTTTAAAATAATTCCTGGAATGCAATAGACTTTCAAATTATTAAGAATCATTTCGTGCCTCATTTCCCAACAAATATGCGAATACTATTGCTTACGCTAAAATGCTAGTTTATAAGAGTTTCGGAAGTTTCATACTAAACTGAAAGATTCACTTCTTGCGTGGGATTCTGTAGATAACAAAAGGATACAAAGATTAATTCCTCGGAAAAAGCAATAATCAGGCATCTACCTGCTTGGTACACAAAGTCACTGTAAAATAAAGTATGATTAAAACTACTCACTCTTGTTTTCATTAAGGGGAAACATCGCGGTATAGTTGACCGAAGTTGGTGGGTTTAAACGATTTAATTTGAAAGAAGCAAAGAAGCTTCTTTGCCATGTGTGTGTGTGTGTGTGTGTGTGTGTGTGTGTGTGTGTGTGTGTGTGTGCAAAGGCATTCTTTATCAAATACATACTTATATATCAAAACAGCTGCTCAGCTTGACTTTCTCTAGATATTTAAACTGCTTTGAACTAACAGTGACTACAGGTTTTTTATGCTAATATGATTATTATTTATATACGTGATTACCAAATCTTATTGATCCGACCACGCAAACTCAACTTTTTTCTGATCCTCTGTTCCAGAATAACAAGTCCTCATGATAAATGTCCGAGATGGTTGTGTCCAAAGCAAAACAAGTATACACATAACGAACTTGTGGAATGCATATTATGAGGCAACGATATGAAGTTTTATCACATTCTCCTTCAACCAGACTCTCGCGTGGTTCTGTGAGGTTTCCACCAAAAGATGGTCTGGTCAAATTCTTCATTTATCTATGTTACCAATTAAAGACACGTCGCTTAAAACTTTGCAGAAGCGAAACTATAAAAGAGATCTCTCAATATGTCAAAACTTTTCTACACATGATTTCTGCAGTTATTTGGACCACAATTATACTGAAAGCTTAAGGGATATAATTTTATATCTATTTGTGAACGTGATGTCATCTCATTAGTACAACGTCGCAGGCCATGACCTCACAATATTAGTCAATTCAATAACTTTTCCAATTTTTGGGAAAGCCTCGCTCTCTCGTCACAAAGAATTTTGTTTTCTTTTAAAACAAACCCTCGTTTGGCGGAGATCTCACTGAGCCACGCGAGAGTCTGGTTGAACGAGACTACTTATATCAATGAAGAATTCTTCGAGCAAAAATTGAGAAACACAATTACTCTTGGTTTTTCATCACTCCTTTTTTAAAATTCAGAACATATAATCTTTCTTATTTAAAATGCATAAAAATATCCATGTAATCGATATAAACAAACCAAGATATTGGTGGCTAAAAACAATGAAGAGAACAGATAGTGAAAGCGAAGTGCAAGAGAGGAGTGACTAACCAACCAATAGTAGCCAGTTCTTCTATGTCAAATTACGTTTACTTAAGTAATTTCTGTTGTTTTTTTGTTAATAAAAAACATGAATGCTACAGATACTACACGAAAATCTCCTAATTAAGAATGTATTAGTTAGACTATATGCGCGGCGAGTAGAATACCAGATATATTGTATGGTGGGGCAACGGACAGGGTATTGGTATCGAAATCTAGGGCGTTTAGCTCCCAAGTTTTCTCTGTCAATATCCTTTGAGTCCCCCATTAGACATTATCACTGGCATCACACGAGAGAAAACTGTCTAACTCTTTTATTGTATGATCGGAGTTTTCTTTCCGATTTTTATATGTCATTTCTAATTTTTCACCCAGGTCACATCATTCTCTTATGCTCCTCTTTCCCAGCATCCCGTCTTTATTTTTCTTTCTAATGTTGCATCATCTGTCAATATACATGTCGCCAATTATTTTCGACTGCTCACGTGATCATATTCGTGTCTTATTCCGATCGGAAAATCGCTAGGCCATTTTCGTCAAGTCGAGAAATAATCACGGAAGTAGTTGTAGAAATACTCATCAATTTAATGGATTTGGTGATTCGCCTACGGCGGAGTGCACCCCATATGTTACGACAGAAAAAGCCGATGATGTTCCGATTGTGCCTTTGTCTTTGACCGCCGCCATATTGTGCTATGTGAACAAAAGTTGTTCAGAATATAGTTCTCAACCAACATTCTCGCCAACATTCATCATTTGTACTTGTGCTGTGATGCTGAGAATGACCATTATTTTATCTGCTGAAGGAAAATTGACTTAAAAGTGCACATTTCTAACAGTCCAACCTAAATTTACAATACTATGATGTATTTCTGGATTTAATTTGTGCAGCAATTGTTAAGAAGGTTAGTGTTTGTTTTTTGTGGGTTTTCTTTTTTAATCTTTTATTTGCCTCGCATTAAATAATTTTTGTCTTTTCGCAATTCGATGTTTTCTCATTGTTCATTTACAGGATGGCACAATAAATACAATTATATTCAGTTTTCAATGTCCATCGTTTCATTTTATTCTCTGTATCGATTTTGAAAACCTATTCACTATTTATACTCTGTCTCTCTGTCTCTCTCTCTCTCTCTCTCTCTCTCTCTCTCTCTCACACACACACACACATTGAAAACAAGATTTTTCCTCACGCTGATTCTATTTTCCTACCGCAATATAAGGTTTTCATTCATTGTTGTTATACAGGTTGGCACGATAAATACGAACAGTTGTTAATGTCTACCCTTCATGTTATTTACTAAATGATTCGATTTCGGAAACTCTCTCTCTCTCTCTCTCGTTGTCATATAGTGATAGTGATATCGATCTATTCGACTGGATACAGCAGACAGTGTCTAACGTCATTAATCAATATTCCACTTGGTAACGCCCATCTGTGGAATAACAGTTACTGGTACTGCACGGCTTAGCCGTGAGTTACCAGCATTTAGAACACAGGAAAGTTCTGATGAGAAAGCCGAGGTCACGCAATAAGTAGAAGAAAAAAATGTACACAAAAGTACAGAAAAATGGGGTAATCCAGTGGTCCTCGTACCCGTCGGGTAGACGAGATAGCATGCGAATAAGCTATTGTTATTTTTTTCGCCATGCATGCGTAAACAAACAGACAAAATGGTCAGCATGGTACATGCAACTGTGCAACCCACACATAATAAACTCTAAGGTTAGCAAAACCAAGCGTAGAGCATGTGCTCTCATTATCCCAGTTTCACCACCAGACTATATGTGCCCGACCTAAAACTTGTTCTACTTCAAAAAGAGAACCAGACGCGATCGAAAATCAAAGCAATCATTCGAACACAGCTCATGTTTACAACCCGCGTAAAGCAAGCATCCTTTTTTAAAATATCTACGACAATGAATGTAATCAATATTATTTTTGTCCGCAATAAAAGGGTTTCCCAAAAACTAAACAAGTTGAACTGGACAGTCTTTGTGGAATTTGATGGTAAGACAATCATTTTAATACTTAGGACTAAGAAGACAGTGTTAGTCATATTATTTTACAATTGGTTTTAGGAGACCGTGTTAGTCATATTATTTTACAATTGGTTTTAGGAGACCGTGTTAGTCATATTATTTTACAATTGGTTTTAGGAGACCGTGTTAGTCATATTATTTTACAATTGGTTTTAGGAGACCGTGTTAGTCATATTATTTTTCAATTGGTTTTAGGAGACCGTGTTAGTAATATTATTTTACAACTGGTTTCAGGAGACCGTGTTAGTAATATTATTTTACAATTGGTTTTAGGAGGGAATGCAGCTATGAGACAAGAATTACATTGTTCAACAAAAAGTTCATCGAAAGAGATCTCTGAAATAAAAGAGAAAGAGTCGACATGTTTAACTTTCCTATGGGTTGAAAGGATCTGTTCATTAAATATTCCTATGGGTTGAAAGGATCTGTTCATTAAATATTCCTATGGGTTGAAAGGATCTGTTCATTAAATATTCCTATGGGTTGAAAGGATCTGTTCATTAAATATTCCTATGGGTTGAAAGGATCTGTTCATTAAATATTCCTATGGGTTGAAAGGATCTGTTCATCAAATATTCCTATGGGTTGAAAGGATCTGTTCATCAAATATTCCTATGGGTTGAAAGGATCTGTTCATCAAATATTCCTATGGGTTGAAAGGATCTGTTCATCAAATATTCCTATGGGTTGAAAGGATCTGTTCATCAAATATGGAATATGGGTTGAAAGGATCTGTTCATCAAATATGGAATATGGGTTGAAAGGATCTGTTCATCAAATATGGAATATGGGTTGAAAGGATCTGTTCATTAAATATTCCTATGGGTTGAAAGGATCTGTTCATCAAATATGGAATATGGGTTGAAAGGATCTGTTCATCAAATATTCCCATATTCCTATGGGTTGAAAGGATCTGTTCATCAAATATTCCTATGGGTTGAAAGGATCTGTTCATCAAATATTCCTATGGGTTGAAAGGATCTGTTCATCAAATATGGAATATGGGTTGAAAGGATCTGTTCATCAAATATGGAATATGGGTTGAAAGGATCTGTTCATCAAATATTCCCATGGGTTGAAAGGATCTGTTCATCAAATATGGAATATGGGTTGAAAGGATCTGTTCATCAAATATGGAATATGGGTTGAAAGGATCTGTTCATCAAATATTCCCATATTCCTATGGGTTGAAAGGATCTGTTCATCAAATATTCCTATGGGTTGAAAGGATCTGTTCATAAAATGGAATGTATGAGTAACAACACTTGATAATAGTTTTTAAAAAAATTCAAAGTCGTCTGAGGAATTTAAGGAGTCTGGGAATCATTTTTAATTTTACATTAACCTCCAGTGATATCTTTTCCGGCTATGGAAAACCAAGTCAAATATCCATGTCTCGTCAAATATCCATGTCTCGGATGAAGTAAAGAGACCACATACTAATTTGGTAAAGATGTAGCAAGATTATATCGTAAAAACTGCTTAAGTGTCCGAGTTCCATTCCAAAGCGCTCCGACAAAACATCGGAAACTTGTTTACTTAATGATTTTAACATGGCTCGACAGGTAAATTAGGCAGCGATCCATAAGGATCACCATTAAACAGTGTAGATAGTTGTAGATCTGTCAACTGTGTATACCCTCTAGCGCACATGTTGCCCTTAGTTGATTGTCTGACCTACGGATTTCTGCTAAATTCATCCAAAATTTACCAACTGCAATCAAGGCTTCCCTGTGCTTAAATCAGCCACATTCCTTTATTACAAAAATGGAATCGGCGCATCCATCGTAAATCCATTTAAAGGAAAATGGTTTTGTAGAGCCAAGTGTGTTATGGACCACTACGCAAGTACTTTAACATTAAGACAAATAAAAAAAGCGTGTCCGTAATAAATGGACATGAAAGCTTCACTGAGATCATCTCAAGGGCTCCATTACATTTATTGCCTACTAGCAATTATCATAAAGAAGATCAAACATTATGGAAGCTGTTATTGTTATAAATGCATGGTTGATGCGATCAGATGGAGATTACAATGGATATACATTGATATCGAATGATTTTACCCTATTATTCTAAAGTATTTGTGGTAAAATTCCATTATTTTTCAACCACGTCAAAGCGTACGTGGACTACCTTCGTACAGATCTGCTCTTCGATCTCACGTGTAACCAAATCTCTATGTCTGTACCAGTCTGTTCCATTATATGTTACTGTATCAGTCTGGGACAAACACTATCCTGGTTCTTAAAAGCAAACATTTTTAGTTTCCTAGTTCAGTCAATACGATGGAGTGGAAGGAATCACACTGGCCATCCTCATATTGTTGTAAAAAGGACCGCATCCTAGCACGGACCAAATCTCATCAACAGAAATTAAAGTTAACTAATCTGAGGCTCTTTTCATTGGAACCAATGTAATCTGGCCGTAAAGCTTATCAGAAATTAGGGTCAGGATGAGCAATGAACCAAAATATCCATTGTCAAATCTAAAGTCAGGATAAGATGTCAAACTAAATTTTGGTCCGGAAGGAACATGAATGTAGAATACGCGTGTTCTGGATTGGGCAACCGGCACCGTATTATTGAATCGGAAGTCAATGATATTTCTCAGAACATATTACTTCAACTTTATTTTTATTATTTACAAAATTTAAATTGTAACCAATGCATCTTATTAGGTGAATTTTCTACTCTTTTTGAAACGAGCAAGTGAGTAATGGCAGAGACGTAATATACAACATATGTCGCTGACATATTGGCATGTTCTGTTACACGAAATTGGAAGAGGGCAAAATAGTATGTATATCGCATTTGCAATTTTTAGACATTTTGCACAAAATAAAAACAAAAAAAGAACTGTAACATAATATGTGACGTCAAAAAGTGATCACTCAGAGAAAGCTACCGAATATATTCTCGCGTATAACCTGAGTCCAAATGCAAACAACATAGACCCTAATCTGCCGTCGCATAATGCGCCGGAAGATCAGGGTCTATGTTGTTTGTTCTACTGATTAGTCTTTACAAACTGCATAGACCCTGATCTGCCGGCGCATTATGCGGCGGCAGATCTGGGTATATGCAGTTTGCAGTTGACATGGGATTATACGCGAGTCGTCAAGGTTCCTAACAATGTCCTAAATGACCCCATTAAAAGGTTCTCTTAGCTGGGTAACATTTTTCTTTCGAAACGTCGATTCCAACCATGAGTTTATTATTATTTCTTTTATGATCGATGCAAACAGTTAATTCATTTCCTTCATGACGATGGATACTGCTAAAAATGGTCATAGTATTAGTTACATGTTAGTTTAGCGGGGTCTACGGAATATTCTGATTCGTCTTGAACCCCACACACCCAGAGTTGACGGCAGGGCCGGTTTAACCGTTAGGCAAGCTAGGCGGTCGCCTAGGGCGGCACATTTTTTTTGGTTGGGGGTTGGGGGGAGGGGGTTGGGGAGGGGCAAAACAATTAATGAATAAAAAAGAAAGAGAAATAGCGTAAAATAGAAGATAATAAACGTCTAAAAATAGAAAGAGAGAGGTGAAGAATTGCTATTCATACTTAGGCACACTATTCATTTTCGAAAGTTAATTGTGTGGGAGGAGAGGGCGCAAATACCCTTGCGCCAGACCTGATTGACGGTCATAACAGTCCGTTTACCCCGGTAAACTGCCATGTAATGAATTTATTACTTGATAAACTTTACTTAATAGTATTTGCTGAAAGAATACCACGTAAGAATCTCTTAGCTGCCATTGCTGGTTGGGCAGACGTTTATTATTCAAACAGCGAGCTGGTTTAACAGTCAAATCCACTGCCCCCCCCCCCCTCAATTCCTTCTGAACAACTGACGAATCAGCATTGTTTAATTAAAATCTGCCTTTCTTTTGAGGGATATTTTCTACTGATAAATAAACAACATAGCAATTTATTTCTATATATAATAAAATAAGTTCATATATTTACATCTTAAATTTGATATTTGCAGTTTAACTTTTGAAGCGGAGGTTGTCCGTCATTTGCCGTCCGCATGTGACTTACTTATACCCCGCTTGTAAGTCACATGATCTGGTTATGACCTTTTTGGAGTTTTTACACACTGCTAGAATGCTTGTTCACACAAATACTGTACTTTATATCCTGATAATTGACCAGTCAAATTCCTAGAACTTTGTTTTTGAGATAATAACACCAACTACTAACTGCGATCCATGGATAAAACTTAAATATTATAAAGTTTGCTGATGTTTCTTTTTTATAGTATTTTGAGTGTCGTCAAAGCTTGTGTTTGATCATTGCACTGAATAATAATATGCATATAAAATAACATCTGCGCAAAGGAGTTATAGCAAATTAACCGAAGAATTTATCTATATTACAGTGGCGAATCTCTGAATAACTGACTCAGCAACGATTCTTTATTCTAAATAAATTTTCCTCATTTCCTGCTCTCGAATGTTCTACCGAAAAGATTTGTATTATCATTTCTTACTACAAGAATCTTTGATACCGAATTTCGAACGTCTTTATATTGTTTTTATGTACTTGTCTATGACGCTATATTTAATAATCAGTAAAGTGAAAGTGCTATGTGCATATGAGCCGCGACTCGAGAAGAAGTCCCTTCGGGCAAAAAATGTACGTTTTGAGAATGTATTGTGTATTTGTAAAAGAACAATTTTTTCATGAATATAATACAATTCTTTATACGACGTCAATTTTTTACGATGACGTCAATTTATTTTGGAATGGACGTTATCATGCGTTCCAGCTCATATATATATATATATATATATATATATATATATATATATATATATATATATATATATATATATATATATATACTCCTTAAAGCATAGAACACAAATAGGAAAATATGAAAGCTAAAGCGAGCTATCGTAACACAGTAAATCGGTATGACCATAAAGTTGTTTCCTGTTTCCTTTTCACTTTTTCTTTATTCTTTATTCAAGAATGAAAACAGAAATATTGCCGTATTCCTTATTCAGTTTGAATAAGGAAAAAAGGAATTGTTTCCTTACTTCCTGTTTGGACCAGATAAGCTATTATGAACTATTTCATTGTTCTTTATTGTGTCGGATATTGAAATGCTATATTATTTCTCAATCAGAGCAGACATACACACACAAAAACCCTTCGAATTATTTCTCTTTTTTGTATTTAGACTGAATAAAGAAATATTTCCTTTTTCTGATCCAAAACCAAAGAAAGTAACAGTAACTAGTTCCTTTTTCTTTAGTGTATCTCAGTATGGAAATATATACTTGTTCCCATGTTCAACTTAGAGAAAACATGACTTACGAATAAGAAAAAGGAAATATTTCCTTTCTTCTGGTTCACACGAAATAAGGAATAAGTAACTATATACTATTTCCTTATCTGGTCCGAATAAGGAAATACTGTTTTTAGTTTCTTATTTAGAGCAGAAAATAAGAATTTGAATTATTTCTCCCCTTTCTTATTTAAATTGAATAAGGAATAGAGAAATACTTCCTTTTATTGGTTCAAACCAAATAAGAAATAAGGCACTATTTTCTTTTACCTGATTGTTCCCATGTAAGGAATATTTTTCTTAATTCAGAGCAGAGGAATACAATTTGGATTTATTTGTTATTTTTAATTTAGATCGAATAAGGAAAAAGGAAATATTTCCTTATTTCTTATCTGGTCCAAACAGGGATAAGGAAATATTTCCTTTTGTTTATTCTGACTGAATAAGGAATAAGGAATTTTTCCATTTTTTCTTATTCTATCCGAATAGGAAATAAGGAAACATCTCATTTTCCCTTATTCGGTCCAAATAGGGAATAAGAAAACATTTCGTTTTTCCTTTTTCAGACTGAACTATTTCCTTTTTCCTTATTTGGTTCAAATAGGAAATAAGGAATCATTTTCTTTTTTGTTCTGCAGACTGAAAATAGAATAAGGAAATATTTTCTTTTTCCTTATTGAATACGGAAACGGAAAATGGAAAAAGGAAACAATTTTATCGTCATGAAAAGGTATAAATGACCTCAAGAGTGGCTTCTTCGCTGACGAGCAGAAATCTCTTATTGTGTACGGTCTAATTACACCAATTCAGACGGTAGCGTTAACGCTGTGCAAAGGATATACTATATTTCAACTTTTCCTGAACATTTTCTTGTAATAAAATTGTTGAACCTCATTTTGCTGTTGTCTCTGAAAGTTTTAAACACTCTTATTCTGAACGAATTGTACTTTACACCAATTTTTCTGCAAAACAAATCCGTTTTCCATAGCTCTAAGATCTGGCACAAACTAGGACGATACTAAAATGTCATTGATTCTCGAATGATCTTATTTGATTAGATTTAATAAATCATGATTTGAAAAGAGGCAATATAGACGTAGATAATTATCTATTTTGAATGTTGTCATTTTAAAAATGTTCGAAATTGCTGCATTGAAAAAGAGATATTTTAAGTCAGCATTTCGATTCTAACATGACACATAAACCAAATTCGGCTTGTTTACACCAATTTGACTGTATTGAACTAGCGCAACAACATTCGAACGTCTGACATAACAATTCGCTACGTACTCATGTGATGAGGTCGGAATATTACGTGATACGTTTATAGTATTATCACAGTAACGCGATCTTGATTGCTAGATCACGTCGAGTTGTCAGCATTAGAAAATCCGGATCATTACGAGACGCGAAGCGTTCAAAATCGCAATACTGTGATAATGATATTTTTGTTATATACCTATCAATTTTCAGATAATTTAATAAAATCACTATATGTAGCTAAAACACACAAGAAATTGCTAAACATTTCAACATCTTTAATACGAACTTCATCTTAAAGCATAAACTGAATTACTTTTTGAAAGGCTGAGATGCGCATGAATATTAGTTTCATGAATGAAGTTTGTGAAACAACGCTCGTTCCGTTTGACTACCATCACTCTCAATAACACGAATTCTTCGACGCTTGAGGGCAGACTACTCATATATGTGATTTACAGTTATTGTGCAGTTCTGAAATTTTGCATCATGGAAGTTTTCACCAGCTGAATGACTGGAAGTTTCTTTCAGACGCCAGGTTGAATGCGGTTGAACTGTTTTTGTCGAAACATTGTGAGAGGTTCCAGTGGGAACTTGACACGGGAATGACAACATTATTTTGACATTTATTTACAACAGGATTGGAGAAATGTTTGGAACTTGATGGTAAAGATTTGTTGCAGAGAATATTACTCATTTATAATTTCAAATTCATCCATTAATCGTGAAACTCACTAACGGGTTGTACTGTACAACTGAAATGTTTTGGTACGCGATTTCCGAAAATGATCTTGTTTCAGACGAACATTTTGGCAATATTTTACTACTTCAAAATAAAGGAATAAATGCTTTTGTATTATTGTTGTGACAAAAACATGGTTTAGACCTTTCAGATATTTTACATATAAAGCAAGGTTTCTTAACTAACGTCGATGTGAGAGCTTTGTTTACTGCTACTGTTGGCATTCCATCGCTAATAGTGTGCTATTGTCACTAGGAAACCTCGAGGATAAAGTAGTCTCAGCCTCGTTTGAGAGTATGGTGATACGGGTTTAGAAAATGATATTATCGTTTTCCTGCTTATAGGAAATGACGGTAAAATTCTGTCTCTTTCTTGGGTAGAAACTTGGTAGGTATATAATAAAAAGCATTACCGTTTGTTACTCGTTCGGGCCTTGAAAAGAGGTAGCCATTGTGCAAGATAAAATATCTCTTTTGCTCCTAGCGTTACACAGGGAGAAGAACCGGGTTCGTGTTAGAATTGATTTCATTGATCATTAAACTGTAAGATTTATACCTTTCCAACTCTACTAAAGTGCAAAGTAACATAAATGATTTATATTTACTTCAGTTATAATATCAGTTTGGAACTGATGTTATGTATTTCACAGGGAACAGTGTATCATGCGAGATTCTAAATGATAACAAATATGAAGATAAGTTATTTATTCCGCAATCTCAATATAGAGGGTGGATTCAGAAAAAATAATAACAATGGGCCTTCTAAGCCTAATTGCTAAGGGCGTGTCGATCCTAAGAAAGCAAATCTCGAACCGATTTTATTGGTATTTATTTTTAATTCAGTATTATGGCAGCACTCTGTTACATTATTTTAAAAGGTTCAAAAAACACTTTTGCCACGATTTTATATCTTTTATGTAAATATCTTCCCAAAAACAAAGACACCTTTCGCCATTATATCCTGTTCTTTCTGGAAATATCTTCCAAAAAATGTAATCTCGCCATTTCAAATATGTTTTCAAATCTATTTAATTTCTGTTCTTTTGATGGAATCATTATTTACTTTATAGAAATAATACCTTTCCTACTGTTCAAAATTATTTTTATCAATGTAAAACAGGAAGTCATAATCTATCATAGTAAGACCCATGCTCCTTACAATGGGTTACCTCCTTTTGGAAGGATAATACCGGTACCACAACGATGTAAATTTGGTGGTAAAATGCCACCTGGAGTAAACCGTATGCTTTGATTAATGCATCACTCAATTCATATTGCATTCTCTGCAATCTTTTCTCTACAATGGCTTTAGTGCAGAATGTGAAACTTTTACCTAAAATGTAGGAGAAAATGTCAGGAATTCATTACTTGCATACACGGATCACTGGCTGACACGTTATAAGGTAGTACGCGGCACACGTCACAATATACCGATAACGTCAGAATGAAGCGCATCTGAACCGCCTTATATAGTCTTGTTGTTTATACCTCGTTTTTTTTTATTACATTTCAATCATGATAATATATATAAGATAGGATGCAGTCAACGCACTCGTATATTAATGTGCAAAGACAATGTAGTAAGGTTTAGATGACCCTATGGTCCAAACTGCCTTCAGTCAGCGATATATTCTGAAAGTGTATGAGCTTCGAGGAGCGTGAATAAGACCGATTTTACAAGTGAATCAGAGTGGATCAGAAGCTTGCACATTTGTTTGCACATAGTTGTCATTATTAGACTTATATAGGTCAAAGGTTTGCACATTTTGCACATATATATCATTATTGGACTTGACGAGATATATTTGCTGATTGTCATTCTCTGGTCAGGAAAGCCTATATGTTAAATCCATAAACAAATTCCTATTTCTATATGTCAAAAAGAATGAGCTTTGTACTCCTTGGTGTAAATTGATGACATTGTTGCATAGCTAGGTTATGCTACCTAAATCGAAGTCTTCCACAGTGATCTGATGTGATGGATCATCATTACGAACTTTCTTGGATAGTGCTGTAATATGTCTCCGTGGATGATAAATTTCTATTACAAGCAACAAACAATCATTACATTATTCGCTTTGAATTAATTAAAAGCCACGCTTCTTTATGGAGGCTGTACTCGCTGTATTTTTGTCTGATGTATCGTATTCCACTTAAAATAAAGACTTCTCTGCCTCCCATTTCCATCTTGCCACCATATCTGCTTTGATTTGTGTCACATCATTCTTAAAACATGGCCAGTTGTGATGCTTCCTTATTCGTCAGTACTTCAGCCAAAACGTTTCTTTTTTAATTATGTGGGATAACTTTTGGTAATCTATTTCCTACCATTCTGAACGTTGATATACACAAACACTCGATGTCAGTGAAAATATGGTAGCCCTGTTCTTTGGAACAGGAGATATATTAGTGACTTCTACTACTAAATAGGATTTATTCGTGCTTTCTCCAATAGCTGATGAAATGTCAGCTTTAGAGTGGATATACGCTTCAGTTGCTTGTTATTCTTCCAACTAATGTCACTTTCTACTAACTTTCTTTGAGGATGACTACAGTGTAAGTTAGTTTCACCGCCTTCTCTTCTGCGTGTCTATTATACAAACGTTTCCCACATTTTACTCACTTTCTGAGATTGTCTGCTCGCACATACTTTACTTTCTCGTTACCCTTTTTCTACCTTCGAATAACTCTTGAAGGCATTTTCGCAAAATACCAGCTGTGTTGCGTGACACAGGCACCTCAGCTTATCTTATTCTAATCTCAGCGTCTTTTTGCTGACTTCTCGTTACAGAGAATACTTGAAGGATTTAGTAACATTCTAATCTCAAATCTTTTTACTGACTTCCCGTTTTAGCGAATGCTTTACAGATTTTGTAACATCCTAATCTCAACGTACTTTTGCTGATTTCTGTGTCAGAGAACGCTTTAAGGATTTTTTAACATCAAGCATGAATGTAGTCGGTCGCAAGCTGGACGTGTGATCCAACGCCATTCCAAAACTAATATGCCTGTGATTATCTCACTCGTAACTCGTTCAAGTCGAGAAAGATTATTAGAATACCATAGTACACGCAAGCTCACACCTTAACAAAAAGAAAAAAAACAAATTAAAAATCTGTTGATGAGGCAGAATTAGATAAGGAAAATGTATCGCTAATGCAATTCATAGGATTTGCACCTGAGGTACTGCGTTCATCACGTTATGAATTTTCAAAACAAACAATCGATCCTTAAATATACATGAAGTTAATGGGAAAGAGGAGAGGCAAACATTCACTTTTTCTAGTAAAGCATGACGTCTGAATGGATGTGCATAATCCTTTTGTATTGATTCTTGCATCGCATTTTGATCACTGTGATTCATATAGGCATTTTACTTTACTGAAAAGACACAAGCAAACTAAAACTGAAAAATACCTGTAATTGATCAAAATATCTTGATGGACAATGTAATGAGATCCTTAAGCAGAATATTACAGTTAGAGAATATTTTTCACTGGAAATAAGAAATCCAACCGACATCTGAGTTTATTTAGTGCTTTTGACACAATAGGCACAAAATGCTATTGTCACGACACTTCCAACAATTATCTTGAGTAGAAATGTAAGATCCATGTTATTGAATTACAATGTAAATAAATATGAGAGAAATACACGTGAACTTGTAACAATTGATATTAATACAGAAGTACATTAATATAGTATGCATGTAGTACACACTATTAATGTGGGGAAATACTCATTAGTATAGAAATATACTCGATACATTACATCATGGAATGCCGTTTTACTTGTTAATAAAACCAACAACATGTCCAATTTTACAGACCAACGATTGCACGGGCAATACCAATTTTTGAAATACAGGAATACACGAATCAGCCAAAACAGATGTCTTAAATCCAGACTTTAACACAAGTTGGTGATATTGGTTGCCAGGTCTAAAATGTTTGAAGTTAAACACATAATGTGACATCGGACGACCTGTAATTGTGCGTGTTTACAGTAACTATATTTTTCTTTCATAACAAATATAGTTCCTGTTTTGGCTGATTCGTGTGAGACTTAAATCTCAACCAATCAGATTTCCGGATTCTAGATTTAGTTTTAAGTCCGTACTTAAGTTCCACTGCTGAAATCCAGTCCAGGCACACATTGAACCTAAAAACATTACGATTTTGTCCTTCAGATATCTTTGAATGTTTGAATGATACATTTACCAAACGCCGTGCCTGCAGTCCAGTTATATAATGATTCGTATAAAAGAAAAGTAATTTTCTCGACAAAGTACGGAAATCGCCATCCCACCCCCTCCAATACATTCTGACGTGTTTGCATACTCATTGCAGCATCACAGTGGGTTACCTCCCTTGGGTACGATAACACAATAACTCTCTAAATTTGTTGGTAACATGAGACCTGAAGAAAACTACACGCTTGATAGCTGCATCACTCTTAGTTTATATTGCGTTTGCTGCGATCATTTCGCGACAATGGCTTTAGAGAAGAATCAGAAGATTTTGTCAAATACGTCGGAGATAAAAGTCAGGAATTTTTACTTGCAGTGATGAAGCGCAGGGCTGATTATGTTACAAGGTTGCACGCGGCAGACATTACAATGTACCAATGAAGTCACAATGAAGCGCGTCTGAGTAGTTATCAACATTCTGATTCTTTTTCCTTGGATTTGAATATGTGGTAAGAAAATTTAGGTAGGATCCTGTCAACGTGCTCGCGTACTAACGCACGAAGACCATGTACTAAGGTTTACATGACAAAGTGGTCAAAACAGACTTACGGCGGCGATTTTCTTTGAAACGGCGACGATTTGCTTTGAAATAGCATGAGCTGTGAGGAACGTGACGTTTCTTAGATTCCTAGCAGGTATATATGCTTTAACTCCCACTACCTTTAAGAAACTAAATAAATTTAAATAACGTAAATTCCACAATTGAAGGGAGACAACTTGCATAACCCTGAAGAGAACAAGTGCATCCTAATTATTCCTCAGCTTCTACAGGTAAATCATTTTTTGTATATTTCTAATGTAAAACCGTACGCTTGAATGACTTGAACAAGTTATTTTAGTACGCTATTTTTGTTGTTGTTTTTTTTTGTTTTTTTTTTTGTTTGGCAATTTGTCTGCAACATCCATAAAGACTTGTGACATAAACTAATAGTCATACACAAGGGCAATGATAGTAGGTGGGTCTTTTTTTTTTAGAAGTTCCAAAAATTAATTTTTACTGCGTAAATAAATAACTAGCAGTTCAAACAACAAAGTTTACTTACACTAACAAAATTAGTATATATGTTTATGAAAAATAGTATTTCTTCTTCCTTAAATCGGTGGATTTGGGTTTAAAGTTTACTGAAACGAACTTGTAGTGAACTAAAAAAAATTAATTGTAAAAAACACTCTGGATGATTTTAGAGAAAGAAAACTACATAATGTATACAAAAACCTTGTGTTAATTAGATATAATTAATATTATCTTTTATTATTATTATTATAGCAGCCAGTATTAGTGTTATCGTTGTTATTATTAATATTGAAGAATTGTGGTGGTAGTGGTGGTGCCATTGATTGTAATCATCCTCTTGATTGTCACTGTTCAATAAAAGCAAAACGACACAAATTTATTTTCCCACATTTTTACACCAACATAAATATCGTCTTTTTGATGTGAAGCAAGACAGCGATGTTTGCTATGGCCACGCAAAAGTATTAAATATGATTCATTTTTAATTTGTCTTTAATACATTGGAAGTAACAATAGAATTCTAAATCGATTAAATTGTACAAAACAATGTTCAAAAATCTTTTCAACGACAGACATAGATATAACAAAAGTGAGTTATAATGTATATAGTATGTTTATTTTGGTCATTGTGCTTGTACCTGCTTTGCCGGTCATTCATTTGTCACTGACCTGAAAACTGATCAAGTATAAAGGTCACTCGCGCCTATTTCTTTGTGTGCCAAATTGAAACAAACCCCCAGAAAGGAGTCTAAATATATAGAACATTCGTCTGAGAGTTACTGAGAGAAAACATTGGCAGAATTTCAACTCGTAAAATTAATGTTGAAGATGATGATTCACAAATACAAAATATGGAGGTTCAAGAGTCAAGTCAGTCTGAGTTTCTAAAATCCCTAATAAATAATTTTATGGAAAGTTAAATATGGAATTGCACAATTTACCACAAGATGTTTACACTGAGAAACTTGTCCCACTGACAAATTCATCCTTTGACTTAGCTGGTAAAGAAGCATTTTATGCGATGGAGCCAGGGAGCTTCCTGGTTGACCGCAAGATCAATTAGTCAATAAAGAGCCACCAAGAGAGTAATGAGTAGCCAAAGACATGCCATGGATTACTATAAATTACACATTTTCTAGTGATTATATTAGTTGAAATTTAGAGGAAGTATTCAATAGACCAAGGAAAACGAATACTACAGCTCTGGCATCAATTCGAGTCTCTCATTCAGTAGTTACCTGATGGAGACCAGAATCCGAATGTTTCAATACTACCTATTTTAATTACCAAATGTACTATCAACTGTTGCTAAAGTCAAAATTTAGGTAAATGAACTAAAGAAAACTACTAAAAAACAGACACAAATATTACATCTTTCTCAAAAGAGTTACCAGGTCTTTTGCAAAACATACTGCAATGAAACAATACACATATATGAACAGTTGGAAATGTGACAGAACACGGACAACATACAAATAGAAAAGTTAGCAGTTCTTCAATAGCTAGGAGCTCTACATAACTGGAGGCAAAACAAGCTAAATCAAGCACGTGGACATCTCCAAATTTATAAAACAACTTTCAACAAAACAATCTCCGACAGTTGTGGATGAATCACCGCTCAATTGTGTGATGAGCACAATATGAAGTTCATACAGTCAAAACAAATACATTTCTAATGATGATCACACGGGTACCAGGCAAACCACTGCCTAGCCTACAACAAGATTCCCAGCGTATGGGATTGTAAAAATACCTTCTAATTAGTGCACTGCATATAAGTTACAAGTTGTATTACGTATCTGACATCGATAAGCGATCTACAACAACATGCTTTATAAACTTCATGGAAGAGAAAGAGGTCGAGGTGATTCAACTTCAAATGCTTTAAGGCAAACACAGTTTTTCAGCGCTCTTAAACGTTACAAATAAGCATATCGATGTTGTTGACTCTGGCGAATTCTGGCAGGATAGTGTGCATCACAGAAAGCGAATGAGTTGAAAAGGCTCGGAAACTTCACTGGAGCAAAGAAGACTGAGACTTGAAAACAGTATCCGGAATCGCTGCGATGACAACATCTGGGATTAAGCGTACAAAACAGATTTTAAAAGAGAGACAATTCATCTGATGAAGTTTAAATAGACACGATTATAATGGATATAATGATAGGATGATGTTTACAACATATATTATTTGTATTCGATAGGTAATAGATGGGACAATTATTCATGCGACTGATTGTGAATTCTATTTGGCTTCTATTTCTCATCTATTATATTAGTATCGGACACACAATTCTGAATATAATGACTTGGAATATAAGTAAATAAATATGTCTTCTGCAATATCACTCTCAGACTGTTTAGATTTTCACCAGATCAAAATAGCACATCTATACGAGCACAAACTCCTTCCAAGGATAGAAGTAATTTCTTGATTCCCTTCATAATGATCATAAGCATTCATAAAGCTGAGATACGATCGACTAGTCCTATCCAGTTACACGTGGAAAAAGATGTGGGCGGCAATTTATAACAACACCAATATCATACTTGCTTCAATGAAATTGTTGCGTACCAGTCTCGCAGAATTGTAGGTATTGAAATCAAAGTTTATAACATGTCACATATTTCGTTATTTTGAGCATATTTATACTGGCAGAAGATCGTACACTCATGAAATCCTACCATTTGCCTATCTTTCTCGACCTTGATTGGATTATAAAAAGAAAAAAAGCAATAACAATTTAACAGTAAAATCCAAGACGAAAAATGAAACTTGTTTATAATTTAGTGGGGTCTGACAATCGTTCGACTATAATGAAAATTAATGTTAAACTAGTGCCTGGTTTCCAAGCAATTTCAGAAGAACTTTGCATTAACTAACTGTACTTTAAAAACTGCATTCTTCTTTAACAGTATTGAGATCCCTTGTTGCGCAGCAGTATGTACTAGTCAGGACTGTAATAATCCCAATCATTTAAATAAAATAAATAGATTTTTTTTATACCGATATGGTTACCGCGCTGACTAACTCTAGTAAAAGCTTAGTGAAGAAATCCAGGACTGGTCACCGTGTAATACCGGACTGGAACGATTGTGTGAAAGAATTACATGACTATGCACAAATTGCATATCTTACGAGGGGCCTGACACTGATTTAATGCATCATCATCTTTATTTCCTTCCGTAGAAGATTGCATGATGTAATAATTAAGTACAATAAATCATCTGAATACAATCATTAAACTTTTATGAAAATAAATAAGTACCAAAATAAATAAAAGAATACAAACAAACACTAGTATGAACTAAAGAAATGAATACAAACAAAGACTGGTAAAAAAATTTTTTTTAAAAATTGGACAAACTGAATCCGGGTCTCCAGTGCAGAAAGTCAATATTAGGCCTAGAGGCGACAGCCATTATCTGGTGCATACAATAATGACAAGAGATATATAGTGCGACTATCATAACACTGTTCGTCTGTTGTATAAAATAGAATATTAGACTAAAAATCCTTACAGTATATCCATCATTAAATTGTTCATCAGCTGCATAAGTTGCAAGTTTCAGTACCTTATTTGCAGAAGATAGCTGCACACTGCATGACAAAGTATGCTGCATACTGGACGAATAACTTGGAGCTTTCTTTGTCGATTACACCTGCTGGTAACCGTTTACCTAGAAGATATTGCAGTTGCAGCTCATCTTCTGCATTAAATAGCGTAATATGCAGGCTTAGTGGAAAGTTATCAGTAAGGAAATCACAGAAAGAGTTTCTGAAATTCGACATATAAGGACAAGCAACACAACAATGAAGTATCAAGTCTGTATAAACATTCCCACATCGAATGCACATATCGAGCTGTGCTTGAGGAACAGCAGCCCATAGTTTAGCTATATACGTAAATACCTTACTGTGTTGTCTGGTTTTAGCCGACTGCCATGCTGAGGCAGGTCGCAAGGATTCGTATATCGAAAATAATTTGTCAAAAATCTGCTTCATTAGACATACGAACTCTCAGGAAGCTATTTTCAAAACAAGCAATTTTCGACCTTACAATTTCTTTCCCATTTGGTTTATCTGGAATTTCAGAACGCTGCATATAATCAGTTCGATACTCAAGCAAGTCAAACTTCTTTAACTTATCATATAGATTTGAAATTAACCCGTAGCTTGACATGCATCCATCCAAAATGAAGTGAAATAACGCAACGTTAAACACACGTTTAGTATGTACGTTATTAGGCATCAAACAAAATCTGTGTAAAAACATCAATTTTCTTCTATCAATTTCGGACTGCGCTGATGTCCATCCTAACATTCCCAGAGCGATATCTGATCTTGTATGTGTTGGGAAGCCTTGTAAATGTTTGACAAAATACCTTAGAGTTTTATCCAATGAAGAGATGTCACTTTTTGAAATATTACACCATAATTCACTGCCATAAAACATTGAAGGAAAAATTACCTTTTTGATCACATTTGCAGCAACCAACGGATTTAAACCATTCGGTTTAATGCCAAGACCAAACAGACCGTGAAAAGAATTTTTCCTTTCTTGCATGCCTCGAGTATTGCGTCATGTGACGTAAGCTTTGAGTTAATCCGGCGTCCTAGGTGTGTTGCAGAATCAGTAACCGGCAAACATGACGGCCCAAAATACCATTTCATATTGACATAATTCTTATATCGCGGACCGAAAATAGTAATGTATGACTTTGTGACACTAAGCTCATATCGCCACTGTAGGCGTATGCTATATCTATCAGCTTTTGTAGATTGCTAGGATAAATAGCCAGAAGTGAAATGTCATCAGCAAGGGTAGGATTTCCCACAACTAAGGATCCAATCTTTGTTCCAAATCCACTGTTATCTAACTGGAGCAGCAAGTCATTTATAAATATTGTGTACATCAAGGTTGACAAAACACCCCCTTGTCTCACTCCTTGGTCAATTGAGAACCAGTCCGAAAATTGCCCATTGACAAGGACTTTGCTCTGTAAATTTATATACATGTTAAATAATATCAAAAGGGATTTACCCGTAATTCCCAACTTGAATAATTTAAAAAGTAACCCTTTGTGTCACACGGTATCAAATGCCTTTTTTGTATCAAGAAAAGGAGCAAAAACATGTGAACCCATGTTTACGTTATATTGTACTGATTACAACAGCGAAAAACTCGCTGTTGTGCAGCCTAAACCTTTTTGGTAACCATGCTGTTGTGAAAATTGGTATATTAGAATTAATATCTTTGAGCCAAGTTACTAAATGCGCATGAGTAATTTTCTCAAAAGTTTTGTAGATAACAGGCAGTGAAGTAGCAGGCCTGTAACTTTCAAGGGAGTTCTTTGATTTTCTGTTACCTTTGTACAGTGGCATTACTAACCCTTTTTTGCAATCTACAGGTATGTAAGATTGATCAATCATCTGAGTAAATAAAATTGTCATACACTCTATGAGGTAATCGCTGCCATAGATCAAATGTTCATTGATCCTCTAACTGCAACACGCAAGTGACTATATCTCTATTCTTTCCTTCTGTAAAAGCATTACTTTGTATTCCTTCCATGGTAATACATTCTAGCATTCCATGTCGGTGAGGATATTCCACTTTCTCATCCGCTATTTTTTCTGTATCCAACAGTTAATCTGTAATACTGTTGTCCAGTAGTAGGATCTTGAAATACTTTTCCATATTCTTTTTTCTCAAAGAATATTCCCATTACTTCTTTCATATGATCTACGTCCATATGATCTTCCAATAGGGTAATAGCCCAATTGTAACTTCTGGACTTAAGTTTTCCTAATCCATCTTCATACGAAGTCATTTTTGTAATAACTGACGTGGAGACTTGTTATCACTACTGCGTCCGTAGTAGGACTGAAGAGTGTCACGTCAATTGCTTTTATAGGTGTTGATCCGAACAGCTACGACGTCACGGTTCAAATCCAGAATAATCAGCGCTGTGCGCGTCATAACGTCATCATATAATTATTGACTGTACTGGCTGCGTATAGTCACCCATTCTAACGAAATACCACTTGCTGTATCGACTGTATCAGCACGTTGATTTACTCCACGTGTTCTTCTATCGTTTAATCTGTCGAAGATTTGTACTAAATTAGTACTTTGTCTTTTGATATATCTTTTTCCACGAGATCCAATATAACTAGATTGAATTTCACTCCGTTGTCATGATTTTGGTCGAATAAAACTAAAAGTTTTTACTTCTAACTCTCTTCGGTTTATCTTAGATTCCATATCTCTTTGAATTGTAGTCTAAATCGGCAATGATCAGACATAATATTTTCGATAACTCTATTCATATTATCCACTTGAATTTTGAGTCTATCGACTTCAGCTTGCAAACTGTTCGCTGTCGAGTATTGTTTCATAAGCTCTTAGCTTGTCTTCGAGATATCTGAAGAATTCATAGATATATTCATTGATTTCGGACTTGTATATATCGATAAATCTATTACAGATGTCACAATAATCTTGTAATGTAAATTCTCTCTCAAGAGCTATAACAGAAAAAAATGTACTTAGTGGCTCTTTCTCTCCAGTCTTTGCTTAACAAAACTAGTTTTCTCCGATGAATTTCATTTCTTAGAATCTCAGGAGTCACGTATTTTGACTTCTCACTTCCTCGTTCAAGATAATGAATTTTATATACCTTTTCACACAGTTCAATAAGCAAAAAAGGAATATTTATACACAATTGAAAACACGTCTTGATTGTTCAAAGAACACAGTACGTTTGATATAAAAACATATATCAAATGTATATATACCGCGCTGTGAGATTAAAAAGAGAAGAAGTGAGCACCGCGCGGTGCGGTGCTGTCAGACCCCAGAATCGTAAAAAATAGCATATAAGTGAAGGGGAAACGTGCAGAGGAAAGGTTAAGGGGGTGAAGCACGGGAGCATGTAAAGTGAAATCTCGCATGCTACGGGATTTGAGAAACGAGAGTTGGATAGTAACGTGCGCCGAATGGCCCTCGGCCATTCGCGAAGGGCTTGGCCCTTTGGATGAGCCTTCGGCTCATTGTCTTTGTTACGTTGTACACACCGATCTGGTGACCAAAGCTTCAGATGGTGGTGCACATGTGGCAGAACTCGCGGCCTTGCTCCATGCTCAAAAGGTAAAGATCGTGGCGCAGGTCAGCCTTGACCGTGATTCTGGCTATACCCTTAGCTCCTTAGACCTCTATGCGATCGGCCCGCAGGATGGAGTACATCTTGGGTCGCAGGCCCACGAACTCAGTGATGGGGGCGCCGTTGTACTTGTCCTTAAACTTTCCAACGACTCTTTTGTTGGCGTTGCTTTTGAGAGGGTGGCCTCTGGGAAGTCGCTCGTGTCGTACAGGTCAGGTGTCTCGGCCATGTCCTTGCAGACGTCCTCCGTTTCAATCTGGAGCAGCAGGCTGTCGGTGTCCGTGTACAGGAACTCGGTTTTAGCTTCGTAACGGGCCTTTATCTGGTTGTAATAGAAGTTATACATCAAGTATTTAGATAGGTCCAACACGTCCTGGCCTGTGTATGCGTGGCGGTTGAGCTTGAGCTGGCACTTGGTCGAGTAGACCACTACGAGGTTGTCATCGAATGTCTTACGGGCCTGGATGGCTGGGTCGGCTATCAAGCGCCGAACTTATCCTCTTTGCCCTATTCCCGGACCAGGTACAAGCGGATACGCCTCCGCATGTTTTCCAAGGTCATGTCGAATACCGAGTTATAACGCAGCTTGGAGTGGTCCTTATCGGCCTCGTTTGTGAACTATAGCGCCCGGTGTACCTTGGTAAACCTCATGCCAGGGCGCTGGTATAGCTGGGGGATCCTCTAGTGAACGACGTAGCGCTCTTTGGTCATCAGACTGGGCAGTAGCTTCGTATTACCGGTGTAGCACCCGCTCAGCCGTTTGACTAGGTCGTGCTGGTAGCTGGAGAGCCAGTCCTCTTGTATGCACATGGCCTCTGGGACTATCAGAAAGTAGCTGTGGGCGTCGTGGAGCTCCTTTTGATATTCAAGGTCAACTTTAAAGAGGTAGCCCTTGGGTCTGTCTGGACCAGGTCGACTAGCTTCCTCTGGATCTCTTAGGGGCCATCCCAGCGGTGGCCGCTGGTTGGCAGGCTCTGAATCATTGCCCATTCACACAGCTTATTGAAGTGATGCATATGATTCACATGGTGGGCTTGGAGGAGTCATTGTCCGGGCACATGGGTCTGTTGGCCTTGGCATATCGCTTAAAGACCAGAGACACCGCCGCGAAGAGGTGCTTGTCGATGTCCGTGAGCAGCTCAAGCTAAGTGTCTCTGGTTTTGAGTAGGGCATCCCAGGTCATGCCCGTGGTGGAGAAATAGTGCGGCGGGTCGATGCCGTAATGCTTAAGCGAGGTATCGCGAAAGGTTTCGAAGATGTCGGCCAGAAGGAGAACGTCCGGTTGCAGGTAGATGTCGTAGTAGTCGCCATGATCTTGCAGCCGAAGACTGACCATACGCGCTATCCGTGGGCATAGTCCTTGTCGGAGATATAGGACAGACTGAGGGTGCTGTAGAAGGCCTCGATGGGTGGAAGCTGCGGCTCGTCGAATCAGTACCAGCCATTCATGTACTCGCAAGGGTAGACGCTCTTTTGGGTTAGGAGGAGATACCGTGTTTGGTATGTTGGCTGGTTATCCGGAAGGCATCCTTAGGGGGTGTTATGCCGCTTTGCCAGGGAGGTGTTCAGGAACTGGAGGCTGTCGATAAACTGCACTAACGTAAAGAGAAGGTCATATACTTTTCCGTGTTGTTGGCGATGGGGCTGCCTTCGAGGCGGTGCCGATAGCTCCCATCAGTGGGTGGCCGTGGTAGCCTCGCAGATTATCAAAAATAACTGGGACCATAGTCTTTTCCGGGGATATACGCAGCTGGAGGTTACATTGGCTGTGGGCAGCCCCGCGGTATTTGCCTGCGATGTGGCAGTGGCCTCGAACCCGGTCGTTGCCTAGGCGCTTCTGGCAGATGTAACTGGCCCTGGCGACTTTAAACGCCTTGGTGTCATCGGGCGTCATTTCCATATGTGGGTCTCGGCTTGGAGAACATATCGCGTATGCCTATGAACTCGTCCTTCAGGCTCTCGACAAGGTTGGTTATGACGTTTGACCCTCTATACGTTATCGGAGGGTTGGATCTGCCGTCACAGCGGACGACCACGTAGCTGCAGCCGCAGGGGGTCTGGCTCGCGGTCTTGTAGGTGTCGCTGTAGGCGTCTACCCGCTTTACCAGTAAGTTTAGGGCCTCGAGGTTGGCGTAGATAACATATGGCACCTTCATCTGTTTAAACAGGTACTTAAAGTACAGCTTGTTTTTTTCGGGCTCGGATAGGTGGTCCTTTGGGGCTTAAAACCGATACCACGGTAGCCGCGAGTATAATCCTCGAGCAGGTCTTCCCTCAAGAAAGCGTGGACACAACTACAGCAAACGTGCTGACGATGCTCGTATTTTGCAATTTTGGAACAACGCTTTTGGAAAGTTCTTTAATCCATATATGTGCTGCTTTTCGTCGTCAGCGATTAGCAGCAGTGTTTATGGTCTTTTCCAGAGTTGTGATTATTGTGCGGAGGGAGTAGAGCGCCCGGTCTCAGCCCAAGATATTAACGGCAATTTCGGAGTTAAGGCTCTCAAACTTCGGTACGTCTCAGACCTGCATTGGAAACAAGAGTTTATCAAATCGGAGCTCGCTCTAATACCATGTATACTTGCTAACGCTCTCGGCGTTGTCGTCGGATGGGTATAGGACGGAAAACAAGGGCCATTCAAAGCAGCGGTTGTCTTCATTGTGCACGTTTACGAGGGCGCGTTTGGTGATTCCGGGTGGGGGGCATGGGGATATGCCTGTTGCCGCGAAATGGTTGGTACTGCGATATCAGCAGCTCCATGACTCAGACCACACCACCTGCCAGCCTGATCCTTTTCCCGTAAACTTTTCGAGCCTTGCCTCGATATCGGGGATGGCTGTTGCGGTCAGGCTCTCAAGGTCGTAGGCCGCCAGAGCTACGACAGCTCGTTTACTACGCAGGTTACGTTGGTTACAGTGGTGTCCTGGTCGGTCATGCACTTTTCAAGCGGCACCTTAAAGATTAGGCTAAAATTGACGCCCTTTTTTGTCGATCTCTCGTTTGAGGATTTTGATAACGCCGGGGATCATGACATACAGCAGCTGCGATCGATGGGTCAGCCTCCAGGGGATGGCCGACCTTGTTGTGTGTATTGAGTCAACTACCATGTTTCGGGCAGTGGCGTTCCCAGTCGGTCGCGTCCGCTTAAAAAGAGGAGGTGGCGTTGAGTCAACCGGGGCTCGACGCTTGCTGGGGTGGCCTCAAGTATTGGTACTTTAGCCGCATTCTGAGTGCTCGACGCTTCGCACACTTCGACAGTTTGACTGACTCTGCTGAGGCTGCGGGGGCTTGCGGCAGGATGGCCACTGGTGCCGGCTTGTGGCTTGGCACTTGGCTCGACGCATGGCAGACTTCGACAGCTTGGCTGGCTCTGCGGGGGTTGGGTGCGTTGTGGCTTGGACACCTTTTCACGAAGAGGAGGTGGTAGACGGGTTGACTGCGGAGGGCGGCTGGGCGTTGCCTTGGCAGCAGACGGTGGGTCGTTTAGGTGGGGTTGGCTTCGGTGGAGGTGTGGCCTTGGTGGCTGGTGGGAGGATCTTGGGGGACGGTGGTGGGACGACCTGCCGGGTTCGGGCCCTGGCGATCAAGAGAGACTCCAACATATCGTATTCGGTGATGTGCTTCTCACTGAGCATAACGTTCATTCGCTCGATGATTGGCATTTTTGCTGTCGCTTGCACCACTGTGTATGATCACGGGGGTATGACACAGCGTAAACTTTTCTCTAAATGAACATTTCTCGTCGGCTGTTGCTCGGAAGACGTGGTATGACACGGCGGCAAACTTTTCTTTTAAAATAAAATTATATCCCGGCTGCTGCCTGCGCTTGCAGGTGAAGTGTGGAGACAGTGAGGTAGACCCGTCTCTAAATCAAGATTTGTTGAGGTTGGGTCAGGTCTTGACCGGCCCCGCCGTTGGCTATGAGGCAGGCGTGGGATGCTGCGAACTCCGCTCCCACCGCTACTTTCGGAGGCTTGAGCATCGAGATTGCGAGCTGCGCCAAATCTCGGAGCTCTCAAAGGAGCAAATCGTCGGCGCGTTGTTTTCTTTTTCTATCCGTTGCAGCTTGCACGAGTGCTGACCATCCTCACAGTGGCTGCATATGAGGTGTTTGACTATTGTATCACCTCCGCATTCCCAGCAGGTAAGGATCCGTAGGACATATTTGTGTCTAGATGTGTGTATAGAGCAGTATGTGTTTAAACATCTTCGTCCGCATATCGCGGTCTTACCCAGGAGCAGCTATGCGCACGTGTTTGTACCCAGGCGAGGCATTTCTTGATATGGTGACATGCCTTAATCCCGCACGTCTCCGATTAAATATTGCGACGCCGCACTAGTCGCCAAAAACTCTCGGCGGGCGCGACCATAAAGGCCGCAGTCACGCTGGATCCTCATTTTTGGCTGGCGGCGGCTTCGTTTTGTTGATTTTCGTATGCTATGTGACAGAAAGAAGCGTTAGTTGGGGTGGTGGGCATCTGGTCTCGGTGCTTGACATCAGAGGGGCTGACCGGCTGATCTGTCACCGGCCTTTCCCTACTACTATTATTATTCGTTGTTGTTTTTGTTTCAGTTGTTTGTTTGTTTTTTTGTTGTTTTTTTTTTTTTTTTTTTTTTTTTTGGGGGGGGGGGGTTTATCCCATTTATTTTGTCATATCCTCCTGAACTAACAAAGTATAATGATACTTTAATAAATAAAAACATATATATTCTGCCATACAATTTCAAATTTTAAGACGAACTATCCGTATTTATATCTCGAAAAAAAGGTGAAAGGAAAAATTGGTGACATTTTCTAATTATTCTACGTTAATTTAGAATTTTAGTATGAACACTTTGGGCATTTACAGACGTTTTTTTGTTGTTTTGTTGTTTTGTCTTTTTGTTTGGTTTTTGGGGTTTTTTTTGTTTTGGTACAGGATGTATATGTCACGTGTGTTCAAGACAAACTTCAAAAAACAAAACAAAAATAAATAAATATGCTAACAAAGAAAAATATATTTTTATTTTTATTATTTTTGGGGAAAAGGCGGTGGTGGGTAAGTGGAGAATATAGAGGGAGAAAAATCTTACATGCGTGCTTATTTCAAATTAAATTTATCAAACGAGTCGAATAATTTGTATCTATTGCGAGACTTAGCATGCAAAAAATTTAAATTATTGGAAAAATGTAGGAGTGTATTTATCACATGACGAAAATACTGATTTTATTTGATCAAACCGCAGAATAGTGTAGTGCAATGACTGAAATAGATTCAAATGCCTCGTTACGCGGTTCCTTCGTATGACGTTTTGATGTCATTAGGTGTTATTACACGTGTTACATATATAACAATTATTATTATATACCAAACTCGTAGATATACATTGCGTGGGATGATCCAGTATATTTTCCACTTATTGGACGTCGTCAATCACTCACTGAGTGTTGTCACGCTGTCAAAAATATTGATTCTATAAGACACATTCTATATAACAGGACCCAATAAGTTTGTTGTTACGTAATCTAATGCGTTCGACGTAGTTAAGGAGCTAGTTTTGAAGGTGATTTAAAAATGTCAGTAACATAAAATTTTGACGCAATGAAACTGCTCGTTGACAATGCAGATTATTTGATAGATTGGCATTCAAATTTAACATCTAAAGACATTGAAGTAGTTTTTGATCAGACTTTTTTCCTGCCCTCGCGAGTCCTCTCGGTTCTGTCAACAATGTTACAGATCAGAACACATTATTGGCTATATCATGCCGAGTAAATGCGAGCTAAGTGCCTTTATCACGGACACATTGAGGAAGCCGACCCGGTGTGGCCTGGGCGGGTATCAAAACCCGCGAGTCTTGGATTATGAGTCCTACCCTATGCCAACTGAGCTACCAAGGCCCTCAGACAGAAAAAAAACACACCAAGGTAGCAGCGGCCAGAGATATGAAAAATGTCCAAAGGTGGCTTTGGGAAATTAAAAGAGAACCCAGATCAGTAGAAAACATTATATAATAGAAAAACTGACGGTTCAAAGTATGAATCAACAATCTCAATTTTACAAAACACAGTATGAAGCATTTTCTCAAAGACATGAACTATGCAACGTCTCTTAGGGGCAGAAGGTTCCATAAAATCAACCAGGCACTTACTGCTAAATAAAATGGAGCTAAAAAAAAGGGTATAGGAAGCAAAACTCGCTCATCAAAACTTCTTTCACCTGAAGACGAGGATAAATTGTTGACTTCGGGATAGATGGGCACGTTCACCCGCCGAGTCATGCATTTTACATTGTGTACCCAGGATAAGGATAAAGCTAGTGAGTCCCAGCTGGTGTGCCTGTCTATCCATAAAATGTAGCACTAACTGGCCATACATATGCCGCCTCAATCATCCACTATGATAAAAGCTTGGACCAGAATCAAAAGACAGACATCAGACATATATTGTGTTCCTACAGCAAGAAATATTTCTGCACGTCTGCGTTAAATCAGAGTGCCGCATCCATTAAACAAGTTACACCTTATTGGTGACAAGTCAACGTAAGTGAGACAACCCAGAGTGTGCTCCACACCCAGATCGGAGATCCAAATGAGTGTTTCAGACATATCTTCAATGGTACTACTATCAAGGATTACAATTTCAATTCAAAATAATCCAGAAATAGGTAAAACTACTTACCTTAGATTAAACAAATTGCATCAGTGTTAAGTGTTAGATATATTCATTGATCCCGAATACACTGATCCAGAATCACAATGTACTAGTAAAATTCTGCACTCGCTGGAGTACACTGTACATGTCCTTGTACGCCAAGGACCGAACCACAATTATTTGCTTAATAGCAACTATTTTTGATTTTCTGAATGACAGCAAATTTCGATCAATCAATATTAGATGGCTTGAAATAATTTGTTCATATTAAGAATGAATTTAATGTGAACACTCTCGTGCAAGTATTGCATGTATTCATTAGCGTCACATTCGAAGATTTGTACGATATTCTTCATTAAAACGTCTTTTGGATGTTGTTCGCCTTCAGGAAATCTGTCACGACGGCGAATTTATGCGCCGATGCGTTGTCATGGAGTAGATGGATATTTCGGGTACTGATGAACGGACGGGTGGTTCAGTATTGTTCCACAACTTTTGGCAACACTTAGGAGGCAAAAAGCAGAGTCAGGCAGAGCCGTCCTTTTACATCGAAAAATAGTGCGCATAAAACTCTCCTGACAGCCCGACTACTTCGAGCGATTTGTGATTTCTGCTTGTTTTTTCCGATCCAAACTTTATTATTTTCTCTTGAAAAGTCAGACTTTCATATCAACCAATCAGATTTCTGGATTCGAGATTTAAGTTAAGTCCTGACCTTGTTTCACTACTGAAATCCAGGCTAGGTACATATTCAGGGTAATGACATTAAGATTGCATCCGTCAGTGGTATTGTATTGTTTACCTGACCAAACACTGTGTCTGCGGGTCAGTTACAGACTGATTCAATTCAAAGAAAAATACTTAATTGTCTCGACAAAATGCGGAAAGTTGTGTTTAGTGCATTTCTTTGCTATTTTAATACCCACCTATCGGGACATTTTCTGAAGCTCATGGCAGAAGGTTGTCAATTGAAGATATATAGGATTTCAATCTCCCTACCTTTGACATAGCTAATGGATTGGGAGAATTCAAAGTCTTTAATTCAAGGGAGACAAATTGCCTAGCCTTGAAGAAAACACAATCATTATAATTGTCCCTAAGCTTTTATGGGTAAAGCTTTCTTGCATATTTCTAATATAAAAGGTACGGTTTAAGACTTTAAAAAAAGACAAATATTGTTTAGTACTCTGATTTTTCCCCCAAATTGTCTTTAATATTCATAAAGCTCCACGATCTAAACCAATAGTGGTACTCAAAGACAAAGGGGAATTGCATACATGTCCACTGAATCAAATTTACTGTCTAAATACGTTAAACAGTTCAAAAAACAAATCTTAATTAAAACTAACAAAAATAGGAATTATGTTTATAATGAATATTTGTTCTTACTTAAATAGATGGATTCGTTGAAATGAACTTGAAATGAATTCACATTTTGTAATTGTAATCACTTTGGAGCGTATACTGAGTACTAAGAATTCTTGTTACTTATATGAAATTATTTTTATTTATGATCATGATTATAACACCTAGTATTAGTAGTAGTAGTAGTAGTAGAATTGCAGTTGTTATTGTGTTCGTTTTTGTGGCTGTTGTGTTAGTTGTGGTCACCCTGTCGGTTGACACGATGTACAAATTGTCCAATAAAAACAAAAAGATAAAAATTCATTTCGCCACATTGTTTTACAACAACAAAAACATTGTTTTGTCTTAATGAAAAAAAATATATAGTTCGCCAAGTTTTCAAATATAATTCATTTTTTATTTCATTTGCAATACATTAGAAGTAACGGTAAAATTCAAAAATCAATTAAATTGTTCAAAACAATGTACTACAAAGCTGATACTCTTTTTCAATGAACGATTGATCAGTGGAAATAAATTCCATTATCTTTCACGATTCAAAGATAATAAAATGGTACAAGATTGACTAAAGCCAGTTCAATTGCAGCTAATTTCGGCCAAACCCCTGACTGCAAGCTTTGTAATTCTGACCAAATGATGCCGTGCCGTTGGTACATCAAATACGATATCCATTTCGAAATTTGAACATTTTTATTTTACTTAAAAAAAGTTTATGAAACAATCTTTTTATACCAAATTTCAATGTCACCATCCTCAGTTCAAGCACTTTAGCATTAGTAGAATAGCTCTTGTATGTTTCTTGTTTGCACAAACATTAAGCAAGATTTCAATACCTATCAAGAAGTGCCTGTATCTTTTTTATTTAGTTTTGAATTAAGAATCCTGATGCAAGATTTCCCATGGGCTAACTTTAATTTGCTTAGGGCAAGAATAAACAAACAAATTATTTGTTGCCAGCTGCATCACTCGCAAGGATACATTACCTTCAGGTCATAGGCAAATGTTGACCTGGTGAATGACATCGAGGTAGGGTTTCCTCAGATCTGCAGAGCGCGACATGTCAGTACAGGAGCAAGTTTGAAGATCTTGCCTCCCCGTTTTCTCGACCACATATATCTGATTCAACAATTTTCTGACCAATTAAAAGGCTCTGTTTGTCGACTTCGAGTAAGATTTCCACTTTTTCAGTAAGACATTTATTGCTGTTTTGATTAAAATTTTTAACAAAGTTTTACGACCGAAGGGACTAATTTGTTCAAGTCATTGTATAATTATATTTTTGTCATTTCAAATTCTTCACTTTCACTCTGTGGACTTGAACTGGATTGCATGAACAGTTGTACAAAATTGTATAACAGATCTACCGCTAAAAGAAATTAATATTTTTAAGTAGAGCAGTATTACTTAACATTTATCCTGTATGCCGAGAACCACATAAGTGAGATAAAATAGTTGCTGTTTAGTCCCAAGAATAAGATTTTTACAGTTTGTAAGACACAAAATTTCATCTTTGTTTCAAAATGTAATTGTCATTGCGCGTTGTTCTGGTGCCTACAAGATTAGCAATTGATCGTGCTTGCAGTTTTCGTAGCAAAAAAGAAATTGACCTCCTGACAGCAAGCAATAGCTGTGTGTAAACTATAATTAACTATCATTTAACATATACTCCAATGGACCACTGACCAATCCAATCACCTATACTATAATGGACCACTGACTAATACAATCACCCAGTTAAATGTGAATGTTACTCACTTATAAGTAGAATCCAACTGCAAACTGCACAGACCCAGATGTGCCGTCGCTTAATGCGTTAGCAGATCTGGGTATATGCAGCTTGTGAGGAGTAATTAGTAGAACAAACAACATAGACCCTGATCTGCTAACGCATAATGCGCCGGCAGACCAGGGTCTATGTGGTTTGCAGTGGGACTCGACTTATACGCGAGTATACGGCAATCGCGCATGAGACGAAGTGTTCCAGTTTGACTCGACTTATACGCGAGTATACGGCAATCGCGCATGAGCAAAGTGTTCCAGCTGGACAAAGTGGTCAGACAGCAGCCTAGTTAGTAATATAAAATTCAAATCTTGATAACTCTCCACATTCATCGTTGAATCGTCATGAAATTGTCACCACAAATGTATGAGTTTTTGTCAATCATCAGGTTTTTTGTTTTCGAAATACGAGAAACACCGATTTTAAAGAAATCATTATGCATATTAGTAGGATGAGTAATCTACGTTCTATTGATAGGTTAATTGATCAAAGATTAAACCAGCAAAGGAAGTACTCTATAATTAAATGCTGTAGTCTTATCCATGAGCAATCAGTATTATCTTTCAGACTTTAATTAGAATTCCATCAAGACCATCTAGCAAAGTCACTGACAAATAATATAAGTTTTGATTGTTTTAAATCTTTACATAGACTACTCTAAATTTAATATAAAGGATTCCGCTCTGATCAGGTGACTTTAATTACCTAAGCATCTAAACGTTCTGTCATTTAGTAAATGTAACTAGACAATGACTTCTTTTTAAACGGCATGCCGAAATATCAAATGTCAAATGAGGTTCGAGAATTACAGTTATCAAAGTGACATATCATTGATTAAAATCGTTTAACTTCCGCTTGAATAAATTTTCTATTAAACCTTATTAAAAGGTACATATCTATGTGTCTTGGTGACTACGCACATGTCAAAATAAGGCTACTTCGTAGGTAGCGGTTGACGCATATTTCAAATGCAATTGCATTTTTTTCTCCTGTTTTAGAGAAACAATTATCCTTTTCAAGGAAGAAATAAATTGTCCGTTCGAGCTACAAATATTAACTCAATTGGGCGACTGCACTCTATGCCAGTTAGAATCACATGTACTTACCACTAATGACTGTCCCTTTGTTTTCAGTGATGACTTTATTTGAGCATCTAGTCTTTTACTTTCTTCCTTCTATTTGTACTTATCCAGGAACTGTTTTTCCTATTGTAGTACAACGGATTTGGTGATATAGCCCATCTCATATAGTAGTACAACGGATTTGGTGATATAGCCCATCTCATATAAGTGACACTTAGCACTTTTCTCTTAGTTTTCTCAACCACTTTTAAATCCATTATTAACAATCTTGATAGGTCTTAAGTCTATTGCAGCTTACAAATGAACTAGCTGATCTAGTACAAATCAGTTTATAAATATGTATAGATGAAAAAATTCAGACTCCATTTAAGAAAAGTATGTATAGGGCTGTGTTTTGGTGGTGCTCTGACCAGAAACACACTTTGATCATTTGTCACCTTGTTTGTGGTCTTGTGACGTCATTGTTCACACAAAAGTGAACCGAGGTTTATACTCGGCCCAATATGGAAGATCGCGGATAGAGGGGGCCTCTATAATTAGCTGTAGTTGTACACTAAAGGAAGCTGGATGACAGGAGACCGCCATCTTAGTTCCTACTCTTCCCGTTTTCGCATGTGAACAAGACCATGATTCTGTTTTTACTAAATCTCAGGTGACACCCCAGGTGAGCATGAACCGATGATAATCAGATTAATCAAGTCCCCCAAATCGCTCAGTTGATCATTTTGAAATTCAGATTTGTTGCTCCAGTGTGGTACTCTACCCCCATCTCCAGCCCTTCTTACTGAAGCTCTGTCATACTTCTCTTGTGAGAAGAGATATTTGGGGAGTGAGGAGAATTGAACATGGCGTGAGTAGGCTAGCATCTGTCGGAAAAGAGGTTGTCGTAAAGTATTTTGACAGCAAAGTCAAATATAGATATCTAAAATTGAACATGTTCTGAGTAGACTAGCATCTGTCGGAAAAGAGGTTGTCGTAAAGTCTTTTGGCAGCAAAGTCAGATATTTAATAGATATCTAATATCAGATTTCAAACATGAGTGAAAGTTAATTAATCTTCGGAACTTATAGAATTTCAACATCTAGTGAATCAAACTTCAAGTCGAAAATGAAATGTTGTAACTTGATACCTAAATGGACTTCAAAAATAAAAACTAAAGCTATCCAACTGAATCTAACTTAATAAAAATGCAAATAAACTGCCTGATTACAGAGAAAGTTTCTTTCTATTACCAGTAAGGTTGCATTTCCAAGCAAGAAATGAACTAATATGGATTTATGTAGAGCCGTGTATCCTTGACATGACCTACGAATGAGTGAATCTAAATTCACACATTTAAACTAATAAATCCCAGGAATAAATGAAAATCAACATCTTTCCTGCCTTCATCTGGTAATTTGCCTATTAATGAGGGAAAATCATCATGGAAGATTATTCAAATTGGACAGTACCGCTAAAATAGATAAATAAATAAAGTTCGGCTGCAGTAATGAATTATGTGAATCAAAAACACCAGGGACCACTGAGAAACACTGAGGCCACTCTGGACACAGTATGCTAACGGAGACAGATCAGGGCAGTCGCAATATCTGATGCCATTCCGCAAACGGAAACAAACATCTATACAAACCTGCATTTATCGCCATATTGAAATTACTTTGAGTTACATGACTAAGACAAGACTGCTCCTTTAGTGGAGACAGTATGCTGTTTACATTGATTTGTGGAAAGATTCCATACGTTAAGAATATCATTTTGTGAGTGAATGGCTGGACTTCCGGAAAAACATGAATTTTTAACATCTTAATTACCGTATTATTCAAGGGATTTTCTGCCCGCGGAAAGACCGAAATGTTCCGATCCAGAACTAGGAGCACTTCGACAAAAATAATTATGAAGAAAATAAGCGAAAAAAAATACAGAACGACCCACAAGGAGCTGCTATAGGCCACGACCGATTTACATGGAGGAGGTCTTGTCATCTGTGTCTCAAATAATTACTGAAACGAAGAGTATTAAAATATTGAACAACTGAACTTAATATCTACAGAATTAGGAACCGCAAATTATTCCAACTTCGGCTAATATTTTTAGTATCGTTTTCGTAGGAGATTCTCCCTAATCCACCGAACTCCCTATTCTGTATGCAAATGTCTAGATGATTATTTTTCAAACATCTTAAAAAATTCGATCAGAAGTTATATCGTGTTGCACTATGTAATAATGTTACTTCAACCCAAGATACATACAAAAACTACGTATGTGATATGTTCACAGTCGGAAGAAAGCACGAGTTTCACATGACACGTGAATACATTTTGTTAGTCAGATTGGCGTGATGCAACAACGATTGAATTTCAGATTGTTGCTTCTAATTAACAAAACAAATTTGGACATCATTAACGTAAAATCCAGTATGTAACTTTGCATATTGCAACCACTGAAATGCAAGTATGAGACAATAATGGATATTTAACACTAATTATCAGTTGGTTTTTTTTCCTGTTGTTGTAAAATTGCACGTAAAAGAATTAAATAATGCGAAAAGAAAGTAACTATATGGCCTTTGAACGGGTTCGGAGTTGATGAACCGTCTTCCCTCCCTCTAATACTTGTGCATTTGCGTCTCCCTAATCGTAATCGAGGCCAGTGACTTATATCAATTTTTATTTTGGCTCCAAACAGAACTTATTTTTGATAACCTGAAAACTAATACAATCATCACAATGCATTCTATTATACACACGGTCTAAGGCAGGACTGAATTCCCCCATTGTTTCAAATGTAATTGATACATGCAATAGGATGCACCTTCTGTTCAATACTCGTACTAAACTGTTTTTTATCGAGACATAGGTAACGAATATGTAAAATCAGACTCTTCACCGCCTTTATTATGACTGCATGGTCAACGTTCAGAAATCTGTGTCTGACGCAACATTTTGTTGACTTTGTTTCACAGCACATACGTTGTACCAGATAAATTGGCAGGATTACTGAATGATAGAAAATAGGATCCCAGTTCTTACAAAGTGAGCGGTCGCGAAGCCAGACGATAGTTTCCTCTTAATGCTATGGTATAAAGACCATTTATAAAGGTGATTAAATTACCATAAATCATTCGTTACTCTTATGAAGAAGTACAGACGAGACTATGCAATATAATACAAGTAGTATCGTGCTATCAGGTATAGGTTTGTGGTTATCAATTGACGCATTTTGCAAGCCTTTTCACACCTAGAAGGCGATGATTAAATATCCAACGTAAGCGCCTTTGTGGAGTAGTTTAATCGTAACGACGATCGAAGTTGTGTTGTATAGGGACTGACTTAGTTTTGTCGTCTGCCCCACTTCTATATCACATCGAAATCTAGGGCATGGTTGTAAATTTTGGGGACATGTCTAACCATTAGACGTTCTTAATTTGACCAAATAAAAAAAAAACAATTATGATCTCAAAACTATTTATGTTTTGATAGCAAGTATTTTGTAATGTTGCTTGTAAAGGTGTTTTATAATTTCGCTGATATTATACTCAAACACAAGCTTTATCTTGATCATTCAATTGTTTTATTAATATATCTTTAGCATTGCTACTTTGTCTTGTGGATGAGAAACTTGCGAATGTGCACGGGAGGTGAACTGCTTTTGACGAAGTAATGAGTCAAAGTAGCTGACGGCTGGTGGAATAAAATACCGGTAGTACGATAGGTATTTCACAGGGATATCTTCAAACGTTCTCTCGAATAATAGACTTCGATTGGAGGATTGCTACACACGAAATACGTTAATATACAATCTTTTATCCTTTTTTTTTTTTTTTTTTTTTTTTTTTCGAACAGGGGGTGTCGTGGTAGAGGTTGTCTGACTACAGCGATAAACACTTACATCGACCTCGAAAAAACGCAGTGATTTTTAGATGTGACAACTAGTTCACCACTCCCAAACCCCGAGTCCTTTTTGGACTGAAAACCGAAGTATAGGCGAGAAATGATAACGATGACCAATCCTGCCCCAAGATTATAAATATATTCTCATACTCAGCTTAGACTTAACTCAAGATTCTGACGTCTGATTTGCTAATATCAGATCAACGAATACAAAGATTGTAGAATTTTGAGTTAAAAACAGGATTGAGATATCAAAGGAGGAATATCTCATTATGTGTCATTTTCTCGCTGTATGTGGCAATGAACAGACTTCTGAATAAGCACCTAATTGGTCATCAGATTTCTGAATAAGCATCTGATTGGTCACCAGACTTCTGAATAACACCTGATTGGTCGAACAGACTTCTGAATAAGCACCTGACTGGTCATCAGACATCTGAATAAGCACCTGATTGGTCGAACAGACTTCTGAATAAGCATTTGATTAGTCTAACCGACTTCTGAATAAGCACCTGATTAGTCGAACAGACTTCTAAATAAGCACCTGATTGGTCATCAGACTTCTGAATAAGCACCTTAGTCAATTATATTTATGATGACTTTGATAGTCTTAAACCTGTATATGTGAAACCACTCTGTTTCAAAACATGTATTCAAGTCCGAGTTGAGTTGGAGAATGTTTTCAGAATATCGGCGGTCGATTTGTCAAACACCCATCAGATCTACTTTACCTTATCCAGTTTTCAAACCAAATCTCACACCATGGGGTTGCATCCTCAAGGCAGACGAAAAACTGACATTACCATGCATCAATGAACGATGGGAATTCTTGTTCACAGTGACAAATTTAACAGGAAGGGTATGATGATCATCAGTGACTCCTTATCACTTAAACCGACAGGTGCTCAAACCCAGTTCTGCTAAGTTTTTACATGATAGGATGTAAGAGAACATTGAAGTTATTCGTGTGATTCATGATTTCGTCCCTCCCACATAACCATATTATTTTTCAATAATTCCAAATCTAGTTCAATTCGACTCTAGACACAAGATCAAGTACAGACTTAAAGAGTAGATGCATGATTCAACAAATTTTACATAATAATAATTAAAAAAAACATTTCGACGTGAACGTTATACCTTTTATACACAACATGAAACATGAAACTGACAGGGAGAATGTAGAAAAAAATCTTACAAAATTAGTTCTTGAAAAATTTACTCTGCATATGGGGTAAACAAACAGCCACTACACGGCTACCACGTTGAAACCCAATTCCAGTAGAATCCGTCTGAGAAGACCACTTATTCTGCGAAAAAATCATTGTCTCTCAAGACAGGTGACCATAACATTATATGATTAATAACCAGTGGGGCAAGTAAGCCGGTACGGCCGTACCGGAAAGAGGGGTTTGGGGCGGAGGGGGGGGGGGTCGGTACCGTACCGGTAAGAGTTAAAATCTACTTGCACCATTGTTAATAACAGTGCTCTTAGGTGTTCTTAGTTCAACCAGGCAATAGTTGTACCCCATGCAAAGATTTTTTTTTTTATTGTTGTGTATTTTGAATTTACAATATGTGTCCATGAGGTAAGTTGTACTTCGGTGGTCATTTTGTAAACAACATATTTACTGCATTTGAGTTAAAGGTCAGTCTTATTTACATAGCATTTAACAATTAGATTGGAATTTTCCATGTCTTGATGTGAGAACTGTCGGGTACGCACAGGAAATTTCCATTAGAGTTACTCATATTTTAGAATATTATGTCAGGTTTCTTATTCTTATATTTATACAGGTTTGGTAAACAAGATTTCATTCATATGCTAAACTTCATGTCATAAAGATCAGTCTAATAAGGAATTTATTTTAGTAATCAGATGTTACAGTTCTGAAAATCAGAGCCAATTCATGAGTTATTTTTTTGAAATATTCACTGGAATTACTAAAAATGTTCATTCTCATTTAGATTAATACTTCACTTTGGGATTTAAGTGAATTCATTCAAAGATATTCTGGATTACATCATTCAGGCATATCAGGACATTCAAGAATGTTGACACATCAGGACATTCGAGGCTACTGGAATTCATTCGGAACATTCTATATTTAGGACAAGTGATTAGGACACGTGGGAGTTTTTGATTATTTGGAATTTAATTCACAAATTGTAAGTGTCTTTTGAATTTTCATTTAATTACAGAGAAATAAATTGCTTGTTGATTTTACTTACATTGTTGGTTTCACTTTCTTTCTGTTACAATATTTTAAGACCTAGAATCGTAACAATACAAAAACATATGCAGTGAGGGTAGATAGATTGCAAAATGCAAAATTTAGAATGAAAATAAAATGAAAACAAGTCAAATGTGTCAACTGATAAGAATGTTTTACCCATCGGTGAATGCAGATGCGACTAAACTTACTGAAATCATTATTAATGAGCCAGACAATGCATTATGGAATATAAATACTCTACAATGTTGTATATCAAGAAGTCCAGTTGCACATGTTGAATCAAATTGTTGGGGTCGAAAGTTCCATTTCATATATCGAGTTTTGACATTTATTTGTTGAATTACACAGCGGTGGTTGAAAATTCCATTTCGTATGTCGAGTTTTTATATTTTGACTTTTGAATTGCACAACGGTGGTTGAAATTTAAATGTTATATGTCGAGAATTCCAATTTCATATGTTAAATCATATTGTTTTGTGTTGAAAGTTCCATTTCATATGTCGAGTTTTCAAATTGTATCTGTTCAAATACAAGGCGGTGGTTGAAAGTTACATTTCCTATGTCGAGGTTTTAGATGTTATCTGTAGGGTTAAAAAGCGGTGGTTGAAAAGTTCAATTTCTTATGTCAAAAATTAACTCTGAAAGGACATATTAGAGGTAACTTAAAAACTATGGCAGGTTGAAAGTGTAAACATCATGGAGACGAATGGAATACATTTTCTTTGCTTAAACAATTGAGGAAGATGGTAGTAATTAAGCGTGCTTAAATTTTGCAATATTTATTTATGTTCTGATTATAACCAATATTTGGAATATCATGATTTCTAAAATACATGCGGTTCTTGTCTTATCTTCACATTTGTGGGCAAAAAAGAATAATGTGTCTTTAAACAACATATGCAGTGAAATGGTTTTTCTAAATTATTGAATACGTTCTGTATTTGTATTACATTAAAATTAAAGGTTTCTCTGGCTGTGTATTTATTGTAGCATAATGTCGTAAAAAGGGATCGAAGTCATTTTCTGACATGCTTGTGGCAAACATTTTTACTTTGTCGCACACTTCTAGGAGGAAAAAACTTGTGTGCCTCAAAAGTATTTCCCCCAGGATCTAATAAGTGCATGGTAATTATCCTCCAAAAATGGCACTTTTAACGTGTATCTCACGATCAAAAGGGGACCTCATTTTATCATGAACTGCAAGGGCGGATCCAGAAATATAGTTTAGGGGAAGCTTCTGCATTTTAAGCGTTTCCATGTCATAATTTTAGCCATCTAACTGTAGAGAGCACTTGCTCTAGGAAACGTTCCTGTTGTTTGCTTCGCGCTCATCTTTTTTGTTGGGGGGGGGGGGGACGCCTGACACAATGTCAGCAGTGCAGCAGTCATTTCGCCCGATCATGGGTCAGATGATCATCCTACGACAGCATTACAAAATACATGTAATGTAATAAACATAACACAGATAGTCATCCTAAGACAGCATTACAAAATACATGTAATGTGATAAACATAACACAGATAGTCATCCTATGACAGCATTACAAAATACATGTAATGTAATGAACATAGCACAGAATCAAAAAGGTGCAACAGTAAATACAGGAGTAAACATAAAACAATGTCTTTCATACTTATGGGGATTTCTCGTCATAGGAAATGGAACTTTCAACCACCGCTGTGTAACTCAACAGAGAAAATAAAAAAACTCGACATATGAAATGGAACTTTCAATATAAACAATTTGATTCAACGTGTGAAATTAGAATTCTGGACATACAACATTGAAATTTCAACCACCGCTGTGTAATTCAAAAATTCAAATCTAAAAGCTCGACATACGAAAATGACATTTTCAACCATCGCTGCGTAATTCAACAGATACAATTTAAAAACTCGACGTATGAAATGGAACTTTCAACGCAAACAACTTGATTGAATATGTGAAACGGGAATTCTGAACATACAACATGGAACTTTCAACCACCGCTGTGTAATTCAACAGATAAAGTTGCAAAACTCGAAAGATGAAATGGAACTTTCAACACCAACAATTTGACTCAGCATGTGCAATTGGAATTCTCGACATATGACATTGAAATTTCAGTTGGATCTTTCTCATTGGACTAGCTTTTGTCCGCTACGGCGCCTCATACGAGAGCCATCTACCATAATCATGAATTTGAGAACCAATGTAGCCTTGTTCGGCGTTTGTACTCTCTGCCCGTATTCGAAAACTATGGTCTTTGTAACGGAAGTTATCTAGACCGCAAAAGTTTAAACTACGACGGAGTTGGCGGTCAAACACCGAGCGTGGCACAAGGTTCCCGCTTGACAAACAGAAAATGGGACCAGTGTGATTTCCACATGCGTGGAAGTAAAGCTTGAACAGGTGAAACCAGAGTCTGACCATTTGTGAAAGTTATACAATGACGAGGTGCAGCAGTGTCAGGCGTAAAGTTGCGGAAAGTGACGCTGACTGATCTTGGGTTGCATCTGACACTGAGATCAATATCTTACAGCAGCAGAAGAACCCAAGCTAATTATGAATGCAGGAAAACAAAGATAGTGTACATGAATTGCATTTGAGCCAATCAGCGCAGTTCTTCCTAGGAGTGGAAGTCTGAGTGGGGATCAAGAAGGGAGAGCAGGATCAAGAGGCTCAAGAGGGGATCCATTCTTGTACATAAATTATACTATTACAAATAGCTTTTTTCTTTGATATTCTTATACCGACTGTCTGAGGTTATAGGATAGTTGATTTCCCTATATCATTACAAAATTAATGCAGGTGGTTATTATTGTCCTTGTCTTTTCAAGGTCCCGGTCTTTCAAAACTTTTGGGGCACAAAACTCAAGCTCAAGCTCGAAGTTTGAAATTTTGCGACTAATTGTAACACTTCAAACAGACTTCAAACAGTATAAACAAAGAATCATAAAACTGCCCGATTGTCATAACTTGGGTTTCTCTACTTGACTGAAAAACTTTTATGACGTGGATGTACTCCATGTATCATATCGGATTTTAGAGTTTTGGACTTGTGCTTGTGTTACATGCTAATTTAACACGAACCTCAAGTCATTATTATTATTATTAAAGGCAATCGATTCATTCGTATTTGGCTACAAGACGAGGAAAGGGTTAAAGATCACGTGACAGTTCTGTCGATTTAGGCATTTGCAAATTTTACCAATTCTAATGTCGGGTTCAGATTCGCACGTAACTATTTACACATCTACGCAACAGTAACTTGAAAATGGATGACCTAGCACATTAATAGTTCTGTTTTAGATCAAGTGTTTTATGTTCATATGACAGCTTAAGGATGAAAGAGTTCTGTACGCGTCTGAATTAAAGGCAGTAAAATATAACTTCGCCATCGTATCGAGGTCGCATGGTACAAAAAAAGAATTTTGGCATGAGTGATGCAAACATAAGACAACCTGTGGAGGAGAAATTTTTATCTCATGGCAGTATAAATCAAAGGACTAATTTCAAACATTTTTTAACTCGAGCCAAGCGCGGTTATCATTACTCTTCTGTTGGTGGCAATGCCAGCGGCGGCTTTGCTAACTAATTTGTGAATTTCAAGGATGCTTTTCTATTCGCTTACAAAGCATTAATTTTCGCGGGACGTTCTTTTTACTGCATAACACTGGGCCCACTTGAAGTTCTTATGAATGCATACGTGTCTATGGGTCTGTCCTTGCGTTATGATAAACGTCTATTTCTAATTATTGATACAAGCGTAAATAGGTAATTAAATATCCATTTCTAATAAATCCTGTCTCATTAAAGACTTTGATGTTGTGTTTAGTATTAAATCTTGTCATTAATTTCTTTGCCCTAGGTTGTCTACGGTGGTCGACCTCCACTAAAACTGTTAGTCACTGCATGATGAGGTTACTTGAGAAATTGTCTACTCAGTTAAAGACCCTGATATCTTCAGGAGAATTCGTTCAATTTTATTTATAGTTTGGTTTGGTTTAAAGATATTGTATTGCCATATGTATTAAATATGCTCAGAATGTTAGTACACATTAGCCTTCCAAAAATGCATACATGTTCGTGTTTATCATTTTCAAGTTTATACCGCTTAAAGGTTAAAGGACATTTAAATATGTTTTTGAGCTCCTGGCTCGGGAGTGAGATAGGGCTTTCTAATTTAAGCTTGTGACACAAATCATTTTGAGAGAGAGAGAGAGAACGAGAACTTTCGATCAACATCGAGCATGGAATGACATTTTATATATATATATATATATATATATATATATATATATATATATATATATTTATATATATATATATGTATATATATATATATATAAAGCTACCTTTCACAATATAATCTACGTCATGATATTAAACGTGCAATTTGAATCATGACACAAAAGTTATTCTTTGTTAAAACTGGAATAATGATTCCCATTGTTCCCAAATCAACATAAAATTTTCTTATCAGATTTGACTGCATGATATTTTTCCAGTATACAGTGATCTTTAAGAAAATTGTCAACACATTCAAACTTGATGTATTCCTTTTTATTTTGCACATATAAATATAGTATTTGGTAAGAAGAAAAGAAAAGTGAAAAGGTTTTTCATATATTCCTTCTGTGTTTGTATCCTCAGATAAAACATTTTGTTTTTATCACTTGGTACAACATCTATATTCACTTTATTCCGAATCCAGGTGAACGCATCATTCCATTACCTGTTCATCACATTATATTTCCAAATTAAATGCATTGCTGTTTCAGTGAAATTCTTATAAAACTTACATTTATCGGTGTCAGACAATTTTATTTTGTATAAAGATGAATTTAGTAGTAAAAGTCTATGAATAACACAAAATTGAAACCATTGTAAGTTTTAATTTTCTTATTGTAAAAGCTTTAGAACATATTTTTGGACAACATCCCATATTCAAATTGATTAATTCCTTCCATTTCTTTTCACTAGTTGGTTCAGCATCCGATTTCAAAAGTAGTTTGTAAAAGTTTTTAACCGCTTTATTGCTACGAAAAATAATTTCTAATTGCAAAGGGATAAAGGGCCTAGCATTTGTAGATTTATCTCATTTTAACATTTTTCATAAGGACTTTACATATTGAATTATACATTGAAAGGCAATAAGACTTTACACATTGAATTGTACCTTGAACGGCAAGAAGACTTTACACATTGAATTGTACCTTGAACGGCAAGAAGACTTTACACATTGAATTGTACCTTGAAAGGCAAGAAGACTTTATACAATGAATTATGCCTTGAAAGGCAAGAAGACTTTACTCATTGAATTGTACCTTGAAAGGCAAGAAGAAATTTTACAATGAATTATGCCTTGAAAGGCAAGAAGACTTTACACATTGAATTGTACCTTGAAAGGCAAGGACTGTACACATTAAATTACACCTTGAAAGGCAAGAACATTTATGATATCATACATTTTTAGCTTTAAAACCATAAAAAATCAATAATATTTCTCTGATCTGTAAACATATCACCAATATAAGTAACATTATGTTCAAAACGTTTCTTGTCAAACACAGGTACATTGTCAAATACTGGTATCTTGTCAAACACTGGTACCTTGCTAACCTTTATAAGTGAATTTATTCATAATTTTTTTCCCATAAGATTTTATCCTGTCTGGAATATATTTTTTTTCTGTCAACAATTTCTAATCCAACAAAATATCACGGCAAAAAAACATTTTTTCGGTTGTTGTCTTTTTTGGATAATTTCATCACATTTAAACAAATTAAAAACCTTTCTTTTAGATAGAAAATCGTTACTAACCATGCTATTTTCAAAAATAATATAAATTTCTCAATATCTGTCACCGCCAATCCACCTTTAGAAAACAAATTGAAATAAAGCTTCTCTTTTAACTTTGTTTAGTTTTCATTGCCATTTAAACATGAAAGATAATTAATTTAGTTTTCTGATAGAATTTTGCGTATGATTTGGTAACGAAATGAACAAATAATTAAGCTTTGGAACGATTAAAGTTTCTCAAATTTATTATTTTACCAATTGATGTTAAGGATCGCTTTGCCCAATGTTTTCAGGTAATTTTTGTTTATAATAACCGTTTTATTTTCAAAATTTATCCCTACCATTTTATCCCAATCCACCGAAAACGTTATGCTCAATAATGTAAAGTCAATTATCCCCTGTAATTTTAACTTCTGATGAAAAATGTTAGCTCTGTACTTCTTACTTCCTATCCAAGCTGCCTTTGTTTTGGCAATGTTAAGTTTCAGTCCTGAAATCCTTGCAAAGAAGTTTAAAACAAAAATAGAGGATTTCACAGATTCCAAAGAACCAGCACAAATTACAGTGGTATCATGTCCAAACCGTGACAGTACAAATTATGTTTCCTTTAACTTGATACCTTTTATATTCTTATTATTCTTTAATAATACTGACAATATTTCTGCACATAATTAAAAAAATAATATTAGATACTGATCACTCTGTCTACAACCTCTGGAAACTTAAAAGAACCCTCTGATATAAAGCCATTTTGTAAAACTGACAATGAGATATTACAATCAAATGTTTTAAACCATGGCCTTATAATTTGTCCAAAATTAAAGAAAGTTAAAACATTATGAATACATTTCCATAAAAAAGAACCCAATTTATTTCAAAATCAATTAATATAATAATATACACAGAATTTGTAATTCTTTCTATAATATGCATATTATCATAACAATACCTCTATACTACTTTTATGTACTGTGACTGACTTTTTTATATGTGGTATTTGTGGTATTAGGGAAACAACGCACTGCCTAAGCCAGACAGCTGATCGAAATGGCTGCTCCCATGTGCTCGAGAAATGAACTACTCAAAAGTACACTAAATTTAGCAGTTATTAAAACAGAAAATGAATATTGCCAGAGTAGACAATACTAAAATTCCGAAAGTGAAATAAATGAACTATAAAATATTTTTAAAAATATAGGCTAGTTTGCTCCAAGTTACCTCTGAAGTCCAGGAAGTGAAAAAAATCCAAGCTATCAGGCTTTTGAAAGGTGCACATCTGATGTAAGACCAAGCTGTATACTCTTGAACACCAAATTACAACTATCAATCATACACCAAAATAAAGGAACTAAACAAAACCTAAAATATACAAGGTCCTTCCCTGTGCAAAGTGAGAGTAGTAGAGCGGAACCTTGCTAGTCAAATATTATATCATTCAATATTGACTTAATTCTTTTCGCAATACATCACGATGCTAATTTGTATACAACATTAATTATATGCCAGTTTTTCAGGTCCTGCTTTTGTTTATCCTCCTTGGGTATTCAAGTTGCATGTCTGCTCTCAAAACGGTTTACGGTTTGAAAAAGGTCCAGTTTCATATGCTTTATTAATTGTTCTAAATACAAATTCCCAAATGTCAATCCCCCCTCCAAACTTTTTTTTTATAATTCTGATGTGAAACCATCTGAACCTGGGCTCTTGTTAATTTTCACATTTGTTAAGCAATCTAATACCTCTTTTTAAATAACTTTGCCTTCTGATCTTAAAAATTGCTCTTGGTTAAGCCTGAGAATTTAAAAGTTTTTTAAGAAGATCCTCTAAATCTATGTCATTTATCTTATTTATCTCATTATATAGATTGTATAATCTTTAATTTCAGATTGAATATCTAATTGACTAATAATTATTTTATTTTCATCTTTAATTAATTGTGCAATTATTTTATTCTCACAGAATATATTTTCTGATGGCAAAAGTATTTTGTCGATTTCTCACCCTCTTCTACTCATTAAACTTTGGATCGAATAATACCTCATCGAAGCTGTTCTTTTCTCATATTTTAAGTTCTTTTTCTAGTCTGTAATAGTGATAAATTATAAGGTCCCATTTAACCATTAGACTGTAATAGAGATAAATTATAAGGTCACATTTAGCCATTGAACTGTAATAATAATAAATTATAAAGTCCCATTTAACCATTAAACTGTAATGGTGATAAATTATAAGGTCCCGTTTAGCCATTAAACTGTAATGGTGATAAATTATAAAGTCCCGTTTAGCCATTAAACTGTAATGGTGATAAATTATAAAGTCCCGTTTAGCCATTAGACTGTAATGGTGATATATTATAAGGTTCCGTTCAACCATTAGACTGTAATGGTGATAAATTATAAGGTCCCGTTTAGCCATTACAGTAAAGGTCCCATTTTACCGTTGGACTGTAACAGTGATACAGTATAGGGTCCCATTTTATCATTGGACTGTAACAGTGATACAGTATAGGGTCCCATTTGACCGTTGGGCTGTAACAGTGATACAGTACAAGGTAGCATTTGACCGTTGGGCTGTTACAGTGATACAGTACAAGGTCCCATTTGACCGTTGGGCTGTTACAGTGATACATACAAGGTCCCATTTGACCGTTGAGCTGTAATAGTGATACAGTACAAGGTCCCATTTGACCGTTGGGCTGTAATAGTGATACAGTACAAGGTCCCATTTGACCGTTGGGCTGTTATAGCGATACATTACAAGGTCCCATGTGACGGTTGGGCAGTAATAGCGATACATTGCAAGGTCCCATTTGCCCGTTGGACTGTAATAGCGATACATTACAAGGTCCCATTTGGCCGTTGGAGTGTAATAGCGAGATACATTACAAGGTCCCATTTGGCCGTTGGACTGTAATAGCGAGATACATTACAAGGTCCCATTTGGCCGTTGGACTGTAATAGCGATACATTACAAGGTCCCATTTGGCCGTTGGACTGTAATAGCGATACATTTACAAGGTCCCATTTGGCCGTTGGACTGTAATAGCGATACGTTACAAGGTCCCATTTGGCCGTTAGACTGTAATAGCGATACATTAGAAGGTCCCATGTGACCGTTGGACTGTAATAGCGATAAATTACAAGGTCCCATTTGGCCGTTGGACTGTAATAGCGATACATTACAAGGTCCCATTTGGCCGTTGGACTGTAATAGCGATACATTACAGGGTCCCATTTGGCCGTTAGACTGTAATAGCGAGGTACATTACAAGGTCCCATTTGGCCGTTAGACTGTAATAGCGATACATTACAAGGTCCCATTTAGCCATTAGACTGTAATAGCGATACATTATAAGGTCCCATTTAGCCATTAGACTGTAATAGCGATACATTATAAGGTCCCATTTAACCATTAGACTGTAATAGTGATAAATTATAAGGTCCCATTTGACCATTATCTTAAGACTATATTTGTTGTGCAGGTTCTTTTTCCTGTTTTAATTTCTAATTCTTTTTATATGTAGCATATGAAATGGTTTATAGACTAATTTCCATAAACAAAGTATTTAGGAATAATGAATCTGATATAGTACGTCTTAGACTGAATTTGATACATTGTCGATATTTCCATCCTAATCAGTTGAAGCGTATTGTAATTTTATTCTCTTCATACGTTTTTTATCAATGTAATTTTTAACTGTTATTAAATTTCCACAAACCTTTTTCTCTCATAAAATCATTAGAACACAGATTTAATATTATCAAGGAGTTTTCAAACCCATAACTTGGTTCATTTGTCACTGTTCCTACCTTCCGCATAAGAGATTCAAACACAAGAAAGAAATCCAATTTAGCTTCTTGTTTTAGTATTGTTTAGAGTTTGGCTTGGTTTCAATATATTGTATTGCCATATGTACAACATGTGCCCATAATTTTAATACGCCTCAGCCTTGGTAAAGATTGCATACATAACGTTTACCATTTTATTGTTTATACCGCTAAACTGTTCAAGGACATTTGAAAATGTTTGAGCATGTGCGAGTTCAGTAGTACACGCACATAAGATGGATTCAAATGTACATTATGGTTGCCCCGTTAATAGGTCTATCTGATCGGAGACAAAGATCTTTGATTCGGTTTGGCATAACTGTTATAAAGATTTCAAGAACTCCTTACTAATTGAATGACTTTGTTGCATCTTCTACCATTGTCAGCTATCGTCCAACTCATTTTTAACATATGACGAACATATCTGATGACCAGATGGAACTGGAGTCACCTGCTTCTTTATCATGTGGCAAGGTATATTATTCTGTTTTTATCATGTGGCAAGTAGTAGTATGATAATAACAATTTTGGATTTTTGTTACTGATCTAGGTAAAAGTCTTCTACCCCCCCCCCACCCCCACCCCCATGACTTTGTCCTCACATCACACGCGTGAACCCGCCAAATAAAGTTACCATGAGGCGCCCCTGCCAGAGGAAAGTCATACAGGGTAGAAGACTTCAACCTAGATCAGTAACCAAACACAAATTGCTATTATCATACTACTACTGTCAATCACTCGATTACGAAACCATACGAGTGATGATTAGAGTTCCAATCTCCGAAATCATACGAAATAGCCCCATAAGTGAAGTTCTCAGTACACTTGCAAACATTTACTCGATTTTCACTGTCTGTAAATATGCGTCGTTAACGCTCCGGTTTCGTATCTGTGCTTGGAGTCGCCGGTGCTTTTCCATTTCCTCCAACACGATGTCGAACTCACCCATGCTAATCGTTTTATGTTCGATAGCCATCGAGTACAGCTTGGTAATTGTATTGAGACTACTTTGTGCCGCCGCGAGATGTTCTGTATAGACACGTATTCTAAACTGCAGCCGTTAGTCGAGATTTTTCTCTTCTTAGTTCAGTCAATGTTGGCTCAACATAATTAACTGGGAATGAAACTAGATTGGATTTGTCAGGAATATTACTTCATCGTTGTAGAATCAATCCCTGAGTGTTTTCATGCCTGGTGGTGCAGTCAACGACCGGGCATTTACACGTGCTAATGCAATGATTCCAAGATAGCTTCGAGTTGGTATTGATACGTCAGGGTGGTCTCAACGGTTGATTTCTATTTGGCCCATAACAAGATTATATTTGAGCGTATACGAGGGTCTTTTAATATCGTAATTTTGAAGCAGATATTCGTCGACAAGTAGAACGAAATTACTATCAATGTTAGCATCACTGGTCAGCCGATCCAAATTCCGAAACCTCATCACCTCGATCAGAATCCATCACATATATAATGATAAATCTAATTTTGAACATAAACGCCAAAGCCGGTTAAGAACCAGTTCGGAAAGATGTTGAGTCCTTCGAGTCTCCAACGACCAATGATACCGACATCGTATATGTAAAATGTATTGGTAGATTGATGTCGGGGGGGGGGGGTGGGGGGGGGGGGGTCACGTAGTATTAATTCAGTAGACTGGAGTTCATTTTTCAATATTGCTATTGAACCAACCCCACCCACCAGAAAAACCGGATAAGATGAATAAACATTATCCAGACTCGCGCACCTTTAAGATGTAAGATTAAGGCTTATCAAAGTCATCTACGTTAGTGAAAATAAGTCGACAATTTGTTATGGTGGCAGTTGTTTCCACCTCTCCCTCGCTGGTCAAAATTCGTGTGTATCCTCCAAATGAAACTATTACGCGTGGTGGTGGGGGCACTTCGGCGATCTTTATATCCACGTATTGTTTCATCTCTTTATTGACAGTATCAACATAGTCTTTGATAAACGCAACAGACATGCCAGAATCTCTGATTCCCCTGATTTCATTGCTTTCGGCCAGGTTTCTCACGACAGCGCCTCGCAGCTTCACAACAACATCTGGAATGTCCACGTTAGATGTTTGAAGTTTTCCAGTTTGATCTTGGCAAATCATAAGCTCGCCCGGGTCGACATCAACAGCATCCCGGCTGGTAAACTCGGTCAAATCCGCTTTGGTGGCAAACCTGGTCAGATTCACATCAGGGCCGCGTCGTCTGCTGGTTGAGCGTCCGTAAATATCAATAGGCATTTCGTACATTATTAGGCGCACTTTCTAAGTGACAAGGTAAAATCAATTAGCGTTTGCGGGGTTGTTGAAGGCTTAAATGCATGCAGTGCTTTAACAAAAAGATATCCGCATATGAGGCCTTAGAATCAAGTTTGCAACGGCAGTGTTGAATAAAACGGCGGTAGACGACTTTGCCGTCTATGTAAATAATCAACAACTTCAAGTGGCGGTGCAAGCCCATACGAGTCAAAAGATAATAGATGTTGAGGTGTTACCAGGTATGCGACCCAATGAGCCCCAGGTCTTGTTGATGAATCCAGATTGATGATGCCGGTTTCCCTTGTGCGTGGGATCATCGATGTAAGTTCATCATGCATAAAGACACATCGGACATGTTTGACTGATTTTACCGTCGCAAGTAAATCAAAATTGGTCAATGGACGGGTCAACGGCGAGGCCACAACCGAACGCCTTGACCCAAATCTGCTCTTGAGGCCAAGGGGATAGTCGAAGACCCTTTCCTTTTCTATTCGTTTACGAGACTAAAAATCATAGATTTTTCCACCCACAGCCTTTTTCAGAGCCACCCCTAATGCAGTTCCAATAGCTCCTAACGCAGCCGCTTTTGCAACCGCGGAAGCCGCAGCCTCTAACAACGCTGGAATGGCTGCGAGGAATGGAAATATTCCACCAGTCTTTTGCATTTGTGCCACTTCTGATTTGGATAACTTTAAGGTCACTGAGGTGTTCTTTTGTTTGGCCACATTAAGCTGATTAAGTTGTGTTTGGGTCAACCACACGGGGATAATTCAAGTTAGGCCTCAGTGTGACCTCGCAATCGTTTCGTATTGCGCTCCTTAATTTTGCAAGCTGCTTTGGGCTAAGGCCAACCTTAACTTTGTGATAGGACATTATTATTTGAAAATGTAACAGGTTTAATTACTACGTTACGAATTTGAGAAAATTCTATCAATCTTCCACAGGCGCGTCAAGGACCCTCATTCGGTCACATGTGCACTTCCAACAACAGAAACTTATCGAAGAGGATCACAGCAATGCATCTGTAATCGGGAACAGCGGGGAAAGCAGTGGGATTAACACGTGCATGAAAGTACATATCGACCACGGACCACCGGAACAACTCCAAATCTTCCAACGAAAAGTAAAAAATCGGGTACAATACAGTAAAATCTTTATGAGAAATCTGCAGACCTGTGTCAATGTTCTGATGTCGGTCCAGGTACGACCACAACTTGTGATATGCACGTGCAACTTGATTGGTATTGAAGTTAAGCAAAGTTTCTTCGGTGGGTTCCTGATGACCGTTTAAACGTAGAGAAACTTCAGACACTCCTACCCGGTCAAATATCATTGTACTACGCTCTTGATCATCAGCTCGAGTTCTATCTTGAAACGCTACAAACACGTATTTTGGTGAGCTGAGACCATGTTGGGTTCTTATTTGCCATGTAAACTGTCCATTACGAGTACTTTGCTTCGAGTCTGTGGTGAGCGCGAGAAACGACAGATTTAACGCGGTTCCAGACTGCATAAACGACAACAAACGGTTTTCTGTGGTCAGTAAAGGGATTATCGCAAGCATCCAAAATGTTAATGTTGACAACTCAACTTTGTCATCATCAACCGCGTCATGATGCAAGATTGCATAGTTTGCGTTGCCCGTACAGGTTAATATGAATGTGCGTTTGGCTCCGAAAACAACCTTGCGAACATCTCTGCATAACCGGAATATGTGACTGAGGGGAATCGCACACGAAAACGACATCGAGGCTCCACTAAGTTGTTTTTGGCGCTGCGAATCCAAGGTTGAAATGTTCGTTGGCGCCCATGACTACGGTTTGTACATCTGCATCATTAGCACCGTTGCTGTGTAGTTTAGGTCGCTTAAGTGTGTACGATTGATTATCTGCAGTATGGAATGTATCTTTGAAAAACATCATAGACAGGCCAGCGGATCTCGCGTAATCCTCGCTGTATCTAACGAGTCCGAGAATCGTCGTGGCAATGTCAACGTTGTCGAAAATTTCATCGATTTTCTTTCCGTCGATGGAATAGCGTGCGCTGTTGAACAACGCCATGATGCCGTTGTTGACAAATCCACTATTAGTATTGGCGGGATAATTGGTACCGGCATTGTCGTTCTGTACAAGTTTTCCCTCGATTTCCAAGAAGGCCTCACACGGGATAAAATACCGAGACGTCTCTTGTACTTGTAATTCTATTTTTAATGGCTTGAGGTCCTTGGCCGGGGACGAATATTACTGAAAATGCGCGTTCATGTCACAGGCGGGATCGGGTGCATCTTTAAATTGTGCCATCGTTTATACATTATTGGTCTCGTCTAATACCTTTTGCGAGACAACCTTAATCCGCTTTCCGTTGTCAGATTTGCAATCGTCGAATCTGCTATACGTTGTTGAGCGGCTTAATTGATGATTTTACCAACCGGGGATGGCATTGTTGCTGTCGATGGATGTGTAACTGCTTTTGCTGGTGCTCGAGTCACTAATGGTCGTAGTTGATCTCGAATCGATTGAACCGCTTGCAATCCCAGATTTTTCAACCGATCCTCAACAACATTTTTGATGCTATCAACGACTCGCATTGCAACTTGTTTAGCGATTGATGCAGCGCACGAAGTCAGGTTCGAGAGCACTTTTAGTGCGCATTTGAACCAATCCCTTGACATCACTAAAAACATTTCCGTAATATGTTATACAAACGGGTTTTCTCGCGTTAGCAACACGCATATGACACTTCCACGTACGAATGTCATTGTATTTAAATATCATGTCGATTTCTAATGTACAGTTGTGTCGTCAAGGTCTCCCCCCCCCCCCCCATCCCCGTGCAGGTCCAACATTTGACCGTCCTGGTCCACAAGGGTAAAACGAATATGTACCAACCAGCCATTATGACATGGAAGATACACGGGCGGCGGGAGTAATCGATATCAAATCACCCGGGACCTAGCAAATAATATATAACCCTGCGATACTTGCGTTGTTGAGGCTGAGGCTTCATAACTGTAGCTAATAACGTCACATGTCAGATTAACCTGAATCGTTGAGGTACTCATGACAAAGTCTGGCGCGATATTGTATCCCAATGTAAGATTAGTTTGTCCCAGGGATTCTCATTAATGTCTTCAGGCCAATCAAGAACTGTTCTCAGCCTCGTAATTTTGAGATTCGATCGAGATGGCACAACTGAGTGTGGGCTGGTGTACGCGTATGACAATTTTAGAATCGCGCTTGATCTCCAATGTGATTCTCCGTCGGATGTCATTATTCATCGATTCAATCTCATACGCGACCGTGGGAAGTTTGATATCATCCCAGGTGGCGCCACCATCCGACGAAAACACGAACGAGTTATTCACGTTGAAATCCACAAAAGGCCGCGATCGAATATTAGGCTAACTGCGATAAACACGCAACGACGTTAGTGCGATCTATCAGTGTTGTAAGAACTAAGTTCATCGTATACATCATCGATGTCTTCAATAAGTTCATGCATCAATGCACGAAACGTCCCCGGGTCTATGATCTCATTGGTAAGCAAGCGCTGACAAATCGATGCGGCCTCATTAATGACTTCTGGTGCGTTGTTACTGGCACGAACTGACGCCACGAGTGTTTCCAAATAATCCACAAGGTCGTGGTGGACACACGGTCCACCAAGGCATATTCCTGTCGTTGAACGTTGTTCCGGTCCGGGTGCAGAAGGTCTTTGTTTGGGGGGGGGGGGACACGTCTTTGCTGGTGTATAGATCCATGTTCTTTTCGTACGGGTGATACACGACTTTGTTGTTCCAGTGTGAGTGATACATGTTGCTGTTGCTCATTTGTTCGTCTTTCTTCCTCGAACTATCTGTTTTTCTCCGAACTGCTTGTTCGTTTCATTTTTTTCCCTTAAAAATTTAGCAAATTCTTATTTTTTGACTCGGGAACATCTTTCCAATGGAGGTGTTTTGCGTGGAGGTTGGGCTTGGTACGAGGGTTCCGGTTCGTATGATGGTCCGGGTTTGGATTCGGGACCGGGTCCGCGTATAAATACATACTCTCTCATATATTCTGCCTATACTGTCTTGCCTTCTTCATTATTTTTCTTTTTAAATGCATTTAGCACGCTTGCAAAACGTTTCCACTGATCACCGGTGACATATGCCTTGTTAATAAACTCCCTGTGTACCATTTTAAGCAATATTGTGTCCATGTATTTATCATGTGTCTTTGATGGTACTTTCAACAAGACATCTTTCCAGTGTGTAGGTCTGTTAAGAGCAACATGAACGGGGTTGGCGAAGATCGACTGGCGAGCTACTTCTTTAAAGTGTCGAGCGTCTCCTTTCAGCTGCGACTTGTACTCGGGTGGTAGTCGTGTAGTACGCAGAATTGCGTCTGTGTCAAGTGCTTGGGTGCCTTTTGCGATCACATCAACTTTCTCTCCAACTTCTCCGATGTCTTCTTTGATTCCCGCGAGGCAACCAGCACGTTACCATTTGACGCCGTTCCAACCATGGGAGACAAAGCCTCCTAATAGAGCATTTGTGCGAGAGGAATTGCAAGTCATTCCCGCGGACACGAAACTACCACCAATGTTCATTTGGGGATCTTCCCGTGCCCGTACACATAAATAGTGATTCCATTAGGAAATATCCATCATTTGGTGTCAAGTGGGGACAAACTTACCTTGGTGTAACGATACACACCCATTCGATTTTCTTTGACCGCATAAGATTAGCTGCGTGTGCGAATTCACGTCGTTCCTGCAAAAATGTCACATACATATCGTGCCGGAGATCCTTTTGCACAATCACGCGTGGAACTCCTTTTGCCTTCTTGATGTTTTTGGAGCCATCAACCATGATTGAATACATTTTAGGTCTCAGTCCCACGTATTCCTCGGTATGTTTACCTGAGCACTCGTCCTTGAATTTTCCTACGACTTTCTTGTGGGTGTCACTAAACAGTGAATGTTCCTTCGGGTACTCGCTCTTGTCAAATTCGTTTAGCAGACATAGTTCAGTCATGTCTGCGTACATATCATTGGTGGTAGTTTTTAGTAACTTGTACAGAAAATTCAGTGTTACCAAACTTAAGTTCGCCCAGGTATTGTTTGTATTTTCGAGGTTGGTCTCTATTATCGCCCGCGGGATGCAGCACGGGTAAGAGCTCCAATTCAAAACATTGATTGTCCTTTTTTCAAATTGATAACTGCTCGCCGCGGAACATACTTTGGTGTTTCAATACAATGTGACCCGCTGAAATGCTTTAACGGGGAAATATGCAGTTCAACTTCCACCCATCTGTCCAGAGGCCATCCTGACCCTGCGTTGGTCAATTTTTCCAACGTCTCGAGAATCTTTGCAAAAGCTTTGTCGATTTCCTCATTAATGATCGCAGTGTCTTGCGGTTCAGGATCACAAGAGCATTGCTATGAATCCACTAGCTTGTAATTTTTAATGCATCCTCATTGTCACCGTTAAACGGCATAATCTAATTCACATTGAGAACAATCTCCATCTTAACCGCGGAGGTGCCCGTGCGCTGTAATGTTAATATAATGCCCGACTGCATCTTCAAAAGAAGTTTCACCGCGTCTGTACCTGGCTTGTATTCGATCGGGATGATTGCACGATAATCTTGTAAATCATCACGACGTTTATGTAGCTCAAACTCGGGGACTTGCAGTCGTGCTCAATGGCGATAACAGCTGTGATACGGCAGCTGCCGTATAGCTTATATTTTCCAAGGCATACACCTTTGCAATGATTGCGTCCCAATGCCATTGAACGTTTTTTATATATGCAGACAGTTTATCTAATTGGGTAAGAACACAATACCATGTAGAGTAAGATCTTTATTTATGGTAATCTGAAATACTGTACGAGGATCTTGTAAATAAATAGGCTTGCAACCTGAATAATCAGTAACAAATAAATCTGTAAACTTTTGTAAATTGTGTCTTCAGTCAATGGCGGCCCAAATGAGCTCAAATGATCCATCACTGAGTACTGCACCAACCAGCATATTTCCGTTTGCAGCATGAAATCCAATAATTTGAAACGTTTTGGATTGTTTGTATATCTCAGATATTCTTTTTGTTTTTACGGACATAAAAAGGGTTTCATAAAATCGCTCCCATTGGTTAGTGAGTGTAGATGCAAACATTGTTATATTAATACTAGAAGTATTTCTTTAAGTATGATGATCATCGCTGTCTTCGCTCTCACTGGTGACGTAACTATCATCGTCGCTAAGATTTCCTGCAGAATATCAAACAATGACTTTTCCGGTGTTTTGTTATACACTTGACCGAGTCTACGTCGTTGTGCTTCCAATAGAATCCCTAAGTCAATTATTTATCAAGATTCTCCGGATACGTATTTGAAACATTGTACAACATCTTTTGAGTCTCTTTAACAACTCTGTATGACGCATTTAAGCGAAATAGCGATTTAATCTTTTCTGTAACTTTAAAAATACTATATTATTCGGACAATATGATTCCCGCATTAGATATACCCATAAATTCTATCAAAATACTATTCGCATCAATCTGTGAACTTTTTGCCATTATATATATAATTTTTTAATTTAATAATCACACACAAACTCTGAGACAGCCAATATAAAATATAGCCACACAAAAAAGGAATATTTTATACACAGTATAGTAGCGATCAATAACCCTATTCCTGCAGTAGTATTTTAGTCTCACAGAAAAGGAATCTCCACAAATGCAATATAGTCGCAATCAACACTAGTAGCCTGACTGAAAACTTCACTTATGTGCATAGGTTGTGTGTGTAATCCAATAATAATGGCCGGTGTAGGTAGTATGATAATAGCAGTTTTGTTTGGTTATGATCTAGGTTGAAGTCTTCTACCCCAAATGACTATCCTCCGGTATGGGCACCTCATGATAATTTTGTTTGGCGGGTTCGCGCGGGATTGCATGCGTGCGCTTGTGATGTGAGGACAAAGTCATGGGTTGTAGGAGGCTTTGACCTGGATCAGTAACAAAAATCCAAAATTGCTATTATCATACTACTCAAGTTATATTATCATGTGGCAAGGTATATTTTCATGTGGCAAGATATACTATGATGTGCCAAGGTCTATTATCATGTGACTGGTATATTATCATATGGCAAGGTCTATTATCATGTGACTGGTATATTATCATATGGCAAGGTCTATTATCATGTGCTAAGGTATATTATCATGTCCCAAGGTATATTATCATGTCCCAAGGTATATTATCATGTCCCAAGGTATATTATCATGTCGCAAGGCACATTATCAATCATGTAAAAAGGCATATTATCATGTGGGAAGGTATATTATCATGCGGCAAGGTATATCATTATGTGGCTAGGTATATTGTCATCTGGCATTGTATACTATCATGTGACAAGGTATATTATCATGTGACAAGGTATATTATCAATCATTTAACAAGGCATATTATCATGTGGGAAGGTATATTATCATGCGGCAAGGTATATTATTATGTGGCTAGGTATATTGTCATGTGGCATTGTATTCTATCATGTGGCATTGTATAATATCATTTGACAAGGTATATTATCATGTGACAATGTATATCATTCTGTTCAAAATATTTATTGTAAATGAAAGGACTAAAATCTATATCTTTTCTCAAACTATCATAATTTTTTTTTTTTTTTTGGGGGGGGGGGTATGTCGCTTCTGATAAATTTTCTTCTCCTACCTCTATCTTCCTTTCATTTGACTTTCATTATCGTTGCTGCTAAATAAAAAAAACACCTATCTATCATAGTTTATATAAATTAAGCGGATAACTTTAATTTGACGTAGAAAAAAGATCAAATATTCTTATTCAAAAGGAAGAAGAGAAATACCTGACATTTCAGTTAACTATGGATTTTTTTTCAAGATTAAATTTGCACATATTTGCCGCGTAACACGTGTTCCCCAATTTCTCCAATGCAGTTTGTATTGTGGAGACAAAAATATATCAGACAAAACTTGTCTGACTTTTAAGTTAAAACGTATTCTGAAGAATATTAGTTGTCGAAATGTATGTAAATTTGAAGGGATCTCTAAATACAATGGGTGGACCTGTCCAGCGTCCTTTAGTACACTATATTTTTCATCTACTGATTAAAGGTCTAAAACTAAAATTGTAATGCTTTAATTTTCTCAAAAGATTCAATTATATGGCTGATATTTAAGCACAAATCCTTCTGTTCTATCATTTTTTTAATGTTCTATTCTAGTTTTAAATACAGTCTCTTACATTGCAGAGCATAATGTAAATTCTTGTTACTAGGGGATTGGTTTATTACATGCAACTTTTCGTTTAAACTTGACATAAAAGTATCTATTATAGTAAATGAGTCAGTAAACTACCCAATTAATCAGGCTTCAAATGTGTTGTATTAAAAGTAATCAAAAATGTGTGTGTGTGTGTGTGTGTGTGTGTGTGTGTGTGTGTGTGTGTGTGTGTGTGTGTGTAATCCTACGGTGCAGCTATTGTGTTTAGGGGTTATAACACATAGGTCAGACCTACCTCCCTTGAAAAACATTTAAGTCCCCTAAAGGCAGATGTCATATATGAACATTCTTGAAAGGTGGGGCAGTCCTTTTATAGGACATAAACATTAATTTACCTCTCTGTCTTTTCATGTGTCACACCTGACTGAAATAAGTAAGAAATTTTTCAGTAAAGTAAATCGTATCTAGGTCAACTGCTGGGCATATATCTCTGCTTTTCTCTTTTTGCATTTATCAATGTGTGGTCACATAATACAAAAAGCATACTTTGATTGATAACTAGTTGGCTACTTAGAAAACTACATATGTAGGTAGATAGATATTTAAGTAGGTAGGTAGATAGATAGATAGATAGATAGATAGATAGATAGATAGATAGATAGATAGATAGATAGATAGATAGATAGATAGATATGTAGATAGATAGATAGACAGACAGACAGATAGATAGATAGATAGATAGATAGATAGATAGATAGATAGATAGATAGATAGATAAGTAGGTGGGTAGGTAAGTAGGTAGATAGATAGATTGATTGATTGGTTGATTGATTGATATATTGATTGATTGATTGGTTGGTTGATTGATTGATTGATTGATAGCTGAAGTGATGCTCAAACCAGAAGAGTACATGTCAAATTCGCAAATAATACTGTTTAACCTTTTATTGTTTTGAAACAACATCAGTACAACGTCAGTAAAAAGCAAGAGGTCAAAATCAGAAAATTCTAGTGGAAATGAAACTTAACCCTTGTCATTCCTATCAAATATTTTACAGTCTGCCCCCTTTATTCATCATCTTGGTCAAAAGCTAGTTCACGCTGCTTAGATATCTAGAAGACACAGAGCAAAAATATTAGAGACTGCAGGAAAGCGCTGTCTCGCTGGGATATTAATTAGACAGAAGCTGATGCCATATTGTGCACTAACTACTGGATATGGCGCTTCGTTTCCGATCCGTATATTCGTAAACTTAGTAGGTACACTCGAAATCAGAGCACATTATCATTTCAATATAGAAACCATTGACCAGGATGACAACATGGATTCATTACAAATCCATAACATTGAATTATGAAAGTAAATCTCATTTGACCAGATATATTAAAACGGAAATACGATGGAGATAAATAGATGATCTCGACAACTAACCATCGAACAATGGTAATTAACTTTCTTTCTCATATAGAGTTTTTATGCAACTTTTAAGATAACAAATCTTTATATGCAAAAAGGAGTAAAAGACTACCCATGTAATCTCATTGTAGGGCGAATTCGATAAAATTAATTTAGTTCTGCCCCCTATAATAAAAAGTTTTGGAACTGGTGTGGCACAATAAATGAATCAGTACTATCATACGCTGAATTAATATGGGGACAGTTATATGCCACAGAACTGAACAAAGATAGAATTCAGTCATGTCACACGTCTACAGTAAAAACATTTTTTCATGAAATGCATTCTTGCGTCAACAAAAGAAATGTATCAAATGTCCTTAATATAATATTTGTCACTGTAACCTGGATAGCCGTGGCCGCCAAACTCTTGGTGTAATAGTATGCATGGACAGATTGTGGTGGTCTTACTTATTTTGGGATCATTTCCCTTGCCAAAGAGGGAGTCGCCCCGCTTAAAGAAATATACAGTACAACCCGAATGAGTGAGAAATTAAAAAATATTATGAATGTTCAGACATTTCATGCTAAACAATTTTGGAGTAATGTAACCCCAAAACGCAAGAAAAAAAAATGTATGTACTAGACACATTCCTTCTTTCAAAGAATGTGATCTTTTTAAAAATTTAGATATACGTTTTAATCAAAAATAGGAATTCTGTTGATTCCTGGTGATTTGCCAATAAAATAGTGACAAAAATGAAATGAAGGTGGAATGTAGCAATTATAGTGATATTCTTTGGGCATAAATTTTCAGAGCCTGTGGAACATACGGCAAGTACATTTTGCATAATCATCTCTATTGATAAAATAATAAAGACTTTGGAAAATTGGCCCGATTGTCTGAAAGTGAACAGGCTTCTCGGAGAACAGTTCATGTTTAAAATTAAAACCCACTATTGTCCTTTTCCCCATCCGGCCATTAATAAATACTTTTCTCAGTAAGGTCGCTGGCAGAGGCCGCAATAGCCATATATTAAATGTGTGGCTGGCAAGTTGTTAACCGCTCCTATATAAGTATTGGATGAACAAGAGGAATTTGTCCCCAACACCAGTTAGCCTGGGTGGAGAGACGCTTTGGGGCCCCGTCGGAACGATTGTCAGCCGGTTTGAGGGCCCCGTTTGTCGGAACGACTATAACTGTCAGCCGGTTGTGGGGCCCGTTAGAACGACTGTTAACCGGTTGAAAACGGCTGGTTGTTAGACCGGCCGAGACCCCTCCCCACTTAGGCTTGCTCAGAATTGTGTTTTATTGACATCAGTCGGTGCCTTCATTAAATTGTGTACATACAGGCACTTGACAATCTTTTTTTATTTACTGAAGGCACATGTGAACTTTCTTTCGGAGATGATGCTGTTAAGTAGTGCATGATAAAGAGTAACAAGGCTCTGAATATGAAGGTCCTCAAGTCTGATTTTTTTAAAGAAAGGCAGCGGACTAACGTCTGAATGGCATCTGTTTGCAAGCCTGTGATTTAGTACTGTATTGCCTTGTTTATGCGCATATTCATTATTATAAACGAATAGCCCTTTGTTTGGTCTTGGTTTAACTGTAAACCCTTGCCGACTCAGTTCTACATATAGTTTTTTTTTCTTTATCACACTCGTCGTAATTATCTATCCACATCAGCAGATACATTGAGTTTTTTCTCTTTTAAAGATTAATATTTAAATGAAACGCTAGGGAAAAATATAGATTGTTAGGTCCAGCGAGATTGTGTATGATCTCCTCGCGGGCTTCATCTTTTTAGCGGGCTATTAGTTCGTTTTTTGCCACTTCGTTGAAGTGTATGCCTTATGCAATGCAGGCGTATTTCATTTTTCATGGTTGTATATATGTCGATTTCATCTAGGATAAGCTTGACCTCTTCTTCAGAGATGGCGTTGTAGCGCAGCGCCTTAGATATGTAGTCTGTGATTGTGTTGAGTTTTGATTCGACTTAGACGCGGATTTCATGGTCCTTTTTAGCTTTCATGGATAATCGCCGGCTGATAAAATTATCAGCCACAGAAATCAGAGCACAGCTTAAAGTTGTGATCTCAAGGACAATCGCAATGGGGGCAGCAATGATTGTTGACAATATTTCAATCCCCGCCACACCGGTGCCCAGAAACACAACCAAAAGTCAAATACCATGCCCTCTGTTCGCAGGTTCACCGACTGTTTGTTTTATGGCCGATTACTGTAATGCAGCATAGCGCGTCTTTTTCGAATATAACTCTGCTTTTGTTTTTAACAAGATGAGTGATAGAGGGTCCTACATACCCCAAAGGAAAGGTTATTGCCGAGGACGTTTCGCTAAATATCACGTTGTCATTGAAGTAACAATCGAACCCTAGACGCTCCGGGTGTAGTACTTTTGGCTGTTGTTCCGAGAGTGTAAGCGCAATTACCCCTAGCTAACCACAGGCATTGTTCGTGTTTACACTATACCAACAATGAGGTGTCTACCTTCAATTAACGTCGGTCGATAGATAATGCCGCATCCAACAATGTGTGGGATTGGGTTGCGCTCAAGTGCCTTTAACACCGCGATAGACAGGTGGCTGCAACCCGGATATCAGTCTTCGTTGAATAGGGAGAGTGGATTATGTCAGCGGCAGTGACTGGGGAACGCGTGATGCCTTGTCCGCTGCGGCGTAATTTGTCCTGTCTTCCTCTGTGAATTTGCCGACAACCTCGATAAAGGCTTCGTCGGGAAGAAAGTAGTGAGAGGCGTTCTGCACCTGCAGATTAACACGATCATTTTGATTGGGATCGCGCGCTTCGTACGAGTAGTACTGCATGTCGACGATGCTGCGGCTCAGGAGCACACGGGACCCCATGTTGAGGCAAGGGTATTGCACGTCGTGGAAAAATGACATTGCAAAAGATATGTTGCCTTACGACCATCTTATAATATGGTGAGAGGCAAAGGCCTGTGCCCATGACCAAGTTTGTGACGACGGCATCGCGCATTTTGAACGGTATAGTCTTGGCCGCGGTGCCATTGGTCAAGTTTGCAGCGACAGGTTGAACCAGGGCGGCAGGATTTTGGCTGGCCACCTCGTTTACAACTGCGCGTGTTAGGGCGGCATAGTCTTGGCAACGGGCAGTACCAACTTGCTGAGGCAAGTACGTAACGTTTCCACACTTTTATTTCCGCCAGCGATAGGAGGGATGGCAGCACTTCCTAAATGCAAGACCTACGACGGCCGTCTTGATAGCATCTACGGCACGCAAGGCAAAGGCCCTGGCGGCCGGGGCTACGGCTCTGGCCAGTGCTGTCAGGGCCTCAGGTGCTGCCTTGACTAAGGCGTGGATGAAATGACCCAGTTCGTTACCACATGGTAAACGTAAAACCGGTCGGTAGGCGCCAAAGACTCGTACTCGTACAATATGTTGCGGGGCTCTCAGTGCTAGTTGCGATTCCCGCTGCGGACGGCGCAAGCTGAAAGTGTGGCTCTTTACCATCTAATATATTTTTAAAGTGGAAGGCGGTCTTGGACATACAGGCCAACGGTGCAGGTCGAGCAGGTTACTATTATGGTCGGTCAGCGTAAAGCGCACTTTATTGATGAGGGCTCTTTTACAAGGCATGTAGACTGGCAGGGGTGGTGCGAATGTCAGGAGCAGGCATGGACCCTGGTCTGGAGTAAAGCTATATTGAACGTAGCCAGGACTAACCTTATCACTGGTGCTTGAGTCCACATAAGAGCCGCCAACAGCATTGCATGTAAGATTTACAGCATTGCATGTAAGATTGACAGAGATTGTGGTGGTGATCTGCACTATGCCGGTCGTGATGCTGTAGCCCTGGCCGAGAATGGCGTTCACGGGATCTACCGTGGCGGGCCATTCCAACAACTGGCGCAGACTTGAGTTTGCAATGGAGACATCGCTGCCAGCCTTGAAAATCTGCCGAGGCTGCCCCGGAGCAAGTATACCAAAGTATCCCGGAGAGAAGCATCTACCTCGCCACAAATACTGCTGGCCAGGCACAAGGCTAGACATTCGACTAGACACCGAAGGCCCACCCAAGCCTGGAAAAAGGTTGATGTGGATCTGATTCATGATCTCAACAGTATTTAGTGCCCCAATGTCAGGGAAAGCCTCGGACGCTGGCTCGTAAAAGGAGGAATGAAAGCTAAACTGGTTCTGGGCTGGCACAAGTAAACGCTCTAGCACTGCCAAAACACTTGCTCTAGTTGTTCCACTTTCTATGCCTTGTCAGGGTTGTTCCTGGGGTAGAAAAATCCGCATCCCTGATTCAAGCCTCTTTTCGGGGACTCTCTTTCAAATTCCTTTTTGGAGTCCAATTTTTCACAAATTATCGCTCACTATACAATCTTTCATGCAATCTATCTCTAGCATTCCTAGGTATATTTTCTCTTCGTGCATCTAAACTTGTTTTATTATCTAGTTGTTGTGTAACTTAAAGCCATATTTGTATTAAGGTGGCACTATTTGACGCTGTGTCGTGCACTTTGTTAATTCTACGCTCCATTTTGGATGTTCCCTGTGACTATCCTCGCTGCCTAGATCAGACGGTTTATTACTTACTGATCTTGCCTATGCACGTTAATGTATCCACGAACAGAAGGTGATATACTTTTGTGGAGTTCTTTCCCGTTTTTATCTTACCATATATGGTCTCAGTAAGGGCAACAGTGCGTCTCAATGGAAGAAAACCTACTAAAACCTGAAAACAACCGGTATATTGCCATGAATGAGAAGATGTGGTCTCCTTTACATCATTATATTTACAATGATTCTAAAGTCTAATTCGGCCGTGTAGTCACGGAAACTGCTTCAATTCATACTCAACTCAAAAAATTAAAACTATATTAGAAAGACTCCCACTATCAAACTATACTTAGAGAGACTCTTACTTTCAAACTATACTTAGAGAGACTCGTACTATCCAACTATATTAGAAAGACTCCCACTATCAAACCAAACATGGAAAGACTCTCACTTTCAAATCATACTTAGAGAGATTCTTACTATCAAACCTTACTGAGAGAGACTCCCACTATCAGACCATACTTAGAAAGACTCGCACTTTAAAACCACACATAGAAAGACTCTCACTTTCAAACTATATTAGAGAGATTCACTTCCAAACCATACTTAGAGAGAATCTCACTATCAAACTGTAGTTAGAGAGGCTCTCACTGTCAAACCATAATATGAGAGACTATCACTATGTTACTTAGAGAGACTGTTAATATCATTTAAATCTGGATCTTAAGAGATAAACACACCAAAAGATTATCCTGAAACGTGTATGACTAAAACAAGCGTGTCATTTTGGGGGAGTTCAAACAGTTTTTTATCATTGAGCATTTATCGATCAGAGATTCATTCCGTGCCTCTCTCAATTTTTGTCAGCAATCCTGATGCTATTCAGGGTCAGTCCTAGCTGGATGATAATATACTTTATCTGCTATCTATTAATTACGAATTATAAACTGCCATCGAGTAATATGTGTACCTTCAATTCTTCCAAGATTAGTGTGCTGTCTCCGTGTCTTTTTCATTTTTTTTTCTTCACTTTTAATCAATTGCTGAGAGTATTTTGGTGTTCTGTGCACACTATATATATTGTTTTGTTTTCGTTTTATATCTCGACAATTTGAGTTGTACTAGCACTATATCACAATATTTTTACTACCAATGTTCTGTTGTGTTATTTTTTAATCCGCAAATTTCTTTTTAATCTGAACTCCATCTGTACATATTGAGGGAAACAGATCATGTTCTATATGATGTTTTACTAGCATGAGCAGATGACAAAGAAGAATTTGGATCCTGGATGCAGCCCATGGAAAGGTGGGGATAGGGTAAAAGGTAATATTTTCAGATGTTAATGTGAGCTCTTCCTTGTAACCTAAATTCCATCTACACTGACTGAAGTAAGATTATTATGTTTGGTGTGATGTTTCATTAGGATGGGCAGATGATAACGAAGGTTTTGGATTTTGGATTGAGCCCTCAGGTGAGAAACGGGTGGGGTAGGGGTGTAGTCAAAAGGTCGCATTTTCATAGGTAATACGGACTCTTTTATAACCTGAACTCCATCTAAACCAATATAGAAAGGGTGATCATATTTGATATTATGTTTAACAAGGATGAGTATATGACAGTGAAAGTTTCAAATCCTGAATGCGTCTCAGGAAATGGGGGTGGTTATAAGCGGGGGAAGGGTGGGTCAACGAAAATTTAAAAAATGCGAATATTTGTGAAGGCTTCTATCTCTAGCTTTGTATTCGCTTGTACTACGTGAAAAGTCTGAATGAATAAAGAACTTAAACATGAATCATTGCTTTGATGCGCTTTTTTTTACCATAGCAAGGGGGGGTATTTATCTGTAGTTGCTATCCGTTGAACAATTCTCCGTGTCTCTTTTGTACAGGACAGTGCAAACATTTATCATCCACTCTAAGACACATATACGTTGTTGTTGAGGAGAAACATGAGTAGGAGGAATAGAAACATTTATATTAGTACTAGAATTAGCATTAGTATTATTTCAATACTGCAATTATCATCAAATCGGTAGTAGCAGTAGTAGTAATAGAAGTAGCAGGGATGGCAATCACAGCAGCAGTTGTAGACAAAGACACTGCCGCAGTGATAGTTGTGCTTAGATATCCATGGTATCAGTGGTGATTATTGCATTTGTATTTTGAAATTTGAATTATATGAGGAGGTTTTGATTATGGTTGCGAAATTCGGAAATTAAGATTGATTTCCTAATTAAAGTGGCTATGTCACTGATAATAATAAGCGGCAACATCCTTTACAAAATAAAATGACAACTGGTGTTTTGTGGCAAACGTATGCATTAGCGTATTCTCCAGAAGTTGTATATGCATTCATCCGTACATACAAGCGTACCTCCTTTCCTTCCTCCTTCCTTGCATGTATGCGTGCATACAACACACACACACACACACACACACATATGGGCAGGCACACAGGTGTGTATAGTAGGCAGGAAGACAGGCAGACGATAGTCAAATGGACTGAGAATAAGAGAGGGAAAAAAAAGGACAGCTAGAGAGCAAGAAGAATTCAAAATCACGTATGTTTATCTCTATGTTTGTAATCATTATACTAACAAAATGTTCACAAAGAACTAGCCAGTGGGAATATACTTTATACTTATATACATAAATGTAACATCTAAACATCATCTATTCAAGTTTCATACATAACAAATACTCATCATAAAATAAGCAAATTTTGAAAAAAGAGTTGGAGGCTTTATAATATAGGATACCAAAAATACTCGGTAACCATTTCAATAAGTACTTAAACTTTTACGCCATCTCTCAAAACGATATCTGAATTCCAGGTGGAGATCCTAAAATTGGTGTATGTGGAGAGTAATAGAATCTTTCATATGCATGGGTGTCGGATAGAAAAATTCCACCCGAGGGTCAGAATTTTGCGTCCGACACGAGGCTTTGCCGAGTGCCTGATGCAAAGTTTTTATCCTGAGGGTGGAGTCTTTCTATCCTACACTGAAGAATGACGAAGGATTCTTTCTCTCAATTTTTTTTTTTTTTTTTTGTAATACTGAATGTATCAAGTTATTGTCAGCACTACCCGATACGATGACACGGAAGATAACGAAGTACTGTAAGTGCTTGACATCGAGTATAATTCACGAACTATTAAAATATAGCCTTTATTGTTGTTTATGTTCGATTTTTCCCTTTTGTTTCGTCTAATAACATTTCTTTCAGCTTTCAAATCATTGCAATAGAAATATCAAGAGTTCCACGGAACAAAGTGTCTCGCATGTAAACGTCGTTATTGAGATCGTGTTCTGCTTACGCAGACAAAGCAGGAATACCCAGCATATTAGTGAACCAACTTTAAGCTCACAGTAATAGTATCCTTAACTTTCCAGTGGAATACACAAGAGTGATATGGAAAATATGTGACTTTTAGAAACTTTCAAACAGCACCTGAGCGTTTCTGACAATTATGCCACCTGCTAACTGCTTTCGAATCTAGCCAGGAACTATTGGTATATCAGGGTACAAACTATAGACATAATACTATTATCCCGAAGTTTCAGCAACTGATGCAGAAGATATATGACTTTTAAAACTTTCATACAGCATCATAACATTTCTGTTTACGCAGGCATGAAAGGAACTCCTTGCATGTCATTGTCAAGGTTCAAACCTTGAGTCTTGGTAGAATGCAACAACTGCTGTGGAAGGTATATCGCTTTCAAAAACTTTCTCAAAGCACCATATCAATGTTGACAACGATGCCACAGCTTAATTTTACGCATACGAAACAGGAAATCCTAGCACATCAGGGTACACATTTGAAACATATACCTCCTATACTCGCGTAAAAGTCGGATCCAACTGCAAACTGCATAGACCTAGATCAGCCGTTGTATCATGCACACGCAGATCTGGATGTATACATTTCGTTAGGAGTAATCAGTAGAACAAACAAGATAGACCCTGATCTGCCGGCGCATTATGAGACGGCAGATTCAGGGTCTATGTCGTTTGCAACTGGATTCGATTTATACGCGAGTACGTATGGTATTAATACTATAATAAAGTTGCAACGGATGTAGAAGTTATATAACTGTAAATACAGCTTGTACACAGCACCTTAACGTTATCGATAATGATGACACCAGCTTTCTGCTTTTGCAGGCGAGACATGAACTCTTATATCAGGGTACAAACTTTAGACGCAGTAATTTTACCCTGACGAAACAGCAACAGATGTAGCAGATATGGGACTTTCAAAACATTTTTCACAACACATTAATTTAGCTGGCACTTATTCCACCAGCCTTCTGCTCGTGCAAGTGAAACAAGAACTCCATTTTTCAGTGAACAAACTTTAAACAGAGAATAATATTGTCCCAAAGTTTCAGTCGAATACAACAACATATGAAGAAGATATGTGAATTTCAAAACGTTAGTATAGGACCATAACGTATATGTCATTGTTGACGACATTTTCCCCGCCGCCGCTGCAAACGTGATGCCGGTGTCTCAACATTGACAGGCAAAACAAATAACTCTATAGATGTTCATTGCTTGATTACAAATTTTAGCATGATTATGACAAATGCATTATGGGTTCAAGTTACTGTACGGCCCCAAGGAACATCACACCTTATTGTTTTAGGTTCCATATACGGTTGCTCTGGAAATCAACTTTTACAAAAAGCACATAGGTTGGGGAATTGGCAACTCAAACATCACTTTCCAAAGTCAGCACTCGCCCAGTAATAATACCATACCATATTTAAGTTGTTATAACATAGCCAGGAACATCTCGAAACGTAGAGCCTTTTGGCAAGTTGACCTCAACTCTAAACCCTTCAAAAATCGTTGTTTGAGTCTTTCATTATTGTAAGAAAATTTGTATTAAGACTTTATATTTTACATCCATCTGCACCGATGTACAACTATGTGTCTAACTGCTGCAACTAAACTTGTATCGCTCATAAGTTTTACTTTTTATGCCACATCAGTGGTATTGGTGTCAGCATACATCACTGTCAGCTACAGTTTCTCATGTCATTATCTGTCACATATTGAATTTCCACCTAGAAATTGCATGCAGTGTATATGCGAATAAGAGAATGAACACGTCCTGTTTATTGTAGACATTCCACTACACATCCATATAGCATTCATATAAATCACGTGACTCTAGGTTCGAGGATGTTTATTGTTTTCCCTTCTATTTTTACATGATCAGGCTGGTTTAGCTAGTTTGACGCGTGATGTTTTGTGTCGTCAGACGTACTCAAATATAGGAATGTACTGTGCTATTTGAGTATTGTTTCTATCATGTTAAATAAACTCCTTTTGTAGGTATTTGTACATAATGTATGTACCTAGTAAATATGATCATCGTGTAAGAATAACGATGATATACGGCTTTTGCTGTGTGCAAATGTTTGCCAGAGTATCAAGGTAAGACCTTATACTCTCAGGCTCAAACCCTTCTCTTGTACTCGACAGATGTTTGAACATAGCAAACCATTTATGATCCCTATTATATAAAGCTGTTCTAACAATAGTGTTTCACCACATATCGTTGTCGCATCTTACATGCATTTCCAGTAAATAATTACTTTCGGATAAAAGGAAGCAATATTGCAGTCTCTGATCTACTATTTAAGAAAGAAATTATGAAAGAATATATGGTATCACTGGAGGTGATGGTGATACACCATTATGGCACTGAATATGACACTATTCGGAATAGAACCTCCTAATATGACAGTCGACTACTTAAAGGGTGAACCTTTGTAAAGAACAGCCGGCATTGGCACTAGTGAGCGATGATTAACTATAATATTTCTATCTGCTGTCCGCCATATTAAGGTCAAATATTGCATGATTAAAAGGACATCTGGAAAAAAAAAATAACACGTATTCTTAAATTGGCAGAAATAAACATTTTCAAATTTGTAACGTTGTGGTGTCAACAAAAGTCAGCTACTCTTATGAACGGGCATGTCGCCGATTTTGTATTTATTTATTTATTTCGAACCCATTTATCCCTTCATAATCTTCATCTAAGTTGATATCAGCAATGGTATATGAAGTGAAAAAAGAGCTCAAAGGGAACTATGTATTCTTACTGTGCACAAGGAAACCATATGAGATATACGGTCAGGTCAAATTTCTGGATTGTAGTGAAAAGCAGCCGTCCTACTAAGACCATGAAAAAGAAATTAAGGAGCTCATCAATTCATCAGCCTCATTTTTTGAATAACCTAAATCATTGTTCCGGGCATGCGTAGTGTGGAGCTGTAAACTTTTTTTTTTTTTTTTTTTTTTTTTTTTAAATAATTTCTCTAAAATGGATCTGTATCTTGCATATTACATCTATTCTTCCTTGAAAAATAAACTTGTTTATTAACAAAGTATGCATGTAAAGTATGCACTATTTATTAACAAAGTGTGCATGAAAAGTGTATATATTGGTTATTAACAAAGTGTGCATGAAAAGTATGTACTGTTTATTAACAAAGTATGCATGAAAAGTATGCACTGTTTATTCAAAAAGTATGCATGAAAAGTATGTACTGTTTATTAACAAAGAGTGCATGAAAAGTATGCACTATTTATTAATAAAGTGTGCATGAAATGTGTGTACTGTTTATTAACAAAGTATGCATGAAAAGTATGTACTGTTTATTAACAAAGTGTCCGTGAAAAGTATGTATGAACGCAGAAGAGTAGTCAAAATAATAGCAAAACACATTTTTGCTAAATTATGTTCACACTTGCTAATAAAAATGCAGCCTGCAAAAATGCTATTTCAAACGCAAAAATCTGTAGAAATTACAACGATTCAAAACTCGGTGGAAAAATAGGAAAATATGGCGAGGGTGCTCATAAATTTGCAAAGTTCATCCTAACTCTTTCGTTCGTAATGATCTGCACATTAAACATTTTACGTGTACTATGACGTGTGACTTTTCACGTTTAAACAGAAAATAATAATTTTAAACATGGCAAATATCACTGACACGGCAAATCATAAATCAAGCCATCATGTCGCCAATAAGGGACCTTTATGATTGCTGATTATTTATTTGGAGGGCCAACAATTTTGCTCTGGTCTGATGAACGTGATTATTTGTTCGATTTACTACCCGGTGAAGACCCTGAGCAGTCAGGTATGCCGATGGTGATCTACTAGATAAGTTATATATATATATATATATATATTATATATATATATATATATATATATATATATATATATATATATATATATATATATATATATATATATGAAATGGCAAATCTTTGAATAATATCAAAATAAAGTCAATTATGACAACATGAGATGACTGGACAATATCACATATTGCGTCCCGCTATCAATCCGAAAGTGCGTACAGCTCGGATGTGTTTGCGCATGCACACTTATGCGTATAACTCGGACATTTAGCGGAATAGGCACTATTCGGATCCATTAACATCTATCTCTCTCTCTCTCTCTCCAATAATCATTATATGTAAGATTCAAAGCAATTACTCATACTGTTTCTTTCTTTATTTCCTTCTTCTGTCCTTTCTTCTTTTTCCCCTCTTTACTGCATATTTAGATTGGAAAGAAATCTTGTTTGTGTGTGGAAGATGGATAGTAATAACATTTAAAAAGTTTACAGTTATAGAGTTTCCTGATTGTCTCCCATGTTTAAATACTCTTTTCCCCTGTATAATCTCACTCAAATACATTTTGGCATACATTTCACGTGAACACCTGCATGTTGCTACAACGAATAAATCATACAGCTTTGTGTTTATGATATATGAGCCTTTCGGGAATTCAACCTAACATTTTTAGCCTTTTTAAAACATGGCATCGCGTCTACGCCAGTCTGGTTCACTCAAAGCGACATTGATAACTGTATGCGCAAGAGGCACGCGCTCTATTAATTTAATAATTTGGTTATAATGCGAGAAATGTGGCCTGGAAGAAAGCGCTCTAGCTGTGTGACACAAGTTTGTAAAACTTTGTACAATAGACAGGTAACATAGACTGATAAAGAAGCACCGCCCCTTTAAACACATCCATCCATTCATAACCGTCTGCGCGTGTTCGCTTAAACGGGGGTTCCTCGGTTGGCTGTATAATGACAGTTCTCCATTGACCGGGCTTAGTGTTGGCTATGGACAGTCTGTGTTACGTATTTGTTATAGGACGAAGCGTTTTGTGTAGTGGAAGAAGGTGACTGACTGGGCAGTAACTGGACTCGGGAAGGACGGCAGATTTGAAAACGAGAATTGAGGATTTTAAACGCCTGGAATTCACAGTGTACGTTCAGGTGTGTCCGAATTGAGTTCGAAAGATTGTATATAAAACGGATGCACTATCTTAATCAGACTGACAATCTTTACTTCATTTTTTTTTTTTTTTTTTTTTTTTTTTTTTTTAATAAAGCTACAGAAAATTTGTAAGGGATCCAGTGTATATAGGTTTTCTTTCTTGGGATACATTCAGTTATCTTCCACACTTGGACATATCCCTGTTTACAGCATAAATTTTGGCCTGAACAAACAATTGCAGTTTATGGTTACAGTTCTTGTGCCAGAGATTCGAGGATGAAGATGCTGAAAATAATAGTATTTCCTCTCCTGTTGCTCGAGCTACAGTGCACGGGAATTGGTGCTAATAGTGCTCGTGTTCACCTTTACTCCAAAGACAGGAATCTGATTTTAAAACTCCATAATGACTTTCGTAGGTCTGTGGGAGCGACTAATATGAGGAAGATGGTAAGTAGTCAACGTAGAAATTCCTATCAACTCAAATCTTAGTGATATATCAACTAAGTTCAAACAAATCATAGTGAACAAAATATATATTAGACGTTGCCAATCATGTTTTGCTGATCTTTTTGCTGACTTGACTATTTCCAAAGAAACTTAAGAGCAAATTACAGTTGCACTTCCAATATATCATACCGCATACAGTATCTCTGTTACATTACAGTATCCCTCTGTTATATTACAGTATCCCTCTGTTATATTACAGTATCCCTCTGTTACATTACAGTATCCCTTTGACTTGAAAGTAACTGATATTATATTTTTCTTAATTTTGTCAATTTCAATTACTTTTTTTCATTGTTTTAGTTTTTACATTTCTGAGGAATTAAAAAAGTATTTCCTTGTTCAAAAGCTATATCTTACTCACAAACAAAATTCATCTGTGCACTCTTCTTTTGCTTTTTGTATGACATAAAGAAGTCAATGAATCAAGGAACTACATAAAAAGGCGCTATTGACACTTTCTGTCCTCTAAATAACTGTGCATAAAACTGTAAAAAAAATGTGTCCCACTTTGTTTGGATGTATTTTCGACAAATTAAAATATGCTAGTACTTTTTAATTAAGTCCAGGATGACAAAACTAACAACTCGTCTAGAACTGTCTCGAAATTTGTGTCAGTGTGCCAATGCAAAGCATGTTCGAGCCATATCAGCGCCTTCTAGTCTGAAAAGCACGGGGCTATCTCTGCCCCTATCTTATCACGTTAGCCCTCGATCCCAGGTCGGTCAGTTAAACAAAACCAAACGCACCTTTAACAGGCCCAGTTATATTGCCCATCAGCATTACCGATCCTTGTGCGATATGTTAATTTGTCAACGGGCAATCATGGTGTACGTTATTCGCAAAGACTGATCTATCGCCGGCAGATTTAGGCCATTTTTGTTTAAAATAGGATGTTAAACCAAATCTGCCCAACCATGCATATAGCTGAGTTCAATATCTTGTGCGTATATATATATATATATATATATATATATATATATATATATATATATATATATATATATATATATATATATATATATATATATATATATGGACATGACTGTAGCACATTATGCTGTTGCTAATCAATTGAAGACTGGTCTTGCTCAGTCCCGTTTTCAATGGATGGTCTGCCAAATGCAAATATAGGAGTGTTTCTTTTGCAACTTCTATATATGTTAAAGACAGAACATTGCAGACTATTGATGATTTGTCAACACATGTTTGATTAACCTGTTCGTGTGCATTACTGCAGATTATCTACAACTTGTCGTGGCCAAGAATATACAATAATGTTGTCCCGTTAACAACAGGTCTGCGTGAAGCTTTGAAAACCGCCCTCTGCCAACGACCAGTATGGGTCAAGCTTCCAGCCCTTTAATGTCCTACAACAAACAATATATTTCTGATAAGTCAATGGCAGGTCTCGGTCCATATTTGAACGCCCTAACGATGACATCAAATAAAAAGGGTATTGACGGTACTACTCGACTGCAAATAACACTGTTGATTGGCAATACAAATGTACTTTAGGCTCTTACTTCTCGATATTGACTGTAAAAGTTTTTAAACGATACACGAACTAGTCACACATACTCGTAGGGATCGGATGACATTTTCACCGCCTCGTCTCCATCTTCTTTTTATATTACACAGATTTTATCTTTGAATATAGAAATTTCACGAGATTCAGTCAAACCTGTCTGAAAGGTCACCTTAATTAAGCAATTATCTGTCTTAAACGGCCAACTTATCAAGGTCCCTTCTTTCAAATTACTGCTGGAATAAACCTCTATTAAGCAACCACCTGTCTTGAAAGGTAAATTTTCATACTTCCCAGAAGTGGCTGCTTAAGACAGGTTTGATTGTAGTTAAGATTTTATATTTATGCTCATATGTATCCTTCTCCATTTACGTGTTATATGTATCCTTGTCCATTTACGTGTTACATGTATCCTTGTCCATTTACGTGTTTTATGTATCCTCGTCAATGTACGTGTTATATGTATCCTTGTCCATTTACGTGTTATATGTATCTTCGTCCATTTACGTGTTGTATGTATCCTTGTCCATCAATGTATTCTAACCCATACGCGTGTTTGGTATTCCGGGTTGATAAAGGAAAAAAACACACCCTGCATCAAAATTTTGATTGATATAATTTGATTTATGAGAGATATACTTTTTTACACTGATGGCATTAATACATGTATAACTCATTGGAAAGATTATACAAGCACGATGTTGTTACATGGTCTTGAATAAATGGGTTTTAGGGTGATATATTTACCTGTAAAGAATCACATTAAATAAAACCAAAAAAAAAAAAAACAAGTTCGAGTTTCCTCTCACTTTTCCCATCCCGTTTTAGATATGTGCACATTTATATTGGGGTGTGAGGTCAGAGCGTATTCCTATCGAAAAAAATTGAATTCGTTGAAACCACGTGGTAGTGGCAAGGGGTAGTCGCTTTAAACTGGGGCTAGCAAAATTAAGCGACATTGAATCGAATCTATACCTAGCATATATCGATAAATATAATATTTCCATACCTAGCGTATATTGATAAGTATACTATTTATCTTCTCATTCATAGCAATTAAAACTTATTTCGTTTCTTTAATAAGCGGACGCACAAGCTAAATTTGCAATGTTTACAAACTGGACACCGTACTTTCCCATTTCTTACATTGCGTGGTCACGTGATCCAAATGTAGCGGCCTACATTTTTCTTGACGTCAGAGGTCAAAAGATTACGTGATACAGTCAACTTATATAGGGAAAAGGCCGATTGCGATCAAATACTGACGTCGCAAGTTTTGGTGATCATGTGACTAAGCAATGTTGCATGGAAATGTATGCTCTAAATATTGGATAATCGGTTCGTTTGTCCGCTTCTTAAAGTTACAAATTAGGTTGTAATTGTTGTCTTCGAATATAATTATTCTGCTTATCAATATGAGGTAGGTATGGATAGATATAATGTTATCAGAATGAGGTAGGTATGGATCGATTTAATTAGTTTAAAACATATTGTATTGTCAAAACATGATACAATGGGATTGGGCACAAGTTCTAACATTGTTCATATCATTGTTTTTAACTAGGAATCAAGCTACGGTTTATCAGTTGGGCTAATTTTTAGTTTTACAAGGAATACACAAAGCTGAGTACTCCAAGAATTTGGTTGTGAATATATCAGCTGCAGCATCAATATCTCTTGGTGTTACCAATAGATCGGTCCAGTCGGTTTCTTTATCAGTGTCTTGAATTTGTTGAAATCAGCTTTACTGTAAATCCAGACACGGCCCTTATAGGCCGCTTGGAGGTTCACGTTGACACTGATTGTTATATTGGGAGCATCATGGTCACTAATTTCTCTATCAATTTTTAAAATGTCAGTGTTGAGTATAGTTATATCATTACTAACAAAGATTGGATCAAGCAAGGTTTTGGTAATAGAAGTAGTTCGTGTAGGATTTGTTATCACATTTCGTAGACTATATCTCGACATAACATCGATTAAGTTTGCAGAACTAGATGGTTTGAGTAGATTAGTGTTAAAGTCCCCCATAATAATAATATGTTTATACGTGTCACTAATGATATCAAGTGAAGTTTCAAAACATTCCCATAAATTGATAGGAGAGTAGTTAGATCTATAACCTACCCCTAAGGCTACTTTATACGAGGGTAACGTAATCTCAATCCACGTGAGTTCAATGTCATGACAGCCAAAGTCCGAATCGTTCAGACGTTTGCTAATTAGTTTATCAGAAGCATATACCATGATGCCGCATCCGTGACAGTTTCTGTCTTTTCTAAAAGGCTTATTAAAACCATAGAGTTTTAAAATATCCATATCGATGTTAGAATTTAAATGTGTTTCACTAAAGCATAACATTGAAACATCTTCAGCTATGCTTTCCAAATAATCAAGTTTTTGTCGGATGCTCCTAATATTTAAATGAAGTATAGAGATCCCATTACCTTGGTTTGGTCCCGGGTTTGTTTAAATATCATCACAAAGAGTTGGTAAGAGGAAAATCTATAAAACGAATGGAATATTCTTGATCGGTGACAGTACACCAATTGCGTGTAATTGTTTAAGTAACATATTTCGCGAAATATTTCTGGAGTTCATGTTCATGCATTTACCTCTAATCATGGAACGATTGTTGAATACCCGATGGAGATTGTGTACTGCATTATGCAGTTATCCATACTCATTAGGAATTTTATGATGTTGTGACCGTTCTCGTATAATCAGTGTGTGAAACTAGCCAAAAAATCATGCAAGCCCACAGGACCAGTAAGCTGAATATGCTATTGGTCTTGTCTATAACCAACTGGTCCTGCATTTCATCATACAAGAGAACAAAATGTAGTCAATGACTCAATGGTAAATGCAGATAGACATGAATATCAGCCACTAGCATGATGATTTACATAACAAAACATGAACATTAAAGAAAAACACAAAATCATATATTTATATAAAATAGTCAAATGTATTCAATTTATTAAATTCTGCTTAACATGGCCACTGTTTACTGATCAGGGCAATATTATAGGCTGGACATCACAATCTGTTGCTGCCATTGATGACCAGTCTGAATCGTAGTCAGAATAAGAATCGGGATCCTCATCCATTGACTTGTCATCAATGACAGTCTTAGAACCAGACAAGCCTTCAACGATGAGGTTCTGGTATACAAAGTACAGCTGCCAATGAAATTAGGTCTACGGAAAGACGAGTTCCAGCAATGGATTGCATAGGGAACATTTAAAAAAAACTTGTTGGTTATTGCAGACATTTTACTGCTACAAATTTAAATTAGGTTTTAGCTGTATTGCTCGTCATCTCAACATAAGCACCACTGTGACTTTAATATGATCCAATAAATTGCTTCGCTTTTGTTTTGTTTTTTTACTTTGAATGTTTCTTCGTTTCTCAATACAAGTTGTGTTACTGGTAATTTTCCTCACTGTTGTTGATATTGTTGATATTTACTTCACAATCGGTATGGATATTCCATGTACAGATCGGTTCTTTCCAAAGAATATAGCAAAATCTTTCTTCCCGTGCTATAAATACATGAGAAAAATTATTTTCAACACGCGAATCGACAGTCATTCAGTTGTCAGACATATTGATCGCCAGTTGTTAGCACATTGATAGCAAGAACTGAAAACCTGCTACCACTGAGTCAGTCAAAGTAGTTAAGATTTTAGTTTACAGTTTAAGTGCTCTTATTCAAGTTTAGTACAACAAGCCGAACACGGAATCGATTCAGAAATTATGTATATTCTCTCTGTGTATACAAAAAGTTAAGCTCTTATGATCTTGGAAGGCTCGGTGAATTTTTGAAGGGTCCTCCATTTTGAAGGGTCCTCCACAGAAGCCATAGTGCACCATTTCTATTAACAGAAGTTATTAACCTTGAGTCGCAAATAAAGATCATCGATTTTTTAAATATTTTTTTATATTTTTTTTTAAATATGTAATGGGCGTGGAGGGGAAAAACCGAAATGTGATATTCTGATCGATACGCTCAGATATTATAACTTGCTTTGCTATGAATTATATGAATAAATCGGCAGATACTGGAAGTGTCGTAGTAAAAGTTATCGAGTGCAAATTTGCAGTAAAACTAGAAAATCATTGAAAGAAGTTTTCAGTACACGTGAACATTTACATACCCTATCTTGTTCTTCGTATACTATCGAGTAATTCTATGCCCATGAAATTCCCGATATCTCACTATCATCGAATCGAGTCTTTCAGGTGTGTTTGGGAGACTTTCAAAAACAATAGCCTAAAAATAAAACGTTTTAACGTTATGAAACAAAAATATAGAGAAAAGGACGTCTCAGACTAACCTTCTACGAGTAAAATGTCTGCAGTAACCAAGTTGTTTTTTTAAATGTTCCCTATTAAGTCACCAAATGTAAAGGTTGAAATCAATTCCTAACTTAAGAATCATCGTCATATATTGTTTTTAGATATTTGATTGAATGTTAACATTCTGTATGGAAATGGTCATTAATTAGTCTTCTATACCAATTATAAATTTGATGAGCATATGTCGACTTAAGATGCTTTTCCTACAATTCCAGATCAATATAGGTAGCATTCATAGATTCTTTACTAAAAAAAAAATAAAAATGAAGGACTGAAGACAATGAAGGCTCAAAGTCAGTTACTTCCACTGAAACCTAGGTAGTGCCACCAGGAAACCCAGTCCAATAAATCTCATATTCTGCGTTTTAGTAGTCCTTTGTCTTTCTTTCAGTTATGTTTACTTTACCAAGAAAATTATGTTCCCATAATACACTATCTTCTTGTAATAAAATATGCTTGTATAAACTGAGTGACAAATGTAGACAACTTGAAGTTGTAAATCAAGGCGTATATATTTTCTTTTCTATAAGACATTTCAAGACAACAATGTCTTAAAAAGATCCTAGTGGTGTCTTCCTGGGCCTTGCATACTTACGCTTCTTACTTTCAATAAATAAATAAAGAATGAAATTATTAAATAATGAATGAAAAAAGGAAATCAATAATGAAATAAAATAAATAAACAAAAAGTTATTTCTGCGGTCAGTCGGAACTTTAGATTGTATATGTAATATTTATTTTATAAAATAGTAATGGGAATTTGTATAGACATGAATTCAACATAATGATCATTATCATCATCATCACCATGGTTATTGTTTGGTGGTGGTGGCGACGGTAATTGATGATGCTAAAAATTTGCTAATCCCAATTCTAACTACAAAACATTTCATCAAATTGTTGAGAGTGTTTTTTCACAGAGATGCGTTTCAAAATAAAATCTTTTTTTCATTTTTTTTTCATTTTTTTTTTTTTAATGTAAAATTGGGACCTTACCATATCAAGGGCAAATTCATTACTTTTAAAATTATTCTGACGATAGTGCGAAGATCCTGACGATTAGTGTGTCAAAAATATGTAGATCTTGTCTTGTTTATGATTAGAATTCTTTGTAAATATAGTTTCGTTTTAGTTTACACATATTGTTTTAGTCCAAAATGGCAAAAGTCTAAGTCTACAAGTTCTCGAAACTTTTACTGGCCTTTCCCTTACATATTTGAAATGCAAGAGGCAAATCATTGCGGAAAGTTTCATCATATGTGTGAGAGAGAGAGAGAGAGAGAGAGAGAGAGAGAGAGAGAGAGAGAGAGAGAGAGAGAGAGAGACAAAGACAGACAGACAGAGACAAAGACAGACAGACAGTGACAGAGAGAGGTTATAACTGAGATGTGTTGGTTGGTTCTGAGTGTTGTTGTTGGCTTTTGTTGTCAGTTGAATCGCTTGGAATCTTTTTTTTTATAGTTTTCAACTGTCTCGAACAACTTTCGGTTTTTATTAAATGGTCTATCAACATTGCCGGACAACTTACAGTTTTTATTAAATGGTATATCTACATTAAATGGTATATCTCCATTAAGTGGTATATCTACATTAAATGGTATATCTACATTAAATGGTATACCTCCATTAAATGGTATATCTACATTAGATGGTATATCTACATTAAATGTCATATCTACATTAAATGGTATAGCTACATTATGTGGTATATCTACATTAAATGGTATATCTACATTAAATGGTATGTCTACATTAAATGGTATATCTACATTAAGTGTTATATCTACATTAAATGATATATCTACATTGCTTACAGTTTTTATTAAAAGGTATATCTACATTGCTTACAGTTTTTATTAAATGGTATAAATGGTATATCTACATTAGATGGTATATCTACATTAAATGGCATATCTACATTAAGCGGTATATCTACATTAAATGATATATCAGCATTAAGTAGTATATCTACATTACATGGCATATCTACATTAAATGGTATTCTACATTAAATGGTATATCTACATTAAGTCATTATATCTACATTCAATGGTACATCTATATTAAGTGGTATATCTACATTAAATGAAATATCGACATTGCTTACAGTTTTTGTTAAAAGGTATATCTACATCGCTTACAGTTTTTATTAAATGGTATATCTACATTAAATGGTATAGCTACATTAAATTGTATATCTACATTAAATGGTATTCTACATTAAATGGTATTCTACATTAAATGGTATATCTACATTAAGTGGTATATCTATATTAAATGGTATATCTACATTAAGTGGTATATCTACATTAAATGATATATCTATATTGCTTACAGTTTTTGTTAAAAGGTATATCTACATCGCTTACAGTTTTTATTAAATGGTATATCTACATTAAATGGTATATGTACATTAAATTGTATATCTACATTAAATGGTATAGCTACATTAAATGGTATATCTACATTAAATGGTATATCTAAATTCAGTGGTATATATACATTAAATGGTATAGCTACATTAAATTGTATATCTACATTAAATGGTATATCTATATTAAAATGGTATATCTACATTAAATGGTATATCAACATTGCCGGACAAGAGAGAATATAACTGTGTTGCAAGGTTTTCATGCTGAGGAGAAGCCAATAATTGCAGTTAATATGACTATTTCATGTAACGGGTAATTTCATTGCAGTTAATATGACTATTTCATGTAACGGGTAATTTCATTGGTCATAACATGATCATGTGACCACGATTAGCTTGTTAATATTTCTAAATAAACTGTTCGATGAACTATGGTTATTTCCTAAAACAGAGTCGCGCGAACAACAAAATTGAATTTAACACAAAGAAAATGGCGGTCATCATAGTTTGTTGTAAATATTTTAAATAAATAAAATGAAAAATCTAAGTATGCAAGCTCCCCTTCAGTCAGAAAATCGTATCAAACGTGTATTGGGGGCATGGACAGAAAACAGATATTTTGTTAAATCTGAATTGGGATGCCGGGGACGTTTTGAGAGGTGAAGTGCACCGGTGCATGCTCTTAAGTCTTTCAATATTACCACGTCTTCAAAGAGATCATTCTTTGCTGAATCTTTGTATACTGTTCATGTGTATAAACGCGTTCGAGTGTGCGTGTGGAGGTGGCGGGGGGGGGGGGGGTTAAAGAGACGTGGGGGCGAAGCGTTTGAAGTTGTCGGGCTTATAAATCAATAAAGTTAGCTTTGTATATGATGATGGGTTTCAACCAGACAAGACTGACCTTTGCTTCTAAGACGCCACATTTAGTCTGGTTTGTTTTCCTTAGTTTTTGATCAGATTTCAAGACATGCCGGGATAATCAGAATATCCTTGTTTGGTCCCAATGCGAGTCGAATAACTTCGACTCTCTCAAAGAGACTCGGAGGTAATCGTTGTGGTACTTGCCAGATTGGAAAGTATTTGGCGGACGAAAATTAAATTGTATGTCAATGTGGTTATGTTGGCGCATTTACTCATCTTAAATTAAATATTAATTGTTGTTCTAAAATTTAATACTAATATAGTTTAACCAAAGTCTATTCAATGCTGATTATTGAATGCTAGTCACATTAACTGTCGTCAAGAAATTTATAGACGAAAATTATTGATCACTATGGACTTTTACAATGGTGACCAGGTACTAAACTGGGTCAAGAAAAGAGCACGTCGGGCAGTGGCGGCGCGGGGGGAGGGGGCAAATGCCCTGGGCGCTGGGCGAGGGGGCACCATCGGAAGCTCTTTTTTTCCAACACCCTTCACCCGGATTTCAGAACTTAGATGGGGGGGGGGGGCCTGAAAGTGGGCAACTGACATAAAAACTGTTGTCTGTGGCAAAGTAGGGGCTCCACTAAAGAGCATTGCCCCGGGGCGCCTCGGTTGGGGGCGCCATTAAAGAACGATGCCCCTCGGGCGCCTCAAACCCTCGCGCCGCCACTGACGTTGTGTCTAATCGTCACAATATAGAGTAGTATGAACATTTGGTTTGTACTGGATCACACCTTCAGGTTGACTTCGACCAAAAATGTCCACGTACTTTAACACTGAGTTTTGATGTATGTGTTTCTCGGGGCGTGTAAATAATGACCTTTCAAAGGAATAGGGACGTATGAGAATCCAAATAAAGTGAATAATCGCCATTTAAAGGTATGTGTAATCAAATTCTAATAAACGACACCTGTTACTGAAATAGTCGGTACTGAACGCATACATGACCTGCATGACTTGTACTATCGGCTAGATCATTATAAAATGATAGGGTGTTGTCAATAACATTCGACGTTTAAACCATCAATGAAATATCTGTACTTTTAATTTTTAATGTTATCCTTAGAGCTTTTTAACGAAAACATTGAAGAAATCATTCGGTTTCGGTACTAGCCTCAAACTATTGCTTAGGTTTCTATCAGTGATGACAGATAATCTAGTCGTTGTGACGTCGATAAATTGATACTGATGTAACAACATCGCGGGCTGGAGGACAGTTCAAAATGGCCACTATATACATCCGATGTTGTTTTGTTGTGGCTTTGTTTTCTTCTTTTTTCTCTTTTCTTCTAATATTGTACTGAAAAGGCCTTGGACCTTCAGGTTGATCCCAGAATAAACGAGCAATCGGAACATCCTCGTCTCTTCTAATGCGAGACGAAAATCGACTCTCTGAAAGTAACTCAGAGGTAATCGTAGTGATACTTCCCAAATTGGTAAGTTTGTGGCTGACAAATATCCGACTAGCTGTGTGAAGAAGAGATCTTCATAATGCAAGACATACGTTGAAATAACATTCGACCTTTGACAAACCAGTGAAATACTGTCAGTTTTGATTGTTAATGTTATTTCTGTAACTTTTGAATGAACAAATTGAAGAAAACATTAAGTTTTCGTAGCCTGAAACTGTTGCTGACGTTGACCTATAATCTTTTAAGTTCAGTGAATTATAAACTGGTGTGCAAACATGATTCACTTAAAAAATGCTGTGCAAACTGTATGATCCACTTAAAAAATGCTGTGCAAACTGTATGATTCACTTAAAAAATGCTGTGCAAACTGTATGATTCACTTAATAAATGCTGTGTAAACTGTATGATCCGCTTAAAAAAGCTGTGCAAACTGTATTATCCGCGGCTCATACTAAAGTTTGCACAGCGTTTTTTTTTTCTTTCTTTAATTTTGGTTGATACTTCACATAAAAATTAAAACAATTACTCCTTATAATTAAATTGTAAACCTTTAAACAACAGAATAGCGGGAATTCTGTTTCAAAAAAAATTCCATTAAATATATTCATTCTGGCTGCCTTTTTTCTGTGCATTAATTCATTAAAAATAGTGAACAATATCTGTAATTTGCAAACAGCCAATCAGAAAACGGCTATAGTATTCGCCAGGCAGTTTGTACTGGCAACCTGGCACAAATTGACCCCTAGTTGGTAAATTCATAATATCTACATTCTCTATCGGACAATTAAGTAAATTTAAACAAAATTAATTCCATGGTGGATAAATACGTGAAAGTGCTAAATCATTTCATACTTGTTTGATTCGTGGGCCCATATTTACCAATGTCGAAATTAGGGAGTAGCTCCACGAAAAGCAGCGTACAACTTTATTTTTTTTCTTCTAATTTTTCAATATATATGGTTGATGAAAATTATATAGGCCTATACCTAACAGGAAGACTTTTCACACACACACACACACACACACACACACACACACACACACACACACACAAATTAAAATTAAAATTTTAGGGAAATTTAACTTTTTTTTTTTTTTTTAATTTTAAAGTTCAATTTAAAAGTCAGTATACATAAAATGTGAAAATGTTATGTCGCTACCTCCAATGATAATAATGTCATTCCAATTTAAAGTTTTAAGGTTAAGACACTGACAGGACTCGGGTAACAATTATTTTCCCTATATAGTCTCTACATTTGTTTTTCAGTACTGAACGTTCCACTGTGTCCAAATCCTAATAAATCATATGTTCATCTAAAGTATCTTCAAAGATGAACTCACGGTGAAGTTCTTGTCATAGGTTAACCGCCAATTTCTTTTTTGGAGAAGCTGAACTATAAGCAAAACAACGAGCCATGCTTATATTCCAAACTAATAAATAGTTTCATGTAAATCAATACCAAGAATTCGTAAATCTAAGCCAAAGATCACCACTAAAAAAAAGAGGAAAAAAAAGGGACTACATTCGTGGGTACTGACCCAGAAGTAATAATTGTGACCAGAGTCAACATGTACATGCACGTCATTAAGCGACGAGGCAAAATCGGTAACGTTTAAGGCAAAAATCGACAGACAACAGTACTATTTCCCTACTTTTCAGTTGCCAAATATGTTATTTCGATCGCAATGATCGCCCGCCTAACTATCATAAATTTTTAGGCTGCTTCTTTGATGACTTTGACTATTGCCAGCGCCACCTAGCAAATTTTGAATATAGATTTATCCCTTGTGGCATTTTCGGCAAATGTTGTGAAGTATTGTCGCCATTTTTAATTTCGTACGTTATTTTCAAGGACAATAACGCTTTAAATTGTAAAAATTTATATTATAACATGTTTTAATATTTTCATTCTACTGAATTATGCCTTTATTTAGGAGTAATGAGGTGAACTATTATGTACCATCAAGGACGAGTGCCCGTACAGAGGTGAATAAGTTTTTTTGCCTTTTTATTCACTTTTGGAAATGCCTGAATATTCCATAGTTTCTTCGTTTTAAGGCATACAAAAATTGTTTTAATTTTGGGGATGTTTGAAATGTTCCCTTTTCTGACGAGAAAACCGTTTATTGCCAAGGTTTGGAAATGGTGAATCCGTGCTATTTTTTTATATGAACTTTTGGGCTCCTCCTGCTGTAATATCCTGACTAGTTTGTTTGAACGCGCACGTGCCGTATCGCAACCAATTTCCATGACGTCGTGTGGTATCAGTCAGTGCACTGTATGCACATGACATCACAAAATGTAAATCAGCTGCGCTTTGTTTTGATTCACTAAAAGCCTGGATAATTTTAAGTGTCTTTACATATTGCTTATTCAGTCGCATAAATAAGCATTTTCCGATTATTGTGCTTGCTCCACTAAACTGTTATAATCCTCTCCGGTATTGCATCTGCTTCGACGTGCATAATGGGTACAATATGTAAGTATGTCAAATTTCCAACATTTATTTGGGCCCATTTCAGAATTCTATTAAAGATTACAGGATACCATTCAATATACAGAAGATGTAATTGAAATAGACTGAGGTCTAGTTGACTTCTCAACCTATGGAGCAATCAAACTTGACAAGTTGTATTAGAATGTTATTCCCTCGCTGTATTCACATGAAGAGGTGGTAATCCCTTTGTGTGCCATAGCGCTGCTATTGATGAGTTTCCTTTCGCATCAGACTACTTAGAAGCTGCAAATTGAACTATTTTATCGATATGAAACGAAATCTATGCTATTGTCACTATGCGAATCCCTATGGTATCCGAACAAGAACCTATTCGTCCATGCATGCGATAATGGTAAATTTTAAGAGTTATTAAAATTTCTGTCATGTTATATATATATTGCTTCATGGCACAAATAATACATTACCATAAACATATATAATTTTAGTTCACGCGTGTGAAAATCAGTATGTCCCTTATTCTTAAAACTCCCTGGGCAAATTAACTAAAAATCCCCAAATCATGCAGAGAGATCCGACTTAAAGGTTTTCTATCTTGTGAAAGAGGGGGATTCGAAGTAAAGAAAAGCCCAACATTCAATGATAAAACTCGGAGTGTGCGGTATATGTTGGAGAAAGGCAAGGTTGGTTGGTTGGTTTTAACGGCACTTGTAGACTGCGATGTATCAAAAGGAGCTATTACGTAAAACATACAAAAACTCTACTGAATGTGGGGAAAAAGTACTTTAGTATTCAGTTCTGAATGGAAAATATGGCCTACAAGTAAAGACATTGAAATGCGTGTCTGAAATTATGGATATTTGGATAAAGAAAACTAAGTATGTCGGGATGGTTTAATACTGAACAACCGAAACGCTAGCACATTTTGTTCTGGATAAATAATGTTTGTGAAAAGACATTTGATCTTTTGAAAAAAAGTGAGTTCATTTATATGCTATCTTTTCTCTTGCCCTAAATGTAGCATGTGCTATGTGGAAATGGTAATGACGTTCACTCTCTGCATCAAAGGAAATTAGATTGGTCTTCTGCTCTGCTCGCATCAATAAAAGAAAGCTTATTAAACTATATGCTGGGCTAAGCGTTTATACTTACACGTTTTCCAAGTCTGCATTTCGTATGGTATGAAATCATGTTACATTCTGCTGACACCTTGCCATGCACTTCGTATGGCATTAAATCATGTTACATTCTGCTGACACCTTGCCAAGACGGGAAACAACACATTGTTCACGTCATTTTTATCAAAACGTAGCTCTTACAAGGCGACATCATTGAGAAAGCACGTGCGCTTTCGCCGTCATTGTATGTTGTGTCTAGAAGAGCGTACCATGAACATTTATGATTTCAGGTCAAGTGGTCTGGGCGATGACATGAATTACTTCACTGCATTACATGAATGTAAATTCGCGCATAAATGCGCAGTTGCCTCTTGAGAGAGTTCATCCTGTATACTGTCGAATTATTAACCATTTCCTGCTTTATACTTGTCCTTTGAATCATTCATAAACGTTTCATATTTAAAGCCTCAAGAACCGCTTTGTCAGCGCGCTTGTGAATCATTGGAAAATACGCCTCTGAACATAACCAAACTTCCTTATTGGAATTCACACACACACACACACACACACACACACACACACACACACACATATATATATATATATATATATATATATATATATATATATATATATATATATATATATATATATATATATATATATATGACACAACAATAATCTTTCCAAGACAGCTGCTGTGAGTAATTTGTATAACGGTACAGACAAACAATAACGCTATGTGTGTATATATATATATATATATATATATATATATATATATATATATATATATATATATATATATATATATATATATATATATATATATATATATCAAAGATCCCTGTGTTCGGATTTAAAACTTACTACTTTTTTTCGAAATGTTTAATTTACTTTTAGACCATGAGATTTAAGTATAACGGTTTTTAAGTTTGTGTAATTATTATCGAACTCGATACGTAGACTTTGCCATAAGTTACATGCACGTTTCTTTTTGTTTTTTTCTCTGTCTTTCCGATAGTTCATGACAATGAAACCCATTGTTTAGTCTATATCCATAGTAACTTGGGATTTGTTCATTAAATCAATATTTCTAACGATACATTGGGCAATATCTAAAAGAATCAAATGCATCATTAAACGGGGATATCAGGGTTTGTGACTTTCAAAACGACGACAATAATTCTTCGCTATCACAAATGCCTCGGATGGATACAAACTGTTCCTTAGGACGGAGTGATCGTTATCGCGAAGAAATTTCATTTCAGCAAATTTATGGTTTAAATAATCACAACCGCTGCCATTGAACTGGGCCACATTTTTTAAAGCTTATTGAGTGTCTTCTAGGAATTATTAATATAGTTTCAAGAATCGGTATGCAAAAGTTTTCGGAGGATTGACGGTCGTGTTTTATATGTAAGGTAATTTGGTATAGCAAAGTACGCTAGAACGAGGGACTACTGCATGTGAAACGGTAAATACTATTGAAATTGTAAAATCATCATTTTCCCCCACTATTTCATTGTGAATGATACTATATGTATGTTGTTCATAATCTTATGTTAATTATTTACCGGGTGAACTTGTAAATTACAATCTCTTGATCTTAAAACCTGATGGATCATCTCATGGAGTTCTTATTTAGCAGTCCGTGATCTTAAACTAAAGTGATATACTCTTAAATTTGATTAATAGCATTTCAAATGTGACAGGACATATCAACGGACGCTATTTCAAATGTGACAGGAGATATCAACGGACGCTATTTCAAATATGACATGAGATACCAACTGATGCTATTTCAAATGTGACAGGAGATATCAACGGACGCTATTTCAAATGTGACAGGAGATATCAATTCAACCGACACTATTTATAATGATACAATGGCGATGTTTAAATAATCGAGTATCTAAAACGAAAAGTCTATCACCAAAAACATATGGAACTCACTAGTCCCAAGAAAGTCTAGCACGCAATCTGAATTAAAACCCGTTGTAACTGAGCCGCCACTTAATGCGTCAGGAGTATACTTGCAACCTTTTTTTTCTCTCTCTAAAGTTATCAAGTTTTGGCCGATATAAGCTTGCTAAAAAATTGGTTTGTACTTTGTAATTTCATTTCCAAGCTTCATTTATGGCCTGCTGGGATCAGTTGATTGTAATCAATATCGACATGCATATCTAATATTGACCCATGACACTGGCGCTAGAAATGATTATACTGACATGCCGGATTTAAACTGACCCTGTTATGAATTGGCGACACCAGACAGGTAATGTGTTATGTCTGTCTCAGGACTCGCACAGTGGCCATTGATAAATCTTTTATCTCTAGTCAACAACACGAACTAGAACATCCCGGAGAGAGAGAGAGAGAGAGAGAGAGAGAGAGAGAGAGAGAGAGAGAGAGAGAGAGAGAGAGAGAGGGTGGGGTGGGGTGGGCAGCCAAGCAGCCAGACAAGGAGACTTAAATACAAACAGTGAATTTTGATACATACAACGATACATAAGCGGTATCGTCCATTCGACTTTCACAATTTATTATTGTACCTACTATATCAGTTTAATTATTTTTTATTTATTTATTTTTTTTTTTTTGCCAAAATGTATGGCTTTAAATATGTCATTGTTTTATTGGTCCTTCCGTTAACCAGTAAAAACTCGTAATTTGTATCGCCCATTTGTAACGAATATTAATAAAACTATATCATTCCATATGCAAAAATTGTGATTTCACTTTTTAGATAGATAACTCACAATGTAATGTTGAGTATATGAACTTAAAAATGAGCCGTGTAATCACGTATTTCACTTGGTAAACAATTATCTACAGTCGGCTTTGAAGCATTCAAACAGAAAAAGTCCTCCACATTAACACTTTCAGATCTTGCTAAAATCTTGAGAGGACTTTAGGTTGTCAACTGTGTAATAATCTCTCTCACTCGCTCTCTCTCTCTCTCTCTCTCTCTCTCTCTCTCTCTCTCTCTATATATATATATATATATATATATATATATATATATATATATATATATATTCTTACTCATGTTTTGCGTTGTAACTGGCAATCTTTTCTCTTACTTTCCTTTGATAAATAATATGTTGTTACTCGTATAAGCAAATACAAAATTCACATACTCTCTGTACCACCTGTACACTCTCTGTACCACTCTGTACCACCTATACAATATCTGCACCACCTGTGCGCGCCTTAGGAGTACGTAATTTTCAACCAGGATGTTAAGAGCGCCGATGACCAAGCTAGTTGGAACTTGGTTTAAAATTTTTTAAAAATTGGGGGTTTTTTTGGTGTTTTTTTTTTATACGGAGGTCGTGGCTTTGAGTCTACGCGACGCTGGTGTGTGTGTGTGTGCGCGCGCGCGTTTGTTTTCATGCCTAATTGAAAATGTTTGGTTCAGAATCTAGAAGAACAAAAGCAACCGCAAGAACAACCCTTGTGTTCTCATATACCTTTGAGGCTGTAGATCAAAATGAAAGTAAAAATAAATGTACAACTGTGTTTCTGATAAGTGTATTTAAAACCTACTAATGTCCATATCTTTTCGTTTATTTAAGGCCATGTACACTCAAACATTAAACACACTTAGGGAAAGAAAATGCATGTAATGATCAAGCCATGCCTTCCACTTTGCTGTTTTCAGTGTAACGACATGAACATGTATTTACAAATTCCATATCAAGTTGGTCTCAAATGTTTTTTTTTATTTTTTTTTATTAACGCGTCATTCTTCTTGCAATCGACAGAGTGACTGTGTTTGTTTATTTTCCATGTAATGTCTATACAGAGAGAAGGGCGGAGAAGCATTTCAAGTTTACTTTTGCAAAAACTCCGACCCAGTAACCCAGACCTACCTGTGTATTTGAGTTCCTCACGACCTATTCAAAATATGGTTGTTCATCTGGTATATATTTCTTTGAAACTCTGCAGAACAAAAGACAGGTACCATCGGGAATTGAACCATGCCCATTCTCTACATTCACTAATTAAGCTTGTCTGTTAACAAGTTATGTTTAAACCTTAATCTAGAAAAGCAGGTGTCTTTCAAATTGTGAGACATGTGATATATGCATATTGTTTGCCATTTTTTATTATCTTTTTTAAAAATTTTATTATGAAACAGTGGCTTGATTTTATATGGACTTACATATCGCCCGCGCAGTATTTTCAGTCCATGACGGTAGCACGGTACATACCTGTCTATTCAAGGCCGGAATTTGGGCCAGTCATGGATTTTCGTCCATCAATACATACCGGTGCCTTTTTCGATCCTTCCAAGGTAATGTACCAAGGACCCTTTATCATCAGATTTGCTATATGGGAAACAAAATATGAGGAAATTCAGCCAAGTAGTTTTGAAAGAACGTTACTTGTAATGCACTGGTAAGGATCTGAGAGGAGAGTTACTTACGGACAAAAATCAGCAGTGCTATTTTGGTCTTTTTTCTACTTATAATCTAAGAAAATTCCAAAGCTTTAATTCATTTTCGACAGTTGTTTCTATCCTGGTCTTTCTTTCTTTTTGTCTTTGTTTCTTTGTTAACTCTATCACTTTAGTGATAGGGCTGAATCTAGATTGCGAGAACGTGTAGCCCAACCCCCATTTTTGGGGCAACTGTGGCACATAAAATAAGTTGAAACTAAACCTGCTACAGAGACCACCTGCATACAGCTGCCAGATGTGTGTAAATCTTGGGTATAATATGTCTAGTTTACAATCGGCGCATCCATGGCCTTTTCTGTGAAAATCCATCGTATGTGTCGCAAATGTAGCCATTTTGAATTTCATCTATCAGAACGAACCTAACACGTGACGGGCTAACGTGACCACCTACTAGGCTACTGTGTATATGAAAACTAAAGTATTAATTCATTTAAAAAAAGATTCCAAAAAGTTATTTTCAGTTAACGATATACTTCTTACTTAAATATGCTTTTACTGACCTGTTATTTAATCCATATACATTCAGGAAACAGATCGATGGCTGCATACTACTTTATTACCCAAGATTTGTTGTTGTTGTTGTTGTTGCCCCAAAATGGGAACATAAAACCGCCTTACACATTCGAGGTTTATTCAGGCTTGAGAGAAACGGGCAAGGTTGTTCCGATTGGTCCAGTTAATTGATAAATCAATTCAAATTTACCTTTATATCAAGATGACCTCTTCAAAAAGACTCATTCTAGCTGTTCCCATGCTTGACCGTTATGCACAGGTGTGACTGTTCTATAATTTGTCTTTTAAGTTTGATTAAATGAAAACAGAACTTATGTGAATATATTAAGTCATTTCCAGAAAGAAGTGATTTATAGTTCCATAAGCTTTTTGCAAGAAATAACAATAACAAAAATCACGGCTACTATGCGCTGGCGCCCATCCGTACATACGTATGCGCTAGTGCGTCCGTGCATCATGTCGTATGGCTCCTTTAGTGCTGTTAAGAAAAAACAATAGATAATTTAGGATATGATAGAAAATAACGGTTAAAATTTGAATCACTGGACTGGGGTGGGATCGTGAGGTTTGATAAAACGGGTGATTTGGGGGAATTAATAAACGGAAAATCTTTGAGACTGCGTTTCTGTGGATATATGTATCTAGTTGAAGCGTGTATTCGATTTAAATTCCTTCTACAATCAATGCATTCTGTTAAAGTATGCATTGGACATGGTACATATCACCACTGAAGCTTTCCATATTGGCAGTTGAAAAAGTCCCTACCACTTAATACTATAATTACTAAGTCAGACACAGCTGTTGACCTTGGTAGTTACGTAACAGGAAAATAGCAATCTACTGAAAAAATAATAATTAAAAAAAAAACGGTAGTGAACGGTCAGACTCGGGTCCCACTAATGGTAGCAGTAATGGAATTAATTAAGTAAATAAATTTATAAATATAGATCATATTGTTTATACTAGTTTATATTAGTGGATTTTGTGATCGAGCCACATGTACTTCGGGCAAGACCACAATGTCCAACAGTAGAAACACTATATTAATTTATTATATACCCCCATAATAAATTGTATTTAAATTGCTTTTCACAAAATTAAAATGAATATACAAACATGTTTGAGGAGAAATATTGTTAAAATTAATAATATTAAGCAATTGAGCACAAATACATACGATTTGGATTGAAACAACCATCATCTAGGCCCATCTTTCTGTGCTCTCTCTATCATCTAGGCCCATCTTTCTGTGCTCTCTCTATCATCTAGGCCCATCTTTCTGTCCTCTCTCTATCATATAGGCCCATCTTTCTGTGTTCTCTCTATTATCTAGGCCCATCTTTCTGTGCTCTCTCTATCATCTAGGCCCATCTTTCTGTGCTCTCTCTATCATCTAGGCCCATCTTTCTGTGTTCTCTCTATCATCTAGGTCCATCTTTCTGTGCTCTCTCTATCATCTAGGCCCATCTTTCTGTCCTCTCTCTATCATCTAGGCCCATCTTTCTGTGTTCTCTCTATCATCTAGGCCATCTTTCTGTGTTCTCTCTATCATCTAGGCCCATCTTTCTGTGTTCTCTCTATCATCTAGGCCCATCTTTCTGTGCTCTCTCTATCATCTAGGCCCATCTTTCTGTGTTCTCTCTATCATCTAGGTCCATCATTCTTTGTTCTCTCAATCATCTAGGCCCATCTTTCTGTGTTCTCTCTATCATCTAGACCCATCTTTCTGTCCTCTCTCTATCATCTAGGCCCATCTTTCTGTGTTCTCTCTATCATCTAGGCCATCTTTCTGTGTTCTCTCTATCATCTAGGCCCATCTTTCTGTGTTCTCTCTATCATCTAGGCCCATCTTTCTGTGCTCTCTCTATCATCTAGGCCCATCTTTCTGTGTTCTCTCTATCATCTAGGTCCATCATTCTTTGTTCTCTCAATCATCTAGGCCCATCTTTCTGTGTTCTCTCTATCATCTAGGCCCATCTTTCTGTGTTCTCTCTATCATCTAGGCCCATCTTTCTGTGTTCTCTCTATCATCTAGGCCCATCTTTCTGTGTTCTCTCTATCATCCTCCAAATTCGCTATCGTCTTGGTTTGAGAGAGTTGAAAATGAATTGTAACTCTAACCCAGAACTTTTGTTAATTAGTGATCTCAATATTGATTTAATGAATGACCGGCAAAGTAAATAGAATGATATTCTACAAATATATAATCTCAATCAAATGATATAATCCCGAACTAGAGTCACTGACAAGTCGATGACGTTAATCGATCACATTTATTGTAAGCACTCTGAATTTATAGTCGAGACATTCATCCCAACCTGTTCTATTAGTGACCACTATCCAATCTGTGCCACAAGAAACAAGTTCTGGAAACCATTCAAAAAGGTCCATGCCACTATTAAATACCGATCCTATAACCGTTTCCATGAGAATACCTTTTTGACCAAATTGAAATATGCTCTAAGTAATTGTCAACCTACTTTTATAAATCCAGACCTGGATGTACAACGTTGGACTGCACTTTCTCTTGTAGTCCTAATTCGACATGCACCAATTAAATGCAAAAGGGTCAAGAGAATTATGCAACCTGACTGGTTTAACTCTGAAATAAGGGAATCCATGAAGCTGCATATTTTCTGTCACAAACAGCGTGACAAACGAAGTTACCCCCCAACCCCAGATATTTAGTAAAAAGTTTAATCGCTAAAGCTGAAAAGGATATTTTTTTAAGATTAATCGAGAATAAAAGTGACTGCAGAATAATATGGAAACATTTTCCCAACTTTAATTTGAGTTCAAAAGTTCATGATTTCCCTTCAGAATTAAAAATCGGTCATACTAGTACATAGCCATTATATATTGCATAATGACCTAAATACCTTTTTTACATCATTAGTTTCAATACTTGGAGAACATTCTTCTACATCACAAGATTTTTCATTCCTAATAGATTTTGTGGAGTAAAAAGTCCCATCTGATATATCATTCCAGATCCCTTATATATGTGTTCAAGATGTTATAGATATTTCAGAGAAACTTAATGACACCATAGCAACAGGACTAGATGAAATCTCACCAAAAATACTCAAACTATCAGCTCAAGTTGCCGCCCCTTCAATTGCTAGCTTAATAAATACAAGTAATCTAAAAATAGTCAAAGTGTTCCCAGTCTTTAAGCAAGGTGATAGATCGTCAGCAAACAGTTATCCACCTATATCAATTTTACCAACCTTATCTAATAGTTTAAAAAAAAACACATCGTCATTCATCTTCGCCAATTTTTAAAGAAATATAATCTTCTACATAACTCACAATCAAATTTCAGCAAAAGCATTGATGTCAAACTGTTTCTCACAAAGTTGGTTGATACTTGGCTAGCAGCTATAGATGACGGAAAAATAATCGGAGCAATTTATTTAGCTTTTAAAAAATTTTTGGAGTTAGTAGATCATGAAATATTGATGACAAAACTCAAGGCATAAAAAAATCTTTGATAATTCGCTTGTTTGGTTTGATTCTTGCCTAACAGGAAGGCAACGGTGTGTTTCTGTGGCCAATTCTACATCTTCTTTAAAATACGTCAAAAGTGGAGTCCCTCAAGGCTCTATTCTTGGCCCTTTGCTCTTTCTCCTTTTCGTTACTGATTAACCTCTTCATATAAATGCCACTGAAACTGATCTTTCTGTGGATGACACAACCTTACATGCCATGAGTGACGCAATCCCTTCTCTTTAACAAAATTTACAACAGGACGTTGATGATGTTATACTGTGGTGCGAAAGCAACAAAATGCAAATAAAAACAGAAGAAAAAAAAAATAACCATATGACAATTGGATCAAGGCAAAGAATAAATAAATTAGAGGATACCAATATATTTGTTCAGAGAACTAAATTAAATAACATCAAAAATCAAAAAATTTTTCGATTGATTATTGACAGGCATTTATCGAGGGAAAATCAAATAAAGCGCGTGTATTCTGCGGTATCCTCCAGAATGACCTTAATGAACAGATTGTCTTTGTATCTATGCTAAAAATGTTTTATAATAGATATATGTTGCCTTTATTTGATTATGGTTGCAGCATATGGGGGAACTGCAATGCTACTAATCTTAATCAGATAATTCAACTCCAAAAATGAGTCGCTACAATTGTTACAAGAAAAGACTATCCATCCTCTCGTTTATTCGTTAATTTACAGCGGTTACCTTTTAATTATAGAGTAAAGTACTTTAAAGTTATTTTGACATATAAATCTTTTCATAACATGGCTCCACAATATATCAACGATCTCCTAACTCCGGGTTCCAATAACCATTCACACAATCTACGGTCTATTTCGTACTCTACTCTTCATTTGCCTATATTCAAAACGACTCTGTACAAAAACATCCATTACATATTCCGAAGCAATGTTGTGGAATATCGTTCCCAATTATACTAAACATACACCAACACTATTCTTTTAAGACCGCGCTTCACAAATTTCTTCTTTCTGATTATGCCAAATCTCAAACAAATTGAGATACTTAATTGGGTACCCCACAGCCTTCCTGCCTCCCAAATCTACATGTATATCTTACGTATGTTTTAATCTAATGTAAGTATGTATATGTGTGTATGTATATTTTTTGATTACACATGAGTGTATCAGACACTGTAGTAATTAGAGTTATATTTTTACTTGTACGTTGCATTTATAGTTTCAGTATTCTATTATTGAGGACTCCATGTAAGATTGGTTGATTATTCAAAACCAAAAGTATTATCCGCAGAAAATACAGTTATTATTATTTATTATTATTATTATTATTATTATTATTATTATTATTATTATTATTATTATTATTATTACATGACGTGTTGTTAGGTACTATTGCGTCATGATAGACTGCTGTGATGTCGTGTTACGAAGCAACAAACATTTTGGGTCCTACGTGTGCTTAACAGCAATAAGTGCTTGACGTCGTCCAGTAAGTGGAAAATTTACTGGATTATCCCACGCATTGCATTTGCATAGAAAGTCACGAGCTGAGTGTATAATAATGCTGGGTATTATGGGCGAGATAGAATTACAACGGGGAGAGATTGCATTTGCATAGAAAGTAACTCAGAAGGTATAAAATAAGATAAACATATGATACCGCTTTATTAACGTAAATGATACAGTAGTCATCCGCTACTGTGACTATTAACGTAAATGATACAGTAGTCATCCGCTACTGTGACTATTAACGTAAATGATACAGTAGTCATCCGCTACTATGACTATGTGCAGAGCAGCTTGAGTCAGTTCACCACACTTCTTTATGCGGTTTTGTTGAGTAAAACCAGTATTTTCGTCATGTGGTAAATATAATCGTCCTTTTGTGCTCATTTCAAATTAAAGTTATGAAATTCGTTGAATAATTTCGATCTTTTGCTCATCTAGAAACGCAAAAGATAAAAATTATTCGACAGGTTTCATACATTCGTTTGAAATGAGCGCTCATGTAAAATCCTCTATTTATGGTCAAAAATAGGAATAAAGCGTTATGTGCGTACGATGACTATATAAATTATTTACTGATGCCTTTCTTTCTAATATCCCATGATATAAAGCAAAGGTCAATAAGTTTCAAAAGTTGTATAAATAAAACAGTTTAAAAACAGTGGGAGCACTAAAATGAGAGGTTTATCGAGAAAAACAAAGTGCCAAACATCTTTTTAAATCAATATACTAGTATTACAACTTCCACCATATCAATGACTAGCTATGTGACTCATCTTGCCAAAGGCGTCGCACGATGAATAAATAGCTTTATGTATTTTTATGTTTTTTGTTATATATTGCACAAATTTGAATAACTAAATTCATGGCAAATCATGGTCTCAACGATTTTGTCATCTGTACACTATGATAAAAAACGCCAGTAAGTTCAGTATTATAGTCGGAATAATGTCTGATGATGGAGAGTTTGAAATTATGCAAGAAATACTTTTGGTCACCTTATTATTTTTTTAACAAGTTTGATTAATCTATTCATGCCTTCTGACTTTGGAAGTGTTTTTCTATTTGATACAATTGAAATGTCAAAACGACTTTACACTTCAGTTTTAAAGGTTTGCCTCTCTAAACCGTATAAAAGATTAATGGGAATGAACACGTCTTGCACTGATAATTAAACAATTGTTAGTTTCACAAGGGCAGAAAGAAAGACGAATTAAGAATACGTGTGTGTGTGTGTGTGTGAGAGAGAGAGAGAGAGAGAGAGAGAGAGAGAGAGAGAGAGAGAGAGAGAGAGAGAGAGAGAGAGATGCACAAATTTCTCCCTGAAAACAATGCTACTTTAACTTGCTAATGTTTCATGAACACTGAAAGTTCCAGATCAAGGTAGACAGTTTTATAAATTAGGTAATGTTTTCTACACATATTTAATAACGTCGCTCTATTTGCAATTGTTTTCTCGTGATTGCAAAATATCGTGCCCTATTATCTATAAAAAAAAAAAAAAAAAAAAAGCGTGAACACTGTATTGTTTTAGTTCACAAGACCTATTACAGTTTATACACAATATAGTTTGCAAACACAAAACTAGCTCGTCGGGCGAAACAGTTTGTTGCAACCAAAGAAAAATATCTAAATAGATCAAAGATTAATTTTCTTGTCAAAGTTCGAAATTTTTACTGCCCCCATTTTTAGCTCACCTGGCTGTAAGGCTAAGTGGGCTCACGGTAAAGCACAGCGTCCGTCGTGCGTCCGTCAACAATGGCTATTTTAAACTTCATCTCAGAAAACACCAATTTTGAGCAAATATGGCCAAGAGCATCCTGGCCTAAAGGGCTTTAAAAAATATATATAAATGATACCTATCCGACATAAAAAAAAATGGCCAAAGCCCTTTAACAACTTCTTCTCAAAAACCGCTCAACGGAATTCGACCAAATATTATAGAAAGCATACAGGCAGGAAATACCTTTAAAGTTTTTCTTTTAAATCATACCGATCCGTCTTCAAATATGGCCACTATTATTGAAAATAGGAAAACAACTGTTACTAAAATAGAAAAACCTTTAACGAATGCTTCTCTAAAATCGCTGAATAGAATATTTACCACATTTGACAGAATAGGTTTTGTCATGAAGAAGACTGTACAAATAATGCTAATCCGCCATCACATATAGCTGCTGTTACTAAAATAGAAAAACGTTTAAACTACTTCTTTTCAAAAGACGATCAAAAGAATTTGACCCAGTTTGACAGAACGCATTCTGACACAGAGGGCTTTTAAATTCATGCAACTGATGCTGATCAACATTTAGATTTGACTGTCGTTACTAAACTTAGAAAAACCTTTAAAAACTTTTTCCTACAAAACCGTTAAACATAATTTAATCGTATTATTTAATGAAGCAACCTGGCATGAAGACCTTTCAGATTTATAACAATAATGTCGATCCGCCATCAAATATGGCCGCCGTTACCACAAACAGACAAAATTTGAAATGAAATCTTCTCCAAACCGTTTAATAGAATTTGTTCAAACATGTCAGAATGTATTCTGGTAAGAAGACCTATTAAAATTGTATAAATGATGGCCGATCCACTTTCAAATGAGGCTGCCGTTACTAAGAATATAAAAAACTTTAAAACTTCTTCTTCCCCGATACGTTCCATAGAATTTGACAATTTTTCATAGAAAGCATTCTAGCACGAAGACCTTTCAAATCTATACAAATTATGCCGATCCATTACATAGCTACCATTACAGAAACAAAGAGAGAGAGAGAGAGAGAGAGAGAGAGAGAGAGAGAGAGAGAGAGAGAGGGAGAGAGAGAGAGAGAGAGTAGAAAAACATTTATACACCTTTATCTCAAGAAACTGCTGAACCGACTTTGGCCCAGTGCCGGCGCGAGGGGGGGGGGGGCAATGTTCTTTAATGGCGCCTTCTGAGGCGCCCGGGGGCAATGTTCTTTAGTGGCGCCCCTTACTTTTCCACAAAGAACAGTTTTTATGTCAGTTGCCAACCTCCAACCTTCCCCCCCCCATCTAAGCCCCGAAACGGGGGGCTTAGATGGAGGTGGGGGTGGGGTGTTGGCCACAAAAAAGCTTCCGACGGCTCCTCCCCTCGCCCAGTGCCCAGGGGCAATTCCCCCCCCCCCCCCCGACCCTCTTCGCGCCGCGACTTTGGCCAATTTTGACATAAAGAGTCCTGACATAGGGGCCTTTCAATATTGGATAAATTATGCTGATCTGTCATCAGATTTGGATGAAGATAGAAAAACTATAGAAACCTTGACAAATTTGTTTTCATAACATATCAATTCAACAGCATTAGTAGAAATTTCAACAGAAAACATCTTACTGAACCAGATTTCTTGGCTAACAGCTCTTGTGTTTGGCTATTAGGCAGATGTGAAGAGCAAGCGATCTGAGGCACACTATGGTCTCTTATTTAAAACGTATTTCACACTCCATATTAGGGCAGTTTAAGGTTGTGCAATTCACCAATGTGTGTTCTTTCCGTAGTGTGAAGACCCCATTATTCGAGGTTGTACAAGACTGGGACTTGTCGCTATACAACAGATAAATAATCATGTATTCACCAAGCCTTTGATTGATGAAAACTTGAAATGAAAATCGTGTACTCTCTAATGATTTTTAAAGAGTATATTAGCATCTGAAACGTATTATGATCCAAATTAAGATCATCAATTAGATCGTTAAAATACGGACAACCTATTATGATCCAAATTAAGATCATCAATTAGATCGTTAAAATACGGACAACGTATTATGATCCAAATTAAGATCATCAATTAGATCGTTAAAATACGGACAACGACTAGTTTTAAACTCAGTTGAATCTGAGAATATCCAGAGGTAAAAATTGTCTAATAAGACATACTGTTAGATGCTGATGCAGCTTTCTCAACGGTCTTGGTTTTAAAATCATTATTTAACACTTTGGACACAGTGGCTGGTTCCATGTTTCTGCTTTAAACTGGAACAGGTAAATCTAGAATTTTTTTAACCGATATATTCAGTCAATCATTGTGCACAGGATATTGCACTGGGGATATATTTTTTACCGATTTGATAAACAGTTATGGCCATGAACTTCGACGATGCACAACAATGTCGATAGGGAAAACAGTGAACGGAAATTGTCTGATCGGGTCTCAGTGACGAGGTTCCAATCAAATGCTATTGGATGCTCCTTTTATAGTTCCAGTCAGCTTCTCTATTACGATTTTGTAATGATATGGTTCTAGCGTGTGTCCTAAGAAAGGAAGAGAATATTGTTAAGTCGTAAGATTCTGATTAAAAAATTGTACAGTACCAATTTCTCTGGAATTAAATCATTGAACGTTTGAGGCTTTTCTTGATGTAGAGATGAAAGTAAAACTGTTTAATTCAAGTTCTCTTCAGATTAATGATATGTATGTAGTAGCGTTTTACGACCCCTCAGCACAACAGTGGCTATATCGTGCCAGCTTAAGGTAAAGTTCGAAAAATTTAAAAATGAAGAACTGCACCAAAAAACTTTATGAAGATAATCCCTTCCAAACAATGTAAACATGAAGGATAACAATATAAAATAAGAAAGGTAAAGATTTTTAAATTCTGTACAAGGTATATAAAATAAAATATAAAGGTAAAATATGTAAATGTCAGATTAAGAACATTTTCATCAAGGGTCATCCTAACATACCAACTGAGACCGTATTGGCGTCAGTTTTTAGATCTTTCCGTTTGATCTCTCTCTCACTCTCTCTCTCTCTTAAGGACATTATATTTATTTTTTACCTTTATCATTTTTTTTATATACCTTTTACAGACTTTTAACATCTTTACCTATTATCTTTTATATTGTTGTACAGAATGTTTATCTTTATTTAGAAGGGTTTGTCTTCTACATTTTTGTTCTAGCAATTCTTTATCTTCCCATTTTAGAACTCATGTTTGTATCCATTGTTGAGCCGACGTGCCGTTAAATCCTACAAATACATCTCTCTCTCTCTCTCTTCACAGCTTCACAGTCTCGGATCATTCGGCTGCCTTCAAGTTTTGCTTGTATCGATAATCCTTTCTTAAGGTCTCTGGTTATATGTAGCTTTGCTTGTTTTCAAATGGTCTTAAAATTCAAAAGTCACGAGATATTGACATTTCTGCGAATTTGACATGTACTTTTATTGAGAAGCCATGTAAGGTATTTGCTTTGATCAGGCTAAGTTTTATTTTGATTCAAAATAGTCTACTTTGGATGGTCATAAACTCAGTTATTATACCTCATGAAAGTAACAGCGTCATTGATTGGCGCACAGAATGTAACGTGTCATAGAAAAATATATCGTGTCTCCCTCACGCGATTGTGTCTCCCTTACGTGATTCTGTTTCCCTGTCTTGTTAGATTACAATAAACAATGTTTTTCTCTTGTTAGGGAGAGGTATGAAGATTTTTTCTGAGGATACAAGTCATGTTCTGAGGATACAAGTCATGTTCCACTGGGTATTCGCCGTCATGGAACGTGACTACACTTGGGTGAAAAAATCTTCATATCTCCCCCTAACAAGGGCAATACACGTATGATTTTTAAGATACGGTGACCACTTAGCAAAAAATGTGTAAAAGAAAAAAAAAGAAATGTTGGCTATCTAATCTAGATAAAGAAACCTTGAATGTATGAATATAGACCATCTCCTTCAATATCAAAAGACGAGTAGACGTTCCTTTTAGTAAACACAAAAAAAACAACAAACAAACAAACTGAGTGCGCTAAAATCATACCCACCCCTTAATTGCGCTTCCCATCCAGGTAAATATTGACACTTCCTGAGTAGACAAACACACAGACAAACAGGTTGGTTGGTTGTTATGGGTTTAACGCCATTTTTCAGCACATGATAGGCTATACACGGCGACCAGTATATTTGGTGGAGGAAGAACCCGAGAAAACCCCGGGAAGAACCACCGACCCACGTGAAGCTACTGGCAAGCTTTCTCACATACCCGCGTTGACCGAGCCCGAGACTCGAACCCACGCGGACAGAGGTGAGATGTCAGTGATTTATAAAGGCAAGCGACTTAGACCACTCGGCCCCCCACAGACAAACATACCGGCCGGCAGATAGACATAGGTGAACTTGCAATCATCTTCCTCAACGTGAGCATACCATTGACAGTCTAAATCTATATATATTTCTCCGCTAAATTCTTTTAAGGTTTAGTGTCAAATGGTAAAGTTAGGTGTTACAATTGTTACGACTCTATGGTCTAAGAAAAATGTAACAGAAAGAAAGTGAAACCAACAAATCAAGTAAAAATCAACAAGCAATTTATTACTAGATAATTAAAATGAAAAATCAAAAAGTCACTTACAGTAATGTGTTTTGAAATCCTAATAATCCAATAAGAATGATTGTTCTAATCACAAGTCCTAAATATAGAATGTTCCGAATTCACGGCTGTGTCCTTGAATGTTATGATGTGCTAATGGTCTCCAAAGTCCTGATGTACTAGAAATCTTGAGGTGCTGAAGTCAAAATGAAGTATTCCAAAATCTCTGAATAAGTTCACATAAATTCCAAAATTGTCAATTAAAAATCCAAAATCCAAAAGTTTATGAGCACTGTTATAATCCAATGAATATTTAAAATAATTCCTCTCTTAGAATTTGGAATGAATTTTCACAACTGCAATAGCTCTTTACAAGACTGATGGTAATGTCAAAACTGAAAAAAAATGTCCACCAAACATGGTATATATAAAGATTGGTCACATGACAGAATGTTCTAGAATATGAGTCATCTTAATGGAATTCTAACTGTAAACAAAATCAACCTTGACCTTCAAATTGAGAAAACATATTGATCAAAACAACCTAATTCAAGGACACTAGTTATACATGTTTTTCCTAATAAACATAAAGATTTAAGCAAATATTAAAGTGAAGAAACATTTATAATTTCCTAAAATATTCACAATATTATATAAACATCATACATAACACCTCCCCTCATAAAGAAAAAGAAAGATTTATATAATAAAGCTTTCTTTTGAATATACATCTAATACTACAATAACCAAAATTACATAAGAACATGTTTTATGATACTGGACTTAATTACATCAAGCAATATTACATTTCTATGCACGTGAGAGTGCATCTGCAATCACATTGTCTTTTCCCCTGATGTGTTTGATGTCAATGTTATATTCCTGCAATATCAAACTCCATCTCAACAATCTCCGATTTTTATCTTTCATTTTGTTGATGAAAGTAAGGGGATTGTGATCACTGTACACAATAATTGGAGAAAGAGCTGAGGTAACATACACTTCAAAATGCTGTAAAGCCAATATCAAAGCCAAACATTCCTTCTCAATTGTGGAATAATTTTTCTGGTGCTTGTTTAGTTTTTTAGAAAAATAACACACAGGGTGATCCACACCACTTTTGTCTTCCTGAATCAATACTCCACCAACCACTACATCACTTGCATCAACAGATAATTAAATTGATTGGCTAAAATTTGGTGCAGAAAGAACTGGTGCATTCTTAAGCATGGCCTTTAACTTGTCAAAAGATTCCTGACACTTGTCAGACCAATGAAATTTGGTTTTCTTACTCAATAAACTTGTCAAAGGTTCAGCAATTTTGGAAAAATTGGAACAAAATTTCCGATAATATCCAGCCATACCTAGAAATCGCATCAGTTGCTTTTTACAAATTGGAACTTGAAATTCAGAGATAGCTTTGACCTTAGCTTCTATAGGTTTAACTTGACCTTGTCCCACAATATGTCCTAAAAATGTGACACAAGCATGGCAAAACTCACTTTTGCTCAAATTAATTGTCAGATTCGTATCGCTGAGTCGATCGAAGAATTTTCGAATGGTTTTCAAATGATCTTCCCAGGTGTTGTTGTAGATAATGACGTCATCGATATAAGCGTCACAATTATCAAGACCAAATGTTATCATGTTCATCAGACGTTGAAACGTTGCTGGCGAATTTTTCATTCCAAACGGCATAACTTTATATTGATAAAGTCCATCTGGAGTTACAAATGCTGAAATTTCTTTTGCCCTTTCCGTCAGTGGAATTTGCCAGAATCCTTTTAAAAGGTCAAACTTGGTGACATATTCCGCATTTCCAATTTTATCAATGCAATCGTCCATTCTTGGGATTGGAAATGAATCAGTTTTGGTGACACTGTTGACTTTTCTATAGTCAGTACACATACGGAATGTATTATCTGGCTTGGGAACAAGAATACATGGTGAACTCCAGTTACTTTTACTTGGTTCTATGAAATCATTCTCCAGTAAATACTGAATTTCTTTCTTCAGATAGTTCTGTTTGAGAGGATTCATCCTATAAGGATGCTGTTTCACAGGCGCAGAATCTACAATGTCAACGTCATGAAAAATTTTATTTGTTCTTGTTGGAACATCAGGAAACAAGTGCTCATAGTCATGTAATAGCTGTTTTAGTTAATTTCTTTCCTGTTGTTGTAGATGTGAAAGTTTCTGGTCTAGGTTGTTCAATATTTCTGAATTCCGAAGATTGGTTATACCAGAGTCACTATAGTCTGATTGTATTCCATCGTTGATATCTTCACTGTGTGGGACAGGTACAACTAAATTAACAGAATAATTAGCTGGGCTATCTCTGTCAAAATATTCCTTTAACATATTTATATGACAAAGTTGTTTCTGTTTCCGTCTCCCAGGAGTGTTAATGATATAATTTAAGTCATTTACTTTCTTTTCAACGTTATAAGGACCAAAAAATTTAGCCTGAAGAGGATTTTGAGGTATGGGAAAGAGAGCCAGAACTTTGTCACCAGGTTTAAAACTCCTTTCCTGTGAATTTCTGTCATACCTTAATTTCATTTTTGACTGGGTAGTGTGAAGATTAGTTCTTGCTACTTCACAGGCCTTTGACAACTTGTATTTGAAATCAGAAACATAATCCAGAAGATTAATGTTTGAATCTTCATTTGAAAGAAGTTTCTCTTTCAATAATTTCAATGGTCCACGGACAGTATGACCAAAAACTAGTTCAAAGGGACCAAAACCCAACGACTCTTGAACTGATTCCCTAACAGCAAACAACAACAAATGAACACCCTCATCCCAATCCTTTTCTGTATCAAAGCAATATGATCGAATCATATTCTTCAAAGTTTGATGAAATCTTTCCAAAGCACCTTGACTTTCAAGGTGATAGGCAGAAGATTTAAACTGTTGGATGCCTAATTCATGCATAACTTGTTGGAAAATTCCAGACATAAAATTTGACCCTTGATCCGACTGGACAGATTTGGGAAGGCCAACAAGTGTAAAAAACTTCACCAAAGCTTTCACAATAGTTTTAGTTTTTATATTTCTCAGAGGAATTGCCTCTGGAAATCTTGTAGATGTACACATGATGGTCAACAAGTATTTGTTGCCTAACTTGGTTTTAGGTAAAGGACCAACACAGTCTACTATTATTCTACTAAATGGTTCATCAAATGCAGGAATAGGTTGCAGATGAGCCTTAGGTATCTTCTGATTGGGTTTTCCTACCATTTGACAAGTGTGACAAGATCTGCAGTATTTAGAAACATCACTTTTGAGTTTCGGCCAATAAAAATGATTCAAGATCTTGTGATAAGTCTTACGGACTCCTAAATGACCAGCTAAAGGAGTTTCATGGGCTAAATTAAGAATTTCCTGTCTATGTGACTTAGGAACAACAATTTGATAGCTCACTGACCACTCGTCACCAGCGGGTACATCAGGTGGTCTCCATTTCCTCATAAGGACCCCATTTTTCACAAAGTAACACACTGGAACTTGTGTGGCTTCAGTTTCACTAATAGCCCTCTGAAAGAAACAAGATATCTCGGGATCTTGCTCCTGTTCAACGACAAGAGATTGTCGTTTGTCACCCTGAGTAGGACAAAGAGAATGAGTTGCCAAAAGAGGATCACTGTGATCAATACCATTTGATTGATCAATACCTGAGGAAAAAGTGACCTCATCAAAAAACTGACCAATACATGTGTCAGCTAAAGGAATAATATCCTGATCAACATCACTCTCAAGAGCTCTTTTTGCCATAGCTCTAGTAACTGCACAAGCAGGGTACAAATCAGGGATTTCAGTTTCGACAGGATCAACTTTCTGATCCAAACAAGGCTTGTCAGTTACAAATGGATTAACCACAACCTTATCTCCAGCTAGGTCATTGCCTAGTAATAAATGAACACCCTCTATGGGTAAAGAAGTCACTGCCCCAACAGTCACAGGTCCAGAAACTAAGTCTGATGCCAAATTTACACAATGAAGAGGAACATTTACAAAGCCGCACTCTACTCCCTGAACAAGAACACTTTCACTTGAAGAAGACTCCTCAGACAAAGGCAAAGTACCTGATAATAAAAGACTCTGAGAAGCTCCAGTGTCCCTTAATATTTTAATTGGGATAGGTTTGGCAGAATCACCAATAAGTGATATAGAACCTTCTGACATGAATGGTTCATAAGCCTCCAAAATAGAATCAGACTGGGGTTTGTTTGACCCAACAAATGTATTGCTTTCAATACAAGACCGTGACCTTGACCTCGTAGAAATAAGAGCATTTGGAAAAGCTCTGTCTTTACTCTGTTGCTTATTTTTCAACTTGAAGCAATCAGAAATAACGTGCCCTTTCGTTTTACAATAAGTGCACGTAGGAAGAGATAAGGATTTCTGATCAGTCTTATCAGATGTTTGATTCCTAACAGTTGTGCTGTTGTGAAATTTGGAAGTATTCGAATGAGATTGAAATGGTTTTTTTACCAGAAAACTGCTGAGAGGACGACTTATTGCCAAATGAAATTTTGTGAGTCAAGGAATAATCATCAGCCATACGAGCAGCATTTTCTAAAGTTTCCACATTCTGCTCGTCAAGATAGGTTTTAACATCACTATGGATGCACCTCTTGAACTCTTCAATTAATATGAGCTGTCTGAGGTTATCATAACCTTGATCAACTTTCTTGGCTGAGCACCACCTATCAAATAGTTGTTCTTTATCCCTTGCAAATTCGACATGAGTTTGTCCAGTTTCTTTTCTACAATTCCTAAACCTTTGTCGATATGCCTCTGGTACCAACTCATAAGCTTTCAAGATGTACTCCTTAACCACATCATAATCAGTGCTTTGTTGTACTGACAGTGAAGTGTAGACTTCACGAGCTTTGCCAATAAGTACACTTTGTAATAACAAAGTCCAATGCTCTCTGGGCCATTTCAAGTTTTCAGCTATTTTCTCGAAATGAAGAAAGTATTTATCTACTTCTTTTTCCTGAAAAGGGGGTACTAACCTAATATATCTAGTAACATCAAAACCTGAACTTGTATTTAAAGGAGTGGAGTGTGCTCTGTTTGCCAGTTCTAATTCTCTTAACTTAAATTGCATTTCCCTTTCTTCTCTTTGCATCTGCCTCTGCATTTGTATTTGTCTATCTTCTTTCTCTCTCTCTCTCCATCTGCATTTGCCTCTCTTCTTTCTCTCTCTCTCTCTCCATCTGTATCTGCACTTGTCTCTCTTCTTTCTCTCTCTCCAACTGCCTCTCTTCTTTTTCTCTCTCCATCTGTATCTGCCTCTCTTCTTTCTGCATTTGGATCTGCCTCTCTTCTTTCTGCATTTGGATCTGCCTCTCTTCCTTCTGCATTTGGATCTGCCTCTCTTCCTTCTCTCTCTCTCTCTCTCTGAATCTGAAGCTTTGCCAATTCTAAATCAATCTGGTTCTTTAACTCTAATTCCCTTAATTTCCTGTCAGAACCAGATACAGGCTTTCTTTTCAAACTTAAGGCACTATTTTCAAAAATTCCCTTTCCTACTAAATACTGAATTAAAATAATCTTTATCTCCTGTTTTGTCAATGATACTTTTGCCTCAGATAGACTGTATTTTCTGGCAAGCTCGAGCAACTCATCCTTTCTCATGCACTCTAACCCCTCCTGGGTAGGTTTTGAAATGAAATTCTGAACATTAGATGCCATTGTAAATGCTTGTTGGTTTCACACAAAAAAATTTCTCTATTTAAAAATCTTTGCCAAAGACAAAAAAATTCTCCGAGACAAAATCAATATGAATTTCAAAGATAAATTTAATATCTCTAATATGCTTTAAAGAAATTCAGATCCCAGATGACGAGCCCCCAATTTCTGTTACGACTCTATGGTCTAAGAAAAATGTAACAGAAAGAAAGTGAAACCAACAAATCAAGTAAAAAATCAACAAGCAATTTATTACTAGATAATTAAAATGAAAAATCAAAAAGTCACTTACAGTAATGTGTTTTGAAATCCTAATAATCCAATAAGAATGATTGTTCTAATCACAAGTCCTAAATATAGAATGTTCCGAATTCACGGCTGTGTCCTTGAATGTTATGATGTGCTAATGGTCTCCAAAGTCCTGATGTACTAGAAATCTTGAGGTGCTGAAGTCAAAATGAAGTATTCCAAAATCTCTGAATAAGTTCACATAAATTCCAAAATTGTCAATTAAAAATCCAAAATCCAAAAGTTTATGAGCACTGTTATAATCCAATGAATATTTAAAATAATTCCTCTCTTAGAATTTGGAATGAATTTTCACAACTGCAATAGCTCTTTACAAGACTGATGGTAATGTCAAAACTGAAAAAAAATGTCCACCAAACATGGTATATATAAAGATTGGTCACATGACAGAATGTTCTAGAATATGAGTCATCTTAATGGAATTCTAACTGTAAACAAAATCAACCTTGACCTTCAAATTGAGAAAACATATTGATCAAAACAACCTAATTCAAGGACACTAGTTATACATGTTTTTCCTAATAAACATAAAGATTTAAGCAAATATTAAAGTGAAGAGACATTTATAATTTCCTAAAATATTCACAATATTATATAAACATCATACATAACACCTCCCCTCATAAAGAAAAAGAAAGATTTATATAATAAAGCTTTCTTTTGAATATACATCTAATACTACAATAACCAAAATTACATAAGAACATGTTTTATGATACTGGACTTAATTACATCAAGCAATATTACATTTCTATGCACGTGAGAGTGCATCTGCAATCACATTGTCTTTTCCCCTGATGTGTTTGATGTCAATGTTATATTCCTGCAATATCAAACTCCATCTCAACAATCTCCGATTTTTATCTTTCATTTTGTTGATGAAAGTAAGGGGATTGTGATCACTGTACACAATAATTGGAGAAAGAGCTGAGGTAACATACACTTCAAAATGCTGTAAAGCCAATATCAAAGCCAAACATTCCTTCTCAATTGTGGAATAATTTTTCTGGTGCTTGTTTAGTTTTTTAGAAAAATAACACACAGGGTGATCCACACCACTTTTGTCTTCCTGAATCAATACTCCACCAACCCCTACATCACTTGCATCAACAGATAATTTAAATGATTGGCTAAAATTTGGTGCAGAAAGAACTGGTGCATTCTTAAGCATGGCCTTTAACTTGTCAAAAGATTCCTGACACTTGTCAGACCAATGAAATTTGGTTTTCTTACTCAATAAACTTGTCAAAGGTTCAGCAATTTTGGAATAATTGGAACAAAATTTCCGATAATATCCAGCCATACCTAGAAATCGCATCAGTTGCTTTTTACAAATTGGAACTTGAAATTCAGAGATAGCTTTGACCTTAGCTTCTATAGGTTTAACTTGACCTTGTCCCACAATATGTCCTAAAAATGTGACACAAGCATGGCAAAACTCACTTTTGCTCAAATTAATTGTCAGATTCGCATCGCTGAGTCGATCGAAGAATTTTCGAATGGTTTTCAAATGATCTTCCCAGGTGTTGTTGTAGATAATGACGTCATCGATATAAGCGTCACAATTATCAAGACCAAATGTTATCATGTTCATCAGACGTTGAAACGTTGCTGGCGAATTTTCATTCCAAACGGCATAACTTTATATTGATAAAGTCCATCTGGAGTTACAAATGCTGAAATTTCTTTTGCCCTTTCCGTTAGTGGAATTTGCCAGAATCCTTTTAAAAGGTCAAACTTGGTGACATATTCCGCATTTCCAATTTTATCAATGCAATCGTCCATTCTTGGGATTGGAAATGAATCAGTTTTGGTGACACTGTTGACTTTTCTATAGTCAGTACACATACGGAATGTATTATCTGGCTTGGGAACAAGAATACATGGTGAACTCCAGTTACTTTTACTTGGTTCTATGAATCATTCTCCAGTAAATACTGAATTTCTTTCTTCAGATAGTTCTGTTTGAGAGGATTCATCCTATAAGGATGCTGTTTCACAGGCGCAGAATCTACAATGTCAACGTCATGAAAAATTTTATTTGTTCTTGTTGGAACATCAAGAAACAAGTGCTCATAGTCATGTAATAGCTGTTTTAGTTCATTTCTTTCCTGTTGTTGTAGATGTGAAAGTTTCTGGTCTAGGTTGTTCAATATTTCTGAATTCCGAAGATTGGTTATACCAGAGTCACTATAGTCTGATTGTATTCCATCGTTGATATCTTCACTGTGTGGGACAGGTACAACTAAATTAACAGAATAATTAGCTGGGCTATCTCTGTCAAAATATTCCTTTAACATATTTATATGACAAAGTTGTTTCTGTTTCCGTCTCCCAGGAGTGTTAATGATATAATTTAAGTCATTTACTTTCTTTTCAACGTTATAAGGACCAAAAAATTTAGCCTGAAGAGGATTTTGAGGTATGGGAAAAGAGAGCCAGAACTTTGTCACCAGGTTTTAAAACTCCTTTCCTGTGAATTTCTGTCATACCTTAATTTCATTTTTGACTGGGTAGTGTGAAGATTAGTTCTTGCTACTTCACAGGCCTTTGACAACTTGTATTTGAAATCAGAAACATAATCCCAGAAGATTAATGTTTGAATCTTCATTTGAAAGAAGTTTCTCTTTCAATAATTTCAATGGTCCACGGACAGTATGACCAAAAACTAGTTCAAAGGGACCAAAACCCAACGACTCTTGAACTGATTCCCTAACAGCAAACAACAACAAATGAACACCCTCATCCCAATCCTTTTCTGTATCAAAGCAATATGATCGAATCATATTCTTCAAAGTTTGATGAAATCTTTCCAAAGCACCTTGACTTTCAAGGTGATAGGCAGAAGATTTAAACTGTTGGATGCCTAATTCATGCATAACTTGTTGGAAAATTCCAGACATAAAATTTGACCCTTGATCCGACTGGACAGATTTGGGAAGGCCAACAAGTGTAAAAAACTTCACCAAAGCTTTCACAATAGTTTTAGTTTTTATATTTCTCAGAGGAATTGCCTCTGAAATCTTGTAGATGTACACATGATGGTCAACAAGTATTTGTTGCCTAACTTGGTTTTAGGTAAAGGACCAACACAGTCTACTATTATTCTACTAAATGGTTCATCAAATGCAGGAATAGGTTGCAGATGAGCCTTAGGTATCTTCTGATTGGGTTTTCCTACCATTTGACAAGTGTGACAAGATCTGCAGTATTTAGAAACATCACTTTTGAGTTTCGGCCAATAAAAAATGATTCAAGATCTTGTGATAAGTCTTACGGACTCCTAAATGACCAGCTAAAGGAGTTTCATGGGCTAAATTAAGAATTCCTGTCTATGTGACTTAGGAACAACAATTTGATAGCTCAGCTGACCACTCGTCACCAGCGGGTACATCAGGTGGTCTCCATTTCCTCATAAGGACCCCATTTTTCACAAAGTAACACACTGGAACTTGTGTGGCTTCAGTTTCACTAATAGCCCTCTGAAAGAAACAAGAATATCTCGGGATCTTGCTCCTGTTCAACGACAAGAGATTGTCGTTTGTCACCCTGAGTAGGACAAAGAGAATGAGTTGCCAAAAGAGGATCACTGTGATCAATACCATTTGATTGATCAATACCTGAGGAAAAAGTGACCTCATCAAAAAACTGACCAATACATGTGTCAGCTAAAGGAATAATATCCTGATCACATCACTCTCAAGAGCTCTTTTTGCCATAGCTCTAGTAACTGCACAAGCAGGGTACAAATCAGGGATTTCAGTTTCGACAGGATCAACTTTCTGATCCAAACAAGGCTTGTCAGTTACAAATGGATTAACCACAACCTTATCTCCAGCTAGGTCATTGCCTAGTAATAAATGAACACCCTCTATGGGTAAAGAAGTCACTGCCCAAACAGTCACTGGTCCCGAACTAAGTCTGATGCCAAATTTACACAATGAAGAGGAACATTTACAAAGCCGCACTCTACTCCCTGAACAAGAACACTTTCACTTGAAGAAGACTCCTCAGACAAAGGCAAAGTACCTGATAATAAAAGACCTCTGAGAAGCTCCAGTGTCCCTTAATATTTTAATTGGGATAGGTTTGGCAGAATCACCAATAAGTGATATAGAACCTTTCTGACATGAATGGTTCATAAGCCTCCAAAATAGAATCAGACTGGGGTTTTGTTTGACCCAACAAATGTATTGCTTTCAATACAAGACCGTGACCTTGACCCTCGTAGAAATAAGAGCATTTGGAAAAAGCTCTGTCTTTACTCTGTTGCTTATTTTTCAACTTGAAGCAATCAGAATAACGTGCCCTTTTCGTTTTACAATAAGTGCACGTAGGAAGAGAAAGGATTTCTGATCAGTCTTATCAGATGTTTGATTCCTAACAGTTGTGCTGGTTGTGAAATTTGGAAGTATTCGAATGAGATTGAAATGGTTTTTTTACCAGAAAACTGCTGAGTAGGACGACTTATTGCCAAATGAAAATTTGTGAGTCAAGGAATAATCATCAGCCATACGAGCAAGCATTTTCTAAAGTTTCCACATTTCTGCTCGTCAAGATAGGTTTTAACATCACTATGGATGCACCTCTTGAACTCTTCAATTAATATGAGCTGTCTGAGGTTATCATAACCTTGATCAACTTTCTTGGCTGAGCACCACCTATCAAATAGTTGTTCTTTATCCCTTGCAAATTCGACATGAAGTTTGTCCAGTTTCTTTTCTACAATTCCTAAACCTTTGTCGATATGCCCTCTGGTACCACTCATAAGCTTTCAAGATGTACTCCTTAACCACATCATAATCAGTGCTTTGTTGTACTGACAGTGAAGTGTAGACTTCACGAGCTTTGCCAATAAGTACACTTTGTAATAACAAAGTCCAATGCTCTCTGGGCCATTTCAAGTTTTCAGCTATTTTCTCGAAAATGAAGAAAGTATTTATCTACTTTCTTTTTCCTGAAAAGGGGGTACTAACCTAATATATCTAGTAACATCAAAACCTGAACTTGTATTTAAAGGGAGTGGAGTGTGCTCTGTTTGCCAGTTCTAATTCTCTAACTTAAATTGCATTTCCCTTTCTTCTCTTTGCATCTGCCTCTGCATTTGTATTTGTCTATCTTCTTTCTCTCTCTCTCTCCATCTGCATTTGCCTCTCTTTCTTTCTCTCTCTCTCTCTCCATCTGTATCTGCACTTGTCTCTCTTCTTTCTCTCTCTCCAACTGCCTCTCTTCTTTTTCTCTCTCCCTCTGTATCTGCCTCTCTTCTTTCTGCATTTGGATCTGCCTCTCTTCTTTCTGCATTTGGATCTGCCTCTCTCTTCCTTCTGCATTTGGATCTGCCTCTCTTCCTTCTCTCTCTCTCTCTCTCTGAATCTGAAGCTTTGCCAATTCTAAATCAATCTGGTTCTTTAACTCTAATTCCCTTAATTTCCTGTCAGAACCAGATACAGGCTTTCTTTTCAAACTTAAGGCACTATTTTCAAAAATTCCCTTTCCTACTAAATACTGAATTAAAATAATCTTATCTCCTGTTTTGTCAATGATACTTTTGCCTCAGATAGACTGTATTTTCTGGCAAGCTCGAGCAACGTCATCCTTTCTCATGCACTCTAAAACCCCTCCTGGGTAGGTTTTGAAATGAAATTCTGAACATTAGATGCCATTTGTAAATGCTTGTTGGTTTCACACAAAAAATTTCTCTATTTAAAAATCTTTGCCAAAGACAAAAAATTCTCCGAGACAAAATCAATATGAATTTCAAAGATAAATTTAATATCTCTAATATGCTTTAAAGAAATTCAGATCCCAGATGACGAGCCCCCAATTTCTGTTACGACTCTATGGTCTAAGAAAAATGTAACAGAAAGAAAGTGAAACCAACAAATCAAGTAAAAAATCAACAAGCAATTTATTACTAGATAATTAAAATGAAAAATCAAAAAGTCACTTACAGTAATGTGTTTTGAAATCCTAATAATCCAATAAGAATGATTGTTCTAATCACAAGTCCTAAATATAGAATGTTCCGAATTCACGGCTGTGTCCTTGAATGTTATGATGTGCTAATGGTCTCCAAAGTCCTGATGTACTAGAAATCTTGAGGTGCTGAAGTCAAAATGAAGTATTCCAAAAATCTCTGAATAAGTTCACATAAATTCCAAAAATTGTCAATTAAAAATCCAAAATCCAAAAGTTTATGAGCACTGTTATAATCCAATGAATATTTAAAATAATTCCTCTCTTAGAATTTGGAATGAATTTTCACAACTGCAATAGCTCTTTACAAGACTGATGGTAATGTCAAAACTGAAAAAAATGTCCACCAAACATGGTATATATAAAGATTGGTCACATGACAGAATGTTCTAGAATATGAGTCATCTTAATGGAATTCTAACTGTAAACAAAATCAACCTTGACCTTCAAATTGAGAAAACATATTGATCAAAACAACCTAATTCAAGGACACTAGTTATACATGTTTTTCCTAATAAACATAAAGATTTAAGCAAATCTTTAAAGCTGAAAGAGACATTTATAATTTCCTAAAATTTCACAATATTATATAAACATCATACATAACACCTCCCCTCATAAAGAAAAAGAAAGATTTATATAATAAAGCTTTCTTCTTGAATATACATCTTATACTACAATAACCCAAAATTACATAAGAACATGTTTTATGATACTGGACTTAATTACATCAAGCAATATTACATTTCTATGCACGTGAGAGTGCATCTGCAATCACATTGTCTTTTCCCCTGATGTGTTTGATGTCAATGTTATATTCCTGCAATATCAAACTCCATCTCAACAATCTCCGATTTTTATCTTTCATTTTGTTGATGAAAGTAAGGGGATTGTGATCACTGTACACATAATTGGAGAAAGAGCTGAGGTAACATCACTTCAAAATGCTGTAAAGCCATTATCAAAGCCAAACATTCCTTCTCAATTGTGGGAATAATTTTTCTGGTGCTTGTTTAGTTTTTTAGAAAAATAACACACAGGGTGATCCACACCACTTTTGTCTTCCTGAATCAATACTCCACCAACCCCTACATCACTTGCATCAACAGATAATTTAAATGATTGGCTAAAATTTGGTGCAGAAAGAACTGGTGCATTCTTAAGCATGGCCTTTAACTTGTCAAAAGATTCCTGACACTTGTCAGACCAATGAAATTTGGTTTTCTTACTCAATAAACTTGTCAAAGGTTCAGCAATTTTGGAAAAATTGGAACAAAATTTCCGATAATATCCAGCCATACCTAGAAATCGCATCAGTTGCTTTTTACAAATTGGAACTTGAAATTCAGAGATAGCTTTGACCTTAGCTTCTATAGGTTTAACTTGACCTTGTCCCACAATATGTCCTAAAAATGTGACACAAGCATGGCAAAACTCACTTTTGCTCAAATTAATTGTCAGATTCGCATCGCTGAGTCGATCGAAGAATTTTCGAATGGTTTTCAAATGATCTTCCCAGGTGTTGTTGTAGATAATGACGTCATCGATATAAGCGTCACAATTATCAAGACCAAATGTTATCATGTTCATCAGACGTTGAAACGTTGCTGGCGAATTTTTCATTCCAAACGGCATAACTTTATATTGATAAAGTCCATCTGGAGTTACAAATGCTGAAATTTCTTTTGCCCTTTCCGTTAGTGGAATTTGCCAGAATCCTTTTAAAAGGTCAAACTTGGTGACATATTCCGCATTTCCAATTTTATCAATGCAATCGTCCATTCTTGGGATTGGAAATGAATCAGTTTTGGTGACACTGTTGACTTTTCTATAGTCAGTACACATACGGAATGTATTATCTGGCTTGGGAACAAGAATACATGGTGAACTCCAGTTACTTTTACTTGGTTCTATGAAATCATTCTCCAGTAAATACTGAATTTCTTTCTTCAGATAGTTCTGTTTGAGAGGATTCATCCTATAAGGATGCTGTTTCACAGGCGCAGAATCTACAATGTCAACGTCATGAAAAATTTTATTTGTTCTTGTTGGAACATCAAGAAACAAGTGCTCATAGTCATGTAATAGCTGTTTTAGTTCATTTCTTTCCTGTTGTTGTAGATGTGAAAGTTTCTGGTCTAGGTTGTTCAATATTTCTGAATTCCGAAGATTGGTTATACCAGAGTCACTATAGTCTGATTGTATTCCATCGTTGATATCTTCACTGTGTGGGACAGGTACAACTAAATTAACAGAATAATTAGCTGGGCTATCTCTGTCAAAATATTCCTTTAACATATTTATATGACAAAGTTGTTTCTGTTTCCGTCTCCCAGGAGTGTTAATGATATAATTTAAGTCATTTACTTTCTTTTCAACGTTATAAGGACCAAAAAATTTAGCCTGAAGAGGATTTTGAGGTATGGGAAAGAGAGCCAGAACTTTGTCACCAGGTTTAAAACTCCTTTCCTGTGAATTTCTGTCATACCTTAATTTCATTTTTGACTGGGTAGTGTGAAGATTAGTTCTTGCTACTTCACAGGCCTTTGACAACTTGTATTTGAAATCAGAAACATAATCCAGAAGATTAATGTTTGAATCTTCATTTGAAAGAAGTTTCTCTTTCAATAATTTCAATGGTCCACGGACAGTATGACCAAAAACTAGTTCAAAGGGACCCAAAACCCAACGACTCTTGAACTGATTCCCTAACAGCAAACAACAACAAATGAACACCCTCATCCCAATCCTTTTCTGTATCAAAGCAATATGATCGAATCATATTCTTCAAAGTTTGATGAAATCTTTCCAAAGCACCTTGACTTTCAAGGTGATAGGCAGAAGATTTAAACTGTTGGATGCCTAATTCATGCATAACTTGTTGGAAAATTCCAGACATAAAATTTGACCCTTGATCCGACTGGACAGATTTGGGAAGGCCAACAAGTGTAAAAAACTTCACCAAAGCTTTCACAATAGTTTTTAGTTTTTATATTTCTCAGAGGAATTGCCTCTGGAAATCTTGTAGATGTACACATGATGGTCAACAAGTATTTGTTGCCTAACTTGGTTTTAGGTAAAGGACCAACACAGTCTACTATTATTCTACTAAATGGTTCATCAAATGCAGGAATAGGTTGCAGATGAGCCTTAGGTATCTTCTGATTGGGTTTTCCTACCATTTGACAAGTGTGACAAGATCTGCAGTATTTAGAAACATCACTTTTGAGTTTCGGCCAATAAAAATGATTCAAGATCTTGTGATAAGTCTTACGGACTCCTAAATGACCAGCTAAAGGAGTTTCATGGGCTAAATTAAGAATTTCCTGTCTATGTGACTTAGGAACAACAATTTGATAGCTCACTGACCACTCGTCACCAGCGGGTACATCAGGTGGTCTCATTTCCTCATAAGGACCCCCATTTTTCACAAAGTAACACACTGGAACTTGTGTGGCTTCAGTTTCACTAATAGCCCTCTGAAAGAAACAAGATATCTCGGGATCTTGCTCCTGTTCAACGACAAGAGATTGTCGTTTGTCACCCTGAGTAGGACAAAGAGAATGAGTTGCCAAAAGAGGATCACTGTGATCAATACCATTTGATTGATCAATACCTGAGGAAAAAGTGACCTCATCAAAAAACTGACCAATACATGTGTCAGCTAAAGGAATAATATCCTGATCAACATCACTCTCAAGAGCTCTTTTTGCCATAGCTCTAGTAACTGCACAAGCAGGGTACAAATCAGGGATTTCAGTTTCGACAGGATCAACTTTCTGATCCAAACAAGGCTTGTCCGTTACAAATGGATTAACCACAACCTTATCTCCAGCTAGGTCATTGCCTAGTAATAAATGAACACCCTCTATGGGTAAAGAAGTCACTGCCCCAACAGTCACAGGTCCAGAAACTAAGTCTGATGCCAAATTTACACAATGAAGAGGAACATTTACAAAGCCGCACTCTACTCCCTGAACAAGAACACTTTCACTTGAAGAAGACTCCTCAGACAAAGGCAAAGTACCTGATAATAAAAGACTCTGAGAAGCTCCAGTGTCCCTTAATATTTTAATTGGGATAGGTTTGGCAGAATCACCAATAAGTGATATAGAACCTTCTGACATGAATGGTTCATAAGCCTCCAAAATAGAATCAGACTGGGGTTTGTTTGAGACCCAACAAATGTATTGCTTTCAATACAAGACCGTGACCTTGACCTCGTAGAAATAAGAGCATTTGGAAAAGCTCTGTCTTTACTCTGTTGCTTATTTTTCAACTTGAAGCAATCAGAAATAACGTGCCCTTTCGTTTTACAATAAGTGCACGTAGGAAGAGATAAGGATTTCTGATCAGTCTTATCAGATGTTTGATTCCTAACAGTTGTGCTGTTGTGAAATTTGGAAGTATTCGAATGAGATTGAAATGGTTTTTTTTACCAGAAAACTGCTGAGAGGACGACTTATTGCCAAATGAAATTTTGTGAGTCAAGGAATAATCATCAGCCATACGAGCAGCATTTTCTAAAGTTTCCACATTCTGCTCGTCAAGATAGGTTTTAACATCACTATGGATGCACCTCTTGAACTCTTCAATTAATATGAGCTGTCTGAGGTTATCATAACCTTGATCAACTTTCTTGGCTGAGCACCACCTATCAAATAGTTGTTCTTTATCCCTTGCAAATTCGACATGAGTTTGTCCAGTTTCTTTTCTACAATTCCTAAACCTTTGTCGATATGCCTCTGGTACCAACTCATAAGCTTTCAAGATGTACTCCTTAACCACATCATAATCAGTGCTTTGTTGTACTGACAGTGAAGTGTAGACTTCACGAGCTTTGCCAATAAGTACACTTTGTAATAACAAAGTCCAATGCTCTCTGGGCCATTTCAAGTTTTCAGCTATTTTCTCGAAATGAAGAAAGTATTTATCTACTTCTTTTTCTGAAAAGGGGGTAACTAACCTAATATATCTAGTAACATCAAAACCTGAACTTGTATTTAAGGAGTGGAGTGTGCTCTGTTTGCCAGTTCTAATTCTCTTAACTTAAATTGCATTCCCTTTCTTCTCTTTGCATCTGCCTCTGCATTTGTATTTGTCTATCTTCTTTCTCTCTCTCTCTCCATCTGCATTTGCCTCTCTTCTTTCTCTCTCTCTCTCTCCATCTGTATCTGCACTTGTCTCTCTTCTTTCTCTCTCTCCAACTGCCTCTCTTCTTTTTCTCTCTCCATCTGTATCTGCCTCTCTTCTTTCTGCATTTGGATCTGCCTCTCTTCTTTCTGCAATTTGGATCTGCCTCTCTTCCTTCTGCATTTGGATCTGCCTCTCTTCCTTCTCTCTCTCTCTCTCTCTGAATCTGAAGCTTTGCCAATTCTAAATCAATCTGGTTC